>JAHIAL010000051.1:1196163-2478060 GCA_021605145.1 Aegilops bicornis
ATGAAAAGGGTTTTGAAAAGAGCTGAATTTCATTTGGAAATATTTTCCAATTCATAAACTTCATGCAACTCAATGATTTTCATAAGAGAAGATAAAATGACTTCTTCAAAACATATGAAATATGAGTTGGGAGTTTAAAAGAAATCCAATTTAAAGTCCTTTTGAAATTTATTTTCAATTTGGACTTATTTGGGTTTATTAAAATTATTTTTCTCCAAAAATAAAATATATGGAAATTAGGCTAAAATGATTCCCTACATTAGAAAATTGGAGAGAAATAAATTTGAATTAATTTTGATATTCTTAAAATGATTTTTGTTGGATTTTATTGTAGCAGTAGCACTGTTTGAGTTATGTGAGTTTTGGTGGATTTTATTTGAAGCTAGAATAATGTTCATGTTATAGGAAATCTTTTTTTGAAAATTTTGATATATTATATGCCTATAGTATATTCCATTTTGTTTGGTTTTATTTTATTTTGTTGTCTGTAAAATTGTTTAAAAAAAAGGGAACTTCTTCTTCTGGACCGACCGGACCGGGCTGGCTCAATAGCTACCAGGGCGCCCAGCCGACGCCGCACTCGCCTGATCTTCCAGCTCGATTTGAGTCCCGGCGAGCACGCACCCGCCGCCGTGCCGACCTCGCCACCTCGTGCCTTGCCCCCTCCTCCACGCCTTGAAGCCGCCCGCCCTCTATAAATCGCCCGGGACCCCACAGATTCCGTTTTTGTTGCCGCCTCGGGCCGCATCGTGTCACCGCCGCCCTCGCCGGAGTTTCCGCCTCCGACGAGATCTGTCGCCGCCGCCGCGCCTCGTTCTGCCTCCCTCGACCATTGTCGACGCCGCCATCGTCTTCCCCTCGTCGCGCCGCACCTCCCCAGCCACTTCACCGTCGTCGCCGACCACCAGGGCCGCCTCCTCGTTCAACGCCGAAGCCCGCGCCGCGGTCTTCCTCGCCGCCGACACCGCCCGCCGCCGCGGTACTCCTCCTCGCCTCTCGTCTGTTTGATTCAGATGTAACGGATTAGATCCGTCCGTGTTTTTTTCAATCTAGCGAACGGTTTGTTCGTTAGCATTCCTCAATGAACGTTCTCTATTTAGAACTAGTTAGCGAGCGTTCGCTCGATAGTTTTTTTTATCAGGGACCTGTTAGTAGTTATTTCTTTTACAGATTAGTCCCTAGTCTTAAAACGATCAGTACTTTTTGCTCGTTAGTCGGAATTAGACGAAACCAACGCCCACTTCTTCGTTATGATCCCCTCTATCCAGATAAACAGCTTTAACATGTTTTCGAAAGTTTAAAATTTTAATTTTAAACAGTTTAGTATTTGAACTTCGTTTGATCGTAACTTGAGTTTCGTAACTCCGTTTTATTTGATTCTTTTTGCAAATCGAACCTCTTAAACTAAACTCTCTGATAAGGCCAAATTCACATAATTTTGGTACTGTTAGAAATTGTCTACTGTTGCAAGAGTTATTTGCTTGGTTTCGAAGTTTTCCGATTTGTTTTCTTTGTTCTCTCTAATCTTTTGAGTGATTGCTTATGTGTGGTTACTATTGCTTGCTTATGATAGATTGAACGAAGTATGATGAATAGAATATCAGGGGTCGAGTGCGAAGTTTCTTCATCAACAGTACAGGCAAGTTCACACTTGGATCATATGTCTTTACTACCCAGTTTTATTGCATTAGATCAACCCTCAAACAATTGCATGATTAGGATCTGATTAATATGTGGGTTTTTGGGAAGTAGTTGACGAGGTAGTACCTATTACCTGTTTTATTATCAAACCCTTGGGAGTTACTTCAACATTATGCTTATATTGCTATTCTATGCTCGTAGACGTGGATTGGGTTTGAGAGTATTCCATGACAAATGTGAGATTGTTACTTAATGGTTTATTTAAGGTGGCAACTTTAATACACATCCGGGTGGATTGAGGCACCTGGGTATTCAAGCGATTGCCTGCTTCTTTTGGACCGCCACCCAGGCCCAAAGGGATCATGGGATTATTCATGCTAGAAACTTCCGTGTGCAGCCACAAGCTACTATGGGCTCTAGCATAGTTGACTAAGTCGTGCGAACTCTTACAGTGGTAGACCAGCAGATGTAGGGGATGTAGGTTGGTACGGTCTACCCAATCGTAAGGTGCTAGCGCTTCTGAAAGACTATGTCTTGGTCATCCGTTTCTCAAACACCATGTAGTGCCAGAAAACCAACGGAGGAGATTGAGTCTTGTGGGGAAAAGTGTGCAAACCTCTGCAGAGTGTACAAACTAATCATGATTAGCCGTGTCCACGGTTATGGACGTTTTGAGTATCTAGTACTTGCATTATCATGTGAATCTCATCATGTTACTTTAATTAATATTGTTGGGTTTTAATGATGATGCTTAATTGGGATTGAGAATGCTGTTAACCATTCTCAATGTTTAACAACCACCATGATAGTTAAACAAAATTTATTCCTTTGTATTAGGCAAAAATTGGCTTTTCGCAAAAACATTATAACCATAGAGCTTTTCCAGTAGCCATATATGCATGTAGTGATAGCTATTATTCATCATTGCTCTATGGTGTGAATTATCCAGTACATTCAATGTACTGACCTACATGGCTGCAATGTCTCATGTTGCAGGAAATCTTACGACGAGTAAGTGATACGTTAGGGTTACGATTTCTACACTCAACTTTGCAGTTGGTGTTGATGGGAATCCACAACCTTGTTGTTACTTCCGCTATTCGGATTGAGGTAATTGTATTTACGTTATTTTATACATGTGATTTACCTCTGTTATAAATCCTCGAAATCTTGTGTGTCAAAGATACCAATTCAGGGATGACACTTAAGCACAGAGACTTGATCCATTCGGGTCAGGTCGCTACACGAGCCAGCGACCAGGGAGTGCCCTAGCCGCCGCCGCCAGCAGATCTCCCGCCAGCGCCTCCCCTTGCCGTCGTCGCCGCCGTCATGAGCCGCGGCTGCGGCGGGCTCGCCGCCCTTAGGGTGGTGAGGTGAGGCCCAGATCGTCCTCGGCTGCATGGCCGTGCATCTCCTGCCTGGGAGTCGCCGACCTTCTCTCGCCTGGAGGTGTTCCAGCGGCGCGGCGCTGCTCTGCTCCGGTAACAGCGGGTCCGGGCGACATGGCTTCATCTTCGTGTTGTGGCGAATTTGGAGCGGATGCGGCCGCTGCTGCTTTCGACGCTAGTGGAGATTGGTTTCCCTGGCCCTGTGGAGGGCAGGGTCCTGCGGAGCACCTCCGCGGCAGTATGGATTCGGGGCGGCGGCCCCAAGCGGTGGCGGCCGGTGAGGCCCAGATCGTCCTCGGCTGCATAGCGTGGATTGATATGTCTCCAACGTATCTATAATTTACGAAGCATTCATGCTATTTTATTATCTGTTTTGAATGATTATGGGCTTTATTATACACTTTTATATTACTTTTGGGACTAAGCTATTAACCGGAGGCCCAGCCCATATTGTTGTTTTCTTGCCTATTTCAGTGTTTCCAAGAAAAGGAATATCAAACGGAGTCCAAACGGAATGAAACCTTCGAGAGCGTGATTTTTTGGAACGAACATGATCCAGGAGACTTGGAGTTCAGTCAACGAAGCTTCGAGGAGGCCACTAGGGTGGGGGGCGCGCCCCCTGTCTCGTGGGCCCCTCGAGCGTCCCCTGACCGACTTCTTTCACCTATATATTCCCATATACCCTAAAAACATCGAAGACGAAGATAGATCGGGAGTTCCGCCGCCGCAAGCCTCTGTAGCCACCAAAAACCAATCGGGACCTCGTTCAAGCACCACCGAGGGGGATCCCTCACCGTGGCCATCTTCATCATCCCGACGCTCTCCATGACGAGGAGGGAGTAGTTCACCCTCGGGGTTGAGGGTAAGTACTAGAAGCTATCAGTTTGATCTCTCTCTCTCTCGTGTTCTCTCTATGGCACGATCTTGATGTATCGCGAACTTTGATATTATAGTTGGATCTTATGATGTTTCTCCCCCTCTACTCTCTTGTGATGAATTGAGTTCTCCCTTTGAAGTTATCTTATCGGATTGAGTCTTTAAGGATTTGAGAACACTTGATGTATGTCTTGCCGTGCTTATCTATGGTGACAATGGGATATTCATGTGATCAACTTGATGTATGTTTTGGTGATCAACTTGCGGGTTCCGTGACCTAGGGAATCTATGCATAGGGGTTGGCACACGTTTCGTCTTGACTCTCCCAGAGAAACTTTGGGGAACTCTTTGAAGTACTTTGTGTTGGTTGAATAGATGAATCTGAGATTTTGTGATGCATATCGTATAATCATGCCCACGGATACTTGAGGTGACAATGGAGTATCTAGGTGACATTAGGGTTTTGGTTGATTTGTATCTTAAGGTGTTATTCTAGTATGAACTCTATGATAGATTGAACAGAAATAATAGCTTCAGGTTATTTTACTTTGGACTCTTGAATAGATAGAACAAAAAGGATAACTTTGAGGTGGTTTCGTACCCTACCATAATCTCTTCGTTTGTTCTCCGCTATTATTGTCTTTGGAGTGACTCTTTGTTGGATGTTGAGGGATTGTTATGTGATCCAATTATGCTATTATTGTTGAGAGAACTTGGACTAGTGAAAGTATGAACCTTAGGCCTTGTTTCCTACCATTGCAATACTGTTTACGCTCACTTTTTTCATTAGTTACCTTGCTGTTTTTATAATTTCAGATTACAAATACCTTTATCTACCATCCATATTGCACTTGTATCACCATCTCTTCATTGAACTAGTGCACCTATACAATTTACCATTGTATTGGGTGTGTTGGGGACACAAGAGACTCTTTGTTATTTGGTTGCAGGTTGTTTGACAGAGACCATCTTCATCCTACGCCTCCCACGGATTGATAAACCTTAGGTCATCCACTTGAGGGAAATTTGCTACTGTCCTACAAACCTCTGCACTTGGAGGCCCAACAACGTCTACAAGAAGGTTGTGTACTAGACATCAAGCTATTTTCTGGCGCCGTTGCCGGGGAGGTGAGTGCTTTAAGGTATATCTTTAGATCTTGCAATCAAATCTTTTTGTTTCTTGTTTTATCACTAGTTTAGTTTCTGAAAGAAAACTACAAAAAAATGGAATTGAGTTTGTCTCATACGCTTCATCTTTTTAATATCTTTCGTGAGAATGGTGGTAAGGAAAATTGTGCTCAAGTTCTAGAAGAAGAAATCAATAAAAAGTTTTGCACTAAATCTTTGAATGATGAGCATGATTGCAATGTTATTAGTATGAATTCTTTGAATACCCATGATGCTAATGATATGCAAAGCCACAAGCTTGGGGATGCTATGTTTGATGAATATGATATTTTTTGTCCCCCAAGTTTTGATGAGCAAATTTATTTTGACGATAGCATGCCTCCTATTTATGATGATTATATTGATGGAAGTGGGTTTGGAAGAGTGTCAAATTTAGGAAGTAATTATCCCACTATTTTGGAGGATGTTGAATCTTATTGTGATGAATATGAAAGTGGATTTGGAAGAGTGTCAACTTTATTTAGTGATGATTCCACTATCTTGGAAGAGGTTTCAATCGATTATGATGAGAACAAAGTTGCTACTTATGATGATTATTGTGATGAAACTTATGCTATAAAAAGCAGTGATGATTATATTTATAAAACTTGTCATGATTATGATTACCCTTTTTCTGAACATTACTTTTTAATTATGAAACAATTTATAGTATTCAAGTCTCTTATGATACTCCCACCATTCCGAATGAGAAGAATTTTGCTTATGTGGAGAGTAGTAAAATTTATATGCTTGTAGATCATGAAAAGAATACTTTAAGTGCTGGTTATATTGTTGAATTTATTCATGATGCTACTGAAAATTATTATAAGGGAGGAATATATGCTTGTAGGAATTGCAATAATATCAAGTTTCCTCTCAATGTGTTGAAAGTTTTAAAGTTATGCTTGTTTTGCCTTCCCATGCTAGTTGATTATTGTTCCCATAAGTTGTTTGCTCACAAAATCCCTATGCCTAGGAAGTGGGTTAGACTTAAATGTGCTAGTCATATTCTTCATCATGCTCTCTTTATGTTCAACTATTATCTTTTATGTGAGCATCATTGAAATCATCATGCCTAGCTAGGGGCGTTAAACGATAGCGCTTGTTGGGAGGCAACCCAATTTTATTTATGTTCCTTGCTTTTTGTTCCTGTTTAGTAATAAATAATTCATCTAGACTCTGTTTAGATGTGTTTTTATGTTTTAATTAATGTTTGTGCCAAGTAGAACCTTTGGGAAGACTTGGGTGAAGTCTTTATGATCTTGCTGTAAAAAACAGAAACTTTAGCGCTCACGAGATTAGCTGCAATTTTTTACTGGAGAGTGCTTTTAGGTTGATTCTTTTTGCATATGATTATTAGACAAATTCCTCAGGTCCACAAATTTATTTAGGAATTTTTGGAGTTACATAAGTATTCAAATGATACAGATTACTACAGACTGTTCTGTTTTTGACAGATTCTGTTTTCTATGTGATGTTTGCTTATTTTGATGAATCTGTGAGTAGTATCGGAGGGTATGAACCATACAGATGTTTGAATACAGTAAATATTACACCAATATGAATAAAGAATGAGTTCACAACTGTACCTAAGTGGTGATTTATTTTCTTATACTAACGGAGCTTACGAGTTTTGTTTTGAGTTTTGTGTTGTGAAGTTTTCATGTTTTGGGTAAAGATTCAATGGACTATGGAATAAGGAGTGGTAAGAGCCTAAGCTTGGGGATGACCAAGTCACCCAAGGTAATATTCAAGTATAACCAAGATCCTAAGCTTGGGGATGCCCCGGAAGGCATCCCCTCTTTCGTCTTCGTTCATCAGTAACTTTACTTGGAGCTATATTTTTATTCACCACATGATATGGCTTTTGCTTGGAGCGTCATTTTATGTTGTTATTATTTGCTTTCTTATTTAGAATAATTTTTTGCATCTATATTTTCAATAAAAATGTCAAGGATAGCCTTTACCATGTTTATTTTGCATGTATACATGTTGCTGGTTCAAAACAGAAAGTTTACCGCTGTTGCAAAAATTCCCTAGAAAAGTAAGATAGTGATATAATGTTGAATATTTTTGCATAGTGAGCTCTGATAAATCTTTTACAGCTTAGTTTTTTTATTATAATTTTTGGAGTAAGGGAAGTATGATGAATCTTGCATTCTTTACAGACTATACTGTTTTGGCAGATTGCTGTTATGTTTGCATTGTTTGCATATGTTTGCTTGTTTAATGATTCTATTTGAGGATAGGAGTATTAAATATGCAGAGACATTTAGTATCCAATGTTGAATAACAATCTTAGTGATTTGTTACAGTAGAGAATGATAAGGTTATTGCATTGTTTTATACTAACTTATCTCACGAGTTCTTGTTGAGTTTGGTCTGAATGAAGCTTTCGAGATTTAGGAAACCGAGATATAAAAGGAATTAAGAGACACAAAAGCTCAAGCTTGGGGATGCCCAAGGCACCCCAAGATAATATTTCAAGAAGTCTCAAGCATCTAAGCTTGGGGATGCCCCGGTAGGCATCCCACCTTTCTTCTTCGACAACTATCGGTTAGTATCGGTTGAACCTAAGTTTTTGCTTCGTCACATGAGTTGTGCCATCCTTGCAATATCATTTTGTTTTGCTTTGCTTGTTGTTTGAATAAAATACCAAGATCTGAACTTCTTAAATGCGAGAGAGTCTTCACATAATTGCATAATTATTTAACTACTCATTGATCTTCACTTATATCTTTTTGGAGTAGTTTGTCATTTACTCGTGTACTTCACTTATATCCTATGAGTAAATGATTGAATGAGTTGAATGCCATAAATCTGAAATTATATATCTCTCATTTGATTATCCCATGGGGAGTAATGAATTCACATCTAAGAAGTAGTGGTTGTAAATTTATTGAAAGTTAGCAAGCATTGTATTGGTCATTTGAACAATTCATGAAAGAATATTGAAGGAAGAGAGATTTCACATATAAATATACTATCTTAGACATCTTTTACAATTGTGAGCACTCATTAGGTATGACATGCTAAAGAGTTGATGTTGGACAAGGAAGACAACGTAATGGATTATGTTTTCTCACATCTCAGTTAAAGTATATTGTCATGGATCATTCAAACATGTTGAGCTTGCCTTTCCCCCACATGCTAGCCAAAATTCCTTGCACCAAGTAGAGATACTACTTGTGCTTCCAAATATCCTTAAACCCAGTTTTTGCCATGACTACCACCATACCAACCTATATGCGGTATTTACCTGCCGTTCCAAGTAAATTTGCATGTGCCAAACTCTAAACCTTCAGATAATAATCTATTTTGTATGCCCGAATCGCTCATGTAGCGACTAGGGGCTGTCAGTATCTTCCATGATAGGTGGGTTATTCTCAAGATGAGTGGACTCCGCTCATCATTCACGAGAAAAATGGTTGGTACCCGAGATGCCCAGTCCCATGATCAAAAAGATCAAAATCAAATAAAAAATAATTGCAAACAAAACTCCCCGAGGACTGTTGTTAGTATGGATGGTATCCCGTTGTTTCGGATGGCCGTGGAGTGTGATTGTTGGGGGGGGGGGGGGAGTAAAATATTTACCATAATTTTTGGGACCAGCCTATAATGTTGTTAGTATGGAAGATATTGGGAACTCTTGGTTGTTATGTTGACAATGAGATCATACCTCTCAAAACTATTTATCTCTATTTCAAAATCGAGCTCGCACCTCTACAAATCCTCGCTTCCTCTCTGCAAGGGCCTATCTTTTACTTTTATGCAAGAGTCAAGGTGATCTTCACATTTCCCTTTTTAATTTTTTCCTTTGTCAAGCATCTCGTGTGGGAGATATACAGATATATATATATATATATATATATATATATATATATATATATATATATATATATCCAATTGGATGTAAGTTAGCATGAACTATAATTGATGACATCACCCAAAGGTGAATACGATGGGATGCGAAACTATAAGCCCCTATCTTTCTCAGTGTCCGAATAAAACTTCATAACCAAAAGTATAGCGGGAGTGTTAGCAATTGTAGAAGACTATATGATAGTTGAGTATGTGGAGTTTGCTAAATCAAAGCTCTGACATGGAACCTTACAGAAAATAAGATGAATTGCAATTGTTTGATGACTCAGAATGAAGTTTGCTAGTTTTCAAGAAAGTTTATGGTTTATGCTTTAACATGTGAATAGCTTGTTACTTGATCGTGAGAAGTTTTATGAGATGAACTATTGTATGACATATAATGATGCTAGTAAAGGTGATTGAAATTATCATTAATCAAACTTATGCACCTGCTAGCATTCACACTTCATAAATTATTTCTTTTATCATTTACCTACTCGAGAACGAGTAGGAATTAAGCTTAGATGCCGATATCGCCTCCAACGTATCTATAATTTATGAAGCATTCATGCTATTTTATTATCTGTTTTGAATGATTATGGGCTTTATTATACACATTTATATTACTTTTGGGACTAACCTATCAATTTGAGGCCCAGCCCATATTGTTGTTTTCTTGCCTATTTCGAGTTTCAAGAAAAGGAATATCAAACGGAGTCCAAACGGAATGATACCTTCGGGAGGGTGATTTTTGGAACGAACATGATCCAGGAGACTTGGGAGTTCAAGTCAACGAAGCTTCGAGGTGGCCACGAGGGTGGGGGGCGCCCTCCCTCCTACTGGGTGCGCCCCCCTGTCTCGTGGGCCCCTCGAGCGTCCCCCGACCGACTTCTTTCACCTATATATTCCCATATACCCTAAAAACATCGAAGACGAAGATAGATGGGGAGTTCCACCGCCGCAGCCTCTCAGAGCCACTCAAAACCAATCGGGACCCTGTTCCAAGACTCACGGAGGGGGATCCTCACCGGTGGCCATCTTCATCATCCCGGCGCTCTCCATGACGAGGAGGGAGTAGTTCACGCTTGGGGCTGAGGGTATGTACTAGTAGCTATGTGTTTGATATCTCTCTCTCTCGTGTTCTCTCTATGGCACGATCTTGATGTATCGCGAGCGTTGCTATTATAGTTGGATCTTATGATGTTTCTTCCCCTCTACTCTCTTGTGATGAATTGAGTTTTCCCTTTGAAGTTATCTTATCGGATTGAGTCTTTAAGAATTTGAGAACACTTGATGTATGTCTTGTCGTGCTTATCTGTGGTGACAATGGGATATTCACGTGATCAACTTGATGTATGTTTTGGTGATCAACTTGTGGGTTCCGTGACCTTGGGAATCTATGCATAGGGGTTGGCACACGTTTTCGTCTTGACTCTCCGGTAGAAAATTTGAGGTACTCTTTGAAGTACTTTGTGTTGGTTGAATAGATGAATCTGAGATTTTGTGACGCATATCGTATAATCATGCCCACGGATACTTGAGGTGACAATGGAGTATCTAGGTGACATTAGGGTTTTGGTTGATTTGTATCTTAAGGTGTTATTTTAGTATGAACTCTATGATAGATTGAACGGAAAGAATAGCTTCATGTTATTTTACTACAGACTCTTGAATAGATAGAACAGAAAGGATAACTTTGAGGTGGTTTCGTACCCTACCATAATCTCTTCGTTTGTTCTCCGCTATTAGTGGCTTAGGAGTGACTCTTTGTTGCATGTTGAGGGATAGTTATATGATCCATTTATGTTATTATTGTTGAGAGAACTTGCACTAGTGAAAGTATGAACCCTAGGCCTTGTTTCCTACCATTGCAATACCGTTTGTGCTCACTTTTATCGCTTGCTACCTTGCTGTTTTTATAATTTCAGATTACAAATACCTTTATCTACCATCCATATTGCACTTGTATCACCATCTCTTCGTGAACTAGTGCACCTATACAATTTACCATTGTATTGGGTGTGTTGGGGACACAAGAGACTCTTTGTTATTTGGTTGCAGGGTTGTTTGAGAGAGACCATCTTCATCCTACGTCTCCCACGGATTGATAAACCTTAGGTCATCCACTTGAGGGAAATTTGCTACTGTCCTACAACCTCTGCACTTGGAGGCCCAACAACGTCTACAAGAAGAAGGTTGTGTAGTAGACATCATGGATGTACCCATGACCGGCGGATCGACCTTGAATCCTGCTCGGTACAGAGACGGTGAAGAGCGTGCTTGGGAGTCATCCTAACGGCTCTTACGGCATGAGTCGGTGGTGTGGCAGCCCTCCCTTCATGCTCTAATGGTGGCGCTCTCTGACAGTGGCCGAAGTGTCAGGTTGCACCATGGTGGTAGTGCGGCTGTGGATGATCACCAGATCTGGGCGGCCAGCTCCGAGGCTTTGAAGGTGGTCTTGCAAATGCACAGGTTGTCAGTTGGATGTTCTTGGGATGGATCCGGGTGAAAACCTGGTCTTTGGTCGGTGGCCAGAGCCGGTGATGGTGACGCCCTTGTCGTCGTTTCCTTCTTGAAGGCATCATCGAGGTGAAGCTCCCAACTCGATCGGATGATGGCGACGCTCTTGTGTCGTTTCCTCCTTAGGGGCGTCATTCATAGAGGTGTGCATTTGCTTGAGGGACCAGTGGATGGTTTTAGCGGCGGAGCTGCGTTTCATGTCACACATCGATAATGTGGAGTCTCGACGGCATGGTGCAGCAGGGTCTCCACGACGGATGTATGATGATGGACGCGCGTAGGGAGGTGGCGTTGTCTGGCTACGTGGTGGCCGACGGCAGGCCTCGCAAGGTAGATGTGTCAGTATCGGAAGATGGACCGGTGCAAGACAGTGGTGGCTGATACGTCTCCAACACATCTATAATTTTGTTTTGTTCCATGCTATTATATTATCAATCTTGGATGCTTTATATACATTTACAAGCAATTTTATATCATTTTTGGGGACTATCCTATTAACTTAGTGCCCAGTGCGAGTTACTATTTTTTGCTTGTTTTTGACTTTGCATAATATCAATACCAAACAAAGTCCAAATGCCATGAAACATTTTGAATTTTTTTTGCTGGCAACAAGAGACCCTAGAACCTTCTGGAAGGAATGAGAAGACGAAGGAGTGTCCCACTAAGCACCAGGGCGTGCCAGGGGCCTTCGGCGTGCTCTGGTGGGTAGTTGGGCCCATAAGCCGCCGTTTGACCTACCTCCACCTCTATAAATACTCTAAAATCACAAAACCTATCGGGGAGTCCACAAAATACTTTTTCCGCCGCCGCAAGTTCCGAAACCACGAGATCCAATCTATAGGCCTTTTCCGGCACTCTGCCAGAGGGAGAAACAATCACGAAGGGGTTCTTCAGCATCCTTGCCGCCCCTCCGATAATGCGTGAGTAGTTTACCACAGACCTATGATCCATAGTTAGTAGGTACATGTCTTCTTCTCTCTTTTTGGTCTTCAATACAATGTTCTCCTCGGTGTTCTTGGAGATCTATTCGATGTAATGTCTTTTTACGGTGTGTTTGTTGGGATCCGATGAATTGTGAGTTTATGACCAGATCTATTTGGTTGGGGCCTCCGACTTTAGATGTTAGGCTTTGGTGCGAGATCCGTTCGGTATTCGGCTCGGACATTCGACACCCCTTCATCAAGTGGATAGGAGTAGCGATAAATGTTGCCAAGATGGTGGCTTCAGACTTACTGATGTATTACTTTGTATGGTCTTTGTGAATAATTAATAAAATGGTTGCATGCATCGTCCAAATGAAGAGGCCGGTGGTCATCCTCCTTTTCTAAAAAAGATAATATATACATTGGCATAGGTATTATATTTTAGTTAAGTACACAAAAGTTTATACTATATAATATTTATGCATGATAATAGCAAGCAGAGACTCCTTTTTCATCCTTCTTATAAGAAGGCTTTTCCTTGCCTAGAGAAATTCTGTCTTACATATGGAAAATGCCTTTGTCTTGAAGCTACCATTGCACCCTCCTTGAGTAAATCAATTTTCCATGCGGTATGTTATTCAGCTGATGTTCGTTGAGAGGAATGATGAACTGAACATTTTTATATGACAATTTATATCTTTTTAATAATGAAGACTAACTTCATGAATTCCCCGATTTTTACTATATTTATTTAAAAAATGCAGATTACCTTTCGTAGTTTCATATTTTTACTAGATTTATTTAAGAATGCGATTTTAACTCGTGGAATTCTCCGGTTTTTACATGATTTATTTAAGAATGCAAACTACATATCGTAGTTTCAAATTTTTACTAGATTTATTTAAGAATATAGATTAACTCGGAATTCTCTGACCATTACTATATTTATTTAAGAATGCAGATTAACTCCCCTAGTTTCTGATTTTTACTAGATTTATTTAAGAATGCAGATTAGCTTGTGAAATATCCTGAATTTTATTAGATTTCTTCAAGAATGCAGACAACCTCCGTAGTTTTAGATTTTACAACTTAACTGTTGAAATTCCCCTAATTTTACTATTTTATTTAGGACTGAAGGTTGACCCCCAAAATTCTTCGATATTTACCAGATTTATTTAAGAATGCAGACTATCTTCCGTAGTTTCAGATTTTGACTAGATTTATTTAAGAATGAGGATTTACTCATAAATTCCTCGATTTCTACTAGATTTATTTACTTAAGAAGACTACCTCACGTATTTCCATATTTTTACTAGATTTATATAAAATGCGGATTAACTTCTAGAATTCCCTGCTTTTTACTAGATTTGTTTACTAATACAAACTACCTCCCATAGTTTCAGATTTTACTAGATTTATTTTAAAATGCAAATTAACTCCCAGAATTCAACTATTTTTACTATATTTATCTAAGAATGCAGATTAACTTCCGAATACCACGATTTTTACTAGATTTATTTAAGAATGCAAACTACCTTTCCTTGCCATTTTAGATTTTTACTAGATTTATTTAGAATGCAGTTAAATCCTGGAATCTCCCGATTTTTGCTACATTTATTTAAGAATGCAGACTACTTCCCATAGTTTCATATTAGTAATATATTTATTTAAGAATGCGGATTAACACCAGAATTCCCTAAAATTGATTATATTTGTTTAAGAACGCAGATTAACGCCCGAAATTCCTCAAGATTTATTTACTAGATTTATGTAAGAATGCAAACTAAATCCGGGAATTCCATTTTTTTCACTAGATTTATGTAACAACGCAGACTAATCCCAACCTTCCAATTTACAAAGGCAAAAATTGATTGATGTGGTATATAACTATTCGAGTTGTTGGGCGGGAGCATCAAATTCAGAAAAATGATGGTAAAGCATGGACAAGGTTATGGAAGCACAAATTACCAGGGTAAGAGGATGGAAATTTTAACTTGTAAGGACGACAAATCCTGACGAAATACTGAACAGAGACGGAGTTGCCTAACTAAATTTGACGTCCTCGACCTGCCATCCAACGAACGCGCCGGTTAAGCCGGTCATTTTCCATGGCCTTCTTCCCACTACCCCCGGTCTGCGGCCGTCAACGCCAACCGCCGGCGCGAGCTTGCGACTTCCCCTCCTCCCGCTGCGTCGGCCTCTACCTCCGTACCTACTCCCCGGGTACCACCTCCCTCCTCTCTTTGACCGCGGCGCCGCCCCCGCCATAGTCCCTCTCCCCGGCCGCCGCTTGCACTGGATAAGCAGGGTCCGGCTCGTCGGGGCCCAAATCCGGCCGCCGGAGCACCGATCTGGCCGGATTGATCCTTTTTTAGCTGACGCCGGGAGGACCAACCAATCGACCTCCCGCGCGCCGTCCTGTGCCCTCGCAAGCAAGGCCGCGACCAGGGCTAGCCGTGGCCCTCGTCGTCCCCTGTGCCGGTGCGACTCGCAAGCAAGGCCGCGACCAGAAGCACGTCCAGCGGAGGCATCTACTCCACTGGCGCGGTGAGTCATCCTGTGCTGCCTGCATACCTCGGCTGTACGCCTGTACTAATCTGCAATCGTTCCCGCGCAGAAACGCTGAAACTTCAGCTGTCCTGTAAATCGCTCTCCATGGAGAATGCCTGCACAAGCCTCAACTAGGTGGCCCGCTCCGTGCGGCTGCTCAACATCGACGGGTTCAGCCTGACCGCAGGCATGGGCGGCGACTACTGCCTGGAAGTCCTTATCTATCCGGGCACCACATGGGTGGCTCTGAAACTCGTCTTCCTCAGTGAAGCCCGCACACAGTGGGGCGTGAGGGCGAACATGGCCTGTCAGCTCGTAGATCTCAGCAGGGAGCTTGAGCCGTATCATGAGTACGGTGTGTCAGAAACCTTCTACCATCCCCAAGACTTCGGGGCACTGGTCTTCATGGATAGAAACAAGATACCATCTGGTTATATCAAGGATGATATGTTGACCCTGCAATGCACGATCATGGTACTCAAGGAATAACCGGCGCCAACCATCCCAGCTGAAGAAGTGATCGCCGAACCATCCACCAACTTGCACCGGCACCTCGGCGAATTCCTGCAGAGCGAGATGGGAGCCGATGTCACATTTCTTGTGTGCGACGAGTCGTTTGCTCCACACAAGTGCATACTTGCCGCAAGGTCTCCGGTTTTCAAGGCCCAGTTCTTCGGAGACATGAAGGAGACGTGCTCGGCACGCGTGGAGATCAAGGACATGGAGGTGGCGGCGTTCAGGGCCATGCTGCACTTCATCTATACTGACACGGTGCCTGAGTTTGATCGACCACTTGAGGAGGTGACGACTATGGCTCAACATTTGCTTGTGGCTGCTGACATGTATGGACTTGAGAGGCTCAAGCTTGTGGCTGCTGACACGGAGGCTTAAGCTGCATCACTGTCGACGCCGCAGCGACCACGCTTGCTTTGGCGGAGCAGCACAATTGCTCGAAGCTCAAGGCCAAATGTGTCGAGTTTATCATCAGCACGCCTGCTGTTCTTGAGGCTGTGTTGGCGACAGATGGGTATAAGCACCTTGAAGCAAGCTGCCCTTTGATCCTGACTGAGCTTCTCAAGTCTGTCCATGTGAGTAAGAGTTGAAGGGTAGCATAGTGCATACTGCATAGTGCATAGTCTCTGTTTGTGCTTGCATCCATGTGTGGTGTAGTAAAACTTATGTCTGCATTTACCTAAAATGGAATACTTATGTGTGTCAATATATGTTACGTTATGAGGAACTTAATGCTTTCATTGCTCCTCCAGTTTAGTTATAATTTAGTACGATGTCGTCCAAGATTTGGTTGAATGCTTGCCAATATTAGTACAAGGTGATAAATAAAGTTGGATGATTCAGAGTATGTATAGTTTCGTACATGATTTGCTCAGCTGCTGTCACACAATCCAGGTCTTTTGTATGCTGGGAGTTCTTTTGAACACCTTCACTTTCACATCAAATAAAAGTATAAAATGATTCCCGTTTATAGGAATCACACCTGAACCAACCTTTTGGTGTCTGACCAAAACATGGACAAGACATCAAATAAAGTATAATTGTATATACTTTCCACAACATCCGGCAATATCCTTACGATTTTGAAATATTTGTGGAGCTATAATGGAGTTAAGATGTCTCAATATTCAGTGATGCACTTTTTTGGTATTTTCAAGCATGCAAGGTTTGTGTCTATTTTGGTGTCTTGTCCATGTTTTGGTCTCTCTCTGTAATCGCAGGTCCATCAAGATCATCAAACCTTCAAGAGTTTGATCCATGTTATCGAAGCACAATAGCTGTTCTTGTTATTTTTACATGCTACTCTCGGTCATTATATTTATATTATTATATATGATGTCTCCACTAATTTGATGACAATATTCTCCGGATATTCTTCCCTGGCATGCATCGATTTTTACCCGTATAAGCTACAAATACCGGTGATATGACTGCTAAATGAACACAGACCGGCTCAGACAAATATTTTTCATTCTTTTAAGAAAATTGAGAATATCACACATGTAGATGGCACAGTAAAGTTTTGGAAAGCTCATAAAGCTGTATCTTCAGCTCATTCCTGTTTATTCTATGCAAACCAGAAATCAATGCATTTTCTCACAAAATGTTGCAGATTCATAGTTTCCTCTAATATCTGCATCTGACATTTGCTCGTTGCAAGCTGTTCCATTATCTGTCTTCTTATAAGCTTATCAGTGTCATACAGTGATACATAACCAGTGTGTGCAGGGCTTAGCAAGAACCTTCTTCCCGGTGTTGTTAAGAGTTCGTTTTCGATAAAGGGCAAGTTTAGTGTTTGTTTTCATGCCTTATCCAGGTTAGGGCCACTTGGATAACCTTAAGGACTCTTCCTGATCAGGTCCACTTGGACAAGCCCTAACTGCTCGAAAGTTGATTATCTTCAGGAATATAATTGATGGTATGGAAGGACATGCAACCCTGTTTTCTTTTGTAAATGCTAAGAAAATTGCATAGATGTTATTTGTCATGGATAAGCAGCTCATTTACAGCTTACGTAATGCATCAATTCTTGTCACAAGAAGCTAGAAATTTTATTATGAGATAAATTCCATATGCTTATGTTGTTGTTTACTTTTCGGTACCTCTATGCTATAGCTTGTAGCCAGGGATGCCAACGGGCAACACGAAGCATGCATCTTACTATATGTAAAGTAGACTGTGTGCTAGGTTCAAGACTTCAAGTGGAAAATTGCAGTATATTGTGCAGGCTTTGTGGGTTACCCCACCTGCATTTTTGTGTGTGTCACGACCTTTTCTTGAAAGCTGTCGTGATCTTTGATCCCGATTTTTTAGAGGTAAATACACCCGAAGTCACAGAACTTGCACACGACGGTCAGTTTGGTACACAAACTTGTAAAATACGTGTTTCTGGTCATCAAACTTACACAAACGTTCATATATGATCACATTCCATGTACGCAGACGTATCCGTGGCCTATGTGGCATGCCAGCATGACCATGACGCACTATAAGCCCACGACGCATGGTAGATCTGCATGCTTTTTCTTTATTTACGTATTATGCAGCTATTTTTTAACTTATTAAGCCCCTAAAATAAAATGATTTTTTATTTACACATAGAGCCCCTAAAATAAAATGGAAAAACAAGGGATGATTCGGTTACGAACTAGGGACGTGCCCCTACTAGGCTCAGGTTAACAACCACCAAACCGATGATCATTCATGTCTAGGTAGCACGGATAATTTTTATATCATATAAACACGGCTGAAAAATAAATTTTACAAGAAATGTAACCCCAAAAAAGGGAGCACCGTGGCTTGACTATGTGACGTCGTGGTCAACATTAACTAAGATTACCACCGGGCTTCGACAACACAACATATCCAAATGGGATAAATATTTTTCATGTTGTTATTCCTTCTTGTTCTATGTAAGAAAAAAAAATATATTCTTGTGTTTGTGATATGTAATAAATGTTTATGTGTTACAAAAAAAGTTGTGTGGCCTTTAAAAAATGTTTAAACATTGTAAACTACATTTGTGTAATTAAAAATGATTCATTGCATTTTAAAAATGTTCATGCATTCCAAAAAAACTGGTCATGCCATTTTTTAAATGCCTATACAATGTATAAATCTGTTTGTGTAGCTTAAAAAATGTTTCGTACCATCCAAAAATGTTAAAAACATAGTTGAAAAAAGTTTCAAAACTTGTATTTGAAAAAAATGTTTATCATATGTTTAAAAAGTATTAAGCATATATTTTTTAAAATACTCCAAACATAGATGTATACTGGAGTATTTAAATATATGTGTATCCAAACATAGATGTATACTGGAGTATTTAAAACATCAAAACATATGTGTATCATATGGAGTATATGTTTCAATACTCATAAGTTTCAAAACTTGTATTTGGAAAAATGTTAATCTGGACGTGTTGTGTTGATTAACATTTTTTCAAATACAAGTTTTTGAAACTTTTTAAAATGTTGCTTATCTTTTTTGTAACACATAAATATTTTTTGAATGTCACAAACACAAGAATATAAATTGTTTTCTTACATCTGGACGTGTTGTGTGTAGGTGGTAATCTTAGTTAACCTTGACCACAAGGTCACATGGTCGAGCCACGGTGCTCATTTTTTCCATGTTACATTTCTTGTAAAATTTATTTTCAGTCAATGTTTATATGATACAGAAATTAGTGGTGCTATATAGACATGAAAGATTAGTAGTCTGCTGGTTGTCCACGTGAGACTACTAGGGCACGTTGCAGCTTCAAAACCCCACATCATTTGTTTTTTCATTTTATTTTTAGGGGCTTAATATGAAAATAAGAAAAAGCCAAAGGCTTCTCTGCAGATCTACATGCTACAGCGGATGACAGTGGGACCTGGCCACACTGGAATGCCACATAGGCCATGGATACGTCCGTGTACATGAAATGTGACCGTGTATGAATGCTCGTTCAAGTTTGATGACCAGAAACATGTATTTTACAAGTTTGTGCATCAAACTGACAATCGCGTGCAAGTTCTATGACTTCGGGTGTATTTACCTCATTGTTTTAATACTTGCATGCATGTAGTCATAATGACATTTGCTACTTCCTTCTAATTCCTTTCTTGCATCCATGCGGACGTATTAATGATCCCAGTAATCGAAAAGAAAAGTGAACTTACAAAGCAGTCATTAAATTTCACCTTGGTACCTATAATTTGAGTTTGTGGACTTGTATAAGGGAATGGAGGGAGTACATGCTTCGCTAGATTATGAGCCTCCTTATTGGAGCTCCTATACTCATGGACTATATTACATGAAATAAAAGAAGTAGCTGTCGACTTGATCTCCTCAATGACAGCTCCGTAAGCTGAGCCACTTCCCGTTTGCCTGATATTAGCTTTTATTGACACGTCCTAGCTGAACTCGTGGCGAACCTTTAGCACCTGTTTGTGCCACGAACCGGTACTAAAGAGAGTGGTGGCAGGATGTTGTCAGACAGGAGCCCCTCCAGCACCTTTAGTACCGGTACTAAAGGTCATACTACATATAAACCTTTCGTCCAGCTCACTCTGTTCTTCCCCCTTTCCCCTCTCCTCTCTGTTCTTCCTCTGTTCCCCTCGAGCTCATTACACATTTTGCCCAAATTTTGTCAAGATTTGAAGGTCCCCATCCATTCAAGTGACCACAAAGGTTAGCAACTTTGTCCTTTCATCTCTCGTTGCTAGATTAGCTCTTGCAATGCTTTATATAGTGATTAATTTGTGGGTTTTAATAATTTGGGAGGAATTATATGTGGTAGTATATTTGATTTATATGCAATTTGAGCTTAAAATAACTCTTAGTTTGCATATGTAGGTGTGGTTTACTTAGTGCCTTCCAGTTTCCGTCGTAACCACCGTCGATCGTCCGCACCGACTCGTCGCCGGCACCACCGGCCTTGTGGTGAGCCTCTTGTTCTTATCTTTTTTATATAAAAAAATCATGTTTGTGTGATTTAGATATATAGTTACTTGTATAGTTATCTTACCGTACGTTGTTTGTTATACATAGTGCCATGGTTTTGATATCTGTCCCTGTCGGCGCTCGTCCGTGTTATGATTCAGATGTGGTATATTCTCTTTTAAAACTATTTGTTGCATTTCGTGTTTATGACAAATTAT
This sequence comes from Aegilops bicornis, assembly GCA_021605145.1. Classification (NCBI taxonomy): domain Eukaryota; kingdom Viridiplantae; phylum Streptophyta; class Magnoliopsida; order Poales; family Poaceae; genus Aegilops; species Aegilops bicornis. The sequence continues at coordinate 1,216,750 of JAHIAL010000051.1, forward strand.
GCCCATCAAGTTGACATAGATATTTTTATCTAGGAGGTATGTGAACCGGAAATTCCAACCGACCCTATTGTCGAGAGGTTAAATTTAGTTGAAAGAGAAAACGAATATTTGAAAGGAAAATTAAAAAGAATTGAGGGGGAGAAGATGGAATTGGAGTTGCATGTTGCCGATGTCGTCGATGATCACAAGATCAAGATGGAGAGGCTTGGTATCATTATGCCGTTGGATCAATTGTTACCTTAGTTGCGATCTTGATCACATTTGTTGTTGCATTTAAATGGTTTAGCTAGAGAGTTATTTGTATGTTGCATTTAAGTGTTGCATGAACTTTATGTATGAACTTTTATGTATGAACTTGTATTAATTTGGTCTATTCGGTGGTGTGTAATGAAGATGCGCCGACAACGGATGTACGATGATCGATGCTCTCCCCAGTTCGTTGATGGTGTGCATATTTTTCTGATTGCGGCTGAGGCAAACAAGCGGGCGGATGGTTTTATGCCTTGTCCATGTGCTGGCTGTGAGAATGATCACAATTACTCTAACTCAAGAAGCATTCACGTCCACTTCTTTGAGTCCGGTTTCATGCCCCACTATAATGTTTGGACCAAGCACGGAGAAAGAGGGGTTATGATGGAAGACAATGAAGAAGAAGAGGACGACGATAGCTATCCTGGCCATAGGTTCCCTGAATACGACGATACAACAATGGGGGAAGAAGCTGAGCCGACAATGCGGAAGAAGAAGTCAAGAAGAGGCATCAGATGAGCCACCGATGATCTAGGTCGGGCCATTGCCGATGCAAAGAGAAACTACGCAAGTGAAAAGGAGAAGAAGAAGTTGCAAAGGCATGTTAGAGGATCAAAAGAAATTGTTGTACCTGAATTCATAAGGTGACAAGAAAAGCTGGGCACCACACTGGAATTGCTTCAATGGAAGGCAGAGAATGGTGTATCTGACAAGGGATTTGGAAAGTTGCTGCTAATGATAAATAATATGCTTCCAAAGGACAACGAATTGCCAAAGAGTACGTACGAAGCAAAGAAGGATGTCTTCCCTCTAGGGTTAGAGGTGCAGAAGATACATGCATGCCCTAATGATCGCATCCTCTACCGCGGTGAGTACGAGGATTTGAACGCTGCGCTCAAGATATGCGGTGCATTGCGCTATAAGATTAGCTGCGATGACTCTGATGATGTCGAGGGCGAGCGCCCCAGGAAGAAGATTCCTGCCAAGGTGATGTGGTATGCTCCTATAATACCACGGTTGGAACGTTTGTTACAAAACAAAGAGCATGCCAAGGCGATGCGATGGCACGGAGAAGACCGTAAGAAAGAGGGAAAGTTGAGACTACCCGCTGACGGGTCGCAGTGGAGAAAAATCGAGAGAAAGTACATGAAGGAGTTTGTAGGTGACCCAAGGAACGTATGGTTTGGTCTAAGCGCAGATGGCATTAATCCTTTTGGGGAGCAGAGCAGCAACCATAGCATGTGGCATGTGACTCTATGTTTGTATAACCTTCCTCCTTGGTTGTGCATGAAGCGGAAATTTATTATGATGCCAGTGCTCATCCAAGGCCCTAAGCAACCCGGCAACGACATTGATGTGTACCTAACGCCAGTAGTTGAAGAACTATTACAACTGTGAAATGGAAAAGGTGTACGTGCGTGGGATGAGCACAAACATGAAGAATTTAACCTAAAGGTGTTGCTGTTCGTGATCATCAATGATTGGCCTGCTCTCAGTAACCTTTAAGGACAGACAAACAAGGGATACCGCGGATGCACGCATTGTTTCGATGATACCGACAGTATATATTTGGATAGTTGTAAGAAGAATGTGTACCCGGGACATCGTCGATTTCTTCCGAGCAGGCATCCCGTAAGAAAGAAAGTCAAGCATTTCAAAGGTGAGGCGGATCATCGGACGAAGCCTCGCCACCGTACTGGTGCTGATGTACATGATATGTTTAAGGATTTGAAGGTAATCTTTGGAAAGGGTCCTGGCGGACAACCTGTTCCGAAGGAAGCTAACGGACGCGCACCCATGTGGAGGAAAAAATCTATATTTTGGGACCTGCCCTATTGGAAAGACCTAGAGGTCCACTACGCAATTGATGTGATGCACGTGACGAAGAATCTTTGAGTGACCCTGCTTGGCTTCTTGGGCGTGTATGGGAAGACAAAAGATACACCGAAGGCATGGGAGGATAAAACGTCTCCAACGTATCTACTTTTCCAAACACTTTTGCCCTTGTTTTGGACTCTAAGTTGCATGATTTGAACGAAACTAACCCAGACTGATGCTGTTTTCAGCAGAACTGCCATGATGTTGTTTTATGTGTAGAAAACAAAAGTTCTCGGAATGACCTGAAAATCCTCGGAGATAAGTTTCAGAAAATATAAAAAATACTGGCAAAAGATGAAGACCAGGGGCCCACACCCTGTCCATGAGGGTGGGGGCGCACCCCCTATCTCGTGGGACCCCTGCAGCTCCACCGACCTCAACTCCAACTCCATAATTTCCGTCTCGCGGAGAAAAAAATCAGATTGGAAGTTTCATCGCGTTTTATGATACGGAGCCACCGCCAAGCCCTAATCTCTCTCGGGAGGGCTGATCTGGAGTCCGTTCGGGGCTCCGGAGAGGGGGATTCGTTGCCGTCGTCATCATCTGTTGGAAATATGCCCTAGAGGCAATAATAAAAGCATTATTATTATATCTCCTTGTTCATGATAATTGTCTTTTATTCATGCTATAATTGTATTATCCGGAAATCGTAATACATGTGTGAATACATAGACTACAATACGTCCCTAGTAAGCCTCTAGTTGACTAGCTCGTTGGTCAACAAATAGTCATGGTTTCCTGACTATGGACATCAGATGTCATTGATAACGGGATCACGCCATTAGGAGAATGACGTGATGGATAAGACCCAATCCTAAGCATGGCACAAGATCGTAGTTCGCTTTGCTAGAGCTTTTCCAATGTCAAGTATCTCTTCCTTAGACCATGAGATCGTGTAACTCCCGGATACCGTAGGGAGTGCTTTGGTGTACCAAACGTCACAACGTGAATCGGGTGACTATAAAGGTGCACTACAGCATCTTCGAAAAGTGTCTGTTGGGTTGACACGGATCGAGACAGGATTTGTCACTCCGTATTACGGAGAGGTATCACTGGGCCCACTCGGTAGTGCATCATCATAATGAGCTCAAAGTGACCAAGTGTCCGTCACGGATCATGCATTACGGCACGAGTAAAGTGACTTGCCGTAACGAGACCGAACGAGGTATTGGGATGCCGACGATCGAAGTCTCGGCAAGTAACATACCGTCCGACAAAGGGAATAGTATATGGGGTTGCTTGAACCCTTGACATCGTGGTTCATCCGATGACATCATCGAGGAGCATGTGGGAGCCAACATGGGTATCCAGATCCCGCTGTTGGTTATTGACCGGAGAGCGTCTCGGTCATGTCTGCATGTCTCCCGAACCCGTAGGGTCTACACACTTAAGGTTCGGTGACGCTAGGGTTATTAGGAAGACTTGTATGTGATTACCGAATGTTGTTTGGAGTCCCGGATGAGATCCCGGACGTCACGAGGAGTTTCGGAATGGTCCGGAGGTAAAGATTTATATATGGGAAGTTGTTAAACGGACACCGAAAGTTTCGGGGCATACCGGTATTGTACGGGCCACCGGAAGGGTTCCGAGGTCCACCGGAGGGGCCACCCCTCCCGGGGCCACCTCCGGGGGCACTTGGGCTGCGTGGGAGAGGAGCCAGCCCCTAGTGGGCTGGGCGCCTCCCACCCAGGCCCATGCGGCTAGGGTTTTGGGAGGGAAACCATAAGGGGCGCCTCAGCTTGGGGGCAAGCCACCCCTCTTTCCTCTCCTTGGCCGCCCGCCCTCTAGGGTTTCCTCTAGAGGGCCGGCCCCTGCCCTTTCCCCTATATATAGAGGGGCGAGGGAGGGCTGCAATACACAATCCAAGGCGCAGCCCTCCCTCCCCAACACCTCTCCTCTTCCGCATTTAGTTTGGCGAAGCTCGTCGGAGTATCGCTGCACCAATTGCACCACGCCGTCGTGCTGCCATTGGAGCTGTCTTCCTCAACCTCTCCTTCCTCCTTGCTGGATCAAGACAGAGGAGACGTTGATCGTCCCGTACGTGTGTTGAACGCGGAGGTGCTGTCCATTCAGCACTTGGTCGTCGGTGATCCGAATCACAGCGAGTATGACTCCCTCATCACCATCCCCTTGAAAGCTTCCGCACTCGATCTACAAGTGGTATGTAGATGCAAACTCACTCCCTTGACTCGTTGCTTAGATGAACTCATAGATGGATCTTGGTGAAACCGTAGGAAAAATTTTAATTTTCTGCAACGCTCCCCAACAAAGTGGCATCATGAGCTAGGTCTATGCGTAGTTCTCTTTGCACGAGTAGAACACAATTTTGTTGTGGGCGAGATCTTATCAACTTGCTTGCCGTTACTAGTCGTATCTTGCTTCAGCGGTATTGTGGGATGAAGCGGCCGGACCAACCTTACACGTGACGCTTACGTGAGACCGGTTCCACCGACTAACATGCACTAGTTGCATAAGGTGGCTGGCGGTGTCTGTCTCTCCCACTTTAGTTGGAGCGGATTCGATGAAAAGGGTCCTTATGAAGGGTAAATAGAAGTTGACAAAATCACGCCAGGTTATTCGTAGGTAAGAAAACGTTCTTGCTAGAACCCAATTGCAGCCACGTAAAAGATGCAACAACAATTAGAGGACGCCTAACTTGTTTTTGCAGCAATTGACATGTGATGTGATATGGCCAAGTTGTGATGAATGATGAATGACATATTGTGATGTATGAGATCATGTTCTTGTAATAGGAATCACGACTTGCATGTCGATGAGTATGACAACCGGCAGGAGCCATAGGAGTTGTCTTTATTTTTGTATGACCTGCGTGTCATTGAAGAACGCCATGTAAATTACTTTACTTTATTGCTAAACGTTGCTAGCCATAGAAGTAGAAGTAGTCGTTGGCGTGACAACTTCATGAAGACACAATGATGGAGATCATGATGATGGAGATCATGGTGTCATGCCGGTGACAAGATAATCGTGGAGCCCCGAAGATGGAGATCAATGGAGTTTTATGATATTGGCCTTATCATGTCACTATTATATAATTGCATGTGATGTTTATTATATTTATGCATCTTGTTTACTTAGAACGACGGTAGTAAATAAGATGATCCCTTACAACAATTTCAAGAAGTGTTCTCCCTAACTGTGCACCGCTGCTAAAGTTCGTCAGCTTCTAAGCACCACGTGATGATCGGGTGTGATGGATTCTTACGTTCACATACAACGGGTGTAAGACAGATTTACACACGCAAAAACACTTAGGGTTAACTTGACGAGCCTAGCATATACAGACATGGCCTCGGAACACGGAGACCGAAAGGTCGAACATGAGTCGTATTGAAGATACGATCAACATGAGAATGTTCACCGACGATGACTAGTCCGTCTCACGTGATGATCGGACACGGCCTAGTCGACTCGGATCGTGTAACACTTAGATGACTAGAGGGATGTCTAATCTGGAGTGGGAGTTCATTTTAATTTGATTAGATGAACTTAATTATCATGAACTTAGTCTAATTTTTTGCATAATATGTCTTGTAGATCAAATGGCCAACGCTCATGTCACCATGAACTTTAACGCTGCTCCTAGAGAAAACCAAGTTGAAAGATGATGGCAGCAACTATACCGGACTGGGTCCGAACCGAGGATCATCCTCATAGCTGCCAAGAAACAATATGTCCTAGAAGCACCGCTTAGGTGAAGCACCCATCCTGCAGAACCAAGACGCGTTATGAACGCTTGGCAGTCTCGTCTTGATGATTACTCCCTCGCTCTGTGCGGCATGCTTTACAGCTTAGAACCGGGCTCCAAAAGCGCTTTTGAGCAACACGGAGCATATGAGATGTTCGAGGAGCTGAAACTAGTTTTCCAAGCTCATGCCCGGTCGAGATATGAAGTCTCCGACAAGTTCTATAGTTGTAAGATGGAGGAAAACGGTTACAAGGTGAGCACATACTCAAAATGTCCGGTTGCATCACCGCCTGTCCAAATTGGACATAAACCTCCCGACGAGGCGGTCATTGGCAGAATCCTTCAATCGCTCCCACCAAGCTACAAGAGCTTTGTGATGAACTACAATATGCAGGGGATGGTGAAGACCATTCCGAAGTATTCTCAATGCTGAAGTCAGCAGAGGTTGAAATCAAGAAAGAACATCAAGTGTTGATGGTCAATAAGACCACTAAGTTCAAGAAGGGCAAGGGCAAGAAGAACTTTCAAGAAGGACGGCAAAGGAGGTTGCCGCCCGGTAAGCAAGTTGCCGAAGAAGTCAAAGAATGGACCCAAGCCCGAGACCTGAGTGCTTTTATTGCAAGGGAAGGGTCATCGAAGCGGAACTGCCCCAAATACTTAGCGGATAAGAAGGCCGGCAACACCAAAGGTATATTTGATATACATGTAATTGATGTGTACCTTACCAAGACTCGTAGTAACTCCCCGGGTATTTGATACCGGTGCCGCTGCACATATTTGTAACTCACAACAGAGCTGCGGAATAAGCGGAGATCGGCGGAAGGACGAGGTGACGATGCGCGTCGGGAATGGTTCCAGAGTCGATGTGATCGCTGTCGCACGCTACCTCTACATTTACCTACGGGATTAGTTTTGAACCTTAATAATTTTTATTTGGTGCCAAGTTTGAGCATGAACATTGTATCTGGATCTCGTTTAATGTGAGATGGCTACTCATTTAAATCCGAGAATAATGGTTGTTCTATTTATATGAGAGATATGTTTTATGGTCATGTTCGATGGTCAATGGTTTATTCCTAATGAATCTCGAACGTAATGTTACACATATTCATAGCGTGAATACCAAAAGATGTAAAGTTGATAACGATAGTCCCACATACTTGTGGCACTGCCGCCTTGGTCACATTGGTATCAAGCGCATGAAGAAGCTCCATGCGGATGGACTTTTGGAGTCTCTCGATTATGAATCATTTGACACATGCGTAACCATGCCTTATGGGCAAGATGACCAAGACTCCGTTCTCCGAACAATGGAGCGAGCAACCAACTTGTTGGAAATCATACATACCGATGTGTGCGGTCCAATGAATGCCGAGGCTCATGGAGGATATCGTTATGTTCTCACTCTCACTGATGACTTAAGTAGATATGGGTATGTCTACTTGATGAAACACAAGTCTGAGACCTTTGAAAAGTTAAAGGAATTTCAGAATGAGGTAGAGAATCAACGTGACCGAAAGATAAAATTCTTGCGATCAGATCGTGGAGGAGAATATTTAAGTCATGAATTTGGTACACACTTAAGAAAATGTGGAATCGTTTCACAACTCATGCCGCCTGGAACACCTCAGCATAACGGTGTGTCCAAACGTCGTAATCGCACTCTATTGGATATGGTGCGATCTATGATGTCTCTTACCGATTTACCGCTATCATTTTGGGGATACGCTCTAGAGACAGCTACATTCACTTTAAATAGGGCACCGCCTAAATCCGTTGAGATGACACCGTATGAATTATGGTTTGGAAAGAAACCTAAGCTGTCGTTTCTAAAAGTTTGCGGATGCGATGCTTATGTCAAGAAACTTCAACCGGAAAAGCTCGAACCCAAGTCGGAAAAATGCGTCTTCATAGGATACCCTAAGGAAGCCATTGGGTATACCTTCTACCTTAGATCCGAAGGCAAGATCTTTGTTGCCAAGAATGGATCCTTTCCGGAAAAGAGTTTCTCTCGAAAGGAGTAAGTGGGAGGAAAGTAGAACTTCGATGAAGTACTACCTCTTGAACCGGAAAGTAGTGCAGCTCGTGAAAATGTTCCTATGGTGCCTACACCGATCGGAGAGGAAATTAATGATGATGATCAAGGTACTTCGGATCAAGTTGCTCTTGAACTTCAGAGGTCCACTAGGACACGCCCGCACTGCAGTGGTACGGCAACCCTGTCCCGAAATCATGTTGTTAGACAACGGTGAACCTTCTCGAACTATGAAGAAGCGATGGCGGGCCCGATTCCAACAAATGGCTCAAGCCATGCAATCCGAGATAGGATCCATGTATGAAAACAACATATGGACTTTGACCGACTTGCCCGATGATCTAAGTAGCGATAGAAAACAAATGGATCTTTAAGAAGAAGACGGACGCGGATGGTAATGTCACCATCTATAAAGCTCGACTTGTCACTAAGGGTTATCGACAAGTTCAAGGGATTGACTACGATGAGACTTTCTCTCCCGTAGCGAAGCTTAAGTCCGTCCGAATCATGTTAGCAATTGCCGCATACTATGATTATGAGATATGGCAGATGGACGCCAAAACAGCGTTCCTTAACGGTTATCTTAAGGAAGAGCTGTATATGATGCAGCCGGAAGGTTTTGTCGATCCTAAGAATGCTAACAAAGTGTGCAAGCTCCAATGATCCATTTATGGGCTGGTGCAAGCATCTCGAGTTAGAACATTCGCTTTGATGAGATGATCAAAGCGTTTGGGTTTATGCGGACTTATGGAGAAGCCTGCGTTTACAAGAAAGTGAGTGGGAGCTCTGTAGCATTTCTCATATTATATGTAGATGACATACTTTTGATGGGAAAAGATATAGAACTCTTGGACAGCATTAAGGCCTACTTGAATAAAAGTTTTTCAATGAAGGACCTTGGAGAAGTTGCTTATATATTAGGCATCAAGATCTATAGAGATAGATCGAGACGCCTCATAGGTCTTTCACAAAGCACATACCTTGATAAGATTTTGAAGAAGTTCAAAATGGATCAGTCCAGAAGGGGTTCTTGCTCAGACAGCAAGGTGTGAGATTGAGCTCGGCTCAATGCCCGACCACGGCAAAAGATAAAGAAGAGATGAGTGTCATCCCTATGCCTCAGCCATAGGATCTATTATGTATGCCATGTGCTGTGTACTGCATCTGATGTAAACCTTGCCGGTAGTTTGGTAGGAAGGTACCAAAGTAATCCCGCAAGGAACACCGGACAATGGTCAAGAATATCCTGAAGTACCGAAAAGGACAAAGGACATGTTTCTCGTTTATGGAGGTGACGAAGAGCTCGTCAGAAGGGTTACGCCGACGCTTAGCTTCGGACAGATCTGATGACTCTAAGTCACAAACCGGATACGTGTATGTGTTGAATGGTGGAGCAGAAGCTGGTGCGGCTGCAAGCGTGAGCGTCGTGGCGGGATCTACATGTGAAGCGGAGTACATGGCAGCCTCGGAGGCAGCACATGAAGCAATTTGGGTGAAGGAGTTCATCACCGACCTAGGAGTCATACCCAATGCGCTTCTGGGCCGATCAAACTCTTCCGTGACAACACCGAGCTATTGCACTAGCCAAGGAGCCCAGGTTTCACAAGAAGACCAGGCACATCAAGCGTCGCTTCAACTCCATCCGTGAAAATGTTCAGGATGGAGATATAGAAATTTGTAAAGTGCATATGGATCTGAATGTCGCAGATCCGCTGACTAAACCTCTCTCATGAGCAAAACATGATCAACACCGTAACTCTATGGGTGTTCGATTCATCACAATGTAACTAGATTATTGACTCTAGTGCAAGTGGGAGACTGTTGGAAATATGCCCTAGAGGCAATAATAAAAGCATTATTATTATATCTCCTTGTTCATGATAATTGTCTTTTATTCATGCTATAATTGTATTATCCGAAAATCGTAATACATGTGTGAATACATAGACTACAATACGTCCCTAGTAAGCCTCTAGTTGACTAGCTCGTTGGTCAACAGATAGTCATGGTTTCCTGACTATGGACATCAGATGTCATTGACAATGGGATCACGTCATTAGGAGAATGACGTGATGGACAAGACCCAATCCTAAGCATGGCACAAGATCGTGTAGTTCGTTTTGCTAGAGCTTTTCCAATGTCAAGTATCTCTTCCTTAGACCATGAGATCGCGGTAACTCCCGGATACCGTAGGAGTGCTTTGGGTGTACCAAACGCGTCAACGTAATCGGGCGACTATAAAGGTGCACTACAGGCATCTCCGAAAGTGTCTCATAGTTGACACGGATCGCGACAGGATTTGTCACCCGTATTATGGAGAGGTATCACCGGGCCCACTCGGTAGTGCATCATCATAATGAGCTCAAAGTGACCAAGTGTCTGGTCATGGGATCATGCATTACGGTACGAGTAAAGTGACTTGCCGGTAACGAGACTGAACGAGGTATTGGGATGCCGTAGTCTCGGGCAAGTAACATACCGTCTGACAAAGGGAATAGTATACGGGATTGCTTGAATCCTTGACATCGTGGTTCATCCGATGACATCATCGAGGAGCATGTGGGAGCCAACATGGGTATCCAGTTCCGCTGTTGGTTATTGACCGAGAGCGTCTCGGTCATGTCTGCATGTCTCCCGAACCCGTAGGGTCTACACACTTAAGGTTCGGTGACGCTAGGGTTATTAGGAAGACTTGTATGTGATAACCGAATGTTGTTCGGAGTCCCGGATGAGATCCCGGACGTCACGAGGAGTTCCGGAATGGTCCGGAGGTAAAGATTTATATATGGGAAGTTGTTAAACGACACCGGAAAGTTTCGGGGCATACGGTATTGTACCGGGCCACCAAGGGTTCCGAGGTCCACCGGAGGGGCCACCTCCCGGGGGGCCACTTGGCTGCGTGGGAGAGGGAGCCAGCCTCAGTAGGCTGGGCGCGCCTCCCCACCTAGGCCCATGCGGCTAGGGTTTTGGGAGGGGAAACCCAAAGGGGCGCCTCAGCTTGGGGGGCAAGCCACCCCTCTTTCCCTCTCCTTGGCCGCCGCCTCTAGGGTTTCCCTCTAGAGGGCCGGCCCCCCTTGCCCTTTCCCCTATATATAGAGGGATGAGGGGAGGGCTGCAATACACAATCCAAGGCGAAGCCCCTCCCCTCCCCAACACCTCTCCTCTTCCGTACGAGTTTGGCGAAGCTCTGTCGGAGTACTGCTGCACCAATTGGAGCTGTCTTCCTCAACCTCTCCTTCCTCCTTGCTGGATCAAGACGGAGGAGACGCCGATCGTCTCCGCACGTGTGTTGAACGCGGAGGTGCTGTCCGCTCAAAGACTTGGTCGTCGGTGATCCGAATCACAGCGAGTACGACTCCCTCATCACCATCCCCTTGAAAGCTTCCGCACTCGATCTACAAGTGGTATGTAGATGCAAACTCACTCCCTTGACTCGTTGCTTAGATGTACTCATAGATGGATCTTGGTGAAACCGTAGGAAAAATTTTAATTTTCTGCAACGTTCCCCAACATCATCAACCATCCTCCATCACCAATTTCATGATGCTCACCACCGTGAGTGAGTAATTCCATCGTAGGCTTGTCAAGGTGATGGGGTGGATGAGATTTATCATGTAATCAAGTTAGTTTTGTTAGGGTTTGATCCCTAGTCCACTATGTTCTGAGATTGATGTTGCTATGACTTTGCTATGCTTAATGCTTGTCACTAGGGCCCGAGTGCCATGATTTCAGATCTGAACCTATTATGTTTTCATGAATATATGTGTGTTCTTGATCCTATCTTGCAAGTCTATAGTCACCTATTATGTGTTATGATCTCGACAACCTCAAGTGACAATAATCGGGATACTTCTCGGTGATGACCGTAGTTTGAGGAGTTCATGTATTCACTATGTGTTAATGCTTTGGTCTGGTTCTCTATTAAAAGGAGGCCTTAATATTCCTTAGTTTCACTAGAACCCGCCGCCACACGGAGGGTAGGACAAAAGATGTCATGCAAGTTCTTTTCCATAAGCACGCGTGACTATATTCAAATACATGCCTACATTACATTGATGAACTGGAGCTAGTTCTCAGGTCACCCTATGTTATAGCTATTACATGAGGAATCGCATCCGACATAATCATCCATCACCGATCCAATGCCTACGAAGCTTTTCACACTTTGTGCTTCGCTTATTTACTTTTCTCATACATCACATAATCACTACAAAACCCAAAAATATTACTTTTGCTATCGTTACCATTACTATCATACTACTTTGCTACTAAATACTTTGCTGCCGATACTAAGTTATCCAGGTGTGGTTGAATGGACAACTCAACTGTTAATACTTAAGAATATTCTTTGGCTCCCCTTGTGTCGAATCAATAAATTTGGGTTGAATACTTTACCCTCGAAAGCTGTTGCGATCCCCTACACTTGTGTGTTATCAAGACTAATTTCTGGCGCCGTTTGTAAGTGCATCTAGTGCCACCCCTAGTTGGTTTTGGAGTATTCACGACAAATTTGGTTGAGGGACTAATGTGTTTGTGAGAATTGCAGGATAACACATGTAGTGTCCCTCATTGATTCGGTTTACCTACCGTAGATGACCCCTAAAATGTAATATGAAGACAATGACGACAATGGTGGTATGTGAAGATATTCATATTGAAGACTATGACATGAGAAGACATTGAGTGAAGACTATGGAGCTGCCAAGACTATGTCGCTTCGTTGTTTCCTTTTTCTTCTTTGTTGAGTCATAGGAACCAACCGTAATGTTAAGTGGGGTCCAAGTGAACAAAGTCGTAATGACCAAGTGATGCTCAACTCAAATCCTATGTCTTCAAGCCAAGACAATGAGAGCAAATCTTATCCAGAGTCGGATGAGTCACTTTGCTTGTAGCCCAAGTAAAGTTGCCGTGTGTGTTTGAAATCTGACCGTTGGAACACGTGTCGGTTCCTTAGTGACCCAGGTCATTTCGGACATATCAGGTCGGGTTGCCTAGTGGCTATAAATAGCCCACCCCTACACCATAAATTGGTGGCTGCTCAGAGTTAGTGCAACCGCTTTTTGTCGCTTGAGAGCAACCCACCTTGAAGCCTTTGAGAGAGAGAAACTTTGCGAGGACAAAGCCCAAACACCCAGAGCCAAAGAGTGTTAGGCATCACTCAAGTCTTTCTGCGTCTCAGGTGACGTGAAGACTTATTACACTTGAGGATCGTGGAATCCTCCAAATTTGCTAGGGCGTCAAGGCTCTGAGCATCCAAGAGTCATTGTGGATCGCCGTGAACGAAGTCTGTGAAGGTTCGGAAGTCTACCTTGAAGACTTACCAGAGTGATTGGGCGAGGACTGTGTCCTTAGCTCAAGGGGAATAAGGTGAAGACGCGGTATTCTCGAGTTGAATCTCAGCCTCCCTAACTGTGACGCATAGTTGTCACAAGAATCGAACTGGTCCAACAAATCCTCTGTCTTCAACAAGTGACTGGTTCCATCCTCTCCCTCCCTTTACTTAGAGTTTGTCTTCGTGAAGTCATTGCCTATTTGTCGTACCTGTTTGACTTCATTGCTTGACTACTATCATTGGTTGGCTTCATACTATCTTCCATCCTGATCCTTACTACTAAGCTGCTATTAGTCCTTCTACTTTCACACTACTGCATACTTGACTATGGTTTGCTTGTTGTAGTTTATCTTCCGCTGCATATCAATTAGGTCATTTCTATTGTTTGTCTTCTAAACTTCCACGCTTTTGAAGACTTCCATAAAAAATCGCCTATTCAACCCCCTCTAGTCGATAACTAGCACTTTCAATTGCTATCAGAGCAAGGTACTCCCTTGTTCTGTGTGATTCGGTTTAACCACCTGGAGTTTTAGCTATGTCGACTGCAGGGATAATCAAAGTCTCCGCTGCTTGCCCTATGTTTGATGGAACTGAATATCCCTACTGGAAGAATAAGATGCGCATGCATCTTGAAGCCATTGATGTCGACCTCTGGTATGTCGTCAAGAACGGCGTTCCCAAACTGGTGAAGGTGTCACCCTCACGATGTCAAGAAGTTCATTCAATCGACTCTACGGCCAAGAACCTCATCTGCGTGGTCATCTAACCAAAGGACAAGATGGCCGTGTGAGTGCTCAGAAACGTCGGGTTAGTCTCGGAACTGGCTATCCAAGGTCAACGGCGCCTCAACCCGAGAGATCAAAGGATCGTTGTTCTTCGCAACCTCTTCAACCGCTTCAAGAGAAACGACAATGAAAATGTCCAGCTCACGCTTGATCGCCTCACCGACATCACAAATGAGCTTCGTGCTCTCGGGCGCCACCGAGATTACCAAGCATGAAATCGCCAAGACACTATCGAGATCACTTGACAGCTCCTTTGACACCCTTTGACCTCATGATACAAGAATGCCCCGACTTCAAGACACTCGATCCGTCTGATATACTTGAGAGGCTCAACACACATGAGTTCCAAATTTTCGAGAAAAGAGACATCTATGGTCCCAACTATGGCCGAACTCAAGGCTTTGAAGGCAAAAGTTGTTTCCTCATCTCAAGAAGAATCATTGCGCCTGATGATCCCGAAGACATTGGAAAGGAACTTGCTATGCTTGTGAAGAAGTTCCAAGTTCACTAAGAAGAAGGGCTTTAAAGTCTTCACGATCTAGCTCGAGAAATGATGAAGCATCCACTCATGACTACAAGAAGAGAACATGTCACAAGTGCAAGAAACCCGACACTATATCTCCGAGTGTCCACAAGTGGGACAATGAGAAGAAGAAGAAGAAGAGCAAGGAATATGATTCTCGATGACAAGAGGAAGAAGAAATCTTCAAAGTCTTCTTCCAAGTCCTCATCAAAGTCTTCATCTCATAAGAAGAGCTCATCCGGCAAGGCTCATGCTTTTGTTGGCAAGGAAATGGATTCAGAGGAGGAGTCCGGCTTCCGAGGAGGCGGAGGTGGAGTCTCAAGAGGAGTCCGACCCTCGGAGTTGCAAGTCCGCTCTAGCCACATCCTATGTTGCCAAGTCCATCTTCAACACTGAAGACAATGACTTCCACACCAAGGCTGAAGATGACAAGGACGACCCTGCTCCGACCTACTGCTTCATGGCACGTGGTGCCAAGGTAAAATCACGTGATGCTTACTTTCAAACATCAAGTGAAGATGACTCTGATTGTGAATCCAAGCCCAGCTACAAAACGCTTGCTAAAATTGCAATCGAACAAAAAAAAAAAGCTATGGAACATACACAAAAACTGTTAGACAAAAAGCGATGACATGTTGGACGCGGAAATGACACGCTCACAAATTCTTAGTTGAAGACATTAAAATCTTCATGCTAAGTACCAAGAACTTGAAAGTCGCCATGAAACGCCTCAACCACTCATGAAAAGCTCTCCTACGATTATCTTCAAAGGAAGCAAGAGCTTGAGAAATTGAGAGCGGCTCATGAAGATCTTCAAAAGAGAATGAGTCACTTTGCGCTCAATGTATCAGTCCCGCTTAGGATGGATTTGAACCACCATGTCTAAAAATGCCTTGAGCGTGATATAGCTACCTCTATTGCTGAATGTTCCATCTGCTCATATTGCTGCATTGTCTTCAACTCACCGATGTGGTAACCAACCCTCTCATGGAGGATACCACTACTATTGTCGATGAAAATGCTAGGTTGAAGACATTGCTCAAACAGTGGATGTATAAAGTCCGAGAGGACATCAGACACTTTATGTATGTCCTCAAAAGCAGATTCTCAACCGAAACCCTAGGAAAGAGGGTGTTGGGTTCGAGAGGAAAATGAATGTTGATGGTTCCTCTCGAAGCCCGAGCAAAGATCCCAAAACCACATGGGTTGTCGCTAAGGGACCTTCAAAGTGATCCATCCACCTTATCCTGGCTTTACCCGTGCTAATCCTATTATCATTGATGAATCCCTTGATGCAAACTATAAGCTGTTCAAGAATCGTAATGGTGAAGTGTTTGCTGTATATTGGTACTAACTGCAGGAATGGATCACCTATGAAGAAGATCCTGTTCCCAAAAGCTGTCTTGAGAATCTTCCAAAGGAATGTGATCATGACACCACCGAAGAAGACAAACCCTGCACCTAAGGCGCCATCTGGTCCAAAAGCTTCATACATGCATGTATGACACACCCGAGTCACCCTAACGCCAATGTTTTGCAGGGAAACCGTACTCAAACTTATGAATATGAGCTGCAGTGTCTTCAAACCCTATGTTCATAGAACAAAGAACTTTTCGCTTATTCATATGAGTATCATTCATCTCTGCGAGGCTATTTGCTAGGGCTCCAAAGCCAAAGTTCTCGTGATGTGCACTTAGACTCATTGTTTCTAAGCCACCCCTAAAGATGTGGGTGGTTAAGAGGAATTAACTTTCTCTTGCAGGGAAAGGTCTCCAAATTAAAAATCAAGGCGCCTCGATGCTATTGTCGGGGACCTAAAACATCTTGTAGGGCGCAAGATCAAATGCCCAAATGGTCTCACTATGTATTTTGTTCCTGAATTGTTTGCCATTCATCCTATCTGTCCTAATCTTGATCTCGAGCTTCAATAATCCTCTTGCCCGTCAAATGTTTATGCTTCACAATACTCTTTGTGAAGCCTATCCCCTAACTGCATCAGAGGGTATGACACCTCATGCTTCGTAATGGATTATGGATAGCGGATGCACTAATCATAATGACTGGTGATCGAAGTCTTCTCATGGACTCAACCTTCCGGCCCATCATACAAGAGTCACATCACATTTGTTTATTAACGGGTAAAAGCAAGGTATTGGGTCTAGGTAGAGTTGCAATCTCAAAGGATCAACACATGGATAAAGTGATGCTTGTTGAATCCCTTTGGTTTCAACTTAATGTCTGCCTCGATGCTTTGTGACTTGAACATGATTGTGCTATTCGAAAATATCGCTGCCTTTGTACTAATGGAATCGACAAGTCTCTAGTCTTTGAAGGGTATCGGAAAGATGATCTATACATGGTAGATTTCTCAAGAGGTCCACAAATTTTGTCAGATGTCTTCTTGCAAAAAGCTTCGTAGAATCTTTGGCTCGGCATCGAGGATTTGGGCATCTTGGCATGAGGAACATGCACACACTCACCAAGAAGAAGCATGTCATAGGCATCGAGGGTGTCAAGTTCAAGAAGGATCATTTGTGTGGTGCCTGCGAAACTAGAAAAATGACTAGGGCAAAGCACCCCTCGAAGACAATCATGACGACATCTCAACCCTTCGAGCTGTTACACACGGGCTTATTTGGCCCTACTCACTACTCTACCTTCACAACGACTGCTTGTCTCTATGGCTTCGTCATTGTTGATGACTACTCAAGATATACATGGGTGCACATAATTCTCTACAAGACTAAAGTGCAAGATGTCTTCAGACGTTTCGCCAATCGAGCCATGAACAATTATGGCATCAAGATCAAGCATATCAGAAGTGACAATGGCACTAAGTTCAAGAACACCGGACTTGATCTTTATCTGGATACAATGGGAATCACTCATGAGTTTTCTGCTCCATACACACCTCAGCAAAATGGCATCATAGAGCGCAAGAATAGAACCCTCATTGAGATGGCTCAAACAATGCTCGACGAGTACAAAACAACAAAGGAAGTTCTGGCCTGAAGCTATTGATACAGCATGTCACGTCATCAACCGTGTTTACATCCATAAGTTTCTGAACAAAACATCCTATGATCTCCTTACTGGCAAGAAGCCAAATGTCAGCTACTTCAGAGTATTTGGAGCTAGGTGCTGGATCAAGGATCCCCATCACAAGTCAAAATTTGCACCTAAAGCTCACGAAGGCTTCCTCCTCGGTTACGGAAAGGACTCGCACTCTTACAGAGTCTTCAACCTCTATCTTTACAAAATCGTCGAAACTGTGGACGTGCGATTTGATGAAACCAATGGTTCACAAAGAGAGCTCCTCACAAGTACACTAGACGAAGCTCCGCCCAGCGAATCTATCAAGCTGATGGGAACTGGTGAAATCATGCCTTCAAGCACAGCTCAAGAGGAACTTATCATTTCAGACCTAACCAGATCAAGACAATGCTCGATCAAGACAATCCTCCCAATGATGACAATGATCGCTAAGAGCAAGGTCTTCGCCTAGTTCATCCTCGAGTTGCAAATGAAGTACAAATTGAGTAATAATTGATAGCATCAATGCACCGTCCACTTACTCGCTCAAGAGCAACATACGCTTAGCAAATTTCTCGTAGGCACTTTTCTTTAGTGTCAATATCGTAACCCAAGAAAGTTGTCAAGCCTTTATGGAACCTGAATGGATACAAGCTATGCAAGAAGAACTTCAACAGTTCAAGCTGAACAATGTTTGGGAACTTGTCAAGCGCCCCGACCTCGCAAGCATAACATCATTGGCACAAAATGGATATATCGAAACAAGCAAGATGAGCATGGTCAAGTCGCCGTAAACAAACCACGCCTTGTGGCTCAAGGATATACTCAAGTTGAAGGAATTGACTTCATGAAACATTTGCTCCGTATTAGGCTTGAAGCTATTCGCATACCGCTAGCCTATGCTAACCACCACAACATCTTGCTATATCAAATGGATGTGAAGAGTGCATTTCTCAACGGCAAAATTGAAGAAGAAGTATACGTCAGCTTCAACCACCGGCTTTGAAGATCCAAAACATCCAGATATGGTGTACAAGCTAAACAAAGCAATCAGATGGCCTCAAACAAGCTCCTCGCGCTTGGTATGATCCGACCAAAGACTTCCTAAAGAGCAAAGTCTTCAAACCTGGATCCCTCGATCCCACACTCTTCACGAAGACATATGATGGTGAACTGTTTGTGTGCTAAATATATGTGGATAACATTATCTTCGGCTGCACCAACTAGAAGTATAGTGATGAGTTTGGATACATGATGCAAGAGCAATATCAGATGTCCATGATGGGTGAGCTGAAGTTCTTCCTTGGTCTTCAAATTCGTCAGCAAAGGAATGGCATCTTCATATCTCAAGAAAAATACCTCAAAGATTGTCTCAAGAAGTTTGGAATGCAAGATTGCAAAGGTTACACGACGCCAATGCCAGCCAAACACCATCCGGGTCCCGACGACAATGGTAAAGAATTTGATCAAAAGGTATACCGCTTCCATGATTGGTTCCTTACTTTACCTATGTGCATCTAGGCCAGATATTATGCTTAGTGTTTGCATGTGTGCTCGATTCCAAGCGGCACCAAAGGAATCACATCACTTAGTCAGGAAGTTTAATTCTTCGATATTTGGCTCACACCCCAACACTCGGATTATGGTATCCAAAGGGCTCAGAATTTGATCTCGTTGGATTCTCGGATGCTGATTATGTCTGGTGACAAGGTGGATCGCAAGTCTACTTCAGCACATGTCACTTTCTCGCACGATCACTTGTCTGTTGGTCTTCAAAGAAGCAGAATCTGTATCACTCTCAACCGCTGAATCTGAATACATTGTCATGGATCTTGTTACGCTCAGCTTCTATGGATGAAGCAAACACTCAAGGACTATGGCATCAATCTGAAACAAGTACCTCTTCTGCATGACAATGAAAGCGCCATCAAGATTGCAAACAATCCAGTCCAAAGACTCAAGACAAAGCACATTGAAATTCGTCATCACTTTCTCGTAGATCATGTCATGAAGAAAGATATTGACATCATTCACGCCAACATCAAGAGCAATCGGCAGATATCTTCACAAAGCCCTTGGATGAGAAAAGGTTTTGCAAGTTACGGTGTGAGCTAAACATCTTGAATCCTCAAATGTCCCGTGATCGTGCACACATCCTAACACTTATGCATGTTGATGACTTAGATGTGCAAGACACGAAGTAAAGTATATCTTCAATCAATGAAGACTTACATTCTAAGTGTGAATACATTAAAGTGGAATCTGACTTCGGAGCGCCACGATAATTGTGCGCCGTGTCTGTGTCTAATACTTCCTATACGGTGGGTAACGCCACCACCAAATTTCTCTATTTGAAATGTTTCACTCATGGCGTTATTTTTGCTATGTCTACGCATTTGGTTTGTCTTCAAATTTCAACTTATCTTCATGATTTTCTTCACTATGTTGATTTGATTGCTTTCTGATATATATACTAGTGTTCTGTCCTCTACGGCATTCACTTATAGCTATGTCTTCCTAGTTGAATCTTTTGAACTAAGTGAATGTGATCGGACCCTAATCTCTCTATGCTTTCTATCTCAAACTCTATCTGTCCAAATCATATGCATTCTATTGAAACTGTTTAATGTCTTCTCTGCGTCCTTGTCGCCAGAAGACACGTAGACAAACATTAAGTCTGTTTTAAATGATTCATCCTTATTGGTTGAAATCCGGAGAAGCCGGAACGACCATCCGACAAACTCCGGCGCGTGGGAACGTGGGACAACTCTGAGTATGTTGCATGCTTGCCACGTGCCCCTCAGATGTGAACCGCCAGGGGCACCTGAGTAATTACGCTGTGCTGCACACCTCCTTATAAATACATGTCCCCTACGGTAAAGAAAACCTTCTTCCACCTCGTCAAAACCCTAGCGCCACCGCTAGCTCTCGACGACGCCGGCGATGAAGCGCTTTAGCTGCCTCCGACGCCGTCTCACGCCGGCCGGACATCGTCCTCTCCGCCAGAGGTGTCCTCCGTCGCCAAGTTAGGGCATGGTGGATTGAACTTCTCGGTCTCCTACTCATCCCATCTAGCAGTTCTTCGTGGTGGTAAATACAACTCTATTTTTACCATCTTTTGATCCTCAAAGATTCATCCTGCTTACCAAAATTGGTTTCGCCTATACAATGTTAGATCTATTCTCATTCAGATCTCATACTGCCTAGTATATTCACTTAAGCTTCATATCTAGTTAGATTCCTCACTTGTACTTATTCACGGATTCGTACAAATCTGGAACCAACTCTCAACATATAAGTGAATGTCTTTGCATCATGAGGTCAATGTCTTCAACCTGATTTATCTTCAAAATCTTCTGAGAATGCATATGAGCTCTTCCCCTTCCCTCGCATCTCAAATGCTGTCACAGGTACATTTCTATGGGAGAATCCCTTGGTTCTCATAGTCTGCATTCGTTTGCAGAATTCTTACAGCATCACATTAACTCTCCCAAAGCCAGTTCCTCTTTTTCCAGCAAGCGAAAGCCTTTGAAGCCTTTGAACGTGTTGAAGCCATTCAATTTAAAGTTCATGGCTGCAGAAATCAAGAAGGAAGGGTATGCATGCCGTGGGGAACATCAAGAGATTTGCACGATGACCTCTCAGAGCTATACAAGACAGATCCTCAAGAGAATTATAATTAAGGCAAGACACGAATCCAATGGATTCGACGATATTGGGCTGAACAATGGTTCAAATACAAGTTCGTGACCTGTGAATACGCTGAGAAGTATGCTATCAAAAGTCCTTGGGGTGATATTCTCTTTCGAGGCCTTCCACCCAAGAACAGAGCTGAAGCCACTGCACATGGTTTCTATCCTTGTATGGTCCGTGGACCTCAGCCTGAAAATGCCGACCCATCGTCATTGCTCTGGTGTCGTGACGATAATCTCTTCAAGCGCAACTTCCAAAGACGCAAAGGAATCGCCAAGGAAAACAAGAAGTCATTGGGATTAGACTTCAACCTGGTCCCTCTTGCTTCCCCGGCCGACGGCTCACGTGATGCGTAACCCAATGTCATCGGGTCCGTTTCTACAACCTTGATGGCCTCATCACTCACATCTCAGTCCAAGGTGCCAAAGTGGATCATTCGGATGACGATGCCGACACCGATGAAGCCCTGCCTCCTACTCCAAAGTCACAGGCCAAAGAAGACTATAGGCTTCAAAAAGCTTCATGTAAAAGCCATTGGCCACGGCACCTCCTCAAGACAAGCAGTGTAGTCTCAAGATCTATCACGATCTCCAAGAACACGGAGAAGAAAAAGAAAATCATCAAACATACCGATCGACATTGACTCTCGCTGCCATTCCGCAAGAAGCGCACATTGATCTATCCAAATGATGAAGATCTTGCAGATGATGCCCTTGAGCAACCGATCAAGAGCAAGGAAGAAGCAGAGATCTTCAATGATCTGCCTCTCTTTGATGTGGCAATCATCCATAACTTCATTGATGAGTGGTTCGACACCCCAAATCTCAGCTTTGAAGATCCGCAACTTCCCATTGGCCTCGGCGTCTCCTTCAATGGCGCTTATTGCTTCGAAGCTAGCTCTTGCTCGGCCGCATCGTTGAACTCAAGCACAAGATCGACTATGAGAAAGCTCAGTTCAAGAAGCATGTGGCAAAGCTCAGCGTGCAAGATGTCAAAACTTCAAGAACATGCTGACGAGCTCAAGGAAGCCTTTCTCAAGAAGCGCGAAGAAGCTAAAGGCTCTCGTGAGCGCATGAAGAGTCTGGCTGACAAGTGTGTGGAAGCCTACAATGAGGCTGAGAAGCGCAAAGCTCTTGGTCATCCTGGCATTGACCCCAGAATGGCTGCAAAGAAGAAGAAGACAAGGACTGACCAAACTGCACCTTCAAGGTAGGAAGAACCTCGCATAGTCTTCCCAAGCAGCATGACTGGCTCGAAGCCAAAGGTCAAGTCAACCGCTTGTAATCAAGAAGACGAGGACTGCCGAGGCTGAAGCCGTAAAAGGAAAAATCCTGAAGCCTCCGATGTTGCTCCTCCAAGAAGAAGCTCAAAACAAAGAAGAATCGGGCTGCTCCCATAGAGCCCTTAGTTGTTGAACCTATCTCAATGGTTCGCCATGCATCAGAACACCAAGAACGACGGATGCTAGTTCATGAGCCTGCTTCCACAGAGGCTCATGAAGCTGAAGACATTCCAGCAGTTGATCCCATCGCTGCTGAAGACATTGGTCACAATGACAGTGTTGAAGATGATGTAGTTCTTCCTCAGATCGAACACAACTTGGTATCATCGCCTGTTCTCACGAAGAGCGAACTCATCAGCATTGGTCGTCCTCTGACACCAATTGCTCAGGATGCATCATGGGCTGATCACCCACAACAACAAGACTCCCCGAGTACTCCCCAACAACAACAAGTCACACCACCTGTGCAAGAAGAAGAGAATGACTCGAGGCCCAGCCAACTCCATCTCCAAAGGCGCCGCCAAGATACGCAGCTTCGCAGCGACCAAGGCCTCAAGTCCCTCTCTCGGCTGCTCTGTAGGAGAAGTGCACCACCAATCTGTTGCACGTCAAGTGTTCTGAAGCCACTCCGACCGTGGAATGTCTCCGTGTCCGACGCAGTTGCTGAAGACAATCCGTCTGCATCACCGATGACAACCAAGAAGAAGAACGTGTCCCTACTCCCCCATTCCCGAAGAAGCTGCCTCGATGTGAACGCGATTAAAGGTCTTCACCCTCCAAATTTCATCAAGTGGAGGTTGAAACTCTTGAGGCTGCCACCACCAACACAAATGAAGCCAATGACGTAGTCATGGCTGGAAGCAAATGTGGAGCCTGCACCAACCAATGTGCCGAAGCCAATGATGAAACTGCTCCCGAAGCATCACAGTGCAACCCGACGCCTCTGTTGTTGCCACTTAATCGCTCTGCTCCGACACCAAGGCCCCATACAATTGAGCAAGCATACAACTATGGTCAGCTAATCATCATCAAATGGACCATTCTCGTCCCTCCGCCTAATGCCTCCGGGTCCTTAGTTTGATTATCATGTTGAGCATAGGCCTCGTCCGTAAACCAAAGCCAAGACTGCCAAGGTTCCTGTGTAATCGCCACCTCTATGTGGTCCTTCAATGCAAATGGCTTCAAAGCCCACAACACCTTCTTTGACAGAGCAAAGAACCCCTACTCAAGGCCAAGAATATCATCAGATCGCTTCGAGCTATCAGCAGCGAAGCTATTACTACTGCGTTCTGTATGATCAAGGGCGCATTTTCCCTCATATGCGCTTCGACACTGAAGCTATTGCTGGACTGCCATGCTTAGAAGAAGCACTTGACTGTTTTCGTGATGCAGGTCTGCTCAGCTTTGTAACAGACAAAGAACATTGGAATGAGGAACTTTTGCTTCAATTCTATGCTACCCTCCACATTCAGCAGCTATTACAGGATACAAAGACATGGGTTCTCGAGTGGATGACAGAAATGTTCATCATGAAGCCAAAGCTCTTGACGCCATTGAGCTTACAGGCCTACCCACTCCCGGAGAACTGTTCAACCTGATTGTCAACTCCACCGCAATGCAATCGGAGAGCATCTTCCATAAGCCGAGCCCAACATGAGCCGATGTTGAGCACGATGAAGCCTTTGCCACCGATGCTGAATACCCAAAGGAGTTCTTTGTTGATGACCTTGAGTATCTGCCTCGCACAATATATCACATCATCAAAGCGAACTCTATGGCCTATCAAAGGGCATTCATCATCCGCAAAACTTGAAGGAGCCATGAAGACATTGGTATTTTACATCCTCAATGGCATTAGCTTCAATACACAAGAATTCTTCATCCGCAAATCGGCTGCGCCTCGGGTTCTCGACGTTTTGGCCTGAAATTCTATGCTACATGGGTCATGCGCCTCATCAAGCTACACTCTGCTATCAACTATCATCCCTCTGCTCGCAATCATTTGATCTTTCTACCAGAGGTTGATATGTCAGTTGAAGCCATATACCCTGAGCCTGCCAAGAAGCCCCTTTGTCTTCAAAATGCTGATCACCAAAGCTTCACTCAACCCATGGAAGGAGTCCATGCAGTAACTCGTGTCTATCCAATGGCAGGGAACACTCGTCTGCCTCATCGCGCATAAGTCGATGCTACCGAGAGCACAATTGCCCAAAGGCTCAAGAAGCGCTCTCGCCGTAAATGACCGAGAACTTCTTGTGGCATCGCATCGTAAAACAAGATAAGCATCACTTCGGCTCAAGCGGCGGATGCAAAGCCTCTTGGTGGACGCCAATCGCATTCAAATCTTGCCACCAAGAATGCTTTTGTCACTCACGAGACCCGTCGGCGATCATGGAACAGTTTGACGTTGCTCGATCAAGCGTATATTCAAGACGATGGCTTCACTGAAAGATTCAAGTTTGACTCCACTCCTCCACGGAATGCTGTCCTACGTCGAACTCCATCCCTTGAAGACTCTGACTATTCTTCCTCCGCGGCAACTATGAATGCCAAAGTGATCGATCATGAAGACGATGCTACTTCACCGCCCGCTACTTCTGCACGCATCGACACTGCACCAAGTACATCTGCGCCGCCAAACGACAACGACAACCCTGCTGCTTCACCTACTCCTCATGCGGACGAGTAGCTGCTCTATGTCTTCAAACCGTTTTGGTCCTTACTGACAAAAGGGGGAGAAGCATATGAGTTTGATAGTCTTCAAGCGGGTTCATATGGGCGGTTGCTTTATATTTTGCCTAGTGTTTACAACTCTCGCTTTTGATACATTTGGTTCTTTGAGTTGTAACACTTAAACTCGATGGTCGTCTCGCTACTTATTTTCTTTTCTCGTGATGCGATGATAAATTCCGCGTAAAAGTATGATAACTTCCGCACTTAGATCATTCTGCAGACGTCCATTTCAATATGCATGTCATTCTCTTAGCTATATCATTTCATGCATGATGAATTATCTTCATAAGTTCAAGAGGATCTCCACAAGTACAACCTGCCATGTGCATTTGCATTCCAAAAGCAAATTACTTATATGCACATCTTCAGGGGGAGCCTTTGCCACTTATGAAGACAATACCCTATCCTTTACAATTTCACATACTTTATCCCTGTTGAAAACTTCAACCAGTTTGTCATCAATCACCAAAAAGGGGGAGATTGTAAGTGCATCTTGTGCCACCCCTAGTTGGTTTTGGAGTATTGACGATAAATTTGGTTGAGGGACTAATGTGTTTGTGAGAATTGCAGGATAACACATGTATTGTCCCTCATTGATTCGGTTTACCTACCGGAGATGACCCCTAAAATGTATAAAGACATTGACGACAATGGTGGTATGTGAAGATATTCATATTGAAGACTATGACACGAGAAGACATTGAGTGAAGACAATGGAGCGCGAAGACTGTGTCGTCTCGTTGTTTCCTTTTTCTTCATTGTTGAGTCATAGGAACCACCGTGATCGTTAAGTGGGGTCCAAGTGAACAAAGTCGTAATGATCAAGTGATGCTCAACTCAAATCCTATGTCTTCAAGCCAAGACCATGAGAGCAAATCTTATCCAGAGCTGGATGAGTCAGCTTGGCTTGTAGCCCAAGTAAAGTTGTCGTGTGTTTGAAATCGACCGTTGGAACACGTGTCGGTTCCTTAGTGACCCAGGGTCATTTCGGACATATCAGGTCGGGTTGCCTAGTGGCTATAAATAGCCCACCCCTACACCATAAATTGGTGGCTGCTCGGAGTTAGTGCACGGCTTTTGTCGCTTGAGAGCAACCCACCTCGAAGCCTTTGAGAGAGAGAAATCCTTTGAGGACAAAGCCCAAACACCCAGAGCCAAAGAGTGTTAGGCATCATCAAGTCTTTCGTCTGCAAGGTGACTCAAGACTTATAACACTTGAGGACTGTGGAATCCTCCACCTGGTTAGGGCGTCATGCCCGAGCATCCAAGAGTCATTGTGGATCGCCGTGAACGAAGTCTGTGGAAGGTTCGGAAGTCTACCTTGAAGACTTACTGTAATGATTGGGCGAGGACTGTGTGTCCTTAGCTCAAGGGGAATAAGGTGAAGACGCGGTCTTCTCGAGTTGAATCTCAGCCTCCCTAACTGCACGTCATAGTTGTCACAAAGAATCGAACTGGTCCAACAAATCCTGTCTTCAACAAGTGACTGGTTCCATCCTCTCCTCCCTTTACTTAGAGTTTGTCTTCGTGAAGTCATTGCCTATTTGTCGTACTGTTTGACTTCATTGCTTGACTACTATCGTTGGTTGGCTTCATACTATCTTCCATCCCGATCCTTACTACTAAGCTGCTATTAGTCCTTGTACTTTCACATTATCGCATACTTGACTATGGTTTGCTTGTTGTAGTTTATCTTCCGCTGCATATCAATTAGGTCATTTCTATTGTTTGTCTTGAAACTTCCATGTTTTGAAGACTTTCATAAAATCGCCTATTCACCCCCTCTAGTCGATAACTAGCATTGTCATCACTGCTGTTTCGGGAGCATAGCTCTATTCTCCTGAGTCACTTGGGATTTATATCTGCTGATCACTATGAAGAACTTGAAAGATCAAAGAACTAAAATTTATCCCTCAACTACGAGGGGAGGTAAGGAACCGCCATCTAGCTCGCACTAGATTCTCCTTCTATTATGAATATGCTTATGCATACACCTAAACCTCAAGCATCGCTATGAATTACGATATGTCGCATGTTATTGATGATGCCACTTCTGCTATGCATGATACTTATGATGAAACTACTTCTATGCTTGATACTAATGTGCCATTAGGTGAATTTCTTGATGAACAACTTACTAAGGCTAGGGAGAATGAAATTGTTGATGAAAGTGATGATGAAGGTTCTCCTCCTAATTATGAATTGCCTGTTGTTCCTGAGGGTTATGTTATGGATGAAGAAACTGCTAGAGATTTTCTTGCTTGCAATGATAGATCAGATCTTAAGAAATGGTTAGCTAAGCTGAAACAAAAGACTCCGAATGCTAGAATGAAACATGACCCTGCTTTTGCTACTTCACCTATCTTTGTTACTGATAAGGACTATGAATTCTCTGTTGATCCTGAGATAATTACTTTAGTTGAATCCGATCCTTTCTATGGCACTGAATCTGAAACTGTTATGGCACATCTCACCAAGTTAAATGATATAGCCACCATGTTTACTAATGATGAGAAGTCTCGCTATTATTATATCCTTAAGATATTTCCGTTCTCATTAAAGGGTGATGCTAAGACTTGGTTTAATTCTCTTGATCCTGGTTGTGTGCGTAGTCCCCAGGATATGATTTATTACTTCTCTGCTAAATATTTCCCTGCTCATAAGAAACAAGCTGCCTTGCGGGAAGTATATAACTTTGTGCAAATCAGAGAAGAGAGTCTCCTACAAGCTTGGGGGAGGCTTCTTCGATTACTTAATGCTTGCCTGATCATCCTCTTAAGAAAAATGAAATACTTGATATTTTCTATAATGGACTAACTGATGCTTCCAAGGACCACTTGGATAGTTGTGCTGGTTGTGTTTTCAGGGAAAGAACAGTCGACGAAGCTGAATTATTATTGAACAATATGTTGGCAAATGAAAATAATTGGACTCTTCCTGAGCCAATTCCTGAGGCAATTACTGAACCAATTGAGCCAACTTCTGAGCCTATTCTTAAACCCACTCCGAAGAAGAGAGGTGTTCTATTTCTCAGTCCTGAAGATATGCAAGAGGCAAAGAAATCAACGAAAGAAAAAGGTATTAAATCTGAAGACGTTAAGAATTTTCCTCCTATTGAAGAAATACATGGTCTTAATATACCGCCTGTCGAAGAACCACATTGTCTTGATAACCCGACACGTAGTGAAGGTAAATTCTCTCTATAGATATGATAAAGTTGAAATTCCTCTACTAAATTTCTCATAGCCCATGCTTAGATGAATTTGATGACTTTATGGCTAGACAAGAAAGTTAATGCTTATGTTGGTAGAGAATTAAAGAATAATGCTTTCGAGATAGGACGCCTGAGTGATTATATGTCTAGAGTTAAGGGTGAACTTAAACTCACTAGTAAACATGCTTCTATGGTTACCACTCAAGCTGAACAAGTACTTAAGGCTCAGAATGAATTGCTAGATGAACTAAATAATAAACATGACTTTGCTGTTAGAGTGGCTACTAGAACTGGTAAAATGACTCAGGAACCTTTGTATCCTGAAGGCCACCCTAAGAGAATTGAACAAGATTCTTCGAATAATAATCTAGATGCTCCTAGTTCCTCTAAGAAGAAGAAAAAGAAAAATGATAGGACTGTGCATGCTTGTAGTGAACCTAATGTAGAATAACCTAAGAATCCTAATGATACTTCTACCTCTGATGCTGAAACACAATCCGGAGATGAACATGAACCTGATGATAATGCTAATAATGATGTTCATGTAGATGCTCAACCTAGTAATAACAATGATATAGAAATTGAACTCTGTTGTTGGTCTTGATAACCCACAATCAAGAAACCAACGTTATGATAAGAGAGATTTTGTTGCTAGGAAGCATGGTAGAGAAAGAGAACCATGGGTTCAGAAACTCATGCCCTTTCCTCCTAAACCATCCAAGACAAAGGATGATGAGGACTTTGAGCGTTTTGCTGAAATGATTAGACCTATTTTCTTACGCATGCGCTTAACTGATATGCTTAAAACAAACCCTTATGCTAAATATATGAAAGATATCATCACTAATAAGAGGAAAATACCTGAAGCTGAGATTTCCACCATGCTTGCTAACTATACCTTTAAGGATGGTATACCTAAGAAACTTGGTGATCCCGGATTACCCACCATACCATGCTCCATAAAAAGAAATTATGTTAAAACTGCTTTATGTGATTTAGTAGTCGATGTTAGTGTTATGCCTCTTTCATTGTACCGTAGACTTGAATTAAGTAAGTTGGCACCCACTGAGATATCCTTGCAAATGGGTGATAAATCAACTGCTATACCTGTCGGCATTTGTGAGGATGTGCCTGTTGTTGTTGCGAATGTTACTATCTTAACAGACTTCGTCGTTCTTGATATTCCTGAGGACGGCAGTATGTCAATTATCCTCGGTAGACCCTTTTTAAATACTGCAGGTGTTGTTATTGATTGCAACAAAGGCAATGTCACCTTTCATGTTAATGGAAATGAGCACACGGCACATTTTCCGAGGAAACAACCTCAAGTTCATAGCATAAATTCTATTGAGAAAATTCCATCAATCATTATTGGAGGTTTTGAATTTCCTCTCCCTACTGTCAAGAAAAAATATGATATTCTTATTGTTGGGGATGTCCATATTCCCGTTGAGGTAACCTAGTGTCACTTCGAAATTTCTCTAGTTCCGTGTTATTCGGAATGAGTTTGTTAACAAGACTTGATCAACCTTGTTAGTGGATTCATTTTGATGATAATGAGATGGATCTAAACTAGAAGGCACAACCTTTCCGTACCATCTTTTTACTTTCTGTTATTTAAAATAAATAAAGCAAAAATAGTATTATCTGTCTGTTTTCTGAATTATCCGTGCAATGAAAAATATCCCGAAAATAAAAGTGCTCCAAATGCCCTCCAAATTTAGTATGATTTTTTATGGAATATTTGAGGATTTAGGAACTGAAATCACTGCAGGAGGGGCAAGCACTAGGCCACGAGAGTGGAGGGCGCGCCCACACCCCCCGGGCGCCCCCCTGTCTCGTGGGCCCCTGGTGGACCCCCTCCACTTATGCCAGCACCCACACACTCCATCTTCTTCCCAAAAATATCCCCATCCAGCTCAAGCACGAGTTCTAGCTCATTTTGCTGCGATTTTCGATCTCCTTGCTCAAAGCTCCACTCACAAAACTGCTTTGGGAGATTGTTGCTTGGTATGTGACTCCTCCATTGGTCCAATTAGTTTTTGTTCTAGTGCTTTATTCATTGCAAATCCTTGCTGCCTTGGTGACCCTGTTCTTGAGCTTGCATGTTAAATTTATGAGGTCCCAAGTAATTCTAATGCATGATATAGGCTCTAGGCACTTGTAGGAGTAGTTGCTATCAATCTTGTTTAGATTTATTTGGAGGAATTTAAGCGACTCGTGTGGCAAATTATCTTGGTATAGCCCCACGAGAGGGGGATATAATGTTGCCTCCTGCTTATTTAGATTATTACGCTATGGCCAACATCATTTTATTAAGAGGAATGAACAATTCCTCCAGTATCGACTAATCTTTGACAGACGTAGCGCTGTCCATGTTACTCTTCCTGCTCCTTTCCTTTTTGATTACCAGGCAGAAGGAAGATATGTTGTTACCAGGCAGGAAGTAGCTGAACACGAGAGGAGAGCGGAGGTGGCTCGCCAACATACCGTAGCTCAGGAAGCATTTACATCGCATCTTAGTACGACCCAGCCATAACTACGGATATCGCCCAAAGGTCCGTGGCATTAGACCAACTTAGGCCAAAAGCCTAAGCTTGGGCGAGTACGTATTTCTCACTGACTTTACATTCATGTTCACACACACTATTCTAGTCATCGGTGCTCATACTCTTTCATTGTATTATCCATGCTAGTTTAATTTTCTTTTTCTAGTTTTCTTCTTGTGTGTTTGATAAACCTTAAGAAAAACCAAAAAATTTAGTTAGTTTAATTTCCATGCTTGTAATAGAAAGTAAAATGGAAACCCAACAAGATTTCTCGTTCTTCTTTTACTTGTTGGGAGCTTGCCCGTGTAAATAGTTTTATTTTCTTTTCTTTCCTTTGGGGGTCGAGAGTAGAAGACCATATTGAAAACGTATAGCGGCTCTCATATGCATGATTGTTTATTTAACTTAGAGCCCATATTACCTTGTCTTCTCTCTTGAGTTGAATGCTTGCAGATTCCAGCTTAGTCCAATGCACGTGCACTATTATTATTATACACATCATTCAATCGTGGAAGTAAAAGGCAATAATGACGATATATGATGGACTGATTGAGATGAGAAAAGCTGGTATGAACTTGACCTCTCTTGTTTTTGTAAATATGATGAGTTCATCGTTCCTGATTCATCTTATTATGAAGTAAACATATTTGCAATGACATTTAGAGATTATAGTTGCTTGTGCCATGTTTGATTAGCTATGAGTTATAATGGTTTAACTTGCGTGCCAACATGCTATTGGAATGATTATGATGTGGTATGATGGCATGGTATCCTCCTTTGAATAAATTGAGTGACTCGACTTGGCACCTGTTCACGCATGTAGTTGAAACAAATCAACGTAGCCTTCACGATATTTATGTTCATGGTGGATTATATCCTACTCATGCTTGTACTCGGTGTGAATTAATTTTAATGCATGTTCATGACTGTTGTCGCTCTCTCGGTTGGTCGCTTCCAGTCTTTTGCTAGCCTTCACTGTACTAAGCGGAATACTGCTTGTGCATCCAAACTCCTTAAACCCCAAAGTTATTCCATATGAGTCCACCATACCTTCCTATATGTGGTATCTACCATTGCTCCAAGTAAATTAGTATGTGCCAAACTCCAAACGTTCAAATGAAATTCTATTTTGTATGCTCGAGCAGCTCATGTTTCAACTAGGGCTGCCTATATCTTCCATGCTAGGTGGGTTATTCTCAAGAGGAGTGGACTCCGCTCCTCATTCACGAGAAAGGGCCGGTAACCGGGATGCCCAGCCCCATGATGCAAAAAGATCAAAGCAAATCAATATAATTAAACAAAACTCCCCCAGGGCTGTTGTTAGTTGGAGGCACTCGTTGTTTCGAGCAAGCCATGGATTGATGCTTGTTGGTGGTGGGGGAGTATAAACTTTTACCATTCTGTTTCGGAACTGCCTATAATGCATGTAGTATGGAAGATAAAGCCATCTCATAGTTGCTGCATTAACAGCGGAAGTATGCCGCTCAAAATGTTATTCAATCTCTATTTTAAAATCGAGCTATGGCACCTCTTCCCTCTGCGAAGGGCCTATCTATTTACTTTTATGTTGAGTCATGTAACGCCCGGATAATCATGCTACAGTAATCTCACGTGGATGGTGCCACGTCACCTCTGTCAAATAGATAATCACGGGTTAAATCAAAACGGTTTCGAAATTCTAATTCAATTTATGGTAGCAATAAAAGTTTTCAAAAAATTAAAACTAAAATGTTCGGGGGTTGCCAAATATTGCATCGGTAATTGT
The DNA here is from genome assembly GCA_021605145.1 of Aegilops bicornis. Classification (NCBI taxonomy): domain Eukaryota; kingdom Viridiplantae; phylum Streptophyta; class Magnoliopsida; order Poales; family Poaceae; genus Aegilops; species Aegilops bicornis. Next base: position 1,249,530 of record JAHIAL010000051.1, read on the forward strand.
GGTGGAGTACACACATTTTTATAAAGTGTCTGGATATTTTAAATAAATTAAAACAGAAAAGGAAAAATAAGAAAAGCAAAATAAAACAAAAGGGAGAGGGGAACACCCCTGATCACAACCGGGCCAAGCCCACACAGCCCGGCCCGGCCAGCCCCAGCCACCACCCCTCACTCCCATATCCCCCCTCCCCCGGTCGGCAAACCCTAGCCGACCACCCCATTCCCCCCGATCCCCTTCTCCTCCCTCCCGTCGCCCCTCCGACGCCGGCGCCCCGCCGCCCCGTCCTCACCTCCTCCCCTCCTCCCCGACCGGCACAAGAGGGCGCCTGACCCCCCCACCTCGCCTCGGGGCCGTCCCGACTCCCCACCTCACTGCTGGGATCCGCATCACGGGACCAGCCGCCTCGACCTCCTCCGCCGGACGCCCAGCCGCCCCGAGCCCGCCTGAGACCCCACGATCCCCCGTGAGCTCTCCCCCTTCGCTCCCCGATCCCCCTGGATCGATCCCTCTTCCCCGCCCCGCGCTCGGTCGCCATGGCGAGAGCCGCTCGGTCTTGCCGCTTGTCGCGCTCCGGCTCGCGTCGGCTCACCGCGCCCGCGAACCTCCCTCCTCGCCCGGACCCTTCGGCCACAAGGGCCTCCGCCCTGCCCTCCCTCTCTCTTCGCCCGAGCACGGAACGTGCTCCCGGCCGTCCGCTCTCTTCCTCGCCACATTCGAACGGGCCCAGCGCCCATCACGCCGCTCCCGTCGCTGGTCCGCCAGCTCACGGCCTCCCTAAGCGTCGCCTACTCCCACCACTCGACGCGGCGTTGACCCAACGATAAACGCCCCCCCCTCGACTCCGTTCATGCCCCTGTCGCCGACCCCGTCCTCGCCCAACTCCGGCGACCGCGGACCTCGACGCCGGCGCCGTTTCCGGCTGTCCCAGCCACGGCCGTTTCCATGGTTGGACGCGCGACGCCGAGCCGCGTCGAACGCGCCCGACCACGGCTTAGCAGAACCCCGGGCGCGAATCCTGCGTCCCCCGAGCTGCGCTGGCGTTTGGCTCGCCGGAGGCAACTCGGCCGTCTCCGGCCGGTGTCCGGCGTGGCGCCGATGTGGCCGACCTAGCCCCACCCTTTGGGTCACAGCCTGGTGGCCCCAAGGGCCCCTGGCCCGATTGATTAGTAACGTCAGCCGACTGGTAGCCCTGGCCACGACGTAAGGGGCCCGCACCGCTGAGCCATCGATCGGTGGACCAGGGCCCCCTTTGGCTCGTTGACCGGTCGACCTTTTGTCGACCGACTGCCATGCCACTGACCACAGGGTCCCACCCCCAAACGTTAAAATAAAAATAAATGATAATTAAAATGTTAATTAATTAATTAAGTAAATAATTAATTTAATTAACCCTGATTAATTAACCTAATAGCTAATTAACCTAATTAACTACTGTTAATTAACTAACAGTCACTGACGAACGGGACCCACATGTCAGGTTGACCAAGTCAACCACAATTGACTGGCCGACGTCGGCCTTGACATCATGCTGACGTCATAAATTCATTTTTTCGAATTAAATAATTAATTAATTAAATTCCAGAAATTAATAAAATCTTTGAAGAGTCATATCTTTTAATCCGTAACTCGGATTAAAATATTTTCAACATGAAAGTTGCTCGAGCAACGAGATGAATCCTGGATACGCAGTCTGGTCGTCCGCCACACACCCCTAACCTATCAGACCTGCAACTTTCCTCCGCTCCTCGCTCGAAAACCACGAAACACCGGAATACTTTCCGGATGTTTCTTAACCAGCACTCACCTCATACCACGTTAGGGCACGCCTAGCATCGCTACTTGACATGTCATGCATCAATACGCATCTGTTTACTTGGTATTCATTGTTTCTTCCCCCTCTTCTCTCCGTTAGACTACGAGACCGACGCCGCTGCTGCCCCGTTCGACTACGGAGTAGACGCCCCCTCTCTCTTGCCAGATCAACCAGCCAAGCCCCCCCCCCCTTGATCACCAGATATCGCCTATTCTTCTCTCTACGCTTGCATTAGAGTAGTGTAGCATGTTACCGCTTTCAGATTATTCCTATCCCGATGCATAGCCTTTGTCCTTGTTACTATCTGTTGTTACCTTTACCGCAATCCTATATGCTTAGTATAGGATGCTAGTATTTTCATCTGTGGCACTACATTCTTGTCCGTCTGCCGTGCTATACTATCGGGCCGTGATCACTCGGGAGGTGATCACGGTATATACTATATACTTATACATGATACATGTGGAGACTAAAGTCGGGTCATTTGGTGGAGCACCCATGAGTGGATCTTTGAGGCGGAGCGACAGCGCAGGTTGAGACCGCCTAGGAGAGAGGTGGGCACAGCCTGTTTGGCGTTCGCGGATACTTAACACGCTAACGAGATCTTGGTATTTGATCCGAGTTGGCTCTGAGCTTATACGCACTAACCATCTACGCTGGAGTAGTTATGGGTATCCGGCGCCGTGGTATCACCAAGCACTTCAGACGTCGGCCGACGGAGCGGGCGCCGGATTGGACTGGAACGCCATCGGGCTAGGTCTGCCTTCCGGCCGCCCACGCAACGTGCAGGTGTGCTTTCGGGGCGATGGGCCTGCACTTCGCTGGCGCTTAGGTTTAGACCGGGCGTCTTGGCCTCTCTGTTGTGCCTAGGTGGGGCTGCGGCGTGTTGATCTTTCCGCTGCCGGGCATGACCCAGAAAGTGTGTCCGCCAAATGGGATCAAGCGTCTTTGGGTAAGATGGTGCACCCTCAGGGAAGTTAATCTATTCGAATAGCCGTGATCTTCTGTAATGTGACGACTTGGAGTTGTACCTTGAGCTTATGACAACTAGAACCGGATACTTGATAAAACACACCCTTCCAAGTGCGGATACAACCGATGGTCGCTCTCTCTCGTGGATATGAGGAGGGATCGCGGGTAGGATTATTGCTATGTGATGTTACTTGGAGGACTTCAGATGGCCCTCTTCTACTGTTGCAAGGACAGTGTCCGTGGCGTAGTCTTCGTTAAGACTAGCTATCCCCTCTTATTCTCGCATTCTCGCAGCTCAGTCCACCGATATGGCCCTTTTTACACATATATCCATGCATATGTAGTGTAGCTCCTTGCTTGCAGTACTTTGGATGAGTACTCACGGTTGCCTTGTTCCCCCTTTTCCCTATCTCTACTCGATTGCTGCGCAGCAGACGATGGAGCCGGGGAGCGACGCCACCGTCGATGGCGACTACTACTGGAGGTGCCTACTACTACGTGTAGCTCACCGACAACGACCGAGGAGTAGCTAGGAGGATCCCGAGCGGAGGCCCGCTCCTCTTTCGATCTGTATCCCGGTTTGTGCTAGCCTTCTTAAGGCAAACTTGTTTAACTTATGTCTGTACTCGAGATATTGTTGCTTCCACGACTCGTCTATGATCGAGCACTTGTATTCGAGCCCTCGAGGCCCTGGCTTGTATTATGATGCTTGTATGACTTATTTTATTTGTAGAGTTGTGTTGTGATATCTTCCGTGAGTCCACAGTCTTGATCGTACACATTTGCGTGCATGATTAGTGTACGATTAAATCGAAAGCGTCCTGAGTTGGTATCGAGCCATTGCTGTAGAATCCCCTTCCCAACTCCTTGGCGAAGTTTAGTCTAGACTTTACAAAACTTTTACTAACATGGCTATGTGTCTTACGGGCACACGTCGCCATTGGGTGGTAGTAGGATCTTTTACTCCTCGACCTTTACTCTGGGATTCTGAACTCTCTTCTATTCGGGTTAAACGATTTTACTAACTCCGACTCTAGGTTCTCGTGATTACTTCCTCCCGGAGAGCCCCTTATTACGGACGATCGTCTGCTGCACGTGAAGACCCCTGAAGATACTGTCCGCTGTTAACCCGAGAACTTGTGTTCATCGCGTTTGCAATTCCCCTTCCACCGATAAATCCTTATGGATAACTACTTACACTTGCCATTCATACGATCATCCCCATTGATCTTGTTATTACAAGATATCCCAAAGTTTTCTCTATTGTTCCGAGAATACTTTGTGCCTCATCGCCCTAGCAGTTCTTTTGCCACATGAATACCCCTTCAAATAAATCCTCGCACTTGTCGAGTATCCGCTCATCCCCAGTTGATTCATGTATTTCTAAAAGTATTCAAAATACTATTTGAACTTCCGAAAACCCTGAGTAGCCTATTGCTCTTGAAATTCTTGCTTGCTTGCATTATGGTTAATCCCATAAGTCTCTAGTCTTATTGACATTCCTTGTCATTATCATTTTGAGTCTGTTGACTTAGTATGTTTACGAATACACGCAATCATCATTGATCCTTATAAATTATCTTTCCTACCGAGCTGCCATTCTTTTTAATGGAATTGGTTCTCGACCAATCCAATTGTCGTTGATTGTACCCTAAGGCTATTCAACTTATCCATCTCTAATCGAGCCTTGCTTCGATCCCTTGATTTAAATCATAATTCCTTTGCATTTGACAATTGAGTTAGTCAGTTGTTTCTATAATCTGATCTCCTTGCATTCTTCTTCCTCTAGTTGAGTACCGATGCTCACGCCGGACCTTGTGGACCACCAGATCCTTTGTTGGATTTTATCCGACAATGCCCTTCATATTCAATAACCTTGTGAGCCTTTCCTCGATACATACTGCCTTTGGTAAATTGTATCCTCTACTTTCTCAACCATGCTCGCCTTGAGCTTGAGTTAATTACTTCTAAAGATTACGGTATATGATTCTAAGATGCCACGATGGGTTGAACCTATGCCTTCCTTGATATGTGTGAACTCGAAAGTTTTCACGAGTCATACTTATCTGGTATTGCACGAGTAAAACTTTCAACAACTAATGTCATCTTGAAATACTGAGAGGTGAATGGAAGATTATGCATTGAGGAAGTGAGTCGACCTCGAACTTTGTGTTCATGCCCATGGACGCGATGTATATCCTATCATGGAAGCTTCTTGTAATAATAACTATTTCCTTGATAGCTAACATATGGTATCTGTGAATTGATCCCTTGCAACCGTGGTTCCGACCATGATTGTTCTTCTTTGATTCCATTTCTCGGACAAGTTAAAACAATTGTCTTCTATGGATCAATACACCAGTCCAACCTTTACTTTGATCTTGTGTTGAGTATTACCCCCCTGGTATCTCGAGATTATCATGGTACTGCATAACTTCTTATGAGTTCTTCATCAAGTGCTACATTCCCACTAATTCCAATTTTTCACGGGTTACGAGTTATTAGTCACTCGAGAACACCGACAAGTGAATCGATTCCGCACTCGATAATGATAACTCTAAGTAATTTTCGTTGCTTATGAGTTTAATAATCCTTGAAGTCATTCCTAGCCTGATCGGCTATATCATTATCATGCAACTTTTTAATTGTGCTATCTGGTCCTTCTTTCCGAAGCACAATTTGCGACGATAGCTAAGCTTACGTCGATTTTCCTCGTCATACCCTTTCACCTTAAACAACAAGCTTGAGTTCGAGTTTGTGTCGAATCGTGGGTTCCAATAACCTCTTGCTTCATCATTCCTTTGACTTGATGTAAATCGTCTGATTGATTACATCTGCATGAAATCTCTCAACAAATTTGTCGTGATGATCATCAACATTACGAGCTCATCCAGGTATCAATTGAATTCTCGATGAGAAATACCATCCTTGCCCTCGATGAATTGTATTATCATCGACCACTTTATTGCCTTCCCACCAACACGAGCTTGTTCATGTTTGGTGTTATACCTTGAGTTCCTTTGTCATTCAAAGAATTGTTCTTCTTTACCTTGGAGTATTACCATCCTTTATGTCAAGAATGTTCTGAGATTTGTTCCACCTCTTGAGAATTCTTGACATAGAAATACTTCTCACCATCACCATTCTTTCTTGGTCCCGTGTTAATTCCAAAAGTGAACGGTGTTGTTTGGATTTTTTCCTTCTAGCAACCCTATTTTTTGAAGTTAATGGTGAAAGTTCATTCTTAGGCTATTGATTATTGAATCACCATTCTGACTTTGGTCGTGCAACCCAACCCATATTTGGTAGCACCTTTCAACCAATGTTTAATTGTGTATGTTTTCCTCGAGCATACTTCCTTATATCATTTGATCTGACAAATGTTATCTCCTTGTTCACGTAATTGTGGAAATCCACCTTTTGGGAATCTCGGTGAATTGCCGTTGAGTTCACCAGACACCTCCTTGTCCTCTCCTTGGGTTAATGATGGACTCTTGTTAACGGAAATCACTTCATAGTTCATTTCCCCGAGAATCTTACAATGTCATCTCGTCAAATTGCGTTGCACCTTTTCTTCTCAGGTATCCTAAGTCTGAGTTATCCTGACACCAATCGGATCTGAATCTCGTCAGATATGATGGTTGGAACAACTTTCAAGAGTTATGATGTTGATCCTTTGATGACCCGGTAACATGATGTCATGCCTAGCACCCCGATTTGGAGGACCTATCATTATAGATTCCTTTTCAGCGGGGTTATCCATTCATCCATGAGGGAATTGTAATACTGGTTCTACAAGTTATTCTGATGGATCCTTCAGGATTCCAAAGTCTGATCTTCACCTGAAGACCATGTCAATGCTATCTCGAAGCATGTCTGTGATACTCTGATTTTCAACAAGAACATTCGAAGCCCAATGCTAAATGTTTCTTGCTCAATTATCCAAACACCGTTGTATGGGTAACGTCATGAAATTCTCTCCCCTCACCTAGAGGATTTTCTACGTTATATACTATTGTGGATATCATGCTCTGCTTGTCCTTGGGAAGGATATACCCTTGAAATATGTGTTTAAACACATTTTTCCTTTCCATTGTTCTGTTTAACCTAATGATCACATTTTCCTTTCCATTGGTCTGTTTGACCTTTCTTGTGATCTATATAATCTAAGCAGTAATAATTCACTGCTTATGTAAACACCTCCATGTACAACCCTGTCAGTAAGACCCCGTTGAAATTGTTGATGACATCCCGGTAACCACCGATGAACGAGAACTTTGCCTATTGGTCCGCCTCGTTCAACGAGCGGAAAATGGTTCTCTTTATCCCTCGCCCTTGGTACCGACATTGTTGCCAACATAAATGGTAGGCTACCCTCTGACATACCTTGCTATCGTGACCGTGCAAGATGTCAGCACCCTTGCCACTTTTCACCCACATGGTGGGCCCATAAACCACAGATCCATAGGATCGAAACCTGACTCTCCTGTACACCCTCATGTTTCCCAAAGTTGTTCCTCGCGCGTGGACTCGTAAGAAATTCATGAGCCACCTACCGATGAGATCCTCAATTCTGGTATCAGACGTAATGCTTATTCTCGTTGTTCTGAACCCCCTTCACCTTCTGATAAGGCCATCAAACGATTGCCTGCCCATTGGAAACTTCTCATGGTACCTTCTTACTTTGCTCTCGAAATTTTCTTAAGTTTCAGTTCGAGTGTTACTTTCTGCCTCCTTCCCCTGATGTTAGCTACCAGGTAGTCAACCTTGCAGAGGTCCGTTCTTCCAAATAACCACCCTTTATTCTTTACGTAAATGCGATGGAGATCCCGAAGAAAGGGCGACAACTTCATCATGATGACCCAAGCGAGAACTGGAGACAGCAATGTAATGGATCGACCTCTTCGAGAAGAGCAACCAAAGACGAGAAGATTCGTTAGGGTTTCGTAACCAGAACTTCCCCCCTTACACCCCTCTAAAATCTCGGGACGAGATTTCTTGTAGTGGAGGGGATTTGTAACGCCCGGATAATCATGCTACAGTAATCTCACGTGGATGGTGCCACGTCACCTCATCGAATAGATAATCACGGGTTAAATCAAAGCGGTTTGAAATTCTAATTCAATTTATGGCAGCAATAAAAGTTTTCAAAAATTAAAACTAAAATGTTAGGGGTTGCCAAATATTGCATCGGTAATTGTGGTGGAGTACACATTTTTTATAAAGTGTCTGGATATTTTAAATAAATTAAAACAGAAAAGGAAAAATAAGAAAAGCAAAATAAAACAAAAGGGAGAGGGGAACACCCCTTGTGGCCCAAATCGGGCCAAGCCACACAGCCCAACCGGCCAGCCCTGACCCACCCCCTCACTCCCATATCCCCTCCCCCGGTCGGCAAACCCTAGCCGACCACCCCATTCCCCCCCCGATCCCCTCTCCTCCCTCCCGCGCCGATCTGGTCGGGGTCCGCCCGATCCCGTCGCCCCTCCGACGCCGGCGACCCGCCGCCCCGTCCTCACCTCCTCCCCTCCTCCCGACCCGGCCAGGCGCCTGCCCCCTCGTCACGGGGGGCCGTCCCGACTCCCACCTCACCTTGGCCGGATCCGCATCACGGGGCCCGACGCCCTCGACCTCCTCACGGACGCCCGACCGCCCCGAGCCCGCTTAGAGACCCCACGATCCCCCGTGAGCTCTCCCCCTTCGCTCCCCGATCCCTGGATCGATCCCTTCCCCCACCCCCGCTCGTGCGCCATGGCGGAGTCTGGCCGTCCGGCGCTCGTCTGCCATTGCGCTCCGGCCACAGGTCGGCTCACCGCGCCCCGAACCTCCCCCTCCTCGCCGGACCCTTCCTCGCTGAGCCGGGCCTCGCCCGGCCCTCCCTCTCTCTTCCTCGCCCGAAACGCGAGGCGTGCTCCGCCCCTCGCTCTCTTCCTCGCCCGCGATTCGAACGGGCCCGAGCGCCACCGCCGCTCCCCGTCGCTGGTCCGGCCCGCTCTGGCCTCCCTAGCGTCGCCTACTCCCACCACTCGACGCGGCGTCGACCCCACGATCGCGCTCGACTCCGCTCATGCCCCTGTCACGACCGTCCTCGCCCAACTCCGCCATCAAGGACCTCGGCAAGCGCCGCTTTCCGGCTGTCCCAGCCACGGCCGTTTCCATGGTTGGGCCAGCGGCGCCGGCCGTGTCGAACGCTACCGACCACGGCTCAAATAGAATCCCCCGGCGCGAATCGCGTCCTCGAGCCGCTGGCGCCCGGCGTTTGGCTCACGGAACGCTTCCGTAGCGTCTCCGGCCGGGTGTGGCGATGTGGCCGACCTAGCCCCACCCTTTGGGTCACTGCCTGGTGGCGCCAAGGGCCCCCCGGCTGATCAGGTTAACGCGAGCTGGTATGGTAGCCCGGTCGGCCGACGTAAAGGGCCCGGCTTTGAGCCAGCGATTAGTGGACCAGGGCCCCCTTTGGCCTGTTGGACCGTCGGCCTTAGCTGACCAGCCATGCCCACGACCACGAGGTCCCACCCCAAACGTTAAAATAAAAATAAATGATAATTAAAATGTTAATTAATTAATTAAGTAAATAATTAATTTAATTAACTCCCCGATTAATTAACCTAATGGCTAATTAACTTAATTAACTCATTAATTAACTACCATCCATTGACGAAGCGGGACCCACATGTCGGAGTTGACCAAGTCAACCCTGTTGACTGCTGATGTCGACATGACATCATGCTTGACGTCATAAATTCATTTTTCGAATTAAATAATTAATTAATTAAATTCGAAATTAATAAAATCTTTAAAGAATCATATCTTTTTAATCCGTAACTCGGATTAAAATATTTTCAACATGAAAGTTGCTCGAGCGACGAGGCGAATCCGGATCGCAATTCGCTCGTCCGCCACACACCCCTAACTTATCGAACCTGCAACTTTCCCCCTCCGGCTCCTCTGCCCGAAAACACGAAACACCGGGAATACTTTCCCGGATGTTTCCCCCCTTAACCAGTACCACCTCATACCATGTTAGGGCACGCCTAGCATCGCTACTTGACATGTCATGCATCGATACACATCTGTTTACTTGGTATTCAGTGTTTCTTCCCCTCTTCTCTCCCAGAGAACTACGAGGCCAAGACGCTGCCTTTGCCCAGTTCGACTACGGTGTTGGCGACCCCTCTCTCTTGCCCGAGCAACCAGGCAAGCCCCCCTTGATCACCAGATATCGCCTATTCTACTCTATCTTGCTTGCATTAGAGTAGTGTAGCATATGTTACCGCTTTCCGTTATTCCTATCCACGATGCATAGCCTTTGTCCTTGTTACTCTTGTTGTTACCTTTACCCGCAATCCTATATGCTTAGTATAGGATGCTAGTATTTTCATCTGTGGCCCTACATTCTTGTCCGTCTGCGTGCTATACTATCGGGCCGTGATCACTCGGGAGGTGATCACGGGTATATACTATATACTTATACATGATACATGTGGAGACTAAAGTCGAATTAAATTTGGTGGAGCACCATGAGTGGATCTTTGAGGCGGAGCGACAGCGTGAGTTGAGACCGCCTAGGAGAGAGGTGGGCACTGGCCTGTTTGGCGTTCAGCGGATACTTAACACGCTTTAACGAGATCTTGGTATTTGATCTGAGTTAGCTCTGACTTATACGCACTAACCATCTACGCTGGAGTAGTTATGGGTATCCGTCGTGGTATCGGTAAGCACTTCAGATGTCGTGACCAGATGGCGCGCCGGATTGGACTGGGCATACACTAGGCTAGGTACGCCCGTAGCCGCATAACGTCTTGAGGTGTGCTTTCAGGCGATGGGCGGCCCGGACCCTGCTGGCAACAGGTTTAGACCGGCGTCTTGGCCTCTCTGTTGTGCCTAGGTGGGGCTGCGACGTGTTGATCTTCATGCGGCGGGCATGACCCAGGAAAGTGTGTCCGGCCAAATGGGATCAAGCGTGCTTTGGGTAAGATGGTGCACCCTGCAGGAAGTTAATCTATTCGAATAGCCGTGATCTTGATGCAGGGCGACTTGGAGTTGTACCTTGAGCTTATGACAACTAGAACCGGATACTTGATAAACACACCCTTCCAAGTGCCGGATACAACCGGTGGTCGCTTCTCTCTCGGGGATATGAGGAGGGATCGCCGGGTAGGATTATTGCTATGTGATGTTACTTGGAGGACTTCAGATGGCCCTCTTCTACATTGCAAGGCAGATTGTCCGTGTCGTAGTCTTCGCTAAGACTAGCTATCCCCTCTTATTACGGCATTCTGCGATTCGGTCCACCGATATGGCCCTTTACACATATATCCATGCATATGTAGTGTAGCTCCTTGCTTAAGTAGTACTTTGGATGAGTACTCACGGTTTGCCTTGTTCCCCCTTTTCCCCTATCTCTACTCGATTGTCGCAACTGCACGATGGAGCCAGGAGCGACGCCACCGTCGATGCGACTACTACTCCGGAGGTGCCTACTACTACGTGCAGCCGTGGCGACCACCGGGGAGTAGCTAGGAGGATCCCGTGCAAGAGGCCTGCTCCTCTTTCGATCCAGATCCCGGTTTGTGCTAGCCTTCTTAAGGCAAACTTGTTTAACTTATGTCTGTGCTTAGATATTGTTGCTTCCACGACTTCGGCTATGATCGAGCACTTGTATTCGAGCCCTCGAGGCCCCCGCTTGTATTATGATGCTTGTATGACTTATTTTATTTGTAGAGTTGTGTTGTGATATCTTCCCATGAGTCCCTGATCTTGATCGTACACATTTGCGTGCATGATTAGCGTACGATTAAATCGGGGGCATCACAAGTCATCACCTTCTTATTAAAAAGCACCCGCTGGAGAGCACACTGTCATTTGCATGTATTACTATTGGTTTATATTGGGTATGACTTGACTGGATCTCTTTTACCATGAATTACAATGTTTAGTCAGTCCTTGATCTTCAAAGGTGCTCTGCATTTATGTTTTCTTGATCCTGAGAAAGGGCTAGCGAGATACCATTTTGTTATATCATGTTATGATTGTTTTGAGAAAGTGTTGTCATCCGAGTTTTATTATTATGGCTCGCTAGCTGATTATGCCATTGATATGAGTAATTGTGAGACCTAGGTGTTATTGTGAGTATGGTTAGTTCATAATATTTCTTTGAAACCTGAATCTTTGGCTTTGCATGTTTATAACAACAAGAGCAAATATAGTTTGTAAAAGTTTTTTCTTTATCACTTTCAGTTTATCAACTGAATTGCTTGAGGACAAGCAAATGTTTAAACTTGGGGGAGTTTATACGTCTCCAACGTATCTACTTTTCCAAACACTTTTGCCCTTGTTTTGGACTCTAACTTGCATGATTTGAATGAAACTAACCTGGTTTGACACTGTTTTCAGCAGAACTGCCATGATGTTGTTTTATGTTTAGAAAACAAAATTTCTCGGAATGACCTGAAAATCCTCGGAGATAAGTTTCAGAAAATATAAAAAATGCTGGCAAAAGATGAAGACCAGGGGGCCCACACCCTGTCCACGAGGGTGGGGGGCGCGCCCCCTTTCTCGTGGGCCCCTGCAGCTCCGCCGACCTCAACTCCAACTCCATATATTCCGTTTTGCGGACAAAAAAAATCAGAGAGGAAGTTTCATCGCGTTTTACGATAAGGAGCCGCTGCCAAGCCCTAATCTCTCTCGGGAGCGCTGATCTGGAGTCCGTTCGGGGCTCCGGAGAGAGGATTCGTCGTCGTCATCATCAACCATCCTCCATCACCAATTTCATGATGCTCACCGCCGTGAGTGAGTAATTCCATCATAGGCTTGCTGGGCGGTGATGGGTTGGATGAGATTTATCATGTAATCAAGTTAGTTTTGTTAGGGTTTGATCCCTAGTATCCACTATGTTTTGAGATTGATGTTGCTATGACACTGCTATGCTTAATGCTTGTCATTAGGGCTCGAGTGCCATGATTTCAGACCTAAAGTTTGACCAAGTTTATATAAAAATATAAACATTTACCATAACAAATATGTATGATGTGGAAGTACATTCAATAATGAATCTAATGGTATTTATTTGTTATTGTATATGTTAATATTTTTTGTTATAAACTTTACGAGAGTTTAGAAAACTTGACTTTGACCAATGCTAATCTGTGGACTTAAATAAAAATGGAGGGAGTACACATTTGTTTTCTTAGTTTGTAGTGAACTAATCATTGTTTGAAATTGTGAAATAAATATATTAGGCTATTGACTTGAATGTAATGGTCTATACAATTCAATAGTTACAATCATTGCTTAATCCCAAGATGTATACAAGGTCTATAGTACTTCACAACATGCTCAAACTCACATAATCCCGGTCAAATGAGAATCTAAATGCATTTCATAGTTATTACTTTGTAGGATGCAACAAAAACAACCAAAACTCTACATCAGCCATTATAGAAGCAACATTTTGACATATCCCATTGTCTGAATGAAACATGCAGAGAGAGCTTGTGAAGATGGAAGCAGATAGAGGCGGGAAAGATTGTATGTATGTGGGCCGAGAGGTAGGAGACAAACCTAAATAGACACACACACACACACACACACACACAGAGAGAGAGAGAGAGAGAGAGAGAGAGAGAGAGAAAGAGAGAGGAAGAAATTAGATCTCTGAGAAAGATGGAGACATGTAATATACGTGATTCTCAGAGTATATGTGGAAGGAGAAGAGACAATATGTTTGATGAGAGAGCTGGAAAAACATGGATGAGAGGGAAGGATCTCATGGGTTGAGGGATTGACAATTTTGTGCGGGGAGAGAGGGATTGGTAATTTTGTGCAAGAGAGAGAGAGGGTGGGGGAGGAGTCGGTCGGCCGTCGTCACATCACCACTGCTTCCAAATGACCCGCATTCTCTAAGCGCGGTGTGGTCGCCGTCTTCGATCTGCTCGATGCCCTCTTTGAAGATTGAGGTGTTGTGCATGTTGGGGTGCAAAGAAGCACAAGTGGGTCACCGTATAACCTTGGATGGGGATGAATTGTATTCTCGGGGAAGTGTGTGTGTGTGTGTTGTGCTGCGTGTGTGCGTGTGTGCGTGTGTGTGTGTGCGTGCGTGCGTGCGTGTGTGTGTGTGTGTGTGTGTTCACGAAGAGATTGCGCGGGCCTTGAGGTGGGTAGGGGCCTAGTGAGGGTGTCAAAATGTGCGCGTTGATGCATATGTTGCATGCGATCGATCGTCTGCGAGGGCCAGACGAATCGAGAGAGATGGTTGTTGTGTTACGGATGCTCCTCTCTCTCTCTCCCTCTCTCTCTCTCTCTCACACTCTCTCTCACACACACACACACACACACAAGTAAACTAGAAGACCGTTCTCTCATGCATGTATACACAACGTATCGGCATCACATCTATGTCTCACTCATGCATGATCGTTTGCACATTCACACCTCTCTATGTCTCAGATCACACGCACACCGTCTCCACATTGCCCTTCCATACAACACACATATGGACACATACACACGTTCTCTCTCAGTCACACACACAAAATAAGTATTAAAAAAACTAGGGCGCACCTAAAACGTTCAAATCCAAATAAACACAAACTGGAGCTAAATTCAAATATATGGAAATATTGCAGCGTCAAGAACTTTCCCAGGAAAAGAAGTTGAGTAATATTCGAGGATTGTTTTCACACACACAAAATGGTTCGGTGGATGTCCTTCGAGCGCGACATGGTGGCCTTGCTCGTTCGATCGACGGCCATGTCAGCGGTTCCGCAGCGCTTGCACGAGATTCCGTATCATGGCTGTGGTACTAACTTCAAAATAAATAAATAATAAAAGCGCTGCCTAAGTCTAATGTTTACGTGTACTAATGCGGTTTTCTTTTAAGTTTGACCAACCTCATATAAAACTAAAGTAAGCTCCCATACGCGCACTCATCAATATACCTCCGCCCAAGTGATTGCGCATGCGGCGCTCGCCTGCTCCGGCCAACAATTTCCTCGCCCATCACGCCCGTGTCGCCTCCATCCACCTGCCATGAAGGCCGAAGGCTACGCCCGCTCACGTTGTCTACAGTCCCTCCTCGCCATGCCGCCGGGCTGCCAAGCACGCGAGGAGCTGGTGGAGCCAGCGTCTATGCACGCAGACATACGAAGAGGAGGACGGCGTGCGTGCTCAAAGACGCCAACCGAGGAGGAACTAAGCGTGTCATTGTCGTCTCCGCCCGCACAGGGAGGCGCGCATGGTGGCTGTCGCGGCGGCGAAGCCCGATCAGCAGCATGTCGAGCCCGCAAACCCGGTGACGCGGAATCTACCTTCGAGACCTTGAATGCCACGTGGATCCTGCAATTTGAAGAAGCAATTTGGGTCAGTCAACTCATGTGAGCCGTTTGATGCAACATGGATGGCTAGAAGGGCTTCTTCCACCTCTTCTGCCGTCTTCTTCCTTTGCTCCGTCAAACTTCTTTCACAAATCGACTGACCCAAATTATACTACTAGTACGAACATATTAAGTACAGTGGGAACACGAAGGTACGAGCAGTAGTACCAACTGCAAGAAGAACAATAGTAAGACATAGTACTAGTACTACTCTACGTACTAAACAGTTCAAATAACGAGAAAGAACATAAACATAGTTCTGCTGGGGCCTCAGCACAACACACCCTTGAAAATAAACTAAGCAACTAGTTAGCTTGACACTTCAATAGAACCAGCATGAGCGACGGCACTGCCACCCACTCGGAGTCCGAGTCCACGTCTTTACTTGAACCGGACACTGGGCTCTGCTTCTTCAGCCAACCCATGTAGATATTTAAACAAAGGTAGGCATCCATTGCTGCGTACAGGATGTGATCTTCATCTAATGTCTTCGACTCCCATGCATGATGAAACTCGTGATGAGGTTTCTTCAGCTTTAGCGTCTGAAGGATCAATCATGGCTGCTGCCGAGGTCAGGATTGATGGTTGAGATGAGGACACCAGGCTTGCCTTCTGGAGTTTGAAGGGCTGGCCTACAACGTGAGCTATCCGACGCAGGTATTCTTTGTCGTTCTTAAAGCCTACAGTAACGAATTTCACTCTTTTGTCCTTGAGGAAGTTCTTAAAATCCTGGCACTCAACGTCGGCATGGCATATGTGGTAGACCAAGCAAACTAGATGTCATGTCTATTAGACCCATATCGTAGGCCTGACGGTATAGCTTCTGCCTGTTCGCACGCCATGCCGGCGCGTGGATGTAACTTCACTTAATTCCGTCAACCGTCGCGCCTCCCACGACCTTCACCTCCCTCGCGCGGTCACGCCCTTTGAGACTTCGACCGGCTAAAAATGAGCAATTTTTTTTGCCTACTCCGCATGCATGATACTCCCTCTGGTCCTTTTTACTCCCGTCAACCGTTTGCAAAGTGTTTGACCAAATATATACTTTTTTAAACACCACCTTATATTAATTAACTAGCCACACCAAGACACTCATTCGATACAATATTCACCACACAGTGATGCGTTATTTACAAGAATACCATCTAATCTATTGTCAAAGCTATACTTAGTGATTAAGTGTGCACCTTATTGGCCGAGCGGCTAATCTTTGACAATTGAAGATTGTTGATCAACTTCGAGATGCTCAACGCTTTCATCCTCGAGTCACGCATAGCAGACCTGTCATAGTCCCCGATGCAAGAGACGCTACCACAAAAGCGCAATCAGTCTCTAAAATTACAGGATTATGAAGAGAAATACCTATGAAGAGACCGGCAATGCAAGCCCTAAGATCCGCTTCCTCCATGCTTTGACATGCATCAATGAAATCCCATGACCAAAAATATACTAAAAATATCAATAACTACAATCGATTATAATGAGTATAAGAACTACGCTTTTATAATGAGTGTAAAATATTGATTTGACATTGTGAATGTTGATACTCCCTAAGTCTAGGTGAGTAAGTCATCTTAGGCTGTGCACGTGACCAAGGAGGAGGGAAAATGAGAGACATTAATGTTTATTTGCTAATTAAATAGTATTGCATGCAATGAACTAACCCTTTGCATGTCATGTTTGATAGTCTCGGTCATTAAAAGCATGCACACCCTCATCTCTTATTGGTTGATATGTCAAGAAACAAGAAACGATGTAGAAGTTAATGCACCGCGCCTACGTGTTTTGGGATTATTTGGTTTTCGTAAGATGACTTACACACCTTGCTATTAGAGTACCACTACCTCCCTTCGAGTTTAAAGGGCTCGACTCAAAAATTTCACCTACTCTTAGCAAGATAGTAGAGGCGGTGGAATAGTTTTTGAAAGTCTGCAAAGTACTCAACTAATGCTTTGTCGTTCTTCACAAAAAATGTGTTTACCAATGCATGCATGAACACTATTTAGTCTAACCCCCTCTCTTCTTTAATTCTTTGCCACATCAGCATGTTTGCTATTCCCGTGTACCAGCTAAGATACCACCATGATGGCCAGCCTTAATCATCGCATGCAATAATTTAGTGCACATTGAAATATGAACATGTGTGGGGCGTGTATGTTTTTAATGACTTGAGACTATACCTAGACCGGCATGCAAGATGACTTATTATGCACCGTTCCCCATACCTGCAGGAAGCCCGTTCGTCTCCAAATCTTTCCTCCCCATGTGTGGAAACAATATGCCTGCCAAACTCTCCTTCTCCCTCCCATGGTCCCCACCACTCCACCCCGTGTGAAAAAATCTGCATGCATGACTCTCCTCCCCCCACGCTCGTCCAATCCGTTTTGACCAGCAATATTTCCACCCCTTCGCTCCCCCGTAATTTACTCCAACAAATATGCCCACGTAGCTTTTACTTAACTTCAGGTGCATTGGGTCACTGACATAAGGGCCCAGCAGTGTCTTTGGCCCACATGTCGCTGGCGCTTGAACCGGACTGCAGATTAAATCGATGTAACTTCGATCCATATCTTACGTAGGTGTGCCATTGCTACTATAAATACTGCGCCTCCCACGACAACGCACCCAACTCCCCCTCACGTTCACGTTCATCCCCATCTCCACCCCCTCCCTCTCACGTCGACCACCATGGCATCTCCCCTCCCAAGCCCTAGGAGCCCCTCGCTGCACACCGGGACGGTCACGTGTCGCCTTTCCGTTCCTCGCCGCCCACTATTCGAGGAGGGCGGCGTGGTGTTCCGCTCCCTCGCCGCTTCTGCGACGCGTCACCGTTCCGTTCCTGCTTGCCGCCACTAGTCGAGGAGGACGCGTCGGCGTTCCGCTCGCTCGCCCAGGGACGGCGACGCGTCGCCATTCCATTCTCGCCGCCACTAGTCGAGGAGGGCGTTAGCGTTCCCTCGCCACCGCCCTTGACAGCGTCGAGGTGGGCCTTATCGGTGTTCTCAATCTACGCCGGCAAGCAGCGTCGGAGGACGGCGTCGGCTTCCCGCTACGAGGAGAACGCCCGCGTCGCCGAAAGCCCCCAGCCTTGAGGAGCTTTGGAAAGAAATGGATGTCGCCTTGTGGGAGGCTGTGCCTCCAGCAGAGCGCGCCAAACTAGCGGCGGAGAAGAAGGCCAAGGAAGAGAGGCACACCGCGCAACATGCTTTCTGGGAGATCTATGTCGCGTCCGAGAGAGTCAAGCAATTGGTTCTTTGGCAAAAGGCTCGTGCGAGGGCCGTGAGGGTGGCAGAGGACGCCTGTGCCGATGCCTTGAGTGCAGTCGGGCCCAAGCGCCTCATCTACGCTTGGCGGTACATGGACCGGGTGCACGCTTCCAGCCAGGAGGAGTACCTGTTGGCGCCGGATCACCACACCGGTGAGATCGCGATCGCCCTCCGGCAAGCCGCCAATCAGGAAGAGGAGTTGTGTCGGCGCGCTGGGAAACGGCCGCTCACCAGGGCACTCGTGGCGCGCCGCAAGCGCTCCTGCAAGCGCCGTGGCTTTTAGGAGGAGTATAATTTTTGTTTCGTAAGGCGATCTCATTAGTTTTGGGACGCAAATGATAAATCCCGAACGTTCAGGAATTTTAGCATCCTTAATTAAGTATGTAAAAGGGAAAGTTTGGAAACGTTGTGTATTATTACACATTTTGCAAGTACGTGCATATAGCACAAACTTTACTATATACTATCGGAATACACGTCTCTCTCGATATATGCTTGTAGACTGTGCTACTCCCTCCGTCCAGGTCAATAAGTCATCTTTGGTTGTGCACGGTGACCAAGAAGGAGGGAAGACTTGTACACCTAGACGGAGGGAGTACTACTATTACTTATGTACGTGCAAATGCACGTTTGAACATTACGATGCGGTTTTTGTAAAAGTGGAAAAACAACACTAGTCAAGCTTGTGAAACGATTCAATGCAAAACAAATGCAAAAATGCTCGTTTGATTGTTTACTTTTAGCTTCCTTCTCTGTGGTTATTTCTCTGTGCACCGTGACCAAGGAGGAGGAGAAAACGAGAAACGTTAATGTTTATTTGCTAATTAATAGTATTGCATGCAATTAACTAATCACTGCATGTTGTGTTTGATATCTCAAGTCATTAAAAGCATGCACACTCTTTATCTCTTATTTGTTGATATGTCAAGAAACAAGAAACGAGGTAGAAGTTAATGCACCGCCTAAGTGTTTTCTCGGATTATTTGGTTTTCAGAAGATGACTTACACACCTAGATGCACCGCGCCTAAGTGTTTTGAGTAACATTTTATCAGTTAAATCTTTGGTCAAAGTTTAACACAAATTACAATGGTGAGGAATAAACCAGGACGGAGTAGTAGTTTAGAAGCCCAAATAAATGAGTGAGACGCCTTATTGTTACTCTCCACTGTGACTAGTCTTGTGGGAAAAGCTGGGGAAGCCGCCAAAAGAACTGGCCCTAGGAGTAGTAGCTAGGGATCCAGCGTGGGAGATGAACCGGAGAAAGTAAATGCAGAGAGATGAAATGCAAAAAAGACGGAGGGATGTGAAGGTTGCTTGTCCGTTTATTTTACCAGGCCATTTATTAGTGGGAGTGGTTGGGTTTTGTGATATAGTAGTAAGGTGCCCGTGCGTTGCACCGAAGAGTGAAATGCATTGATCGGGGAGTATTTTGACAAAGGATGTAGGGGTCATCTCATGTGTAACGTGTATCGATAGGTTTCTTCGGATATTATTTCATCTCTAGAGCTCACAAACATCCGGGTGAAATAGATAAAAAGGTATCTTTTGCAAACAAAAGCGTTCAACTGTTCAACCTTCATCCAAAACTTGTGAAGAAATAACACTTATTGTGCTTTGCAAGAAATGATCTTTAAGAATTAGTTTTTGAGTATCGATTGTTATACATGTTGGCTACAGATGACATGGCACTTTCTTATAGTGAACAGTTAGCTATACTATTAAGTAATATTAACCATGCCCTTATACACCTAGATGGAGGGATTAAATCAGGATGACTTGCAAGGGGGCAGAGGAGATGTAAGAAATGGTTCATCGTAAGTCTTTCACCAGTACTGTAGTAAAAATTCATACATGGAAGATTCTAGACTAAACCATAAACGAATACACTTTTATTCATGTGTGATACTCCAATAGAGCAAGATCCTGCATGGAAGTCTCCACATGCTTAGACAGCGGATTACATTGAGCGAAGACTAATGATCAACATTTAACTTGACAATGCGTATGTCCACGTGAACCTCCTTGGAGTCCCCGTGCACTGCGTCGGCGGGTAAAGGATGCCATGGGTTTTCCAAGTCCACATTGGCGGGATGGTCCCAGCTGCCCAGAGTCCAAGTTAGTTCGATGAGGCCGGTGTCGCCGCCTAATGCGGACCTTTAGAGGGGTAGTAACACTGACCACGCACCCGTGACATCGGCCTTGTGTCGTTGTCGGCCGGCCAGCGTCGCCCTGACACACACTACAGAGAGGCAGGCGGCGGCCTGCAAGGGCCTCGTCGATTGCCCACGATCAAGAGGAAGGCCTTGTCGTCCTCCTCCGAGACTAGCGGTAAGCGGTGATCCTCCAGCCGACTCCGGCATGGTGAACGGGTAGCACGTCTACGTACTTGATGTTCTCCGCCAAGGGCCGATGGTAACCGCTGCGCATCCATTGAGGTGATGCACCATGTCCGCCGGCGAGCCCAAAACGGCATCGGGAAATGCGATAGCGATGAGCGAAGGGCTTCTTGGAGGTATCGACCAGGCCGTCCATGAAACGGGAGTGGCTGTAGGGGACGTTGCGCCAGTTCAATATATGAGCAAGTTACTACGAGATTTAATCCGAATAAGCACAAAATAAATCATGACGGCTATAACAGAGATGAAACTAATCATCTGGACTAGCATAGTAGAAGGTTTCTGAGTAGAGACATGAATTCTACCACGATTTGAACGGGAAGGACGAAACACATACGGCAGTAACGGAGCAGCACCATTGGCATTGAGGTTGTCGCCCATGTCGTTGAGGAAGAGGTAGCCGAGGTCGGGAAGAAGCCGTCGTCGGTGAAGTCGTGGCTGCCAACAACATGTAGAGTGCGCTCCCCAAATTTCAACAGCCCGCCGAATGTAGCATGATGGAGTGGCTGTCAGGGGGACGTTGCGGTCAGCCGAATGGAGCGCAGGAGTAGTACACGAAGCAGTAGATGGTGTCCTTACTAGTACTCCCTAGTCTCTATCTATCTATATCTACTCTTGTCTACTCTTATAGAAAACCGAGTTGGTGATTATGGTATGCCTGCCATCTTGTAATATAGACCGTCCGATCGATATCTAACGGATAAAAAGCCAACTATGACAATTTTACAAAAGATACCCGCACCTCTCTCCACATTTACAGATAAGGCCTTGCCTCGTTCATCCTTATCTCCCACAACCTCGCTCCTCCCTATGTCTCTATCTCTACTACTCTTCTTCTTGTTTTTTATAACAAATCGAATAGTGCTGCACCATCTGCTGCACGCCCGGCTGTTTTCGCCTCCATCATCACCAACCAGGTCTTTTATAGGAGTAGGAGTAGAGAAAAACCGAGTTGGTGATGATGGTGTGCCGTGCAATGCACGGGCATCTTGCTATTTTTTTTCATATAAGTCCAAACACCATGTAGACACGGGTCTTTGAGCATGGTTCATAGTCGTTCCACGCTCGGGCATTGAAGTTTGTAACTATTTTAGATTAGAATATACTACTCCTCCGGTGCTAGTAGTAGAGCAGAGTCCTACTCTACTACTCTACTCAAGCAAGTTAGGGCATAGTACTGTAGTAGGTACTGTAGGGAGTACCAGTAGTATGATCACTCAAGCAAGTTGTCTGCCATCGACATGACCCTACACTGCTGGTATGTGTCTCGTAAGTCAAGCGGCGTGCTGTAGTCATCATCACCTGTCCACTTCCCACAGCACATATTCGCTTCTCCATCTTTGTACGCACATAATCTCGTCCAAGCTTCCATCCTGCTAAAGCGCCTCCCCTCGTCCAAAACCCAAGCACTAACAATGGCAGAACCGAGCAGCGTCACGAAAGAGTGGGCTGGAATTCGCTCCCCACAGAGGTAATCAAGCTCGTTCTTTCGCGTGCGGAAAATCTCGGTACCATGCCGCTCGCCGCATGCTCATCAGGGCTGTACCGTTTACTCAAAACCCTTAGGCTAGAGCTTTTTAAGCCAGCTCCTTGCTTGTTGATGCCGCCTGATCTTCAGAAACGGCGTGTCACACAGCATAACGATAGTAGGGTGGCGAGCATCAACCCCCTTCACTGCGATCCGATCCCCGGCCAGCCTCGGCTACATTAACGGTATGTACCTTGGGTCGGCATGAACACGTCTTGGATGGTGCTTTCGTCGATTACGTCAAGCAGCAGTTGGATGCTCGTGGAGGTCTACACCGCCATTGATCCCCTTCCTTCGATTGACCTTTGCCTTTGCTTTTGGCACCACGGCCCGTAATACTCGAAATCTTACGTTAGCCAACATGATACCAATTTTGATTTGCTCAAGGTTGTAATCTGCCAAGTGCCCACAAGATCCGGGAATTATAAATATTTCAGGCTAATTATGCGTTCTTCAACCGCTGCGGTCTCGCCTGTCCGATGTGTCATCGCGGTAAGTGGATAAATCTGCACATCCATCGCAGGATCATACATCCTCCATGGTTCTCTTCGATGCCATTGAACGCAAGAGAGCTTCATTTACGCCGTCGACTCCTTCTATGGCTGGACGTATTGCTGGCCTACTCCGGTCATCGCTACAAACGGCTGTTACAGCGGTATGTTACTTTCCTATGATATCATGATTGCTTGCTTATATTCATCACAACATTTACTTGAAAAAATATTCATGCTCATAACATGTCGTTCTTAAGATTGACTAAATCAAGAGCCCTATTTTATTTGACTCAAACTTGATGATGATGTTGTAGGCACTTTGGTGTCCCTACCCTTCCTAATCCCGTAACCTTTCAAAGAAAAGTGGCATGGCAGTTGCAGGTGGTTCTGGCTCGATCGAGCGACGGCAAAAGATTGATGATCGTTACGCACGCATTCTAACTTGTTGTTTCGCGGAATACAATCACGATCCTTTGCAAGGTCTTTGAGCAGATCCCAGCTTCTTCCGGCCTTGAGAATTTTTGACCGGAGGCTGGTAAGTAGCCTTGGCACACGCTCTCTGTTTGTCGGACTGAATTACCCGATTAACCAGGAGATAACCGACGACAAGGATCATGATGGCAGCGCGCTTTCGTTCATCGTGCAAAACAATGTGTACACAGCGCACCATGCATCTCTGCATGCACCATACCTGATATGTGCCGCCACGCTTTCTGCAGCCCAAAGTAGGAGAGAGGGTCGCATGAATGGACTTCGACCCTCTTGGCTGGAGTTTCCCCGTCGAGGCACCCATACTGGTTCAAGCCGTCCACCAATCTCCACAGCCTTTAATAAATAGTAATGTCTAATCGAGCAGATTAGTTAGATCGCATACACTTGGTGTAGTAGGATCTTTATTTAGTTTGATGCATACACTTGTTCTTTTTTGGTAGCCCTTTTGTAATGATGGCTGATGTTTGGTTTGGAGAGAGAGTTAAGTCTACACTCTTCCGCTTGCTTCTTTATCGCTTCATTCCACCCCCCTCACTGGTTGCTTTCGGGCTGTTTTCAATGTACAATCAGTAGTATATTTTATACATTGGTTGAATATAAATGTGTTGTTAGAACGACAAACACAATGTTTTGGAAGTCATTGCGGTTCGATCCTTTAGTGCCCGTGCACTGCACGTAGCTCATACTATTTTTCGTATTTTAACACATTTTTCCACTTGTTGATAACATGCAGCCCAATGATGAAGGCCCAATAGAAGCCCATAATTAATCGGAAGGGACGCTCTCACATGAATCCGCCAGTACATGCTCATGGTCCCCTAAACATAAATAAGTAAATAAATAAATAAAGCTAAATGCTCATGCACTAGTTCTTTGGGAAAATAGGTAGCCCAAAGATTTCTTTTTGAAGAATACCCAAGCTAGGCCTATTTGTTTTCTCCGAATTACTGGCTGCAAATCTTTCAAGACGAGCAAATGGGATATTATTTTTTTGAATTTTGTTCTTCATTGATATCTTATACGTATTTCATTGGATTTAACATGACATAGTACTAACTTATTTTTAAATTTGTTTTAGTATGGCTACTAATTTTTGGATTAAGAATATTTAGTTCCCCAAAGAAAAATTTCCCACATATTTAGTTAATTTTTTGACCTGCATGCTGACTTTATAATGGCCGCAATTCTAAAAATGGAAAAGCGGGCTGCAATAAATTCCATATGAATTATAAAATGAGTAAAATTATAAAATAATAGCAAATGGGCTGTACAGGCCCACAATTTCGAGGTCGAGTTGTTTACGCAAGGCTTTGTCGGTGAACACACGATTCTAGCAAGCCGTGCTTCTTCAATCTCTGATCTTCCTGCTTCCCGCCGCCCTAAACTAGCGCCGGCAGGACTGCCTGCTCCCTCCTCCTGTGGCCCACTGTGATGCCGCGCAGGCTTCCCCCGCCCACCCTACTCCCTCCTGGCCTGGCACGGCCACTTTTACACAATCAATCGCCTCCTTATTCACGCGGAAAAAATGATTCCTCCCATCGACATCACAGGGCGCGCACGGTTGGGAGAGGCCGACACGTCGGGCCTACTATGTTGAAAACACGTCGCAAGGCTTGTCAACTTAGTCAACAAACGATTCTAGCAAAGATTAACGTTGGATTTGAATCGAGCAGTCCTGCTGCTTCTTCAATCGCTGCTCTTCTTGCACCCATTTGCCCAAACCATTGTTGGGAGATCGCCTGCTCTTGCCTCCGTTGGCCTGTCTTTGCCGTTGAGGCCTCATCGCCCCTACTACTCCCATGCTTAGCCAGGCCCTACGGTGGTGGCTGACCTCACACCGCAACTGAACCCGGTGAACCTGGTACTCCTCTCGCATGGGCATCCAGCCGCGTCTTCCCCGGGCTCCGTCTTCCCTTCCCTAGGCCTCGCCCGTCGTCCACCGCCTTGGTGCTCTCGGTGGCGTGGTCAATGTGGTCAACGACATTCCATTGGGAGAGTATCGATGCGTGTAGAGGCTGACGGCACTGGGTCCACGGCCATAGCCAGTTTTTGTGATTTGCCAAGTAAATTGGCTTTGTCGGGGCACTGTTGGGCTGGAAATCTTTCAAGACGAGGAGAGCTTTCATTCGGCTGGCCGAGAAAATGGCCCATCAGTAATGAGAAATGGGTTGTACATTTTTAAAACACATCAAACCGGCAGTTAGTTTCAAATATCTTTTTTTTCATTTGGAGATTTTAAATTACATTAATTTTTATGCGTGGAGAAGTTGGATTTTATTAAATTACATTAATTTTGAATGTGAGTCGAAATTTCGGGATTAAAAACAGTACGGACCGCACCGCAATATGCAAAATTTCGTATAAATTTTTAACCGTGGCCACAATATGGGCCGTAATGCTAACAAAAAGAATATCGGCTCAAAAAAAAACCTTAAGAATTAGCAAATGGGCTGTAAATTATTAAAAATAATGGCGGATGGGTTGTATGCTGTTTTCCACAGATTTGTGGCTTTCCTAAAAAAGGTTGGCCTTTAAGCAAAGTTGATTGTTGGATGGCCATCGAGCAGCCGTCGTGTTTCTTCAATCTCTGCTCTTCTGCTCGGCCGCTCAAACAAGCGCCGACCGGGACTGCCTGCTCCCTCCTCAAGGGCCGGCTCGACAGCTCGGACCACGATTTATATCTTCATATGCAAGGAAGTGCCTCCTTATTACGCACAAAAAATGAATACTCCCTGTTAGGCTGGGACCCGGTATAGTGGCAGGCTGACTTGTGGGCCTACTAAGTTGACGGAACGGAGGGCTTTGTCAACTTAGTCAATATGCAATTCTAGCTCAGTTATCAGACGATGTCCATCCAACGTACCGTAGTGTGCTTCTTCAACCTCTCTGGTCTTCTTGCTCCGGCCCAAACCAGCGGCCACGGTCGTGCCTCATGCTCCTGCCTCCCTGTGGCCCGGCTGCGATGCTGGCCGGAGGCATCACCGCCTCCTACTACTACCACAGCTGGCCAGGCCATCCCTCTACTCACCCACACCTGTTATTTTATGGCTGACGGCAGCCTCCCACCGCAGCGAACCGGTGAACCCTCGTACTCCTCTGGCGTGGGCATCCACTTTGCCGCGTCTTCCCGGCTCCACGTCGTCCCCTTCCTAGGCCTCAGTCGCTGTCCACCGCCTGGAGCTCTCGCGACGCGGCGTCAATGTGGTCATGAGCGGCTTCCATCGGACGTGGATCACGTGGAGAGGCTGACAACTGGGTCCACAAATCGAAGCAAGAAGTGCCTCCCTTATTACACGCATAAAATAATTATTCCTCCACGACAGCGGGGACCCACCGGACGGGCCACCATATTTAAGCGAAAAAATGTTTCCCCATGATCGCTGGGACCCACCGGCTACACCTTCGCATGAAGGAAGTGCGGGGCAAAAAAAGCGATTAACCCCGACTGGGACCCAATACAGCTACATCTTCGCACGCAAGGAAGTGCGTCCGGGCAAAAAAAAACAATTAGCCCCTCATTGCTGGGACCCACCAGCTACATCTTCGCCATACGCAAAGGAAGTCGTCCGGGAAAAAAAACGATTCGCCCCTCGATCACGGGCACCAACGGATACATTTTTGCACGCAAGGAACTGCCTGACAGTCGGGACCCACCTGGTCGAAGCGTACGTAGCATTGTCATTCTGGTCGCGAAGTTGTACGTATATATATATATATACTGATCGATGTGGAGGCGTGCACGTGTCGTAGTAGACGCGCGTACGTGTCATAGTAGAGGCGCGCACGTAGCATGTACACGTCGTCTGATGGCGAGGGTGTAAGAAAAGAAAATCGACGCCGACGTATTACATACGGGCAGATCTAGAATGCCTACTCGCGCATACATACATGGCTGGGTCGGAAGGGAGAAACATCGTGCCGTCGTGTTCATGGGAGCCAATCACTGGTCGGAGCGGAATGCGTGGTCGTGTTCATCGGGAGGGCTTGGACTGAACAGGCTATGGAAGCGAGGCTGGCGCGCATCGCACAACGGAGGAAAGCGGCCTTTGTGTTCGACCGGCCATGTTCAAACGGGTCCCTGTTGATCGGGAGGGGCTGGCGTACCGCCAAAAGCGGAGGAAGCGGACCTCCTACGGTCAGAAACAGGGGTCCTGCTGATTGGGAGGGTGTGGCGCATCGCCAGCGGGCCAAACGGACCTCCCTACGATCAGCACGGGGTCCTGTTCATCGGGAGGGGTATGGCGTCATAAAGCAGACCCAACGGACTTGTCTTTGGAGCGCTTCTGGTCGAAAGCAGGGAGGTGTGGCGTACGCAAAACAGGACTCCACGGGATACTGTTCATCTCCACCGTCGACCTCCTCCAGCCTCCAGGACTCACAATCGACCTCCTGCAGCCTCCACGGGCTCCTGTTCATCCAAATTCTCCACCGCGCGCTACTCCACCGGCTACTGTTCAACCACCCCTCCACGGGCACCCCTCCACCGTCTACTGTTCATCCAGCCCTCCACACCACAGGGTCCTGTTCAACCACCCCTCCACCGTCTACTGTTCATCCAGCCCTCCACACCACGGGGTCCTGTTCATCCAGAGGCAACGCCACCGCTCACTGTTCATCCAACCCCCCATAACACTCACTATTCATCCGAGAGGCAGCATCGATCGGCTTGATTAGCAGCAGATGGCGAAGAATCGCTCCATCGGGTTCGATTATACAGCCATCGATCAATCGCCGGAGTTCGATATAGCGTAGCCTTTCGCAGTGTCCAATCGCCGGGTTGATTAGAGCCCAACGCCTTGCTCGACTTGATTAGGAAACCAACGCCTCACACACGCTGCAGACGTCGTCACGAGAAAGCAGCATCACTCCGACCTCCCACCGTAACCGGGCAACTCCCGAAATTTTCCTCCCTCGCTTTCTACCATGGTTTTTTCCATCATGGACCGGCCCAAAGAATGTCATGCAGCTGCGTCTCCGCCCGCCGTGATGAAAAGCCCATTTTCTGTCATGATTTTTGTCATAGAAGTTGGAGCCCACCACATCTATGATCATCTTAGGGTTTTGTCACAATTATAAATCGCTGCTGTATGTCATATGTATGACAGAAAAAAAAATCGGCCCAAAATGTCACGGATGTGTCTTTTTTTTGTAGTGCCAATGCCTACGAGCTTTTCACACTTTGTGCTTCGCTTATTTACTTTTCTGTTGCTATTGTTACAATCACTACAAAACCAAAAAACATTACTTTTGCTATCGTTACCATTACTATCATACTACTTTGCTACTAAATACTTTGCTGTAGATACTAAGTTATCCAGGTGTGGTTGAATTGACAACTCAGCTGCTAATACTTAAGAATATTCTTTGGCTCCCCTTGTGTCGAATCAATAAGTTTGGGTTGAATACTCTACCCTCGAAAGCTCTTGCGATCCCCTACACTTGTGGGTTCTCAAGACTAATTTCTGGCACCGTTGCCATGGAGCATAGCTCTATTCTCTGAGTCACTTGGGATTTATATCTACTGATCACTATGAAGAACTTGAAAGATCAAAGAACTAAAATTTATCCCTCAACTACGAGGGGAGGTAAGGAACTACCATCTAGCTCTGCACTAGATTCTCCTTCTATTATGAATAAGCTTGCAACACCTAAACCTGCTACTGCTATGAATTCTGATATGTCGCATGTTATTGATGATGCCACTTCTGCTATGCATGATACTTATGATGAAACTACTTCTATTACTATGCCATTAGGTGAATTTCTTGATGAACAACTTACTAAGGATAGGGAGAATGAAATTATTGAAAATGAAATTATTGATGAAAGTGATGATGAAGGTTCTCCTCCTAATTATGAATTGCCTGTTGTTCCTGAGGGTTATGTTATGGATGAAGGAACTACTAGAGATTTTCTTGCTTGCAATGATAGATCAGATCTTAAGAAATTGTTAGCTAAGCTGAAACAAAAGACTCTGAATGCTAGAATGAAACATGACCCTGCTTTTGCTACTTCACCTATCTTTGTTACTGATAAGGACTATGAATTCTCTGTTGATCCTGAGATAATTACTTTAGTTCAATCCGATCCTTTCTATGGCACTGAATCTGAAACTGTTGTGGCACATCTCACCAAGTTAAATGATATAGCCACCCTGTTTACTAATGATGAGAAGTCTTGCTATTATTATATCCTTAAGATATTTCCATTCTCATTAAAGGGTGATGCTAAGACTTGGTTTAATTCTCTTGATCCTGGTTGTGTGTGTAGTCCCCAGGATATGATTTATTACTTCTCTGCTATTGCGGGAAATATATAACTTTGTGCAAATCAAAGAAGAGAGTCTCCCACAAGCTTGGGGGAGGCTTCTTCGATTACTTAATGATTGCCTGATCATCCTCTTAAGAAAAATGAAATACTTGATATCTTCTATAATGGACTAACTGATGATTCCAAGGACCACTTGGATAGTTGTGCTGGTTGTGTTTTAGGAAAGAAACGATCGGATGAAGCTGAATTATTATTTAACAATATGTTGGCAAATGAAAATAATTGGACTCTTCCTGAGCCAATTCCTGAGGCAATTCCTGAACCAATTGAGTCAACTCCTGAGCCTATTCTTAAACCCACTCCAAAGAAGAGAGGTGTTCTATTTCTCAGTCCTAAAGATATGCAAGAGGCAAAGAAATTAATGAAAGAAAAAGGTATTAAAGCAGAAGACGTTAAGAATTTACCTCCTATTGAAGAAATACATGGTCTTAATATACTGCCTGTCGAAGAACCACATTGTCTTGATAACCCGACACATGTAGTAAAGGTAAATTCTCTCTATAGATATGATAAAGTTGAAATTCCCTCTACTAAATTACATAGCCCATGCTTAGATGAATTTGATGACTTTATGGCTAGACAAGAAAGTTTTAATGCTTATGTTGGTAGAGAATTAAAGAATAATGCTTTCGAGATAGGACGCTTGAGTGATTATATGTCTAGAGTTAAAGGTGAAGTTAAACTCACTAGTAAACATGCTTCTATGGTTACCACTCAAGCTGAACAAGTACTTAAGGCTCAGAATGAATTTCTAGATGAACTAAATAATAAACATGACTTTGCTGTTAGAGTGGCTACTAGAACTGGTAAAATGACTCAGGAACCTTTGTATCCTGAAGGCCAACCTAAGAGAATTGAACAAGTTTCTCAGATTAATAATCTAGATGCTCCTAGTTCCTCTAAGAAGAAGAAAAAGAAAAATTATAGGACTGCACATGCTTCTAGTGAACCTAATCTAGAAACACCTGAGAATCCTAATGATACTTCTACCTCTGATGCTGAAACACAATCCGGAGATGAACATGAACCTGATGATAATGCTAATAATGATGTTCATATAGATGCTCAACCTAGTAATAACAATGATATTGAAATTGGACCTGCTGTTGGTCTTGACAACCCACAATCAAGAAACCAACGTTATGATAAGAGAGATTTTGTTGCTAGGAAGCATGGTAGAGAAAGAGAACCATGGGTTCAGAAACCCATGCCCTTTCCTCCTAAACCATCCAAGACAAGGGATGATATAAGGGACTTTGAGCGTTTTCTTTGAAATGATTATACCTATTTTCTTACACATGCGCTTAACCAATATGCTTAAAACAAACCCTTATGCTAAATATATGAAAGATATCATCACTAATAAGAGGAAAATACCTGAAGCTGAGATTTCCGCCATGTTTTCTAACTATACCTTTAAGGATGGAATACCTAAGAAACTTGGTGATCCCGGAGTACCCACCATACCATGCTCCATAAAAAGAAATTATGTTAAAACTGCTTTATGTGATTTAGGAGCCGGTGTTAGTGTTATGCCTCTTTTCCTTGTCACAAGTAGACTTGAATTAAGTAAGTTGACACCCACTGAGATATCCTTGCAAATGGTTGATAAATCAACTGCTATACCTGTCGGCATTGGTGAGGACGTGCATGTTGTTGTTGCGAATGTTACTATCTTAACAGACTTCGTTATTCTTGATATTCCTGAGGACGACAGTATGTCAATTATCCTCGATAGACTCTTTTTAAATACTGCAGGTGCTGTTATTGAGTGCAACAAAGGCAATGTCACGTTTCATGTTAATGGAAATGAGCACACGGTACATTTTCCGAGGAAACAACCTCAAGTTCATAGCATAAATTCTATTGAGAAAATTCCATCAATCATTATTGGAAGTTTTGAATTTCCTCTCTCTACTGTCAAGAAAAAGTATGATATTCTTATTGTTGGGGATGTCCATATCCCCGTTGAATAAAGCAAAAATAGTATTATCTGTCTCTTTTCTGAATTATCCGTGCAATGAAAAATATCCCGAAAATAAAAGTGCTCCAAATGCCCTGCAAATTTAGTATGATTTTTCATGGAATATTTGAGGATTTTAGGCACTTTGAAATCACCTGCAGGAGGGGCAAGCACCCGGAGCCACGAGAGTGGAGGGCGCCCACACCCCAGGCGCCCCTGACTCGTGGGCCCCTGGTGGACCCCCTCCACTTATGCCAGCACCCACACACTCCATCTTCTTCCCAAAAAAATCCCCATCCAGCTCAAGCAAGCGTTCTAGCTCTTTTTGTTGCGATTTTCGATCTCTCCTTGTTGAAAGCTCCATTCACAAAACTGCTTTTGGGAGATTGTTGCTTGGTATGTGACTCCTCCATTGGTCCAATTAGTTTTTGTTCTAGTGCTTTATTCATTGCAAATCCTTGCTGCCTTGGTGACCCTGTTCTTGAGCTTGCACCTTAAATTTATGAGGTCCCAAGTAATTCTAATGCATGATATAGGCTCTAGGCACTTGTAGGAGTAGTTGCTATCAATCTTGTTTAGTTTTATTCACTTTTATTTTGAAGTTCCTAAAAATTTCAGAAATATTGCAGAAAAAGAAATATGTTCAGGAAAATGTACCAAGGTGGTTCTTCAAGGAAGAAAGGACCTCGGCTCGCAATACGTGAGCTCGATGACAAATTAACAAGGGAAGGTTATGTACGGCCTTGTGAATGGCCATCGGAGCCATTTATGGTTGCAGCGGGTATCAAAGATGAATTTGATGCATATGTGTGTAATGCTGACCTTGAGGCGTTCATGAAAGATAAGTGCCCACAGTACCAGTACTTAACTGATTCATTTGTGAGAAGGTTTACATTTACATCTTCACACAATTCTCATAGTGTCCTGTTTGATATTTATGACAAATCATATACCATTGACCTGGAAGATTTTACTACTACTTGCAAAGTCCCGTAGTGGGGAAGTGTTAATGATCCCCACAAATCTGAATTTAGAGATTTCCTTGCTAGTATTACTGTGGGAGAGTCTAGGGATATTACACAAGCTACCATAGGGAGCATTCATTTTCCTGCTATACATTATTTTGCTCTTTTCATTGGTAGATGCATTAACGGTAAAGATGAAGCATGTCATATGTGTGTGCCTGATCTTTGTGTCCTCAAGAGTGATGTGTTAGGTTATAAAGATTATAACTTGGGGGCAATAGTTGCACGTAGGTTGTATAATAATGGTAGAGATGGAGATTTATTTGGAGGAATTTACGCGACTCGTGTGGCAAATTATCTTTGTATAGCCCCACGAGAGGGGGATATAATTTTGCCTCCTGCTTATTTAGATTATGACGCTATGGTCCAACATCATTTCCTTAAGAGGAATGAACAATTCCTCCAGTATCGACTAATCTTTGACAGACGTAGCGTTGTCCATGTTACTCTTCCTGCTCCTTTCCTTTTTTGATTACCGGGCAAAGGAAGATATGTTGTTACCAGGGAGGAAACAGCTGAACACGAGAGGAGAGCGGAGGCGGCTCGCCAACATGCCGCAGCTCAGGAGGCATTTAATGCTGCATCTCAGTACGACCCCAGTTTCAACTACGGATATCAGCCAGGCTGTCCGTAGCATTAGACCAACTTAGGCCAAAAGCCTAAGCTTGGGGGAGTACGTATTTCTCACCGACTTTACATTCATGTTCACACACACTATTCTAGTCGTCCGTTCTCATACTCTTTTTAATTTTCTTTTTCTACTTTTCTTCTTGTGTGTTTGATAAACCTTAAGAAAAACCAAAAAAAAGTTAGTTTAATTTCCATGCTTGTAATAGAAATTAAAATTAAAACCCAAAAAGATTTCTCGTTCTTCTTTTACTTGTTGGTAGCTTTCCCGTGTAAATAGTTTTATTTTCTTTTCTTTCCTTTGTGGGTCGAGAGTAGAAGACCATATTGAAAATGTTTAGCGGCTCTCATATGCATGATTGTTTATTTAACTTAGAGCCCATATTACCTTGTCTTCTCTCTTGAGTTGAATGCTTGCAGATTCCAGCTTAGCCCAGTGCACGTGCACTATTATTATAATACACATCGTTCGGTCGTGCAAGTGAATGGCAGTAATGACCATATATGATGGACTGATTGAGATGAGAAAAGCTGGTATGAACTCGACCTCCCTTGTTTTTGTAAATATGATGAGTTCATCGTTCCTAATTCAGCTTATTATGAAGTAAACATATTTGCAATGACATTTAGAGATTATAGTTTCTTGTGCCATTCTTGATTAGCTATGAGTTATAATGGTTTACCTTATGCGTTGCCAACATGCTATTAGAATGATTATGATGTGGTATGATGGGATGGTATCCTCCCTTTGAATAAATTGAGTGACTCGACTTGGCACATGTTCACGCATGTAGTTGAAACAAATCAACATAGCCTTCACGACATTTATGTTCATGGTGGATTATATCCTACTCATGCTTGTACTCGGTGTGAATTAATTTTAATGCATGTTCATGACTGTTGTCGCTCTCTCAGTTGGTCGCTTCCCAGTCTTTTGCTAGCCTTCACCTGTACTAAGAAGCAATACTGCTTGTGCATCTAAACTCCTTAAACCCCAAAGTTATTCCATATGACTCCACCATACCTTCCTATATGCGGTATCTACCTGCCGTTCCAAATAAATTTGTATGTGCCAAACTCCAAACCTTCAAATGAAATTCTGTTTTGTATGCTCGAGCAGCTCATGTTTCAACTAGGGCTGCCTATATCTTCCATGCTAGGTTGGTTATTCTCAAGAGGAGTGGACTCCGCTCCTCATTCACGAGAAAGGGCCGGTAACCGGGATGCCCAGTCCCATGATGCAAAAAGATCAAAGCAAATCAATCTATACCTATTAATAAAGCAAGGTGCGTTTCTCCAATATTTCATCCGTTCACCACCAAAAATATTTTTTTTATATCCGAGGTGGTACTAAATTTTCCATCTGCTAAAAAATAAAAAGTTTTGTCCCGAATTTCGTACGTGGGCCGCATGCACTAAGGCCCAGAAAAGCCACCCATATATATCCTGCGAACGCAGTTGGGAAATCTTATTTGCCACTCAGCGCGGTATATAGTTGGAGCTTCCCATCGGTCGTCGGGCCGGCCCATTTCTATATTTCTGTGTTCTTTTTCTATTTTTATTTTTTCCCTTCCAATTTATTTTTTCCTTTTCCCATAAATTAATTTAATAAATTTTCTCAAATTTCTTTTTTTATACTATTTTTTGTTGAATCTTAGAATTTAAAAATTTCTTCCCAATTTCAAAAACATTTGGAAATGTAAATATTTTTTTGTTCAATTTTTTTGAAATTAAAAAATGTTTGCATTTTTCAAAAAATGAAAGGTTTTCTAGATTTCTAAAATAAATTTCATTTCGAAAATAATAGAAATTCAAAAAATAATCATTTTATCGAAATGTTCACAAATTCATAATAATGTTCGTGATTAAAAAGACATTTTTGAAAATTGATTTGAATGTTCAAAACAAGTTTCCATTTTAATAAATTGTTCACAAATTCGGAAAATGTTCGTTTCTCCGCCTTAAAAATGGTCATGTTTTCAAAAATTGTTTGTGAATTTAAGAAAATCTTTCTATTCCAAGTTTTTGTTTTCCTTATTCTAGAAATTAACCTTTTTGAGAAAAAAAAATCTCACGTGTTTAAAAAAATATCAGCAGGTCACGACAACCTCGACAAGGAGGCAGACCTGAAGGAAAAAAATGCACAAATTGGATAGTGGCCGCCACTCCCACCAACCCCATTACTATAAAGATCTCACGGGAACACGACAGCTCTCCGTTCTATCGCCCCACTATTGTATGGAGACTGTTTTGATGGACACATTAATTGTCTCTTCCGATGCTTATCGCAAAAAAACTCTCCCGTTGCAACGCACGGGCATATGTGCTAGTATAATTAAACAAAACTCCCCCAGGGCTGTTGTTAGTTGGAGGCACTCGTTGTTTTGAGCAAGCCATGGATTGATGCTTGTTGGTGGTGGGGGAGTATAAACTTTACCGATTCTGTTTGGGAACCTGCCTATAATGCATGTAGTATGGAAGATAAAGCCATCTCATAGTTGTTGTGTTGGCAGTAGTATGCCGCTCAAAAGGTTATTCAATCTCTATTTTAAAATCGAGCTCTGGCACCTCTACAAATCCCTGCTTCCCTCTGCGAAGGGCCTATCTATGTACTTTTATGTTGAGTCATCACCTTCTTATTAAAAAGCACCCGCTGGAGAGCACACTGTCTTTTGCATGTATTACTATTGGTTTATATTTGGTATGACTTGACTGGATCTCTTTTACCATGAATTACAATGTTTAGTCAGTCCTTGATCTTTAAAGGTGCTCTGCATTTATGTTTTGCGATCTGAGAAAGGGCTAGCGAGATACCATTTTGTTATATCATGTTATGATTGTTTTGAGACAGTGTTGTCATCCGAGTTTTATTATTATGGCTCGCTAGCTGATTATGCCATTGATATGAGTAATTGTGAGATCTAGGTGTTATTGTGAGTACGGTTAGTTCGTAATATTTGCTGAAACCTGAATGCTGGTTTTGCATGTTTACAACAACAAGAGCAAATAGAGTTTGTAAAAGTTTTTTCTTTATCACTTTCAGTTTATCAACTGAATTGCTTGAGGACAACCAAAGGTTTAAACTTGGGGGAGTTGATACGTCTCCAACGTATCTACTTTTCCAAACACTTTTGCCCTTGTTTTGGACTCTATCTTGCATGATTTGAATGAAACTAACCCGGATATTTCGCTGTTTTTTAGCGGGTAAGCGCCATGATGTTGTTTATGTGTAGAAAACAAAATTTCTCGGAATGACCTCAAAATCTTCGGAGATAAGTTTCAGAAAATATAAAAAATACTGGCAAAAGATGAAGACCAGTGGGCCCACACCTTGTCCACGAGGGTGGGGGGCCTGCCCACCCCCTCTGGGCGCGCCCCCCTGTCTCGTGGGCCCCCTGCAGCTCCGGCGACCTCAACTCCAACTCCATATATTCTGTTTCGCGGAGAAAAAAATAAGAGAGGAAGTTTCATCGCGTTTTACGATATGGAGCCGCCGCCAAGCCCTAATCTCTCTCGGGAGGGCTGATCATGATCCAGTTCGGGGCTCGAGAGGATTCGTCAGCCCGTCGTCATCATCAACCATCCTCCATCACCAAGTTCATGATGCTCACCGCCGTGAGTGAGTAATTCCATCGTAGGCTTGTTGGGCGGTGATGGGTTGGATGAGATTTATCATGTTATCAAGTTAGTTTTGTTAGGGTTTGATCCCTAGTATCCACTATGTTCTGAGATTGATGTTGCTATGACTTTGCTATGCTTAATGCTTGTCACTAGGGCCCGAGTGCCATGATTTCAGATCTGAACCTATTATGTTTTCATGAATATATGTGTGTTCTTGATCCTATCTTGCAAGTCTATAGTCACCTATTATGTGTTATGATCCGACAACCCCGAAGTGAGAATAATCGGGATACTTCTCGGTGATGACCGTAGTTTGAGGAGTTCATGTATTCACTATGTGTTAATGCTTTGGTCCGGTTCTCTATTAAAAGGAGGGCTTAATATCCCTTAGTTTCCACTAGGACCCCGCTACCACGGGAGGGTAGGCCAAAAGATGTCATGCAAGTTCTTTTCCATAAGCACGTGTGACTATATTCGGCATACATGCCTACATTACATTAATGAACTGGAGCTAGTTCTGTGTCACCCTATGTTATAGCTATTACATGAGGAATCGCATCCGACATAATCATCCATCACTGATCCAATGCCTACGAGCTTTTCACACTTTGTGCTTCGCTTATTTACTTTTCTGTTGCTACTGTTACAATCACTACAAAACCCAAAAATATTACTTTTGCTATCTTTACCATTACTATCATACTATTTTGCTACTAAATACTTTCCTGCAGATACTAAGTTATCCAGGTGTGGTTGAATTGACAACTCAACTGCTAATACTTAAGAATATTCTTTGGCTCCCCTGGTGTCGAATCAATAAATTTGGGTTGAATAATCTACCCTCGAAAGCTGTTGCGATCCCCTACACTTGTGGGTTATCAGAGGACCAACAACGTATGCATGGAAAAGACAGCATACATCAGGGTCATGCCAGCTACGCTCTTACCAAAGAAGAGAAGGAAATCTTCTTTGAATGCCTGCTCAGTATGAAGGTACCGTCTAGATTCTCGTCGAATATAAAAGGAATAATAAATATTGCAGAGAAAAAGTTCCAGAACCTAAAGTCTCATGACTGTCACGTGATAATGACAGAACTTCTTCCGGTTGCATTGACGGGGGCTTTTACCGGAAAACGTTCGATTAGCCATTGTGAAGCTATGTGCATTCCTCAATGCAATCTCTCAGAAGGTAATCGATCTAGAAATCATACCAAGGTTACAGAATGATTTGGTGCAATCTCTTGTCAGTTTTGAGTTGGTGTTCCCACCATCCTTCTTCAACATCATGACGGACGTTCTAGTTCACCTATGCGAAGAGATTAACGTTTTGGGTCCTGTATTTCTACACAATATGTTCCCCTTTGAGAGGTTCATGGGAGTCTTGAAGAAATATGTTCATAACCGTGCTAGGCGGAAGGAAGCATCTCGAAGGGGCCGTGAAAATGAGGAGGTCATTGAGTTTTGTATTGACTTTATTCTGACCTTAAGATGATTGGTGTTCTGAATGCGTGGCATAAGGCAGGTGGATGGAAAAGGCATGCTAGGAGGGGTTCAAATAATATGTATCGACGGGATTCTCTCACTTTGAAGCCTTCTACGCTTCTCTGAAATTCCTCCTTGGTGGCCCGATATATGGAGGAACACAAGAATTTTCTACACTCCAAACACCTGAGGAAGCGAGTGACCTGGATTACACATGAACAAACGGGGACATTCGCCGGTTGGTTGCAGACACATGCCATGCATGATGGCGATATTGAATATGACCTGTACTTGCTGTCCCAGTTACCATCTTCGAATATAATGACTTTCAAAGGGTACAAGATAAATGGGAATACATTTTACACGATCGCCCAAGATAAGAAGAGCACCAACAAAAGCAGTGGTGTGCAGCTTTGATGCAACAACCAACACGGAAAGGAAACATACTATGGTTACATAGAGGACATATGGGAACTTAGCTATGGAGGTGGTTTGAAGGTCTCTTTGTTTGGTGCAAATGGGTCAATATGACACGCGGGAGTAACGGAAGACCCATGATGCGGAATGACAACAGTGAATCTCAACAATCTTGTGTATGCAGGCATTTAACCATTCGTCCTAGCCAATGATGTAGCGCGGAGTTCTCTATGTGAAAGACATGTATACCAGGCCAAGAAAAAGAAAAGATAAGGAAGCGAATGCATCATACATGAGCCAAAGCGCCACATAGTTCTTTCAGGGAAAAGAAACATCGTGGAGTGGATGACAAGACAGACATGTTAGAAGATTATGAAAAGTTTGATGAAATTGCTCCATTTACAGTGAATATTGATCCGAGCATCCAGTTAAATGATGAAGATTGCCCATGGTTACTGGCGCCAAAGGGACACCTTGAAGAAAAAGTTTCACACCCAAAGATCCCACTCTGGGATGTGATAGGCTTCACCGTCATCACTTTCTTCTG
Organism: Aegilops bicornis; assembly: GCA_021605145.1. Taxonomy (NCBI): domain Eukaryota; kingdom Viridiplantae; phylum Streptophyta; class Magnoliopsida; order Poales; family Poaceae; genus Aegilops; species Aegilops bicornis. The sequence goes on from JAHIAL010000051.1 coordinate 1,288,877, forward strand.
TAGTGACTTTCTGGACTTATATATTTGGAAAGTGCCGCTTCGAACAAACTGGAGGGAATCTTTGTAATAGTTAGGGTTACGGTACTTATGTGTTTTGGCATTTGAAACGCGAAGAAATTTTATGTGCAAAAACTGGATGCACTTCGTCTACAAATTAGTTCATCAAATAATTCAAATTTAAACTAGTCAAATTGGCAAATTACTGGCACTAACAGAAAGTTTGTAATTTTTTGTACCTAAAGGAAAAATATCCAGAAATAAATAAATGAAAATAAATAAAGTAGAAAAGAAAAAATTCAGACAAAAACTAAATAAAAAAAGCCCTCCTACTGGGCCATAGCGGCCTGCATACGACTAGTAACCCAACCTGTAGTTGGGCCGGGATGCAGGCCCGCAAGGCCCAGTAGGCCCACAGGGCAGAGCTGTATAGTTAGGCATAGAAGCCTGCTATAGAGAGGAGTTCGAGAGATCAGCCGCGCCGGGGCTTTTAAACAGGTGCGGGCGACCCTCGGCTAGCGAGGTGGACTAAACTTGCTTGCACCGCACCTCGCTAACAAGATTTCTTTAGTACCGGGTGGTGGCTCCAACCGGTACTAAAGGGAGGGTCTTTAGTACCGATTGTAGCCACCACCCGGTACTAAAGAGGGGGCGCTTCCCGACGCTTCGCCTGGCCAAAACAGGCCTTTAGTACCGGTTGGTGGCTACAACCGGTACTAAAGGGGGGTCCTATGTAAGAAAACACTTCAAAAAATTCAGTTTCTCATCTCTCCATCTGCTTCTTCTCCTCTTCTCGCCTCGCCGCCTCTGTCGCCGTCGTCCCGTCGCCGTCCGTCAGCTGCCTCTCGTCCCTCGCCTCGCTGCCGCTGTCGCCACACCTCGACATCGCTCGCATTGTGAGCCCCTCTCCTCGGCCCCTCTCCTCCCTCCGCATACACCCACGCGCGCGCGCACACACACACACACACACCCCCGATCCTGTTTTTAGTTTTTTCTATTTTTATACAAATGTTTTACATGAATTAATTAATTAGATTAGATTAATGTCAAATTGTATATAGAAATATTATAGAAATGTTAGAAATTTTAGAAATGTTAGTTTTAGCTAGATGAATTAGATTAATTTCAAATTGTTATAGAAATGTTAGAAATGTTATAGAAATGTTAGTTTTTAGTTTCTTAAAATTTTAGTTATAGAAATTTAGAATTTGCATATAAGAAATCACAATCCAATCATTTAAAAATTGTTACTTTTGTGGCGTATAGTATTTGTTCTCGATGATGCCCGGCCCGCATCCTTGTTGTCGACCCGTTCGCGACGACGTGCTGCTTCAGAGGACCCATGTCCGGGACTGGGCTCCACCGGGCTGGCACTGGGAGGTGCTACCTTCAGGGGCTCGCCGCTTGGTGAGGAACCTGGGTCCCGTCGTCGACCCTGAGCTCCTTTGATGACGTTCCCGTGGGCCACTTTCGGTGCGGAGGGAGCCGGCCCGCCGGAGGTGGTGCGTCGCTGTGTCAGGGAGGAGGAAGAGCACGTCTGTTGTTACATGGCTGCTATGGACGTCAGGTTCTCCAATACCTGGCAGAGTCTTTGGGGAGATCACCGGAGCTATGATCCTGTGATGGTTCCATCTCTTTGGGTGTCCACCGCCCGCGCCTCAGGAACCGTGAGTGGCCTAGATTATTCTGTAGTATTCGATCTTTATTAGCTAGCTAGCTAGTGATGTATTTGATATATAATATACGAGACGATGTATTCAAGATTACATATTATTCGAGACGATGCATATTATGTACTATGATTCAGGATTTCCTTATTGATTGCATGCATGCATTGTAATTTGAATACTAAATTGTTTTATATTTCTTCCGGATTAGTTAAATAAAAGCTATGACGGACAATGCCGGCAGAGAGGGAGAAGAGGCCCTATTCGAGATCATACGCTCCCCTCGCGGGCCAGATGATCGAAATGAAGAAGATGACGGCTCCCAATATCTGAACAATACCGGGGAGGGTGATGATGAGGTGAAATTCGATCATGACGACCGAATTGATGAAGTCATGGACGACGAATATGATTATGATGGCGAAGAAAATGTTGATCTTGAAATTGGCGAAGAAAATGTTGATCTTGAAATAACAGAGACCGGCGAGGTATATTTATATAAGCAGGCATCTGGTGATCTCACATCTTTTAAATGATTTGAAGATATATTAACGAATCGATCTTTCTTCTTTCAGCCCTCCGGATCAAGCAAATCTTCTACAGGTAGAATGAGAGGCCCGGGCAAAAAGTTTAAGGAGGCGTAAAGTACAATATCGATGCCATCAAAACTAATGGCGAACCAATAGCGCCTAAGAACATTGCGAACAAGTTCGTTCGTTAGTGCGGAGTTCTTGTGAAGGACAAATTCCCGATCTCCCTTCAAGAATGGAAAGAGCCATCAAAGCCCGTCCGAGATCTTACTTTTGTCGATGACGGAGCAAAAAACTGTGCTTTGGGAAAATCTCATGGAACATTTCACCCTACCAGATCATTTCACAGCTGAGGATGTGGAGAAAGTCAAGGACGCTGCTCTTAGGAAGATGGCAATTGCATTCAACAACCACAAGAAAACTGTATGGAATAACTACGTCAAAGCAGGAAAGAAGACTCCAGAATTCAAGGAAACACTGGAGAACCAAACAGAACACTGGCCCGCTTTCGTGAAATTCAAGGAATCAAAATTATCTAAGGAACAGTCTAGAAAAAAGAAGGCCAATGTCGCAAAAAAGGAGCAATTCCATAGGCTGGGGCCAGGTGGCTATGCGGTGGTAATGCCTAAGTGGGATAAGTCTGAGCAAGAGATGCTGGCTGCATAGGTCACTCCGGTTACATTGAGCTGGCCCCCCAGGTGTAGAACTTGGTTCTACGCGCATGGGGGGGGCGTTGGACCCGAAGACAGGCCAGGTTACGAAGAAGGCATGTCTTAAAGGAGCCGATGTTAAGTTAGTTCAAGCAATCGAAGAAGCTCAAGAGGTTGTGTTCATGCCCAATAGAGAGAACGACGAGCTTACGCGCGCCATGGGAAATCCTAAACACCTAGGAAGAACATGAGGCAAGGGCGTTATTCCGTGGTATGAGGGCTTTTCTAACTGGAACGCCGACTATAGAAGCCATGCGAGAAGGAAGATGGAGGAGGAGAACAAGAAGCTGGAGGACGAGCAGAGGAAGTAGGAAGCAGAACGCCTTCAAGGCCTAGAATCAGCACACGCGGACTTGGCACTCAAATTGCAGCGGCAGCAGCAGGAGACCGACTCTCTTAGCCAGGAAAGGGGGTCTCAGCAGCGGTAGCAGCTAGCGGATGATTCAAGATTGGATAGCACCGTCCCATCTGATAAGGATACACACCTGGGGTAGGGTCATAGGCCTGACCTACACACCCTACCCAAGGTCACTGCCCCAGAAGATGAGAAGACCAAGGATCCACTCGATGATGCAATTGCTCGACCAGAATTCTCTACCTTCACTCGACCATATGGGAACCACTCGACTACATCGAATACCAGGAGTCGGTAGGACGTACAATGGCCGGATATTCACTCCTTAGTCGTCATGAGCATTAAGAGTACTTAATGCCGACGTTACCAGTAACGCCCCTTACTTTATGTACATTAGTTCCCTTGTAATGGAGGCGGGCTGGGGTTCTGGCGCACTCTATATAAGCCACCCCCCTCCTCTGGCATAAGGGTTCGCACCCCCTGTAATTCAACACACATAATCCAATCGACCACCTCTGGGCACCGAGACGTAGGGCTATTACTTCCTCCGAGAAGGGCTTGAACTCATAAATCTCGTGTGTACATCTTCGCCATAGCTAAGATCTTGCCTCTCCATACCTACCCCCCTTTCTACTGTCAGCCTTAGAACCGCGACAGTTGGTGCCCACCGTGGGGCAGGTGTCTTAGCGATTTGTTGGTGAAGTTGCAAGTTTTTCCGATCGCCATCATCATGGTTTCCGGCGGCGGATTGGCTAAGGGCCGCGAGATCCGTCTCGGCATGCTCGTTTTCGTCGCGGATGACTCCGCATGGCTCCAAGAAGCTCCCCTGGACACTGAGGCGCTCCCCGTCCGAGGGGAGACGCACTTCCGCGCGTGCGTTCGCGGCGTTCTTCTCCGGCAGCCGTCGCTCAATATCAGTCGGCTCCAATGGCGTTTTCCCTCCCCGTTGTCCGCCGCCGCAAGCGGTCCGGTCGATCGCGGCTTCAGCGGTGGGTAAAACACGCGCTGGCTCGGCAGTCGACCACCCACCAAGTCGCGGCAATCAAGCCCGATGAGACTCTCCACGGCCTGTTCGATCTATCGATTGGCTTCGCTGAGACCGCATCCGAGTGCGATAGCAGCGATCCTGTGGCCGAAGTCTTGGTGGTCGATGGGCCTCATAGCCCACCTGGTTTCCGCTGCGAGGGCGGCGGAGACGGAGGCGGCGATCCGTCGCACGTCCACGAGGAATACCGACCCGAGCCCCTCCCGTCTCAGCAGAGAGAAGAACTTTGTCGCCGCAACATGGATGCACTCCACACGCCCATCGTTGGAGAAACCCCCGAGGCTCGGGCCTTGGAGGAGGTGCGCTTAGCTAATCTGGCTGAGCGCACTCGATTGGACAACCTCCAGCGGGCTCTCGACGAGCGCGCTCAGGAGCGGATCCACGAGTCCAGTCGACGACAACTCTTTCCGCCTCCACCTAAGGTATACCGCACTCCGATTCAGAATCTCACATCTGCAACCAGCATAGCAGAGTAGATCCAACCTTCACAGTCAGAAGCTGGCAGAGGGTTGATGCAAACCCGGGACCTGCTCAGGGCGGCAGGAGAGCAGAATACAGCAGTATCTCAGTCGCGGAACAAGATTCACAGCAGATCCGTTGCAGTGGACACGGTTCAGTCGGCTCACAGCCCCAGATCACCTCCGCAGCGTGAAGGGCGTGGGCAATATGATCATCCACTCGACCATGACAATCGCCGTCGAGGACCCACGCCTCCCCCGAGGAGTGCGTTGTATGTGCCTCGGCGGAACGATGACAGGCGCCGTCATAGTGGTGAGTGCAGAGCTTTAGTCGACCCAACGGAACCGGGCTTTGACGCGAGATCTATCCTCGTTCAAGGTCTGGTCGACCAAAACAGGGCGCACAGAGAAGACCCAGGCAGAGACCGTCCAAGTGGCAGCCGAGTGCATGTTTCTGGTTTCGAGTGTTTTAGCAGAGCCATCAGAGCAACAGTGATTCCTCCCAACTTCAGGTTGGCATCCGGGGTCAGTATGTTCACCGGCGAATCCAAGCCGGAAACTTGGCTTGAAGATTAGCGAGTGGCTGTGCAGATTGGGGGCGGCAACGACGAGATAGAGATGAAACATCTCCCTCTTATGTTGGAAGGATCGGCCCGAGCGTGGCTGGCTCGGTTGACTCCAGGTAGTATTCACAATTGGGAAGAGCTATCCCGAGTGTTCGTGAGAACTTTCGAGGGCACGTGCAAGCGACCAGCAGGTTTGCCGAAACTGCAGACATTGTGTGCGTGGTTTAATGATACTTTGAGGGAGTTCATCCAGAGATGGTCCACTTTGCATCACACCATCGAGAATGTTTCAGAGAATCAAGCTATATGTGCTTTCAAGGAAGGCGTCAAATACAGGGAGTTGGTCTTGAAATTCGGTCGAACTGGAGATATGACTCTGGCTCGAATGATGGAGATAGCCACCCGGTACGCTAACGGAGAAGAAGAGGATCGACTCCGTAGCGGGAAGAACAAACTAGTCGGCCAAGAGGCCGGTGGAGGTAACTCCAGTCGAAAGCAGAAGCGTAAAGCCGAGCCAACAGCACCTGGAGAGATCGCGGTAGTGAATCAAGGAAACTTTAAGGGAAAACCTAAGTGGACCTGGCCCCCTAAGAAGGTGAAGGATAAAGAAGGGAATGATGTGCTGGATTTGCCATGCCACATCCACACGAAGAAAGCTGAGGAAGGTAATCTGATTTACCTGAAACATACCACTCGGCAGTGTCGACTCCTAATCCAGCAGTTCCAAGAGAAACCGCCCAATGAGAAGGAGAATGAGTCGGACAAAGACGAGGATGAAGAGGAAGACGATGGTTATCCCAAAGTCAATTCCACTCTGATGATTTTTGCTGATGTTGAAAGCAAGAGTCGATTGAAGGTCATCAACAGAGAAGTGACCATGGTCGTCCCTGCGGAGAAGACCACCTATCTGAGATGGTCTCAGACGGCCATCACATTCGACCAGTCGGACCATCCCGCCCGTGTGGACACCCCTGAGAGGCAAGCACTGGTGGTCGACCCTGTGGTTGGGGGCACTCGACTGACCAAAGTACTGATGGATGGTGGCAGTGGCCTGAGCATCCTTTACGTTGTAACCTTAAAGGGGATGGGCATTCCGATGTCCAAACTTAGTGAGAGCAACATGAGTTTCCACGGTGTTATCCCTGGGAAGAAAGCCGAATCACTCGGCCAGATCGCCCTCGACGTGGTTTTCGGTGATTCCAAGCATTACCGTAAGGAGAAGTTGACATTTCAAGTCGTGGATTTCCAGAGTGCCTTTCATGCCATTTTGGGTAGGCCAGCCTATGCACGTTTTATGGCTCGACCATGTTATGTGTACCTCAAACTGAAGATGCCTCGCCCCAAAGGTGTGATCACAGTAACTGGCAATCGGCAGAAGGCAGAGGAATGCTTTCAGAAAGGTAACAAGATCGCCGACGCTCAGATCGCAGCGGTCGAATTGCAAGAGTATCAGAAGAGTGCAGATCCGAGTGGTTTGCTCCGAGCCAAGAAACCCGCTACAGACTCTGCATCTCAGTCGACTGGTGAAACGAAGTCGATTCATGTACACCCGACCGATCCAAACGCTGCGCCGACCCATATTTCAACGACGCTCGACAGCAAATAGGAAGAAGCGCTCATCCAGTTCCTCCGTGAGAACTGTGACATCTTCCCACTGAAACCCTCTGACATGCCAGGTGTACCTGTGGACTGGCTGAGCACCGCTATGGTTTCGACCCCAAGGTAAAACCGTCACAAGAGCACCTTCGGCTGACCCGCCGCGTAAGAGCAAAGCAATTGGCGAAGAAGTGGCTCGTTGTTGGCAGCAGAGTTCATCCGTGAAATCTACCACTCCGAGTGGTTAGCCAATGTAGTCATGGTTCCTAAGAAGGATTATTCACTTCGTATGTGCATTGATTTCAAGCATATCAATCGGGCCTGCCTGAAAGATCACTTCCCTCTCCATCGCATCGATCAGATTGTTGACTCGACTGCGGGGTGCGAGCGCTTGTCTTTCCTAGATGCGTATTCCGGATACCATCAGATCCGACTGTATGGTCCCGATGAAATAAAAACAGCCTTCATCACCCCATTCGGGTGCTTTTGCTATGTTACCATGCCTTTCGGTTTGAAAAATGCCGGAGCCACATTCATGAGAATGATTCAGAAGTGCATGCTCACTCAAATCAGTCGGAATGTGGAAGCATACATGGATGACATTGTGGTCAAGTCTCGTAAAGGTTCCGACCTATGGATTGACCCCGCAGAAACCTTTGCCAACCTGAGGAGGTACGATATCAAGCTTAATCCGTCAAAATGCACGTTCGGAGTTCCAGGAGGAAAGTTACTTGGTTTTCTTGTTTCCGAACGAGGGATCGACGCTTAATCCGAAAGTTGATACCATATCTCCAATGAAACGCCTGCGTGCGAAAGTGCATGACGCTCGAAGCTGACTAGTTGTCCGCCGCCCTGAGTCGATTCATTTTTTTTGCCCGGTAAAAAGGCCTTGCCTCTTTACCGACTGATGAAGAAGTCTGATAAGTTCGAGTGGACTGACGAAGCTGATGCAGCGTTTGCACAGCTCAAAACCATGCTTTCCACCTAGCCGGTGCTCGCTGCGCCAATCAGCAAAGAGCCTTTACTGCTTTACATTGCAGCCACTGGACAAGTTGTCATCACAGTACTCACGGTCGAGCGAGAAGAAGAAGGAAAAACTTACAAGGTTCAACGCCCAGTCTATTATCTCTCTGAAGTTTTGACTCCATCCAAGCAACGATACCCACATTATCAGAAGCTTGTCTATGGAATATACATGACCATGAAGAAAGTCGTGCACTATTTCTCTGACCACTCCATTACAGTCGTCAGCAACGCGCCACTATCTGAAATTCTGAATAACAGAGACGCAACTAGTCTACTGGCAAAGTGGGCAATTGAACTCCTTCCATTAGATATCAAGTTCGAGGCAAAGAAGGCCATCAAGTCCCAAGCAATTGCATATTTCCTTGCCGAATGGATTGAGCAGCAATTGCCGACTCAAGTTCACTCGGAGCATTGGACTATATTCTTTGATGACTCCAAGATGCTGAATGGTTCAGCACGAGTAGTTTTGGTATCCCCAGGGAGACAGGCTCAATTATGTTCTCCGATTCATTTTGATTCCTCCAATAACGGAAGTTGAATAAGAAGCACTTCTATAATGGGTTGCGTGTAGCCATTTCAGTCGGTGTCCGTCGCCTTATGGTCTACGGCGACTCAGATTTGGTGGTCAACCAAGTGATGAAGGAATGGGATGTCAGGAGCCCAGCCATGACTGGTTATTGCAATGCAGTGAGAAAGCTGGAGAAGGGGTTTGAAGGTTCTGAGCTCCACCATATACCCCGACTGAAAAATCAAGCTGCAGATGAGTTAGCCAAGATATATTCAAAGAGAGAGGCCATTCCCCGACACGTGTTTCTGGAACATATTCATTCACCTTCAGTTCAGGAAGATCCTTTCACCGAAGAGTCACCGCAGCGCAAAAGCGTCACAGATCCGACTAAAGTTGAAATCCCAGCCGTGGTCGACTTAGTCATGGAGATTTTGGTCATCACGCCCGACTGGACAGTGTCGTACATCGCTTACATTCTTAGGAAGGAACTCCGAGAGGATGAAGAAGAGGCTCGACAGATCGTCCGACGGTCTAAAGCCTTTACTGGATAAAAGGACAATTGTTCAGAGAAAGTGCGACTGAGGTTTGTCAGAAGTGCATCACGCCAGAAGAAGGCCGAATGATCCTCAATGATATTCACTCGGGGATCTGTGGTCACTGTCGGTGTCAAAACCGGCGGATCTCGGGTAGGGGGTCCCGATCTGTCCGTCTTAGGCTGATGGTAACAAGAAGCAAGGGACACAATGTTTACCCAGGTTCGGGCCCTCTCGATGGAGGTAAAACCCTACTTCCTGCTTGATTAATATTGAAGATATGTAGAATACAAGAGTAGATCTACCACGAGATCGTAGAGGCTAAACCCTGAGAGCTAGCCTATGATGGTATGATTGTAATTGTGATCGGCCTTTTAAGGACCATCCTCTCCGGTTTATATAGACACCGGAGAGCTAGGGTTTACATGGAGTCGGTTACAAGGAAGGAAACACAATATCCGGATCGCCAAGCTTCTCTTCTACGCAAAGGAGAGTCCCATCCGGACACGAGACGAAGTCTTGAGTCTTGTATCTTGACGCTTCTATAGTCCGAACGATGTATATAGTCCAGCTGTCCGGATACCCCCTTATCCAGGACTCCCTCAGTAGTCCCTAAACCAGGCTTCAATGACGATGAGTCCGGCGCGCAGTCTTGTTTTCGGCATTCCAAGGCGGGTTCCTCCTCCGAATACTCCAAGGTGATTATCGAACACGTAGGTTGTGTCCGGATCTGCAAAATGATCTTCACATACCACCGTAGAGAGAATGATACTTCAGCTGACAACTTCTAGACGACGTGACATGCCATTACAGCCAGGTCATTATTCGAACCGTTTTTTCACAACCAGCCACAGCGCGCATTGCGAGGCGGTTTCCTTGACACGTCTTGTCAAAGCAGAGATTATGTCCCCTTATCGCAGGATTCTCATCAATACGGGTATGGGTAATCCCCCCGTGCCATCAATCGTGGTGCTTGGGAAGTAAGCGATTCTCAATAGGCTAGTGGGGAGGCGCACCGCTTTCGTCGCCTCTATAAAGGGATAAGAGTTCCTCATTTTTACCCACGCCTTCTTCCTCCCTCGCATACTCTTGCCCCCACGAGCTCCAGCGCCCCAGTCCAGGTCTTCTCCGCACAGTTAGTCATGTCCGGAGCAGGAGGCAAGTGGGTGGCTTCCACTGCGACGGAGAAGAAGATCGCGAATCTCCGGGCGGCTAGATACCTTGCCGCAGATATAGCGCACCGGCTACCAGACGAGGGGCAGGTCATTCCAACTCCAGGACCCCACGAGAGGGTCGTGTTCCTCGCCCACTTTGTCCGTGGACTGGGGTTTCCACTCCACCCCTTCGTCCGCGGGGTCATGTTCTACTATGGGCTAGACTTCCATGATCTAGCTCCGAACTTCGTCCTCAACATCTCGGCGTTCATCGTCGTGTGCGAGGCTTTCCTCCGCATTAAACCTCATTTCGGCTTGTGGCTCCAAACCTTCTGCGTGAAGTCAAGATTGTGAGCGCCAACAAGCGGAGTCTTGGAGGAGCCATGGTGGGCAAAATGCCTAATGTCACCTGGCCTGACGGCTCCTTTGCGGAAACTGTGAAGGGGTGGCAATTGGGGTGGTTCTACATCACCAAGCCATGCGATGCCAACTGGGCGGCGGCCCCCGAGTTCCGATCTGGAACCCCTATGTGGCTCACCTCACAGGAGCAGAAGGGCCCTGTTATGGGGGCGAATCTGCAGAGCTGGACCCGGACTCATCAATCAGCGTCTAAGGGCATGAAGGACAAGAACATCAAGCTCATTAACGTGATCCAAGTCATGCTCATTACTTTGATTCTGCCGTGCCAAAGGCGGGCATTCAATCTGTGGGAATTCGTCCCGGCCGAACACCGGACGCTCCAGAGGCTCTATGGCATGAAGCACAAGAATGCGTGGAAGGCATTGTTCAAGGCCACTGAAGTACCTCCTCTCATAACCGAGGACCGTGGGCTCCACGCCGCACGGCACCTTACCCAGGTGAGTTCTTAGGCCGCCACCGGGTCCGGTTCTTCCCAATGTATTCCTGGAGAATTCCTAAGCGATTGTGTATATTTGTTTAAGAGTATGTGGAGACAGCGGAGCGGATCGACAGTCCGGCTCTGTTGCCAGAAAGTCCAGCCAATGATCTTCTGAGGAAGATGCCGGTCCCGGCGCCCTAATAGGGGCTGGAGAAGAAGGCCGATAAGAAGGCCCCGGGGACCCGAAAGGGTCTCCGAAAGTAGAAAGGAGCAAGCCTCGTCAAGATGACGAGGCGCCTCCTCGAAGGGGAAGAAGAAGAAGAAGAGGCCGCCCCATCCGAAAAGGATGGGGGGCCTTGGACGGCGAACCAGGGGGCCAGGAGAGGCTCCCGGCGTAAGGCCGTCATACCCTTGTCGTCCGACGACGACGAGGCAGATTCCTCCCGCGGAGGTGGGGAGGAACAAGGAGAAACACCACCTCCCCGTGTCGGGGGAGGGAAGAAGAGGAAGGCCGGCCCGGTGGGGGAGACTGGGACGTCCAAGAAGGGAAAGGCATCCCTTCCGGACAACTCTGCCACCGCCGCCGATAGCGAGGAAGGGTGGCTTCCCACGAAGAAGCCCCTTGTGCGATCATAAGTATCCGCACTCAATCGTAATTTTCGCTTCATAATTTTGTTTATAATGCCGAACTTGTATGCAGTCCGGCCAGGGCCCATCCGGAAGTGTCGTCTTCGGACGGGTCCCTGAGTGAGTCTGTTGGGGAACGTTGCATAAAATAAAAAAATTCCTACGTTCACCAAGATCCATCTATGAGTTCATCTAGCAACGAGTGATAGGAGTGCATCTACATACCGTTGTAGATCATGGCCAGAGCGTTCAAGTGAACGGGGTTGAGGGAGTCGTGCTAAATCGTGGATCCAAATCACCCGATGACCAAGTGCCGAGCGGACAGCACCTCCACGCCAACACACGTAGGGAGGGGATGACGCCTCCTGCACCTTGATCCAAAGCAAGGAGGAGGGAGAGGTTGATGAAGATCCAAGCTGACCTGACGGTGTGGTGGTGGATGCAGCAGGATTCGGCAGAGCTTCACGAGCCTGCGAGAGGGAGAGGTGCGGCAGGGGAGGAGGGAGGCGCCCGGTGTAGGGTCGGCTGCCTCCCACCCCCCTCTTTATATAGGGACACCAAGAGGCGCCGCCCTAGGAGATGGGATCTCCTAGGGGGGCAGCTGACCAAGGGGTGGAGTGCCCCCAAGGCAAGTGGGCGCCTCCTAGGGTTCCCAACCCTAGGCGCATGAGGGGCCCAAGGGGCGCACCAGCCCACCAGGGGCTGGTTCCCCTCCCACTTCAGCCCATGGGGCCCTCCGGGATAGGTGGCCCCACCCGGTGGACCCCCGGGAACCTTCCGGTGGTCCCGGTACAATACCGGTGGACCCCGAAACTTTCCCGATGGCCGAAACTCGACTTCCCATATATAATTCTTTACCTCCGGACCATTCCGGAACTCCTCGTGACGTCCGGGATCTCATCCGGGACTCCAAACAACTTTCGGTTTGCTGCATACTCATATTCATACAACCCTAAGCGTCACCGAACCTTAGTGTAGACCCTCACGGGTTCGGGAGACATCTGAACATGACCGGCGGCTCTCGGTCAATAACCAACAGCGGGATCTGGATACCCATGTTGGCTCCCACATGCTCCTCGATGATTTCATCGGATGAACCCACGATGTCGAGGATTCAAACAACCCGTATACAATTCCCTTTGTCAATCGATGCGTTACTTGCCCGAGATTCGATCGTCGGTATACCAATACCTCGTTCAATCTCGTTACCGGCAAGTCACTTTACTCATCCGTAATGCATGATCCCGTGACGGACACTTGGTCACTTTGAGCTCATTATGATGATGCATTACTGAGTGGGCCCAGAGATACCTCTCCGCTCATATGGAGTGACAAATCCAGTCTCGATCCGTGTCAACCAAATGCATACTTTCGGAGGTACCTGTAGTGCACCTTTATAGTCACCCGATTCACGTTGTGACGTTTGGTACACCCAAAGCACTCCTACGGTATCCGGAGTTACACGATCTCATGGTCTAAGGAAAAGATACTTGACATTGGAAAAGCTCTAGCAAACGAACTACATGATCTTTGTGCTATGCTTAGGATTGGGCCTTGTCCATCACATCATTCTCCTAATGATGTGATCCCGTTATCAATGACATGCAATGTCCATAGTCGAAAACCATGACTATCTCGCTGATCAACGAGCTAGTCAACTAGAGGCTCACTAAGGGACATATTGTGGTCTATGTATTCACACGTGTATTACGATTTCCGGATAATACAATTATAGCATGAATAAAAGACAATTATCATAAACAAGGAAATATAATAATAATCCTTTTATTATTGCCTCTAGGGCATATTTCCAACAGTCTCCCACTTGCACTAGAGTCAATAATCTAGTTACATTGTGATGAATCAAACACCCATAGAGTTCTGGTGTTGATCATGTTTTGCTTTCATGGAAGAGAGTTTTAGTCAACGGATCTGCGACATTCAGATCCGTATGCACTTTGCAAATTTCTATGTCTCCATCTTGAACATTTTCACGAATGGAGTTGAAGCGATGCTTGATGTGCCTGGTCTTCTTGTGAAACCTGGGCTCCTTGGCAAGTGCAATAGCTCCGATGTTATCATCACGGAAGAGTTTGATCGGCCCCGACGCATTGGGTATGACTCCTAGGTCGGTGATGAACTCCTTCACCCAAGTTGCTTCATCATGCGCTGCCTCCGAGGCTGCCATGTACTCCGCTTCACATGTAGATCCATACGGCGCTACCGCTTACCCGCACCAACTTATCGCTCCACCATTCAACATATACACGTATCCGGTTTGCGACTTAGAGTCATCCAGATCTGTGTCGAAGCTAAGCGTCGACGTAACCCTTCTGACGAGCTCTTCGTCACCCTCCATAAACGAAAACATGTCCTTAGTCCTTTTCAGTACTTCCGGGATATTCTTGACCGCTGTCCAGTGTTCCTTGCCGGGATTACTTTGGTACTTTCCTACCAAACTTACGGTCTGGTACACAGCATGGCATACATAATAGACCCTATGGCTGAGGCATAGGGGATGACACTCATCTCTTCTATATCTTCTGCCGTGGTCGGACATTGAGCCGAGCTCAATTTCACACCTTGTAATACAGGCAATAACCCTTTCTTGGACTGATCCATTTTGAACTTCTTCAATATCTTATCAAGGTATGTGCTTTGTGAAAGACCTATGAGGCGTCTTGATCTATCCCTATAGATCTTGATGCCTAATATGTAAGCAGCTTCTCCAAGGACCTTCATTGAAAAACTCTGATTCAAGTAGGCCTTAATGCTGTCCAAAAGTTCTATATCATTTCCCGTCAAAAGTATGTCATCTACATATAATATGAGAAACGCTACAGAGCTCCCACTCACTTTCTTGTAAACGCAGGCTTCTCCATAAGTCTCAAGATAAACCCAAACGCTTTGATCATCTCATCAAAGCGAATGTTCCAACTCCGAGATGCTTGCACCAGCCCATAAACGGATCGCTGGAGCTTGCATACCTTTGTTAGCATTCTTAGGGTTGACAAAACCTTCCGCATCATATACGCTTCTTCCTTTAGATAGCCGTTAAGGAATGCCGCTTTGGCGTCCATCTGCCATATCTCATAATCATAGTACGCGGCAATTGCTAACATGATTCGGACGGACTTCAGCTTAAGCTACGGAGAGAAAGTCTCATCGTAGTCAACCCCTTGAACTTGCCGATAACCCTTAGTGACAAGTCGAGCTTTATAGATGGTAACATTACCATCCGCGTCTGCCTTCTTCTTCTTAAAGATCCATTTGTTTTCTATCGCTCGCCGATCATCCGGGCAAGTCCGTCAAATTCCATACTTTGTTTTCATACATGGATCCTATCTCGGATTGCATGGCTTCAAGCCATTTGTTGGAATCTGGACCGCCATCGCTTCTTCTTCATAGTTCGAAGGTTCACCGTTGTCTAACAACATGATTTCCGGGACAGGGTTGCCATACCACTGCGGTGTGGAACGTGTCCTTGTGGACCCTCTGATTCAGTGAGCAACTTGATCCGAAGTACCTTGATCATTATCATTTATTTCCTCTCCAGTCGGTTAGGCACCACAGGAACATTTTCCTGAGCTGCACTACTTTCCGGTTCAAGAGGTAGTACTTCATCGAGTTCTACTTTCCTCCCACTTACTCCTTTCAAGAGAAACTCTTTTTCCAGAAAGGATCCGTTCTTGGCAACAAAGATCTTGCCTTCGGATCTATGGTAGAAGGTATACCCAGTGGTTTCCTTTAGGGTATCCTATGAAGACGCATTTTTCCGACTTGGGTTCGAGCTTTTGAGGTTGAAGTTTCTTGACATAAGCATCGCATCCCCAAACTTTTAGAAACGACAGCTTAGGTTTCTTCCCAAACCATAATTCATACGGTGTCGTCTCAACGGATTTAGACGGTGCCCTATTTAAAGTGAATGTAGCTGTCTCTAGAGCGTATCCCCAAAATGATAGCCGTAAATCAGTAAGAGACATCATAGATCGCACCATATCCAATAGAGTGCGATTACGACGTTCGAACACACCGTTACGCTGAGGTGTTCGGTAGCGTGAGTTGTGAAACGATTCCACATTTCCTTAAGTGTGTGCCAAATTCGTGACTTAAATATTCTCCTCCACGATCTGATCGTAAGAACTTTATTTTTCGGTCACGTTGATTCTCTACCTCATTCTGAAATTCCTTGAACTTTTCAAAGGTTTCAGACTTATGTTTCATTAATTAGACATACCCATATCTACTTATGTCGTCTGTGAGAGTGAGAACATAACGATATCCTCCGCGAGCCTCAACGCTCATTGGACCGCACACATCGGTATGTATGATTTCCAATAAGTTGGTTGCTCGCTCCATTGTTCCGTAGAACGGAGTCTTGGTCATTTTGCCCATGAGGCATGGTTCGCATGTGTCGAATGATTCATAATCGAGAGACTCTAAAGTCCATCGGCATGGAGCTTCTTCATGTGCTTGACACCAATGTGACCAAGGCGGCAGTGCCACAAGTATGTGGGACTATCGTTATCAAATTTACATCTTTTGGTATTCACACTATGAATATGTGTAACATCACGTTCGAGATTCATTAAGAACAAACCGTTGACCATCGGAGCATGACCATAAAACATATCTCTCATATAAATAGAACAACCATTATTCTCGGATTCAAATGAGTAGCCATCTCGTATTCAACGAGATCCTGATACAATGTTCATGCTCAAACTTGGTACTAAATATTAATTATTGAGGTTTAAAACTAATCCCGTAGGTAAATGTAGAGGTAGCGTCAAGTCGACGGGCGATCACATCGACCTTGGAACCATTCCCGACGCGCATCGTCACCTCGTCCTTCGCTGGGCCTCCGCTTATTCCGCAGCTCCTAGTGTGAGTTACATATATGAGCAACGACACGGTATCAAATACCGGAGTTACTATGAGTAATCTTGGTAAGGTACACAACAATTACATGTATATCAAATATACCTTTAGTGTTGCCGGCCTTCTTGTCTGCTAAGTATTTGGGGCAGTTCCGCTTCCAATGACCCTTCCCTTTGCAATAAAAACACTCGGTCTCAGGCTTGGGTCCATTGCCTGACTTCTTCCTTGCAACTGGCTTACCAGGCGCGGCAACATCCTTGCCGTCCTTCTTGAAGTTCTTCTTACCCTTGCCCTTCTTTAACTTAGTGGTTTCATTGACCATCAACACTTGATGCTCCTTCTTGATTTCTACCTCTCACGACTTGACATTGAAAATACTATAGGAATAGTTTTCACCATCCCTCGATATTGTAGTTCATCACAAAGCTCTTGTAGCTCGGTGGGAGTGATCAAGGATTACATCAATGACCGCCTCGTCCGGAGGTTAATGTCCAATTTGGAGACAGGTTGTGCAACCCAGACATTTTGAGTATGTGTTCACTGACAGAACTATTTTCCTCCATCTTAGAACTGTAGAACTTGTCGGAGACTTCATATCTCTCGACCCGGGCATGAGCTTGGAAAACCAGTTTCAGCTCCTCGAACATATCATATGCTCCGTGTTGCTCAAAACGCTTTTGGAACCCGGTTCTAAGTCTGTAAAGCATGCCGCATCGAGCGAGGGAGTAATCATCAGCACGAGACTGCCAAGCGTTCATAACGTCTTGGTTCTCTGGGATGGGTGCTTCACCTAGCGGTGCTTCTAGGACATATTGTTTCTTGGCAGCTATGAGGATGATCCTCAGGTTCCGGACCCAGTCTGAATAGTTGCTGCCATCATCTTTCAGCTTGGTTTTCTCTAGGAGCAGCGTTGAAGTTCATGGTGACATGAGCGTTGGCCATTTGATCTACAAGACATTTTGCAAAGATTTTAGACTAAATTTCATGATAATTAAGTTCATCTAATCAAATTATTTAATGAACTCCCACTCAGATTTGACATCCTCTAGTCATCTAAGTGTTACATGATACGAGTCGACTAGGCAGTGTCAGATCATCACGATATACGGACTAGTCATCGTCGGTGAACATCTACATGTTGATAATATCTTCCATACGACTCATGTTCGAACTTTCGGTCTCTTGTGTTTAGAGGCCATGTCTGTATACATGCTAGGGTAAATCAAGTTACCCTAAGTGTTTTGCATGTGTAAAACTGTCTTACACCCGTTTGTATGTGAGCGTAAGAATCTATCACACCCGATCATCACGTGGTGCTTGAAACGACGAACTTTAGCAACGCCGCACGCTTAGGAGAACACTTTCTTGAAATTATTATAAGGGATCATCTTATTTACTACCGTCGTTCTAAGTAAACAAGATGCATAAACATAATAAACATCACATGCAATTATATATAGTAGTGACATGATATGGCCAATATCATATAGCTCCTTTGATCTCCATCTTCGGGGCTCCATGATCATCTTGTCACCGGCATGACACCATGATCTCCATCATCGTGTCTCCATGAAGTTGCTCGCCAACTATTACTTCTACTACTATGGCTAACATGTTTAGCAATAAAGTAAAGTAATTTACATGGCGCTTCTCAAAGGACACACGCAGGTCATACAAAAATAAAGACAACTCCTATGGCTCCTGCCAGTTGTCATACTCATCGACATGCAAGTCGTGATTCCTATTACAAGAACATGATCTTATACATCACATATATATCATTCATCATTCATCACAACTTTGGCCATATCACATCACAAAACACTTGCTGCAAAAACAAGTTAGACGTCCTCTAATTGTTGTTGCAAGTTTTACGTGGCTGCAATAGGGTTCTAGCAAGAACGTTTTCTTACCTACGTGAAAGCCACAACGTGATTTGTCAACTTCTATTTACCCTTCATAAGGACCCTTTTAAATGAATCCGCTCCAACTAAAGTGGGAGAGACGGACACCCGCTAGCCACCTTATGCAGCGTGCATGTCGATCGGTGGAACTCCGCCTCACGTAAACGTACGTGTAAGGTCGGTCCGGGCCGCTTCATCCCACAATACCGTTGAAGCAAGATAATACTAGTAGCGGCAAGAATGTTGACAACATCTACGCCCACAACAAATTGTGTTCTACTCGTGCAATAGAGAACTACGCATAGACCTAGCTCATGATGCCACTGTTGGGGAACGTTGCATAAAATAAAAAAATTCCTACGTTCACCAAGATCCATCTATGAGTTCATCTAGCAACGAGTGATAGGAGTGCATCTACATACAGTTGTAGATCACGAGCGGAAGCGTTCAAGTGAACGGGGTTGAGGGAGTCGTACTCGTCGTGATCCAAATCACCGATGACCAAGTGCCGAACGGACAGCACCTCCGCGTTCAACACACGTCTGGAGGCGGATGACGTCTCCCGCACCTTGATCCAGCAAGGAGGAGGGAGAGGTTGATGAAGATCCAAAGCAGCACGACGGCAGTGGTGGTGGATGCAGAGATTCCCAAGCAGAAGCCACGAGCTTCTGCGAGAGGAGGAGAGGTGCAGCAGGGAGGGGAGGGAGGTGCCAGGTGTTGGGTCGGCTGCCCTCCCACCCCCCCCCCCTCTTTATATAGGGACCCCAAGGGGGGCCGCCGGCCCTAGGAGATGGGATCTCCTAGGGGGGGCGCCGGCCAAGGGGGTGGAGTGCCCCCCAAGGCAAGTGGGGCGCCCCCTCCCCTAGGGTTCCCAACCCTAGGCGCATGAGGGGGCCCAGGGGGGCGCACCAGCCCACCAGGGGCTGGTTCCTCCCACTTCAGCCCATGGGGCCTTAGGGATAGGTGGCCCCACCCGATGGACCCCAGGAACCTTCCGGTGGTCCCTGCACAATACCGGTGGACCCCGAAACTTCCCGATGGTCAAACTCGACTTCCCATATATAATTCTTTACCTCCGGACCATTGCGAACTCCTCCCGATGTCCGGATCTCATCCAGACTCGAACAACTTTCGGTTTGCTGCATACTCATATTCATACAACCCTAGCGTCACCGAACCTTAAGTGTGTAGACCCTACGGGTTCGGGAGACATGCAGACATGACCGGGACGGCTCTCGATCAATAACCAACAGCGGAATCTGGATACCCATGTTGGCTCCCACATGCTCCTCGATGATCTCATCGGATGAACCACGATGTCGAGGATTCAAACAACCCCGTATACAATTCCCTTTGTCAATCGGTACGTTACTTGCCCGAGATTCGATCGTCGGTATCCCAATACCTCGTTCAATCTCGTTACCGGCAAGTCACTTTACTCATACCGTAATGCATGATCCCGTGACCAGACACTTGGTTACTTTGAGCTCATTATGATGATGCATTACCGACTGGGCCCAGAGATACCTCTCCGTAATATGGAGTGACAAATCCCAGTCTCGATCCGTGTCAACCCAACAGACACTTTCGGAGATACCTGTAATGCACCTTTATAGTCACCCAGCTTACGTTGTGACATTTGGTACACCCAAAGCACTCCTACGGTATCCGGAGTTACACGATCTCATGGTCTAAGGAAAAGATACTTGACATTGGAAAAGCTCTAGCAAAACGAACTACACGATCTTGTGCTATGATTAGGATTGGGTCTTGTCCATCACATCATTCTCCTAATGATGTGATCCCGCTATCAATGACATCCAATGTCCATAGTCAGAAACCATGACTATCTGTTGATCAACGAGCTAGTCAACTAGAGGCTCACTAGCGACATATTGTGGTCTATGTATTCACACGTGTATTACGATTTCCGGATAATACAATTATAGCATGAATAAAAGACAATTATGATGAACAAGGAAATGTAATAATAATCCTTTTATTATTGCCTCTAGGGCATATTTCCAACAGAGTCAACAATGAACTCACTCCCGACGGCCATGCCTCCTCGTCCTGCGGACGACACGGAGGTGTTGTCCCGAAGGCTCCCGACGATGGCGGAGGTGGCCCTGGAGGTGCCTCAAGGCGATGTCCCAGGCGTCAGACTCGCGGGGTTCAAGGTCCCCGCGAATTGTGTCGATGAGAGCCACGGCAAGCCGGGCTCCCAGCCGAACACTGTTCCGGAGCCTACAGTGGTTCCGGACTTAGGCTGGCAGCCCCTCGTTATGGAGGGAGGGCCGTCTGTATCAAGGACTTCCGTTGCGCCCGAGGCACCGGATTGTCTGCTGGAAGCGCTTCGTGGCGCTTCCATAGAGGAAGAGCACCGTACTATCATGAGTGCGGTGATTCAGAAGGTTTCGTCCGCCAAGAGCGGACTAATTGAAGCCTGCACCAGCCTACTAATAGGCTTTGAGGTAAGTAAGAATGTGTGAAATTACCACCCGATAGGTAGTAGCCCCTGATACTCCGTTTGGTGTTCGGAAGGAAAAACCAAACGGAGGGTCAATTATAATCCGTAGGAGTTTAACAATAAGTTTGAATGTGAATAAACAGGCTGTGCTGTTGGCCGCTGCTGCTCGTACGGCCGACATCGCCGGCCTAATGCAGGACTTGGAGTGGGCACAGGGAGAGCTCGGCCTCGCGAGGAGGCAGCTCGAGGAAAGCAAAGGTGAATGATTCACCTCTCTCATAGTAAATGTTAAATAAAAGTTGATTATGTTAACGACGAAGCGTTTTGATATGGTAACAGAGGCCACCACCGAAGTGGCGTATCTCAAGAAGGCGCTGTCCGAGGCCGAACACAAAGCGGCCTTGGAACTCAAGGAGCGCAAAAAGCAAGAGGCCCGAGTGGGCAAGGTACAAGAAGAGCTCCAGGAGCTCGGCAAGAAGCTCGAGTCTGTGGAGCAGGAGCTTAAAGCAAAAGAGGCCGAGCTTGCGAAGGCCCTTACAAATATAAAAGACGCTAAGGCCGAAACCGAGAGGACTCAGCAAGAGATCCAGGAGGCCAAAAAGATAGCGGTGGGTAAGAAATTTTTTATGCAAAGCAAACATGTGGAGGAGGCGTTTCTTTTACTTACTCTAATCCGGACCTCTCCAGGGGCATTCGCAGACCTGCCATGCAGCATATCAGATGCCGCGGAGTTCTACCGTGCCCGGGAGGGGAGCTCAACGGAGAAGTTTTTCTGGTCCCTGTATGCTGGGGCCGAACATGCAATGCCTCTGACTGACCAACTGAAGCAGCTGGTCGAACTCCACAAGGCGGCCGAAGTGGCTATGAAGGATCTCATAGTCCGGATATGGCCTGGTGGGCTTGTACCCACCAGTTACTTCGGCCTGATCAAGCGGATGGTGGATTCCTGTCCAAGAATGGAAGTCATCAAGCGATCCGTTTGCATTGAGGGTGCCCGCCGGGCCCTTGCCCAGGCAAAGGTGCATTGGGGCTAGCTGGAAGCGGAGAAGCTGGTGAAGGACGGGCCGCCAGAGGGCAAGCCGCATCGTGTCCTTGAGAAGTATTATGATGGCGTGATGAAGGGTGCTTGCCTTGTGGCCGATGAATGTACCAAAGACATAATTTTTGAATGAATTCACCTCTGTCATGTTTGTAATTTAAAGATGAAGTTACTTGCGCTATGTAGCACTTTTGTTATTTAAAATATCACCTTCTGTGCGGCTGTTTATCAAATTCTGAAAGTAGGCTAGTCGTCGGCTTCCGCCCCCGTGTAACTAGTACTGGGGTGTTCATGGAAAAACCCAGACACTCTTTATCCAAATGTTTGATCCCTTAAGGAGGTGTCGGTAGCAATGAGCAACAAGGCAATCGGACTATGCGGCTTTATAACCTTCACTTAGCCATAGAAGTGTACCATTTTAAATTTCAAGTGAAGCCCCTAGAATCCGGAAGGCCGAATTGGGGCGCTATACACGCCTATGTCGGACAAAGCCGAATTAACGCCTAAAGCGGAAAAATCTTGAAGGATTTTAAGACCTCTCGAACAGCGACCGGTCTCTCGCCACATCATGTCGGACAGTTTTGTGCTTTCTCTACTCAGGTGCTTGTCCGGAAGAACCAGGGCACAATCGCAGTATTTCTCCCTGCGCTACCTTAGCCGAATTAACGGAACGTAAGGCACCAAAACAAAGGAGCCGGGCTATCCCAACCGTAACCCAAGACATGATTCGGAGCTGATGCATATAATGCTATAAGTTAGGGTGCGCACCGTTGAAAGTGTTCGACTTGACTTGCCGTATTATGGGGTACCATAAGAAGCCCCTAGCAAACTAAGCGTACCAAAGTGTACGGATGCAAAATTAAATAGACATTTATAAAAAATGCTCAAATAAAAATAGGGAAGATGACGCTATATGTGGTCTCCCATTGATAAATAATACGTTTAAGCGTATGTTTACAATGTATGCATTAAGCGGAGACAAATAGGATTATTTGACATATCCTATCCGAGGGGCAGGCTACGTCTGAGATAGATAAAGCAGGAACAACAATCATAAATAGATTCCACACAGGTGTTTCCTGCTGTGCCCAAAACTTGTTGCCTCCTGGGTTTCCTCTCCTATGTAAGTCCGATAACAATCTGGCTATTCTGGAGAAGCTGCACTAAAGCAATGTCCGTAAGGGTGAATGGAAAGGTTATGAAGTGATACCGTACTGTTGAATGAGCCCCTGATACGCCTCCGCCTGTGCCCATGGTATTTTGAGTGCATAATTGTGTACGCGTGGCACGAATGCTGATTTGATGGGATTTGAGCTGAGGCCGGACTGCTAGTCCTGCTCTTGTCGTGCCTACTGATCCTGCTGCGGGGTGTTCCGCCCTCGCTTGACGGAGCTTGAAGTTGTCGTCGCCGAATTGGTGGTTTGCCGGAGGAGGCCGCATTGTATTTCTGCTGCAAGGGCCGCGGTATGTTCTTCTATACGGAGAGAGCGGTCCATGTTTACGTTGGATTATGACCCGCTGAATCTGGCATCTTGAGCTTGAGGTATGCATAGTGTGGTACCGCATTGAATCTAGCAAATGCAGTTCGCCCGAGCAATGCGTGGTAACCACTGCGGAAAGGGACGATATCGAAGATTAGCTCTTCGCTTCGGAAGTTGTCCGGAGATCCGAAGACCACTTCCAATGTTATAGAGCCCATGCAATGGGCCTCTACTCCAGGAATGACACCTTTAAAGGTGGTTTTGGTGGGCTTAATCCTTGAAGGATCGATTCCCATCTTTCCCCTTACCGTGTCCTCGATAAAAGCAGGTTTAGGCTCTTGCCGCCTCATTCATAAGGACTCTTGTGAGGTGAAATCGGTCTATGATTGGGTCTAAGACCAATGCGGCTGAGCCGCCGTGACAGATTCTAGTAGGATGATCCCTACGACCAAAGGTGATCGGACAAGCTGACCATGGGTTGAATTTGGAGACGACTGGCTCCATGGTGTATACGTCCCGTAGTGCTCGCTTCCATTCCCGCTTGGGGATGTGGGTGGCGTTGACCATGTTGACCGTTTTCACCTGGGGAGGAAATTTCTTCTGTCCCCCCATGTTCGGACGCCGGGGCTCATCGTCATCGTCGCTGTGCAGCCCCTTGTCCTTGTTTTCGGCGTTTATTTTGCCGGCCTATTTAAATACCCAGTGATCTGCATTGGTGTGGTTGGCTGGTTTGTCCGGGGTGCCATGAATTTGCACGGCGTTCGATATACGGTCCAGACTAGACGGTCCTTGAGTGTTACGCTTGAATGGTTTCTTCCAATCGACCGGATTTGGATCCGCTGAATCCGGCATTGACAACCCGTATCCTCGGTGTTGTCGCCCGTTATTACAATAAACTTGTGTCTATTGCGCCGTGGCTTGCCATTATTGTCCCGGACATCTGAAGTTCCAGAATGTGGCATAGTGCTACTGCGAGCCAACCAGCTGTCCTCGCCTGCGCAAGACCGGGTCATTAGTGTCGTTAGAGTTGCCATGGACTTGGGTTTCTCCTGGCCGAGGTGTCTGGCGAGCCACTCGTCACGGATATTATGCTTGAAAGCCGCCAAGGCTTCGGCATCCGGACAGTCGACTATTTGGTTCTTTTTAGTTAGGAACCGAGTCTAGAATTTCCTGGTTGATTCTCCGGGCTGTTGAGTAATGTGGCTCAAGTCATCGGCATCTGGAGGTCGCACATATGTGCCCTGGAAGTTGTCAAGAAATGCGTCTTCCAGATTTTCCCAACTGCCAATGGAATTTGCGGCGGGCTGTTTAGCCAGTGCGCCAAGCAGTCCTTTGAGCTTAAGGGGAAGATACTTGATGGCATGTAGATCTTCTCCGCGGGCCATGTGAATGTGGAGAAGGAAATCCTCGATCCATACCGCGGGGTCTGTGGTTCCATCGTATGATTCGATGTTTACGGGTTTAAACCCTTCTGGGAATTCATGATCCATCACTTCATCAGTGAAGCAGAGGGGGTGTGCAGCGCCTCTATGTTGGGCTATGTCACGGCGCAGTCCGGCTGCGTCTGGCTGGTTGTATTCGGCCCGACCGGATTTGCTGTTAGTGTATCCGGTATGACGGTCATCGCCATGTGTTTGGTAACGCCCGTGATCCGTGGAATCGATCTTGGTTGTCTCTGGCGTTATCCAGTTTATCATCGCAGGTCCTGAGTATTGCCCGGGCGTGAATAATCCGGTAGCGAAGTGCAGCTGGTATTTCGGCTGGTATGCCGCTTTGTCCCAACCTCGAGGTGATTACGATCAGCGGTGGGCGCTTGAGTCCATATTCCTCGGCTGCGGGACTTCTGTCCATACGTTCGCGTGAGCAGATCTTGATCAGCTTGGAGCTATTCTTTGCTTCTTCTTGAGGCTTCTCGCGGTGCCAATAAGCCGGGCGCTTGAAGCCCTCCCGCTCTGCGGGGTCTTCGGCATACGCCCGAACTTCGTCGTCGCCGAGGCTAATCTCGTCTTCAAGAGGGGCATGTAGTTGTCCTCCTTCGGATACCCGTCTGTGCCTCTTTATTCATTGGCTGTCATGCCCGTCTTCCTGTTCGGCCTGCTCGAAGGCGGGCTGTTCGGGGTTGTATTCATCGTCGGCATCGTCCGGATTATTATCGTCTCCGGTGCCGATATTGCCTTAGCGGGGCTTGGAGCGGCGCTGGCGACGCCCATGCTTTGCTTTCTTCTTGGAGGGGTTATCCTCCATTGCCTCATCGCCATTGTTTTCTTTCGGAGTGTCCACCATATATATATCATATGAAGAGGTGGCTGTCCACTGCCCTGTGAGCGGTGGCTCCTGTATGTCTCCTGCATCGTCGTCCATACCGTCGATGTCTTCGAAGTCAAAGTCGAGTACGTCGGTTAAATCGTCGATCGTGGCGAGAAAGTGGGTGATGGGTGGGCAGCGAATTCGCTTAAAGTAAACACTTGGCACTACCCTCAAGCCGGATATAGTTGACCCGAGCCTCGACAAAGAGACACTTCAATGAGTTCAAGATGTCGGCAAAGTCGACAGTCTTTGAAAGATGTCCGCAGCGGTAAACTCCATTACGGAAGGCCCACTGGCTCGGCTGGCTCGAGAGTGAGGACCGGGGCCAACACCCGGATATGAGTCCGAGGCCCTGTGGTTCTGGGGCTCCACAGAGGTGAGACCCGTGTTCGGCTCCATCGCCGATAAGTGTGCGGCCTGCGGGGCGGGGTCCAGCCCTCCGTCTATAGGCAACACAACCTGCCATGGATTTAGATCCGGGGCAGCTTCGGGGATGATGTCCCAGGCACTGTCCGACAGCAAGTCTAGGCCGTGCTCGACGTGGCTGTCCGGCGCTCCTGGCGCAGGCTTGAATCCGTCGAAGATCAAGTCTCCGCAGATATCTGCCATGTAGTTCAAGTTTTCGAACCTGATCTGGTGGCGGCGAAGTCTGTCGATCTGCTCCAATCGCTGCCAGCGGGTGGCCCACAGTGCGAAGCCGCCGGACACAAAGATCTGTCCGGGGAGAAAAGTCTCACCCTGGACCGTGTTGTTGGCGATTGGAGACGCCATTAAGCCTCGAAGCGACGACACAGAGGAACTCTCAATGAAACCACCAATGTCGGTGTCAAAACCGGCGGATCTCGGTAAGGGGTCCCGATACGCGCTCTTAGGCTGATGGTAACAGAAGCAAGGGACACAATGTTTACGAGTGTTCGCCCTCTCGATGGAGGTAAAACCCTACTTCCTGCTTGATTAA
The DNA here is from genome assembly GCA_021605145.1 of Aegilops bicornis. Taxonomy (NCBI): domain Eukaryota; kingdom Viridiplantae; phylum Streptophyta; class Magnoliopsida; order Poales; family Poaceae; genus Aegilops; species Aegilops bicornis. The sequence continues at coordinate 1,315,527 of JAHIAL010000051.1, forward strand.
TATTGAAGATTTGTAGAATACAAGAGTAGATCTACCACGAGATCGTAGAGGCTAAACCCTAAGAGCTAGCCTATGATGGTATGATTGTAATTGTGATCGGCCTTCTAAGGACCATCCTCTCCGGTTTATATAGACACCGGAGAGCTAGGGTTTACATGGAGTCAGTTACAAGGAAGGAAACATAATATCCGGATCGCCAAGCTTGTCTTCTATGCAAAGGAGAGTCCCATCCGGACACGAGCCGAAGTCTTGAGTCTTGTATCTTGACGCTTCTATAGTCCAGACGATGTATATAGTCCGGGTGTCCGGATACCCCCTTATCCAGGACTCCCTCAGTCACCATGTGTCCTCTCGGACCATCGTGGCCAAAGCATACCGAGCCGGATTTTATTGGCGGACGCCAACGAGATGGCAAAAGCAATAGTGGACAAGTGTGAAGGGGATGCTCTTGGTTTCTGTTTTACTCCAATATGTCCCACAAACCCGCATCAGCTCTAAAGACTATTCCACTCGTCTGGCCTTTCGCCGTTTGGGGATTGGACATGGTTGGACCTCTGAGAACCGGCAGGAGCGGATTTACCCATGTGCTGGTAGCAGTCGACAAGTTTACCAAGTGGATCGAAGCCAAGCCCATTGTCGGTGTCAAAACCGGCGGATCTCGGGTAGGGGGTCCCGAGGCTAATGCGTCTAGGCGGATGGAAACAGGAGACAAGGGACACGATGTTTTTACCCAGGTTCGGGCCCTCTCGATGGAGGTAAAACCCTACTCCTGCTTGATTAATATTGATGATATGGGTTGTACAAGAGTTGATCTACCACGAGATCAGAGAGGCTAAACCCTAGAAGCTAGCCTATGGTATGATTGTTGTCCGTCCTGCGGACTAAAACTCTCCGGTTTATATAGGCACCGGAGAGGGCTAGGGTTACACAGAGTCAATTACAATGGGAGGAAATCTACATATCGTATCGCCAAGCTTGCCTTCCACGCAAAGGAAAGTCCTATCCGGACACGGGACGAAGTCTTCAATTTTGTATCTTCACAGTCCGGGAGTCCGGCCAAAGGTCATAGTCCGGCCATCCGGACACCCCCTAATCCAGGACTCCCTCAAAGAGCTCCTCGAATCCAGGCTTCAATGACGAGGAGTCCGGCGGGCAAATTTGTCTTCGGCATTGCAAGGCGGGTTCCTCCTCCGAATACTTCATAGAAGATGTTGAACACACGGATAGTGTCCGGCCCTATAAAATAAGTTCCACATACCACCGTAGAGAGCATAATATCTGCACAAATCTAATCTGCTGACGTATTCCGTAGCGTGACGTCATGCCACGGCCAAGCCTTTATTCGAATCGTTTTACTGTCCCACCTCAGCGTGTTTAGCGAGGCCGTTTCCTTGGCACGTCTTGTCAAAGCAGAGATCGTGTCCCCTTATTCCGGGATTCTAATCAATACGGGCGTGGGTAACCCAACTGCGCCATCAATCGCGGCGCTTGGGAGATAAGCGAGCTTTACTAGGCTGGTGGGGGCACGCAGTTTCGGCCGCGCATATAAGGGGATAAGAATTCACCCTTTCAATCTACGCCTTCTTCTTCATTTGCTTATCCATTTCCGCGCACTCGAGCTCCAGCGCCCAAGTCCGCACTTCCCACCTCAACCTTCTCCAATCATTTCTGGAGCGTGAGGTAGATGGATGGCCTGCACCGTCACGGAGGGGCACATCAAAAAGTTGAGGAACACCGGATACTTGTCTGACGACATCGCGCACCGACTCCCAGATGAGGGGCAACTCATCCCCACCCCTAGACCCCATGAGAGGGTCGTGTTTCTCCCCCATTTCCTCCGCGGACTGGGCTTTCCTCTTCATCCATTTGTCCGGGGGCTCATGTTCTACTACGGCCTGGATTTCCATGATCTGGCCCCGAACTTCATCCTCAACATCTCGGCGTTTATCATCGTGTGTGAGGTCTTCCTCCGCATCCAGCCCCACTTTGGCTTATGGCTGAAGACCTTTAATGTCAAGCCGAAGGTCGTGGGCGGCCGACAAGCGGAGTGCGGATGCGCCATGGTGGGCAAAATGGCCAACGTCACATGGCTCAAGGGCTCCTTTGTGGAAACCATCAAAGGGTGGCAATCGGGGTGGTTCTACCTCACCGAACCGCGTGACCCTGAATGGGCAGCAGCCCCCGAGTTCCGATCTGGCATCCCCACATGGCTCACCTCATGGAAAGAGACGGGTCTATCGTGGAGTAATTCGGCAGAGGTGACCGGACTCCAAACCTGCGTCAAAGACCTGATCGACAGGAAGGTGAAACTTGTCACCGTAGTCCAGGTCATGCTCTTCCGCCGGATCCTCCCGTGTCAACGACGGGCTTTTAATTTGTGGGAACTCGACCCGGCCCAGCACCAAACTTTGTCCAGGCATTTCGACACAACGCACAAAGATGCCTGGAAGGTGCTTTTCAAGAGCTCCGAGGTTCACCCTCCCATTACCGAGGATCGCGGATTCTGCGCGAAGTGCCAAGCGGTAGCAGTAAGCTTAGTTTACCCATTACAGGTACTTGTTTTTCATAGTTTGACTCTATGCAGGATCTAAACTCCCATTCCTTTAACAAGATCGGCAGAAGAAGGCGGACAGATCGATTGTCGGCTCCTTTTCGAGGTCCAGCAGACGCCTGGCCTTAAGTCAAAGCTGGTTCCGGCACCTCACATGGTGCCGGAGAAGAAGGCCAAGAAAAAGGCCACGGGGACTCGAAAGAGTTCCCGACGCCTGGTGGTGTCGGATTCATCGCCCGACGACCCTGAAGCACACTCCGCCTCTGAAGACGAGGAGGAGGAAGAAGAAGCCTCTCCCCTCCAATGGGGAGGAAAGAAAAAAGAAGCCGCCCCAATTTGGGAGGCAGAAGATCCAAGAAGGGGAAGACCCTTCTTCCGGACTACGCCTCCGACGCTGACGACGGCCGAGAGGAATGGCCATCCAGGGCCAAGCACCTGGCAAAATCGTAAGTATCCGGATACCAGAATAACTTATGACGTTCCCCTATTGTACAGTACCTTCTGACGCCGAATTCAATCATGCAGTCCGCCCAAGGCTTAGCTCGGCGATTCGTCGAGAGGCTCCCTGGATTCATCGGATGTGAATAGCGCTTCACTCCCGACGGCCTCCTCCCCTCGCCCAGGTGGAGTCCCAAAAGGGGCTAAACCAGGAGGAGGTGGTCACTGAGGCGCCCAAGGCGACCTCCCGGACCCGAGCCCAAAGGGATGAAGCCCCAGAGATCTAAGTCCGCCCTGGGCGGACACCGGCCCGAACCTTCAATGTTCCGAGTCCGCAGCGGCCCCCCTCGCAAGAAGGGCAAGCCTCTGACGCCGGCGACCTCCGTCCAACCCGAGGCGCCGGACAATTCTTGGAGGTGCTTGGCGCCTCCATCAGCCGAGCACCTTGCTGTTATGAGTGCGGTGATTGAAAAGGTTCGATCCGCCAAGAGGCCGAAGTGAGAAGCCTATACCAGCCTTCTAACAAAGCTTTGAGGTATGTATTTAAAACATATAAAAATGTTACCGCATAGGCGGTAGCCTCACGATGCTCAGTTTGGTGTTTGGAAAGAAAAGCGGACCGAGGATCTAAAAAGACTATACGAGGAGTCTAACATAAATATGTCAATATGGGAATGCAGGCTCTTGCTTTGACCTCTCGCCGCACTAATCATGGAGGTTGATGCGTTGAAGCAGAGCCTCGAGCGGTCCGAGAACGAGCTCGGTCGTGCCAAGAAGCAGCTCGAGGACAAGGAAGGTAGGTTGTACCATATGTAAGTATATAAAAATACCTAGTTGCAAATAATGACAGGACCAACGTGAATATTACAGGGCCACAACCGAGGTGGCAGCCTGAAGGAAGCGCCGTCAAGGCCAAAGACAATGCGGCCGTGGGCGCCTTTGGCCGAGGAATAGCGGGAGGCGCAGTGGCGGAGGTGTGGCAAGAGCTCGATGCTCTCGTGAAGAAACACGAGAGTTTAGAGCTTGACTCAAAGACGCGAAAGTCCGAGCTTGCCTCGGCACTTGAAAGCGCCAAATCTGCCAAGGCCGAAGCCCAAAAAGCCCTCCAGGAGATTGAGGCGATGAAAAAGATTGCGGCGGGTAAGGCATTCTTTATGCAAAGCAAGCACGTGAAAGTAAATTACCTGTTACTTACCCGAATCCAGAGCTCTCCAGGAGCATTCGTAGATCTGCCCCGCAGTGTATCCGACGCCGCCGCATTCTACCAGGCCGAGGAAGGGAGCTCGACGGAGAAGGTGTTACCGTCCCGATATCTTTGAGGCGGACACCCAGTGCCCTGAGCGACCATTTGAAGCAGCTAGTCGAGCTTCATAAGGCAGCCAACAGGCCATGAAGGGGCATGATAGGCGGCTGTGGCTGGGGAGGCCATGCCTTTGAGCTACTTTGGGCTGGTCTGGCGCGTACGGTGGATGCCTGTCCACGGCTTGAAGTCATCAAGCGCTCCAGATGCATCGAGGCGCCCGTGAGGCTTTTTGCCCGTGCTAAAGTGCTGTGGGGCAAGCTGGATGTTGAGAAGCTGGTGAAGGATGGGCCACCGGAGGGGAAGGAGCATCGCAGGCCAGAGATGTATTATGAGGGTGTCCTGAAGGGTGCCCGTCTTGTAGCGAATGAATGTACCAGGGATGTAATTTTTGAGTAAACTCGCTCGTGTTTGTCCTTTGCGCTGAAAACTTGTTCATATGCGCTAAGCAACGCTTTTTGAATTTAAAATACTACCTTCTATGCGGCCGTTTATTAAATCTGAGAGATGCAAGTCGTCGGCTTCTACCCCCATGCCACGAGTGCTGGGGTGTTCGGGATAAACTTGAGCGCTCTTGTTCCCATTCTTGGGTCCGGTTTAGGAGGCGCTCAGCACACGCTGTAACAAGGCAATCGGACTTATAATGCTTTATCACTCTCCTTAGCCATAGAATTCTATAATTTTAAATTTCGGCGAAGCCCCTAGTATTCGGAAGACCGAGTTCGGGGCACTATCCATGCCTAGGCCAGATAAATCCAGCTCCTCGCTCTAAGCGGCATAAGTCTTTAGGGACTCGAAAAACCTCTCGAACAGCGACCGGTCTCGCGCCCTATCATGACGGTCAGTTTTAGCTTTCTCTACTGAGGTGTTAACCCAGCTCAACTGGGGCACAATCGCAGTAGTTCTCAGCGCTACCTTAGCCGACATAGCGGAACATAAGGTACCAAAACATGGGAGCCGGGAAAACCCAACTATTGACCCAAGACATGATTCGGAGCCGATGCATATAATGCTACAAGTTCGGGGTGCCGCACTCATAAGAGTGTTCGGTCTTCTCACACCGTGATACGGGAACTTAAGCCCTGGTGTATTGGCATTGCACTAAAGTGTACGGTTGCATAATGTCATGGTGAACATATTTACATGAAAATGAATGCAATAATAGACAAGAGCTATGTATTGTTTATTAAAGGGCTGCTTGAAAGCGACATGATACAAATAGTCACGATAAGCAAGAGATAGGATTATTTGACATGTCCCCTCACGAGGGCAAGCTGCAGACTTTAAGTAAGACATGTATTTAGCTTATTCTGAGAGACCACACGGACGTTAAGCGAAGGCTTTCTGTCTCCCTGGCTGTTGCATCATGTGTTCGGCGATTGTATTGCCGGACAGGTCTTCCGAAAAGTGGAGTCTTGAAAGTAAGAAAATAGAAATGACAAAATCGGGAGCCCTAGTGCGGTTGAGCCGTGGTTGTGCCCCTCCCCTTATGCCCATGGTATTTCCAGAGCGTAATTATGTACGGGTGGTACTGGTCTCGCAATCCCGCGAGGGCTGGGGTTGGGGCCGCACTGCTATGCTTGCTCGGAATGTGCCAGACGGTCTTGTTGTAGGTTACTCCGGCGCCGCTTTGACGTTGTCCTGACGCGTTTAATAAGCTGGGATCGAGAATTGCCTTGAGAGGCTACTTTGTACTTCCGCCGGCAGGGCCGCCGTGTGCTCCTCTGTTTGGAGAGAGCGTTCGGTGTTTCCATTGAACGTAATGACTCCGGGAGGGCCTGGCATCTTGAGCTTGAGATATGCGTAGTGCGGCACCGGATTGAATTTTGCAAATGCGGTTCGTCCAAGCAGGGCCTGATAGCCACTGCGGAACGGGACTATGTCAAAGATTAACTCCTCGCTTCGGAAATTATCCGGGGATCCGAAGACCACTTCAAGCGTAACTGAGCCTATATAGCTGGCTTCTACATCTAGTATGACGCCTTTAAAGGTCGTCTTTGTGGGTTTAATCCTTGAGGGATCTATACCCATTTTTCCCACTGTATCCTGATAAAGCAGATAAAGGCTGCTGCCGCCATCCATGAGGACTCTAGTAAGGTGAAATCCGTCAATGATTGGGTCTAGAACCAATGAGGTGAATCCGCCGTGACGAATGCTAGTGGGGTGGTCCCTTCGATCAAAAGTGATGGGGCAGGAGGACCATGGGTTGAACTTTGGGGCAACTGGCTCCAATGCATAGACGTCCTTGAGCGCACGCTTCCGTTCCCTTTTGGGGAGATGGGGTGTGTATATCATGTTTACCGTCCGCACTTGTGTGGGAAAGCCCTTCTGTCCTCTACTGTTCGGCGGCCGAGGCTCCTCCTCGTCATCGCTATGCAGCCCCTTGTCTCTGTGTTCGGCACTTAACTTGCCTGCCTGCTTGAACAACCAACAATCCCTGTTGGTGTGATTGGCAGGAGTTAGTCCAGTTGCCATGTATATCCGCTTGCCGGCGATTGATATCCGGTCTAAACTGATGGGCCTGGAGTATTTCTTTTGAATGGCTTTTTCCGTGACCGGGTTTAGAGCCTCGAATCCGGCATTAACTACCGATCCTCGGTATTATCGCCGTTAATCGCGGCGCTTTGTGCTTGTTACAACGCGACCTGCCATTGTTGTCCTTGGTATCCGAATTACGAGGCTCTTGGTCATATTATTGCTCTTGAGCTAGCCAACCGTCTTCTCCCGCGCAAAAGCGGGTCATGAGTGTCGTGAGGGCTGCCATAGATTTCGGCTTTTCCTGTCCTAGGTGCCGGGCAAGCCATTCGTCTCGGAGGTTATGTTTGAAGGCTGCAAGGGCTTCTGCGTCCGGACAATGACTATTTGATTTTTTCTTGGTTAGGAACCGCGTCCAAAATTGTCGGCGATTCCTCTCGGGCTGCTGAATTATGTGGCTTAGGTCGCCAGTCATGTGTGATTGGTCGCACATAAGTGCCACAGAAGTTGTCATGAATGCAATTCCAGGTCCTCCCAAAGAACCAATTGACTCACTGGCAAGCTGTTAAGCCAATGCCGAGCTGGTCCTTTAAGTTTGAGCGGGAGGTATTTGATAGCGTGTAGATCATCACCACGGGCCATCTGGATATGAAGGAGATAATCCTCGATCCATACCGCATGATCTGTTGTGCCATCGTATGATTCGATGTTCTGGGTTTAAACCCTCGGGATTTGATGATCCATTACTTCATCCGTGAAGCATAGTGGGTGTCTTGAGCGCCTGCATGTCTTGGGCTATATCACGGCCGTAGCTCGGATGAGCTTTATGCATTGTGTTCGGCCCGGCGTATTTGCCATATCCGACATAGCGATTATAAATCACGTGTCGTGTAAGAGGCGTCCATGCGATCCGTAGATCGATCTTGTTTGCCTTGCCTTGTCCTCCAATATGTCTCGCAGGTCTGGCGCGTTTCCCCGTGCCTTGGTACTTTTTGAGCGGCGCCGGGGTGCGGCTTGAGTTGAGGGCCGAAAGGCCTCTCTGTCGCGGCCACGGGGTGGCCGATCGGCCGCATCATACGCTGGTGATGTAGGTTTAGTTGCTTCCTCCTCTAGTTGGGGTTGCAGCTTGCGCTTTGGGTAGCTCTCGGAGGGGCGTTCAAGTTTGTACTCTTCGGCCGCCAGGACTTCAGTCTATCTGTCGGCTAGCAAATCTTGGTCAGCTCTAAGCTGCTGCTGTTTTTTCTTAAGGCTGCTTGCCGTGGCCATAAGCCTGCCTTTGAAACACTCTTGTTCGACGGGATCCTCTCGCACGACAAATTCGTCGTTGTGAGGCTTGCCTCGTCTTCGGAGGGAGGCATATAATTGTCGTCCTCGACCTCTCTATCTGCCGCACACTTATGAGGGCTGGCTTCTCCATCCTCCTGCTTGAATCCTGCCGAGGGGGGTTGTCTTCGCACCGTCCGGGGTGTTATTGTCTCGGTGCCGGAATCGCGTTTTGCCGTGGTGGGATTTAGAGTGGGCGCCACGACGCCTTTGAGCGCTTAGGCTGTTTCTTGGAGGGGTCGTCTCCGTTGTTCCATCGCCATCCCCTTCTTTTGGGGTGTGCACCATGTATATGTCATATGACGAGGTGGCTTTCCAGTGCCCTATAGGCGCTGGTTCTTGGTCGCCTCCTTCATCGGCGTTCATACCATCGATGTCTTCGGAGTCGAAGTCGAGCATGTCAGTTAAATCATCGACAGTGGCTATGAAGTGGGTGGTGGGTGGGTTTTGAATTTCTTCATCGTCCGCATCCCAACCTTGCTGACCATAGTCCGGCCAGGGCTCTCCTGATAAAGAGAGAGACTTTAGTGAGTTCAGGATGTCGCCAAAGGGCGAGTGCTGAAAGATGTCCGCGGTGGTGAACTCCATGATCGGAGCCCAATTGGGTTTGATCGGAAGGGGTGCGGAAGATTCGGAGTTCGGAAAGGAGTCCGGCACCTTGGAGTCACAAGCTTTATAAAAGGACAAGGCTGGTATTCGGCTCGATCGCCTAGAGATTGCAGCCCCCGAGGCGGTGTCCAACCGTCCATCCCCGATTGGCGCGGTCGGCTCCGAGCTAAGGGTAGGAGCGGACACCTGAGCGGCGCTCTGGGCATTGTCCGGCGGCAGAGCTAGATCATGCATATCGTGACAGTGCGGCGCGCTCGGCTGTGGCTCGAATCCGTCGAAGATCAAGTCCCCGCGGATATCAGCCGTGTAGTTCAAATTTCCAAATCTGACACGATGGCGGTAGCGTAGCTTTCGATCTGCTCCAGTTAGCCATGGCTGCTTAATTGCCTGCAGCAAAGCCGAACACGAAGATCTGTCCGGGGAGAAAAGTCTCGCCATGGACCGCTTCATGGTTGATGATTGAAGAAGCCATAGGGCCTAAAGGTGACGACACAGAGGAACTCTCAATGAAAGCACCAATGTCGGTGTCAAAACCGGCGGATCTCGGGTAGGGGGTCCCGAACTGTGCATCTAGGCGGATGGTAACAGGAGACAAGGGACATGATGTTTTTACCCAGGTTCGGGCCCTCTCGTTGGAGGTAAAACCCTAGTCATGCTTGATTAATATTGATGATATGGGTAGTACAAGAGTTGATCTACCACGAGATCAGAGAGGCTAAACCCTAGAAGCTAGCCTATGGTATGATTGTTGTCCATCCTGCGGACTAAAACTCTCCGGTTTATATAGACACCGGAGAGGGCTAGGAATTACACAGAAGTCGGTTACAATGGGAGGAGATCTACATATCAGACGCCAAGCTTGCCTTCCACTCCAAGGAAATTCCTATCCGGACACGGGACGAAGTCTTCAATCTTGTATCTTCACAGTCCGGGAGTCCGGCCAAAGGTCATAGTCCGGCCATCCGGACACCCCCTAATCCAGGACTCCCTCACCCATCAAAAACCTTGAAGCAAGCACTGTTGTGAGTTTCATTAGGGAGTTGATATTCAGATATGGTGTACCACACAGCATCATCACAGATAACGGGTCGAACTTCGACTCCGACGAGTTCAGAACCTTTTGCGCTTCCCAAGGCACGAGGGTCGATTACGCTTCGGTCGCCCACCCTCAGTTGAATGGACAGGCAGAGCGGGCGAACAGATTGATTCTCAAAGGATTGAAGCCTCGGTTAATGCATGACCTCAACCACGCGGCAGGAGCTTGGGTCAATGAGCTCCCATCAGTGTTGTGGGGGATGAGGACAACTCCCAATCGGTCGACTGGACGGACTCCATTCTTATTAGTCTACGGGGCCGAAGCCATTTTGCCGAGCGATTTGCTCCACAACGCTCCCCAAGTGGAGCTCTTCTCAGAAGAGGAAGCAAAGCAAGCTCGACAAGATGCAGTCGACCTCCTGGAGGAAGAAAGAGAGATGGCCTTGATCCAGTCGACCATTTATCAGCAAGACCTGCGTCGATTCCATGCCAGGAACGTAAGGGGTCGGGCATTCCGGGAAGGAGACTTTGTCCTTCGAGTGGATCAGCAGAAGCCACACAAGCTCGCCCCCGCTTGGGAAGGCCCTTTCATCGTCACCAAGGTGCTCCACAACAGAGCATACCGTCTCTTCAATGTCGAGCACAACAAAGATGAACCACGCGCCTGGAATGCGGAACTTCTCCGCCCCTTTTACTCTTAAGCATTTAGACCGATGAGATGTAATAAGAAGTACCTCTTAGTTTGTTTATCAAAAGACATCATTCTATAGTCTTTCGAATGATTGTTGTTTATTTATTTTGTATGTGTTGCCTTAGCAGCGAATCTGTTTCGCCTAGGATGAAGTTATAAAATCCTACCGAGTGGTGAGTCCGCCTCCCACTCGGGGGCTTAGCTGCAGCCCAGTGCTCGCCTAAGTTTGTAAAATCCTACCGAGTGGTGAGTCCGCCTCCCACTCGGGGGCTTAGCTGCAGCCCAGTGCTCGCCTAAGTTTGTAAAATCCTACCGAGTGGTGAGTCCGCCTCCCACTTGGGGGCTTAGCTGCAGCCCAGTGCTCGCCTAAGTTTGTAAAATCCTACCGAGTGGAGAGCAATCCTCCCACGCGGGGGCTTAGCTGCGATCCCACTTTTCTCTACTTAGGTTTGAAAAAATCCTCCCCAGTGGAGAGCAATCCTCCCACTCGGGGGCTTAGCTGCAGCCCAGTGCTCGCCTAAGTTTGTAAAATCCTACCGAGTGGATAGCAATCCTCCCACACGGGGGCTTAGCTGCAGTCTCGTACTCACCTAAGTTTGAAAAAATCCTACCAAGTGGTGAGTTCGCCTCCCACTCGGGGGCTTAGCTGCAGCCCGGTGCTCACCTAAGTTTGTAAAATCCTACCGAGTGGAGAGCAATCCTCCCACGCGGGGGCTTAGCTGCAGTCCTACACTCGCCTAAGTTTGAAAAATCCTGCAGTGGAGAGCAATCCTCCCACTCGGGGCTTAGCTGCAGCCAGTGCTCGCCTAAGTTTGTAAAATCCCACCGAGTGGAGAGCAATCCTCCCACGGGCTTAGCCGCTGTCTCATACTACCTAAGTTGGAAAAAAATCCCTCACCGAGTGGTGAGTCCGCCTCCCACTCGGGGCTTCAGCTGCAGCCCAGTGCTCGCCTAGGTTTGTAAAATCCTACCGAGTGGTGAGTCTGCCTCCCACTCGGGGGCTTAGCTGCAGCCCAGTGCTCGCCTAAGTTTGTAAAATCCTACCGAGTGGTGAGTCCTCCTCCCATTCGGGGGCTTAGCTGCAGCCAGACTCACCTAAGTTTGAAAATCCTATCGAGTGGAGAGCAATCCTCCCACTGGGGCTTAGCTATGATCCAAGACTCGCCTAAGTTTGAAAAAATTCTACCGAGTGGAGAGCAATACTCTCACTCGGGGGGCTTAGCTGCAGTCCCATACTCGCCTAAGTTTGAAAAATCCTACCGAGTGGAGAGCGATCCTCCCACTCAGGGGCTTAGCCGCTGTCCCCTGCTCGCCTAAGTTTGAAAAACCTTGCTGATGAGCTGATCAATGCTACTCAAGGATCACCCAATCGATTGACAGGAACGTCAAGACCATTGCCGAAAGTGCCCACGATGAGCTGATCAATGCTACTCAAGAGATCACCCGATCGGGTCGACCGGAACGCCAAGACCATTGCTGAAAGTGCCTTACTGATGAGCTGATCAATGCTACTCAAGGTTCACCCGATCGGTCGACTGGAACGTCAAGACCATTGCTGAGTGCCTTACTGATGAGCTGATCAATGCTGCTCAAGGATCACCCGATCGGCCGACTGAAACGTCAAGACCATTGTTGAGTGCCTTGCTGATAAGCTGTTCAATACTACTCAAGGGTCACTCAACCGGTCGACTGGAACGCAAAACCATTGCTGACATGCCTTGCTGATAAGCTGACCAATGTTGCTCAAGGATCGCCCGATCAGGCGACTGGCCCTCCTCTTCCAGAAGCCGCATCAAGCAAACAGACAACAGTTCGAGAGAAAAGCAGATTTCGTTCGAAGGCAGATGCGATATATGAGATGATAAATTCGAAGGTTCTTAACCGCAGAATAAAGTGCTCGGGCATCAGGCCCGAAGGAGTTTTAACGGTTACAAATCCACTTGGCATTCCGAGGCAAATAAAAGCGGTGGCATAACGTTCTTTAATCACTCGGCGGGAGAAGGGAATCGGCGATTCGCGGAAGGCTGTCGAGATCGATCTTTATCGACGATGCGATAAGTGGGCTGCCTCGAGGAAAGTGTCCATGAAGTCATGGAAGGAATGCTTCTTAGTGTTTGCCACTTTGAGAGCTACCAGCTTGTGTTCCTTAGCTTCCTTGCAGTGCACTCGGACCAAAGACAAGGCGACATCAGCACCACAGCGGGCAGAAGATTTCTTCCAGTCTTGCACTCGGCCTGGAATCTGATTCAGCCGAGTCATCAAGGACTCGAGGTCTTGAGACGTTTCCGCCTGAGGCCAGAGTTTGGTGTGCACTCGGGCCATCGCCGCCTTCAGCCGAGCCAGATTGTCGACTGCACCGTCCAAGCGTGATTCCAGTCGAAGCAAGTTCATCGCGACTTCATCTTTCATGGGACAGTTGATGGGGTCGAAACCAGTCTCGACCCATCCAGTTTCAGCTTCAAAGTCCTGACAGAGTTCTGTTCCATCACAACAAACAATGAGTTGACAGTATTATAAATTTCAGTCGACGGCAGTTATCTAATGGAACAGTCATACCTTCAAGCTTCAAGACGAGCTTCGCCGCAAGTTGTTCCAAATGAGACTCTAGCTTGCCCGTCTTAGTCCTGAGACCATCAACCGGCGGTCGAGTTCTCCTTTGTCCTTCCTCGATTGTTCGAATTCACGATTGGCGTCAAGATGGCCGTCTTCAATTTCAGCGTTCTCGTCCTCCAATCTTGCCGACCGAAGCCGACTACGGTCCACAAGCTTCGTCTTCTCGCGTGCTTCCTTATGAGCAGCTGCCAGATCCAGATCCTTCTGCTCCAGAGCTTCCTTCATCCTCTCTAAAGAAACAACACTCTTCAGACGAGACTGAAGTTGGCGATTTTCTCTACGCACATCTACTTATCTGAAGTCACTCGATTAAAAGAGACTGAAAGAAAGGCATTGAGAAGCGGAGAAAGTCCACCGTGCGCGGTGAAAGCAGTCAAATGGTTACCTCCCATGATGGCCGTTTCTTGTTGGGCAGTCTTCAGATTCTTCTTCGCCAATTCGAGGTCAAGTTCAACGCTGATATGCTTCTTATTCAACTCGGTGAGCCAAGCTCCAAGATCACAAGACCTCTACAGTCGGAAAGACAAACATTTCAGTCGACAGGTATAAGAGACAGTGAAGGAAAAGATTTACTCTAAGACTACTGCCGAATCAAATATTCAACAGTAGTCTCGAGGACCTACCGATGGGTGCACTTAGCGATGCCCCTTTGGATCGAGATCAATACTCAGCATGAGTTCAAAAAAAAAGAGGACAGAGAGATATATTATCAGACTCCAGTCGACTGCCAGCAGCCGACCGTGGTCTCGGGGACTACACCCAGTGGGTGCACTCGATGTGGCCCCACTGATTCGGAAAGTGCAAAATTGAAGATCTCCTGAGTTCTAAACAAAGGAACACCCAGTGGGTGATTAGATATAAAGTAACGCTCAAAGGTTCGGTCGGAATTCTACTGACCTGGACATTGAGTACGAAGAGGCAGTCTTTGGCATTGTAAGCTATCCGACTAGCTTCATGCATCACTTTCACCCGCTCCATGACAAGATTAAGCTTGGCGAAGAGCTTCCTAAGCGGCTTTTCGGCGAGTAAATGCGGAGTTTGATATGCAACAAAGAGGGATGGCTCCAGAGGGGTCGAAGCAGTTATCGGATCAAATGAGTGGAGTTGCACCGGTGCAGCGGGCGTCTGTGCAGTCGACCCCGACGGACGATTAGTCGTCAACGGGTTAGCTAACGTGACGTTAGTCCGAACTATCGCCTTAGGCGCCGGTGTCGACTGAGGGATTTGGACTTCAAGTCTCCTCCTGCTCGAACCTCCACTCTTCTTCCTCCTCTCCTGTAGAGGCGCTTCTTCTTCTTTGTCGTCAGGAAGCACAACGATGTCTTGCGGAGCTACATAAGAAGAGAAGTATCAAATTTTCAATCAATCGACGCCCTTTCGATTCATGGTAACTGAGTTGATGAACTTACCATCTCGTGAGGTGGCTTCTTCGTCTCCTGGCGCCTTGTCAACATCCATGTCAGTGGCAGCAGAGGTGGGGCTGAAAGGACACAAGAGTTGGTCGGTCAGATCAAGAAAACCTTCAGTCGACTTACAGAAACTCAAACATGATACCCACCCTGAGGCAATGGGGACGTCCATCTTGATTCACGGCAAAGTCTTCCGAGTCTTGGAGGGAGCAACTTTAGGCTGCTTGGCCACCTTCTCCGTCAGCTCCGGAGTCGACGTCCGATTGCGCTTCTGAGTACCAACACTCGGACCCACCCCTTTCCCACGCCCGCCGACCGAATCATGCTGCTGTTTGGATCGACCTTCGGAGCGGGGCGACGAGTCAACTTCCTCCTCCTCATCTGATCCTCGCTCTCCTCCTCCTCGTCGCTTCCTTGAGAATCCCACTCGACACTATCCTCCACGTTGTCATCCCCCTCCTGGGCCTGTTCCAAAGCCTGTTCACCGTTGCGCATCGAATGCATCTCAGTGAACACCTGCAGAGCAAATTGGTCAAATGAGAGTCGGTCAATATCAAAATACGATGGAGCATGAATGAGAAGCGATTGAACGAAAAGAGTACCTTGTCCGGGTGGATTTACGCTGCTAAAGGAGCGACCCGCCCTAGACCCTCTGGGATTGTCCTGATTACTGTGATGCTCCTCACCACGAAAGGCTACTGTTGAGACGGCACCTCTTCCGGATGGGTCCGGCGGTGTCGTCCCGCCAATCTGACCACATCGGGTGATCACGGGCCTGCAGAGGCTGGATTCGTCGACTGAGGAACACCTCCAACAGATCCAGACCCGTGACGCCATCATTGATAAGCTGAACCACCCTGTCCACCAACATCCTTGTCTCCATGATCTCGCCAGTAGTCACTTTCGATTGGAGGCGAAGTCTGGACTCGGTCAAAGCGAGAAGTGGGGAGACCGGTGACCGAGAGTCGCGGCATCTTGGCAATAGAACCAAGTCGACTGCCAGCCTCTAACAGAGTCAGGAAGGGTCATGGCAGGAAAGGCACTCCCTTTTCTCTTTTGGATACATAAACCCCCACACATCTGGATGACATGGGTTTTCAAGTCACTCGACTTCGCCTTTTTACCGATTGGGAACGAATAGTGAATATATGTTTGAAAAGACCCCAGTGCGGTCGACACCCCAAGAAGTTCTCGCACGTCGACACGAAAGTGGCTAAATGTGTGATGGAGTTGGGGAGAAATGGTGGAGTTGAGCACCGAAAAAGTTCAGAAACCCCGAAGAAAGGATGCGGGGAAGCGAAAAGCATGATCGGCGTAGGTGGCGAAGCGAAAGCGCCTCACCCGGTCGAGGTTGAGGACTCATCTCCCCCTCCGACAGCCTCGCCGCTCCCTTGGCGATCAACCCCGACTCCATCAGCTCGTCCAGGTCCGCCTGCTGAGTCGAAGACCGGATCCAATCTCCCTGGATCCAGCCCGGCGGCAGCCCCGCGCGCGACAACGACCCGCGTTGGAGCTTCTTGCCCTTCGCCACCTCCTTCGTCTTCTTTGCGCGCTCTAGCGCCGCCGTCTTGTCCTTCACCATAGCGACGGGGCAGCGGCGTCGGAGCGGAAGAGTAAAGTGTGGCGGAGAAGCAGAGAAAGGAGGAAGAAGAAAAAATGCAGTCTGGGACGCCACTTGGCCCAGTCGATCACCTTATAAGAGGTCATTTAAGTGAAGCCCGACGTGGGGCATGGACGATCCCGTCAAATCCCGCAACAGTCGCGTGCAGAGTATGTGGCGAAAAAGGTGGCGTGGGAATCGAGGAATCACTGCTTATCCGCTCCGCACGCTTCGGCCTCCCCCGTCTGGCGTGCTCCCCCAAAATTTCATTTCCCGCGAAATCCGGGATACACTGCAGACAATCGCGCCCAGGATCCCGCGCTCCAACACGACACTCGGCACACAAGATCAACAGTTCATTCGACCGGTCTTACCGAATGGATCAAGGCAACCGAAGTCGACGCTAAGTACCAACGCAGCGTTAGGACTTCTGAAAGCACTCTCGAAGTACCGAAGCTCGGAACAGGTTCAATTTCAACCTACTTTGCACTCACACCTTAATCCATTCGGGGGCTACTAATGAGGATACAGACCTGGGTAGGGTCATAGGCCTGACCTACACACCCCTACCCAAGGTCAACGCCTGAAGATGAGAAGACCAAGGATCCACTCGACGATGCAATCACTCGACCAGAATTCTCTACCTTCACTCGACCATATGGGAACCACTCGACTACGTCGAATACCAGGAGTCGGTAGGACGTACAACGGCCGGATATTCACTCCTTAGTCTTCATGAGCATTAAGAGTACTTAATGCTGGCGTTACCAGTAACGCCCCTTACTTTATGTACATTAGTTCCCTTGTAATGGAGGCGGGCTGGGGTCCTGGCGAACTCTATATAAGCCACCCCCCTCCTCTGGCACAAGGGTTTGCACCCCCTGTAATTCAACACACATAATCCAATCGACCACCTCTGGGCACCGAGACGTAGGGCTATTACTTCCTCCGAGAAGGGCCTGAACTCGTAAATCTCGTGTATACATCTTTGCCATAGCTAAGATCTTGCCTCTCCATACCTACCCCCCTTTCTACTGTCAGCCTTAGAACCACGACACCATCCATGCCGAGAAGCAACGTGGGTTCCGCCCCAGGCGACGCATGATGTCTACTACACAACCTTCTTTTTGTAGACGTTGTTGGGCCTGCAAGTGCACAGGTTTGTAGGACAGTAGCAAATTTCCCTCAAGTGGATGACCTAAGGTTTATCAATCCGTAGGGAGGCGTGAGATGAAGATGGTCTCTCTCAAACAACCCTGCAACCAAATAACAAAGAGTCTCTTGTGTCCCCAACACACCCAATACAATGGTAAATTATATAGATGCACTAGTTCAATAAGAGATGAAGATACAAGTGCAAAATAGATAGTAGATATAGGTTTTTGTAATCTGAAATAATAAAAACAGCAAAGGTAACAAGTGGTAAAAGTGAGCATAAAGCGGTATTGCAAATGATAGGAAACAAGGCCTAGGTTCATACTTTCACTAGTGCAAGTTCTCTCAACAATAATAACATAGATAGATCATATAACTAGCCCTCAACATGCAACAAAGAGTCACTCCAAAGCCACTAATAGCGGAGAACAAACGTAGAGATTATGGTAGGGTCTGAAGAAACCACCTCAAAGTTATCCTTTCTGTTCTATCTATTCAAGAGTTCGTAGTAAAAATAACATAAAGCTATTCTTTTCGCTCAATCCATCATAGAGTTCATACTAGAATAACACCTTAAGACACAAATCAACCAAAACCCTAATGTCACCTAGATACTCCATTGTCACCTCAAGTATCCGTGGGCATGATGATACGATATGCGTCACACAATCTTTATTCATCCAACCAACATAAAAAGTACTTCAAAGAGTGCCCCAAAGCTACTACCGGAGAGTCAAGAACGTGTGCCAACCCCTATGCATAGGTTCCCAATGTCACGAAAGCCGCAAGTTGATCACCAAAACATACATCAAGTAGATCGCAAGACATACATCAAGTGTTCTCATAAAAGACTCAATCCGATAAGATAACTTCAAAGGGGAAACTCAATTGATCACAAGACAGTAGAGGGGGAGAAACATCATAAGATCCAACTACAATAGCAAAGCTCGATACATCAAGATCGTGCCATAGAGGGAACACGAGAGAGAACACGAGAGAGAGAGATCAAACACATAGCTCTTTGGTACATACCCTCGGCCCGAGGTGAACTACTCCCTCCTCGTCATGGAGAGCGCCGGATGATGAAGATGGCCACCGTGATGGGTCCCCCTCCCGTGAGGTGCGAACAGAGGTCCCGTTGGTTTTTCGTGGCTCACGGAGGCTTGCGGCGGAACTCCCGATCTATCTTCCTGTTCGGAAGTTTTAGGGCACGTGGTTATATATGGGTGCAAGGAGTGCGTCGGTGGACCTGGGTGCTCACGAGGCGAGGGGCACGCCCCCACCCTAAATGGGCAGCCCGACTCTCGACAGCGTGCACTCCAAGTCCATTAGGTGGGTTTCCTTCCAAAATTAACTTCTCCAGTTGATTTCGTTCCGTTTTGACTCCGTCGATATTCCTTTCCTCGAAACAACGAAATAGGCATAAAAGCAAATCAGAAATTTGGGCCTCCGGTTAATAGGTTACTCCCAAAAATAATATAAAAGTGGATAATAAAGCCCAATATTTCCTAAAACAGTAGATAAAGTAGCATGGAGCAATCAAAAATTATAGATACGTTGGAGACGTATCAAGCATCCCCAAGCTTAATTTCACCGTCCTCGAGTAGGTAAATGATAAAAAGAGAATTTTGATGCGGAGTGATACTTTGGCAAAATTTTCAATGTAAATCTTCTTAATTGTGGTATGAATATTCAGATCCGAAAGATTCAAGACAAAAGTTCATATTGACATAAAAGTAATAATACTTCAAGCATACTAATCAAAGCAATCATGTCTTCTCAAAATAGCATGGCCAAAGAAAGTTATCCCTGCAAAATCATATAGTCTGGCTATGCTTCATCTTCATCACACAAAGTATTTAATCATGCACAACCCCGGCGATTTGAGCCAAGCAATTGTTTCATACTTTAATAATCTCAAACTCTTTCAACTTTCACGCAATACATGAGCGTGAGCCATGGACATAGCACTATAGGTGGAATAGAATGGTGGTTGTGGAGAGGACAAAAAAGGAGAAGATAGTCTCACATCAACTAGGCGTATCAATAGGCTATGGAGATGCCCATCAATAGATATCGATGTGAGTGAGTAGGGATTGCCATGCAACGGATGCACTAGAGCTATAAGTATATGAAAGCTCAACAAAAGAAACTAAGTGGGTGTGCATCCAACTTGCTTGCTCATGAAGACCTAGGGCACTTTTGAGGAAGCCCATCATTGGAATATACAAGCCAAGTTCTATAATGAAAATTCCCACTATATAGTATATGAAAGTGACAACATATGAGACTCTCTATCATGAAGATCATGGTGCTGCTTTGAAGCACAAGTGTGAAAAAAGGATAGTAGCATTGTCCCTTCTCTCTTTTTCTCTCATTTTTTTTAGTTGGCCTTTCTTCTTTTTTTTATGGCCACTCTTTTTTTTGTCCGGAGTCTCATCCCGACTTATGGGGGAATCATAGTCTCCATCATCCTTTCCTCACTGGGACAATGCTCTAATAATGATTATCATCACACTTTTATTTTTCTTACAACTCAACAATTACAACTCGATAATTAGAACAAAATATGACTCTATATGAATGCCTCCGGCGGTGTACCGGGATATGCAATGAATCAAGAGCGACTTGTACGAAAGAATTATGAAGGTGGCCTTGCCACAAACACAATGTCATCTACATGTTCATGCAAAAAGCAATATGACAAAAGTAATGTATGTCATATGAACGGAATGGTGGAAAGTTGCATGGCAATATATCTCGGAATGGCTATGGAAATGCCATGATAGGTAGGTATGGTGGCTGTTTTGAGGAAGGTATATGGTGGGTGTATGATACCGGCAAAAAGTCTTGTGATGATTAGAGAGGCTAGCAATGGTGGAAGGGTCAGAGTGCGTATAATCCATGGACTCAACATTAATCAAAAGAACTCATGCACTTGTTGCAAAAATTTAGAAGTCATCAAAAACCAAAGCACTACACGCATACTCCTAGGGGGATAGATTGGTGGGAAAAGACCATCGCCATTCCCCGATCGCCACTCATAAGGAAGACAATCAATAAATAAAATTGTGCTCCGACTTCATCACAAAGCGGTTCACCATACGTGCATGCTACGGGAATCACAAACTTCAACACAAGCATTCTTTAAATTCATAATCACCCCAACTAGCATTGCTTTGATATTATCACCTCCATATCTCAAAAGAATTATCAAGCATCAAACTTATGTTAGTATTCAACACACTCAAAAGAAAGTTTCACATATCTTGAATACCAGGTATATTAATATTAAGCAAATTACAATGCTATTAACGACTCTCAAAATAATCTAAGTGATGCTTGAGAGATCAATAGTTACTTTAAAACAAATCCACCACCGTGCTCTAAATGATCTAAGTGAAGCACTAGAGCAAAACTATCAATCTCAAAAGATATAAGTGAAGCACATAGAGCATTCTAGCAAATTCCAAATCATGTATGGATCTCTCTCATTTAAGAATTTTAGATCTTGGTATTGTATTCAAGCAGCAAGCAAAACAAAATAAAACGACATTGCAAGGATAGCACAACTCATGTGAAGAAGCAAAAACTTAGGTTCGACCGATACTAACCGATGATTGCCGAAGAAGAAAGGTGGGATGCCTACCGGGGCATCCCCAAGCTTAGATGCTTGAGACTTCTTGAAATATTATCTTGGGGTGCCTTGGGCTTCCCCAAGCTTGAACTTTTGTGTCTCCTTAATTCCTCTCATATCATGGTTTCTCTCTTTTATCAAAAGCTTCATTCACAACAAACTCAACAAGAACTCGTGGAGATAGGTTAGTGTAAACCAATGCAAAACCATATCATCTTCTACTGTAACAAATCACTAACATTATTATTCAACATTTAATACTAAATGCCTCTGCATATTTAATACTCCTATCCTCAAATAGAATCATTAAACAAGCAAACATATGCCAACAATGCAAACATAACAGCAATCTCTTGAAAACAGTACAGTCTGTAAAGAATGCAAGAGTATCAATACTTCTCTGACTCCAAAAATTATGAACTAAAATTCCCACTGTAATAAATTTATCAGAGCTTAATATGCAAAAAGATTCAACGTTATAACGTTCTCTGACTTTTCTAGGGAATTTTTGCAACAGCGGTAAACTTTCTGTTTTGAAACAGCAACATGTATACTAGCAAAATAAGCATGGCAAAGGCTATCCTTGACTTTTTTATTGAAACTAAAGATGCAAAACATTATTCTAACTAACAGCAAGCAAAAACTAACAAAACAAAATGACGCTCCAAGCAAAACACAAATCATGTGGCCAATAAAAATATAGCTCCAAGTAAAGTTACCGATGAACGAAGACGAAAGAGGGGATGACTTCAAGGGCATCCCCAAGCTAAGGCTCTTGGTTGTCCTTGAATATTACCTTGGGGTGCCTTGGGCATCCCCAAGCTTAGGCTCTTGCCACTCTTTATTCCATAGTCCATCGAATCCTTACCCAAAACTTGAAAACTTCAACCACACAACACTCAACACAAAACTCGTAAGCTCCGTTAGTATAAGAAAATAAAACCACCACTTAGGTACTGTAATGAACTCATTCTTAATTCATATTGGTCTAATATCTACTGTATTGTAACATCTCTATGGTTCATACCACTTAATACTAGCCATAGATGCATCAAAATAAGCAAACAACACATAGAAAACAGAATCTGTCAAAAACAGAACAGTCTGTAGTAATCTATATAAAACGTATACTTCTGGAACCCCAAAAATTATGAAATAAATTTCTGGAACTGAGGAATTTGTCTATTAATTATCTGCGAAAAGAATCAACCTAAAAGCACTCTTCAGTAAAACATGGCAGCTATTCTCGTGAGCGCAAAAGTTTCTGTTTTCTACAGCAAGATCATACAAACTTCACCCAAGTCTTCCCAAAGGTTCTACTTGGCACTTTATTGAAATAAAAGCTACAAAACATGATTGCTACAGTAGCGTAATCATGTGGACACACAAAAACAGTAAGGATAAATATTGGGTTGTCTCCCAACAAGCGCTTTTCTTTAATGCCTTTTTAGCTAGGCATGATGATGACAATGATGCTCACATAAAAGATAAGAATTGAAACATAATGGGAGCATCATGAAGCATATGACTAGCACATTTTAAGCCTAACCCACTTGCTATGCATAGGGATTTTGTGAGCAAACAACTTATGGGAACAATAATCAACTAGCATAGGATGGCACAACAAGCATAACTTTAAGATTTTAAGCACATAGAGAGGAAACTTGACATTATTGCAATTCCTACAAGCATATGTTCCTCCCTCATAATAATTTTCAGTAGCATCATGAATGAATTAAACAATGTAACCAGAACGTAAAGCATTCTTTTCATGTTCTACAAGCATAGAAAATTTACTACTCTCAACATAAGCAAATTTCTTCTCATGAATAGTAGTGGGAGCAAACTCAACAAAATAACTATCATGTGATTGAAAATTAAGATCAAGATGACATGTTTCATGATTATCATTATTCTTTAAAGCATACGTGTCATCACAATAATCATCACAGATAGGAGGCATGCTTTCATCATAGTAAATTTGCTCATCAAAGCTTGGGGGACAAAAAATATCATCTCCATCAAACATAGCTTCCCAAGCTTGTGGCTTTGCATATCATTAGCATCATGGATATTCAAGGAATTCATACTAACAACATTGCAATCATGCTCATAATTCACATATTTCATGCCAAGTATTCTATGTAGTTCTTCTTCTAGCACTTGAGCACAATTTTCCTTTCCGTCATACTCACGAAAGATATTAAAAAGACGAAGCGTATGAGACAAACTTAACTCCATTTTTTTGTAGTTTTCTTTTATAAACTAAACTAGTGCTAAAACAAGAAACAAAAAGATTCGATTGCAAGATCTAAAGATATACCTTCAAGCGCTTAACTTCCCGTCAATCGGCGCCACAAAAGAGCTTGATGTCTACTACACAACCTTCTTCTTGTAGACGTTGTTGGGCCCGCAAGTGCACAGGTTTGTAGGACAGTAGCAAATTTCTCAAGTGGATAAACTAAGGTTTATCAATCCGTAGGAGGCGAGGGATGAAGATGGTCCCTCTCAAACAACCCTGCAACCAAATAACAAAGAGTCTCTTGTGTCCCCAACACACCCAATACAATGGTAAATTGTATAGGTGCACTAGTTCGGCGAAGAGATGAAGATACAAGTGCAAAATAGATAGTAGATGTAGGTTTTTGTAATCTGAAATAATAAAAACAGCAAGGTAACAAGTGCTAAAAGTGGCGTAAACGGTATTGCAATGATAGGAAACAAGGCCTAGGGTTCATACTTTCACTAGTGCAAGTTCTCTCAACAATAATAACATAGATAGATCATATAACGAGCCCTCAACATGCAACAAAGAGTCACTCCAAAGCCACTAATAGCGGAGAACAAACGTAGAGATTATGGTAGGGTACGAAACCACCTCAAAGTTATCCTTTCTATTCTATCTATTCAAGAGTTCGTAGTAAAATAACATAAAGCTAATCTTTCCGCTCAATCCATCATAGAGTTCATACTAGAATAACACCTTAAGACACAAATCAACCAAAACCCTAATGTCACCTAGATACTCCATTGTCACCTCAAGTATCCGTGGGCATGATGATACGATATGCGTCACACAATCTCAGATTCATCCAACCAACATAAAAGTACTTCAAAGAGTGCCCCAAAGCTACTACGGAGAGTCAAGAACGTGCCAACCCCTATGCATAGGTTCCCAATGTCACGAAACCCGCAAGTTGATCACCAAAACATACATCAAGGGGATCGCAAGACATACATCAAGTGTTCTCATAAAAGACTCAATCCGATAAGATAACTTCAAAGGGGAAAATCAATTCATCACAAGAGAGTAGAGGGGGAGAAACATCATAAGATCCAACTACAATAGCAAAGCTCGGGATACATCAAGATCGTGCCATAGAGGGAACACGAGAGAGAACACGAGAGAGAGATCAAACACATAGCTATGGTACATACCCTCAACCTCGAGGGTGAACTACTCCTCCCTCGTCATGGAGAGCGCCGGGATGATGAAGATGGCCACGGTGATGGGTCCCCCCTCCTGGCAGGTGCTTGAACAGGGTCCCGCTGGTTTTTCGTGGCTCGAGGCTTGCGTGCGTAACTCCGGATCTATCTTCTGCTGGAAGTTTTAGGGCACGAGGTATATATATGGGTGCAAGGGGTACGTCGGTGGACCTCCGAGGTGCTCACGAGGCAGGGGGGCGCGCCCAGGGGGGGTGTTGGAAATATCCCCTAGAGGCAATAATAAAAGGATTATTATTATATTTCCTTGTTCATGATAATTGTCTTTTATTCATGCTATACTTGTATTATCCGGAAATCATAATACACGTGTGAATACATAGACCACAATATGTCCCTAGTGAGCCTCTAGTTGACTAGCTCGTTGATCAATGATAGTCATGGTTTTACGACTATGGACATTGGATGTCATTGATAACGGGATCACATCATTGGGAGAATGATGTGATGGACAAGACCCAATCCTAAGCATAGCACAAGATCGTGTAGTTCGCTTGCTAGAGCTTTTTCCAATGTCAAGTATCTTTTCCTTAGACCATGAGATCGTGTAACTCCGGATACCGTAGGAGTGCTTTGGGTGTACCAAACGTCACAACGTAATCGGGTGACTATAAAGGTGCAATCGTATCTCCGAAAGTGTCTGTTGGGTTGACACGGATCGAAACTCGATTTGTCACTCCGTATGACGGAGAGGTATCTCTGGGCCCACTCGATAATGCATCATCATAATGAGCTCAAAGTGACCAGAATTAATACGTCACTGCGGCATCATGCATTACGATGCGAGTAAAGTGACTTGCCGTAACGAGATTGAACGAGGTATTGGGATACCGACGATCGAATCTCGGGCAAGTAACGTCTTAGATTGACAAAGGGAATTGTATACGGGGTTGCTTGAATCCTCGACATCGTGCTTCATCCGATGAGATCATCGAGGAGCTTGTGGCAGCCAACATGGGTATCCAGATCCCGCTGTTGGTTATTGACCGAGAGCCGTCCCGATCATGTCTACATGTCTCCCGAGCCCATAGGGTCTACACACTTAAGGTTCGGTGATGCTAGGGTTGTATTAATATGAGTATGCAGCAAACCGAAAGTTGTTCGGAGTTCTGGATGAGATCCCGGACGTCACGAGGAGTTCCGGAAATGTCCGGAGGTAAAGAATTATATATGGGAAGTCGAAGCTCGCCATCGGAAAGTTTCAGGTCCACTGAAGATTGTACCCGACCACCTGGAAGGGTCCCGGGGTCCATCGGGTGGGGCCACCTATCCCGGAGGGCCCCATGGGCTGAAGTGGGAGGAACCAGCCCTCGGTGGGCTGGTGCGCCTGGGCCCCCTCTGCGCCTAGGGTTGGGAACCCTAGGGGAGGGGGCGCCTCCACTTGCCTTGGGGTGCACTCCACCCCCTTGGCCGCCGCCCCCCTACGAGATCCCATCTCCTAGGGCAGGCGCCCCCCTGGGGTCCCTATATAAAGAAGGGGGGTGGGAGGGCAGCCGCACCCAACACCTGGCGCCTCCCTCCCCTCCCTGCTCCACCTCTCCCTCCCGTAGTTGCTTGGCGGAAGCCTGCCGAGCCTTGCTCAAGATCCACCACCACGCCTTGCGTCAGGTGTTGCTGAATCTTCATCAACCTCTCCTTCCCCTTGCCGGATCAAGAAGGAGGAGACGCCACGCTGACCAAACGTGTGTTGAACGCAGAGGTGCCGTCCGTTCGGCGCTAGGATCTCCGGTGATTTGGATCACGACGAGAACGACTCCCTCAACCCCGTTCTCTTGAATGCTTCCGCACGCGATCTACATAAGTATGTAGATGCACTCCTATCACTCGTTGCTAGATGAACTCATATATGGATCTTGGTGAACGTAGGAAAATTTTTATTTTATGCAACGTTCCCCAACAGTGGTTTCAGAGCTAGGTCTATGCGTAGTTCTCTATTGCACGAGTAGAACACAATTTGTTGTGGGCGTAGATGTTGTCACCTTTCTTGCCGCTACTAGTCTTATTTTGCTTCAGCGGTATTGTGGGATGAAGCAGCCCGGACCGACCTTACACGTACGCTTACGTGAGACAGTTTCCACCGACTGACATGCACTAGTTGCATAAGGTGGCTAGCGGGTGTCTGTCTCTCCCACTTTAGTTGGAGCGGATTCGACGAAAAGGGTCTAAATGAAGGGTAAATAGAAGTTGACAAATCACGTTGTGGCTTTTTCGTAGGTAAGAAAACATTCTTGCTAGAACCCTGTTGCAGCCACGTAAAAGATGCAAGAACAATTAGAGGACGTCTAACTTGTTTTTGCAGCAATTGCCTTGTGATGTGATATGGCCAAAAGTTGTGATGAATGAGATCATGTTCTTGTAATAGGAATCACGACTTGCATGTCGATGAGTATGACAACCGGCAGGAGCCATAGGAGTTGTCTTAATTATTGTATGACCTGCGTGTCAATGATTTAACGCCATGTAATTACTTTACTTTATTGCTAAACCATTAGCTATAGTAGTAGAAGTAATAGTTGGCGAAAGCAACTTCATGGAGACACGATGATGGAGATCATGGTGTCATGCCAAAGGACAAGATGATCATGGAGCCCCAAGATGGAGATCAAAGGAGCTATATGATATTGGCCATATCATGTCACTATTATTTGATTGCATGTGATGTTTATCATGTTTTGCATCTTGTTTACTTAGAATGACGGTAGTAAATAAGATGATCCCTCATAATAATTTCAAGAAAGTGTTCCCCTAATCAGTGCACCGTTGCTAAAGTTCGTCGTTTTGAAGCACCACGTGATGATCGGGTGTGATAGATTCCTACGCTCACATACAACGGTGTAAGACAGATTTACACATGCAAAATACTTAGGTTAACTTGACGAGCCTAGCATGTACGGACATGGCCTCGGAACACAAGAGACCGAAAGGTCGAACATGAGTCGTATGGAAGATACGATCAACATGGAGATGTTCACCGACGATGAATAGTCCGTCTCACGTGATGATTGGACACGGCCTAGTCGACTCGGATCATGTAACACTTAGATGACTAGAGGGATGTCAAATCTGAGTGGGAGTTCATTAAATAATTTGATTAGATGAACTTAATTATCATGAACATTAGTCTAAAATCTTTGCAAAATGTCTTGTAGATCAAATGGCCAACGCTCATGTCACCATGAACTTCAACGCGTTCCTAGAGAAAACCAAGCTGAAAGATGATGGCAGCAACTATTCTGGATCGGGTCCTAACCGAGGATCATCCTCATAGCTGCCAAGAAACAATATGTCCTAGAAGCACCGCTAGGTGAAGCACCCATCCTGCAGAACCAAGACGTTATGAACGCTTGGCGGTCGTCTTGATGATTACTCCCTCGTTCAAAGTGCGGCATGCTTTACAAACTTAGAACGGGCTCCAAAAAGCGTTTTGAGCAACACGGAGCATACGAGATGTTCGAGGAGCTAAAACTGGTTTTCCAAGCTCATGCCCGGTCGAGATATGAAGTCTCCAAGTTCTATAGTTGTAAGATGGAGGAAAATAGTTACATCGGTGAGCACATACTCAAAATGTCTGAAGTTGCACAACCGCCTGTCCTAGCTGGACATTAACCTCCCGACGAGGCGGTCATTGACAGAATCCTTGATCGCTCCCACCGAGCTACAACAGCTTTGTGATGAACTACAATATCACGAGGGGATGGTGAAAACTATTCCTCAAGTATTTTCAATGCTGAAGTCAGCAGAGGTAGAAATCAAGAAGGAACATCAAGTGTTGATGGTCAATAAAACCAAAGAAGTTCAAGAAGGGCAAGGGTAAGAAGAACTTCAAGAAGGACGGCAAGGATGTTGCCGCCTGGTGAAGCCAGTTGCCGTCGGAACACTAGTACAAAAGAGGGCTTTGGTCCACCCCAAGTTAGCCCATTAGTCCCGTTCAGTTTAGAACTGGACTAATGGGGCATTAGTCCTGCTGTCAGGCGCCCAGGCCACGTGGGCCATTTGTCCTGTCACCGTTCGACCTTTTAGTCCTGGTTGGTGCCACGAACCGACTAAAGGGTGCGATGACCATTAGTCGGTTCATTGGCACCGGTAGGACTAAAGGTTAGACCTTTAGTCCAGTTCGTGCCACCAACCGGGCACTAATGGGGTTTGAGGTGATTAAATCTTGGGTTCATGGCACAAACCGGGACTAAAGGTCCCATTTTCAAACTCCCACCCCCCCTGGGATCGCCTTTTCTGTTTTAAAAAAATAAAAGAAAATGATGAAAATGTCAAAAAATAAAATAATAAGTTTCCCATGTGATATATGGTCTAGTTGGGAAAATTTGCAAATGTGAATTTCGACTTTATTTGCAAAATCTCTCTAGAATTTAGTAAAATGAGCATAACTTTTGCATACTGACTCGGATGAAAAAGTTTTTTATATGAAAAATCATCTACTCGAAAAGTTACATCCAAATTTAACTTGGGAACCCTGTTAAACATTTTCAAAATCCTCAAAAACCTAAAAGAAAAAAGTTACGGGGCTTTTAAGATCTAGAAGTGGAAAAAATCTAAAAATTTCAAGTCGTGGTCAAACAATGGTCAAACTAATTATTCTAGAATATTAGTGTTACTAAATAATTATTTCAGTTATTTTGAATTTTGGTCAAATCTGGTCAAACTTTGGTCAAACTATGGTCAAACTATGGTCAAACAATGGTCAAACTAATTATTCAAAATAACTATTGTTTTTTAAATAATTATTGTTTTTAAAACAATAGTTTCAAACTCAAACAAAGTTGAAATGTGTCACTTCATGCTCAAGCAGAATTCTGAGGGGTTAATAGGATTGACATCGTACTATTGTCGTGGAAAACAACAAGTGCAGACTTGGAAACGAGGGAGAATAGAACCCGAAGGTTAAGCGTGCTCAGGCTGGGGGAGTGGGAGGATGGGTGACCGTTCGGGAAGTTAGATGATTAGGAATGATGAGGGGTGATTAGAGATTAGAGGATAAATTGAGCAGTGATGAGGGGTGGTGATTAGAGATTAGAGGTTAAAAAAATTAAGAAATTTGAAAAAAAAATTCAAAAAAAATCAAGAAAAAATTCCAAAAAAAATTCCAAAAATAAATTTCAAAAAAAAATCATAAAATTTCCTTTAGTCCCGGTTGGTGTTACCAACCGGGACTAAAGGTGGAGCTCAAACGTGACATGGTAGTCCCGAGCTCGATTGAACCGACTTAAAATGGAGGCATTAGTACCAACCCTTTAGTCCCGGTTCATGAACCGGGACTAAAGGCCCTCACCAACCGGGACAATAGGCCCTTTTTCTACTAGTGGAAGAAGTCAAAGAATGGACCCAAGCCTGAGACTGAGTGCTTTTATTGCAAGGGGAAGGGTCACTGGAAGCGGAACTGCCCCAAATACTTAGCGGACAAGAAGGCCGGCAACACTAAAGGTATATTTGATATACATGTAATTGATGTGTACCTTACCGCATCAGTAGTAACTCCCGGTATTTGATACCGTGCCGTTGCTCATATTTGTAACTCCACAGCAGGAGCTGCGGAATAAGCGAGATGGCGAAGGGCGAGGTGATTGGCGCTGCTTAGAATGGTTCCGAGGTCGATGCGATCACCGGGCGACACACTACCTCTACATTGACCAACTGGATTAGTTTGAAACCACATTAATTGTTATTTAGTTCCAAGTTTGAGCATGAACATTGTATAATGATCTCATTTAATACGAGCTGGCTAATCATTTAAATCAGAGAATAATGGTTGTTCTATTTATATGAGAGATATGTTTTATGGTCATGCTCCGATGGTCACCGGGTTTATTCTTAATGAATCTCGAGCGTGATGTTACACATATTCATAGTGTGAGTACCAAAAGATGTAAAGTTGATAACGATAGTCCCACATACTTGTGGCACTACCGCCTTGGTCACATTGGTGTCAAGCGCATGAAGAAGCTCCATGCTAATGGACTTTTAGAGTCTCTCGATTATGAATCATTTGACACATGCGAACCATGCCTCATGGGCAAAATGATCAAGACTCCGCTTCTCCGGAACAATGGAGCGAGCAACCAACTTTTGGAAATCATACATACCGATGTGTGCGGTCCAATGAGCGTTGAGGCTCATGGAGGATATCGTTATTTTCTCACTCTCACGGGCGACTTAAGTAGATATGGGTATGTCTACTTGATGAAACACAAGTCCGAGACCTTTGAAAAGTTCAAGGAATTTCAGAATGAGGTAGAGAATCAACGGACCGAAAATAAAGTTCTTACGATCGCATCGTGGAGGAGAATATTTAAGTCACGCAATTTGGTACACACTTAAGGAAATGTGGAATCATTTCACAACTCACGCCGCCGAACACCTCAACAGAATTCGGTGTGTCCGATCGTCTTAATCGCACGCTATTGGATATGGTGCGATCTATGATGTCTCTTACTGATTTACCGCTATCATTTTGGGGATACGCTCTAGAGACAGCTACATTCACTTTAAATAGGCCACCGTCTAAATCCGTTGAGACGACACCGTATGAATTATGGTTTGGGAAGAAACCTAAGCTGTCATTTCAAAAAGTTTGGGGATGCGATGCTTATGTCAAGAAACTTCAACCCGAAAAGCTCGAACCCAAGTCGGAAAAATGCGTCTTCATAGGATACCCTAAGGAAACCATTGGGTATACCTTCTACCTTAGATCCGAAGGCAAGATCTTTGTTGCCAAGAACGGATCCTTTCTGGAAAAAGAGTTTCTCTTGAAAGGAGTAAGTCGGAGGAAAGTAGAACTTGATGAAGTACTACCTCTTGAACCGGAAAGTAGTGCAGCTCAGGAAAATGTTCCTGTGGTGCCTACAGCGACTAGAGAGGAAATTAATGATGATGATCAAGGTACTTCGGATCAAGTTGCTACTAAACTCAGAGGGTCCACAAGGACACGTTCCACACCAGAGTGGTATGGCAACCCTGTCACGGAAATCATGTTGTTGGACAACGTAACCTTGAACTATGAAGAAGCGATGGCGGCCCAGATTCCAACAAATGGCTTGAAGCCATGCAATCCGAGATAGGATCCATGTATGAAAACAAAGTATGGACTTTGACAGACTTGCCCGATGATCGGCGAGCGATAGAAAACAAATGGATCTTTAGGAAGAAGACGGACGCGGATGGTAATGTTACCATCTATAAAGCTCGACTTGTCGCTAAGGGTTATCGGCAAGTTCAAGGGGTTGACTACGATGAGACTTTCTCTCCCGTAGCCGTTTTGAAGTCCGTCCGAATCATGTTAGCAATTGCCGCATACTATGATTATGAGATATGGCAAATGGACGTCAAAACGGCATTCCTTAACGGCTATCTTAAGGAAGAACTGTATATGATGCAGCCGGAAGGTTTTGTCGACCCTAAGAATGCTAACAAGGTATGCAAGCTCCAGCGATCCACTTATGGGTTGGTGCAAGCATCTCGGAGTTGGAACATTCGCTTTGATGAGATGATCAAAGCGTTTGGGATTATGCAGACCTATGGAGAAGCCTGCGTTTACAAGAAAGTGAGTGGGAGCTCTGCAGCATTTCTCATATTGTATGTAGATGACATACTTTTGATGGGAAATGATATAGAACTTTTGGACAGCATTAAGGCCTACTTGAATAAGAGTTTTTCAATGAAGGACCTTGGAGAAGCTTCTTATATATTAGGCATCAAGATCTATAGAGATAGATCGAGACGCCTCATAGGTCTTTCACAAAGCACATACCTTTGATAAGATATTGAAGAAGTTCAAAATGGATCAGTCCAAGAAAGGGTTCTTGCACAGACATTACAAGGTGTGAAATTGAGCTCGCTCAATGTCCAAACCCATGTAAGATATAGAAGAGATGAGTGTCATCCCTATGCCTCAAAGAATAGGATCTATTATGTATGCGATGCTGTGTACTGCATCTAATGTAAACCTTGCCGTAAGTTTGGTAGGAAGGTACCAAAGTAATCCCGACAAGGAACACCGGACAGCGGTCAAGAATATCCTGAAGTACTGAAAAGGACTAAGGACATGTTTCTCGTTTATGGAGGTGACGAAGAGCTCGTCAGTAAAGGGTTACGTCGACGCCTTGACCCGACCTGATCTGGATGACTCTAAGTCACAAACCGGATACATGTATATGTTGAATGGTGGAGCAGAAGCTGGTGCAGCTGCAAGCGAGGCGTCGTGGCGGGATCTACATGTGAAGCGGAGTACATGGCAGCCTCGGAGGCAGCGCATGAAGCAATTTGGGTGAAGGAGTTCATCACCGACCTAGGAGTCATACCCAATGCGTGGGGCCGATCAAACTCTTTCAGGACAACATCGAGCTATTGCACTTGCCAAGGAGCCCAGGTTTCACAAGAAGACCAGGCACATCAAGCGTCGCTTCAACTCCATTCGTGAAAATGTTCAACATGGATACATAGAAATTTGCAAAGTACATACGGATCTGAATGTCGCAGATCCGTTGACTAAACCTCTTCCGCGAGCAAAACATGATCAACACCAGAACTCTATGGGTGTTCGATTCATCACAATGTAACTAGATTATTGACTCTAGTGCAAATGGGGAGACTGTTGGAAATATGCCCTAGAGGCAATAATAAAAGGATTATTATTATATTTCCTTGTTCATGATAATTGTCTTTTATTCATGCTATAATTGTATTATCCGGAAATCGTAATACACGTGTGAATACATAGACAACAATATGTCCCTAGTGAGCCTCTAGTTGACTAGCTCGTTGATCAACAGATAGTCATGGTTTCCTGACTATGGACATTGGATGTCATTGATAACGGGATCACATCATTAGGAGAATGATGTGATGGACAAGACCCAATCCTAAGCATAGCACAAGATCGTGTAGTTCGTTTGCTAGAGCTTTTTCCAATGTCAAGTATCTTTTCCTTAGACCATGAGATCGTGTAACTCCCTGATACCGTAGGAGTGCTTTGGGTGTACCAAACGTCACAACGTAACTGGGTGACTATAAAGGTGCACTACGGTATCTCCGAAAGTGTCTGGGTTGATACGGATCGAGACTGGATTTGTCACTCCGTATGACGGAGAAGTATCTCCGGGCCACTTTGCGGTAATGTGTCAGACCCCGATTCCAAGTCACATCGATCTAGCCAGTAACACCTCATATCACTTTGCGGCCTCACGACGGTATTCCCACGGGTGTCGCCTTACCATGGCCCGGGACCGTTTATGCCTTTTGGCTCACGTATATGATAGTGTCGCTAGCATCCATATGACAGAGAACCGGCCGACATGGCTAGTCGTGAACCCAAAGCTGCACTAACCCAAGGGGACAGCATACATGAATCACCTCGAGCATGTCGGTCGGCGTCACGAATCCGGGCTGTAGCACTGGCTAACAGGACTCGAGAACGGGCTGTAGCGAGCTAGGCGGGACTCGGATGTCACCGCGTGACATTTCCCGAAAAGGGCAGAACCACGAGAACGAAGTGAAACACATGCCGCTACCAAGTGTTACGAGCGATAATCTTTGAGCTAGCGAGGACTCCGGTGAACTGGCTGAAGCGGACTACTATGGCTCAAGGAAGCACTAGACTACATTTCCCCCATAAGAGAGGCTGCCAAGGATAAACAACTAGATTGTCGGATCCCACACATACCAAGCATTTCAATAACATACACACAATATGCTCGATATGTGCAAATACAACATGGCATCACAACATGACTCTACAACTCAAGTATTTATACATTAGGCTCCAAGGAGCGAGATATTACAAACATGGGTCTCATGACCCAACATTCAGAGCATACAAGTCAAAGCACAAGCGGAAGCTTAACATGTTTGAGTACGTCTGAGACATCTACAAATGAAAAAGGCTTAGAAGCGACTATCTACCGAGATCTGCAGGGCACAAGATCGTAGCTGAGGTATCAAGCTAAGCGTCAAGTCCACGCGGAACTACTAGCAAGACTGACGTCTCTCTGCAAAACATAAAATAAGCAAAGCGTGAGTACAAATGTACTCAAAGAAGACTTACATCGTAACTAACTACATATGCATCATTATCAACAAAGAGGGTGGTGGAGTTTGACCGCAGAAGCCAGCTTTTGACTCCGGTGGCTATCCCGAACTACTTAACGCAAGTAACTCTTTTGAGGTGGCACACACGAGTCCTCATATTCACCAATCAATACACCACTATGGATTCGATTCCGTCTTCCTACGAGAACGCCATCCATAGCACTCACGCTTATCTTGCGCATTTTAGGGTATCTGTGGCGACCGGTTTTCCGGGTATTAATTTCCAGAAAATGGTCGTCGTGCTCAACAGCCCCAAGATTACTGTTAGCTGATGAGGCATCAACTTGATACAGAAATTCCAAGCAAAAAAATACAAACTATGTAACCCTTGACCCATCCCAGACTGTGATACTTAACCACGGACACGGCTTTACGAATAGGTTTAATCTCCGCAGAGGGTGTACTCTTTACCCACAAGTAACGGATTCCTTTAGTCCATCGTGACTAATTCGCTCTCACGGTCTTTTAATTGAAAACACACCGACTTGCACACACCACCTTAACTTACCGTGTCGTGAATCACCCACGACACTTGTTAAGCAAAACTCTAAGTGGGGAGGCTACAACCTCGCGTAGCATGGGATCAAATTTATATCACGCTCTAAGGGTGGCCTCCCTCTCGGTCTCAACCGAAACACCCATGCCCCGGACCAGATGGCATGCCTACCAGCCACAACCCAGTATCTTCCACCGTGGCCTCTCTCAGACGGTGTGTGCTTGAAAGGGGTTGACGACTTACAGAATCGTACCTACTGCGGCGAGGACAAGTAGAAGTACAAAGGCAAGTATGGGAGTTCTTTGGAACAGGACTTGACCTCACGGTCAACTCGGGGAGGTTTATAACTTCCTGCATAACATTTATAACCAAAATATTCCAACCAATAAAATCAACACTCATCATACCTTACCATACCATACCGGACATCACCGTCCCGACGGAGATCGGCGACAAACTCATGCCTACCCAAGGCAGGGGTTTTCCCAGATTCCTTACCGGTATGCATGCAAGGCACATGAGGATGATTTACATCACATGTATATTCATTCCCAACAGCAAGAAGATCACTATTATGCATCCATGCAAATGATCATATCACATGAAATAACGAACTCTTCGAAATGAGGTGGTGGTATAAACGTGTCGAATAACACACCAAAATTATTATGCCGGGGTTCAGAATGCTTGCCTTTAATATGTGGAAAGGCAGGGTGCACTCCAAAACTTTTGAAAGTTTTCTCCCCTCTCTTCAAAATCCTATTTAAAATATAATTGAATTAACACACAACTTTAAAACAGCACAAAAAGTTGTCTTGAAAATTATTCAAATAAATCTTAAAATAAACTAGATCAAATTTGAGAGAGGTAGGAAAAAGAATCAACTCATTTGGAGTTGTATTTAAAAAGTTATAGACAGTCAAAGTTCTGGTCAAAAACTGTTATTTAAAATAAAACAGAAAAAGAAAAATGTTTCGAACTGACCACGTCGAAGGCGTATTCTAAAAATAGGTTTCCACTTAAGCCTGCGTGGATCGGCACTTGGGTCATCGACAGTGGACCCGCTGCCCATCGGGTTTGACGATCCACGCCGCGTCGCCTCCTCCGGCCAAAACAGAGGCGGAGTTCGGCGTGATGCTCACTTGGCGAATGACGGCACCCGTTCAGAAACGGAAGCCATCCAGCGCCTCGAGGATCGAGATGGTCACTCCGGTGGTCGATATGGTCTCTGGGTGGACGGAGCTGCCCGGCGAAGCTTCAAGCGGACGGTGGTCGTCAGGCAGAGTGAATTTTCCCCAGTGAGTCTCGATCAAAATTGAACAGGGGTGGATTCACGAGGGAAGAGGAAGCTCTGGTGAAGAGAGTGGAGAGGGGAGGCTCTGGTGGTGCCGGAATGGGCCAGAAGCGATGGCGGGCTGCTTGCCGGAGACGGGAAGAAGGCCTCCCTCCACGATTGCGGTGTGGGGGTGCCATGGGGTGGCCTGAGGTTGCCTCCGTGCTTGAATGGGTTCGGTGGCCTCCTTATATAAGCGCAACGAGGTCGGTTTGCGGCGGCTGGATAAGTTCGTGACGAACCGCCTCCTAGAAGGGCAGGCGTCGTGGACGCAGCGAAGCTAGAGGACACTCGAGAGGATGAGGCTGAGCTGTTCCGAGGCAGTGTGGCGGCGGAGAGGCTTAGGCGGCACCGACTGGCAGAGGCGCTGTCGACGCCGGGCGCTGCCGCCAAGGCTCGACGGCGGTGCGCAGGGCACCAGAGCTGCTTATGGCGTGATGCGATGAGAGGGGAGTGTGGCGCGGCCTCTGTGGTGCAGGCAAACCAGGGCGCGACGTGGCGGTTTAGGCAAGACGTGCAGCAGCGCTCTACTGGCGCCCGAACACTTGCACGACGGACGTGTTCTACGAAAAGCCAGGCGTGTTAGAGGTATAGCGTGAGGTGGCAATCAGCGACGTGGGTTACGAGTAGCTAGGAGTCTATTGGACATGGTGGTTAGGCAAGACAAGCAAGATCCTAGTGCAAGCTACGACTCATGTCAAACTGGTCATGCCCGCAGGTGGTGTTCGACAGAATGCCACATGCACCTAGGCATTTCTTGAAGTGGTCAAATCTTCCAGAGTGGGGTCTCTTTAGATGCAAGAGAGGGTGGTGAGGTTAGTTTGTCCAAAGCACAAACTTGCTAGTGCAAGTTTTGCAAAACTTCAATTCTGGACAGGAGATAAAATGGCATCATTACATGGACTAAAAATGATCCAATGGGTGCATGCTCCTGGACTTAGGGGTTTGGCAGGGAGGACAACAAGCAGGGAAAAGAATCAAGGATGAAGGAGCAACTAAAAATGTGGTTGCTGTACAAATCCTCTAGTTGGACCAGAATAGAGAAGAGGTTGGTTCACTCAATTTTTCCAAAGAACAACATTAGGTTATTGCATAAAGTTTAATAATGTGCTCCTACTGACATCCCAAAATTTTGGTAGGAGTTTTAAAGAAATATTTAAATAGGTTGTAGTGTAAAAATGCTCTCTGGACCAGATTTGAAACTATGGTGTAGGGCTCAAAATATCCAAAGAATGAAGTATCTTTTTACATAAAAGTGATTTGGAAACATCACATGACATCCCCAAATTTTGGTAGGATTTTTGAATGAATTTATAAAAGGGTCAGAGTTCAAACAGGACCATAAAGTCATGGGAAACCATTTTTCAAGATAGTCAAGATTATTAGGAATAAATTATGTAATTAATTCCTCTGAATAAAGAAAAGTTTTTCTTGAGAGGATACACAATTCCAATAACATATTTGAAAAGTTTTCACTGAAGGAAACAACTCCATGATAAATAGGAAGGAAAAGTTTAAAGAAAATAAAAAGGGAGCCCGGAAGGCAAATGTTTTAAATCCTGGCAAACTTTTAGAGTAATAAAAATAAGGTTAAAATTTTGGGGTGTCACAGTATCCACTTTCACTTGTCTATGAACTGTTATAGGCAACCCAGAAGTCCTTTACATGGACACGGCTATTCGAATAGATGATGTTAACCCTTGCAGGGTGTACTTCTTCACACACGCTCACCACTTACCGCCGTTTACATCGACATGTACTTGCAACCTTCAAGCGGAAGCCCAATGTGGGTGTCGGCCACAGCCTACCTAAACACTCAAGTCTCTAGTCCAGGTTTATCGCCTATTCAGGTTCCATCCAGGAGTCCGGCCGAGGTTTCCACATCTGGCCCCGAACGATGTGTGTGTGGTTCCCGAGACACCAAGCAGGCGCTTCGGTACACCAGACCCACGGTGTATCCACCGCATCATAGCCCACCCCTAGAGTCAGCGCTACGCACGGCCTCCAACACATATCCTACAAACACCAGAAACTAGTTGCAACTCCTGGACAGAGAACAAGGGTGGTTAAGAAGCCGAGAGGGTCCATAGGTTTCATGCCCAATGCGTGGTAGTAACTGTTTCATGGATCACAAACACAAAACTCAGTTCCTGAGGACGGTTTCAATGAGACAACCCACCATGTACTCCTACATGGCCTCTCACCGCTACCTTTACCAAATCGTGTTCACACACTTAGCTCTCAACAAGATGGGACATGTTCACACACCTCCGATCCATCCCCGATGAATCAGACCTGACACAACTCTAAGCAATAGCAGGCACGACAAACAAGCATGAATGAGTAGGCACATCAGGGCTCAAACAATTCCTACTCATGCTAGTGGGTTTCATCTATTTACTGTGGAATGACAGTCATGCGAGAGGATAAAGGGGTTCAGCTACATGACAGCAAGTAATGTATGAATCGTTGTTGTCCTAATGCAGTAAAAGAGAGCAGGAGGCGAGAGAGTGGGATTATATCGGAATGAACAAGGGGTTTTGCTTGCTGTCACTTCAAGATATTATAGCTCTTCAACGGTGTCATCGATCTCATCGTTGAAACCACGTCTATCGAGAGGGGACAATTCTCGGCAAACAAAGAGGGACACAATCAATGCAATGCAACAAATATGATGCATGATAATGTCATGGCAATATGCTGTGATTTGAGCTAATGCAACTAGCAACATATTAAATGAAGTTGGTTTGAATACAAGATTCAAATTCAAACTCCATATGTGATTACTCAAATGCCATTTAATTGATTTGAACTAAACAGTGAACAAAAGTTGTTCTAACATGCATGAAAATGGTACAGACGGATAGATTGCATTTTTCTGATAATTTTTCATATATAAATTATTTCATTTGGAGTTACGGTTGAATTACTATGAATTTTAGAAGTTTTGGCTATTTTAAAATTTCACGAAAAAGAAATAAATCTAGAAATTATATTATTACATCAAGATTACGTCATGCTGACCTCAGCAGGTCATCGTGCGCCACCGGTCAAACCTGACCGGTGGGGTCCACCGTCGCTGATCGGGCTGGTCAGTGTCAATGACATGTGGGCCTAGTCAACAGCCACGTCGGCACGGTCAACTCTGACGCGTGGGTCCACTAGATTAGATTAACTCTTAACTAGTTTGGTTAGCCGGTTAATTGAGCCTGTGGGGTCCGACTGCCAGTGTCTGGGGGTTAACTAAGCAAGGTAATTAAGCCCTAATGGCGTGGTTAGCCAGCGGCTAATCGCCGGCGACCACAGGCCACGGCGGAGGCGTCGGGTTTGCTCCTCCGGCGACCAAACGAGTGGCGGAGGGGCTCTGCGTGGAGCTGGTGCTCATCCGCATCCAACGGAGCAAGCAGTAGTGGCTGGGGTGGTCTACAGCGTCGACGGCGTCGAGCTTTGCGGCGGCCGGAGCTCGGCAAGGTCGGGTTCCTGGGAGCATGCTGAGCACGCGACGGTGCTTGGACGCAAGCTGCGGCTGCTTTGTTGGTCTTGTGGCGATGAGACATGGCGGCAGGGAGCCTGCGTCCATGCAACTCTGACCTAGAGGACGCGGGCGAACATGGGAGTAGGGGGAAAAGAAGCAGAAGCTCACCGCGGGTCTGCTGGTGCTGCTGGCAAGGCAGGGAGGCAAGCGGTCCGGCGAATCGATGGCGCAGATCACCGGCACCCGAGGTCGAGGACGGCAGCGTTGGTAGTGAAGAAGGCCGTCCGGGCTTGCGTTCTTCTGCTTGGAGGCGCGAGGCGTTGCGGCGGAGTCGATGGGCATGTCGGCAGGGGGTGCAGTGGCCGGTGGCCACGGCTACGGCGATCGGCGGCGACGGCAACGCTCGGGTGTCTTGGCGTGAGAGAGAGATGAGGGAGGAGGAGCACGGGAAGAGTGAGGGAATGGGCCAGGGAGCTGCGTCGCGTCTCGAGGGCGTGGGGGAGGGAGGAGAGCTCGCCCGGTGAGCTGGGGCTGGCGCCCAGCGTCGTCTTTACTGGTTACGCCTCTGCCTCTTGGCAGAGGTAGAAAACAGTCATGCCCCTATAAATTTGGGCCTCTCTGATCTTTGAGGTGGCCTCTCTGGTGGCTGCACAGGTGAAGCCAGGTAAGCTCTCCCTCTGGTTTTCCTATTTTTAGTTTCTGTTTTCTATTATTCTGTAGTCTTTAGGGCTTTACTAAAAATACCAGAACATTTTCAAAAATCCTGAAGATAACTGTGGGCTCTATTTGGATTATTCCTAACAACCCAAAACTAGTTTCAGAATTATTAGAGCACTTAAAAATATTTATAGGATTTAAATGCCCCAATTCAAATACATGTGATGAGTTAATTCAATAATCCAAATGTCATGGAAAAATGTGCAATATCTCCTGATTCTTTATTTTCCGACATTTTCCAAAAAT
The DNA here is from genome assembly GCA_021605145.1 of Aegilops bicornis. Lineage (NCBI taxonomy): Eukaryota > Viridiplantae > Streptophyta > Magnoliopsida > Poales > Poaceae > Aegilops > Aegilops bicornis. The sequence goes on from JAHIAL010000051.1 coordinate 1,356,229, forward strand.
GGTGAACATTTTTGGAAGCCATTAGGGTTTATTGAAAAATATTTTTAGTTGAACCTATTTGAATTGCTTTAGTGCTAGGGCTTGGTCATCCCCACTTCAAAATTTCCTTTGAAATTTAACATGATGCATGGATGCAAATGCAACTAGTTACAAACAATTTTGGGCTGTGACAACTCACCCCCACTAAACAAGAATCTCGTCCCGAGATTCAAGACGTGAGGTAAGAAGACAGAGGGGGCACAAGCTAACACGGTCTTCACGATCCAACTGCCCTTCTTAAAGATGTCGACTCCTTGCGTCATATTGATCTTGGCATCTTCGCTTTAGAGATCTTCATCGACACGATGATGACGGAAAGAAGCTCTGCTGGGATTCATCTCCTCGAAGATCGAGCTATACAAGATTAACTCGCGGAATGGGACATAGAAACATTTATGGAGCTAAGAAGCAAAACATGCATCAGGAGGGGCGGAGGAAACAATTTGACGAGGGTTTCAGAATAGCGAGGAAGAATTGCCATGAATCCATAACGGGGCACCTTAAAGGACGTGACTCGTAGAATTATTCCCTTAAGTAGCAAAAAGAATTACTTTTGATACAAAGATCATTGAAACTCTTTATACCAGCCTAAGGCAATCACAAACGATCGTGTGAACGAACTCGAAAGAATGGCATACTCATACCAGAATGGATGATGTGGACTACATTGTTGAAGACAAAGCAATAGATGATTTTGCTTATAAATGAAATGGATGGGACCCATAGTAGGACCACTTTTGAAGATGATCCTAAACAGTAGTTCTTGAGGTGCAAAATTTGGAAACAAAATGCAAATGCTGGGAATGATTACTGTAATCGGGAATAGCTCAACGAGAGTGATTCCACCGCTTGAATGGTTATAGCTTATCGTGGGAAACCAAGAGCACAAGAATCCCTAAGGAACAACTTATAGAATAAGCCGCACGAAATCCTCATGGAGAGAATTATCAGATTGCTTAATCAAGATACTACAATAATAGATCTTCCGACTGGTGTGTCGCTGCCGTAACATCAACCTTGTCGGGACCTACATCCTAGATCTTGGAAAAGTTCCAACCATCATATCCGCCTGAGATTCAGATCTGGTTGGTAACAGGATGTTTCAGACAGCATGTCCAGAAAAGAAAGTTCGCAACGCAAACCGACGAGATGACATTGCGAGATTCTCGGGAGATGAACTACGATAGCAAGCTCCAAAACATGAGCTCGTTCTGCTACATACATGTGACCGTGTTGTCCAAGACAAGAATGACCACATAGTAGTCTTATAATAAAACGCTATCAAGTTCAGGTGGGGACCATCATCAAGGATATCAAAGTCCTTGCCTAAGGCATGCTCTTAAGAAGGAACTTCTTCTCCTTGAACAATTCAATCAGTGGCTTGGTGTGCTAGGAATACATATAGAATGAAGGTTGCAAGTCTCCGCACCACGTAATAGTTCGCACATATGCATGACTGACTTGGGATGGTTCCAGAGGAAGCAAAACAAACCTTTCTCAAATTCACGGCGGCAACTTGCACCTGGTGCACATGAACTTGGAGAAAGTCACTCCTTTCATCCAAACATATGCTTCACAAGCGGTCATGAAGAAAATGCTTACACAAGTTTCCAATACCAGGTTGATGTTCAACATGACTCATAGGGGAGACAAAATGCTGCTGATGGGCTCAACAGTAACTCATCGGAATTTCCATATCACTGGACTTCCGCCATCATGTGAACACGGTGATAGTATTTGTCGTGGAATTGTCACGGCAGATGTCCTCGTGAAAGGACTTAGTCGCAGGGCCATCGTACGGGTTAACTTAGAGGGGTTAAAACGGAGACAAAGACACGGGAATTATACTAGTTCGGCCCCTTCGATGAAGGTAAAGCCTACGTCTAGTTGTGATGGGATTGATGTGATTTCGGCGACTAGGGAGCAATCGCTTCGCCTCAGCCTCGAATTGTCTCTCCTTAACCCGCCACTTGGTCGCCCCTTATATACACGGGTTGGCCTTGGCCGGCCTGAAGTCCCGATCCGGCTCATACAAGTGTCCGCTCGGTCTCTTCTCTCTTATCTTACAGCTCAAGTTACAAGACTAAGGCGGTTTACATGAATGGATCCTAATCCGCCTCTGGCTTTGGGCCTCCTCCGGGCCCCGATCATGGATTTAGGGTAACCCGGCCCCTTGAGCGGTTTATACTCGATAGTTATATCCCCAACATTAGGCCCCAGTTGACTTGAACGGTTCATGTTAATCTTCAAACATCTTCAGAAACTGAATCTCCCTTCATACTCCGTAAAACCGCCATCTGCTTGAACCGCCCGTGGCGTCATCCTCCGACCACCGCAATAGGCGCCTTGACGTCATCTTTAATAAATAAATCCAAACAGTAAGATTCCCTTTCATTTAATGCTATCCAGGAAATCGGCGGCCATTGCGCCGTCCGCCGCTTTTGACTCCTCAATTCTCGTGCTTGTTAATTGCCCCGGTTCCTTATAAATAGACCGGCAGGCCCCCTTTCTCGTCTTGTTCCGCACTTCTTCTTCCTCGCGACGCTCCCGCTCTTGAGCTCCGCCGCCGCCGCCGACCTTCGACCGCCAGCGTCGGTACCAGGCGCCGCATCAACCTGGCCGACCAGAAGCTCTTTAGCGCTCCTCCACCGCTCGGTGCATCAGGTAAGGCTCCTCTTCGAGCCCTAGATCCACATCTGAAGGTCCCTGTTCCTCTTGTAGTTCATGGGTGTTCATCGTAGTGTCCTCACACCTGCCCTGCCATGGCCGTATGATTGACCGTAGTACACATCATCTGTCTTGGCGCACCGCCATCAGGTTTACTCCTTGTTCATCTTTCATTTTGTTCAGATTTTTCTTGTTTAGGACGACGAACCTTCCTACCCTCTATGAGGCTTGCATAGGTCGCAAAATTTTCCTCACGAGCCTTGATAGATCTAAATCACTTCCATTCGCGTGTGAAATCTGTTTCATCAATACTTAGTAAATTTTTTCAGTCTGCATCTCTTGAGGCGGTTTAACTTTTGATAGCTAACCCGTCACTCCATTAGTCCTCAATTAAACCGAATCGAAGCGGCTGCGAATCGCCGGTTTAACATTGTATAATGTGCTCTGAACCGTTTAACGGTGAACCGTTTTCCTTCGCAGCTTTTAGTCTTCCTAATGGCCCGCAATTCTCAGCGTGCAATTGGGTCCGGTCTAAGGCCACCGAGATGCTACTCAACGGATACGTCACCACCGGGCGCTTTAGCTGCTAAAAATGTCCTCCATGGCGGGTTCCGGATGCGTAATGCCCTCCCAATCCGCAAGAAGGAGAAGTAATTGTATTTGTGCAGCACTTAGACCGGGATTCTGCCCACCGGGTCAAAATTCTTCCGGATGTCCTTGCAGTTTTCAACTCCATCCGTAAGATATTGGTCCAAACTCCGTGTCAAACATATGCAATTTTCAAGTGTTACATGAAGTCTACCTTCAAGAAGAACCATCTGTAGAGCTGTTCCGGGATTTCTTTCACTTGAACCGCCGTGTAATTTTCGGATGGCCCTAACACTGAGCTGGGCGGCGTTTCAATCCAAAAAGGAAGGAAGTGGATTTCACACGCCAAACACCATAGCCATCCGAAGATTGGAACCAAACCTGGTTCTCTTTGCCGAATCTTGCTCGACAACGAGAATCCTTTGCCGGTTACAAATTTCACCGGCTCAAACAGCAACCATCATCCGCTGCCTTTACGCTTGACCGCCGCGGAACGGAAGAATTTTGCGCCTCAAATCATTAAACTCCGGGCTCTAATGGCCAATGGACTAACTGGTGTGGACCTTGTGCGATGCTGGGTTTCTTGGGGCATCTTGCCATTAAGCCGCCGGCCCGGATTGATGCACGAATATACTGGCAGCCTCAAAGACCCTCAAAGACGTCACGAGTTACCAATAACTGAACTTGAGGTCACAGAGACTGTAAAGAGGATGCTTGATGAACCGATCTCCGTCTGCAGCCTAACCGGGTTGGCTCCATTCTGTGTTGCCAACAAACCGCCTGCGGTAAGGCTCTGCTCACCGCTTTTCGGGCCTTTAATACTTGTTGATATTCATTAATCCTTGTTACCTCGCAGGCTAACAGCTCCTTCATACGAAGCGGACCAAACCGGCCCGGCTCCGTGTAAAGTCCAAGGCTACCAAAAAGGCTGGCAAGAAGAAAACCGCCGAGTCTTCTGATCCGCCGGAAGACGAAGATTCAGAAGCTGAGGTAAAACTTGATACACTCGAGGGAGTCGCCGTCAACCGTCTCTTCTCTTTACATTTCTTCTTGCTTGTAACTTGTTCCTTTTTATTGACAATTGAAACTCACAGGATGATCTTTGAAGCCGATCCATGCCGACCATGTTGAGGTAATCCTACTCTCCTCCGACTCCGACCTTGTGCCGGTTAAAAGAATTCGCCACGTCCGGAAAGTGAAAAATCTCATTCCTATGCTCATCCGAATCCAAACCTTTCTTTGAAGACACAAGAGGTTGAAGAGCGCCAGACGACCTCGCACAATGAGCCGCCAACAGATTACCTCGTCCGGGTTACTGTACACACCAACCCGGAAGCGTCGCCCAGAGGTGACTTGTTCTCCTGAAAAACGTTATCCCTTAAAGGGTTTCTTCCGATGTCCTCTCAATCCGTCGACCCAATTATCGTGCCTCTTCCAACTCCTCTGGCGGTTCATCAACCACGCATATCGCTTCCTCCGCTGAAAGTTGCTGCAGGGTAAGTATCATACTTCTGTCCCACCAATTCGGTTTTTACTTGCGTTGGTCGATTTATCTTACTCTAATTCTGAACACTGCAGCACCAAGGCTCGCTTAAGTAAAAAAGCAAAAACTCTTGAGCCTACTGCAGATGTTGATCCGGAGAAGACCCCAGAGCAGCGGCGAAAACCACGAAGTCGCTAAGAATAGTTACGGCGAGTTGTACCGAGACGACATTGCTGATCCTCCAGAAACTGAACCGGAGGCCCAAGTGGAAACCTCGCATCCTGCTCCACCGAGTTCGGCCACAGAGCGGGTCGTAACTGTTGAACCGCCAAGCCAGAGCATGAAGGCACCAAGCCCAAAGAAGACCGCCAATCCGGCCAGCCCGGCCAAAAATGATGATGTTATTGTGACGGGCACTGGCTACACCACTCCTAATCAACCGTCGCTTTAGCAAAACACAGTGCCAAGGAAGAGTCTCGCCACTATGAGTAAAGATAAGGGGAAAACTGATCTGCTACCTATGACAACTTCTCGCCAAGAACTTCACTCCGGGTTTCGAACTGCTCTACACAAGCCGTGACTTTGAAGCTGGTCCAGTAAACCGTATGAAGGACCGCTATGAGGTAAAGGAGTTACACCTTGTATTTTTCTCGCATCGTAGCCCTTAAGGGTCGGTTCAAGCGAGCATAGTTAAACCGGAACTTAATTTCTGTATCCTCATAGCAAACTGAGATCAACTAGCCATTAGCCTCCAAGTGCCAAGTTGAATATTTATATTGAGCTTGGGACTTTATAATGAAACAACTAACATGCTCCCTTTGTTATCGTAATGAAATATACCAAAGAAACCGCGTGCAACTCAAGGACCTTCGGGCCAATCTGGAAACTCAACAAGCGTAAACCACCAAGGCCAAGGATGAATTGAAAACTGCCTTGGCCACTATGGAACAAACTGAAGGAGTGGCATAAACCGAGCGGGCCAAGTGGGACACCGAGAAGGCCGGTTTGATAAAGCAGGCGGAAGATGCTGAATCAGCTCTTAAACCGGTGATCAAGAGCTTACAGACCAAACGCCAAGTTCATGCCATGACCTCTGCCATCTTTGGTAAGAAAAATATTACCTTTAGTACCTCTGTTTTGATTCTCCCGCCGGTTTAACCGGAGCTATCTGAACCGGTGCAGTAAGCGTATTGCTCATCCGGGCTCGATGTGCGGAAGAAGCTCAAGGCCGCTTACACACCGATTGAGCAGCTGTATACCGGCGCCATGAGTCATATGTGCCACATCATACGACAACACAGCTCCGTCCTTGATCAAAGACACACCGACCGGTGTCCATGGTTCCGGGCAGCTTGAAGAGTTGAAACGATCCGCGGCCCGGCTGGCACTCTCATGGCTCGACTTCGCGCCAAGGCGTGGATAGCAGATCTTGATCCGCCGACATAGCCAAGGGTTTCCCCGGCGCTCAAGCTTAACGGTGAAGCCTTTGATAATGACGCTCAAACGAATAACAAAGGAGATGCGTCACCTGGCGAGTCAATCGGCAGGTTAACCAACTTTGGCGGTTCACCGCTTTTTATGACGCAAACAACAAGCGGGTGGAGTTTGTCATTCCTGAAGTGCGTAGCCTTGTTCCTCCAATCCGTAAGCACACCTATGCCTCGACGTTGATCCGCTGAGCTTATAAGTGAAGAGGCTGTCTTTCGTGCCTTAAACCGGATTGACCGTCTACCAATGACTTCCGGGCTTTGGGTGATGAAGAGGAAGAAGTTGAAGCCCGGCGCGAGCGCCCCCTCTACCTCACGCCAACTCGCGAAGAAGCGTAATCCGTCTGCCGTGACGCCTCAAATCGCTAGCCATAACACCATGCGAAACGCCGCCTTGGAAGGCTTTGTAATAGGATAGTTAGCACTTTGTTTTGAACAATGCCTTTATGACCTCGATGCAGATCCTTTGCATGGTGGTACTGATACTTTGGATTGATGAACCGTCAACTTATTTCTACCGCAATCACAAATTCTTTAAACCGCCAGTATGGCTTGTGTCGCCAGTCAACGACTTGTGGCGCCTATATATTTATATAAGAAAATATTGAGGTATATGATCAAAACTTTGTGATACAAAAAATACCTGCCATTGTCGGGCATGCAAATTGGCTTAGCTAAACTTGAGGCGGAGGTTGTATAAACCATTACCGCCAAAGGAGAAAACAACTCCTGTATTTATAATACCGTTTACCGTGTAAACCGTGGTTTCGGTCATGACAAGCCCCTGTTACTCCATAATGGGATGTCAACAGAAAAATCAAACCGGAACAAAATCGCCGGATTAAAAATGGACCGAATTCCGTTAATCGACAACCTGAATCCGGTTTAAAAGGTTGTCGGTTTAAGAAGGCAAATAAAAATCAAATAAGCGGTATGCAAACCACATGGAAGCAAAGGCAATGATAAAAACCGCTTGCAAGAAGAGGCTTTATCGAGCCGATCGGATGGTGTTACCATGGTTTGACAGACCAAGCTCCCCATAAGGTGTAGCGATGGTTCAAGTCACCAGCCTCCAATCGAAATCGTGGCATTATGCCGATCAAGTGGCATGGCAATGGTTCGGTTCACCAAGCCCCAAGTGATTCTATGGCCTTAGGTCACCAAGAGGCGGATCGGTTCAGACGTGACCATGTCCCCAAGTGATCTGGTGGCTTTCGCCTATCAAAAGGTGTTGCATTGGTTCGGACACCGACCAAGCCCCAAGTGACAAAAACTTCTGAAAAGCAAGACCAAGGGTTAAACCGAGGTCGCTTATGCGACAACATCTCCATGTACCCAACCCGGACTTTTACGTAATCTGATACCCCGCTTTAGCCGAGGATCCGGTTTATTGCTTTTATTCATAATATATACATTGTCTTAATATGTACATAAGTGGAGCCGATGGCTCGTGTATAATAAGGCGAAGATGAGCTATATTCCACGGCTGTTGGTCTCCTCTTCCGACGCGTGCGTGAGTCTTTTCGCTCTCGAACATCAATCGATAGTATGACCCGTTGTACAGATTCTTGCCGACCACAAAAGGCCCTTCCCAAGGTGGGGATAGCTTGTGCATATCTTTCGGTCTTGAATGAGCCAAGCACCAAGTCTCCTTCCGAAAGGTTCTGGTTTGAACTCGGCCGACCGTGGATACCGGCGAAGATCCCTCTGGTAAACCACCGAGCGAGCAGCCGCCATATCTCGCTCTTCATCTAGTCAGTCCAAAGCGCCCCGCCAGGCGGCTCGCTATTCTGCCTCAACATAGGCTGCCATGCGAGGCGAGTCGTGACGGATATCGGGGAAGGACCGCCTCGCTCCATAGACCATAAAGAACGGTGTGTATCCAGTGGATCTGTTAGGGGTAGTGTTTATACTCCATATCACCGATGGTAGCTCTTCCACCCAACAACCCGGCGTCCTCTCTAAAGGGACCATAAGCCGGGGTTTGATACCTTTCAAGATCTCCTGATTAGCTCGTTCCGCTTGACCATTGGACTGCTGGTGGGCCATCAAGAAACGTCTGCCGGATGTGCTCTCGCTCACAAAACTCCTTCATGACTCCCTTGGACAAATTGGTGCCATTGTCCGTGATGATACCGTGTGGAAACCCAAACCGAAAATCACCTTTTGATGAACTCAACCGCCGTGGCCGCATCACACTTGCTAACGTGCTCTGCCTCCACCCACTTTGTAAATTTGTCAACCGCCACCAACAGGTGGGTCTTCTTGTCCTTGGACCTTTTGAAAGGTCCAACCATATCCAGCCCCCACGTCGCAAACGGCCAAGTAATTGGAATCATCCTCAATTCTTGGGCTGGTACATGAGCGCGTCTGGAAAACTTTTGGCAACCATCACATCGTCGGACCAGATCTTCTGCATCCGCATGGGCAGTCAACCAATAGAAACCGTGGCGGAACGCTTTGGCCACCAAGGACTTTGAACCGGCGTGGTGACCACAGTCCCCTTCATGGATCTCACGCAATATCTCACGGCCTTCGTCGATGGGGACACACAACGCTGAAACGCCTCGACACGCCGCAACGATGCAACTCGCCTTATATATGGTCATAGACTTAGACCGCTGAACTATCTGTCAGCCAACGCGTCTCATCTTCGTAACTTGCCCCGGTTCATGTATGCCAAATAAGGGAGCGTCAATCCGAATGACATGCAAGGCCGCCACCAACCGAGCCTCCGGATCGGAATAGCCAAATCTACTTCATTAGGAAGCTTGACCGATGGATTGTGCAGCACATCAAGGAAGACATTGGGCGGGACCGGTTTACGTTGAGAGCCCAAACTTAAAGCATCCGCCGCTTGCTTCTTCCGACGATCCACATGGTCCACCGATATCCTTTAAAGTGCCCTGCAACAACATCCACCTACCGACGGTATGCAGCCATGAGTGGATCTTTGGAATCCCAAGTACCGATACTTGCTGGGCCACCAAGTCCGAGTCACCAAAGCATTTAACCCGGCTTAGATTCATCTCCTTAGCCATCCGGAGACCATGGAGCAAAGCCTCATACTCAGCTGCATTGTTAGTACATGGGAACATTAAACGAAGAACGTAACAGAACTTGTCACCTCCGGGAAGTTAATACGACTCCAAAGAGCCCTCCAATTGCACGGACCCATCAAAGTGGATGGTCCAATAGGTATGATCCGCTTTTCTTCAAGCGCTTGCAACTCCGTCCAATCATTAATGAAATCCACAAGTGCAGGATTTGATCGCCGTCCGAGGCACATACCTTAAAACCGCGTCTGCCCAAGCTCTATAGCCCACTTAGCAATCCGACGCCGCTTCCCGGTTCTCAGTATGATATCGCCTAAGGGAGCTGAATCGACCACCGTGATGGGGTGCCCTTGAAAATATTGCTTCACTTCCGCTTGCCATAAAAACTCCATACACCAGCTTGCCAATGCGGATATCATTGTTTAGACTCAATGAGGACCTCGCTAATGTAATAAACCGCCGTTGAACCGGATATTCCTTCCTGCCTCCTTCGTTTCCACCACAATGGCTACGCTCACTGCCCGGCATTAGCGACAACATATAACAGAGCGGCTCCTTGTCAATGGGAGCGGTGAGAGAACAGCGGGTTGGCCAACCGCCGCTTTAAGTCCTCCAATGCTTCATCGGTAATTTGAACTCGAACCGAACTGGTCCGCTTTTCTTCAAAGATCTGGTACAAAGGAATGGCCTTCTCTCCTAGGCGGCCGATAAACCGGCTTAGCGCAAGAATCCGACCTGCCAAGCGTTGGACATCATTGATACACTTAGGCTTAGCCAGGAGGTGATAGCTGTAATCTTCTCCGGATTAGCTTCAATCCCTGTTGGACACAAGGAAACCCAATAACTTGCCGCCGAACACCAAAAACACACTTGGCGGGTTAAGCATCATCTTGTACACCCGCAAGTTGTCAAAGGTTTCTCTCAAATCCTCAATCAGTGTTTCCTTCTTCCTTGACTTAACCACAATATCATCCACATAAGCATGCACATTACGGCCGATCTGTTCATGCAAGCAATTACTGCATAGCGTTGATAAGTTGCTTGGGCGCTCTTGAGCCCAAAAGGCATAGATACATAGCGTAAGGCTCCAAAAGGGGTGATAAACGCCGTCTTCTCCTGGTCCTTAACCGCCATCTTAATCGATGATATCCGGAATATGCATCCAAAAAATTCAAGCGCTCACAACCCGCCGTAGCATCAATAATCTGATCAATACGGGAGGGTGAAAGGATCTCACGGACAAGCCTTGTTAAGATCTGTATAATCAACGCATACGCGCCAAGTGCCATTCTTCTTAAGGACCAACACCGGATTAGCAAGCCACTCTGGATGGAAAACTTCAACGATAAACCCTGCCGCTAAGAGCATGGCAACCTCCTCCAATGGCCTTGCGCCTTTCCTCGTTAAACCGGCGAAGAAACTGCTTTACCGGTCTGTACTTGGGATCAACATTAAGAGTGTGCTCAGCGAGTTCCCTCGGTACACCTGGCATGTCAGAAGGCTTCCATGCAAAAATGTCCCGATTCTCACGGATGAACTCGATGAGCGTGCTTTCCTATTTAGGATCCAAGTTAGCACCGATGGTGAACTGCTTGGACGAATCGCCGGGCACAAAATGAACAAGCTTAGTCTCAACTGCCGATTTAAACTTCAAATCCGGATCGTGCTCTGTAGTTGGCTTCTTCAACGGGGTCATATCTGCCGGATCAACATTGTCTTTATAGTACTTTAACTCTTCGGTGGCACAAACCGACTCTGCATAAGCCGCATCACCTTCCTCGCATTCCAACGCAATCCGGCGGCTCCCGTGAACCGTTATCGTCCCTTTGTGACCCGGCATTTTCAGCTGCAAATAAACATAACAAGGCCGTGCCATAAACTTAGCATAAGCGGCCGCCCAAACAGGGCGTGGTAAGGGCTTTGGATTTTCACCACCTCAAACGTCAACGCTTTCCGATCTGGAGTCATGTTCATCTCCAAAGGCTACTTCGAGCTATCTTACCGACCGGTATGCTGACTTGCCGGGCACCATGCCGCGTGAAACACCTGCATCGACGGCCTGAGATGCTTATCCGCCAACCCCATACGTCGGAAGGTCTCGTGATACGAGGATGTTGATGCTGCTCCCTCCATCCGTGAGTACTTTGGTAAACTTGTATCCCCCACCGAGGTGCCACCACTAGGGCTAGCTGACCTGGATTGTAAACCCGGGAGGATGATCCTCTCTGCTCCATCTGATAGGCTGCTCGACCATCGCAGGTAAGCGGCGCAGCCGGTTCAACAACACCGACCGCCCGCTTCAAGTTTTCGGTCTCGTCATCCAAGCTGGTGGTAAAGGCGTACTGCATCCACCGTTCAACTGCTTTGGATTACTTTGGTAACCCGACCGCTGTTGTTGATTGTAACCCCTTAGTTCTGATTGTTCCGACATTACTCTCGATTGCCTTGCCCGCCCGGATTACCACCGAACCTCGACCGAATTTCCTCCGCCAGAATCTTGGCGGACCACGAACCGCCGCCGCCCTTGATCATACCGGAAAGCGTTAGAGTTTTTGAACTCCTGCATAATATAACAATCCTTCCAGAGGTGGTTCGCCGGTGCCTCCTTCGTCCCATGCCTCGGACAAGGTTGATTCAATAGGTAATTCAGACAATCCGGATTGTGACCTTGTGCACCGCCCCGGTTTAATTGCTTGCCCTTGCGCCACTGACCCTTGTCCTGCGCGTTGGTGTTAACTCTGAAGCCCATGTTACCGCTTGCTTTACGCTTGTTTCCCCATTGCCCGTCAATGATGCTGCTGGCCTCTAGAGTTGTTGTTCTGTTTTCCCTTCCCTACTTCGTCATCCTCAGACTCGGGATCCTTGGTACTATCAGAATCAGCATACTTTACCAAAACGCCCATTAGAGTGCCCATGTCATTGCAAAAACGCTTCATGCGACCCAGCTTCAACTTCAACGGTTCGAACCGGCAATTGGCTTCCAAGGTTAAGATCGCGGAATCAGGGTTGATCCGGTCTGAAGAATGTAAAACTTCCAAAACGCGGCGCACCCAATGGGTTGTGGATTCTCCCTCTGCCTGGACACAAGCCGCCAAATCCACCACGTACATGGGCTGTTTACAGTGTCTTTGAAATTTTGAATGAACCGGGTCCATAATCGGGTCCATGACCGATCGAGTTAGGCGGCAAGTTCTTCAACCAAGTCCGGCCGTACCTTCCAACATCATAGTGAAATACTTCGCACACGCAGCTTCATCCACATCCAGCATCTCCATGGCCATCTCATAGCTTTCTATCCATGCTTCTGGAGCCAAATCGGTAGTATAATTGGGCACCTTGCGTGGCCCTTTGAAGTCCTTGGGCAAACATACATTGCGTAAAGCGGGGACGAGGCAAGGCACCCCCAAAGAGCCAGACGTGACCCCCGGTTCGAAGATGGTTTGACCGAACCGGCGCGAAATGATGATCCTCGTGTTGTGCTGCTAACTTTCGGCCTCCCTACGTGCCTGGCCGGTCCACCACCACTTGAGCTGTCTTCGAAGCCACCGGCGGGTTGTTGCCACGAAGGCGGACCGCGCTGCTGTTGCTTGATACGCCCGGTTCATCTACGCTACCGGCTATAGCTCCGGCTTGGGCGGGGTGGAGTGGATCCGATCCCGACTGTATGAATATGCTTCCTGCTGAGCCAGGGCCGTCCTGAGGAGCTCCTTGACCCGGCGTGTTTCTACCGCCTCTGGCGAATCGCCCTCGATCGGAATCGCCTCCAATCGTGCCGCAGCCGCAACAAGGTTATCCATCGGGTTGGAGTAGTGACCCGGAGGTGTCTGCACAGTCTGGGGCGCGCCGGTATGATGGCGAGGCAGATCTATCACACGGGGCTGAACCGGCGCGGCCGTTCCAGGTGCTTCCGGCCGGTTTACCACCGGCGGCGGATTGCTGGTCCCTGCCCCTGGGGTATTGAAGAGTTCTCTTCCCTCGAAAACCGAAGGCAAACGGGATCTGTACTTCCTTTTCATGACTTCATGTGATGCACTCTGATCCAGCATGAGCCTAACAGCCTACGCATCCAAAGCGGCCCGTTCCGCCGCCATCCTCACGTCCGCGGCTGCCAGATCCGCTTTAGCTTTAGCGATCTGTTCCTTCACCTTTGCAATCTCTGCATTGTGCAGGTCCTGATCCGCCGGATTAGCCTCTGCCATGAGCGCAGCCAATGCGTCGAATAGCTCTGATAAAACTTGAGCCGGTGGGCATGACAGGCCTCCTTCCGGCTGCCATCACGCTGTTGAACCGGTGACCATGGGCGCCATGGTCGAAGAGTGAAGCGTTGCTTGTGTACCGCCATGAAGATTCCAACCCGGTTGGGTAGATCAAAGGGTCCGGAATACTCTCCCCATCGAACAGCCCCGATCCGCCATCCTACAGCTGGTACAGAGACTCGGTTTCTCCGGCTGACGACTCGTCGCCGGAGTGGACCACGGTTTCGCCGCCCGATGCTGATCCGCCCTCATAGTCTCCTTGGACGACTCCCACGACGGCACGCTTGACCGCCGGTTTAGCCAGGGCAGGACTCTTCTTCGCCCGGCTGGCCGTCTCGGCGAGGTCGGTGCAGATGTCCGGCCAGGCCACAGCTCGCCGATCTTGGCGATGAACACGTGTATGCCACCAAAGGGACCCGGTACCCGTACTCAATCGAGCTGGCCTCGGGGCCCCAGTCCGCATCGTCGATGTAGAGTTTGCCGCGACGACTCTTAGTCATCCGGCCCACAGCATAGCCTTCGAGTCCTTCGAACTTGCCCTCTAATATCATCAAACCGTCGTGCGATAGCCCCGCGGTGGGCGCCAACTGTCGTGGAATTGTCACGGCAGATGTCCTCGTGAAAGGACTTAGTCGCAGGGCCATCGTACGGGTTAACTTAGAGGGGTTAAAACGGACACAAAGACACGGGGAATTATACTAGTTCGCCCCTTCGATGAAGGTAAAGCCTACGTCTAGTTGTGATGGGATTGATGTGATTTGGCGACTAGGGAGCAATCGCCGCCTCAGCCTCGAATTGTCTCTCCTTAACCGCCACGGTCGTCCCCTTATATACACGGGTTGGCCTTGGCGGTCTCTGAAGTCCCGATCCGGCTCATACAAGTGTCCGGCTCGGTCTCTTCTCTCTTATCTTACAGCTCAAGTTACAAGACTAAGGCGGTTTACATGAATGGATCCTAATCCGCCTCTGGGCTTTGGGCCTCCTCCGGGGGCCCTGATCATGGACGAGGGTAACCCAGCCCCTTCAGTATGGTTTATACTCGATAGTTATATCTAGCAGTATTGGTCGTACCAAAGGATGTAATGGTGTATGCTCGAGGGATCAACCACGAGTAAGACAACATTACGAACATCGTTGGTACTGATTTGATTTGACGATAGCCCACACTCAAATCAAAGGATTGATAAGACAATAGGTCCAACAACTGATCACAGGGTCCAATCGATGAAGATATCATCTTCCTTCAACACACACTACGCAAGAATATCACTCTAGAAAGAACGAAGTTAGTCAACCTTTTATCTTCCAACTCTCCAAGTTGTTGTTTAGCCTAACCAACTAGCTCCGGGGTATCCTACACAGATTCTTGGAGAAAGGATGGTTTACAAGGAAACCAACATGATCACGAACTCAACATAGCGGTCAGGTGACGACCTGGTGATACTTCTGAGAAGATGTTCGGAAAATCACGAACCACCAATATGTTACTATGCTCGAGAACATTCTTGCTTTTCAGGGCAAGAAGATATGATCAAAGAACGAGGGATTGGCACAATCCTAACTCATTGATCGAAGAGTGCACGGGAAATAAGGACTAGGTAGCACAATCAATCTTAGGATGATGATTTAATAACCAACACGCTAAGAATGAGAATATTGTCCATTAAACTACCAAGCAACGGAGTTGCTAGGAGTATAGATTTCACACATCACGATTCACCTATTGGCATTCCGGTTACAACAACACGGGACCGAGGAATGAATAATGATGGTGAGAGGTATCATTGCGTCAAGAATTCATAAGAGGTGGTGCAATTCTCATGACATTCCTGACATAAAGATGGTAACACTCCAAGGTACAACAGAGCAAAAGCTGGATGGGCACTTTGATCTCGCGGAATACAACTGCTTTGACCCAATCCTAGAAATGGACAAGATCTTTGGAGTTTGTTTCTCCAAGTCATTACGAAATAGAATGGCTTGACAAACCACAAGAATAATGGCATCGACAACGAATGCACGCATACTCTTGAGTATCAAATGATAGACGGGGGTCAGAATACAACTAAGAGAGACAACTCAAAGGGCATATATCTTTCTGAGTTGTGGATGCATAGGTTAGTATGTCGAATCAAGTTCAACAGGTTTCTTCCGGATAACCCATGCAGAAAAGGAAGGACTGGCAGAGTCACAATATGAATGGAGTACTCCTCAAGAGCACTCTGGTTGTGATCTTTTGGTTCAACAAGGAACTTCTGCCATAAGTAGTTCAAGGTATTTGGAAGAAGGATATACCACGGACCTCGAGGACTATCACAAAAATTACTAATAACCTAAAGGTACGAGCAACACTATCAACATGAAGTAAGTAGAGTGAATCTTGGGCTTCAGAGCCCAGAAAAAGAACGCCTACTAACTAAATGGCATCACGGGATGCTTTCGAGAATGACGGTCAGAATCATCACACCGGGAACACAAAACATGGCTAGATTACTAGGTGACTCGCTAAAACACCTAGGGTCATAATACTAACTCCAACATATATGTCGAGGCAATAGAGTACCTCAACTCGACAATTAGTGTGCTTATTCTGACCAAAAGAACACCCTGAACAGGAAGGAAGAATTTGCAAATGCATCAGATAGTTTAGAAACCTGGGATGACTCGGACAGCATAACGACTGTAAATGCTCAAAATGATTTGAGACATCCTGCAAGATAGTGGCATAACCACTTACATTACAATATCAAAGTTCTGAGATGAACTAACAACACATGGAAGTAGTAGAAAGAGAACTTGGGCATAAATCCATCAATCCTATAAGTCTCTATCATAGTAACTCGTCATCCTGATAGATAGATGAGAAGGCCTAGTTCTTAATCCCCGTAGAAGAGAAGAGGATGACTCAGATCAGAAGGCCATGAGGTATAAGGAGTAAAAAGAACTTACGTTCCTTCCACAATCAATTCCCTTACATAACTAAAGCATTTCTAGACACAACTTGACCGGTTTGGCTTGGTAATCCCACAGCAACAGTTTCGATACCAATGCTGTCGGACTCCGATTCTAAGTCACATCGATCTAGCGGTAACACCTCATATCACTTTGCGGCCTCACGCACGGTATTCCCACCGGTGTCGCCTTACCATGGCCGGGACCGTTTGCGCCTTTTGGCTCCACGTATATGATAGTGTCGCTAGCATCCATATGACAGAGAACCCGGCCGACATGGCTAGTCGTGAACCCAAAGCGGCACTAACCCATGGGGACAGCATACATGAATCACCTCGAGCATGTCGATTGTCAGCGTGTGAATCGGCTGTAGCACTGGCTAACGGGACTCAGGGAACCCGGGTCAGAAAGGCTAGGTAGGACTCCGGATGTCACCAGCGTGACATTTCCCGAAGGACAGAACACGAGCAGTGAAACACATCTTGGCAGGTCAAGTGTCCTGAAAGCGGTAGTGTTGGGCTAGCGAGGACTCGGTGAACCGGCTGAAGCGGACTACTATGGCTCAAGGAAGCACTAGACTACATTTCCCCCCATAAGAGAGGCTGCCAAGGATAAACAACTAGATTGTCGGATCCCACACATACCAAGCATTTCAATAACATACGCACAATATGCTCGATATGTGCAAATACAACATGGCATCACAACATGACTCTACAACTCAAGTATTTATACATTAGGCACCGAGGAGCGAGATATTACAAACATGGGTCTCATGACCCAACATTCAGAGCATACAAGTCAAAGCACAAGCGGAAGCTTAACATGTCTGAGTACAGACATCTACAAATGAAAAAGGCTTAGAAGCCTCACTATCTACGAGATCTGCCGAGGGCACAAGATCGTGCTGAGGTATCAAGCTAAGCATTCCGAAGTCCACAGCGGAACTACTAAGCGAGACTGACGTCTCTCGCAAAACATAAAATAAGCAAACGTGAGTACAAATGTACTCAAGAAGACTTACATCGAACTAACTACATATGCATCATTATCAACAAAGGGGTGGTGGAGTTTGACTGCGGCAAGCACACTTTGAATCGGTGGCTATCTGAACTACATTGCAAGTAACTCTTTTGAGGTGGCGCACACGAGTCCTCATATTCACCAATCAATACACCACTATGGATTCGATTCCGTCTTTCTACGAGAACGCCATCCATAGCACTCACGCTTATCTTGCGCATTTTAGGGTATCCACTTTCACTTGTCTATGAACTGTTATAGGCAACCCAGAAGTCCTTTACCGCGGACACGGCTATTCGAATAGATGATGTTAACCCTGCAGGAGTGTACTTCTTCACACACACTCTCACCACTTACCGCGCCGTTTACGGCGGTGCTCGGCAACCTTCAAGCGGAAGCCCAACATGGGTGTCGGCCGCAGCCTACCTAAACACTCAAGTCTCTAGTCCAGGTTTATCGCCTATTCAGGTTCCATCCGCAGGGAGTCCGGCCGAGGTTTCCACATACGGCCCCGAACGATGTGTGCAGGGTTCCCGAGACACCAAACGGGCGCTCGATACACCGGGCCACGGTGTATCTACCGCATCATAGCCCACCCCTAGGGTCAGCGCTACGCACGGCCTCCAACACATATCCTACAAACACCAGAAACTAGTTGCAACTCCTGGACAGAGAACAAGGGTGGTTAAGAAGCCGAGAGGGTCCATATGTTTCGGGCCCAATGCGTGGTAGTAACTGTTTCATGGATCACAAACATAGAACTCAGTTCCTGAGGACGGTTTCAATGAGACAACCCACCATGTACTCCTACATGGCCTCTCACCGCTACCTTTACCAAATCGTGTTCACACACTTAGCTCTCAACAGTAGGACATGTTAACACACCTCCGATCCATCCCCGATGAATCAGACCTGACACAACTCTAAGCAATAGCAGGCACGACAAACAAGCATGAATGAGTAGGCATATCAGGGCTCAAACAATTCCTACTCATGCTAGTGGGTTTCATCTATTCTTGTGGAATGACGGGTCATGCGAGAGGATAAAGGGGTTCAGCTACCGCAGCAAGTAATGAGATGAATCGTTGTTGTCCTAATGCAGTAAAGAGAGCAGGAGCGAGAGAGTGGGATTATATCGGAATGAACAAGGGGTTTTGCTTGCTGTCACTTCTGAAGATATTATAGCTCTTCATCGGTGTCATCGATCTCATCGTTGAAACCACGTCTATCGAGAGGGGACAATTACCGGCAAACAAAGAGGGACACAATAAATGCAATGGAACAAATATGATGCATGATAATGTCATGGCAATATGCTGTGATTTGCGCTAATGCAACTAACAATGATTAAATGAAGTTGGTTTGAATACAAGATTCAAATTCAAACTCCATATGTGATTATTCAAATGCCAGTTAATTGATTTGAACTAAAAAGTGAACAAAAGTTGTTCTAACATGCATGAAAATGGTACAGCCGGATAGAGTGCATTTTTCTGATAATTTTTCATATATAAATTATTTCATTTGGAGGTACGGTTGAATTACTATGAATTTTAGAAGTTTTGGCTATTTTCTGGAATTTCACGAAAAGAAATAAATCCAGAAATTATATTATTGCATCAAGATTACGTCATGCTTTGACCTCAGCAGGTCAACAGCGCCACAGGTCAAACCTGACCAGTGGGGTCCACCTTCGATGACTGAGGCTGGTCGATGTCAATGACATGTGGGCCCGATCAGCAGCCTACGTCGTACGGTCCACTCGTACGTGGGTCCACTAGATTAGATTAACTCTTAACTAGTTTGGTTAGCTGGTTAATTGAGCCTGTGGGGTCCGGCTGCCAGTGGCTGGGGGTTAACTAAGCAAGGTAATTAAGCCCTAATGGCGTGGTTAGCCAGCGGCTAATCGCCAGCGACCACAGGCCACGGCGGAGGCGTCGGGTTTGCTCCTCCGGCGACCAAACGAGTGGCGGAGGGGCTCTACGTGGAGCTGGTGCTCATCCGCATCCAACGGAGCAAGCAGTAGTGGCTGGGGTGGTCTACAGCATCGACGGCGTCGAGCTTTGCGGCGGCCGGAGCTCGGCAAGGTCGGGTTCGGCGCTATTGTGCCTGGCGAAGCGGGCAAGTGGCCGCCTTTTCGGCCTCCACAGGAGCATCTTGAGCAGCAGCGGTGTTTCGGGACGCAAGCTGCGGCTCTTTGTTGGTCTTGTGGCGATGAGACATGGCGGCGAGAGCTTCTGCGTCCGTGCAACTATGGCCTAGAAGGACGCGGGCGAACATGGGAGTAGGGGAAAAGAAGCGAGGCTCACCGCGGAGTCTGGCTGGTCTTCTTGGCAAGGCAGGGAGGCACGGGTCCCGAATCGGCCTTAGATCACCGGCACCCGAGGTCGAGGACGGCAGCGTTAAGCGGGGAAGAAAGGCCGTCCGGCTTATGCGTTCTCTGCTTGGAGGCGAGGCGTTGCGGCGAGTCGATGGGCATGTCGGCGAGGGGGTGCGATGGCGGTGGCCACAGCTCAGCGATCGGCGGCAACAGCAGCCTTTCGGGTGTCTTGGCGTGAGAGAGAGACAGAGGGGAGGAGGAGCACGGGGAGAGTGAGGGAGTGGGCCAGGGAGCTGCGTCGCGTCTCGAGGGCGTGGGGGAGGGAGGAGAGCTCGCCAGCGCGAAGCAGGAGCTGGCGCAGCCGGCGTCGTGCTCTGGTTCGCCTCTGCCTACTGGCAGAGGTAGAAGACGGTCATGCCCCTGTGGGCTGGGCCTCTACAGTGCTGGGCTGGCCTCTCTGGTGGCTGCACAGGTGAAGCCAGGTAAGCTCTCCCTCTGGTTTTCCTATTTTTAGTTTCTGTTTCTATTATTCTGTAGTCTTTAGGGCTTTACTAAAAATACCAGAACATATTCAAAAATCCTGAAGATAATTGTGGGCTCTGTTTGGATTATTCCTACAACCCAAAACTAGTTTTAGAATTATTGGAGCATTTAAAAATATTTATAGGATTTAAATGCCTCAATTCAAATGCAGTATGAGTTAATTCAATAATCCAAATGTCATGGAAAAATGTGCAATATCTCACAGTTCTTTATTTTCCAGCATTTTCCGAAAATGGTGAACATTTTTGAAAGCCATTTGGGTTTATTGAAAAATATTTTTACTTGAACCTATTTGAATTGCTTTAGTGCTAGGGCTTGGTCATCCCCACTTCAATATTTCCTTTGAAATTAAACATGATGCATGGATGCAGATGCAACTAGTTACAAACAATTCTAGGGCTGTGACATAATGCATCATCATAATGAGCTCAGAGTGACCAAGTGTCTGGTCACGGGATCATGCATTACGGTACGAGTAAAGTGACTTGCCGGTAACGAGATTGAACGAGGTATTGGGATACCGACGATCGAATCTCGGGCAAGTAACGCATCTGATTGACAAAGGGAATTGTATCTGAGGTTGCTTGAATCCTCGACATCGTGGTTCATCCGATGAGATCATCGAGGAGCTTGTAGGAGCCAACATGGGTATCGAGATCCGCTTTTGGTTATTGACCGAGAGCCATCCGGTCATGTCTACATGTCTCCCGAACCCGTGAGGGTCTACACACTAAGGTTCGGTGGCGCTAGGTTTGTATGAATATGAGTATGCAGCAAACCGAAAGTTGTTCGAGTCCCGGATGAGATCCCGGACGTCACGAGGAGTTCAGGAATGGTCCGTAGGTAAAGAATTATATATGGGAAGTCGAGTTTGACCATCGGGAAAGTTTCGGGGTCCACCAGGTATTGTCGGGACCACCGGAAGGTTCGAGGGTCCACCGGGTGGGGCCACCTATCCCGGAGGGCCCCATGGGCTGAAGTGGGAGGGGAACCAGCCCCTGGTGGGCTGGTGCGCCCCCCCCCCTGGGCCCCCCTCTGCGCCTAGGGTTGGGAACCCTAGGGGAGGGGGCGCCCCACTTGCCTTGGGGGGCACTCCACCCCCCTTGGCCGCCCGCCCCCCTAGGAGATCCCATTTCCTAGGGCTGGCGCCACAGGGGTCCCTATATAAAGAAGGGGGTGGGAGGGCAGCCGCACCCAACACCTGGCGCCTCCCTCCCCTCCCTGCTACACCTCTCCCTCCCATAGTTGCTTGGCGAAGCCCTGCCGGAACCCTGCTGCACCCACCACCACGCCGTCGTGCTGCTGGATCTTCATCAACCTCTCCTTCCCCCTTGCTGGATCAAGAAGGAGGAGACGTCACCCTGACCGTACGTGTGTTGAAGTGGAGGTGCCGTCCGTTCGGCGCTAGGATCTCCGGTGATTTGGATCACGACGAGAACGACTCCCTCAACCCCGTTCTCTTCAACGCTTCCGCACGCGATCTACATAGGTATGTAGATGCACTCCTATCACTCGTTGCTAGATGAACTCATAGATGGATCTTGGTGCACGTAGGAAAATTTTTATTTTATGCAATGTTCCCCAACAGGGGGCGCCCCCCCACCCTCGTGGGCAGCCCGGGACTCCCCTGACGTGCACTCCAAGTCCATCAGGTGGGTTTCCTTCCAAAATTAACTTCTCCAGTTGATTTCGTTCCGTTTTGACTCCGTCTGATATTCCTTTTCCTCGAAACACTGAAATAGGCATAAAATAGCAAATCTGGGTTGGGCCTCCGGTTAATAGGTTAGTCCCAAAAATAATATAAAAGTGGATTATAAAGCCCAATGTTTCCTAAAACGGTAGATAATGTAGCATGGAGCAATCAAAAATTATAGATACATTGGAGACGTATCAACGCACTGCTGGATAGATACTCTGTGGATGACATCATGGAGAACACTAACTGTGAGCTACACTTCAAAATAAAGAACATATCCGTGAAGACGGCGGACGCCGTTGTTTATACAAACCCCGGAGCAACCTACCATTGCGGAGAATGATTCCAGCCGGCTATTCTCGTGTAAGTGGTTGATGAGGTGGTGGACCAATATTCGGGGCTAGCGCTTGACATTCCACGGAGGTGACGAGGAGCACACACTGGGAGAGGCCATACATCGCATCATCCTATGGAGAAAGGATTACATAATCTTTCAAAGGTCACCGACACCGCGTCAGTTAGAGCTTGACATCTCAGGAGGTGACGAGGAGCAGACGACTCCCGCTCCACCTAGTCCGACATAGCTTCAGGCCACTCCTCCCGCTTCAACTCAGCCAATGCGTGCACTACTAGGAAAAACCTTACCAGTAGCGTGGGTTTTTTGCATACCAGTAGCATGAGTGCCCGCGCTACTGCTACGGCGCTACAACTAAATATTAGCAGTAGCGCGTTTTCCATCCCACGCTACTGGTATGCTAAGTACTAGTAGCGTTGCTTTATCAACACGCGCTACTACTATGGTATGTACTAGTAGCGCTGCTTTCTCCACCCCACGCTGCAGCTAATTAATTAGAAATTAAAAATAATATTATTCAAATGCAGTATTCATGGATGGAAATTCAGATGCATTTGCTTCACCAACAATGATAAGTAGTAGCATCAACATAGCCTCTAATTCAGCATAGGAGTTGCAAGTAAGGGAAAATTACCACCGACACTACTAGCTAATAATCATCATAACTAGTCATTATTACCAACATTGCTAATCATCATAGCTACATAGTGTAGCACATCATCATCATCTTGAAATTCATTCTAGCTAGCTAATCACTCCTACTGCTATGTCTCAGGCAAAATGTCAGGACCCCGATTCCAAGTCACATCGATCTAGCCGGTAACACCTCATATCACTTTGCGGCCTCACGCACGGTATTCCCACGGGTGTCGCCTTACCATGGCCCGGGACCGTTTTGCGCCTTTGGCTCCACGTATATGATAGTTTCGCTAGCATCCATATGACAGAGATCCCGGGCCGACATGGCTAATCGTGATCCCATAGCGGCACTAACCCTGGGGGACAGGCATACATGAATCAATTTCGAGCAGCATGTCGGGCTGACGTGTGAATACGGGCTGTAACACTGAGCTATGAGGACTCAGGAACCGGGCTGCAGTGAGCTAAGCGAGGACTCCGGATGTCACCGCGTGACATTTCCCGAAGGGACATACACAGCAGTGAAACACATGCTTGGCGATCAAGTGTTAGGAGGCGGTAGTCTTTGAGCTAGCGAGGACTCCGGTGAACAGGCTGTGACTACTATGGCTCAAGGAAGCACTAGACTACATTTCCCCATAAGAGAGGCTGCCATGGATAAACAACTAGATTGTCGGATCCCACACATACCAAGCATTACAAACATACACACAATATGCTCGATATGTGTAAATACAACATGGCATCACAACATAACTCTACGACTCAAGTATTTATTCATTAGGCTCCGAGGAGCGAGATATTACAAACATGGGTCTCTCGACCCAGCATTCAGAAACATACAAGTCAAACACATGCGGAGAAGCTTAACATGTCCGAGTACGTACAACTATAAATGAAAAAGGCTCGGAAGCGACTATCTACGAGATCTGCCGAGGCACAAGATCGTAGCTAGGGTATCAAGCTAAATTTCAAGTCCACGCGGAACTATTAGCGAGGATCAAGTCTCTCGCAAAACATAAATTAAGCAAGCGTGAGTACAAATGTACCCAAAGCAAGACTTACATCGAGAACTATCTACATATTCATCGGTATCAACAAAGGGGTGGTGGAGTTTAAGCTGCGATAAGCCAGCTTTGACTTCGGTGGCTATGTTGAACTATATTTGCAAGTAACTCTTTTGAGGTGGCGCTACGAGTCCATATATTCACCATATCAATACACCACTATGGATCTGCTCTCTGTCTCCCTCACGAGAACGCCATCCATAGCACTCACGCTTATCTTGGCGTATTTTAGAGTATCCACTTTCACTTGTCTATGAACTGTGCGAACCAACCCAGAAGTCCTTTACATGAGACACGGCTATTCGAATAGATCATATTAACCCTCTGAGGGGTGTACTTCTTCACACACGCTCTCGCCACTTACCGCCATGTACACCTCGTGTATCTCGGCATCCTTCAAGCGGAAGCCTGGCGAGGGAGTCGGCCACGACCTGACTAACCACACAAGTCTCTATTCCAAGTTTATCGCCTATTCGGGTTCCATCCGCAAGGAGATCCGGCCGGGGTGTCGCTCACGGCCCCAAACGATGTGAGCAGGGTTCCAAAGCCCACCTCGACGGGTGGTTCTACGCTTGGTACACCCTGCCACGGTGCCTAGTCTATCCCAAGCCCACCTATACCATGTGCCACTTGGTAGACCACTAACAATACCTACAAACACCAGAAACTAGTTGCAACTCCTGGACAGAGGTCAAGTTGATTAATAAGTCGAGAGAGCTTGGGCGCTTGAGCCCAATGTGTGGTAGTAACTGTTCATGGATCACAAACACAGAACACTTCCTGAGGACGGCTGCAATGAGACAACCCGCCATGTACTCCTACATGGCCTCTCACCGCTACCTTTACCAAATCGTGTTCACACACTTAGCTCTCAACAGTAGGACATGTTCACACACCTCCGATTCATTCACGATGAATCAGACCTAACTCAACTCTAAGCGATGGCGAGGCATGACAAACAAGCATGAATGAGTAGGCACATCGGGGCTCAAACAACTCCTACTCATGCTAGTGGGTTTCATCTATTTATCGTGGCAATGACAGTCATCACGAGAGGATAAAGGGGTTCAACTACCGCAGCATGTAGCAGTTGAATCGTTGTTGTCCTAATGCAGTAAAAGAGAGCGAGGCGAGAGAGTGGGATTGTATCGGAATGAACAAGGGGTTTTGCTTGCCTGGCACTTCGAAGATAATGTAGTTCTTCATCGGTGTCCATCGAACTCATCATTAAATGCGTCGTTTCTTGAGAGGGACAAACACCGGCAACACGGAAGAAACACAATCAATGCAATGCAACAATATGATGCATGAATGTGACATGGCAATATCTTTGTGGTTTGAGCTAATGCAACTAGCAACAGATTAAATGAAGTTGGTTTGAATACAAGATTCACATTCAAACTCCATATGTGATTATTCAAATGCCATTTAGTTGATTTGACCTAAACAGTGAACAAAAGTTGTTTTAACATGCATGAAAATGGTACAGATGGATAGGTTGGATTTTTCTGATCATTTTTCATATATAATTTATCTCATTTGTAGTTACGGTTGAATTTCTATGATTTTTAGAAGTTTTGGGCATTTACTGGAGTTTCCTGAATTATTTAGAAAATAACTAAATTTCAGAAAAGGAATATTGCGTCAGCATGGCGTCATGCTGACCTCAGCAGGGTCAACAGGGCTGCCCCGGGTCAAACCTGACCCGGTGGGGACCGTGGTCGGATGACAGTCTTGCCCGGGGGTCAATGATAGGTGGGTCCGGTCAATGACCACGCCAAGAAAGTCAACTCGACGTGTGGGCTCGATGGATTAGTCTAATTACAAAATTAGTGGGCGGCGGGGCCCATCATCGGCGTCTGTGGGTGATCTAGTGGCGGTGGTTAGCGCTAATGATGGGCCACGTCATCATCGCCGGACTTTGGCCGGCGGCATTTACCACTTCCGACGGCGGAGGTTCACCGTGCTCCCGCTACAGGGCACCATTTCACACGTGGTTTGTGGCTACGGGTTGCTGTGGTTTGCGCGCATCTGATGGAGCAAGCGAGAGGAGCTGGGGTGAGCTGTGGCGTCGGCGGTGGCGAGCGAGGCGGCGGCCGAAGTTCAGGTTAGTTTGGCCTCAGTGTTGGGATGCTTGGGAGGAGGAGCTGGTGGGAGCTGCGTGCTCTGGGAAAACCTTGAAGCAACGTTAGCCTTCGGCGCGAAATGTGGTGGCTAGAACGACGGCGGCATCATGGCGGCGGCGATGAGCTCCACGGTGCGGTGGAGAATACGACTAGGGGCAAAACGGCGAGAAACGAGGGAAAGGCGGCGTGGCTCCACAAGCGTCGTTTGGTGGTGTCGGATGGCTCGGGGAGGCGTCAGAGGCGATGTACGGGCGGCGGCGATCTCCGGTGGCCGACGAGGGAAACGGCGATGTTGGCGGCATCCAGGGGCTTCCGGCGTCTTGAGGATCGGTGAGGAGGAAGAGGGCATCAGGACGGAGCTCGTAGACTGCTCGGGTTGTCGTCGGGACGGTGGTGGTCGCGGCAACGGCGAACGGCGGCGATGGGCGGGTTCGGTGGCGTAGTAGGGAGAGAGCAGAGTAGGGAGAGAGGTCCAAGGAGAGAGGAGAGGGGCCAGGGGCTGCGTGGCATCGCCTGGTGCATCGAGGAGGAGCCAGGCAGGCTGGGAGGGAGGAGGCTGGAGGCCTCGGGCGTATTTGGCGTCGACACGCCTCTGCCCTCTTGGCGAGAGGTTGAAAACAGCAACCATACAGTGGTGAGCCTCGGCCTCTGATCTTTGGGCCAAATTTGGGCTGCCAGTGGCGCCAGGTAATTTCTCTCTCTCTCTCTCTCTCGTTTCTCTATTTTAATTTCGGTTTTCTATTATTCTGTAATCTTTAGGGCTTTTCTAAAAATACCTAGACCCTTTCAAAAATCACTAAACTGAACATGCCCACTGTATAGAATATATCCAACATGGAACATTTCAGTTTAGGAGTATTTGGACATTTAAAATATTTTATAGAATTTAAATGCCCAAATTCAAATACTTATGATTTAATTCAAAGGACCTTAGGATGACCTAGAAAATTGTGCACCATTTTTGTCAGAGGTTTAAGACCAAGGCAAAGATGATGAACATTTTAGAAGGGCATTTCAGGTTCATTGAAAATGATTTTATGTTGAACCTATTTGATTTGATCTGGTGCTAGGGTTTGATCAGTCCCCATTTCAAGTTCATTTGAAAAGTTAAACATGATGCACACATGAAGGGCTAACCTACTGCATACCAGAACTAGGGATGTGACAACTCGCCCCCACTAAACAAGAATCTCGTCCCGAGATTCAAGACGTGAGGTAAGAAGAAAAGAGGTCACAAACTATCACAATCTTCTCGATCCAACTGTCCTTCTCAAGATGTTGATTCATTGCTTCATATTGATCTTGACGTCTTTGCTTTCTAGATCTTCATCCAACTCGATGACGTTAGAAAGAAATTCTATCGGAAAGGATCATTGAAACTATCCATACCAGGCTAAGGCAATTCACAGCGATCGTTTGAAAGGGGTTCGGGGAAATGGCATACTCAGTTCGGAAAGGAAACTATGGTTATAGAACAACTCGGCAAACGGGAGGCACATTCCAATTGATACCGAGGATATAACCTAGTGACTGAGTGTGCTCTCAAGAACTTGAGCATTTCCGTAGTCATCAAGGTTTTACCAACATCCGTGCCGAGGATCCTGGCAACACATCTTACTACCATGATGAATAGTGATGGATGATGCGGATACAAAGGAAGATGACACCTTCTCAGACTTCCCCTTAGCAAGGCCAAGAGAATGAAATCTGGATGATCGACCGAGAGACATTTAGCACTCCGCTTCTAATGTTCTCCTTGATGTGCTAGCGTAATCCATTCATAGATATGGTTTGATATCTAGAACATCAAGTAAAAGGTCGGACTTCGGGAACACAATAATCCATAAGGAACAACTATTGGAATAACTTCTACGAGATCCTTATGGGGAGGTGACCAACTTTCTCATTCAAGATACTACAATAATAAGTCTTCCGGTTGGGTGTAAGGCCACAACATCCACTTTACCGGATTACAGAGGGACCAATATTATAGTTCTTGAGAACGTTCCAACCATCATATCTGCTTGAGATTCAGATCTGGTTGGTGTCGGGATAATCCGCACTCATCAAGTCTAGAAGGAAAAATGAAAGTTTGCAACACAAATCGACGAGATGACGTTGCGAGATTCTCAAGGGATGGACTATGATAGCAAGCTCCAAAAGATGAGCTGGTTCTGCTAAAAACATGTGAACACGTTGTCCAAGACAAGCATGATCACGTGGTAGTCTTATAATGAAACACTACCGGGTTCAGGTGGGGAACCATCAGGATATCGAAGTCCTAACACAAGTCATGATTAGCTCTTATGAAGGAACTCCTTCTCCTTGAACAAATCAATCAGTGGCTTGGTGTGCTAAGGATACATATAGAATGAAGGTTGCAAGTCTCCATACCACATAATACTTCGCACATATGCATGACTGATTTGAGATGGTACCAGGGAAACAAAAACAATCTTTCTCGAACTCACGGCGGCAACTTGCACCAAATGCACGTGAATCAGAGAAAGTCACTTCTTTCATCCAACATATTCTTCACGAATGGGACATGAAGATAATGCTTATAAAAGTTTCCAACACTAGGTTGATGTTCAACATGAGTTATGGGGAAGACAAAATGTTGCTGATGGGCTCAACAACAACTCATCGGAATTTCCATATCACTGGACTTCCGCCATCATGCGAACACGGTGATAGTATTGGTCAAACCAAAAGATGTAATGGTGTATGCTCGAGGGATCAACCACGAGTAAGACAACATTACGAATATCGTTGGTTCTAACTTGATTTAACGATAGCCCACACTCAAATCAAGGTTTGGACAAGACAATAGATTCAACAACTGATCACGGGGATCAGTCGATGAAGATATCATCTTTCTTCAACACACACACACACACACACTCAAGGACATCCCTTAGTGATGAACTAAGTCAGACAAGCTTTCATCTTCCAACTCTCCAAGTTGTTGTTTAGCTTAACCAACTAGCTCGGGGGTATCCCACACAGAATCTTGGAGAATGGGTGGTTTATATGAAACCAACTTGATCACGAGCTCAACATAACAGTCAGGTGACGACCTGGTGATACTTCCGAGAAGATATTCGGAACATCACGAACCACCGATATGTTACTAAGCTCGAGAACAATCTTGCTTTTCAGGGCAAGACGATATGATCAAATAAGCGAGGGATTGACACAATCCTAACTCTTTGGTCGAAGAGTGCACCAGGAAATATGGACTAGGTAGCACGATCAATCTTAGGATGATGATTCAATAACCAACACACTAAGAATGAAATTATTGTTCATTAGCTGCCAAGCAACGGAGTTGCTAGGAGTATTGATTTCACACATCACGACTCACTTGCCGGCATTCCGGTTACAATAACACGGGAGTCGAGGAATGAACAATGATGGCAATAAGTATCACTGCGTCAAAAATTCATAAGAGATGATGCAATTCCTATGATATTCTTGACATAAATAGGGTAATACTCCAAGGTAGAACAGAACAAAAGCTGGTTTGGCATTTTGACCTGCGGAATACAACTGCTTTCACCCAATCCTAAATATGGATGAGGTACTGGAGTTTGTTTCTCCTAGTCATTCCAGAATAGAATGGCTTGACAGACCACAAGAGTAGTAGGCATCGGTTAATGGATGCAAAACTACTCCTGACTATCAATCGATAGACGGGGATCGGAATACAGCTACAATGGAAACAACTCAAAGGAACATATATCTTTCTGAGTTGTGGATGCATAGATTAATATGTCGAAACAAGTTCAACAGGTTTCTTCCAGATAACTCATGCAGAAAGTTAGAACTGGCAGAATCACAACATAGGATAGGAAACTCATTGAGAGCACTCTTGTTGTGATCTTTCGGTTCAAGAGAACTTCTGCCAAAATGGTTCATGGTATTTGGAAGAAGGGAATACCACGGACCTCGAGGACTATCACAAAAGTTACTAATAACCTAAAGGTACGAGCAACACTATCAACATGAGGTAAGTAGGGTGAACTTTGGGTTCAAAACCCAGGAGTAGAATACCTACTCCTAGCTAGCATCACGGGATGCTTTCGGGAATGATGGCCAGAATCATCACACTGGGAACACAAAAACATGGCCATATTACCAGGTGATCCTCTAAGATGCCTAGGGTCATAATACTAGTTCCAACATATATGTCAAGGCAAGGAGTACCTCAACAGACGATTAGTGTGCTTATTCAGACCAAAAGGATACCGTGAACAGGAAGGAAGAATTTGCAAATGCATCAAATAGTTTAGAAACCTGGGATGACTCGGACAGCATAACGGTTGTAAATGCTTAAAAAGATTTGAGACATCATGCAAAATGGTGGCACAACCACTCAACAACATCATATCAAGGTTCCGAGATCAACAGTTGACATACAGAAATAGTAGGGACTAAACTGGAGCTTAAAACCAACAATCTTAAAAGTCTATGGATTAGCAACACGTCATCCTGATAGATAGATGAGAAGGCCTAGTTCTTAATCCCCCTAGAAGAGAAGAGGATGACTCAGATCAGAATGCCATGAGGTATAAGGAGTAAAAAGAGCCTTACGTTCCCTTCCACAATCAATTCCCTTATATAACTAAAGCATTTCTAGACTCAACTTCGTCCAGTTTGGCTTGCTAGTCCTACATGCAGTCAGGCTCTGATACCAAAGCTGTCAGGACCCCGATTCCAAGTCACATCGATCTAGCCGGTAACACCTCATATCACTTTGCGACCTCACGCACGGTATTCCCACGGGTGTCGCCTTACCATGGCCCGGAACCGTTTGCGCTTTTGGCTCACGTATATGATAGTGTCGCTAGCATCCATATGACAGAGAACCCGGGCCGACATGGCTAGTCGTGAACCCAAAGCGGCACTAACCCATGGGGACAGGCATACATGAATCAACTTGAGCATGTCGATTGACAGCGTGTGAATCGAAACAGTATGCTGGCTAACAGGACTCAGGAACCGGTATGTGAGCTAAGCGGCAGACTCGGATGTCACAGCGTGACATTTCCCCGAAGGGACAGACCACGAGCGAAGTGAAACACATGTCGGCCGATCAAGTGTTCCGGAAGCGAGTAGTCTTTGGGCTAGCGAGACTCCGGTGAACCGGGCATGGCGGACTACTATGGCTCAAGGAAGCACTAGACTACATTTCCCCCATAAGAGGCTGCCAATGATAAACAACTAGATTGTCGGATCCCACACATACCAAGCATTACAAACATACACACAATATGCTCGATATGTGTAAATACAACATGGCATCACAACATAACTCTACGACTCAAGTATTTATTCATTAGGCTCCGAGGAGCGAGATATTACAAACATGGGTCTCTCGACCCAGCATTGAAACATACAAGTCAAACACATGCGAAAGCTTAACATGTCCGAAAGTACGCATAACTATAAATGAAAAAAGGCTCGGAAGCGACTATCTACCGAGATCTCGCCGAGGCACAAGATGCGTAGCTGAGGTATGAAGCTAAACGTTGAAGTCCACGCGGAACTATTAGCGAGACTGAAGTCTCTCTGCAAAACATAAATTAAGCAAACGTGAGTACAAATGTACCCAACAAGACTTACATCAGAACTATCTACATATGCATCAGTATCAACAAAGGGGTGGTGGAATTTAATTGCAGCAAGCCAGCTTTGACTCGATGGCTATCCTGAACTAAGACTGCAAGTAACTCTTTTGAGGTGGCGCACACGAGTCCACATGTTCACCATATCAATACACCACTATGGATCTGCTCCCGTCTCCCTACGAGAACGCCATCCATAGCACTCACGCTTATCTTGCGTATTTTAGAGTATCCACTTTCATTTGTCTATGAACTGCATAGCAACCCGTAAGTCCTTTACCGCGGACACGGCTATTCGAATAGATCATATTAACCCTACAGGGGTGTACTTCTTCACACACGCTCTCGCCACTTACCGCCATGTACACCTCGTGTATCTCGGCATCCTTCAAGCGGAAGCCTGGCGAGGGAGTCGGCCACGACCTGACTAACCACACAAGTCTCTAGTCCAGGTTTATCGCCTATTCGGGTTCCATCCGCATGGAGATCCGGCCGGTGTCGCTCCACGGCCCCAAGCGATGTGAGCAGGGTTCCCAAGCCCACCTCGGCCAGGTGGTTCTACGCTTGGTACATCGTGCCACGGTGCCTAATCTGTCCAAAGCCCACCCATGCAGGTGCCACTTGGTAGACCACTAACACTACCTACAAACACCGTAAACTAGTTGCAACTCCCCGGACAGAGGTCAAGTTGATTAATAAGTCGAGAGAGCTTGGGCGCCGGAGCCCAATGTGTGGTAATAACTGTTCATGGATCACAAACACGAACTCAGTTCTGAGGGCCAGGCTGCAATGAGACAACCCACAATGTACTCCTACATGGCCTCTCACCGCTTCCTTTACCAAATCGTGTTCACACACTTAGCTCTCAATAGTAGGACATGTTCACACACCTCCGATATATTCCCGATGAATCAGACCTGACTCAACTGTAAGCAGTAGCAGGCATGACAAACAAGCATGAATGAGTAGGCACATCAGGGCTCAAACAACTCCTACTCATGCTAGTGGGTTTCATCTATTTACTGTGGCAATGACAGGTCATGCAGAGGATAAAGGGGTTCAACTACCGCAGCATGTAACAGTTGAATCGTTGTTGTCCTAATGCAGTAAAAGAGAGCAGGACCGAGAGAGTGGGATTGTATCAGAATGAACAAGGGGGTTTTGCTTGCCTGGCACTTCTAAAGATAATATAGTTCTTCATCGGTGTCATCGAACTCATCATGGGTACGTTGTTTACTGAGAAGGGACAAACACCGGCAACACAGAAGAAACACAATCAATGCAATGCAACAATATGATGCATGAATGTGACATGGCAATATGCTGTGGTTTGAGCTAATGCAACTAGCAACAGATTAAATGAAGTTGGTTTGAATACAAGATTCAAATTCAAACTCCATATGTGATTATTCAAATGCCATTTAGTTGATTTGACCTAAACAGTGAACAAAAGTTGTTCTAACATGCATGAAAATGGTACAGATGGATAGGTTGGATTTTTCTGATCATTTTTCATATATAATTTATCTCATTTGTAGTTACGGTTGAATTTCTATGATTTTTAGAAATTTTGGGCATTTACTGGAATTTCCTGAATTATTTAGAAAATAACTAAATTCCAGAAAAGGAATATTGCGTCAGCATGGCGTCATGCTGACCTCGGCCGCGGTCAGCAGAGGCTGCCCGGGTCAAACGACCGGTGGGGACCAGCAGTCGATGACACACAATCTTGCCAGAAGTCAATGACAGTGGGTCGGTCAATGACCACGTCGGCAAAAGTCAACTTTGACGTGTGGGCTCAGTGGATTAGTCTATTTACAAAATTAGTGGGCGCTGGGGCCCATCTGTCAGCGTCTGTAGGTGATCTAGCTGGCGGTGGTTAGCGCTAATGATGGGCCACGTGATCATCGCCGGACTTTGGCGGCGGACGACCAACCGACGGCGGAGGTTCACCGTGCTCCCGCCATGTGGCACCATTTCCACGCGTGGTTTTGACTCTACGGGTTGCTTTGTGGTTTCTTGGCGCATCTGATGGAGCAAGCGAGAAGAGCTGGGGTGAGCTGTGGTGTCGGCGGTGGCGAGCGAGGCAGCGGCCGGAGTTCGGGTTAGTTTGGCCTCGGCGTTGGGATGCTCGGGAGGAGGAGCTGGTGGGAGCTGCGTGCTCACAGGAAGGCACCTTGAACACGTTAGCCTTTCGGCCAGCGGCCGTGGTGGCTAGAACGACGGCGGCATCTGGCGGCGGCGATGAGCCTCACGGGTGCGGTGGAGGTACGACTAGGGGACGAACGGCGAGGAACAGGGGAAAGCGGCATGGCTCACAAGGCTGCGTCGTTTGGCGGTGTCGGATGGCTCGGAGGCGCCGGAGGCGGCGTGACGGGGCGGCGATCTCCGGTGGCCGACGAGGGAAACGGTGATGTTGGCGGCGTCCAGGGGCTTCCGGGGTCTTGAGGATCGTTGAGGTGGAAGAGGGCATCGGGGCGGAGCTCGTAGACTCCTCGGGGTGTCGTCGGGACGGCGGTGGTCGCTTAACGGCAATGAGCGGCGATGGGCAGGTTCGGTGGCGTAGTAGGGAGAGAGCGAGAGGAGGAGAGAGGTCCAGGAGAGAGGAGAGGGGCGGGGCTGCGTGGCGTCGCTGGTGCATCGAGGAGGAGCAGGCAGTGGGAGGGAGGAGGTGGGGGCCTCGGGCGCGCTGACTCGACACGCCTCTGCCTACTGGCAGAGGTTGAAGACGACCAAGCTGCATACAGTGGGGCTGGGCCTCAGCTCTGATCTTTGGGCCAATTTGGGCTTGCCAGTGAGCGCCTTGAGTAATTTCTCTCTCTCTCTCTGGTTTCTCTATTTTAATTTCTGTTTTCTATTATTCTGTAATCTTTAGGGCTTTTCTAAAAATACCTAGACCCTTTCAAAAATCACTAAACTGAACATGCCTTTGTATAGAATATATCCAACATGGAACATTTCAGTTTAGGAGTATTTGGACATTTAAAATATTTTATAGAATTTAAATGTCCAAATTCAAATACTTACGATTTAATTCAGTGACCTTAGGATGACCTAGAAAATTGTGCACCATTTTTGACAGAGGTTTAAGACCAAGGCAAAGATGATGAACATTTTAGAAGGGCATTTCAGGTTCATTGAAAATGATTTTATGTTGAACCTATTTAATTTGATCTGGTGCTAGGGTTTGATCAGTCCCCATTTCAAGTTCATTTGAAAAGTTAAACATGATGCACACATGAAGGGCTAACCTACTGCATACCAAAACTAGGGATGTGACATAAAATAGCATAGAACATGTGGAGCGCTCCTGATTCATCATATTGAAGCATGCAGATGAACCTGTCTCCTACTTGTGGGCTACGCTTATGATTGATGCCTGCTAGTACTTCTCTGTGATCCTTCACAATTTTGTTCCAGCCTTTGACTATTAAGACTTGCTCGCTTCTAGAAATCCTGAATGCATTCATGTGCAATGTAGGAAGTCTTGGCCGTATGCTAACGATGGACATGCGACCTTTAGCTTCGATCAACTGAGGCATAACTATCATCGGGATTCCCTGTTGAAGAACATCGTAGTAACATACTTAGCAATGAAGTTTTGCTTAAAAAATAATGTATGCAAAGATGCACTGAGGACAAATAGTAAAAATCTTACCATCTTTCCTAAATAGATGTGGACGTAGTTCAGTACGAACACTATTGGTCGCACGTTTTGAGTACTAACATATTTCTAAGTCCAGGAGAAGAATTTGTCTTCACAGTATGAAGATCCTCAAGCCATGAAACATAATGACTTGTCTCCTCGCAGTTTAGTTCAGCCCCGGGACAGTAGTAGGTCATGTCTACCAAGCGCCGGACATGCTTGCTTCAATGGAAATAAGCTGTCAATTGAAATTACTTGTCAACTATTTAAACAATATCCAAGACATAAATATGGTTGAGAAACTTACATAAAGGTAGAACTGGAGGCGTCTGCACATCGATCTAGATGTCGATATTATCTTCAATATCATCTTCCGGATGAATATCAACGGTGATAAGCATATCAGGCTCAAATGCATAAGCCTTGCATAGTGCTCTCCATTGTTTGCATTCAAAATGGGTGTAGGTGTCTGTATTGTATAATTTTGCGACAAAACTATAACCTTGCTCGGTCCTCAAGTTAACTCCTTTTACCTCCATAGTTTCTATAGTACTGAAACCAACCTTATCCAACACATATATTCTTGCATGGCAGGGGATACGCTAGTAGAATAGTAAAAGATTTAAATTATAAGTTGAAGCAAAAGAAGCAGAAGTCATGCTTAATTACGAAAAAAGACTTGTCGTTGTGACTTACTGTATGCACTTTGAAGTACTCATCCAGCTTGATACTGAAGCGCCTACCACCAACTAGGTGAGGCCTGTCGCACAGGCCGCGCTCGTCTACGCAGTATTCGCACATATCGAATTCCCTTTCGCTATCATCGTCAGACATTTCCTATATTCATATAGTTGAAACAGACGTGCATTCAATAAGCAAAACTAAATCATAAAACGAATTAGTATTCACATTAGCATGCACTAGTCGTCAACCCGTGCTACTGCACGGGCTAGGAATTTTCGAAAATGTAAAATATTAGCAATTACTAATTCAATATATCTTACAAATCGTAAGTATGAAATATTTATAGATATTTTTACTACTTATTTTCATCACGTATAAAATATAATATTTGCATGCATCCTATAACTAACACATAGTGGATCATCATATATCTTCAAAATTTTCGTATTAATCTATGTGACACCATAAAATATGGGTGACACCATTATACTACATATTTAACGGTTCCATAGTTTAGGTATTGGTAACTACATATGAATATGTCATATCTATTTAACACTATTATTATACATATATCATCTATGATTTCGCTCTCAACCACTAACTATTAGTGGATTAGTCCATGTTTCCACAAGCATACATGTGCTTAAAATGTGTTTCCAAAGCATGTGTAACCAATGACTGTATGATTCCCCGACTTGTCAGTGCATATTCTGTCTCTGTATGTTACACATGCGCACGCTGAGACACACACATATCCCTACCTAACTCATCCCGCAACCACCAGTCAACTGCTCATTACTTCAATATGCTGAAG
Source organism: Aegilops bicornis (assembly GCA_021605145.1). Taxonomy (NCBI): domain Eukaryota; kingdom Viridiplantae; phylum Streptophyta; class Magnoliopsida; order Poales; family Poaceae; genus Aegilops; species Aegilops bicornis. The sequence continues at coordinate 1,393,303 of JAHIAL010000051.1, forward strand.
AGTTGCACGCTTCGCTATGGACCGTGGGCCAGTTCAACCGTATCCTTGCCTTTTAATGTTTGGAAGATCATTGAACTTTTTGAAGTTCATTTTTAAATTCATGGAAACCTTATATCACTATATTTGTGGTTTTCTGACCAGATCATTTTTTCACTTGGACTGTAATATTCTAGAATCCATCATTATATTTTTAAAATCTCAACACTAACAATTTGAAGTCTATTTGAATATTTTAAAATTTGCACTTATATTTCTATAGGCTTAGCCTTTTTTTTCTGTCTAAGAATTCCCCTAAATATTGGATGCCAGCTGTAAAGTTATTTTACATTTTTGAAAATTATCCTTTTGACATCCCAATTGAGCCATAGCCAAAAGTAATAAGGATGATTTTTTTTTTAGTCCATGTCGTCTATCCCTTATCATATTCCATTGTTTTGCGAGAACCCCTTACCCTTGTCCATGATATATAGCTTTATCCTGCTGACGTCTATGGCATTAATTTCTCTGGAGTGCTTCCCTTCTTTTGACTACTATTAAATGGCATTTTTATTTAGTATAAGCGCTCCCGCATCGTGTGCTTATGCCTTGAATATCTTATAAATACCGAAGTTATATCCTATGTCCAAACGTCTAAAATCAGCCGGTTTCTGATGCACTCGCGCGGTTTAACAATTTGGATTTCTAAAATATACTATATTATTTTTATTAAATACATTTGTGACACAAATTTAGAACTTTTTCTATACTGAATGTTTTTTAATTTTCAGAAAACACTATGTGCATGTCACATGGAAAAATATGGGAATATATACTTAATTGTGATTTATCCACCGGGTTAGCATATAGAGTATGTAACTTGCACCCTGTGTCTGAACTTATGAAATCAGTCGGTTAAAAGATGCACTCGCTCGGTTTAGTAATTTTAGATTTTTTTTAAGGTTTCTGCTACACTCGCGCGATTGAGCAATTTTAGATTTAAGGATGAGAAGATTGCCCATCTATGATGCACATTTTTTCTTTTTTTTGAGGAATGATGTTCATATAGCTTTGTTACACATGCATGTGTAACATCATTAGTATGTTTTTAGAGAAAAAAAATCTCCTATTTGTTAGCCATTTTCTTTTGCGCAAGCAAAGGAGAAAGGTTAAAGTGATTTGTGTGCCTGGGCAGAGCGTACAGAATATTGTTTTTAATTATGTGATGTATGTAGACGTATAGCATTTGAACTAAGAAGTCCAAGTCGGAGAAGTCTTCTTTTGTCTTTTTTTTCCTTGGAGACTTTGCATGTACGATGGACTCTTGGCTCTTTCTTCCAAAGCGTAATAACCATGGATACTTTGGTCCGTCGCATCTCCCTTGTAAACGCATGGGAATAAAGTTTCCGTGTCACATTTAATTCTAGACGTAGGATTAAGATCTAATGGTTATTTATAAATAGTTTTTGAGGATTAACGTGGAGGCTCGTTTAGTGCTTCTAATTAGTAAATATAAGATTCAATAAGAAACTAAATCATCTCTTGCGTTCGTACATTGTCGAATATTATCACTAATACATCTTGAATTGTATCATACATATAACATCACTAATACAGCTAGAACCCTAGCGAACGACGGGTATCGGCGCGGGCAGTGGACACCCAAAGAGAAGGAACCATCACAGGATCATAGCTCCAGTGAGATCCCTGAAGAACCATCCAGGTACTGTCGGACCTGCCCTCCAACGCAACCATGTAGCGACGGACGTGCTCATCCTCCTCGCTGACACGGTGAGATACCACCTATGCGGTGGACGAAGGCCTCCCCACCGTCACTGGCCCACGTGACAGCCACTAAATAAGGTCCGGGTCGATGACGGGCTGCCTCCTCACCAAGCTGCGTGCCCTGGAAGGTAGCACCTCCCAGTACCAGCCAGGCGGAGCCCAGTCCCGGACATGGCCCCTATAATCAAGCAAGCCTCCTCCCGAGTCGGCAGCGAGGATCGCGAACCAGGAACATCGTCGACGTCGAGAACAAATGCTTAATTATGAAAAAAAAAATTAATAAACGCTTAGCAAAATTCGGCATGACCTTTTCTAAAAAGAGGACATATTGAGTGCCTGAAATTTGCCATAACGTAAAAATATGGCAAAACATAGCCCACTCAGAAAAATATGACATGTCCAAAATAAGACATGTTCAAAATATGACATGTCCACTACAAATTTGCATATAACAGGAAAATTGCTTTAACTAAAAAAATAACAACAATTGCTTTAACTAAATAAATACCTAGAATTTGTTAACTACACCTAGAATTATGTTAAATACACCTAAAACACCTAAATTCTATTAACTGCACCTAATTAAGAACCTAGATAAATTTATGTCCTAATTTAAAAACCTAGATAAATTTCTGTCCTAGTTTTAAAACCTAGCTAATCTAAAAACGTAGGGTTCATACAAATTAACTAGGGTTCATACTACCTAATCTCTAATTAGGATTCAACTATATAGGATTCAAAATAACTAACTAGGGAGGGAGGGAGGAGGAGGAGGAAGGAGGGAGGAGTACCTCTCGGTGGAAGAGGGACGGCCCAGGGGAGGGCGGCTGGCTGGGAGGAGGGCAGCTGGGAGAGGCGGCTAACGGGGAGGAGGGCCCATGGGAGGGCGGCCATGAGGGAGACGGGCGGAGGCCAGAGCAGGGGATTGAGGGGCGCGTGAGAGTGAGCGTGTGAGTGTGAGAGTGAGAGAGAGAGAGCGCGCGGGCCGGAGGGGAAGCAGAGGTGGGCTTAGCAACAGCGTGGGGTAGGAGGCCCAGCACTATAGCTAAAGCTGCAAACAGTGGGCCAAGTGTGTGGCCCACTAACAACAGCGCTGGCCTGGAAAACAAGCGCTACTGCTAACATGCGCTTGCAGCGCTGGTTTTGGCCGGCGCTATTGCTAAATAGCAGTAGTATGGGTATAACCAACGGTACTACTAAATGTCTACCTATAAGCATTTTCCTAGTAGTGGTGAGGCCGTTGCTCCTGCTACAACTCAGCCAATGCGTGAGGCCACTCCTCCTGCTTCAACTCAACCAACGCGTGAGGCCACTCCTCCTCCTCCGAGTCCACCAATGTGCCACTCCTCCTCCAAGTCTGACACCGCGACAGCCGTCTCCGCTGCCTCAGCAATCGCAGAAGAGAGCCGCCGCAGCTACTGTGCATAGTGCTACAAGTCGAGGTAGTACAGGAGGTACAGGCGGAAGCAAGCGATTTCAATATGGTCCAAGCCTCGCGCCTCTTCCGCAGAGGCCTTACGACATGACCAAGGAGCAAAATGAAGCCATAGTGAAGGCCCAAGTGGACGCCCATTTTGGACCGAAACCGCCACCGCCGCCAAGGGAGAAAGTGCTCAAGGATAAGATTGACCACTTTATTCGTATGGCTAAACCACCAGCTCCCAAGTCTGTTGACTCAGACTATGAGCGCCAAATCAGGAAGGCACGTCGAGCATGACTAAAGGAGTCGAGCTCGAGATCGAGCCAAGCAGCTGGCCAAAAATGCGAAAAAACCGTTCCCCAGCTAGGAGAACAGGCGGCGCAATCGATCCTCCCGCTTGTTGTACCAACACATGAGAGTATCGGCGCTAGTCAGCTGGTAATAACCGACGAGCATAGAAGACAGGCTGAAATGCTCGGTATCACTGTTGGGAACTCCTCGAGATTGAGCTCATCCCTCTGCTTAGAAAGGAGGACATAAAATGGAAATATGTCCGCGGCCAACCCTTGGTCAAGCCTAAGGAGGTCAAGAACCTCCCAACGAGAATGTATGAAAATTACCAAGAGTACCAATCGAGAGTCCCTCATGGTGAAAGTCAAGGAAGAGTATTACTTCCATAAGCTAGCTCTGTCCGTTGAGTATTCATAACTATTTCAGTTATTCAATCAAGACGCACTCGACAAATCTCTTGTCAGTTGCTATTGTCTATAAGTGATTCCATTCTGTAATTTAAGTCTCAAGCTAGTTGTAGTTCTCATTGATCGATCATTAATTACCTGTAATTATCCTCATTATATTCTTTTCTGTCATATTATGCAGGATGAAGATGTATGAAATGAAAAAAGCTGGACGCTATGGCATTGGGTTCATTGACCCAAATACCATTAATGAAGAAACATGGACATATCCATGGTATCAAGCAGAAGTAGAAAAAATATGCTAGAGTTCTTGAAGCGCCTCAATACCAATGAACATATACTACTTCCTTACAACTTCCTCTGAGTCACACTGTCTTGTACTACAAATTCTGTTTTTACTTACTAACTAGCTAGATGTTAATAATTATTACTACCAATGATGAGTGTTATGCACATGCCCGCTTAATTAAGACATGCAAACGTGTGTGTGCATGCAGTTACCATTGGATCTTGTTAATCATTAAAGTTGACGAAGAAACAATTGAAGTACTGGACTCACTACTTAAAAAAAAGAGACTACTCAACCATGAAGGGGATAGTCGACATGTAATTTAAATCATTATTAACTATATGCCGACCTCTTTAGTTCGTCATTTCCTGATATCAACTATTTAATAACTTGTTTATTCATTTTCTTTGCCGGCAGGCAGGGCTTGGGAAAAGTTCAGGAATTCGAAAGAGGTTCCAGGCGAATGAAAGAAAAGCTGTATTGGTTTCAGTCCAAGGTATAATTAATTAAGTAGTACTAGCTAGCTACCATGCATCTCTTTAATTCTAGTTTCAATACCATTAATTATCATACTTGATTAATTATTATCTTATTAAATTCTATTTTCGTAAATGCCCTGAAGCAGGCGTCGGGGACTGATTTGTCTGCATACTACGTTTTCAAGAACATTCGTATGATGATGTTCGAAAGGACCAAAACTGATAGACAGCTATGGGTACGTTTGACAGAACAATATTCACAATTTTTACATCATTATCGATATCTAGTCACATAACTAATACACATGCATATTGATCTCCTTCTTAACAGTTCGAATCGGTGCGGGGGAAACTCCTACCAGTGGAGTGCATACGAGCACTTCAAGAGGAAATAGCGGGATTTTTGCTCGACGAGGTCATAGATCCCAAAGGGGAATTCTATTACAAGCTACCACCCCAATTAACCATTCCCATTTGTCATCGTGCTCCGAAGGCACCAAGGCAAATGCCACTGGCTCTGATGGCAACATGTAGGAAAAACTGTATATATATTCATGTGTATATGTGTGAATAATATGGTGTGGTTGTGAGACATTCGATCATATATATATATATATATATATATATATATATATATATATATATATATATATATATATATATATATATATATATATATATATATATATAGAATTTCATTGGGGCGTGTAAAATATATAGTATCGTAAAATACTAGCAAACGAAAAAGAATTAAATGGAAAACACAAAATTAAAAGAAAAATAAATAATAAAACCAAAACCCCCAAACTTTTTAGTACCGGTTGGTGTTACAAACCGGTACTAAAGGTCTCCCGACACCCGGCCCTGGCTCGTGCCACATGGTGGCCCTTTAGTGGCGGTTCGTGTAGAACCAACACTAAAAGCCTTTTCGAACCGGAGCTATAGCCAGGTTCTGCACTAGTGCTAGTTCGTTCACAAGAAAATGGATCTGGTAAACTATCCATCCACAGGCATGGTCCTCAAAGGAAAAATTGATTACGTGACAAACAAGTCCTGTAGATCATCAACTAGAAACATTTGGTTTTATTGCATCTTCCAAAGACATACAAACATATACTCTCTCCGTTCCAAAATAGATGACTCAACTTTATACTAACTTTAGTATAAAGTTGGGTCATCTATTTTGAAATGGAGGGAGTAGTTCTGATCAACCTATACATATCATTGGCTGATGATTAGATTTATCCACATGTCCATAACTGAGTAAAAATGGAGGGCAACAATTCTCTAGAAGCATATGCATCATCCCGGGACCAAACAAAAAAAAGATGAGCGCGTCAGCTTGATGCCCTTCAAGGAGGCGATCACTGAGGGGAAACATTACACCACCCGACTTCAGCGCATACAGAAGATTGCAGCAAAGAGGATCCACTCTTTCACTCATCGGGGTGACCAATTAAATTGGGGTTTTTCTCGACAACCCAGATAGATCATCACACAGTTCTTGAGTGCATCAATGTTCCCTTTGGCTTGGTTTGATGCCCTTCATATTGACAACCCCAACTTCAGGTGGCCCTTCAGCGCATCAAAGCTCCCTTTTGCTTGGCTTGGCTTGGCTTGTAACAACCATGACTTTCAGGTTTTTCTTTTCTGCAGATATGTTCTCTTGTTATAATATCCAAAGAACCGAGTTAGGTTTCTCTAACAGAGCAACACAAGACAAGAAAAAGATGCTAGCAGAATAAGTGATAACAGGTTCATGGATCTTCATGTTGTAACCAGAAGCTTATATAGAATTTACACATGCAAAGCTCCAGTTGAACACTGCCAATTTGCTCTCGAGTATACTAACCAGAATAGATGATTTTATATTTAACATCCCATACTCCTTAATTAAACATCATGCATGCTATGGAGCTGATTCAAACTAGAAATAATTAGTAAACCTTTATTTACCTGATGGTTTGTTCAGCTTGCTGACAATGTTTAGCTAACAAGCCTGGACTGGAGATAAGATCCGCTTGTTTAGCAGATTCAATATTGTGTTTCAAAAGAAGAACCATTTCACGATCTCCCTGCAAATTAAAGAGTGGAAAAAATTAAGGCTAGATGAGGCGAAACTATATAATGAACGAGATACATCTAAATCATAAAAGGATTAGTTTGGATAAGGTCTCAGCACGCTAATCCTCCGACACTGGATAGAGAACGACACTGAGCGTATACACATCACTCCAATGTTAGATGCGTGTCAAAGAAATCCATTCTAAAAGATGAGATAACTGGATAGGGAATGTTGGCCACAAGAACTTGCCACCCTTAGCTAGCTAACTTAAATCTCATTGATCTTTTTGTGTTGGCTCTTTACATAGAAGCCATATGTCATCGAATCAGGTGAGCTACAACTTGCAGCAGATAACCAGGATTGCACTGAATCCTGATGCCAATTGAGTTCAAGTACAAAATACACCGAACTAGCTAGTTCTCATGTCTACACTATTCTGTTTTGAATCCAAATATTTAGCTAGCATATGTGGTACCAAAACAGGATATATCCAAGAAGTACGGCCGAACCTAACTTGCTGAAACAAGTAAACTTTTCCAGCTGCTAGTTACGAAGTACTAGCAACCGACCTATTGTAATGGAAAAAAGGAGAAACCTTTTCATGACAATGATATGGCTGTCAAGTTAAAGTGATATTTAATAGCCACATCTCATGAAAATAATATCAGTCAGTAAAGCAAATAAACTTGTAACAGACAATGGCACATAAAAACGATGAATTTGCAAATATGCAAAGAAAGTAAGCTGCAAAAATCGACCACAATGGGAGATACATCGGCAGAGGATTAAAAGCGCTAACATACCTAACATACGAGGCCCTAACTAGGCAAGCTAGCTAGGAGGGCTGAGTACTCCTGCAGCAGTCTGGCACATAGTATTAGAAGTTGCTACCTACCAAAAGCAGCAGCAGCATGATAGGAAATTTTTCGCTACCATCAACTTGGGTATAAAATGTTTCATTATGGCCACAATGAGGGACTTACATTCTAAAAAAACAGATGTACTTCATTCCGACCATTTGGGCTCCCCTATAGGCCTCCATGATCTATCTATGTGCTTACAAGACAACCACATCACTATTTCACAAATAACAATAGCGGTGAAGAGGAATGGCAGAGCAGAAAATGGCCACGACAAGGGCTATGATGCTGAAGCACTAGCCATGGATAAACAAGAAAAGTTTACTTAAACATATGCATCACTCTGATTGTATGTGTCACAGCCACACCAACATGGCAGATAATATGAGACAAACCAAAGCATAAACTGATTGGAGGTCTGCTAAGCTTATATTATGGATGATCATCACCAAAGATACCACCATACCAGATTTATCCAGATGTCCGCAACAAGATCAAAATGGAAAAACAATAACATCCATGCATCACACGTCTCTTAAAGTGTAGTACTGTGTTCTTGAAATTTAGGATGATTAAAGGCATGAGAAAGAGCAGAAGAGAGCAACTGGTAGCTTACCTATGCTGGACTAGAAGAAGCGGCCACCGGAGTGAGGCGTCGGAGCAGGACGACGGACACACTAGTGATGTTCAACGGGATGTCCACTTTCACCGGGATCCCACGCCCCTGCACATCCAGCTCCAGCTCTTTTGCAAACTCTTCGATTAACGAAAAAGATGAAACTTTTAGTTACTAATTGTGACAAGAATGTAGCAGTATCAGAGGAGCAGAAAGACAATAGATAAGTTTATAATCTCAAAAAAGAAAAGCTAAATAGCCCTGCCTATTCTCTTCGTATTTGAATGATTTCTAACCAAGTTGTGTGCTTTGGTAAGTCGTTTTCATATATTGCAATACAAGGAGGTTAAGGATCAATATAGGGCTTAAGCTGCACATATCACAAGCAGGTTTTCCATAGCAAACAATTTATAATTTGTGCCACCAAATCATACAACATGGTGACATGTATCTCTCTCATTAGGATACATATAAGTTAGATGCCTATCATCTGTAATGAGACAGGCAAGACGATACTACAACCCACTAAAATACTTGACAAATGATGACACATCATGGGCATAGCAAATGATGGACCGTTCGAGAGCACTTTTTCGGTTAGGGTAGACCTCAGTCTCCAGATTCTTCGAATGTGCTTTTACCATTCTCCCCTTGATGAGAAAACATAAACCATAACCACAATAACAGCCTTTAAAAATTGGACACAATTTGACAACAATACTTAAGATAAGAAAAATCACATGTGCTGGTTTAGACTAATAGACAGATCATGTTCTATGCACCGAACTTGAGATGGACAAGACCCGTCTGTTAGCTTAGCATTATGATCGTTACAGTTTTATTGCTATTGATTTCTTCATGACTTATACGTGTTTCTCTGACTATGAATTATGCAAGTCCCGAATACCGGAGGAACACCTAGTGTGCTATCAAACATCACAACGTAACTGGGTGATTATGATCGTTACATTATGATGTGATATGCACAGATGATGTGATGGACAAGACCCATCTGTTAGCTTAGCATTATGATCGTTACAGTTTTATTGCTATTGATTTCTTCATGAATTATGCATGTTCCTCTGACTATGAATTATGCAACTCCCGAATACCAGAGGAACACCTTGTGTGCTATCAAATGTCACAACGTAACTAGGTGATTATGAAAGCACAAGTGCTCCCTGGGTGATTTTGGTAATTCACGACAAGATATCTCTTGTTGGACTAATACCTTTACCTAGTACATTTCAGATAAGTTCAACATTAGAGTGGCATGGACATGGACAAGAGGATGTGGAACCCATTCAATATTCTAAGGACAAATATTGGCAAAAGCTCAAGACTCTGCAGTTTCATTTCAGTGATCCAAGATCACATTGAGTCCATAGGAAAGTCATTACTATCAAAAGGGGATAAGGTGTTGCTTAATGGCTTGCTTGCTCAAAGTGCTTAGTGATATGATCCAAAACCCTCAACCACTTTCACACATCCACATTTGTCCTAAACCTAAATGTCAAACTCGACCCCACCGATTTTTTCTATCCGACGCTACCGAGTTTCATCATATTCAGCCACTGCCAAACCCTAGTCACGTCGGTCTCAGGGATGGGATCTCGGTCTCACCGACATGGGCTTGCAATCTCTTTGTGATCCGTTGCAACACTTTCGGTCTAACCGAGTTGGTGCAGACGGTCCTACCGAGTTTGCCGTACGTTCGGTACTTGGATCGGCTGGATTGTGAAGACGTTCGACTACATCGACCGTGTTAACTAAACGCTTTCGCTTTCGGTCTACGAGGGTACGTGGACGCACTCTCCCTCTCTCGTTGCTATGCATCTCCTAGATAGATCTTGTGTTATCGTAGAACAATTTTTGAAATTGCATGCTACGTTTCCCAACAATGCCTATGTTCATGATCATTGCCTTAGAGTCATAATTATGCGCTCTTCTATCAGTTGCTCGGCAGTAATTTATTCACCCACCATAATATTTGCTATCTTAAGAGAAGCTACTAGTGAAACCTATGCCCCCTAGGTCCATTTTACATCATATTAGTTTCCTGTCAACTTGCCAATTTCTGTTGTTGTTCCTTTACTTTGCAATCTTTTACTTTCCGATCTATAAACCAAAAATACCAAAAATATTTACTTTACCGTTTATCTATCTCTATCAGATATCACTTTTGTAAATAATTGTGAAGGGCTTGACAACCCCTTTATCGCGTTGGGTGCAAGTTGTTGATTGTTTGTGCAGGTATTCGGTGACTTGTGCGTTGTCTCCTACTAGATTGATACCTTGGTTCTCAAACTGAGAGAAATACTTACTCTACTTTGCTACATCACCCTTTCCTCTTCAAGGGAAAAACCAACGCAAGCTCAAGAGGTAGCAGCACACTCCTCGGATCAACCAAACGACAACTTAGGTTCGCCCTCACAATGGACTGGCAGGTCTCGCTGAGGAACATGAGCTTCACCGCCACCCACGGGGTGCCGATGCGTGCGTGCAGCATCATCGCAGGGTAGATGCAGATCTCCCACTCATACCCACCAATGTTGTAAGTGGACCTGATGCAGTCCTCATTGTGCATGGTTTTGGTGGTGCAGTAGCCGTCGACCTTGAGCAGTTTCATGGAACGCCAAGAGCATCCAAAACCGGGCACCCCAAACCCATCTCAAATGTCGGCGGACGACCCGGCCACTTACCTATCAAAGAAAAAAATGACACTTCTGGGCGTCTCAAATCAGTCTCAAATGCCCGGGTGTGTCAGCCACGTCATCCCGGCCCATCCCGACCCCACTCCGTCCACACAAAAATCCCCATTCCGCCTCAATCCGAAAACCCTAGCTCAGTTCATTCCGCTCTTGCTCCATCTCTTATTCCCCCTTACTTCGATTTCTCAGATTCTGACGATTCCGGCGACCATGCGAGCGCCGACAGCTATTCCGACTTTGACCTCGATGACGACAAGGAGCTGGCCCTACGCATTGCCCTCGAGAGGTCCAAGATGGACACGGGGGGCATTTCCAGAACTGTTGCCTCGCCTCTCCCCCGCCATAGCTGGCCCCTCTCGGCTCACGCACAGCTCCGCGAGGGCTCCACAGTCCGCGCCGCCCCCCATGCCATCCCATGCCCCCACCAGCTGCTGCTTCGCAAGAACAACGATGGGTTCTTGTGCCCGCCCTGTCGGCCCATATGTGTATGCCGGAATCTGAGAAGCAACCCGTGCACCCCTGTCACGGGTGGGGGGTGGGGGGACGGAGCCCGACGAGGATGAGCGGTCCTTGCTTGGGTCTACCGCTGGTCGCTTACGACGGCGGAGACGAATGCTCGACTGCTCCGCCGGAGGAACACTAAGGCGCTCCGACTTGCCATTGGACATCAAGTCTTTTGCGTCTGGGTTTACTCAATGTTCTTTCTTACGTGCCATGCGTGGTTTGAATGTAGCGGCACACAAACTAGCTCGTGGTTGTGAGCACTCTGTTAATCATTTTTATCCTGGTGTAGTTCCGGATTGTGCGTTGATGTTATTTGTGATGTTCAGTAATCAATGAAGTACTGCTATTCTCAAAAAAAAAAAAAAACTAGGCCGCATCGTGTTTTTCCTCTTCCGCCGATCGGATTGCTCATCAAGAAAATCGGGGGAGGAAGGAGGATCGATCATGTTATTTGTTTGTAAATGTGTTTTTCTTTTCTATTTTTTGTGTGAACAATATTTGCATCCTTTCCCTTGCAAAAAAAAAATATTTGCATCCTTTCACTGAAAAGACGGAACTCCAGCCGGTAGTTCAATAAATAAATAAAATAAAAAATTACTCAGTGCGTGAAACGGGTGAAGACCGAGCGGCGCGTTCCGTAATTACACTGCGAATCGATTGGTCTCTTGTTGGTTACAACGTCCTCCAAGGTCTCGTAAATTGCAACGCTCCTCCACCTTCTCCACAACAGCCCTGCATAAATTGCAACGCTCCTCCACCTTCTCCACAACCATTCCCACCATCCACCTTCCCCATGGAAAATCCCTGCCATGATCTCACCGGTGCTGCCCGACGGGTGCAGCTGCTCAAGATCGAAGGCTTTAGCGCGGCGCTGGCCAGCAAAGCTTGCGTCAAACCCGCATGGAGCGTCGATGGCTATGAGTGGGAAATCCATATCTGTCCGGCAAAGATCAACTGGATCCCTCCGGGCCGTGTCCTTCTGTTGGTAAGGCTGGAGCTCATCTTTCTCGGTAAACCGCGCGTATGCAGGGCGTTCCTGGCCTGCCGCCTCGTGGATCCGAGTGGGGAGCTTGAACCGGCGGAAGAGAAGACTCTACTCTACGACCCCGAAGCCGCACAAATCACGTGTGGCTCGTAGTCGTGGGGAGACATGAACAGGAGGTAGCGTCAGGTTATCTCAAGGATGATACTTTGACTCTGCAATGCGCCATCACATTGCTCGAGGAATTACCGGAACCAACCATCGCCGGTAAAGAAGTGACCGTGCCTGTCCTGCACCTTGAACCAGCACCTCGGTGAACTCCTGCAGACCGGGACGGGGGCGGACGTCACATTTCTGGTGTCCGGCGAGTCCTTTTCCGTGCATAAATCCATATTGGCCGCAAGATCTCCGGTATTCATGGCCGAGTTTTTCGGAGATGGTGACAACAAGGAGGACTGCGCAGGAGGTGTGGAGATCAAGGACATGGAGGCCGCAGTATTCAAAACAATGCTTGGCTTCATCTACACCATGTTGGAATTTGCTAGTGGGCTCTTGGCCCAAAGCCCAACTAAAATTCTGAAATTCTCTTGGCCCATTCATGCACACATGTGAGTGGGTGAGTGAGGCTAAAGTTTAGTCCCACCTCATAAGTTGAGAGAGAGTTGCACCTCTTTATAAGGTGAGCTTTTCTACCACTTGTATGAGCATGAGAAAAGGAGACCTACACGCGCGCTCCTCCTCGCTCGCCTCGCCACGCCACGCCTCGCCACGACGCGCCGCGGGTTGCGGGATTGAGCCGAGGACGGAGCTATGCACGTTGTCTATATTTTTCGATTCTTTTGGATCGTGACGACTCGGACGTGGGGTTTACTCCCACGACCTACCCGGCCCGCACTATATACTCAGGCAGATGTCTATCCTAGCCGCCGCCGCTTTGTATGGTTTCTCACTAGCGCTCCAGATCATTGCGCCGCCAAGCAAGTCTTCTCCATCCCTCCTTTCGGCGTGCACCGGGAGAAGGGACAGCAGGCCTCCGGAACCCCGCCTCTCGTGATCCTGTACGGGAGAGGGGCGATCAGGTTTTTGGGGAGCGCACTCGCGCGACTGCTGGCAGCGACGACTTCGCGAACGACGACTTCTTCCCCGACCTCGGCAACCTCATCCTCGACGACATGGGCGACAACGTCAACGCCGGCGGTGCTGCTCCCGCTGCACCGTATGTGATTCTATCCTTCCTGTTCGAGATCGTGGTAGAATTCATGTTTCTAGTATGTGCCCTAGATGTGATCTGTTCATCTGCTATGCTAGTTTGCATGATTAGTTTAATCTCTGCTATTGCTGTCATGATCTATTTCCCATTTATTCGGATTAAATCTCGTAGTAATTTGCTCATATTTCCAACAATCCAAAAACCTGATTATAGGCAATTTACTCCTAGTGGTTTTGCTGCGCATCTGAAGCCGCCTGCCTTTAAGGGGGCGCAATATAAGAAGGTGGCGCACGAGAGCAGTCTACTGGTTTCAGACCATGGGCTGCTATGACGCCATTAAGGGCAAGCCTGAGGGCGATCTTAATCCAGCACAGCTGGAAGCTTTTGAGAAGATCGATACTCTCTTTAAAGGCGCTCTTCTGGGTGTTCTTGATGATTCCATTGTGGATTCGTATATGTTGTTTGACAACGGCAAGGACATGTGGGCTGCGCTCGAGGCCAAGTTTGGTGCCTCGGACGCCTTGATGGCAGTTGTACGTCATGGAGCAATTCTATGACTACAAGATGACTGATGAGCGCCCTGTTGTACAGCAGGCTCATGAGATACAGTCGCTCACAAAAGAACTTGAGCACTTCAAGTGTGTGTTGTCGGACAAATTTGTTGCCGGAGGCATTATTGCCAAGTTTCCACCTTCGTGGCACAATTTTGCTACTTCCCTGAAACACAAGAGACAGGAGTTTTCCGTTGCGGATCTCATTGGCACTCTTGATGTTGAAGAGAAGGCGAGAGCAAAAGACACACGTGCTCGAAGTTGCTGAGGGAGCTTCTAAGCGCCCACATGGTACAGAAGAAGAACTTCCAGCCCAACAAGTTCAAAAACAACAAGAACAAACCTCAGGGCAAAGGCAAGTTTGATACAAAGAACAAGCCATCATATACTACCAACTTCAAGAAGAATTCTCATAAGAAGGGGAAGGGACTTTGCCATGTCTGCGGTGATCCTAATCACTGGGCTCCGAAGTGTCCTAACCGATTTGAGGAGCGCGAACATGAGAAGAGCGGCAAGTCCGCTAATGTTGTCATCGGTGATATTGATATGAAGGAATCAAGTGCGGTATTTTTCCTACCATCCTTTCAGTATTTCAATCCCCGATTGGTTAATTGACACCGTGCCAATGTACATGTTTGTCTTGGCCGCCTCCATGTTTTCTTCTTACCAGGCCACGTGGACTTCTCCCAGGCTGATGGGGAACGGGTCACATGCCATCGTTCGAGGTGTTGGTACGGTCGATCTGAAGTTTACTTGTGGAAGACCGTCGTCTCAAGAACGTTCATCATGTGCCGCCCATCAATAAAAATCTCATTAGCGGTTCCGTTTATGTCGAGATGGTTTTAAGTTGGTTTTGAGTCCAATAAAGTTGTAATTTCCAAGTGTGGACAATTTGTTGGAAAAGGCTATGAGTGCGGAGGCTTGTTCCGCCTATCTTTGTCGATATTTGCACTAAAGTTATTAATAATGTTTGCCACAACCATGAGTCTGATCTTTGGCATTCACGACTTTGTCTCGTTGACGTTGGTTGCATGGCGCGGCTAGTCAATATGAATTTAATTCCGAAAATCTCTGCTGTAAAAGGCTCTAAGTGCCAAGTATGTGTGCAAGCTAAGCAACCTCGCAAGTCCCATAAGACTGCAGAGGCAAGAGACTTGGCACCACTAGAGCTTATACATTCTGATCTTTGTGAGATGAATGGCGTGTTGACAAAAGGTGGAAATAGATATTTCATGACGTTGATTGATGACTCCACTAGATATTGTTATGTGTATCTTCTGAAATCAAAAGATGTGGCTTTAACTTTCTTCTAAAACTATAAAGCTGAGGCAGAGAACCAACTTGATCAAAAATTAAGCGGCTTAGGTCGGATCGTGGTGGAGAGTATTTTTCCAATGAATTTGATATGTTTTGTGCGGAACATGGTATAATCCATGAGAGGACGCCTCCCTACTCACCTCAGTCTAATGGGGTGGCCGAAAGAAAGAACCAAACTCTAACTGATTTGGTTAACGCCATGTTAGACACATCGGGTCTTTCCAAGGAATGGTGGGGGGAGGCGCCAATGACCGCGTGTCATGTCCTAAACCGAGTTCCCACAAAGCATAAGACCATGACTCCATTTGAGGAATGGGAAAGGAAAAGGTTGAAACTCTCTTACCTACGTTCTTGGGGTTGTTTGGCAAAAGTTAATATACCAATTCCCAAGAAGCGCAAGCTTGGACCAAAAACCGTGGATTGTGTTCTTCTGGGCTATGCTTTTCATAGCATTGGCTATAGATTTTTGATAATAAAATCTGAGGTATCCGACATGCATGTTGGTACGATTATGGAGTCTAATGATGCAACTTTCTTTGAGGACATATTTCCTATGAAGGATATGTCAAGTTCATCAAATCAGGAGATACCTATTCCGTCTAGTGAGGAACTCACTGTAATTCCTGAACCCACCATTGCGATGGAACACGTTGAGAATCCAGTTGAGGGTGACAATGAAACTCCTATAAGGAGTAAGAGACAGAGGACTGCAAAGTCCTTTGGTGATGATTTCATTGTGTACCTTGTGGATGACACACCCAGGACTATTTCAAGCCTATGCATCTCCGATGCTTTGACCATCGGAAGGAAGCTGTTCAGTAGTGAGATGGATTCCATCTTAGCTAACGGAACACAGGAGATCACCGACCGTCCTTATGGGTGCAAACCTGTAGGATGTAAGTGGGTGTTCAAGAAGAAGCTTAGACCTGATGGTACGATTGAAAAGTACAAGGCACGGCTTGCGGCTAAGGGAACCAGAAAGAAGGTGAAGACTTCTTTGATACTTACTCACCCGTGGCTAGATCGACCACAATTCGGGTGCTACTATCACTGGCTGCCTCACATGGTCTTCTCGTTCATCAAATGGACGTTAAGACGGCTTTCCTCAATGCAGAGTTGAAGGAGGAAATTTACATGAATCAGCCAGATGGTTTTGTAGTACCTGGTCAGGAAGGAAAGGTGTGCAAGTTGTTAAAGTCTTTATATGGCCTTAAGCAAGCTCCTAAGGAGTGGCATGAGAAGTTTGGAAGAACATTAACTGCTGCGGCTTTGTAGTAAACGATGGTGACAAGTGCGTGTACTATCGCTATGGTGGGGCGAAGGAGTTATTCTTTGTCCGTATGTCGATGACATATTGATCTTTGGAACCAAACTTGATTTAATCAAGGAGGTTAAGGATTTCTTATCTCGCTGTTTTGAGATGAAGGATCTAGGAGTAGCTGATGTTATCTTAAACATCAAGCTGTTGAGAGATGAGAATGGTGGGATCACACCTTGCTTGATCTCACTATGTGGAAAAGGTCTTGAGTCGTTTTGGGTATAGCGATTGCATCGCCTTCTCCAACTCCATATGATGCTAGTGTGTTGCTTGAAAGAATCGACGGATTGCTAGAGATCAACCGAGGTATTCTCAGATTATTGGCTCGTTTATGTATTTGGCGAGTGCCACGAGGCCTGACATCTCCTTTCTTGTGAGCAAGCTGAGTCGGTTTGTGTCAAAACCGGAGATGATCATTGGCGTGCGCTTGAGAGAGTTATCTGCGCTACTTGAAGGGCATCATGCGAGCTATGGGATTCACTACACCGGTATCCAAGGGTACCGGAGGGTTATAGTGACTCGAACTGGATATCCGATCTTTGATGAGATTAAGGCCACAAGTGGATATGTTTTTACACTTGGTGGTGGCGCTGACATTTCTGGAAGTCTTGCAAGCGCACCATCTTAATGAGGTCAACTATGGAAGCAGAACTCACAGCATTAGACACTGCCACTGTTGAAGCAGAGTGGCTTCGTGAGCTATTGATGGACTTACCTATGGTTGAAAAACCAATACCCCCTATCCTGATGAACTGTGATAATCAATCTATGATCGTCAAGATAAACAGTTCTAAGGACAATATGAAGTCCTCAAGGCATGTGAAGAGGAGATTAAAATCTGTCAGGAAACTGAGGAACTCCGGAGTTATTACATTGGATTATATCAAAACATCGAAAAACTTGGCAGATCCCTTCACAAAGGGTCTATCACGTAATGTGATAGATAATGCATCGATGGAGATGGGTCGGAGACCCACCGCATGAGTTGTCCATAGTGGTAACCCACTCTATGTGATCGGAGATCCCGTGAAGTAGAAGTGGGAGACAAGCTGTTGGTCACCGGGAGGAGAGTATCCCTATATTAACTATCCCTCCGTGAAGATGCAATACTCTTCCGATCTGCATGGCAGGTTGATACTTATCTTAATGTGTTCCAAGTGGCTTATTCGGTAAGCAGAGATGTTGTCCTGCGTAACATCTTCTCGAGGAACACACCTATATGAATTTGACTATTAAACGTCGCGATCTGTGAGAATTGGGTGTTCTCTAATAAATTCATGAAAGGCCCTCGGAGTATGACGTATACGCTCCACCATGAAGCCTTGCGGCAGCCCAAGTATCGGTCAAGAGTTTGTGTGAAACTAGTCTCGCAGAAAACTTGTAGTTCAAGGCATAGTCCACTATTCAAGTTGTGATCTAGTGTAGCATAAATCTCTAAGTGGAAGTTCAACTTCACAGTCTCCACTAAGCACCGGTATATAAACAATGTTTTGGAAATAAATGGTGAAATGTGCCAATGAGACTTTGTGGGGGATTGTTGGAATTTGCTAGTGGGCTTTTGGCCCAAAGCCCAACTAAAATTCTGAAATTCTCTTGGCCCATTCATGCACACATGTGAGTGGAGTGAGTGAGGCTAAAGTTTAGTCCCACCTCATAAGTTGAGAGAGAGTTGCACCTCTTTATAAGGTGAGCTCTTCTACCACTTGTATGAGCATGAGAAGAGGAGACCTACACGCGCTCCTCCTCCTCGCTTTCGCCTCGCCACGCCACTGACGCCCCGCGGGTTGCGAGATTGAGCCGAGCGAGGGCGGAGCTATGCACGTTGTCTATATTTTTGCTGCTCGGGAAAAATTAATGAGTCATTAATTAATAATTAACGGACGCGTTAATTACTGAACCGTTTCCGATTCTTTTGGATCGTGACGACTCGGGCGTGGGGTTTACTCCCACGACCTACCCGGCCCGCACTATATAGTCAGGCAGACGTCTACCCTAGCCGCCGCCGCTTCGTATGGTTTCTCACCGGCGCTCGGATCATTGCGGCGCCAAGCAAGTCTTCTCCATCCCTCCTTTCGCATGCATCGGGAGATGGGACAGCAGCATCCGGAACCCCGCCTCGTGATCCCAGACGGAGAGGGCGATCAGGTTTTTGGGGAGCGACTTGCACGATCACCGGCAGCGGACGACTTGAACGCATTTACTTCTTCCCGACCTCGGCAACCTCATCCTCGGCGACATGGGCGACAACGTCAACGCCGCGCGATGCTGCTCCCGCTGCACCGTATGTGATTCTATCCTTCCTGTTCGAGATCGTGGTAGAATTCATGTTTCTAGTATGTGCCCTAGATGTGATCTGTTCATCTGCTATGCTAGTTTGCATGATTAGTTTAATCTCTGCTATTGCTGTCATGATCTATTTCCCATTTATTCGGATTAAATCTCGTAGTAATTTGCTCATATTTACAACAATCCAAAAACCTGATTATAGGCAATTTACTCCTAGTGGTTTTGCTGCGCATCTGAAGCCGCCTGCCTTTAAGGGGGCGCAATATAAGAGGTGGCGCACGAGAGCAGTCTACTGGTTTCAGACCATGGGCTGCTATGACGCCATTAAGGGCAAGCCTGAGGGCGATCTTAATCCAGCACAGCTGGAAGCTTTTGAGAAGATCGATACTCTCTTTAAAGGCGCTTCCGGGTGTTCTTGATGATTCCATTGTGGATTCAGATATGTCGCTTGACAACGGCAAGGACATGTGGGCTGCGCCGAGGCCAAGTTTGGTGCCTCGGACGCCGGTAGCGAGTTGTACGTCATGGAGCAATTCTATGAATACAAGATGACTGATGAGCGCCTGCTGTACAAGAGAGGCTCATGAGATACGATCGCTTCGCATAAAAGAACTTGAGCACTTCAAGTGTGTGTTGCGGAAGAATTTGTTGCCGGAGGCATTATTGCCAAGCTTCCACCTTCGTGGAACAATTTTGCTACTTCCACGAAACACAAGAGACAGGAGTTTTCCGTTCACGGATCTCATTGGTACTCTTGATGTTGAAGAGAAGGCGAGAGCAAAAGACACACGTGCTCGAAGTTCTTGAGGGAGCTTCTAAGCGCCCACATGGTACGTAAGAAGAACTTCCAGCCCAACAAGTTCAAAAACAACAAGAACAAACCTCGGGGCAAAGGCAAGTTTGATACAAAGAACAAGCCATCATATACTACCAACTTCAAGAAGAATTCTCATCGAAGGGAAGGGACTTTGCCATGTCTGCGGTGATCCTAATCACTGGGCTCCGAAGTGTCCTAACCGATTTGAGAAGCGCGAACATGAGAAGAGCGGCAAGTCCGCTAATGTTGTCATTGGTGATACTGATATGAAGGAATCAGGGTACGGTATTTTTCCTACCATCCTTTCAGTATTTCAATCCCCTGATTGGTTAACTGACACCGGTGCCAATGTACATGTTTGTCTTTGGCGCCTCCATGTTTTCTTCTTACCAGGCCACTGGGACTTCTCCCGTGCTGATGGGGAACGGGTCACATGCCATCGTTCGAGGTGTTGGTACGGTCGATCTGAAGTTTACTTCGGGGAAGACCGTGCGTCTGAAGAACATTCATCATGTGCCGTCCATCAATAAAAAATCTTGTTAGCGGTTCCCGTTTATGTCGAGATGGTTTTAAGTTGGTTTTGAGTCCAATAAAGTTGTAATTTCCAAGTGTGGACAATTTGTTGGAAAAGGCTATGAGTGCGGAGGCTTGTTCCGCCTATCTTTGTCGATATTTGCACTAAAGTTATTAATAATGTTTGCCACAACAATGAGTCGATATTTGGCATTCACGACTTTGTCACATTAACTTTGGTTGCATGACGCGGCTAGCCAATCTGAATTTAATTCCGAAAATCTCTGTTGTCAAAGGCTCTAAGTGCCAAGTATGTGTGCAAGCTAAGCAACCTCGCAAGTCCCATAAGACTGCAGAGGCAAGAGACTTGGCACCACTAGAGCTTATACATTCTCGATCTTTGTGAGATGAATGGGCGTGTTGACAAAAGGTGGAAATAGATATTTCATGACGTTGATTGATGACTCCACTAGATATTGTTATGTGTATCTTCCGAAATCAAAAGATGAGGCTTTAACTTTCTTCAAAAACTATAAAGCTGAGGCAGAGAACCAACTTGATCGAAAAAATTAAAGCGGCTTAGGTCCGATCGTGGTGGAAGTATTTTTCCAATGAATTTGATCTGTTTTGTGCGGAACATGGTATAATCCATGAGAGGACGCCTCCCTACTCACCTTAGTCTAATGGGGTGGCCGAAAGAAAGAACCAAACTCTAACTGATTTGGTTAACGCCATGTTAGACACATCGGGTCTTTCCAAGGAATGGTGGGGGGAGGCGCCAATGACCGCGTGTCATGTCCTAAACCGAGTTCCCACAAAGCATAAGACCATGACTCCATTTGAGGAATGGGAAAGGAAAAGGTTGAAACTCTCTTACCTACGTTCTTGGGGTTGTTTGGCAAAAGTTAATATACCAATTCCCAAGAAGCGCAAGCTTGGACCAAAAACCGTGGATTGTGTTCTTCCGGGCTATGCTTTTCATAGCATTGGCTATAGATTTTTGATAATAAAATCTGAGGTATCCGACATGCATGTTGGTACGATTATGGAGTCTAATGATGCAACTTTCTTTGAGGACATATTTCCTATGAAGGATATGTCAAGTTCATCAAATCAGGAGATACCTATTCCATCTAGTGAGGAACTCATCAGTAATTCCCGAACCCACCATTGCGATGGAACACGTTGAGAATCCAGTTGAGGGTGACAATGAAACTCCTATAAGGAGTAAGAGACAGAGGACTGCAAAGTCCTTTGGTGATGATTTCATTGTGTACCTTGTGGATGACACACCCAGGACTATTTCAGAAGCCTATGCATCTCCTGATGCTGACTCTTTGGAAGGAAGCTGTTCAGAGTGAGATGGATTCCATCTTAGCTAACGTAACTTAGGAGATCACTGACCGTCCTTATGGGTGCAAACCTGTAGGATGTAAGTGGGTGTTCAAGAAGAAGCTTAGACCTGATGGTACGATTGAAAAGTACAAGGCACGGCTTGTGGCTAAGGGTTATACCCAGAAAGAAGGTGAAGACTTCTTTGATACTTACTCACCCGTGGCTAGATCGACCACAATTGGTGCTACTATCATCGGGCTGCCTCACATGGTCTTCTCGTTCATCAAATGGACGTTAAGGCGGCTTTCCTCAATGGAGAGTTGAAGGAGGAAATTTACATGAATCAGCCAGATGGTTTTGTAGTACACAGTCGGGAAGGAAAGGTGTGCAAGTTGTTAAAGTCTTTATATGGCCTTAAGCAAGCTCCTAAGGAGTGGCATGAGAAGTTTGGAAGAACATTAACTGCTGCCGGCTTTGTAGTAAACGATGGTGACAAGTCGTGTACTATACAGCTATGGTGGGGGGAAGGAGTTATTCTTTGTCTCGTATGTCGATGACATATTGATCTTTGGAACCAAACTTGATTTAATCAAGGAGGTTAAGGATTTCTTATCTCGCTGTTTTGAGATGAAGGATCTAGGAGTAGCTGATGTTATCTTAAACATCAAGCTGTTGAGAGATGAGAATGGTGGGATCACTGCTTTGCTTGAGTCTCACTATGTGGAAAAAGGTCTTGAGTCGTTTTGGGTATAGCGATCGCACGCCTTCTCCAACTCCATATGATGCTAGTGTGTTGCTTGAAAGAATCGACGGATTGCTAGAGATCAATCGAGGTATTCTCAGATTATTGGCTCGCTTATGTATTTGGCGAAGTGCCACGAGGCCCGACATCTCCTTTGCTGTGAGCAAGCTGAGTCGGTTTGTGTCAAAACCGGGAGATGATCATTGGCGTGCGCTTGAGAGAGTTATGCGCTACTTGAAGGGCATCATGAGCTATGGGATTCACTACACGGGTATCCAAGGGTACCGGAGGGTTATAGTGACTGAATCGATATCCGATGTCGATGAGATTAAGGCCACAAGTGGTTATGTTTTTACACTTGGTGGTGGCGCTGTTTCTTGGAAGTCTTGCAAGCAGACCATCTTAACGAGGTCAACTATGGAAGCAGAACTCACAGCATTAGACACTGCCACTGTTGAAGCAGAGTGGCTTCGTGAGCTATTGATGGACTTACCTATGGTTGAAAAACCAATACCCCCTATCCTGATGAACTGTGATAATCAAACTGTGATCGTCAAGATAAACAGTTCTAAGGACAATATGAAGTCCTCAAGGCATGTGAAGAGGAGATGAAAATCTGTCAGGAAACTGAGGAACTCCGGAGTTATTACGTTGGATTATATCCAAACGTCGAAAAACTTGGCGAATCCCTTCACAAAGGGTCTATCACGTAATGTGATAGATAATGCATCGATGGAGATGGGTCTCGAGACCCACCGCATGAGTTGTCCATTGTGGTAACCCACTCTATGTGATCGGAGATCCCGGTGAAGTAGAAGTGGGAGACAAGCTGTTGGTCATTTGGGAGGAGAGTATCCCTATATTAACTATCCTACTCGTGAAGATGCAATACTCTTTCCGATCTGCATGGCAGGTTGATACTTATCTTAATGTGTTCCAAGTGGCTTATTCGGTAAGCAGAGATGTTGTCCTGCAGAACATCTTCGAGGAACACACCTATATGAATTTGACTGTTAACGCCGCATCTGTGAGAATTGGGTGTTCTCTAATAAATTCATGAAAGGCCCCGGAGTATGACGACACGCTCCACCCAAGGAAGCCTTGCGGCAGCCCAAGATCGGTCAAGAGTTTGTGTGAAACTAGTCTCGCAGAAAACTTGTAGTTCAAGGCATAGTCCACTATTCAAGTTGTGATGTAGTGTAGCATAAATCTCTAAGTGGAAGTTCAACTTCACAGTCTCCACTAATCACCGGTATATAAACAATGTTTTGGAAATAAATGGTGAAATGTGCCAATGAGACTTTGTGGGGGATTGTTGGAATTTGCTAGTGGGCTTTTGGCCCAAAGCCCAACTAAAATTCTAAAATTCTCTTGGCCCATTCATGCACACATGTGAGTGGAGTGAGTGAGGCTAAAGTTTAGTCCCACCTCATAAGTTGAGAGAGAGTTGCACCTCTTTATAAGGTGAGCTCTTCTACCACTTGTATGAGCATGAGAAGAGGAGACCTACACGCGCTCCTCCTCCTCGCTTTCGCCACGCCACGACGCGCCGCGGGTTGCGGGATTGAGCCGAGCCGAGGACGGAGCTCGCCTCGCCACGCCACGACGCGCCGCGGGTTGCGGGATTGAGCCGAGCCGAGGACGGAGCTATGCATGTTGTCTATATTTTTGCTGCTCGGGAAAAATTAATGAGTCATTAATTAATAATTAACGGACGCGTTAATTACTGAACCGTTTCCGATTCTTTTGGATCGTGACGACTCGGACGTGGGGTTTACTCCCACGACCTACCCGGCCCGCACTATATAGTCGCAGACGTCTACCCTAGCCACCGCCGCTTAGAGGAGTTTCTCACCACTGTTCCAGATCATTGCGCCGCCAAGCAAGTCTTCTCCATCCCTCCTTTCGGCGTGCACCGGGAGAAGGGACAGCAGGCCTCCGGAACCCCGCCTCTCGTGATCCTGTACGGGAGAGGGGCGATCAGGTTTTGGGGAGCGCACTCGCGCGACTGCTGGCAGCGACGACTTCGCGAACGACGACTTCTTCCCCGACCTCGGCAACCTCATCCTCGAAGACATGGGCGACAACGTTGATCGCCGGGCGGTGCTGCTCCCGCTGCACCGTATGTGATTCTATCCTTCCTGTTCGAGATCGTGGTAGAATTCGTGTTTCTAGTATGTTCCCTAGATGTGATCTGTTCATCTGCTATGCTAGTTTGCATGATTAGTTTAATCTCTGCTATTGCTGTCATGATCTATTTCTCATTTATTCGGATTAAATCTCGTAGTAATTTGCTCATATTTCCAACACACCAACACCGTGCCAGAATTTGAAAAGCAGGAGGAGGCGGTGACGGTGATGGCTCAGCGTCTATTTGCTGCTGCTGACAGGTTTGGACTTGACAGGCTCAAGCTCATCTGCGTTGGAAAGCTCTCTTGTAGAATCAGCATCAACACGGTGGTGACTACTCTGGCTTTAGCTGAACAACACAGGTGTTCTGAGCTCAAGGCAAAGTGTGTGGAGTTTATCCTTGATACCCCGACAATTCTTGATGCTGTGTTGGCGATGGATGGGTATAAACACCTGGAGTCAAGCTGCCCATTTGTGGTGATTGACCTTCTCTGCTCGTGGTAGAATGATTTGAAGGATAACCATGGTGCTAATGGTCCAAGATTTGGCAATGCATTATTCATCTTCTATTTGTCTCTAGTAGAAACTTTGTGTCTGTCTCGATCCCCTTGTAAGGGAAAACTTATGTCCACCAATATATGTTTTGAGCAACTTCATTTCACCTCCAGTTTGGTGTAATTTAGTGCTAAATGGTGCTAATGGTCCATGATTTACTGCTAAACTTACTGCTTGCATTTCCCCTCCAGTTCAGCTCTAATTGGTGCTAATGCTCCAAGATTTGGTAATGCATAATTCTAGATCGCGACACCGATAGGGGCCGGGTTGGCAGGAGGGCAACCAAGCAGGAAAAACTTATGTCCATCTATATATGGGTAATTCACTTCTAAATGGTCCACGATTGTGTGCTTGTTGGGGGCTTGGGGGGGGGGGGGGGTTAATTTAGTGGTAAATGGTCCATAATATGTTCTTCTCCTCAAGGTGATACATATCTGTTTTAGTGATGTTAGAGAAGGAGGATTCAGAGTGTGCAGAGATGATTTCCCCAGTTGCAGCCATGTTTTTTTTTCAAAAGAGGGTTTACCCCGTCCTTCGCATCAGAACGATGCATATGACCATATTATTGAAAAACAAATGGTCCAACGTAAGTCTTGAGGTCTCAAAAAAGAAAAGAAGGCTCACACCGAGCAAGCAAATAAAAACGGGATAGCCACAACCGGCAGGCAAAACGTAAGATAGGAAGCTAGACATCTATCCTATTATATGACCGCCATCCAAACCGGTTGAAGATAGCCCGTGCTACCATCTCCCATCGGATAGACCAGTAACCAAATGCTCCTTGGCCTCCGTCGGAGTGAGTAGCGGCCACATTAGGATGAATATAGTGACCCGGAAAATAACCTGCAAAAAACGAATATTTGTTGTTCTGTTAAAAATAAAGTTGTTTCTGCAGTTCCAAACTGCCCATAATAAAGCACATACTCCTACACGGATATGTCTCGCTGTTTCTGCGTCAATCCCATCTAGCCACGTCCCAAATAACGTGTTGATAGAATTTGAAGGAGTAATATCAAAGGCTATATGGACGGACCTCCACAAATTTTTTGCCAATGGGTAGTCAAGAAAGAAGTGTTTGATTGTTTCATTACTATCACAGAAACTACATCTTTTAGATCCAGTCCAGTTACGCTTTGCCAAATTGTCCTTAGTTAGAATGACTTGTTTGTGGACAAACCATATAAACACTTTGATTTTTAAAGGCACTTTGACTTTCCAAACATGTTTTGAATGCGGAATAGTGCTAGCGTTGATAATATCCAAATACATGGTTTTAACCGAAAACTCACCGTTCTTAGTTAGTTTTCAGCGCAACTGATCGGGCCGTTGAAAGAGGTGGATATCCATCGATCTTCTCACAAGATGGAGCCAAACTTCTCAATGGTTACCCGCTAGCGTCCTTCTGAATTGAATATTAAGAGGATTGGACTGTAATACTGTTGCCACGCAAGCGTCTCTTCGCTGAACAATATTATAAAGAGAAGGATATTGGAGTGCAAGGGGCGTCTCCCCTTGCCATGTATCCTCCCAGAATCTTATGAAAGTACCATTTCCAACTACAAATTTTGTCCTGTTAAAAAAGACTGATTTCGCTCTCATCAGTCCTTTCCAAAAAGGCGAATCAGACGGCCGTACCGTCACCTGGGACAAGGTTTTGGATTGAATGTACTTATTACGCAGAATCTGTGCCCATGTGGCATCCATCTCTACAGATAACTTATACAGCCACTTGCTGAGAGGACATCTGTTCTTCACCTCTAGATTTTCAATGCCCAGACCCCCTTGATCTTTCGACCTACAAATGATATCCCATTTAGCTAGTCTGTACTTTCGCTTTAATTCATCGCTCTGCCAGAAGAAGCGCAACCGATAGAAACCTAGTCTTTTCCGCACTCCAACTGATACTTCAAAAAAAGACAAGAGAAACATAGGCAGACTTGTGAGAACCGAATTAATCAGAATCAGTCGTCCTCCGTATGAGATAAGCTTGCCCTTCGAGCAGCTTAGTTTTTTTTTCAAATCGATCTTCAATGCATTTCCACTCTTTGTTGGAGAGCTTGCGATGGTGGATTGGTATACCCAAATACGTAAAGGGTAAAGATCCCAATTCGCACCTGAACAATTCCTTGTAAGCTTCTTGTTCTTCTTTGGCTCTTCCAAAGAAGAACAATTCACTTTTATGGAAGTTAATCTTTAACCCCGGCAATTGTTCGAACAGACACAACAGAAGCTTCATGTTTCTAGCTAGAGCCAAATCATGTTCCATGAAAATGATAGTATCATCAGCGTACTGAAGGACACTCCTCCTCAACTAAATGCGGAACGAGGCCACCTATCTGGCCATCATCCTTAGCCCTACCTAAATTTGGTGTAATTTAGTGCTAAATGGTGCTAATGGTCCATGATTTAGTGCTAAACTTACTGCTTGCATTTCCCCTCCAATTCAGCTCTAATTGGTGCTAATGCTCCAAGATTTGGTAATGCATAATTCTAGATCGCGGCACCGATAGGGGGTTGGCAGGAGGCAACCAAGCATGAAAAACTTATGTCCATCTATATATGGGTAATTTACTTCTAAATGCTCCACGATTGTTCATGATATGTTATTGTCCTCAAGGCGATACATATCTGTTTCAGTGATATTAGAGAAGGAGGATTCAGAGTGTGCAGACATGATTTTCCCGGTTGCAGTCACGTAATCGTGCCGTTTGTTTTACAATGTAGGCTTGGGAGTTCTTGAGTTATTTTCTGATAAAAGGGCGTTTTGTATTGAATAATAATTCACAGTTACACAAGATGTAGCAACTTTATTGACTACAACATCAATATACAAAAGTCTCCCGGATAGAATCCAGAGCAGAATATACAATACTAGAATTCACATCAAGCTCACGAGATCTAGCCAGGATATGTGCTGAAGCATTCAGAGAACGACCAACATGGCTGGAAGACAAAGATGAGAAGGCCGGTTGCAGTCTTTCCTTGAGAGTGAAACATGGTAGAGTAGAACTGTAGAAACCTTCATCGAGTGCAGGAGAGAGAGTGCAGCGAAGGGCCCAGGCTTCTGCCAACACTAGAGTCGCGACACCGATAAGGGGGTTGGCTGGAGGCAACCAAGCATGTACCACTGTGGTCACGACACGAATCACGACTCCGGCAACCACTTTATGAGAAGCTGAGAAACTGCAGCAGCATCCACATTGACAACGACCGATGCAGGTGGGGGTGGACTCGCTGAGTGCCAAGGCCAGGCTTGAACAAATGCTGAAAGATCAAGATCAAATGAATATAAGTCCTTGCCTTGAAGATGATGCGGCTCAGATCAGGGGATCGCTCACCATTGTGTGCTGCATTGTGGGATTCCCAGATGTTGCACACCACGGCCGCCAAAATTGTATCCTGCTGAGGATTGGCACGGTCCACCATTGGTTTGGCGAGCAGAATGAATGCCTTCTTCCGCAGGAGAATGCCAAACAGATGCTACAGTTGACCCCAAACTTGTCGCGCAAATTGACAAACAACAGGAAACCATGCTCGACACATTCATCACGACCACAGTTGACACATTCATCATCCAGAATGCTACGCCTGCATAGTCTATGCCCAGCAGATGCGCAAAGCGCCAGAGCACTATGGTCATCTTGATGGGGGCCTTGAATGATTGACCAAATAGATTTCCAATGCTTCTCATCCCCCATCCAGCATCCTGGGGAAGTTGGAAATCGAATCATGCAAGAGGTTCAGCACATAACCAGGAAACACATATATACACGTGCAGCAGACCAAAGCAAAATCATCAGTTTGTTGGATGAGCACGTGTTGGAAATATGAGCAATTTATCGAATGATTTTATTAACAAAAATACTAGATAAAGCATGACTAAAGTAGCAAATATAAAGCAAGTCATGCAATCTGACAGAGAGAAGGTAAACATTGTCTGCATATATGAACTTGAGGTAAACACATCTAGAACAGACACTAGATGTAGTTGCTTATACGAAACAGAACCTAACATACGTAGGACAGAAAGTAGAGCCAAGAACTGTAGGAGGACTTCTAACAGAAAGGGGACGAACACGTACGGGGCAGCAGCAGCAGAAGCGCTGGACTTGGGGTCGGTGTCCTCGCCAGCCATGTCGTCGAGGAGGTCGTGGACGTCGGGGAAGAAGTCGTCATCGGGGAAGTAGTCGTCGGAGTCCGGGGCGTCCGTGACGAAGAAGTCAGTAGTCGCGCAGAGCGCTCCCCAAAAACCTTATCACCCTTCTCCCGTACAGGACTCAAAGAGGTGCGGTTTCGGAGGCCTACTGTCCCGACCTGCGGTGCACGCCGCAAGCCGGGATGAGGAAGATCGTAGCAGCAGCGCAGTGCTCAGGAACTTGTGGCGAGAGGAGGAAGAGATTCTGGTGCGTCTCTCTGAGAGGAGCGACCTCCCTTTTATAGGCGCAAGAGAAGGAGGCGAGAGGCTGCGCCGGGAGCTGAAGAGAACGAGGGAGACGAAACGAACAGGCAGCAGGCGAAGAGGTGCGCCGTTCGTATTCAATCTCCACTACAGCAAAAACGTTTCAGCTTCCATGTGACCTTTCGTATACCCGTAGTGCGTGGCAAAAATTTAGACATCGGCTCGGCTCATTCCCGCAACGCGCGTCGCGTCGTGACGAGGCGAGGCGTGGCGTGGCGAGGCGGGCGGCGGAGGAGGAGCGCGCGTGGATGTCCCTCTTGTTCTCATGCTCATACAAGTGGAGAAAGAGCCTCCCTTATAAAGAGGTCCAACTCCCTCTAAACTAGCAATGTGGGACTAAACTTTAGTTCCACCTCTTGCCTTGCACAAATGGGCTGCGTGGGCCTCTAGGATTTATCAGGAATTTCTGAAATTGCTATTGGGCTAGGCCCAAAATAGTCAAAATTCCAGCAATCCCCCACCAGATCCTAGAGGCACACAAAATTTGCCTTTGGTTCCAAAACACTGTTTTATATACTGGTACTGCAGTGGAGACTGTTAAGTTGAACTTCCACCTAGAACCCTATGCTACACTAGTAAGCAACTTGAACAAAGTGGATCGGGCCTTGAACTGCATGTTCATGCGAATCTAGTTTCACATAAAGCCTTGACCGATACGTGGCTACCGTGGGTCTTCCCAGCTGAGTGGAGCTTATGCGTCATACTCCGTGACCTTTCATGAGTTTACTAGAGAGAACCCTACTCTCATAGATTGCGACGTTTAACAATCAGACTCATATAGGTGCGTTCTTCAAAAGATGTTCTGCAGGACAACATCTACGCCCAGAGCCACTTAGAACACATTAAGATATACATCAACCTGCCATGCAGATTTAGGAGAGTATTGCATCTTCATGGAATTGTATTTTAACAGTAAGGATACTCTCCTCTCAGTTGACCAACAGCTTGTCTTCCACATCTAATTCACGGGATCTCCGATCACAAAGAATATGTTACCACTGTGAACAACTCATATTGTGGGTCTCATACCCATCTCCCTCGATGCATTATCTATCACATTACGTGATAGACCCTTAGTAAAAGGATCTGCCAGACTTTTAAACGTTTGGATATAATCCAATGCAATAACTCCGGAGTTTTTCATTTTCCTGACAGACTTTAACCTTCTCTGAACGTGTCTTGATGACTTCATGTTATCCTTTGAGCTGCTCACTTTACTGATCACAGTTTGATTATCACAGTTCATAAGGATACCCGGTACAGGTTTCTCAACTACCGGCAAGTCATTCAAGAGCCGGCGAAGCCAATCTGCTTCGACCGTAGCTGTATCTAGTGCTGTGAGTTCTGCTTCCATTGTTGACCTCGTTAAGATGGTCTGCTTGCAAGACTTTCAAGAAACAGCGCCACCTCCATGAGTGAATACATATCCGCTCGTGGCCTTTATCTCATCAGATCTCGAGATCCAGTTTGAGTCACTATACCCTTCAAGCACCTTTGGGTGCCCAAAGTGTAGTGAATTCCATAATTGCAGCGCCTTTCAAATAACGCAAAACTCTCTCTAGAGCTTTCCAATGCACATCTCCTGGTTTTGAGACAAACCGACTCAGTTTGCTAACAGCAAAGGAGATGTCGTGTCTTCTAGCAATCGGGCTAAGTACATAAGCGAGCCAATAATCCGAGAATATTTCAATTGGTCTCTAGAAATTCTCCGATTCTTTCAAGCAACACACTAGCATCATATGGTGTTGGAGAGGGCTTGCAGTCACTATAGCCAAAGCGACTCAAGATCTTTTCCACATAGTGAGATTGAAGCAGTGTAATCCCACCATCATCGTCTCTCAACAACTTGATATTCAGAATGACATCAGCCACTCCTAAATCTTTCATCTCAAAACAGCGAGATAGGAAATCCTTGACCTCCTTAATAACATTCAGATTTGTTCCGAAAATCAGTATGTCATCAACATACAAGCAAAGCATAACTCCCTCGCCCCCACCATGGCGATAGTACACACATTTGTCGTACCGTTCACAACAAAGCCTGCAGCTGTTAAAGTTCTTTCAAACTTCTCATACCACTGTTTGGGTGCTTGCTTGAGTCCATACAAAGACTTCAAGAACTTGCACACTTTCCCTTCCCCGACCATCTATTACAAACCCATCTGGTTGTTCCATATAAATTTCCTCATCCAACTCTCCATTTAGGAAAGCAGTCTTAACATCCATTTGATGAACGAGAAGACCATGTGAGGCAGCTAGTGAAAGTAGAACTTCGAATAGTGGTCAATGAGCCACAGGTGAGTAAGTATCAAAGAAGTCTTCACCTTCCTTTTGGGTATAACCCTTAGCCACGAGCCGGGCCTTGTACTTTTCGATAGTACCATCAGGCCTAAGCTTCTTCTTGAATACCCATTTGCATCCTATAGGTTTGCACCCATAAGGACGATCAGTTATCTCCCGGGTTTCATTCGCCAAGATGGAATCCATCTCGCCATTTAACCGCTTCCTTCCAAGAGGTCGGCACCTTCCGATGCATAGGCCTCCGAAATAGAACTGGGAGTGTCATCTATGAGATACACAAGAAAATCATCACCAAAGGACTTTGCAGTCCTCTGTCTCTTGCTCCTAGTAGGAACTTCATTGTTTTCCTCCACAGGACTTTCAAAGTGTTCCATCGAAATGGCAGGTTCAGTAATTGTAACTGGTTCCTGATTTGATGAACTAGGTATCTCCTGATTAGATGAGGTAGCCATATCCTTCATGGGAAAGATACCTTCAAAGAAAGTCGCATCATTCGACTCCATGATCGCATCGACATGCATGTCGTGTACCTCAGATTTTACAACCAAGAATCTATAGCCAATGCTATGAAAAGCATATCCCAGAAAACACAATCCACGGTCTTTGGTCCAAGCTTCCGCTTCTTTGGAATTGGAACATTGACTTTCGCCAAACAACCCCATGTTCGCAGATAAGAGAGTTTTAACCTTTTCTTCTCCCATTCCTCGAATGGAGTTATCTCTTTGTTCTTTGTGGGAACTCGGTTTAGGACATGACATGCAGTCAATATCGCCTTCCCCCACCATGCCTTGGAGAGACCCGAAGTGTCTAACATGGCCTTAACCAAATCAGTTAGAGTACGATTCTTTCTTTCGGCCACCCCATTTGACTGAGGTGAGTAGGGAGGCGTCCTCTCATGGATTATACCATGTTCCGCACAAAAAGCATCAAATTCATTGGAAAAATACTCTCCACCATGGTCGGACCTAAGCCTCTTGATTTTTTCGATCAAGTTGGTTTTCCACTTCAGCTTTATAGATCTTGAAAAGTTCAAAGCCTCATCCTTAGATTTCGTAAGATACACACGGCAAAGATTCAGTGGAGTCGTCCATTAACGTCATGAAATATTTCTTTCCAACTTTTGTCAAAACACCATTCATTTCACATAGATCTGAATGTATAAGTTCTAGTGGTGCCAGATTTCGTCTCCGCATGATCCGTGAGACTTACGAGGTTGCTTAGCTTGCACACACACTTGACACTTAGATCCCTTGTGAGTGGTGAAACCAGGATTAAGTTCAACTTCGCTAGTCGCGACATGCAACCAAAGTTAACATGACAAAGACGTGAATGCCACACATTTGATTCACTATTGTTGCAAATATGATTAACAACTTTATTGCAAACTTCGATAAAGATAAACGAAACAGGCCTCTGACTCATAGCCTTTACCAACAAAGGTTCCATACTTGGAAATTACAAATTTATTCGACTCAAAGACAAGCTTGTAGCCATCTCTACACGTAAGAGATCCGCTAACAAGATTTTTTATTGACGGAGGGACATAATGCACGTTCTTCAGTCAAGACGATCTGCCCCAAGTAAACTTCAGATCGACCGTGCCAACACCACGAGCGAAGCACTTGAACCGTTGCCCATCAGCACGGTTGAAGTCCCTATGATCCGATAAAGACGAAAACATGGAAATATCACCGCATACATGCACATTAGCACCCGTGTCAATCAACCAATCAGGAGAATGACATACTGGAAGAACACTAGTAGAAAAGGGGGCTTTCGTCCAGGCCAGTTTAGCCCATTAGTCCCGGTTCAATCCAGAACCGGGACCAATGGAGCTATTTGACCCGATTCGTGAGCCCGAGGGGCGGCCGGGCCACGTGGGCCATTGGTCCCGGTTAAATCCGGACCTATTGGTCCCGGTTGGTGGGACGAACCGGGACCAATGGTCCTGGCTCTGCCCACCACTATTGGTCCCGGTTGGTGGCACGAACCGGGACCAAAGGCTTCCGCCGATCCGGTTCATGCCACCAACCGGTCTAATGGTGCTGCCTATATATAGCCCCTCGCGCCAAGAGCGAGAGCACCTTTGCTCTGTTTTTTTACAGGCGAGGGGGAGAGGGCTGGTGGTGCTCTAGCTCACCTCCTATGCACACAAGGTGTTGATGGAATGCCCGAGCCACACGATGCCAAGGTTTCTCCTCTCCAAGCCTCGACCGCCAAGCTCCGTTTTCCTCAAGATTGATCTAGGTTTAGCGGTCCGTCCACGCCCGTCCCGTCTTCACCGCCGTCGATCACCCGCGCCCGATCTCATCGCCCGGCACCACCGTCAGTGAGCCTCTTGTTCTTATCTTCTTTCTGAAAGGAAAAACATTCTTACTTGTATGTTTAGATAGATACTTGTATTATTTTTCTTACTTGTATTATTGCATCTTATATAGTGCGATGGTTTTGGTATCCGCCCCCGTCGGCCTCGTCCTGTCTATGATTCGGATGTGGTATATATTATCTTTTCATAACTATTGGTTCATTTATTGTTTATGAAAATTATGCCGACCAACGTGACATAGATTTTATTTATCTAGGAGGTTGTTGAACCGGAAATTCCAACCGACCCTATTGTCGAGAGGTTAAATTTAGTTGAAGAAGAAAACAATTTCTTGAAGGGAAAAATAAAAAAACTTGAGGAGGAGAAGATGATATTGGAGTTGCATGTTGCGGATGTAAATGCGATGATCACAAGATCAAGATGGATGCAATGCGCTTGAAGATGAGAAAGATTAGAAAATATGCCATTCATACCGAGGCTTGGTATCATTATGCCGTTGGATCGGTTGTTACCTTGGTTGCGATTATGATCGCATTTGTTTTCTCATTGAAATGTTTTACATAGTTTCAATGTATGGTTTAATTAATTTAGATGCTCTGCGAGCTTTATGTTGTTAGATGAGAACTATGTATGTACTTTGGTTTTTATGTGATGATGAACTTCTATTAATTTGGTCACTTATAATTATCTATTCATGATGTTACGTAATGATTTTTGACACATTTAATTATATATAATGCACGCAGATGAACCGGCAATGGATGTCTGGTGTGAGACACACCTCCGAGTACATTAAGGGGTGCATGATTTTCTCGAAGTGGCTGAGGCAAACAAGCAGAATGGTTTTATGTGTTGTCCATGCCCTATATGTGGAATACTGAAGTCTTACTCTAACCGGAAAATCCTTCACACCCACTTGCTTTACAAGGGTTTCATGCCACACTATAATGTTTGGGACGAGGCACGGAGAAAGAGGGGTTATGATGGAAGACGGCGATGAAGAAGAAATGCGATGACAACTATGTGCCCCTGAATACGGTGATGCTACTGAACATCAAGATGCACCGAACGATGTGCACGATGGTGCTGCTGTGGTAAGCTGCTGAAGATCAAGAGGAACCGAACGATGTGCCCGATGATGATGATCTCCGCCGGGTCATTGTCGATGCAAGGACACAATGCGAAAGTCAAAAGGAGAAGCTGAAGTTCGATCGCATGTTAGAGGATCACAAAAAGGGGTTGTACCCCAATTGCGAAGATGGCAACACAAAGCTCGGTACCGTGCATCTCAATTGCTGCGGTGGAAGGCGAGGAGAATGGTGTGCTGACAAAGGATTTGAGAAGCTACCGAAAAATAATGAAGAAGAAGCTTCCAAAGGATAACGTAAATTGCCCGACAAAGAGACATACGCAGCAAAGAAGGTCATTATGCCCTCTAGGATTGGAGGTGGAGAAGATACATGCATGCCCTAATGACTGCATCCTCTACCGCGGTGCCTACAAGGATCCGGAACGCATGCCGGTATGTGGTGCATTGCGGTATAAGATCAGACATTAGATGACCTTGGTGATGTTGACGGCGTAGCCTCCGGAAGAGGGTTCTGCGAAGGTGATGTGGTATGCTCCTATAATACCACGGTTGAAACGTCTGCTCGTAAGCGGAGAGCATGCCAAGTTGATCACGATGGCACGATGAGAGGACCGTAAGAAAGGCGGGAAGTTGAGAGCACCGGCCCGGCGGTCGCGATGGAGAAAAATTGAGAGAAAATATGGGATGAGTTTGCAAAGGACCCAAGGAACGTATGGTTTGCTTTAAGCGCGGATGGCATTAATCCTTTCGGGGAGCAGAGCAGCAATCACAGCACCTGGCCCGTGACTCTATGTATGTATAACCTTCCTCCTTGGATGTGCATGAAGCGGAAGTTCATTATGATGCCAGTTCTCATCCAAGGCCCTAAGCAAACCCGACAACGACATTGATGTGTACCTAAGGCCATTAGTTGAAGAACTTTTACAGCTGTGGAATGGAAGCGGTGTGCGTCGTGGGATGAGCACAAAAGGAGGAATTTGACCTAAAGGCGTTGCTGTTCGTGACCATCAACGGTGGCCCGCTCTCGATAACCTTCGGGACAGAAAAACAAGGGATACCACGCATGCACGCACTGTTACTTGACACCGATAGTATATACCTGGGAAGCTGCAGGAAGAATGTGTACCTGGGCCATCGTCGATTTCTTCCGACCAACCATCAATGTCGAAAGAAAGGCAAGCATTTCAAAGGCGAGGCAGATCACCGGAAGAAGCCCGCGATGCGTACCGGTGATCACGTACTTGCTATGGTCAATGATTTACACGTAATCTTTGGAAAGGGTCCCGGCGGACTAGCTGTTCCGAATGACGCTGAGAATCACGCACCCATGTGGAAGAAGAAATCTATATTTTGGGACCTACCCTCTTTGGAAAGACCTAGAGGTCCGCTCTTGATCGACGTGATGCACGTGACGAAGAACCTTTGCGTGAACCTGCTAGGCTTCTTGGGCGTGTATGGGAAGACAAAAGATACACGAGGCACGAGAGGACCTGCAACGCTTGCAGCGAAAAAGAGGGCATGCCTCCGAAGCATTATGAAGGTCCTGCCATTCACGCTCTTCTGAAAGAAGAGAAAGAAATATTCTTTCAATGCACCTTTCGATATGAAGGTCCCGGCGGCTTCTAAATGAATATAAAGGGAATAATAAATATGCCGGAGAAAAGTTCCAGAACCTAAAGTCTCATGACTGCCACGTGATTATGGCGCTTAACTGCTTCCGGTTGCATTGAGGGGGCTTCTACCGGAAAACGTCCGATTAGCCATTGTGAAGCTATCTGCATTCCTCAATGCAATATCTCAGAAGGTGATCGATCCAGAAATCGTACCAACGCTAAGGAGTGATGTGGCGCAATGTCTTGTCAGTTTCGAGCTGGTGTTCCCACCATCCTTCTTCAATATCATGACGCACGTCCTAGTTCATCTAGTCGGCGAGATTGTCATTACGGGGCCCGTATTTCTACACAATATGTACCCTTTGAGAGGTTCATGGGAGTCCTAAAGAAATATGTTCAGAATCACATGCGCTAGGCCGGAAGGAAGCATCTCCATGGGCCATCAAGCGAG
The DNA here is from genome assembly GCA_021605145.1 of Aegilops bicornis. Classification (NCBI taxonomy): domain Eukaryota; kingdom Viridiplantae; phylum Streptophyta; class Magnoliopsida; order Poales; family Poaceae; genus Aegilops; species Aegilops bicornis. The sequence continues at coordinate 1,430,702 of JAHIAL010000051.1, forward strand.
AGGATGTCATCGGGTTTTGTGTTGACATCATTCACAGGCTTAAGAAGATAGGTCTCCCTAAATCGCGGTATGAGGGGAGACCATTTGGAAAAAACACGCTTGGAAGGGACTCAATAATATGCACGAGGACGGATATTCTTGGTCTCAAGCACACTACGCTTCTACAGAACTCTACCTTGGTGACTCCGTATGTCGATGAACACAAGAAACAGTCTGCGCTCCAAACACCGGGCGGTCAAGCGACGATCGGATTACATGTGAACACATCAGACTTTCTGAGTTGGTTGGAAACACGTCTCAGAGGTGACAAGACTGTTTGTGATGAGCTTTACTTGTTGTCGAGGACCATCTTCGATTGTAATGATTTGGAAAGGATACGAGATAAATGGGAATACATTTTACACGATTGACCAAGATGAAAAGAGCACCAACCAAAACAGCGGTGTCCGCTTTGATGCAGAAACCGACAAGGGAAATGACACATATTATGGTTACATAGTAGACATATGGGAACTAGACTACGGAGTAGATTTTAAGGTCCCTTTGTTTAAGTGCAAGTGGGTCAATGCTGTCGAGGAGGCGGGGAGTGCAGGTAGACCCACGATGCGGAATGACAACAAAGTGGATCCTGAAAAATCTTGGGTACACTGACGAACCGTTCGTCCTAGCCAATGATGTGGCACAGGTTATCTATGTGAAGGACATGTCTACCAGACGAGGAAAAGAAAAGATAAAGGCGAATACATCATACAATGAGCCAAAGCGCCACATAGTTCTTTTTCGGGAAAAGGGACATCCACAGGAGTGGAGGGCAAGACAGGACATGTCTCGAAGAGTATGAAAAGTTTCATGAAATTCCCCCTTCAAAGTCAAAGGCTGACCCAAGCATCCACGATAAACGATGAAGATTATCCATGGTTACTGCGCAATAAGCAAACGACACAAGCGAAGAAAAAGTGAAGACTTTCTCCATAACTATTATGATGATACCATGCCAACTTTGTAACAGACGAGTATGATACCATTGTCCGTTTTGTACATGCACATGCTATGCCAACTTTTTCAGAGTTTATAATTTTGCTGACCTAAAAGCAAAAAGAATTAAAAAATAAAGCAAAAAACCAAAAGAAAATAAATAATGCAGAAAACAAAACAAAAAACTAGAAAAAAAATAAAAATAGCAACAATAAGTATTTTGTTGTAAGTAGAAACAAAATAAAATAAATAAATAAAGCAAAAAAGTGTTTTCAAATTTGAAAACTAATGGCACTAACAGAAAGTTTATAATTTTTCTAAAACTAAAGGCAAAAAGAATTAAGAAATAAAGCAAAAAACCAAAAGAAAATAAATAATGCAGAAAACAAAACAAAAAAACTTGAAAAAAAATAAAAATAGCAACAATAAGTATTTTGTTGTAAGTACAAACAAAATAAAATATATAAAGCAACAAAGAAATAAAAAAAGTGTTTTCAAATTTGAAAACTAATGGCACTAACAGAAAGTTTATAATTTTTCTAAAACTAAAAGCAAAAAAGAATTAAAAATAAAGCAAAAAACAACAAAAAATAAATAATCAGAAAGCAAAACCAAAAACTGGAAAAAATAAAAATATCAACAATATGTATTTTTTTGTAAGTATAAAAAAAATAAAATAAATAAATCAAAAAAGAAAAAAAAAAAAAAAGTGCCACCTACTGGGCACCACGGACTGAATACGACTAGAAACCCTACCATGGGCCAGGATTCAGGCCCGCTGGAGGCCCAAGAGGGCTCCACAGGCAGATAGCAGGGTTAGGCCCGAAGCTGCAGTTGAGAGGAGCTCGAGTGGGTGGGCGCGGCAGCGCTTATAAACCACACTCGAGCTCTCTCAACTAGCAGGTGGGACTAAACATTTGGCCTTGAGGCAGTGACGGCCTTTGGTCCCGGTTGGTGGCACCAACCCGGGACTAAAGGGGCATTGGTCCCGGTTCGTGGCACCAGCAGGACTAATGCTCCCCTTTAGTCCCGGTTGGTGCCACCAACCGGGACCAAAACCTCCGCTTCCCGCCCTTTGGGCTCTCTTGAAAAGAGGCCTTTGGTCCCGGTTCGTGGCACCAACCCGGGACTAAAGGGTGCATTAGTCCTGGTTGGTGCCACGAACCGGGACCAATGCTCAGTGTATATAAGCAACACTTGTGAAAATTTTCAGTTTCATCGCGCATTTTCCCCCCCGACAACGCCGTGGACCTCCTCGACGCCGCCAGGCTGCCCCGCCGCCGTCTCCGTCGCCCGTGCCCCCGAGCCCACGCCGTGCACGGGCCGCCCTCGAGCCCAGACGCCGTCGCCACCCCAGCGCCGCCCAGCCTTGCGTCGCCACCCAGCGCCCGCCCAGCGCGCGTCTCACCTTGCCGCGCCACCATGTCGCCCAAGCGCCCGTCGCCCATCCCGCCTCACTGCCTCATGCGTCGCCTCTGCCTGCGCGCCGCTTTGGTCGGGGGCCACGCCCCCCTCTTCCCACTTTTTTGCAAATATAGCTATGTTTTTTCCTGATTATGTGTATATGTATGAGTATATATATATGTATATGTGTATATCTGTTTATATGTCTTTTTTAGATTTTTTGTTTTTGCATTTTTATAAAATGTATATATGTTCTCTGTGTATATATATGTTTTCTGTTCATAGATTTTATTTGAACGTTATTTAAAAAACAAGCAATACTACTTCATGTATTTTTAAGAAGGAAGAAGAAGAAAAAGAATGAGAGGAAAAAGGAAAAAAGAAGAGGAAGAAAGGAGAAGAAGAGGGGAGGAAGAAGAGGAGAAATAAATAAGAAGAGGAAAAAAGAAGAAAAGAAGGAGAAGAAGAAAGGAATAGAGGAGAAGAAGAAAAAATAGAAAAAATTCTTTTTTTTCTTCTTGTCCTCTATTCCTTTCTTCTTCTCCTTTTTTTTTCTTTTTTCTTCTTCTTCCTTCTTCCTTCTTCCTCTTCTTCCTTTTCCTTATTTTCCTTTCTCGAGGATAAGAAGAAAAGAAGAGGAGAAGAAGAAAGAAAGGAATAGAGGAGAAAGAAGAAACTTTGACACGAGGGGGGTACGATACCCTCCCCGATAACATTATTTTCCCATGTATATGTATGTTGCGTCGTTGTCGATATAACGAGGGTGTCGAGGATCGCCGAGGGGTCGAGGGTCGGGAACTAGGGTAGAGGGTCGAGGGTCGTTAAGGGGTCAAGGGTCGAAGGTTTCAGGTCGAGGGTTCCTATAGTGTCAAAGTATTGAAGAAATCCATGGCTTCATCATTGGCGGAAGTAACCATGGCATGATGGTAGGAAGTCCTCCAAAGTTATTACGGAATGGAGTCCCGGATAGGATAATTTGCCTTTTTATGCGAATCTCAGCAAGGGCCTTTCAAATAACGATATTCGGAAGGTTCTTGCTGAACTTTGTACCAAAAAGTAAATTATCCTATACTCGACTCCGCTCCAAAATAACTTTGGAGAGCTTGCATCATCATGCACCTACTTTAGCTAATGATGAAGACATGGTTTTGTTGAATCCTTTGACACTAGGCAACCTCCCGACCCTCGGCGATCTTGACCCCTTGAGCCTCGATCGCTCGGCGATCCACGACCCTCTACCCTACATGGCGTCGATGCCCACGTCACTTGTGGGACATAGATGTAGTGTTCAGCGCCGACCCTCCCGATAGCTTCAACACATGGGGGTCGATAGTACCCCTCCTAGCTTGAAGCGTTCTCGAGGCCACCCCTAATCCTTGAAGCGTTGTCGAGGCCACCCCAAACCCTAGAGAAGCAGCGTCGAGGCCACTAATATGATTCCTTATTGTGATTAGCTAGCTAGTTCTCGTTTGCCACTAATATATCCATATCTGTCATGTTTGAATAATAATTGCCATGTTGTAAATATTTGTAGAAACTATGGACACCCCGAGGGCGAAGCACAAGAAGCGTTGTTGAGGACATAATCGCACAAGGAAGTGATGCCGTCTGCTCGTTGATGTTTCTCAACGACAACGATGGTCTGGAAGGAGAGAGGGTGAAGAAGCAGCGGTGGCTATTTACATGGCTCCGATGACCCAATGCGGTGCAAGAAGGAGAGGGTGAAGAAGTAGACCGTGAGGGCGGCTCCGGTGATCACCAAACCGAGTCCGGCCAGGTATATATATTAGTTAAGCCTTTGTCTTGACTAGCTAATTGATGCATTCATTGTTTTGGTATATATGTACACATATTAATTAACTCTAAATCTTTGTTCTTTTTCTAGCCCTCCAGGATCGAGCACAACCGGTAAAGAGGCGAGGCCCGAAGAAAAAGTTGAGCTCGGATGAAAAGTTTGAGATCATACAAATCGCGGGGACGGCCAACCGATTGAACCCTACCGGACAAAGAAGGCATTTGTTGCTTTCGGTCAGGGTTACAGTTAGGGACAAGATCCCGATCAGCATCCACCAATGGTATAAGCCTAAGAGAACGAAGACCCTGAGGTGTCTTATGTCAATGATATGCAGAAAAATGATCTTTGGACTGAGCTGAAGTCAAATTTCACCCTACCGCCGGAGAATGATCCGGAGAAGCCAGTTATAGAGCCATTAATCAAGTCTTTTGCTCTGAAGAAGATGGCAGACCTATTCAGGAATTGGAAGAAAGACCTCAATAGGTATGTCGAAAATAATGAGACACCAGAATTCAAGGGCAAATATGAGAAGATCAAAAGATGATCGCCCGCATTTGTAGCCCACAAGACATCGGAAAAGAGTAAAAGATGTCGGCGACAAACAAGAGAAATGCTGCGAAGAAGAAGCTTCACCATCGCCGCAGGGTCGTGGCTACCTCTTAGCCCGGCCTAAGTGGGCCAACGCTGAGAATGATCTGCATGATAAAGGGATCGAACCGGAGACAATGAACTGGCCAGACCGTTGCGGACTTGGTTCTTTGGGGCGGCGGATCCTTGGACCCTATAACGAGGAAGTGCATTTGGGCCAGGCGAACAATTGGACATACCGGTCAAGAGGCTTGACAATATATCGAAGCAGCGCAGCAAGGGAAGTTCGTTCGAGCGGGGAGAAGGACGAGCTCACAATGGCCCTCGGCAATCCACGAGCACCACAGACGGACACGAGGCACGCCGAGCTCCGTTTCGTGGAAGGCTGGATTTCGAGACGCGAGGGGTTACAAAACCCATGAGAGGAGGAAGAAACTGGAAGCGAGCCTAATGCGCAGCGCTGCACGAAAGGGTAATGGGGCTAGAGGAACGAGAAGAGGAGCGAAGCAGCGGATCACAACAAGCGATGCTGCCGAAGCTTCCCGGCTACCCGCCATCTCGGCGGAGAAGCGGTGTGGCTTCCACCGAGCTGCTTCAGCCAGAGCAGCATGCCTTGACGGCTCTGCCGGCTATCCCGTGGATGCTATCACGGATGCTGAAAATTGCCACCTTATGGCGCAATGGAGCAATTTGAAGGTCAAAGGCGGCTGTTGGCTCGGTTTATCCTACTAAATCCGACTCAACTTTTCACTACCGGCCGATTCCGAAGGATATGCTAAGGTGATGGTCGATGAAATAACGGAGGATTTGAGGACCTCCGGCTTGACCACCCCTACCGGTGAAGGGGAGTATCGGCTGGGTTACGCTCACGAAGACTCCATGCCTATGGCGGAAGGATCTCATCAACCTTACGAACTGGGCGCCTCCGCCTCCTCCTCCTCCTCCGTGAGTGAGGCACTCCGCCTCCTCCTCCTCCCGTGAGTGGCGATCGGGGCACTCGGCCGGCTCCTTCTCCGGCGGCGTGGCGGCACTCCGCCTCCTTCTCCGCACTGTGCGGCCGGCCTTGAGCAGCCAGCCTCCTCCTTCTCCGCCTCGTCGGCAAAAGCGGAAGAGACCCGCCGCCCGCTCAGGCTGCTCCGGCGTGTCGTAGTCCTTCTCCTCCGCCTCGTAAGCAAGGAAAGAAGACATCTGCTCCGTCTGCTCTGCCGGCGTCTAGCAGTACAGCCAAAGGCGGGAGGAGATACAGATTTGATCCTTCTCTGAAGACTCCAAAGAAGTTACCCGTCTGAGAGGCGAGGAGGAAAACGCGAAGATCGCGCAGACCGAAGTGGATGACTGGTTTCAAGGGTTGCAAGCAAAGAGACATCCACCTCCGGAGGAGAAGGTAGATCCGGTGAAAGCGAAGCGCACTCGCTGCTGACAAAACCACCCAAGTCTCCGCCGAAAGGCAACTATGAGCGCATTGTTGGAAAGGCATTTGCCGAAGCGGAGAGGTCGGGAAGTACTAAAAGTGATCAAAGGATGAAAGAGCGACGAGCTGGGAAACAAATTGCCCAGCTCGGCAAATAGCGAAGCAATCGTGCCCCCCGCTCAAGGTGCACGCTAGCGACATCGTCGATCCGAGGATGGTGCCCGGTTATGGCAATCCTGCAGATTACACTGCCCGACGATGTACATTATGATTTCTTGGAGGTGCAGATACAAAGATATCTGAGTGCGGGAAGCCTCTCGTCAAAGATGAAAGTTCTCTATCAACGATGATGCGAAGATTGCATGATTGGTACATGAAAACCTGCAAAAGAGTCGATGGGAGGAGTACTTTGTATGTGAGAGTTAAAAGGAGCATGACCTCCATGGAATTGAGCTGTTGCCTATTCCATTTGAGGATTTCTATCGAGTTTTTCAATCAATTGGCCTCGATAAATCAATCGGTCACCTGCTACCGTCACGTAAGTAGTACTACTTACATCATTAAGTCTCTCTATATAACTCAGCCCTTTCATTGCATGTATTTATAATTATCCTCACTATATTATGCAGATTGAAGATCGCGAATTGAAGAAAAGACAAGGGGAGATATTGGGTTCATTAACACGTATCTCATAGATGCAACTGAGGTTAAATATCGTGCCCAAGAAACCGAGGCCAACTTGCTACGATCGTTGGAAATAAATGAACACAAAGATATAATACTCTTTCCTTACAACTTCGAGTAAGTGTTCTTGTCTTGTGGCATATTCGGTTTCCTTATTAGTCCAAGGTTATAGTAATGTAAATATTGATGGAGTTATGCATGTGTGCGCAGCTACCACTATATTCTCCTAGAGATTAAGCTTGAGAAGGGAGTAGTAACTGTCTTAGACTCGAAGCGAAAAAGATCCCAAGGAGTATCACGGACATGACCGAACTGCTCGAGAAGTAAGTTAAATCGATCATTATCCACCATATCAGCAACTTTGTTCATTTCGATATCAAGTAATTGTTTTCTTTGTATGGCAGGGCTTGGAGAAAATTCACCAAAAAAAGCTCCGGACTACCGAAGAACCTGCAATTTAGGCACCCGAAAGTAAGTACTATATAGTAGCATATTCCACGCATCTCCTAGTGATTCAAGCGCTAGTTTCATCAATACCATTTAGCATGCTTGCTAATTATCAGTTTGATTGACCTCTATTTCTTGTAAAGTGGTTGTGGCAGGAACAAGGGAATGATTTACATGGATACTACATTTGCGAGTCCATCCGCCACACGACACTGTGAGCGGGCTACTCCGACAAACAATATGAAGTGCGTAAATAACAATATTCACAATTTTATTTTATTACCATCATTTGTGTTGACTTTCATTCATTCATATATATATGTGTATTGACCCCTTCTTAAAATTAGATGTTTAGGATGCGGATGAACTCCTAGCACCAGATCGCATCTGAAAGCAATTCAAGAGGAATTGGCGGCATTCTTTCTTGACCACGTGATCGCTGAAGGCGGAGAATACTATGTGGACCGCAGCGTCCGTATGTTAGGAGATTATATATTTGTAAAAGATAATTATTGTATATATGTAGCCGGTAGTGTCGGATAGATATCGAGAACTTGTTGTTCGACCAATCTCTCGGAGAAGGAGAGGTGGTCGATATCACTTCTCTGTATGCATATATGTTCATGACAATCTTACATTTGCTTACTAGCTAGCTAAGCGTGTCTAGCTAGTCCTCTCTATCTTGTATGTATGGTGCGTGGCGTCGACCAAGCACGGATAAAAGAGAGGACACTTCTCTCTATTAATTAGCTAGCTATAGCACAATATATGAAACACCTAAATTAACCCCCAAAACCCCCCAAACCCCCCTTTCAAAAAATAAAAACCACAGCCACATAAATCTTTGTCGGCGTGGATGCCTATTGGTCCCGGTTGGTGCCACCAACCGGGACCAAACCCTCCTGCTGAGCTCGGTGAGCAGGCCACGTGGAGGCCCTTCCGTCCCGGTTACGGATTGAACCGGGACTAAAAGAATCAGGGCATTAGTACCGACCCTTTAGTCCCGGTTCATGAACCGGGACTAAAGGCCCTCACCAACCGGGTCAACAGGCCCTTTTTCTACTAGTGGAATAGTGGGGAATATACCATACCCAGCATCCTTCATGTCAGTGTCTCCAATGACAACATTAGCGGTCTTGCCGCCTTTCCAAGGATGACGCTTGTCATAGCGATTAGGGCAACTAGGATCCCAATGATCAGGATCTCCACACACATGACAAGCACCTTTCTTCTTGTCGCTCTTCTTCTTGAAGTTCGTGTGTTGTACAGCCTTGTTCTTCCCATCAAACTTTGCTTTACCATCAAGCTTGCCCTTGTTCTTGAACTTGTGGGACTAGAAGTTTTTCTTCTGTACCAGCTTGGCACTAGATCCACCCTCAATACCTCGAGCACGTGTGTCCTTTGCTCTCGCCTTTTCTTCCACATCAAGAGTACCAATGAGATCCGGAACGAAAAACTCCTGTCTCTTATGCTTGATGGGTAGCAAAATTCCTCCATGAAGGAGGAAGCTTAGTAATGATACCCCGGTAACAAACTTGTCAGTAGTATGCAATTGAAGTGCTCAAGTTCTCTAGCAAATGACTGTATCTCATGAGCCTGCTCAACCACGGAGCGCTCTTCAGTCATCCTGTAATCATAGAATTGCTCCATGATGTACAGCTCAGTGCCGGCATCCGAGACCCCAAACTTGGCCTCGAGTGCGTCCCACATATCTTTTCCATTGTCAATTGACGCATAAGCATCAACTATGTTCTCACCAAGAACACTCAAGAGAGCAGCCTTAAACAAGGTACCCATTTTCTGAAAGCTTGTGTACTCGTGGGCATCCTGCTCTCCTTCAGGTTTGCCAAGAGTGGCGTCATAGCAGCTCATGGTCTGAAACCATAAGACTGCTCTCACGCGCCACCTCGTATAGTGGATACCCTCAAACATGGGAGGTCTCATGGAAGCAGCAAAACCACTCGGGGTAAATTGCCTATAATAAGGTTTTTGGATTGTTGAAAATATAAGCAATTTATCGAATGATTTTATTAACAAAAATACTAGATAAAGCATGACTAAAGTAGCAAATATAAAGCAAGTCATGCAATCTGACAGAGAGAAGGTAAACATTGTCTGCATATATGAACTTGAGGTAAACACATCTAGAACAGACACTAGATGTAGTTGCTTATACGAAACAGAACCTAACATACGTAGGACAGAAAGTAGAGCCAAGAACTGTAGGAGGACTTCTAACAGAAAGGGGACGAACACGTACGGGGCAGTAGCAGCAGAAGCGCTGGACTTGAGGTCGGTGTCCTCGCCGGCCATGTCGTCGAGGAGGTCGTGGACGTCGGGGAAGAAGTCGTCGTCGAGGAAGTAGTCGTCGGAGTCCGGGGCGTCCGTGATGAAGAAGTCAGTAGTCGCGTAGAGCGCTCCCCAAAAACCTTATCACCCTTCTCCCGTACAGGACTCAAAAGGTGCGGTTTCGGAGGCCTACTGTCCCGACTCGCGGTGCACGCCGCAAGCCGGGATGAGGAAGACAGCAACAGCGCAGTGCTCAGGAACTTGTGGCGAGAGGAGGAAGAGATTCTGGTGCGGGCGAAGAAGTGCGCCGTTCGTATTCAATCTCCACTACAGCAAAAACGTTGACATCGGCTCGGCTCATTCCCGCAACGTCGTGACGAGGCGTGGCGTGGCGAGGCGGGCGGCGGAGAAGGAGCGCGCGTGGATGTTTCTCTTGTTCTCATGCTCATACAAGTGGAGAAAGAGCCTCCCTTATAAAGAGGTCCAACTCCCTCTAAACTAGCAATGTGGGACTAAACTTTAGTTCCACCTTTTGCCTTGCACAAATGGGCTACGTGAGCCTCTAGGATTTATTAGGAATTTCTGAAATTGCTATTGGGCTAGGTCCAAAATAGTCAAAATTCCAGCAGCACGCACCTACGGCGGTATGTATAAGTGGCTGATCATATAGATTTCAGTCCATGGACGATAGTAATTGTCGCATGCCCAAGAACCAAAGTATACTAAGTTCATAAAAGAAGATCGTAATCAACAGGACACCAGCGGCTTGGGAAGATTTGGAGATCAAAGCAAGGAATGAGGTCAGTTTATATGTGAACGAGGCGAGGCGCACATTAAAAAGGAAACACACAAGTGCGTGAGCAGGGCATCAAGAAATTTAATTAAAAATGGGATATTTACGGTGAAATCTTTTTATACGGATCTGATTAATTCTGGCCCCCTCTCTAGGTCACTACATATATAGAAGGTTAAGGTTCGTTTGCGGATTAAAAAATTTATGTGGTTTGTCCACGAGCAAGTAATACTCACAAAGGACAAGCTTCTTAAGAGGCGATGGGTTGGCAATTCGCGGTGTTGTTTTTGTGCTCAGAATGAGACAATACAACATCTATTTCTTGAATGCCCACTTGCCAAGTTACTTTGGAGAACGATTCATATAACCTTTAATATCAATCCTTCGGTAGATATTGCGTCTTTGTTTGGGACGTGGTTAGCTGGGGTTGAACAGATCACGGCAGCTTGTATTCGGATTGGAATATGTGCGTTATTATGGGCTATATGGAACTGCAGAAATGATATAATTTTTAACAGACAACACAACTTAACTTTTTTGCAGGTTATCTTCAGAGCTACAGCTTGGATCCGTACGTGGTCCTTACTCACTCCTATGGACTCCATGGAGCTTTTGGTTACTGGGTGCAACCAACGGGAGATGGTGGCTCGGGTTATATTCAACCGGTTCGGATGCGTTCACATAACAGGATAGGAGTCTAGAGAGCTTATCCTTATTATTACCGTTTCGGTTGTCTTTGTCCGCTTGTAATTTTTCGGTTTATGTACTTTGTTTTGCTCCGTTTGCGAGCTGTAAGACCTTTACGTGGATACTTTCTGGATTTTTAATAAGAGGGCCGCATGCATCATCATGATGCAGAGGCCGGGTATACCTCCATTTCCAAAAAAAAGAAATTTAATTAATTATCACAAAAAAGGTGGAGGAAGTAGTAGGTGTTTGTACCTCTGCAGTATATCTGGCCACATATTTACAGTAATGCAAGGATGATTGGGGTGGGCGTGGAGTGCGTGCATCACTGCCGCCTTGGCTTGCTTGGCTCTTCCAGCCGTGGCCCCAACACTTTGGATAGTAACAACAGCCTTCCGATGCGAGAGCAGGTTCCCTTGGAGCCCCAAGTTGCAATCCCAGTGGCCATCTTCATTTGCCACCCGCAGACCGAGGCTGATCATAACAGACTCTGCTCGGGGAAAAGCTCCTCCTTCGAACACTATCCGCGCGGGTGATCCACAGTGGAAGTCAAAGCACGCCACACAGTGGAACCCCTCGGCACCGATGACCAGCAGCCTCTGTGTTTGGTGGGTGCTCCATACACAGAGACGACGAAGCGACGGCAAACCCCCAAGGGTCTGAACATCCTCCTGCCGCACTTGCTTGACTCCTATGCGTAGCTCGGAGAGGTTCCAGAGACATGACACTGTTATCCACGACGGCACTGCAGAGAACTCGCCTGCTCAAATCTACGGAGACATCCAGGGGGCGCCCAACATTGCGACAAGAAGGATGCAGCCGGAGGGAGTAGTACGACTATGTCGATGTGGTGTTAGCGGAGATAAACATAAGAGTTCGGTGAGCGGAGCGATGCGGGCGACTGCGGGGGAGACTGGTGTGGCGACCGCGGGTGCGCCGCCCCAATCCTCCGGCGATCGAAGGCGAGTCAGGGGCCGGTTCTGGGCCTTAGCCGAAGCCGACGAGGACGATGCGGACGGGGAGGCGGATGCGATCTCGGCGGCATCTCCGCCGTCGGACCTTATATGCGAGCTTTTCAACTCCGGCTACGACGAAAAGGAAGTGGCGACGACGGTCGACAAGGTCTTGCCCCCTGATGATCCGGCCAGGATAGGACTTCACGGGGGAGAGAAGAAGGAGATGATTCGTCGTGTGGTTCATTGGAGAACGGCGGCGACGGCGATCAGGCCATGGAAGGGCCCCCTCCCTAAGGTAAGTCTTCCAAACCTAACGCTTTTTGATATGATTCGTCCGGAATCGTGGATAGTAGTTAAGAGGAGAAAGAACGCTCGCCGGGCGATGACTAGACCGGCGCCGGAGGCGACCGCGGCGTCCTCGCCGGGAATGCCGGCGATCGGGATCACGGTGGCTCGTGCGATCCGTTTGAATTTCCTCCTTGGCAGAAACGGGCCGGTTCTTTTTTTTTCAACCGGGCTCACACCCCTTTCCATTAATTTTGCAATCAAAGGAAATACATTGTACCAGTAGTTATCCAAGCCATCCATCCAAAATAAGACTGAAAGGGGAAGAGCGAGCTGGAGCATCGCCAGGAAACCCACCGCAAGATGACCCTAAAACGGATCAATCGCCATGGGGCAAAAACCTGACGACACTTACTAGCCTCTATCCTAACCAACAGTGACAATAAAGCGAACCCTGGGAGGCTACCTAGCCTACACAGGGCAGAAAGCAGCAATTCTCCAAAATCATAGGACACTCCAGGACGGGCATCAAACCCCAGTGGACTGCAAAGCGAACAAGTTAGCCGATCTGTATCCCATCTTCATCTTTCAACATCATCACACCTCGCGATTGGTTCCTGTCCGCTAGAGCTGCTGCCACATACGCCAGTCTCTTCACGCCCGCCTGAAACTTCGACCTATCTTCTCCTTTTAGCAGCCCTGCCCAATACAACATAAAAGAACAAGCACTGAAAACAGCCTCCAAAGGAGAGCGAGCATTATACTTGTCAAAGGTAACTTTATTTCGGAGACACCAGATCCCCCAGCACAAAGCAGCAATAATCATCATGTAAAACTTTTTTCCTCCAGGGAAAAATTTATACAACCACGCCCAACTTTGCCATAGCGATCGCGGGCAACAGGATGCTCCAGCCGTGAGCCCCAGGGTCCCCTAGACAGTTCTAGCAAGAGAACATGTAAAGAACAAATTGTTTGCAGTTTCTACACTGGTGCAGAAAGAGCAAATAGGGTTCCCAGGCCAATTCCTCTTCCGTAAGTTATCCCGAGTCAACGCAGCATTTTGGAAAAGCTGCCACAAAAATATTTTGATTTTCAACGGAATCCTGGCTTTCCAGATCCACTTATAGTTAGGGCCAGCTATGTCTCTCTCCAACCACTCATACACAGATTTAGTGGTAAGCTTTTTGTTCTTGCACAGTTTCCAAAATACAGTGTCAGGGGTAGTATTTAACGCATATTTTCTAGCCTCAGACACAACCCATTCCCATTGGTCATAAATTTCCCCAAAAAACCTGCGCCTGAAGCCCAGCTTATAGTTTTTTGCCACAAAATCCGCAACGGTCCCATCCTGATCCTGACATACACTGAACAGGATAGGGAATTTTTCGCACAAGGGCGCAGCATCTAACCAAGGATCATGCCACACCCTAGCCAAGTTACCACTATTAATCTTGACAGCTCTCCCCTCCATATATGTCTCCTTAACTTTCATAATCGCCTTCCAGCAAGGGGAATCTGAAAAGCGACTACGAACGTTAGCCACAGTTTTGTTTTTGAAGTATCTTGCCCGAATAATTTGTTGCCACAGCCCATCTTTAGTTTCAAGCTTCCACCACCACTTGGTCAACAAGCTAATGTTCTGCTTATGGAGGTCCTTGATCCCCAACCCACCTTTTTTTTGGACCGACAGACCCTAGCCCATTTCACCATATGATAAGCACGTTTGTTATACTTTCTCCTCCAGAAAAATCTTCTCCGATGTTTATCCAACTTACCAATAAAAGTCTTGTTGAATAAGAACATAGACATAAGATATGAGGGGATGCCATCCAGGCTCGAGCCTAACAAGGTGAGCCTAGCTCCAGAAGACGCTGCATAGGCTATCCAGGCATCAAGTTTTTTAATCATTTTCGCATCCAATGAATCCAGCTCAATATTTTTTAGAGTGGAGTAGGAGACCGGTGTACCCAAGTATGTCATGGGTAAAGAACCTACCTGACATCCAAACATCTCAGCATATATTGCATCAGTCTCATTATCCCCCCCTATAGTAATAATTTCGCTCTTGTCAAAATTAATTTTCAACCCGGACATGAGTTCAAACAGATAGAGCAATAGTTTCACATTAACAGCTTTATTATTATCATGCTCGAAGTATATGACAATATCATCTGCGTATTGCAAAATCCCCACTCCATCTTTTATAAGATCAGAGGCTAACCCTTTGATAAGGCCATTTTTCTGGGCCGAGGTCATCATCTTGGCCAGACATTCTGCTGCAAGATTGAATAGGAACGGAGAATGTGGGTCACCTTGCCTTACCCCTTTGGCACTCTGAATATAAGGGCCCATCTCATCATTGATCTTAACACTAACCGTCCCATTCCTTATGATCTGATTTACCCACCCACACCATTTTTGGTTAAAGCCACGTTTAACATGACACTCTAGCAAAAAATCCCAATTGACTTTGTCATAGGCTTTTTCAAAGTCAAGTTTGAGAATCACTCCTTTTTGATTTTTGATATGAGTGTAGTGCATGATCTCATGTAGAGATAGAATGCCATCTACTATATGCCTCCCCTTGATAAAAGCATTTTGATGTATGCTAAACAGTTTATGAGCATATTTGCCAGCCCTAAGGTCCATGACCTTAGTAATAAGTTTATACGGACAGCGCAGAAGACAAATTGGCCTGTACTGCTGTATTCTCCTAGCATCATTTGACTTAGGCAATAGGGTGATAATGCCATAGTTCAACCTTTGCACATCTAGCTTCCCTTCATAAAACCATTCAAACAAAGCAAATAAGTCCGGAGCTACAACCTCCCAGCAGTGTTGATAAAACTCAACCGGGATATTATCTGGCCCGGGCGCCCTATTAGAGTTCATGTCAAATAATGTTGTTTTAATTTCCTCAATAGAGAATGGTTTAGTCAGTTCCTCATTGTCATCAGAAGAAATTTTTTCCTCATGCGACCATAGATCTCCATCAATGTGACAGAGATTTCCAAGGGCAGGTCCGAAAAGATTTTTATAATACTCTGTGGCATGTGCCAGAAGGTTCTTAGTCCCTTCAATAGTGATCGCACCACACTCCAGGGAGATCATGGAATTTTTCCTTCTGCGGCCATTAGCAACTTTATGAAAGAAGTTAGTATTATTATCTCCTTTCAAAAGCCATCGCTGAGTAGAGAATTGATGCCAATACAACTCTTCCTCTATATACAGATAATTGAGCTCTAGCAAAATTTCCAGTTTTCTGGTATAAGCCTGTCCACATAACCCAACAGTCTCCTCAAGCCCTTCCAGCTCCTGCAATTCTAGCTTAATGATATTTCTTCTGATCTTGTTGTGTCCAAAAATATTGGAACCCCACCCTTTAAAGAATTTTTTAATTCTCTTCAGCTTTATGTTCAGAGTGTCAATAGGGTCCTTGGTATATACCGGTTTCGACCAAATATCAGTAACCAGAGGCAAAAAGTCTGGGTTATTAAGCCAGTTATTGTCGAACTTAAAGCACCTATTACCAGGTGCTTTGGAGGAAGCCAAACCCCCATTTAGTAACAAAGGATTATGGTCAGATAACTCTCTAACTAGCTTACTAACTAAAACTAGGGGATACAAGTCCTCCCTGTCAGATGACATCAATACCCTATCCAACTTCTCTAGGGTAGGGTTTTCCTGTTTGTTAGACCAGGTATAACATCCCCCTACCATACTTATCTCTCTGAGCCCAAGGAGGTGGATGACATAATTGAACACATCAGAAAAGTGGGACATAGGAGTTTTCTTGTTTTTTTCTCCACTATGCCTAAGGATATTAAAGTCTCCTCCCATCAGGTAGGGGATGTGGGTGTTGTTGCACATACTCGATAGTTCAGCAATGAATTCTGGTTTATTTTCATCCTGAGCTGCTCCATAAACCACTAACAGGGCCCAATTGCATTTCTTACCTTTATCAAAAAGGTCCATTTGCAGGACATATTTACCATGCTTAACATTGATCAGATCAAATTTGTCTTTATTAACACCGCCCAGAATACCTCCTGACTTACCCCTGGAAGGGATCCAGTCCCATTTGAATTTACCTTCAGGGTCCAACTTCCTAAAATAGGAAGGATTATAAGATTTTTTTTCATAGTCTCTTGCAGACCAATAAAATCCACATCATTGGCATATATGATATAAGTGAGGCAGGTAGACATGCCCTTCTTGCCTGCCCCCCTACAGTTCCATAATAGTCCTATCATTTATACCTAGCAGGTTTCCCCCTCTCCCTGGTAGGTCTGCCAGGATCCAGGGCAGACTTACCATCCTTATTCTTTATTTGACTCCTCGTTACCGGCCTGTCCCTATCATGGGGGGATAGGACCTTCACTTTTTTCCTCTGCTGAGCACGTTTCTTTTTTTGTCCAAATTGTACCAGAATATAGGGCTCCTCGTCATCTACACTTTCATTCTCCCAGGTTAATAGTAAGGGGATGTCATTACCTAGCCCATCAGTAACAGTAATAGGGGGAATGTTAGTTTCAGCCCTTTTATCATGCAAGAGGGTCCTAGATACTTCTAATTCCCACAACACATCTATCGTATCGAAACTATCATCAGGAATATGCACCCCCATCATAGCAGCTCGAGCAACAATAGCAGTATCATCAAGCACAGAGAATTGGTTATTCAAGTGGGATATATTTTTACCTTCAGCATCACGTTTCTTCAGTCTGTTCGTAGCCATCTCCTCCACACGATCAAGCTTCAGGAACTGTCTACGCGAAGCCCGGCCTTCAGGAGCAATATTTTCATGCATCGGTGAGCCAGAAGGTGATTCAACAGTGTAAACACTGTGACTATCTCCCCCTTCCGTGGACCCCTCATCAAGAGGAACAATATGAGGCAGAGATGGCCACACCACATAATCTGACAAGGGAGGAAATTTTTCTCCATAAGATTCATCAGCATATTGCATAAACATCGGGGATGGAGGAATAGGGGTTTGGATAATATCCCAAGCACCTTTTTTCATAGTGCCAGCAACATTATGAGATTTTTCCTCCTCCTCCCCTGATATCTCATCACTTTTTTCCTCATACGTTTTTTCAGCTGGTGATTCAGAGTAAGCCATTTTCTCAGATGCATATTCTCTAGCCATGGATTCGAGCAAAAGCTCAGTATGATTTCCCTCGTCGCTATCCCCCTCTTCCTCACTTTCGGCTACACAGATAACCTTTGCGACCCTTTATCATAGGTTTGAGAAGTGAAATTACCTATCACAGATGCACTGGTTTCTCCTTGTCCATCAGAAGAAGCAGGATAGGAATTCATCCTAGCTTTCTTAGGAAAGGATGGATATGCACTGCTGTCCACAGTGACAGAAGCTTGATTTTTTTCTCCTCCCCCTGTCACAATTTTTTCAACTTCATAATAGAAATCATAGAACTGTTCTCCCAACATGCCCTCAGCAGTGGGGGGGGGGGGATTTTTTTTCACCTCTCTACATCCAAGGAGAATTCTAACGTACTCAGGTTTATGCAGAGTGGATTCATCCACCTCCAGAGTGATACCTACCAGAGCTCCTGCATAAGCAACATGTTCAGCACATCTTTTCTCTAAAGGAATATTGCTAACTCTAACCCAAGCCTTCTCCATTCCCCCCTTAGCGCCAACAGATGCTGACCAGGGCTTTTGATTGACCACAGCAGCCCCATCCTTCACAGGTAAGCGTTTCCCATAGCAACAGGCCCTCTCCACCTCACTAGCATTAGGAAATCTCATCACAAATTGATTATGCCCTATGGAACGAGCAGTACAGCTCCATTTCTTTTTACCAGGCTTATGAGCAAAGAAACCATTAAACTCAGATTCAATCTCTTTAGCTGTAGCACTCCCCTCCACAATGGAAATCACCACACTATTAGTCTTCTCATTTTTCTTAGCAGCGCACATATCAGGGATATAGAAAAAAACCCTGCCCAGGAGATTGGAAACCACACAGGAAAGGGATACATTCCCATGGCCTCAAATTTTGACATAACTGTGCCATATGCCCAAGCTTATTGCATTTTTCACAACGCATAGTAGGATAGCGAGGAGCAAAGTGACCTGGGAGATTGCAATTGAGGCAGAGCTTGTCGTCGGTCTTGGCAGCTGGATCTGGAGTATCCACTGCAGTCGACGAAGCCGTCTGAGCCGTCGACGTCGTCGTGTTCGCCCGCGTCTTGGCGTCTCCACCCATCGCCCTTGCCGCAGCTTCCCATCTGTCTTCGGAACCTCCGCCAGATCTGGCCCCGCCAGAAAGAGACGGCGGCGGATCCAGGCGTTGCCACACCATGTGGCGAGAGGAGTTCACCTGTGCCGTCTTGCGCCCCCCGCCGAATCCACCGTGCGTCGAGGAGTCTCGCCATCCGCCAGATCTGCCTCCTCCTCGATCCCCCATCGATGCGGTTGTAGCACCGCACCCGTGCACACGTGCACCCGCCACCTGAGTGAACGAACGCTCGTCGCCTCCCACCTTGCCTCGCCACCACCCGAACGAATCTCGTGAGGGAGGAGAGGAGGAAACCCTAGTTTTCTCCCATAGGTGCCCGAAGAGCGGCGCGAGATGAGAGTCGCGGCTCTCAATAATGGAGGTAGGTGGGGTGGGAGGGGGATATGATGCGTCTGCTCCCTCTCCACGCCCCGCGGTCTCCCCCTGGTCTCTGGGCCCGGTGTGGCGGTGAGACCGCCATGGATCCACCTCCCCCGTGCTGCCAGATGTACTGCATCCATCCGCAGCATGGGTCCCCCCTCCCCCACCGGCATGCATGCCCCCACCTCCCGCGTCTCCGTGCATGGCGCCCGGTCAACCCTAGCACGGTGACACGGGAAAAGGATGGTCTGATCCGGCTCGATGCGCTCTCCCTCGTGCAGATAGCGTGCATCCACCGTCACACCACGCGTGTCGACCAATATCATCCGCAGCGCGCCGTGCCGTAGGACGATCTCGCCGGCGGCGGCGGTGAGGACGTGTGCCGAGATGAGGTCGGCGACGTACGTGACGCGCCAGCCGGTTCTGAGTGAGTCTGGGCCGCAATTGGGTGGGCCGAGGTTAGCTGGGTATGAGGCCCAGGCTAAACCGGCTCCCACCCATGATGGTTGTGCCGTCTCATGCAGGAGATCGATCGATCTCTGCTCTTCTCGCTCGTCTTCGCCGCTAGCTAGGGTTTCTCGGCGCTGTGCGAAGCCGGGTTTCCCTTCGTGTGGTCCTGGGCGCGCGACACGCATCCCTCCCCTCGTGGCCATGGCTGGCCGAGGGGCTGGTGCGCCGCCGGGGAAGAAGCCGACGGTGGCGGTTGGAGCTAGACGCGCAGGTGTTGCACCGCCGCCGGCTGCTGGCGCGGGGCGTGGTGCTGCGGCCCCGCCAGGCCCTAGACCACCGGTGGTTGCCGGGGCAGCGCCGGCCGCTGCGGGTCGCGGAGGTGGCCAGCTCGAGCCTCGGCCGCCCGGCCTTGAGGCCCAGTAGCGGTGGCTGCTGCTTGGTCGAGGCGGGCTGCTCACGTACCTCAAGCCGCCGGCGCCAGGCGGTGCTATGTGGCTGTTGCGGGGCAGGGTGGTGCTGCACAAGGAATTTCCTAACGGACGCTCGTTGCGTAAAATTGTCGAGGCTTCGCACAGAGGCGAGCAAACTAGCGATCAAGATGGACCGGCCCAGTTACAAGATAGTGCACGTGGTACAGCCTCCGGTTTTGGGAACCTTCTGGAGGGTTCCCTAACGGTTTGGGAACCTTCTAGAAGGTTCTTGAACCGGGTTTTCACTGGTTTTTTCCGTTTGTTTTTTCTGTTTCTGTTTCTATTTTTCTTTTTCTTTCTTTGGTTTTCTGTTTCTTTATTTCATTTTTCAATTCCTTTTTCTTCTCTATTTATTTCTTTTTGTTCTCAAAACTTTCAAATTCTTTTCCAAAATTCTAAAAATGTTCCGAAGTTCAAAAAAATGTTCTTTGCTATTAATTTTTGTTTACAAATTCAAAAAATGTTCTTCACTTTCTCAAAAATGTTCCCATATTATATTAAATGTTTGCTTTTCAAAAAAATTCTGTAAGTTCAAAAAATGTTCATGTTTTCAAATTATGTTTGGGAGTTTCAAACAATATTACAATTTCAAAATTTGTTCAATAATTTCAAAAAAATGTTCATATTTTCAAATTTTGTTGGGAGTTTCCTGGCTGGCTGTGCTTCTTCGAAGCGTCAGGTCGCTAGCGATATGGGCCGGCCCAGTCGGGAGACCCGCCTGTGCGTCCGGTCGACATTCTGCCGCAAAGAGCGGCAGATAGGACCTCTCGCTGCACAAGGACCGAGGCCGCCACCGCCCGGGAACCAGGTTCAAACGCACGGGCATCAGCCTCGGGCTGCGCCGCCGCCCCACTACGTCGCTAGGCCGCCGCAAAAACAGCCTGGGCCGGTGCAGACACATGTACCGCCGCCTCAACCTGACAATGTGGGTGCTGGAGGTGCGGGTATGCCTCGTGGCCCGGCTAACTGTGGTGCTAATGGATCGCCCCAGGGACAATGGGGTGATGGTGGTTACAATGCGTATGGCGATGGCCAACACCGTGGTTCGTCATCGACGGGCGGTGGCCATGGATATGCTTGGCAGAGCGATGGTACAGCTGAAAGACCTTTTTACGGTCCTCCGGGTGGCTTTGTCGAGGGGGCATCTGGCCCAGACTATCGGCAGCAAGGTGGATACTGTGGTCATCGTGGTGGTAGAGGTGGTCGGTACCATAACCGTCAGCCTCCTCCGCCTGTCGTCATTGAGCCGTCGGCGGAGGCGGCCGATCCTGCTCAGACGCCGGAACTGTCCGGTCAGGCTATGGATGTGGTGACTCTGCTGGCTAATGTTGAGATACCTGGGGCTGAGACCACCGTGACGGGTTCGGTCGAGGCTGCAGACAGGGCAGATTTTGATAGAGCGTCCAGGTGGGCTCACAAAAAGGAGAAGATGTTGTGCTATCGTTGTGGCGAGAAGTGCCACTTTATTACTGAATGCGTGACTGAGCTTTGGGATACCTGCCTCAAGCCAGCACATGATACGGGGGAATGCCCGATTTTGCGTGAACAGATGCCGACTATTACCATTTATGGAATGTATTGTGCTGAGTCGATGTTCTTTGAGTCTCCTGGTGCGATGGTGCGAGGGAGATCACAGAGGAGAGACCCAGAGCACGACCAGTGGGGTTGTAAAAGTCACCAAAGGTGATGTGTCCGAGACTCGGATTTTGCAGAGGCTTAAGGAGTTAGCTCCAGGTGACTTCCAGTGGGAACTTATCAGTCTCGAGGCAAACATGTATAAGGTTGACTTCCCCTCTGTCAAGGACTTGCAACGACTTCTGAGTTTCGGGATGTGCAGAGTGCCTGGCACAGAATGCATCCTGGAGTTTCATGAGTGGAAAAAGGTTGAGCCACAGGGCAAGCCTCTTACTCAGGTATGGTTACATTTTTCTGGGGCTCCCTCGAAGCCGATGCAGGATGCTCGGGTCGTTGCTAGCTTGGGTATTTTGGTTGGGAAAACTGAGAGAGTGGATATGGCCTTTAACCGAGCTAACGGGGTGGCCCGACTGCTGGTGAGTGTTCTGGATATTGAGTTCGTGCCTGATGTGGTTAAGTGGACATATAGGGGCCAGATATTCAACCTCGAGATCGAGTTTGAGGATACCGATCTTTTCGCTGAGGCTCTCGCTGGGACTGATGTAGACATGCACGAGGGAGATGATAGTTCGGGTGCTAAGGAGGCGCCAGTGGATGATGTTGGACGAGAGTTGTCCAACAGATCGGGGTCCGTTTCTCATACGCCCGGGGACGGGACGGCATCCTCTTCGGTGCCAATGAACACTCTGAGATTTGGGTCGTTTGAGCCAGCTTCTGCTCCTCCCAGACTCTGGAGTGATCGGATGGAGTCTGGTGACGTGCTTGAGCGCACGCTACCTACCCTGGACCTTGATGCTGCTGAAGGTCCTGCGGTCGGGGGCTTGGAGGTGATTGTCTCTGAGATGACCTCGGTCGAGGCAGGGGGGAGGATCTTGGGCAGGTGGCCCCTCCTTCTCCCACTCTGACCGTTGTCTCATCCTGGGTGAGGGAGCCGACAATGGCGGTTGTGGCTAGGGGAGGGGGTCCTGGGCAGGTGGCCTCGGCCCCTTCTTCTCCTCTCGCAGCTAGGGTGGCCGCAACGGCTGTGGTGCCCGTGACTCCCTCTAGCCAGAGGGCCGGGTCGGGCGGGGAGTACGGGCAGGCGGCCCACGCACTCCCCTCCCCCTGCGCACCTGCGTCTCAGGGCGACGGCTCGCGGATGACGTCGGCGGGGCCGATGAGCTGCTCACCGCTGCTTGCCGCAGCACCTGCCGCTTCTTCGAGTGGTGCAGCCGCGCAGTGTGTTGGGGGTGATGTTGGAGGCCTTACATCGAGCGGGGCTACTCGGGAGGAGGTCATCGCTTATGGAAGGATTCCGGATCCGGTATCTGAGGGGCGACGGATGAGCCGCCGCCTCCAGGATCATCCGGAGGTTGATGACATGCAGCAGCGGTGCGCCATGAGGGCGGCCAAGCTTCGTGACATTGAGGTCACTACTGGTATGTCGGTCAACACATCTAATTCCATTCTGCATTTTTCTAATAATGAGATTATTGATAATGCAAATCAATTAGGTGTTTCACTAGGTAGTAATGATAGTGAAATCTCTAACTCAGTAAATGATATCCTGGATTTGGAAGCGGAACGCGCTTTAGAAATGATTTGAAACATAGCAGCGGTCAAACCCATGAATGATTCTGAATAGATGCGTTGGGAGTCAGGGTGCTCGATAATTTTTGTGCGGATCTTGCACCATCCCTTTCTGAGACAGAGGAAGAGGATGATACTTTCGAGCATGAGGTAGTTAGGTCCATGGAGCCCGGTTGTGAGGACCGGGTGAAGGATCAAAACAAACCTAAACGCAAGTGGAAGCGGAAGATTTACCCTGCTTCGGCGGTGCGTAGAAGTGCTAGGATCCGTACTACTAAAAAATTCATGACCAAATATGAGAGGAATCTTTTGGAATAGCAGAGGTCTGAAAGACTTGGCTAAAAGAAGGTTTCTTGCAGATGCTTCTATCGAGCATAGGTTGGATTTTATTGCTATTTCGGAAACTGGTAGAGATAATTTTTCTCCACAGTTTCTCAGTACTTTATTGGGAGGTGTCGATTTTGATTGGCATTGCCTTCCTCCGAGAGGAAGATCGGGTGGGATCTTACTTGGAGTTAGATGCGACTCGCTGGAAGTCCGAAGCGTAGTGATGGGAGATTTCGCAGTTAAGTTTCGAGTCAGGTCGAAGGCCGATGGGTTTAATTGGGAACTGGTGGCGGTATATGGTCTTTGCAGCCAGACTCAAACCAGAGTTTTTGGCAGATCTTGTTCGAATCTGCGGTTCAGAGCAGCTTCCAATCTTGGTTGGGGGTGATTTCAACATTATTAGAAGGAGAGAGAAAAAGAACAATGATAATTTCAACGGCAGGTGATCGTTCATGTTTAATACCATTATTAAAAGCTTGGATCTGAGAGAGACAGAGCTTTCGGGTAGAAAATTCACCTGGGCTAATACCTTGCCAAACCCAACGTTTGAGAAGCTGGATCGAGTCCTCGCGAGCGTTGAATGGGAACATAAATTTCCCTTGGTAACGGTCCAGGCGTTATCGCGCGGAATCTCTGACCACACGCCTTTACTGGTGGACTCTAGTGAGGCAACCCACATGGGGAACACAAACACCTTTTCGTTCGAATTGGCATGGTTTGAAAGAGAAGGCTTCTTGGATCAGATAGCCAGGGAATGGGCTAAGGATGCAAGAGGTAGGACTTCGGTTGAGCGCTGGCAGAATAAGATAAGGCACTTGAGAAGTTTCTTGCGTGGGTGGGCTAAGCATCTTAGTGAGATTTATAAGGTTGAAAAGGAAAGGCTCCTTACACTTATTCAGTCCCTAGATTTAGAAGCCGAGTCCACAATTGTACAGACCACGGAGCTTCATGCTAAACTTGATGCGGAGATGAGATTTAAAGAACTTCTCCGTGAAGAGGAATTGAAGTGGGCGCTGCGAGTTAAGGTTCGCAAAGTTGTCCAGGGGGCGCGAACACTCAATTCTTTCACATGATCGCCAATAGCAAGAAAAGAAAGAAAATAAACTTTCAGCTTGAGCAAGATGAACAAACGATTTTAGGATAGGAAAACCTAAAATTATACATAACCGAATACTACAAGCAGTTGTTTGGGCCTCCGGAGGATAATTGTGTATCCATGGATGAGTCTAGGATTGAAGATGTTCCTCAACTTGCTGCAGATGAGAATGATATTTTGACTGCCCCATTTTTGGAGAAAGAGGTGTTTGAAGCCATTTCACAGATGAAAAATAATAAGGCTCCAGGGCCGGATGGATTTCCAGCGGAGTTTTATAAAAAGTGATGGCATATTATTAAGGGGGATTTGATTCCAATGTTCCATGATTTATTCTCTGGACAGCTTCAGTTGTTTCACCTAAATTTTGGAACGATAACTCTGCTACCTAAGAAAATAGAGGCTGTGAGAATTGAGCAGTTCAGGCCGATCTGTCTTCTTAACGTTTGTTTCAAAATTTTCATCAAGGTAGGGACTAATAGGCTCACGCAGATTATGCATCCTGTGGTGCAGCATTCCCAAACTGCTTTCATGCCGGACAAAAACATCCTAGAAGGAGTTGTGGTCCTTCATGAAACGCTCCACGAAATTCACACGAAAAAACTAGATGGAGTTGTTTTCAAGGTGGATTTCAAGAAAGCTTACGATAAAGTCAAATGACCTTTTCTTCAACAGGCCTTGCGTATGAAAGGTTTTGATAAAGCCTGGCGACGCCAGGTAGAATCTTTCACGCAAAGAGGGAGTGTTGGAATTAAAGTGAATGACGACATAGGTCATTATTTCCAGACACGTAAAGGCCTGAGACAAGGTGATCCAATGTTTCCTATTTTCTTTAACATTGTAGTCGATCTGTTGGCAATTCTAATAGGAAGGGCTAAGGAGGCTGGTCAGGTAGGTGGCTTGGTGCCTCATCTAGTTGATGGAGGTGTGTCTACCCTACAGTACGCCGATGATACAATCATCTTTATGGAGCATGACTTGGCAAAAGCGAGAAGCATAAAGTTGGTGTTATGCTTATTTGAACAATTGATCGGGTTGAAGATTAACTTCCATAAAAGCGGATTGTTCTATTTTGGAAGAGCCAATGAGGAATAAAAGGCTTATAGGCAAATGTTTGGGTGCGAATTGGGGGCTTTACCTTTTACGTATTTAGGTATACCAATTCACCATCGTAAGCTGACAAACAGAGAATGGAAGTGCATTGAGGATCAATTTGAGAAGAAACTAAGCTGCTGGAAGGGCAAGCTCATGTCATACGGAGGCCGATTAATTCTTATTAATTCAGTTCTCACGAGTATGCCTATATTTCTCTTGTCTTTTTTAGAGGTTCCAGTTGGAGTTAGGAAAAGGCTGGACTTCTATCGATCCCGATTCTTCTGGCAGAGTGATGAACTAAAATGAAAATACAGACTTGTCAAATGGGATATTATTTATAGACCAAAAGATCAAGGGGGTTTTGGCATTGAAAATCTTGAAGTCAAGAACAGATGTCTTCTCAGCAAGTGGTTGTCTAAGTTATCTGTAGAGACGGAGGCTACATGGGTGCAGATTCTCCATAGTAAGTATCTTCACTCCAAAACTTTATCCCAGGTGACAGCGAGGCCGACGGACTCGCCTTTTCGTAAAGGGCTGATGAGAGTCAAATCAGCCTTTTTCAATAGGAAAAAGTTCATAATCGAAAATGGCACCAACACGCGATTCTGGGAGGATACTTGGCTAGGAGAAACACCCCTCGCGCTTCAATACCTGTCTCTTTATAGTATTGTTCAACGACGAGACGCGTACGTTGCAACAGTACATCAGTCCAGCCCCCTCAATATTCAATTCAGGAGGACGCTAGCCGGAAATCGTTGGGAAGCTTGGCTCCATTTAGTGAGTAGACTGATAGAGGTTCAGCTGTCTCAACAGCCCGATCAGTTGCGCTGGAAGCTTACTAGGACTGGAGAGTTTACAGTTAAATCTATGTATCTCGATGTTATCAATTCTAGCTCCATTCCTAGTTCCAAATATGTATGGAAAGTCAAAGTTCCTTTGAAAATTAAAGTGTTTATGTGGTTTGTGCATAAACAAGTCATTTTAACTAAGGACAATCTGGCAAAGCGTAACTGGACAGGACCTACTAGATGTAGTTTTTGTGATCGGGATGAATCTATCAAACACCTTTTTCTTGACTGCCCGTTGGCAAAATTTCTATGACGGACGGTACACATAGCCTTTAACATTACTCCTCCGAATTCTGTCAGCACGTTTTTTGGGACGTGGCTTAACAGGATAGAGTCTGAAATAGCGAGACACATTCGCGTAGGAGTATGTGCTTTATTGTGGGCAGTCTGGAACTGCAGAAATGATTTGGTTTTTAACAGAACAACAAATATTCATTTTTTGCAGGTTATCTTCCGAGCCACTGCGTTGATCCGTATGTGGTCGCTACTCACTCCGACGGAGGCCAGGGAGCGTTTGGTTACTGGATCTATCTGGTGGGAGATGGTAGCACGGGATATTTTCAACCAGTTTGGATGGCGGTCATGTAATAGGATAGGCAATTAGTTTCCTTATCTTTCTTATGCCAGCTGGTTATGGCTTTATGGTTTTTTTTTTCCTCTCTGTGAGCTTTTCTTTACTTTCATTGAGACTTTAAAACCTTTGTTGAACTTATTTGCTATTTTATTAATATGGCCGTATGCATCGTTCTGATGCAGAGGTCTGAGAGACCCCCTTTTCGAGAAAAACATTGCGACAAGAAATCCAGCGATCTGAAATTCCCGTTGATAACTAGATTCTGAATGCCGTGCAGGCTGCATATAGACTCCACAAAGGCCTCCTCCAACTCCGCACTCTCGTCGTTAAATTGTATCTCGAGCTCCCTCAATCTTTCCAGACTGTTGAGCTCTTGCACAACGTTCAGGGAGGCACTTATCGTCTTCAGCACTTCCATGGATGTAAGATTTCCTAGCCCACCCTGAAGCCACTTGCACTTGCACCTATCGTCAATATCTAGGACCGTCAATCCTCTCAACTTACAAGCAGTAGCCGGTAACTTTTCCAGATCAGGATTCCATCTTACATCCAAAACCTGTAAAAATTGTAGGTTTCCTATTTCGTTTGGCAGTTCAAGAATACCAACACCGGCTAGGCCTAGGTATCTCAGGTGGAATAAGTTCCCCACATCCTTAAGCTTAATATGGCAGCTACTTCTCCCAAGATAACAACCCCCCAAATCCAATACACGTAAAACATCAAAACTTGAAAGAGCCGGCATGCTATTAATTGCAGGTTTAAAGACAGTAATAGACCTCACTTGTGATACTCTCATGGGATTAGTGAGAGGTGCACCTTGATGATCTTCAGTTCTATATTGGAGGCACAGCCGACGGACATTGTCTTGAGAAAACATGCCATCCTTAGCGTCATACAGTAAATTAACAAAGTTTTCTTCACTTGACAACAAACAAATAAGATCAAGCACCATGTCGTGTACACGACAAGCTTCTACCTGGCCGGTCGCATTGTACACAGGTTGTACCATGCTTCTGTTAATAAGCTCTTCGAAGTAGGATTCTCCAAGCTCAATGAGGCTACTTCCTTGCTTCCCACACTGAACGAAACTTTCCGCCACCCACTTCCTTGCCAATTGATCTTTCCAAATATTGATATCTTCTGGATGGGTGAATAGCTCCTATGCGACACATTTCATGTGAATTCGAAGGAGTGCACGTAGTTCCAGAAATAGCTCCTATGCACCGTTTTACATGGCAATAATAGCCACAATATGACCAGATGGTTAAAACACGGGTCCGTTCGTCAACGGGACTGCGGTAAGGTAAAAACAGGGGGTCAAACTAATTGGTGATGGATCCCACTTGGCAGTGCATCGATTGCCCGCCTGACTGAACACGTGCTTCTCCCTGCTTCTAGTTGCTCTCTTCTTCGTTCTCGGCGGTGGCGGCGGCGACGGTCGTGGCTGCGCATGTGGTGAGTGTATTCGACACCATTTCCCTCCGTCTTGAGTTAGATCTGACCAAGTGAGCCTCTGTTTGCCCCTGTTTTCCACGAGATCCAGATTGTGGAGGTGGGTGAGACTGGGGAGCGGCGGCGGGGCGGCGTTGGGCTGAACGAGATGGAGCCACGAGAGACTACGTCGACCAGGTAATCACCCTATCCAACCTCTTCAACCCTGCGATGTGTGCCTAAATGCCTTCCGTTCGCCTCCACGGTGCCGCCATTGATAAACAGTGGGAATGTTGCTTGTACCTTCGAATTCAGTGTTGAATTCTAACCATCTAAAGCAATGCTAGTTGGTGGTAGCGTGCGAGACATAGAGAGAGAGATACAATTGTGAAATGGGAGGTTGAATTTGAAGAGATTGATCCACAAGAAATACAGAGCATGGAAGAGCGGGCCGTGAGGAACGTTGTGGAGAAAATTGGGGAAAGCATTTTTTGGGGTCCAGAGCAAGAGGTGGCATTGTTACGGTTTTGATAATTGGAAGGGTGAGTATGTCAGAATTGAGAATGGTGAAGAGATGGTTGATGAAATCGATCGGCAAGACGGTTGGGCAAGCAAACAGACTAACTTTAATGCATAGTTCGTTGATCTGAAATCATATTCTAAAGTTGGATATGTGCCCTCAAAGTTGGCTTCGCAGATGGTAGATGATGATTGGGCTTCACAGAGACAGATAATGCCCATGTTTACGGATGAAGTGACAGTAATAAAGGGGGCTGAGCAAGATGCAGAAGAGGGATGTGATGGTGCTGCAAGGGTTGTTTGTGTTGATTGGAATTCAGTACAATTAGAGACACTACTGATTTGGTCATTGCACCAATGGCTGACACTGAGATGGCCAAATTTTTTGGCATTCCAGTAGATGATCAAGATGAGGAAGAGAGGAGTGAATCGAGTTTGCCTAATGATGCTAACATAGATGCTTGTGAAGATGTGGATGGACAGCTGATGAAAGATGCTGCAGATGATGTAGATGATGCACATGATGATGAGCTTGTAAGTGTGTATGACAAAAAAAATCTTGTTATTGAAGTGAGGCAAGTTGTTCCCAAGCATGAAGGAGTTTAGGATGTGTTTCAAGACTTATGCAGTCAAACATGAGTTTGATGCCAAGACTATGTGGACTGAAAGAAGAAATTTTATGCAAGGTGCAGAGGTTTCGATGGAAGCGTCAGGCCTTGCAAGTGGTACATATCTGCTAGAATTCAACCTGATGGAAGTACCACTAGGGTTAATCAAATCCCAAATCCACATACTTGTATTACAAGTTCACAGAAAGTATCAACCATGACATCACAGCTTTGGATTGCAAAAAAGATCACTCCAATTTTAGCCAAGAAACCAAATACTATAGCAAAGAAACTTAAAGTGGACTTGGACAAGCAGTACCCCATTAAGGTGAAGTATACCACAGTGTGAAAAGCAAAACAAAGGGCAATGAAAAAATTATATGATGATTGGGCAAATACTTTTAGGATGCTTTATAACTTCAAAGCAGAGGTGGAAAAGAGGTCACCTGGCAGTGTGTGGAGATAGATACTGAGGTAACAGAGGATGGTAGAGTTCTTTTCTCCAAGTTCTTTATGGCTTTAAAGCCTTGCGTAGATGGCTTTAAAGCAGGGTGCCGTCCATATATGAGCATAGACTCATCTTTTTTGACAGGCAAATGGAATGGTCAATTGGCAGCATGCAATGCTTTAGATGGACACAACTGGATGTTCCCTGTTGCTATTGGCTTGTTTCAATCAGAGACAGAGGTTTCATGGACATGGTTCATGATGTAGTTGAAAAGATGCATAGGGCCAGTGTCACCTTTGGCAGTACACACAGATACATGTAAAGGGCTAGAAAATGCAGTGAAGAATGTTTTTCCTCATTGTGAGCAGAGGGAGTGTTTTGGCCATATGTGGATGAATTTGATCAAAAAATTCAGAGAGGAAGAATTTGGGAGAATGTGGCCAGCAGCAAGATCTTACACTAAACAAACACATCATATCATCATGATAAGATAAAAGCAGCATGTAGTGAGTTTGGTCCATGGTTGAATACCTATCATTCTCTATTGTGGTACAGGTCAGGATTTAACACTGCCATCAAATGTGATCATATCAACAATAACTTGGCAGAAAATTTTAACAACAAGATAAAACAGCTGAAGAACTTGCATGTGCATGACATGGTTGACCAAATCGGGATCAGGATCATGCGTATGTGGGAATTAAGAAGAAGGATTGGTGATTGTCTGCAAGGGGATAAGCTTCCTGCAGTGATACAACAAGTGGTGAACAGGAATAGAACTCTTACACATTTGTCTCTGGAAAAATCTTCATTGTGGGGTGCTGAAGTTAGAGATACGAAGACTGGAAGGAGGCATGTTGTTAACACTGAGTTGCATGACTGCACTTGCCTCGAGTGGCAACACACCGGGAAACCATGTGACCATTCCATTCTTTTTTTGGCCTCCCAACCCAAGATAAACATGCACCCATATTTGCATGAATATTACTCAGTGGCAAGATTTAAGGCTGCATATGCAACTCCAATTCCAGCACTTACAGATCAGTCTCAGTGGCCTGAAGTAGAAATTGAATTTTCCATGTGTCCTCCCCTAACAAAAAAAAGGCTGGCAGGCCTAAAGAGAGTAGATTCAAGGCATGATTTGAGAAAGGTGGGAGTAGTAAAAAGAGGAAGCGAAAGAAGGATGCAAAGCCGAAAAGGTCCAAAAAGGTAACAAAAATAGATGCAAGTTGTGCCCGGAACTTGGGCACAGAAAAGGATCTCCAAAATGTCGTTACACTCCTGAAAGGCCAATGTATGTTTATGTTTGTGTTTTTTTATTTGGGTGTTGCTTTTAATTACTAGCAAAATTAAAAGCTTTGTTTTCCAGGAGGAAGCGTCGAGGTTAACCCCTTGTTGTTGAAGATTGCTGGGCAATCAAAAAGGCAAGAATCAAATGGCTGTAGAAAAAAGAGAATTTTTGGTGATGAACCAGAGTTGGATGATGTTGCGGTGCAAAATGAGCAAGAGTTGGATGATGTTGTGATGCAAAATGATCAACATTTGGATGATCTTGTGCAAAATGAGATAGTCTTTGATCTTGTGATGCATCATGAGGAACATTTGGATGATGATGTGCTGCACAATGTGGTGCAAACTGAAGCTATTGCGGTAGATGTTCTGCAAACTGAAGCTGTTGTGGCAGATGTTCCGCAAACTGAGCCTATATTGCAAGTTGTATTACCAATTGAAGCTACTGGAGTTGATGTTGTGCAAACTGAGCCTCATGTAGATGTTGTGGTGCCAACTGAAGCTGTTCCAGCTAGTCCAGTTAAGAAAATAAAGACCTTGAGTGAACTATGTGTGATAGGATCAAAAAGTGGTAAGAAGAAGAAATCGAGTGGTAAGAAGAAGAAGAAGTGAAAACTTCTTTTGTCAAACTTGTTTAATGGTGATGTATGTTGTAGAATAACAAACTCGCCTCAATTTGTGTAAAATGGTATTTGTGTAATGCTATTCAAATTCTGGCTAAATTTCAAATCTGACCCAAAATTCAAATTTGCCATTGATTTGCTCAAGCACTTCACAAATTTCCGCCCAAGATTTCCATTCTCATCAGTCCTACTGACCCACCGTTTCAGAGGCTCTGGGCGTGGGCATAATGGGCACCTTGTGAGCGGCACTGGACCATACTGATGCCATTTTGAGTACATCTGGACTAGGCCATCGGAGAAGAGGAAGAATGGGGAAAGGGAAAGCACTGGGTGGCGGCGAGCGGACGGGCACGGGCGAAGAGGTGGGTCCCAACGGCGGGCGGACGGGCAGGAGCGAAGAGGTGGGTCCCGCGCTTACTGGACAAGTGGTGGGCCCCGCGCTTACGTGGATAAGTTGTGGGTCCAGCCCATAACAGCTAATGAGGGCATCAGTTCAGCTTAAGGGCCATGTCGTGTCTGGGCTATTTACTCGCTCAAAAGTGTCGCCCCAAAGCCATTTTCGTCAACAACGTCGCACTCCGTCCAATTCCCACGAAAGATGTCACATAGGAGCTATTCACCCCTTCTGAATATATGCTCAAATATAATAGACAAGTCCTAAGATGGCAAGGTAGATCATAATAGCTATACAATAATATCCTTTGCATTTCCTCTAAACTGGCCTCCTCTGTGAGGCCACGTCCAATTGAATGGAGCAAACTCTGCCATTTATCCTTTGAATTTACATACCGGTCACTAGCCAAAAGGCTGGCTAGAGTGATAATGGCTAGTGGTACCCCACCACATTTTCCTAGGATATCTTTAGATACTTGCTCAAAATCACTAGGACACCCACTCTCGTGAAAAAAATATTCTTCTATTAAAAAACATGTGTGCATCACTGTCGGACAGTGGCTTCATGTCATAAATCGTATCATCAATCGACAAGCAACATGATTTAGATACACAGACTATGCGGGTTGTCGTTATTAACCGACTCCCTAGATTGTTCCTAATAGAGAAAGCCAATTTGATTACTTTCCATAGATTTGTGTCCCATATATCATCAATTACAACAAGGTATTTGTACCAATTATGCGACATTAGCAACTATTTTTGCACATGACAAGTCTAATTACCGACGACTCTTTATCATCTGGGAATCGTCATCAGATAGTACACACACATAAATATTACAAAGTAATTATATCATCGAAAGAGATATAAAATGAAGTATTATTTTCAAATATCCCACACAAATTTGTTACATAATATATCTGTTATTGTACATGTATAATGGGCGAGTAAATGCGTACCTCTTGTTCTTGAAGCATTTCAGAATCTCGTCAATAAGCTGTCTTTCATCTAATGTCAGGATCTTTGAGTTAGACTTGCCAAGATCAATGAGGATGTCTCTGAAAACCTTCTTCACATTGGCATTTCGACCCACTGAAACAAAAGCCCGCCGATGAAAACCCCCTTTGATTTTGTCGTAGACTGCTTTGGCGAGAGTAGTCTTGCCCAATCCTCCAAACCCAACAACTATCTTGTGTTTCTTCTTAGAGACATCATCATCCCCTAATGAGAGCAGTTTTATGAGCTCTTGATCTCTATTCCCATATATGCCGACAAGCTTTGTCATGTCAGTGTACAGAGCCTGGAGGCGAGGATCAATAGTTGCTACCCCTGTACGCTTAAGCGAAATACCATCAATCTTGTTCCTGTCACGCCGAGCAGCCACCTCCTGGATTTGCTCTTTGATATCCTTGATCGCGTCGGCGATCCGATGGTGATTCTAGCCCTTCCTGAACAAGCTAACCATCTTCTTCTTGAGCCTCACGAAACCATCTGAGTTGGCACCAGTGTCACTGCTAACAACATGTACGAGGAACTTGTCAACGACATCCTCCATGGTGTAGGAGAGCTCCCTGACCTCATCGACCCAGAGCTTGACTTGTTTGTCGAGCTGGTCCCGTGGCACCTCACCAACCTTGAGGAGAGCAGCATGCATGTTCTCTAGCTCCCGTGGCACCTCACCAACCATGATGTCTTTCTTGACACGCTTGTGAAGGTTGTACTCATCTATGAGCAGTTCGCCAAGTTTGGGGAGCAGGCTTCTCATGACACCCGTGACCACCTCCATGAGTAGGAGCAAGATTTCTCACAGCTGGTTAGGGCATCTCCAGCCGCGCCCCCAACAGGCTCTCCCCAGGCGATTTTGCAGCCATGCTCAAAAAGGCCCCCCGGGTCCCGAAGCCGTTTTTACGGCTCGGGCCAAAACTGGTGCCGGCGGACCCAGGCCGAACCCGGCGTCCTGGGGGCGCTTGGGGAGCCGGCACAAGCGAAAAAGGCGTGTGGGCCCGCCCTGGAGGCGACCCGAGGGCCTTTTCCCGCCGTTTCTTGACGCTTTTCCCTCGCATCTCTCCCGCTCGCTCGCCTTCCTCCCGCCATTCTCTCCCTTTCTCCCGTCAAACCCCCTCCCGCTCGCCGTGAAGAAGTATCGCCATGTTGCAAGCGGCAACGCGACCTGGCGTCGTGGCCCAGCCGAAGCAGAGGAAGCCGAGGGCGCCGCCATCGAAGCCACCGGGCCTGTCGAACGCCGAGTGGAGGGTGGAAGTTCAGCGGTGATGCGAAGCGATCACCGCCGACAAAGTGAACAGAACCATAGCCAAGAAGGCCCGCGACAACGCGGCGCGCGCGGCGGCGTCTTCCTCATCGGTCGACCAGGCGGGGATGAATCCACCCGTCGTCAGCCACGCCCAGTACGCGCCCTGGGGACAGCAAGGCGCCGGATCTCCATGGGGTTCATCGTCGCCCGGCTACGCCGATGGCGACGTGCACGGTGGGTTCAACCCAAACGTGACCTTCCCTCATGGTCACCCCGCTACGCGCACGCCCTCGCCCGCCTTCGTCGGCGTGCAGTACCCTCCATACAACTACTCGCCGCCCGCCGCCTCTGGCGTCCACCGACGCCCCATCTCTACCGTGGACCGCTACCTTCTTCGCACCTCGGCGACGCCGACGACACGGGAGCCGACATGGACGACATCATCGCGACAGGATCGACGCGGCGCCCGCGTCTCCGGTTCGCCACCCAGGACGAGGTAGTGGACCTCAGCGGCGACATGGAGGCCGAGCTCGGCTACGTCTACGGCGATGACGCGCAGGAACCCGAGGAGGAGGAGGAGGACGAGGAGGAGGAGGAGGAGGAGCCGGCTTCTGTTCCGATGAAGGGGCGCCAGAAGAAGAAGAAGCGGGCGGCTAGGTCAGGCGAACCGCGCATCAAGTGGACGTCCACGGAGGAGGAATGCCTCGCCGAAGCATGGAAAGTCGCCTCGACCCGACCACCACCGGCGCGAACCAGAGCTTGGAGACGTCGAACGAGCATCAAGGCCGAGTTCGACGGCGAAGCTTCGTCGACCCCTACTTCAAAGGCGTCTACATGCAGCGCGGCTCCAAAGCGATGGCGAACCATTGAGGCGTATCCAGTTGGCGTGCAACAAATGGCATGGAATCGTCGAGGAGGTCGCGGCTCGCCCGGAGAGCGGCGCCAGCATTGAGGATCAGGTACGCACGCCGTTCGCCCGCATATCTTCGTCCCCTACGCCCGCCGCCCGCCAACTGTTCGTCCCTCCGCGCAGCTGCTGCGTATGTTCGCCATGTATCGGGGCGACAACCAAGACGCCGACTTCAAGCACCTCCACGTCTACAAAGCGCATTGACAAGTGCGAAGTGGGCGGAAGTCCAACGATGCCCTCGACAAGGCCAAGGAGACATACAAGCCGGACGCAACGACTCCCGGTAGCGTCGGAAGAAGCGGCCGGGCGGCCACAAATTGGCAAAGAAGGAAAAGCGCCGACGCGGCAACCGCGCGAGTGCAGGAGTCCATCGAGCATTGCCTCGCCGACGCCCAGGCCCGGGCCGTCCTACGCGAAGAGAAGACCGAGGCGCGGTGGTCGTCGCTAATGAAGAACAACGCCATCAAGCTCGACCTGCTCCGGACGAACGTCGCCGCGAAGAAGAGGAACACCGACATGGCTTTTCTGATGGGCGGGGCGGACATGCTCGAGAGCAACGACGAGAAGCTCAAGGCGTGGTACCTGGTGCAGCGCGGCCTCAACCTGAACGAGCTGCCGACGGCAACGCCGACGACGCCCGACGATGCCCACGACCACCACGGATGCCAAGTCCGAGCAGCGCCTCTACATCGCCGCCCAGCAGTGCGAAGCCGCCGACGCAGCCCAGCACCGAAGCAGCTCCGACACCGACGAGCCCAGCGACGCCGACTCCATTAACGCTGGAGCCGACCCCACCGAGTGAATCGTTGCGCACGCGAACTTGCGGCGGCGGCGCTCTGTTTTTTGTAACGCCAGACT
Source organism: Aegilops bicornis (assembly GCA_021605145.1). Classification (NCBI taxonomy): domain Eukaryota; kingdom Viridiplantae; phylum Streptophyta; class Magnoliopsida; order Poales; family Poaceae; genus Aegilops; species Aegilops bicornis. The sequence goes on from JAHIAL010000051.1 coordinate 1,467,039, forward strand.
ACGTCCGATCGCCGGATTTGCGGCGTCTTTTGAGAGCGGGAACGACTAAATTTAAATTTCCCGCATCCTGGGCCGGCGCGTGGGGGCGTGACTGGGAGCTAGGTCGCCCCCAGAGGCCGAATTAGCGCCGGCACGCCCCCAGGCCGCTCTATTTAGGCGCCCTGGGAGGCCGAACGGCTGGAGATGCACCTCTGGAACAATCTGGGGATCGGAGCTGCAAATTGTAATCCAAATTGTGTGATGCTTTGAACTAACTTTAAATTTGAGCGTACTCAAATTTGGAGGTAGCTAGTGGAGGCGAACAGCAGAACACGGCGGCTGCGGAGACTGGAGGCAGAGCAGAGGAAGCGGTGGTGCGGGACAGTGGAGGTTCGTGTGTATGGCCATCGGCCATCGCTCCGTCCGATCTGGAAGAAAACGAGTGTGATCATCAGTGTATTAGAGTGGTATAAAGGGGAAAGGGGGTGCTTTTGGTAGGTGGGTGGAGAAAGAAAGAAAATGCATCCCTGGGTGGCCGGCATGATCATGACAAACACTAGAAGATGGAATCAGTGCGAGCACCATTATTAGTATTACCTCCATCTCAAAATATAAGACTTTTTGTAGGCTTGACGTCTTTTGGGCTAAACTAGCCTACAAAAACGTCTCACATTTTGAGACGGGCCTACAAAAACGTCCTACATTTTGAGACGGAGGTAGTAGTCTATATGCACATGGACTGCATATATGCTCTCCCCCTCCTTTACTCAACCTATTAAAATTTCAGGCCCATGGTCCATAATTAATTGTGTATCGAAGAAGATCCAGTGTTGATGCATGTTTTAAACGGAAGAACGCACACTGATAGTGAAGAAATACTACTATTAATACATACATTTCCCACTAGCACAAAAAGTGAAGCTATTTGGAAGACGAAAGCATTTCAGACTGCATATGCACTGAAAGGGAGATGGTCAGGGGGAAGGCAGTGCTGTTGCTTGTATAACTAATAACACAGAAAGCCATATGTGACGATGTGTTCAAAAGAACTCCCAGCCTGCAACTGAGCAAATTATGTCTGTACACTCTCAATCCCCTACTCTTAACATCACTGAAACAGCATAAGTCGCTTCCAAGCTTGGCACACATATGCATCAGCTTGTGCTAAGATCTGATAAGCAAGGGACACTTATACCCAATCTAGGGCAATTTAGCACTAAATTAAATCAAACTGGAGGCCAAACTCGAGCAGTAAGTTGCTCATAACATATATAGATGGACATAAGGTTTTGCACTTTAGGTGGATACAGGCACAAGTTTCTTACTAGATCGTACATGCATGGCAAGCACAAACAGAATACATGCATAATCAAATCTTGGACATTTGGCGCCCTCATGGTTACCTGTCAGCTCTTACCCTGTCGAATTTACCAAAGATGCAATATTTTTCTAGTGCCAAAACAAAATTAGCATCAAACAACAGGTTTCATGCGTGTGTGAAATAAAATCATGATTTGGAGATCCCAGAAATCTAGCTGGTAACAGTTTAACACAAGCTGCAAGTATACTGAATCAGATGCTATACTAAGTACTCCCATGTCAACAACATCCATATTTGAGTAAAAAGTAAAGTTTGCCATGACCTATTTCAGGTCTCAGCAATATATCGCATCAGCATGCCCTAGAGCTTTTACAGAATCACAGCTTTGTCATATTTAAGACCTAAAATTTAAGGTCTAAACTTAAACCAACATAAATGGCATTGCAGCTTTAAGCCTTTAATTACTAATACCCACATCAATACTCAACACTGCGATGTAAGGGTGAAGTGTACCTGATCCACCGCCGACAAGGAAGGCCATCCCTTGATCCCTAAGCTTCTGTTTGCATAAAAAAGATGTAGGCTTCAATTCAACATTGGTATGAGAAAGATAAAACATTCTGTATGCTATTACACAATAGAAAAGTTAACATCATAATGCTCACCGAGTACTTGTGCTGCAGTAAGCTATGTGATCGGATTTGGATCCAGCATCCGTCGAACAAAGTCTTTAGCAGGCTCCAATACTCCGGGCCATGCGTCTCTTTTTAAATCTACCACAGAGCATATAATTGCATGTGCTACTCCCTCTTTAGTTTCTGCACAACATCAGAACAATTTGTAAGGTGATTTATAATTTCGTCACAACATACACTATATCAAATCAGGGAAATTAAGTACCTTCCTAAAATGGCGACACATACAACTCCTACAATCCAGACATTGATTTTAGGGCCAAAGTTGTGCTTTAATACCCTCCAGGGGCATGTAGTATGGACTGAACACAATTTCAGTAATCCGCTCACCTGCACATACAAGCCATCATCGATGATGAATAAACCTTTCGGTTCTGCAGCAAAAATGACGTGCATATATTCTGAATAAAGGTGCACAATGTTATGAAGCATGTAGGTTGCTGAACCTGTTCGTCGGCATTAGTACAACACACATTCTGCTCATGCTAACAACATCTACTATTAGACTATTAAATTATTCCTCAGATTTCTATTTTCTAAATTAAAATAGACCTTGCTAGAGCAGAAAAGAAGTAGATGCAAATAAAAACTATAGAATCAAACTCCAGCTTAATTTGCAGCGTCTAAATTGGGCACGCATATGGAAGTTTAAGGAAAAAAAATGTAGGATTAACCTATGACATCCCCATTCAACATTCATTTATTCTGTCAGGAATGTCGTATATTACTTATAGCAATATTAGCAATGCAAGCATAGAAAGACTGCACCAGAATAGATTCTATATTAATTTGTTGACTGCATAATTAGACAAAAGCTGAATATAGACGGTTCTCATGGATGAATCACTGCATTGAGATGTTATGCACTACTACTTCTACAACCAAAATGACCGAGAAAACGGCAAATGAATAAATTCGTGTCTTTCTTGGCACGTTTTGCAGGTGAAGGAAGGAGACATGACCTGCGTGGCCGGCGGGCGCCATCCGTAGCGAGCAGAAGCAGGCGTCCCTCGATCTGGAATCGGTCGAGCAGCAGGAGCCAATGTTTTGGATCCCAAGCAGAACTTTTTTCTCGAGGGTCACTGTAATTTGCGGTTACCACGGTAACCGCGAAATTCCGAAAAAAATTCGAACGAAATTTAAAATTGAAATTTGAATTCAAATTTTTTGGCATCGATATAGATACATATTTTACTCTAAAGTTTCAGTAATAATGCCTTGGCCTAGTGGCTAGCTCACCACAGCCTCCGTTTGCTCCTACGCTGCGAGTTCGACCCCTGGATGCTGCAGCATTTTTGAACTTTTTCTTCGTGGAAAGGATGCCTTTGCCACTAGGCCGCTGTGTGGAGAGAAGAGATGGTATCTATTTAACTATCTGCCCCGCGCAGACTTGATAAGCTCAGGCAACACCATAGGGCAGCTTGCCTCCAGATGCTTATATCCGTCAGTCGCCAACACAGCATCAAGAATTGCAGGAGTGCTAACGATGAAGTCGACACATTTCACCTTGAGCTGCGGGCAGTTCTGCTGCTTTGCTAATGCCAGAGTAGTTGCTGCTGTCTCGACACTGATGCCATCAGATAGCTTGCCTTCACAGATCTCCTTGAGCCTATAAGTCAATACTTGTCAGCAGCTGCAAGTAAATGCTGAGCCAACATTGCGACCTCCTCATGCTGCAGATCGAGACCTGAATATCTCCATCGCGGAGCCGTCGGCTAATAATTGGGACCTGGCCTTCCGTCGCTCCCTTTCTCCTGAAGAGTTGGAAGATTGGCAAAGTCTCTCTGCCTTATTCCCTACGCTCTCGGAGGCTGATTTGGTGGTTTGGCCTCTTACCGCTTCGGGCCGCTTCTCGGTCAAGTCTTTGTATTCTAAACTTATTGGCGGTGCTCCTACTAATAGATTTTCTTGTATTTGGCGGTCCCGTGTGCCTCCGAAAATCAAAGTCTTCCTAGGGCGTCTCCGTGCTGCCGATCAAATCCGCAAGAGGAATGGCCCGGGCTCGGAATTTTGTGCTCTCTGTGATGCTTTGGAAAACATGAATCATATTTTCTTCCACTGTGTGCTTGCTAAGCTGGTTTGGAGCTGCGTCAGATCCTGGCTCCAGGTCACTTGGGATCCCTCCTCCTTTAATGACCTAAGAGGTCTTGCACATTCTTAGGCTGGCGTGATAAAGAGGGTTTTCTGGGTTGGCCTGGGTGCCATTTGTTGGTTGCTATGGACCACTAGAAACAAATTTACGATTGAACATGTTTTTCCTACTAAGCAGTGGAGATTATTGACTAAGCCGGAGGACCGAGATGCTCTTGACCTTCTCATATCTAAAGTTCGGGCCTCGGCGTCGTCTCTCTCTGGGCAGGATCTTGGTGTCTAGACCTTGCGTTTTGGAGCTTCTTCGACTTAGTTGCTAGCTTCGTCTTTCGTACTTCCTCCGGCCTGCGTGGCGTGTTTGGCAGGGTGCCATGTATCCGTCGTACTTTCCAACTCGTCTATGCGTGCCCGTGGTTGGGTGAACTTGTGGTTGTTTCGTCCTCGTTGATGTTGTTGTTGATCTGTGACTCTGCCTTGTGGCTTTATTTATAAAGTCGGGCGTAGGCCTTTTCTTTAAAAAAAATAGATGAAGTAAAGCAATGACTTGAATACCACCGCATCAATGTCCTTGATGTACTTCATGTGGCCAAAGAACTCGGCCATCAGTACAGGGGACCTTGCAGCCAGAATGACCTTGTGTGCAGCGAAGGACTTGCCGGACACGAGAAATGTGACATCCGCTTCCAACCCACTGTTCAGTAGCTCAGCAAGGTGGGTTCTGCTGGCTAGGTGATGACCCAGTCACTTCTTTACCCGGCACCGCTGCTGCTCGTGCTGGCAAATCCTCCTTCAGCACCGTGACTACGCATAGCACGGTAAAACAATCATTCCTGAGACGAACGGGAAGCGAACAATCTTCACTGACGAAAGGAGAGCACATCTGCAGACACCGAGATACCCATGAACGGTTGAATATACATGACACACTCTTTTCTTCAGACGGTCGAAGCACGCTTCCCGGACCAACCAGACGACAGCTCAGGTTCGCCCTCACGATGGACGGGCAGGTCTCACTTAGGAACGCGAGCTTCACCGCCATCCATGGGATGCCGTCGCGTGCGCGCGGCATCATCGCGGGGGTAGATGCAGATCTCCCACTCATACCCACCAATGTTGTAGGTGGACTTGATGCACTCGTCGTTGCCCATGGTCTTGGTGGCACAGTAGCCGTCCACCTTGAGCAGCTTCATGGAGCGCACGACGTTGGTGACGTTCTTGCTGGCAGTTTCCATGGTGAAGATTGGAAAGGAGTGAATAACATAAAACTACTACTTTTCGCGTTATGGTTCCGAAAAACTATCAAAAATTTGCTTGTGACTGATAACTATCATTTTTTATGTCGAATGTTTCAAAAAGCCTAAAACACCCGTTGCTAGGAAATTAAACCGGTTTATGACATGTCGGGCCCGCACCTAAACGAACCGTCGGTTTGACCGTTTGTTTGACCGTTAGCTGACATGTGGGGCCCACATGTTAGTGTCTCTTCCTCGTATAAAAGCAATTGGATCCCTATAAATGTTTTAAAAATGCAATCGGGTCCCTATAATCTTTTGAAAAAAGCAATCGGGTCCCTCCCATGGCCGTGCACTCGCAGCCATGCTCGCTGGCCAGCAGCCGCCGTGAGGAGCTCGCGGCCAGCAGCCATGGCGCCGCCGTGGAGCTCCCTTCCGTCGCTCGTCGTCATCCAGTACGTGTAGGCTGCAGGTGGATGGCGATGTCGCCCCGTTGGACGCCGCCATGGAGGACCGCATCCAAGGTGACCTCCTGCCGGAGTTAGCCACCAGTGCCACCCCGCAGCTGCGACCCACCTCCGCCTGGACCCTGCACGAGCGGTGGCTGCGGGGGTTGGCCGGCAATGCGGGGCAGCTCCTCTGGCCGGTGGCGCAATGGCTCCAGCCCGTAGAGGACGGCGCGTCGGCTGCAGACTACAGGGAGGAGAATAGGATCTGGGAAGAGAAGGCAGTAGTGGAGACGGAGGAGCGATGGGCCGACGCCGGAGAGGTGGAAGAAGGGGCGGCTGGCGCAGGTGGAAGGATAGGCGGTCGGCGCTCCGTTGCCCTGCCAGACGCCGCCGTCCGCAAGAACGCCGTTGTGCGGGTGGATGCGGTCGTGCGCGTGGGCCACCAGAGTGCCCGGCGCCCATGGCCGCACCGCTGTCTCCGGTCAGCTTCGGGGTCTTTCACCGGGGGGGAGTTGAGCCAGGAAACGTACAAGAAGGAGAAGGGAGGCAGAGACACTGTCAAACATTTACAGGGCTCAATTGCTTTTATATGAGGAAGAGACACTGATATGTGGGCCTCACATGTCAGCTAACGGTTAAACAAATAGTCAAACTGACGGTTCGTTTAGGTGCGGGCCCGACATGTCATAAACCGGTTTAATTTCTTAGCAACGGGCGTTTTGGGTTTTTTGAAACAGCCGACATCAAAAGTGGTAGTTATCAGTCACAAACAAATTTTCGATAGTTAGTTTTTTGAAACCATAACACAAAAAGTGGTAGTTTTAGGCTATTCACTCGATTGGATAGGAACACTTTCCTCTTTGGTTGGGAACTTGGGATCTAACGTTTCTGCGTGGGAACTGGTGCGGATTAGCGCAGGTGATACATGGTTTGATGATTCAGAGCTTTTCTCAGAGCAAACAAGGAGGAAAAGGGGGGCTCACCGTGCCACCGGAGAAGAAGGGTTCCGAGCTTTCTGGGGCGGCCTTGCTTGTGAGTACCTTGCGGAGGAGGCGGCAAGGGCAACCGCTAGCCTCCCAGCACCTGACAAACGGATCTGTACAGATCGCTGCCCCGGTGTCTAGTGGAGAGCGGCGGCGAGGGAGGGGACAGAGGACGCCGCCGCCGCAAGGAGAGGGTGCGCAGGGTGATTCCGGCGGGGGGAGGTACGCACGACTAGGCTGGAGTGGTGGGAGAGGGAAGGCGGTGGCAGCGAGGGAGGGAGAAGAGTGCTCGCCCGCCGCACGGCACGGCGGGATGAACACTAGCTGCGGCCGGCGACTGACATTGACGGTGGGAGAGGAGACTCGAGTGGAAAAAGTACTAGGGTAGGCCCCGTTGGAAAGAGAATTTCACCAGCAAGGCAAGAAAATTCTCCAGCGCCTAGTCGAAAAAGGAGACGAAGGCCACCCCCGCCGCACTACAAAGCCGGTTTATGAAATTACCCCTGCCGGTGACGGGTGGCCCGACCGCATCGGCGCCACCCATCTCTCCTACCACCGGCCACCCGCTCAACGGCGCGAGGAGCCGGACCGGCCACAACCTGCATCCACGAGAGAGACCAACAGCATCCCAAGGGCCACAGCCGACGCCGAAGAGCCCAACCGCCGCTGCGCCACGACCTGTACACCACCATGAGCTGAACGCCTGAACCACGCCGACGCAACACCGCCGCCATGAGCCGACCCATGCCACCACCATGGGCTCCCACCATGTCGTGGCCGCCCAAATCCACCGAGGACCACCGCAGCACCGGAAGCAGCAGCTGGCCGCGCGCCACCGCGGTCCACGCCCAGCGCCACAACCACGCCCGGTCGTGGCCACCCCCCGCACCGCCAGCCAGAGGAGAACCCCCAGATCCAGGTCGATTTGGGCCTTCGCTGCTGCCAAGCCCGCACCGCCGCCTCTGCCACCACGAGCGCAACCCCGACGACCACCGCACGTAGCCCACCACGCCGGGGCAGCAGCCACCTTCGCCGACGTGCCCCATGAAGCACCGCGTCCCCGATCGGCGAGGTCGTCCCGCGCCGCCCACCACCGTTCGGGAAGGAGAGGAGGCCCCACCGCCGCCGCGGCCGGCTGGGCTTTGCCCGCCAGCGAGTGCGGCGGCGGCGAGGAGAGACGAGGAGGGGAGGGGGGCTAGGACCAGCGGCGGCGAGGGTTTCCCCCCGGCGCTCGCGGGAGCGACGCGGGGGGTTGGTGGGGACAAAGAGATCTTAGTTCGTTCTCTCCTCGCCCGCTTCTCGCCGTCGCCGGAGCCGTGGACAAACGCCACCAACCGCTCCTGTAAACTCCCCGCCGCCATCAATGCCTACGACCTCCAGCGGAAGCAGCAGCCCTGCAACACTGGATGACCCGAATTCTCCTTCATCGCCACTTCCTGATCCGGACCACGGACTGTGTTACGAATCAGACGTCGATCAGTACAGTCCGGAGCAAGACTACTGGGACTCCTTCGACTTCGATTACGCTGACGACGCAAATTTCGAAGCTTTTGTTTGTCTGCGGGGCTGCGACGAGTTCGCAATCAGCGCGCTGGAGCACTACAACAAGGAGCATGCAGGAGCAGATCAAGGACGGGATCAAGTATGTGCTCGTCAAGTCCATCATCAGCTGGAGAGTCATGGACGAAGGATCATATTACCACCTGAATTTCACGGCGAGGAGCACTTCAGAAGAGAATCCAAAGGAGGAGTTCTTCTTTGCGGAGGTGCTTTATGACTGCGATGGTTGGTAGTCTCCATGGAAGAAGACCAAGGAGTTGGCGGGATTCAGGTGAGCGTAGGTGGAAGTGCTGATCCTCAACGTTGCTATTATTGTGGAGAAGAGGTGAAGCACCCCGTGGATGGATCGCTGTTTGAGGCTGGCCATATTGAATCAACCGGGTGATATGCGAGCAGAAATTAATGGATTGAATTTTACGCTTGTATCTAAAAATGGCACTCGTTTAATGTGTTTTCTGATAGAAAAGAGCATATACAGATGTACATAGACAGGTTTTAAATATATTCGAAAGACGGCATATGGTAGTACTAGACTTCAAAACAGATACAATACCATGGACCATCAAATCTTGGCCCCGTGACGCCAAGATATGCTTCAAGTGTTTCTCCCAGGCGCAGACTTGAGAAGGTCAATCACCACAAGTGGGCAGCTTGCCTCGAGCTGCTTAAACCCCTCTGTCACCAACACGACATCAAGAGTGGCAGTAGTTCTGATGATGAAATCAACACACCTCGCCTTTAGCTCCGGGCAGTTGTGCTGCTCGGCTAAAGCCAAAGCTGTTGCTGCCTTGTCGACGTTGATGCCACCAGAGAGCTCGCGGGCGCAGATGAGCTTCAGCCTGTCCAGTCCATACCTGTCAGCAGCAGCAAGCAGATGCTGAGCCATCACCGTTGCCGCCTCCGCATCCACCTCCTCATGCTGATGTTCGAACTCTGGAACAGAGTCGGTGTAGACGGCCTCCGCGTCCACCTCCGCCTGCTGTCTGAATTCCGGCACAGTGTCGGTGTAGATGAACTGAAGAAGGGCCTTGAACACCTCAGCCTCCATGTCCTCAATCTCCACACTCTGCGAGCACTTCTCCTTCATGTTTCCAAAGAACTCGGCCATGAAGACAGGGGACCTTGCAGCGAGGATGAGCTTGTGCGCAGCGAAGCATTCACCGGACACGAGAAATGTGACGTCCGCTCCGGTCTCGCTCTGAAAGAGTTGAGCAAATTGCAGGTGCAAGTTAGACGATGGCAGATGCAGTTCTTTCAGGGAGATCGTTGATATATCTGGTAATTCCTTGAAAACCTCAAGGGTGCATTGCACGGTAAAAGAATCATCTTTGAGATAATCCGATGCTTCCAACACCCGTCTCCATGAAAACCACTTCGAATGAGCTGTCTTGCGGCTTCTTGAATGTTAGTGACATACAACATCTTTCAAATGGTTTAAGCACTCCTCTCGGATCAATTATGCAATAGCGTACTTTCGTCCTCACAGGGCATGTGCGGGCTTCACTGAGAAAGATAATATTCAGTGCCACAGAGTCATGGCACCTTGGATGTATGAGGATTTCCCACTCATATCCGTCCAAAGTCCATCTGCATTTGAAGCAATAATCTCTGTGCGCGCCCAAGGTAAAGCTATAGCCATTGATCTTGAACAGCCGCACCGAGCGCACGACTTCAGATAGGTTTGTGCAGGCCTTTTCCATGGCGAAGACCTGAGAGTGGTCACAGTCGAAGCTTCGTGTGTGCGTTAAATCGAATGTTTCTGCGTGTGAATGATTCTGGATCAGTACAATTTAGCACTTCTCTTCCAATATAAATAAAAATAAAAATCACCGTGCAAGGCATGCGAACCAAGGAGGCAAAGGGCGACTCGCCATGCCACCAGAGAAGAACAGTCCGCTGGCAGCGTGCTTCGTGGCACTGCTACGTGGGCTGGGCCTTGCTTCGGCGTTGCACCGACGGAGGAGATGACGAGAGCGAGGTGAGTCTGCTGGTGCCCCTGCTTCTGCGATGCAGGACAATCGGGGCAACTCGGTGCTCTGGAGAGGAGATGAGGGAGTAAAAAGGGAGAAGAGAGGAGGTAAACAGGGAGAAGAACAGAATCACGCAGCAAGAATAAAGAAGATTAGGTGAGTGGCGTTGATGCACGGTGGGCGACTGATAGAGAATGGAAGGTGACTAGATGAGATGAGTGGAAAAATGAAAAGATTCACTCAGACAGGCCCCTTGAAATGAGAAAGTATGGAAAGAAAGGGACATTTAACAAAGAAAAATTCCCCACCAGAAATAGAAAATTCCCACCACCTGATCTGGCTCTACCTAACTGTTTTTGTTTTGTTTTTTAGGTACCCTACATATGTTATACGATAATCATCAAATCATCAAGGAAAGCAATACGAACGATCATGCACAAACCTAAATCACCTTAGATAGATTTTTGTTGGTAGCTTACCAAGCTAGCTAAAAACTCATCTACACCACGACACGACACAAAATCTTACGGTGTGCACATCAATCAAAACCATGCCCCAAGCTTTGCGGGCATGGGACCAGACATGGTCACTCCAGCACTTAGTAGTAAAGAATCATGACAGCTCTCAAGAAAAGAAGAAAGGACATGACACACAAAACAAATGCAGACGGGGTAACCCACAAAGCCTGCACAATATACTGCAATTTTCCACTTGAACTTAGCATAGAGTCTACTTTAACTATAGTCATATGCATGCTTCGTGTTGCCCATTGGCATCCCCGGCTACGGACTATAGCATAGAGGTACCAAAAAGTAAAGAACATAAACATAAGAAATTTTGTTCTTACTAATATTTCTAGCTTCTTGTATTAAGAGTCGATGCGTCACATATGTCAATTTCTGAATAATACTGCAAAGCTGTAAATGAGCTGCTTGCGCATGATAAATAACATTCATGTAATAATTTCTTAGCATTTACAAATAACCAACTGCAAATAACGAACTTGCATGTGCTGCCATACCATCAGTTATATTCCTGTAGTTTGCAGATCATCGACTTTCAAGCAGTCAAGGCTTGTCCAAGTGGACCTGATCAGGAAGAGTCCATACCTGTGTAAGGCATCAAAATAAACACTAAACTTGCTCTTTATCGAAAAAGAACTATTAGCAACACTGCAAAGAAGGTTCTTGCCAAGCCCTGCACACACTGGTTATGTATCATCGTGTGACACTAGTAAGCTTATAAGGAGACAGATAACCAAACAATTTGTAAAGAGAAAATGTCATATGCAGATAACAGAGGGAACTATGAATCTGCAACATTTTGTGAGAAAATGCTGGTTTGCATAGAATAGACAGGAATGAGGTGAAGAAGCAGCTTTATGAGCTTTCCAAAACTTTACTCTGTCATCTACATGTGTGATATTTTGACTTTTCTTAAAGAATGAAAAATATTTGTGTGAGCCTGGAGCATGTGCTTCTGAGTTGATTTAGCAGTTACATTACTGATTACTTGTAGCTTATAGTACTGGTACAAATTGATGCATAGCAGAAAAGAATATTGTCATCAAAGGTGAACTATTTTTGGAGACATCCTATATAATGACCGGGAGGAACATGTAAAATAGCGAGAACAACTATTGTGCTTCCATAACATGGATCAAACTCTTGAAGGTTTGATGATCTAGATGGACCTGATCACTGTGAGGGACCAAAACATGGACAGGACACCAAAATAGACACAAACCTTCCATGCTTAAAAATACCAAAAAAGTGCATCACTGAATATTCAAATATCTTAACTCCGGTATAGCTCCACAAATATTTCAAAATCGCAAGGATATTGCAGGATGTTGTGGAAAGTATACAATTATACATACGAGACACCAAAAGGTTGGTTCAGGTGTGATTCCTATAAACAGGAATCATTTTATTTGATGCGAGAATGAAGGTGTTCAAAAGAACTCCCAGCATACAGAAGACCTGGACTGTGTGGCAGCGGCTGAGCAACACACTCTGAACCATCCAACTTTATTTATCACCTGGTACTAATATTGGCAAGCATGCCACCAAATCTGGGACAACATTGTACTAAATTACATCTAAATTGGAGGAGCAATGAAAGCATTGTTAAGTTGCTCATAACATAACATATATAGATGCACATAAGTTTTCAATTTTAGGTAAATGCAGACATAAGTTTTACTACACCACACATGGATGCAAGCAAAAACAGAGACTATGCATTTTCAATTCTTGGAGGTCCAGCACTATGCTACCCTTCAACTCTTACTCACATGGACAGACTTGAGAAGCTCAGTCAGGACCAAAGGGCAGCTTGCTTCAAGGTGCTTATACCCATCTGTCGCCAACACAGCCTCAAGACCAGCAGGCGTGCTGACGATGAACTCGACACATTTGGCCTTGAGCTTGGAGCAATTGTGCTGCTCCGCCAAAGCAAGAGTGGTCGCTGCGGTGTCGACGGTGATGCCAACAGAGAGCTTTATTTCAGAAATCATCTTGAGTCTCTCAAGTCCATACATGTCAGCGGCCACAAGCAAATGTTGAGCCATCGTCGTCACCTCCTCGAGTGGCCGATCAAGCTCAGGCACCGTGTCAGTGTAGATGAAGTGCAGCATGACCCTGAACACCGCCGCCTCCATGTCCTTGATCTCCACGCGTGCCGAGCACTTCTCCTTCATGTCTCCGAAGAACTGGGCCTTGAAAACCGGAGACCGTGAGGCCAGTATGCACCTGTGTGCAGCAAACGACTCGTCGCACACAAGAAGTGTGACATCGGCTCCCATCTCGCTCTGCAGGAGTTCGCCGAGGTGCTCGTGCAAGTTGGTGGATGGTTGGGCGATCACTTCTTCAGCTGGGATGGTTGGCACTGGTAACTCCTTGAGTACGGTGATCGCGCATCGCAGCGTCAACATATCATCCTTGATATAACCAGATGGTATCTTATTTCTGTCCATGAAGACCAGTGCCCCGAAGTCTTGGGGGTGATAGAAGGTTTCTGACACGCCATACTCATGATATGGTTCAAGCTCCCTACTCAGATCCACCAGCTGACAGGCCATGCTCGCCCTCACACCCCACTGTGTACGGGCTTCACTGAGAAAGACAAGTTTCAGAGCCACCCATGTGGTGCCCGGATAGATAAGGACTTCCAGCTCGTACCCATCGATAGTCCATATGGACTTGAGGCAGTAGTCGCCGCCCATGCCCGCGGTCAGGCTGAACCCGTCGATCTTGAGCAGCCGCACCGAGCGGGCCACCTGGTTGAGGTTTGTGCAGGCATTTTCCATGGCGAAAGTCTGGAGAGCGATTACAGCTGAAGTTTCAGCGTTTCTGCGCGGGAACGATTGCAGATTAGTACAGGCGTGCAGCCGAGGTATGCAGAGTTAGGCCGTCTAATGGAGGCAGCACAGGATGACTCACCGCGCCAGTGGAGTAGATGCCTCGGCTAGCCCTGGTCGCGGCCTTGCTTGCGAGTCGCACCGGCACAGGAGACGACGAGGGCCACGGCTAGCCCTGGTCGCGGCCTTGCTTGCGAGGGCACAGGACGGCGCGCGGGAGGTCGATTGGTTAGTCCTCCCGGCGTCAGCTAAAAAAGGATCAATCCGGCCAGATCGGTGCTCCGGCGGCCGGATTTGGGCCCCGACGAGCCGGACCCTGCTTATCCTATCCAGTGGAAGCGGCGGCCGGGGGGAGGGAATAGAGCGGGGGCGGCGCCGCGGTCAAAGAGAGGAGGGAGGTGGTACCCGGGGAGTAGGTACGGAGGTGGAGGCCGACGCAGCGGGAGGAGGGGAAGTCGCAAGCTCGCGCCGGCGGTTGGCGTTGACGGCGGCAGACCGGGGGTAGTGGGAAGAGGGCCATGGAAAAGGACCGGCTTAACCGGCGAACGTTCGTTGGATGTCAAATTTAGTTAGGCAACTCCGTCTCTGTTCAGTATATTTCGTCAGGATTTGTCGTCCTTACAAATTAAAATTTCCATCCTCTTACCCTGGTAATTTGTGCTTCCATAACCTTGTCCATGCTTTACCATCATTATTTTTTTCAGATGAAAACTTATCTTTATCTTTATCTTTATCTAATATTAAAGGGAGGATTGTTTCTCCAGTTTTTTTGGTTTAGTGTGGGACCTAGATAATTTTCGTACGTCCATGTTGTTTCCTCGTTTCGGTCAAAAAGCAAATCACAGGACGCACAAGCCGCAAAGGGCCGGCCCATTGGCGTACGAACATAAACAAAAATTCCAAAAAGAAAAATACTGCAATGCTGCGAATCGAACACAGCAGCTCACGCTAGAGCGTTCAGAATGCTACCACAAGACTAAACAAGAATTGGTGATTAAATGGTCGCACGAAAGTTTAAATTAAACTCACACTCGCGCCAGTTACTAAGAGAAAAAGTTTTTTTAAGTCCATATATTTTAGAACGTGAATTTTTGCAAAGTTCTTAACAATTTTTTTTTAAATCGAACATTTTTTTAAAAAAAGAACAGTATTTTTGTTTTTATTTTTTTGAAACCTGAGTATTTCTTAAAACACAAACAATTTTTTAAAACTAGGAGGTACTGTTGTGATTTTTTTTCAAATTTGCAAACATTTTAAAAACAGAAATATTTTTTGAACTTTAAATTTGAAAAGGAAAATATTTTTTAAAACATGATTTTTTAATCTATACTTATTAATAAGACTTGGTGAATTTTTGAAATGTGCCCACTTGATGCATTGTTTTAGACTAGGATATGAAAGGAATCCTTTTTTCTGTTGCGTCTTCATGTACGACCAGTCTCACTCGACACAGTGATTCCCGTCAAAATGCATGAGGAGTCCAACTAGGTTTCATGGTCTATCTGACACAAACTATTCAATTTTCATGATGACACTGACATATGTTATGTGTGTTTTCCCTATTATATTAGCCAGATTATAAAAAAAAACTTTGTTCAACACTCTTGATCTTCGCCGGACACGAAGACGGCTCAACAATCCAGCTGTTGGATCTGGCCAACCTTGGTTAGTGACAACTGGTACTGCGACCACAGGCGACGAGGATGGCAAAGATGACAAGCGAAAAACATGTGTCTCGTGTTATATTGAAATGGAGGATATGGACCTGAGGATGAGGTATTAGTCATGTTTATTATGTTATGGGCATGAGGGTGAGGTCTTTAGCCATACTCAGCAGGTAAGGAAGTATGGGGACTGTTTTCTCCCGTTGCAACGCACGGGCATGTTGGCTAGTATTACTCAATCACATAGTCCTTACAATCATCATGAGCTAAAGCAAGAGCGACGTCCGGGCCAGACGAAAGCCGAGTCATAGTACGACCCTCAGTTCTTGTAAATTCAGCTAAACCATCATTTTTCTGAATTTGATGCTCCCGCCCAACAAATCAATTAGTTATATACCACATCAATCAATTTTTGCCTTTGTAAATTGGAAGATTGGGATTAGTCTGCATTCTTACATAAATCTAGTGAAAATATGGAATTCCCGGATTTAGTTTGCATTCTTAAATAAATCTAGTAAATCATGGGGAATTTTGCATTCTTAAACAAATATAGTCAATTTTAGGGAATTCTGGTGTTAATTTGCATTCTTAAATAAATATATTACAAATATGAAACTATGGGAGGTAGTCAGCATTCTTAAATAAATGTAGCAAAAATCGGGGAATTCCAGGAGTTAACTGCATTCTTAAATAAATCTAGTAAAAATCTAAAATGGCAAAAAAAGGTAGTTTGCATTCTTAAATAAATCTAGTAAAAATCGTGGTATTCGGAAGTTAATCTGCATTCTTAGATAAATATAGTAAAAATTGTTGAATTCTGGGAGTTAATTTGCATTTTAAAATAAATCTAGTAAAATCTGAAACTATGGGAGGTAGTTTGTATTAGTAAACAAATCTAGTAAAAAACACAGGGAATTCTAGAAGTTAATCCACATTTTATATAAATCTAGTAAAAATATGAAAATACTTGGGGTAGTATTCTTAAGTAAATAAATGTAGTAGAAATCAAGGAATTTAGGAGTAAATCTTCATTCTTAAATAAATCTAGTCAAAATCTGAAACTACGGAAGATAGTCTGCATTCTTAAATAAACCTGGTAATATCGAAGAATTTTGGGGGTCAAAATTTAGTCTTAAATAAAATGATAAAATTAGGGGAATTCCGAGAGTTAAGTTGCATTCTTAAATAAATCTAGTAAAAATCTAAAACTACGGAGGTAGTCTGCATTCTTGAAGAAATCTAATAAAATTCAGGATATTTCACAACCTAATCTGCATTCTTAAATAAATCTAGTAAAAATCTGAAACTAGGGGAGTTAATCTGCATTCTTAAATAAGTATAGTAATGGTCAGAGAATTCCGAGTTAATCTATATTCTTAAATAAATCAAGTAAAAATTTGAAACTAGGGTAGGTAGTTTGCATTCTTAAATAAATCATGTAAAAACCGGAGAATTCCACGAGTTAAATCGCATTCTTAAATAAATCTAGTAAAAATATGAAACTATGGAAGGTAGTCTGCATATTTTTAATAAATCTATTAAAAATCGAGGAATTCCTTAAGTTAGTCTGCATTATTAGAAAGATATAAATTCTCATATAAAAATGTTCAGTTTATCATTCCTCTCAACGAACATCAGCTGAATAACATTACCGCATGGAAAATTGATTTACTCAAGGAGGGTGTACTGGTAGCTTCAAGATGAAGGCATTTTCCATATGTAAGCCAGGATTTCTCTGGACCGGGAAAAGCTTTCTTATAAGAAGGATGAAAAAGGAGTCTCTACTTGCTATTGTCATGCATAAATATTAGATACTATAAAGTTTTGTGGACTTAACTAAAATAAAATACCTTTGTCAATGTGTATATATATATATTATTTTTTTAGAAAAGGAGGATGACCTCCGGCCTCATCTGGATGATGCATGCAGCCATTTTATTAATTATTCACAAAGACCATACAAAGTAATACATCAGTAAGTCTGAAGTCACCATCTTGGGAACATTTGTCGCCACTCTTATCCACTTGATGAAGGGGTGTCGAATGTCCGAGCCGAATACCAAACGGACCTCGCACCAAAGCCTAACATCTAAAGCCAGAGGCCCCAACCAAATAGATCTGATCATAAACTCACGATTCATCGGATCACAACAAACACAGCGCAAAAAGTCATTACATCGAATAGATCTCCAAAAACACCGAGGAGAACATTGTATTGAAGATCAAAAAGAGAGAAGAAGCCATGTAGCTACTAACTATGGACCCATAGGTCTGTGGTAAACTACTCACCCATCATCGGAGGGGCGACAAAGATGATGAAGAACCCCTTCGTGACCGTTTCCCCCTCCGGCAGAGTGCCAGAAAAGGTCTCTAGATTGGATCTTGTGGTTCTGAAACTTGCGGCGGCGGAAAAGGTATTTCGTGGACTCCCTGGTAGGCTTTGTGATTTTAGAGTATTTATAGAGGCAGAGGTAGGTCAAACGGAGGCTTGTGGGCCCCACTACCCACCAGGGCGCTAGAGGCCCCTATCACGCCCTGGTGCTTAGTGGGCCACTCCTTCATCTTCTCGTTCCCTCCACAAGTTTCCAGGGTCTCTCATTGCCAGCAAAAAATCTCCAAAAAATTTCGTGGCATTTGGACTTCGTTTGATATTGATATTATGCAAAGTCAAAAACAAGCAGAAAACAGTAACTAGCACTAGGCACTAAGTTAATAGGTTAGTCCCTAAAAATGATACAAAATTGCTTGTAAATTTATATAAAACATCCAAGATTGATAATATAATAGCATGGAACAATAAAAATAATATAGATACGTTGGAGACGTATCAGCCACCACCGTCTTCCACTGGTCCATCTTCAGAGGAGATACTGACACATCTACCTTGCCAGGATTGCCGTCGACGCCACCATGGCGCCAGACAACACCACCTCCCTACGCGCGTCCATCATCATACATCCGTCGCTGAGACGCTGCTGCACCATGCCGCCGAGACTCCACATTGTCGATGTGTGACATGAAACGCAACTCTGCCGCTAAAACCATCCACTGGCCCCTCAAGCCAATGCACACCTCTATGAATGACGCCCCCAAGGAGGGAACGACACAAGAGCGCCGCCATCATCCGATCGAGTTGGGAGCTTCACTTCGATGATGCCTTCATGAAGGAAACGACGCCAAGGGCGTCACCATCACCGGCTCTGGCCACCATCCGAAGACTAGGTTTTCACCTGAATCCATCCCAAGAACATCCAACTGACAACTTGTGCATTTGCAGGACCACCTTCAAAGTCCCGGAGCTGGCCGCCCAGATCCGGCGATCATCCACAGCCGCACTGCCACCATGGTGCAACCTGACACTTCGGTCACTGCCGGAGAGTGCCACCATTAGAGCACGGAGGGAGGGCTGCCACACCACCGCCTCATGCCGGAAGAGCCGCTAGGATGAATCCCAAACATGCTCTTCACCGTCTCTGTACCGAGCGGGATTCAAGGTCGATCTGCTGAACCGCCGCGCAGGTGCTCCGCGGGACCCTGCCCTCCACAGGGCCAGGGAAACCAATCTCCGCGAGCGTCGAAAGCAGCGGCGGTTGCATCCGCTCCAAATCCACCACAACACGGAGATGAAGCCAAGCCGCCCGGACCCGCCATTGCCGGAGCAGAGTAGCGTCGCGCCCCGAAACGCCTCCAGGTGAGAGAAGGCCGACGACTCCCAGGCAGGAGATGCGCCGCCATGAGACTTGCCCGCATGGCCGGGAACCTCACCACCCTTAGGGCGGCGAGCCTGCCGTAGCCGTGACGCATGCCGGCGGCGACGACGGCGAGGGAGGCGCTGGCGGGAGATCTGCTGGCGGCGGCGGCTAGGGCACTCCCTGGTCGCTCGCTCGGGAGCGACACGGGAGTCGGTCAGTCAGGAGTGAGTTGAATCAATCAGGGACAACAACTTAATGTATATATATGTTACCCCCTGGGTGGTATCTAACACCACTCAAAATTTCTCCCCCACATAGGTTGTGCAGTTCATTGTTAGTAAAGTCATGTTTGATGGTTTCAGAGATACCAATAAAGTCAAGTTTGTGATCCATAATCATCTATCTTACATATCTTTTCTTGTGATCTTTACCTAATCATCTTACATTCCAGAAAACCCCTTTCATTGTTCCTTATTGTTTCTTTTTCTAAAATCAGAATATGTTTTTTAGATGTTCTTTTTCCTCCCTTTTCTTTTGAGAACACCCACATCTACTGAATGCTTTACACAGCTAAGAGCTGGTGAACATTCATTAACATTTTTTCTACATGAGAAAATAGCTCTATGTAAAATAGCATTATCTCACATTAAAAGTTACTCCCTCTGTAAACAAATATAAGTGTGTTTAGATCACTAGTTTAATGATCTAAACGCTCTTATATTTCTTTATGGAGGGAGTACTAGGTTGGTTATTTTTTCACTACTAAAAAATGGATTGCCATTTTCACAAAACATAAAATCTTGAAACGAACTAAGCCATTTGAATGTGATTTCTTTTTTAGTTGATTTAAAAAAAGGGAGAGCACATCTCATAAATTTATCAAATTTATGCATGATCTATGATCTTAGATGACGTTTGTACTGCTTCCTCAATGGTTATCAGATAGAATAGACACTCTTTTCAAAGAAGTGAAAAAAAGAACAAGATAAAAGCCTTAAAAAACATTGGGTCGGAAGAATAAAATGTTAGGTGGGGTGTGGTGGGAATTTTACTTTGCAAATGTCCTTTTCTTTTTGTTTTTTCTCAAAAAGGCCCCATCCGAGCAAATGTTTCCTTTTCACAATCACCTTCAACTCTCCCAGTCTCCGTCAACGAGACTGGCCAGCGCAAATGCGAAAGTCCTTTTCTTCTTGCTTTACTCCCTCATCTCTGCTTGCAGCCTCTCCCGCTGATCTCCCCTACACACCATGAGTCCGTCTCGTCAGGACGCCGGGACAATAGGCGAGAGCCGACCCGCCCTCGCCGTCCATTCCGTCGGCGCGACGCGTAAGCAAGGCCCCGCCCACATAGCAAGTTGCAGGTTTGACAAGCATGTCGCGACCGTACTACCGGAAAAGGGTGCTACCCCGACGGCCAAAACAATGCTGACGGCCCCTGTCGGCCTATTCAGAGCTATGCCGACAGCGAGGTCCTGGCCGTCGGCGTATCCAGGCCGTCGGGCTATGATGACCCACAAGTACAGGGGATCGCAACAGCTTTCGAGGGTAGAGTATTCAACCCAAATTTATTGATTCGACACAAGGGGAGCCAAAGAATATTCTTGAGTATTAGCAGTTGAGTTGTCAATTCAACCACACCTGGATAACTTAGTATCTGCAGCAAAGTATTTAGTAGCAAAAGTGGTATGATAGTAATGGTAACAGTAGCAACAGAAAAGATAAATGTTTTTGGGTTTTTGTAGAACTTGTAACAGTAGCAACAGAAAAGTAAATAAGCGAAGAACAATATATGAAAAGCTCGTAGGCAATGGATCAGTGATGGATAATTATGCCGGATGCGATTCCCCATACAATAGTTATAACATAGGGTGATATAGAACTAGCTTCAATTCATCAATGTAATGTAGGCATGTATTCCGTAAATAGTCATATGTGCTTATGGACAAGAACTTGCATGACATCTTTTGTCCTACCCTCCGTGGCAGCGGGATCCTAGCGGAAACTAAGGGATATTAAGGCCTCCTTTTAATAGAGAACCAGACCAAAGCATTAACACATGGTGAATACATGAACTCCTCAAACTACGATCATCACCGAGAAGTATCCCGATTATTGTCACTTGAGGTTGTCGGATCATAACACATAATAGGTGACTATAGACTTGCAAGATAGGATCAAGAATACACATATATTCATAAAAACATAATAGGTTCAGATCTGAAATCATGACACTCGGGCCCTAGTGACAAGCATTAAGCATAGCAAAGTCATAGCAACATCAATCTCGAGAACATAGTGGATACTAGGGATCAAACCCTAACAAAACTAACTTGATTACATGGTAAATCTCATCCAACCCATCACCGTCCAGCAAGCCTACGATGGAATTACTCACGCACGGGCGGTGAGCATCATGAAATTGGTGATGGAGGATGGTTGATGATGACGACGGCGAATCCCCCTCTCCGGAGCCCCGAACGGACTCCAGATCAGCCCTCCCGAGAGAGATTAGGGCTTGGCGGCGGCTCCGTATCGTAAAACGCGATGAAACTTTCTCTCTAATTTTTTTCTCCGTGAGACGGAAGATATAGAGTTGGAGTTGAGGTCGGTGGAGGTCCAGGGGGCCCACGAGATAGGGGGCGCGCCCTATAGGGGGCGCCTGTCTCGTGGATAGGCCTGGGCCCCTGGTGTATTTCTTTCGCCGAAATTCTTATTAATTCCAAAAATTGCCTCCGTGGATTTGCGGGTCATTCCGAGAACTTTTTTCTACACATAAAACAACATCGTGGCGATTCTGCTTGAAAAGCGTCGATCCGGGTTAGTTTCATTCAAATCATGCAAGTTAGAGTCCAAAACAAGGGCAAACGTGTTTGGAAAAGTAGATACGTTGTAGACGTATCAGGCTACCCGGAGCTAAGCCGACGGCACCCGTCGGCACAGAATGGCCGTCGGCCTAGCTACGTGCACGCCGACAACTGCCGTCGGCATACACTGGCCGTCGGCATACTCGTGGGCCCGGTGACCCCGCTCGTGACGGGCGGCTAACGTCGTCAAAGCTATGCCGACGGTGGAGACGGGCGGCCGTCGGCATAGTTCCGCATGCCACGTCACCGATCCGTGGCGCACCGTCCAGCACATATGCCGACGGCTGCCGTCGGCATATCCGCCATGTCAGCGATCCGTGGCACGCCGCCCACCTAAACCCTGGCTGTCTCTATGCCGACGGCAATGCCATCGACATAGTTAGATTTTTTTTCATATATATTTTTTATGCTTTTTAATGTATTATTATATTAAGCGACATGTAGCATGTGTAAATATAAACATACATATGAATATATATGTAATTTGTAATTTTTTCCATAGAGTATGAATATATATATATATATAGTTTGTATTTTTTCAAGCACATTAATAATGTGCCGTCATGTTCTTTTGAATATAGGTCCTTATATTTTATTAAAATAAAAACAACTATGCCGACAAGTTTTGTGGCGGTTGCAACGCCGGCACCCGTCTCGGAGTGTGACACCCCTCACGTCATGGTGTGCCCCCTCACAGACGGCAATGCCACTTGAGACTTGGAGGGCGGAAGCTGCATCGGGTCTATCTTGAGGGGCGTTGCTCCCAAGTGTTTCTATGGGATGACCTACGACAACTGGGTGGTGTTGTGGCATGTCCGAAGAGGCGGCATGCATCTCCGGGGCATGGCCCCACTCACGGACGGCATCGCCGCCGGCACCTAGAGGGGGGAAACGGATGCGTCGGGTCTACACGGAGGGGATTTAGCTGTGGGTTTGGCCCGGATGTTGCTCCCAGGTGTCCCTCTGGGCTGACGTGACACAACCGGGTGAAGAGGTCCACTGGTTAAAGCCCATCCGTGGGAAGTCAAAGGGCAAGATCTCGTGGTCAACCGCTCTAGGGTTAGGCGGGACGAGGGCCCTGGGGATGTCGGGGAAACGACACCTATGGGATCACTGGAATCCCTTCTATGGTTGGCGGGCGCGGGGTCGTGAGAAGAGCAGGTTTAGGAACTAGCACAAAGATCGTTTACCCAGGTTCGGGCCGCGAGGATGCGTAATACCCTAGTCCTGCTTTGGTGTGTATTTCAGAGTGTTCTTGAGCTCTTGAACTAGCTACGGTGGCTGCGTAGTTCCAAGGAGCCGAATCCTTCTCCAGTATGCCTCGGGCCTCCTTTTATAGGCAGAAGGGATCGCCACAGTGGCACACACGAGGTGGAAAGGTGTACAGTGCGTGAGCATATCGCCCGGCATTACGGGACAAAGCGCATTAAGTGTGCTACTTAGGTGTCCATCAGCTTTATTGGGGACGGGAACGAGGCCCATCCCGTCCGTCGCCGCTCTGCCTCGCTTCGACACGTGCCCAGGCCAGCGATGTGTGCAGCACCATGTAGGCAGGCAGGCTGCTGAGGTGGCGCGGTGGCAGGGCCTTCACGAAGGGTCGCATGCCACCACGCAGGTGCTTGCTGAGTCGGTGTAGAGGTCGCTCATCGCCACACAGGTGCCTGCCCAGCTGGTTGAGCTAGCAGCTGCATGGGGACAGCGGTGGACTCTTGGCTGGTGCGGGCCTGGCTCTGGCCCTGCTGATGCCCTTGGCAAGAGTCTTGCCGGGGCCCTGGAAAGGGTCTTTCCGTGGCGTTGCAGTCATCCCCGGCAAAGACCTTGCCGGAGGTCTTGTGGATTTCCTCGGCTAGGATCCCGCCGAGGGTCGTCGTCTTCTGGTCTTTATCTGATCTCGTGTGTTCATGATCTTGACAAAGATCTGCATGCCACCACGGAGGTGCCTCCCGAGCCCAGGTTTCAATGTAGTTGTTGACGGCGTTTGGAACCCTTGGGCTCAAGGGTGGCTTGCTCTGCTGGCGTTGGGCAAGTTGCCCCGGCAAGGCTCTTGCTGGGGCCGCGGAGGACGCCCCGGCAAGGGTCTTACCGGGGGGAGTCCACCTTGCCTCTCTACTCTTTAGTGCTTCTTGGTCTTGGCGTTGTTCTTGTTGGCCTTGTGCTTCGGTTTCCCTCCGGCTTCCCTCCTCTGCCTTGCTAAGTGTGGCCGCGGGTGCGGCTCTGACTGCCCGTGCACAAGTAAAGGGGTCAAAAGGAGAGCCCCTACTTTTGTACCCTGACATGGGGTGGTAGCAATGCCACCGGAGCGTTGCACCGGGCCCTTATACATGCGGGGTGGTGTTTTGGCATGTCCGAAGAGGCGGCACGCATCTCCGGAGTGTGGCCCCCCTCACGGACGGCGATGACATAGTAGTAGACGTTCTGCGGTAACGGTGCGCCGTGAATATTATTACATACTCGGATCGCGATAAAATCATGAGTTTTTACACGACATGGGCACATGTGCTATAGGAATGATGGTATTTTTTTCATATTTTTTGGTGATGGAGAAGTATCCGAACACTTCCCTCTACGCGGATTGCCCTTCGCATGTCTATGACTGGGCCGACGGCCTCCGGGGGCTAGCATGCCGCCAATCTTGCGTACGTGGCTTCTCACAAGTCTGAAAGTGTTGTGGCGGTTGCAAACGCCCAGCACACGTCTCCGGGGCGTGGCTCCCCTCGAACAGCGCCGCCCGCCGGCTTTGGAGAAGCAGACGCGTCGGGTCTACGGAGGATGTAGCTATGGGTTTGGCCCGGATGTTGCTCCAGTGTCCCTCTGGGCTGACCTGAAACAACCGAGTGGAGAGGTCCATTGGTCAAAAGCCGTCAGGTGGAGAAGACAAAGGGCTAGATCTTGTGGTCAACCGCTCTAGGGTTAGGCGGGACGGGGGCCCTGGGAGGGTAGCAATTCCACCGAAGCATCGCACCGGGCCCTCATACATGCGGGCTGGTGTTGTCGCATGTCCGAAGAGGCGGCACGCGTCTCCGGGGTGTGGCCCCCCTCACGGGCGGTGATGACACGATGTGAGCGTTCGGCGGTAGCAGTGCAGCGTGAATATTATTAAATACTCGGATCATGATAAAATCATGAGTTTTTTACACGACGTGGGCACATGTGCTATGGGAATGATGGTAATTTTTCATAATTTTTGGTGATGGAGAAGTATCCGAACACTTCCCTCTACGCGGGTTGCCCTTCGCATGTCTACGACTGTGGCCAGTGGCCTCCGGGGGCTAGCATGCCGCCAATCTTGCGCACGCGGCTTCTCACAAGTCTGAAAGTGTTGTGGCGGTTGCAAATGCCCGGCACGCGTCTTCGGGGCGTGGCCCCCCTCACGGACGGCGCCTCCACCGGCACTTGGAGGGGGGAAACGGACGCGTCGGGTCTACACAGAGGGGATGTAGCTGTGGGTTTGGCCGGATGTTGCTCCCAGTGTCCCTGGCTGACTGACACAACCGGGTGGAGAGGTCCACTGGTCAAAGCCCGTCCGTGGGAAGTCAAAGGGCTAGATCTCGTGGTCATCCGCTCCAGGGTTAGGCGGGACGGGGGCCTTGGGGGGGGGAGGGGGTAGCAATGCCACCGGAGCGTCGCACCGGGCCCTCATACATGCGGGGTGGTGTTGGGGCGTGTCTGAAGAGGCGGCACGTGTCTCCGGGGTGTGGCCCGCTCACGCAGACGGCGATGACCGCGATGGTAGGCGTTCTGCGGTAACGGTGCGACGTGAATATTATTAAATACTCGGATCGCGATAAAATCATGAGTTTTTTACATGACATGTGCACATGTGCTATAGGAATGATGGTAATTTTTCACAATTTTTGGTGATGGAGAAGTATCTGAACACTTCGCTCTACGCGGGTTGCCCTTCGCATGTCTACGACTGTGGCCGGCGGCCTCCGGGGGCTAGCATGCCGCCAATCTTAACGTCTGTGACTTCTCACAAGTCTAAAAGTGTTGTGGCGGTTGCAAACGCCCGACACGCGTCTCCGCGGCGTGGCCGACCTCACGGAAGGCGCCGCCGCCCGGAGGGGAGAAGCAGACGTCGGGTCTACGGAGGATGTAGCCGGGTTTGGCCCCGATGTTACTCCCAGGTGTCCCTCTGGGTTGACCTGACACATCACGTCCGCGGTGTGCCCCCCTCACAGATGGCGCCACCGCCGGCAACTGGAGGGCGGAAAGAGCCGCATCGGGTCTATACGGAGGGGACGTTGCTCCCAAGTGTTTCTATGGGATGACCTACGACAACCGGGTGGTGTTGTGGCATGTCCGAAGAGGTGGCATGCATCTCCGGGGCGTGCCCCCCTCACGGATGGCGCCGCCACCGGCACCTAGAGGGGGGAAACGAGCGCGTCGGGTCTACACTGTCATGCCCAATATGCGATCCTATCCTAAAGAGACTCGAAGGTCCCACCAAGGATAGAACCGCATATTGAAACGCTTTTGCAAGGTGGATATCATTACATCAACATTACATAATAGATGGGGATACATACAAAAGGTATACAATGCCACACCTAATACAACATCATCTTACATAAGAGCACCATCCGACTACGGATGAAACACAAACAGAAGCTCAAACGACATCCACCACCTTTAGCCCGACTGCTGACACCGAACCTATCCCCTGATCGAAGAAGGAGCAGAAGAAGAACTCCAAAATAAGAAAACATCACTCTCGCGTCATGATCATCGCATAACCTGAACCTGCAACTGTTGTTGTAGTAATCTGTGAGCCACGAGGACTCAGCAATCCCATTACCATGGGTATGAATACTAGCAAAGCTTAATGGGTAAGGAAGGGGTAAAGTGGTGAGGTTGCAGCAGCGACTAAGCAAGTATGGTGGCTAACATACGCAAATAAGAGCGAGAAGAGAAACAACGGAACAGTCGTGAAGCTAACAATGATCAAGAGGTGATCCTGAACTCCTACTTACATCAAACATAACTCAAAAACCGTGTTCACTTCCCGAACTCCGCCGAAAAGAGACCATCACGGCTACACACACGGTTGATGCGTTTTAATTCATATATGGTGTCAAGTTATCTACAACCGGACATTAACAAATTCCCATCTGCCACATAAATCATGGCACGGCTCTCAAAAGTTTATACCCTGCAGGGGTGTCCCAACTTAGCCCATCACAAGCTCTCACGGTCAATGAAGGATATTCCTTCTCCCAGGAAGGCCCGATCAGTCTCGGAATCCTGGTTTACAAGACATTTCGACAATGGTAAAACAAGACCAGCAAGACCGCCCGATGCGCCGACATCCCGATAGGAGCTGCACATATCTCGTTCTCAGGGCAACACCGGATGAGCAATCCGTACAACTAAAACCAGACCTCAAGTTTCCCTGAGGGGGCGCTGCAAAGGGCTCTGGTTCGGACCAGCACTTAGAGAAGCACTGGCCCGGGGGGGCTAAATAAAGATGACCCTTGAGAGCGCGACTCCCTAGGGAAAAGTAGGTGGTTGTGAGGCAAATGGTAAAACCAAGGTTAGGCCTTGCTGGAGGAGTTTTATTCAAAGCGAACTGTCAAGGGGGTCCCATAAATCAACCAACCGCGTAAGGAACGCAAAATCAAGGAACATAACACCGGTATGACGGAAATTAGGGCGGCAAGAGTGGAACAAAGCAACAGGCATAAGGCCGAGCCTTCCACCCTTTACCAAGTATATAGGTGCATTAATTAAATAAGAGATATTGTGATATCCCAACATAATCCTGTCTATCATGGAGCAATCTTCAACTTCACCTGCAACTAACAACGCTATAAGAGGGGCTGAGCAAAAGCAGTAACATAGCCAAACAACGGTTTGCTAGGAGGGGTGAAAAAGGTTAGAGGCTGACATGGCAATTTGGGAGGCTTGAAGAGCAAAAGGTAGGTAGCGCAACATAGCGATAGAACGAATCAACTAGCATAGCAATGATAGTAGTGAGATCCAAGGTGACAGTCATCTTGCCTGAAATCCCGCAAGGAAGAATAAAGAGTCCATGAAGAAGATGAACGGATGAAGCCGAACCAAGCGTAGACGAACGAATCCTCACGATCACAACGAAACAGGAACTATCGAAAAGAAGCACACAACATGGTAAACACACCACACATATACATGACATGATGCACAATCAATTATGATGCATGTCCGGTTTAATGAGGCATGGCATGGCAAAGTGCACAAACAACACTACAAGTTAAGTGGAGCTCAATATGCAACGAGTTGTATATTGAAGAAACAACACATCAATTATTTAGTTCTCTCTCGGTTATGTACAACAATATTAAATGTTATTAAACATGGCAAGGGGTGAAGCATTTGAAAACTACCTATCTACGTAAGTTTAAATGAGGCCGGAAACAACAAACAACAATTCCGGAAAATCCTCATATGCATATTTCGAATTTGCTACTGTTCTGCCCTAAACCAATTTTAATGTTTTTAAACATTAAAATAAAGTGCACCATGTTAAATTGGCATTTTTCCACCCCATTTACATATAAAGTTTATTAAAATCGGAGCTATGGTTATTTAGTTATGAAATAAATCATTTTAGCATGGCATTTATGCAAAATTAAACAAGCAGCAAGTTTAAACATTTTAAACATGGATGAAAGTAGCACATTATGAAACTAGATGAAATTCTAAGCATTTTTCATATTTAAAACATTTTAATATGATGCATGGTTGTTGATTTGTTAAATGCATGAACATGAGGGTGCAATCTGTAAACATGCAGTTTTCTGGATAATTGGACAAAATCTTAGGCAAGGAAAAAAACACACTGGCCAAACCGGACGAATGGCTGGGTGGGATGCTCACCTAGCGGCGATCTGGCCGGGCGAACGAGGAAGAGACCCGTGGGCGAGGCGTAGGTGAGCTGGTCTGGTGCGCGGCAGGCCCAGGCGCGGTCAGCGATCAGTCAACGAGCGCGGCGTGCGCTCGAACGTCTCGAGGCAGAGGCGCCGTCCTCCTCTGCTCGACAGGAAGCAGAGCAGCGGCGGCGTGGGACTTGGCGAGGCGGCGGAGCCGAGGGACTTGGGCGCGACTCCGGCGAGGGACTTGGGTGGCGGGGAGGACCGAGAACGGCGGAGATGCCCGGGACTCGACGGATCTGGGCGACGATTGGACTTGGCGGTCAACGCGGCAGGGGCGGCTTCCTCTGTCTGCTCCCGACAGAAGGAGGCAGCGCGGCGCGGAGGACATGGAACGGGAGCTTCAGGACGGGCAGGAGGTTCCGGAGGAAGCCCAAGGAGGCACGACGGAGCTGACGGAGGCCGACCGGACCTGTGGAGGCAACAGAGAGAGAGAGATGAGCGGGGGGAAGGAGAACAAATAGAAAGGGAAGGAAGAGTAGGGAGGTTGTGGCTCAGCTTGGAGGTCTTGGGCGGCCGGAGCCGAGGGGCGGGGCTGGTCCTGGTGGAACTCGACGACGCAAGGGCCCCGGTGCAGCTGCTAGTGGCGGAGGAGATCGGGCAATGCCGATGCAATGCGCATGATGCTATGAGATGAAATGCATGACATGAAAAAAATGCAAAAGGAAAGACAAAAACCCAACCACGAAGGAAATAACATATCACATATCCGGAAATGGCAAGAGTTGGAGTAACAATTATGGAAAGTTACATCCGGGGCGTTACAACACTCCACCACTACAAGAGGATCTCGTCCCGAGATCTAGGATGGCACCGGAGAGAAATGGAAGAGGAAGAGAAGAGGTAAAACTAAGTTGCTTCTTCGACAAATGTGTGAAACCAAAGAACCTTGAGAGGTTAAATAATTTCAAGGAAAGAATACACTGGAGATGAATGAAGTTGAAAACACCCCGTTAGAAGAGAGGAACAAGGAACATTACGAGAATTTGAAGGTTGCAAAGACATGAATCAAAGAGTTTAATGGACAAGATAGAATTCGAAACCACTCCGGTTAAAACAAGATGAGAGAGGAAGAATTCGGGCAGCACTCGGTAGAACATGGAAGGAATAGAACATGAACTTGAGAAGATGGGATGATACTTGATGAAAACAACAACACATTGCCTCCTGAACTATTGAAAGAATGGCACAATGGGTAAGAAGGATTTCAAACAGCACTCAGGTTGAAAAGAGAGGCAAAACTTGATAAGATGAAAGAACATGAAGAGATTACACAACACTCTGGTTAAATGGATAAGCACGAAAAGAACATGATCCTCACAATTCGAGATGATGAGTGAAGAGAGCAACATCACCATGCCTCCGGAAGAAAGAATAGAAGATAGATAATTGAAATAAAAGAATGGAGAAGAAAATGCCAACTTCTGCCACAAATGAGCTTGGAAAGCATCCTTGCAAAGAAGAGTTGAACGGAGTTGTTGCAAAATCAACAACGAAAAGCACAAGCTTGTTGTGTGCTTATGGCAAACATCTCAAAATGATGAGGCGACAACCGGCCACCGATGGAAACAGTTAATTGGATTGAGATCAGCAAGGAGATGAAAACTCCTTTTAATGAGAGAATAGGAGGAAACTTGGATTGTTGATAGGCACCACAATTAGTAACATTCCTTAGGGAAGGCTTTAGGTGAAACCTAAACCAAGATAACTCCAAGGAAGAAAGGGATGGGTTTAAAATATGTCATTCTTGAAAACTTGTGAATCATGAAACACGAAGGAATTGTCAAGAATGGCATAACACCACCTCAAGAGATAAGGTAGAAAGAATTGCACTTCGAAATGCAAAAGAAGAATGCTTGAACTCCTCAAAACAAAACATGTGTTGAGCACCATGTTTAATTTTGAGTATAGCTTGGCGGATCTTAGCTTCGAGAGAAATCTTGCAGAACAATTGAAGAATGAAAAGAATCCTTGACGAACCACCATGTAGAGCCTCCATGAAGAACTCTGGTAATAAAAGGATGATAAAAAGAAAGGGAAGTTGAAAACACAAGGTGAAGCCTTGCGATGATTTAGATGGAGCTTCGCGACGAGATAAAGCGGAAAACTTGGAACTCCGGAAAAGAAAAGATGAAACACTTGGAACTAGAATTTATTCCTCAAGAACAAACTCTGAAGGAAGGGATTACTTGACGATGATGAAATAATAATAAGGGTATAGCACAAAACTTGAGAAAGTCTTCTTGAACCACCGGTAGGATTGGAAAGAACGAATGAATTAATATGATAGTCAAAGAAAAAGAATCTTGAACGAACCACCGTAAGAATTCGAAAATGAATGATGAAAGAGAATGAATCACCGGGGAGAATTTGAAGAACAAATATGCTTGAGGGGATTTAGATACAAGAGAACTGGAAGAACTCAATATGATAAAGAACATTTGAACGTAGCACCGTGATAAATAGAGAACGATAACTGGAATGATGGCCTCCGGTGAAAAGAAACGGAAAACAACTCCTGACATACTCCGGATGGGTAAGAAAAGAATAACTGACAAACAGAATAATTCGAGAGGATAGCATGAAGCTAGAACCACGAATGTTCGAGAGAACGGACAAGATTGAAGAGGAACTCTTCTTCGATCTTCAAATGACGACGAGAAACACCACCAAAATTGCTGAGATACTCCGGGAGAACAAAAAGCGAAGAGGTTGAGCCAACAATGAAATGATTTGAAATCGATCTTGGAAAGGCATCTGACTGATGAAATTCATTCTTCGTCAAACTCGAAAAGAATTTGGAATAGCTTTTAATAATTAGAAGAGTCGGTAAGATCTCGAAAAAGAGCTGTGGGTTAGGGCCCACTAAAAAGATACACCATTGAACGATTGATTGAAAAAGGGGGGGGGGGATTGCACCGGTTGAATTAAATGACTTGAACGAGATAACAATCTCCAAATAGCTTGAACGGATTAAGAATGGAAACACAAATCTTCTAAGATATCTTGAGCACTCCAGATAAGAATAGAGAGAGGTGAACAATTAAGAGGTGCACCGACATGGGATAGCATTTGAACGAGGGAAAGGATATGACCAACACCAAAAGCATGAGTTAAATCCACCGGAAAAGAAAATAACAAAGAATGATGAACTCAAAGCTCCATTAGTATCTTCCTGAGAATCACTGGATAAGAACATTGACGGGAAAAAAATGGAGAAACTTCACATCCATAAGATGGATACTAGATTAAGATATTTGAGTCCTTGAAGAAAAGGGTGGGAGGGCGGGGAAAACAAAGACAACTTGGGATGGATGAAACGGATACCGTTGAGAAAACTTAGAATAGATCTCACAAATGTTGAAATGATCAGATCCACTTGAAGAGAAGCACACCGGTTGGAAAGAATTGACATGACAATCTCGATGATCAAAAGGATTAGTACTCCCATAGAAATATGAGAACACCGCTTGAAAGGTATGGAATCAACACTTGACATTGAAGCAACTCGAATACCACAACTCAAAACAAAACAAAGATTGGCTTGCCAAAATAAACCGGAACAAATACATATGATAGAGATTTACCCAATCCCATATCACGCATCTGTCGGAAAGATATTCTAGGAGCTACTTGAATTCCCACCTATAAAACTCCCGAAACTTTCTGGTTATGCAATCAAGT
The DNA here is from genome assembly GCA_021605145.1 of Aegilops bicornis. NCBI lineage: Eukaryota > Viridiplantae > Streptophyta > Magnoliopsida > Poales > Poaceae > Aegilops > Aegilops bicornis. The sequence continues at coordinate 1,499,494 of JAHIAL010000051.1, forward strand.
GTTGGGGATACAGGGGAAGCATAATATCTCACTCAAACTAACAATCCCTACATCCAGCTGTATCCATCCGTCAACACATAACCAAGAAACCTTCGGAAATCGTGTACCTCAACCTTCGAAAAGCATCCGTTATACGAGCTATGGCAATACTCCCGAACTCCCCAGTACTGGGTGGCGTCGAGGTTATCTCACCAACAACTGCATAAAAGAGATTTTTGATGTCGCCAAAACTCAGGTGTTCCAGAATTGCAACGATAAAACTGTGATGACAACACCTCGGAGCTCAACTCCCCGGGACACTGCCACAACCCCTAAATGTCAGGAGGCACCAAGAACAATGTTCTCGTCACAAGAATATCGGAACGATCCCAAGATACCCGCGTGATCTTAAAAAAAATTTGTGAAAAATTGAGGAGAGGAAAGACAAAACATCTACGTCGAGAGTACTCACCAGAGTGACGAAGGGGGCTGAGGAGTAAAAAGAATCCTACTCTCCGATATATATAATCCTAAGACTCAAAATAGGTTTTTTAGACTCAACAACGGCCAACAATCAAGGGGGCTCCTATGGTCGGTCGAGGCTCTGATACCAACTTGTCACGCCCAATATGCGATACTATCCTAAAGAGACTCGAAGGTCCCACAAGGATAGAAACGCATATTGAAACGCTTTTGCAAGGTGGATATCATTACATCAACATTACATAATAGATGGGGATACATACAAAAGGCATACAATGGCACATGAATACAACATCATCTTACATAAGAGAACCATCCGACTACGGATGAAACACAAACAGAAGCTCAAACGACATCCACCCTGCTAGCCTAGGCTGCCGACTTGGAACCTATCCCCTGATCGAAGAAGGAGCGGAAGAAGAACTCCAAAATAAGCAAACATCGCTCTCGCGTCGTGATCATCGCATAACCTGAACCTGCAACTGTTGTTGTAGTAATCTGTGAGCCACGAGGACTCAGCAATCTCATTACCATGGGTATCAAGACTAGCAAAGCTTAATGGGTAAGGAAGGGGTAAAGTTCTGAGGTTGCAGCAGCGACTAAGCAAGTATGGTGGCTAACATACGCAAATAAGAGCGAGAAGAGAAACAACGGAATGGTCGTAGAGCTAACAATGATCAAGAGGTGATCCTGAACTCCTACTTACGTCAAACATAACCCAAAAACCGTGTTCACTTCCCAGACTCCGCCGAAAAGAGACCATCACGGCTACACACACACGGTTGATGCATTTTAATTCATATCACGGTGTCAAGTTATCTACAACCGAACATTAACAAATTCCATCTGCCACATAACCGCATGACACGGCTCTCGAAAGTTTATACCCTGCAGGGTGTCCCAACAGCCCATCACAAGCTCTCATGGTCAACGAAGGATATTCCTTCTCCTAGGAAGACCCGATCAGTCTCGGAATCCCGGTTTACAAGACATTTCGACAATGGTAAAACAAGACCAGAAAGACCACCCGATGCGCCGACATCCCGATAGGAGCTGCACATATCTCGTTCTCAGGGCAACACCGGATGAGCAATCCGTACAACTAAAACCAGACCTCAAGGTTCCCTGAGGGGGCATTGCAAAGGGCCCTGGTTCAGACCAGCACTTAGAGAAACACTGGCCCGGGAGGGGGGGGGGGCTAAATAAAGATGACCCTCGACAGCACGACTCCCTAGGGAAAAGTAGGTGGTGGTGAGGCAAATGGTAAAACCAAGGTTGGGCCTTGCTGGAGGAGTTTTATTCAAAGCGAACTGTCAAGGGGGTCCCATAAATCACCCAACCGCGTAAGGAATGCAAAATCAAGGAACATAACACCGGTATGACGGAAACTAGGGCGGCAAGAGTGGAACAAAACACCAGGCATAAGGCCGAGCCTTCCACCCTTTACCAAGTATATAGGTGCATTAATTAAATAAGAGATATTGTGATATCCCAACATAATCCTGTCCATCATGGAACAATCTTCAACTTCACCTGCAACTAACAACGCTATAAGAGGGGCTGAGCAAAAGCAGTAACATAGCCAAACAACGGTTTGCTAGGAGGGGTGAAAAAGGTTAGAGGCTGACATGGCAATTTGGGAGGCTTGAAGAGCAAAAGATATGTAGCACAACATAGCGATAGAACGAAGCAACTAGCATAGCAATGATAGTAGTGAGATCCAAGGTGACGGTCATCTTGCCTGAAATCCCACAAGGAAGAAGAACGAGTCCATGAAGAAGATGAACAGATGAAGCCGAACCAAGCGTAGACGAACGAATCCTCACGATCGCAACGAAACAGGAACTATCAAAAAGAAGCACACAACATGGTAAACACACCACACATATACATGACATGATGCATAATCAAGTATGATGCATGTCCGGTTTAATGAGGCATGGCATGGCAAAGTGCACAAACAACACTACAAGTTAAGTGGAGCTCAATATGCAACGAGTTGCATATTGACAAAACACCACATCAATTATTTAGTTCTCTCTCGGTTATGTACAACAATTTTAAATGTTATTAAACATGGAAAGGGGTGAAGCATATGAAAACTACCTATCTAGGTAAGTTTAAATGAGGCCGAAACAACAAACAACAATTCCGAAAATCCTCATATGCATATTTCGAATTTGCTACTGTTCTGCCCTAAACCAATTTTAATGTTGTTAAACAGCAAAATAAAGTGCACCATGTTAAACTAGGCAGTTTTCAACCCCATTTACATATAAAGTTTATTAAGATAGGAGCTACGGTTATTTAGTTATGAAATAAATCATTTTAGCATGGCATTTATGCAAAATTAAACAAGCAGCAAGTTTAAACATTTTAAACATGGATGAAAGTAGTACATTATGAAACTAGATGAAATTCTAAGCATTTTTCATATTTAAAACATTTTAATATGATGCATGGTTGTTGATTTATTAAATGCATGAACATGAGGGTGCAATCTGTGAACATGCAGTTTTCTGGATAATTGGACAAAATCGCAGGCAAGGAGAAAAACACACTGGGCTGAAACTGGACGAAACTGGGCTGGCTGGGATGCTCACCTAGCGGTTAGATCTGGCTGGGCCGAACGAGGAAGAGGCCCGTGGGCGAGGCAGAGGTGAGCTGGGTCTGGGTGCGCGAGGCAGGCCCAGGCGCGGTCAACGATCAATAACGAAAGCGCGGCGTGCGCCGAACGCCTCGAGGCGAGGGCGCCCTCCCTCTCGCTGACAGGAAGCAGAGCAAAGGCGGTGTGGGATTTGGCGAAGGGCGGCCGAGGGACTTCAGCGCGACTCCCGTGAGGGACTTGGGTGGCGGGAGGACCGAGAACGGCGGAGATGCCCGGGACTCGACGGATCTGGGCGACGATTGGACTTGGCGGTCAACGCGGCAGGGGCGGTTTCCTCTGTCTGCTCCCGACAGAAGGAGGCAGCGCGGCGCATAGGACATGGAACGGGAGCTTTAGGACGGGCACGTGGTTGCGGAGGAAGCCCAAGGAGGCACGACGGAGCTGACGGAGGCCGACCGGACCTGTGGAGGCAACAGAGAGAGAGAGATGAGCGGGGGGAAGGAGAAGAAATAGAAAGGGAAGGAAGAGCGGGGAGGTTGTGGCTCAGCTCGGAGGTCTTGGGCGGCCGGAGCCGAGGGGCGGGGCTGGTCCTGGTGGAACTCGACGACGCAAGGGCCCCGGTGGAGCTGCTAGTGGCGGAGGAGATCGGGCATGAGCTCCTGCTCGGGGAAGACGACGGGAAGGCAACAGAGGAGGTCGAGCTCAGGCGTGGATCTGCGAGGGGACGGGAGGCCTCGGGCGCAAGCTCTTGCTCCATCCAATAGAGAGGAGGACGAGTAGGGACGAGGTGCGTGAGGGGAAGCTTTGGTGGCTGGGTTCGCTGGCGGGGTGGAGGAGACGAAGGCGGGTCGCGCTCGGCAGCAGAGGAGGCAGAGGCGTGCGAGGCTATGGCCTCGATCCATCCTGGATCAGGCACCTGCTGGCTGCGGGAGCGATCGAGCATGGGGGCTGGGCGTGGGAGATCAAGGATTGAGGAAAGAGGAGGCCGATGGAATTTTGGATCGGGGCGGATGAGGCTGGTGATTGGCTCGGTGGGGAATGGGAGGATCCCGAGGTGGATGCGGGAGAGTGGCGGCGGCGGGTGAGGGAACGATGGGACAACTCTCCTCAAATTTAGGGTTAGGGGTCTATATATACTAGGAGGTCCAAACCGAGGTCTAGATTGGATGCTTCAATCATAATCGGACGGTCAAGATAAATAGGTTAGGGAGTCACATGAAGGAACCGAAGATGCTTTCGGGATGGCTGAGGTTGATCCGGACCCAACGGTGAAGACTGTTCGGGTCGGGTTCGAGTAAGTTGTGGACACGCACACGAGGGGGTCGGTGGCGGGAGGCGGAGAGGTTAGGTGGTTTGACAAGAGGAAAACAAAAACACGGTTGGTCTCGGAAGGGTCAACAAACGCAAAAGAGAGAAGCGAGGTGCGGCAACTACGAGCGGATGCAAGTTTTTTTAAGAAAACAATGCCGATGCAATGCGCATGATGCTATGAGATGAAATGCATGACATGAACAAAATGCAAAAGGAAAGACAAAAACCCAACCACGAAGGAAATAACATATCACATATCCGGAAATGGCAAGAGTTTTAGTAACAATGATGGAAAGTTACATCCGGGGCGTTACATACACGGAGGGGATGTAGCTGTGGGTTTGGCCCGGATGTTGCTCCCGGGTGTCCCTCTGGGCTGACCTGACACAACCAGGTGGAGAGGTCCACTGGTCAAATCCTGTCCGTGGGGAGTCAAAGGGCTAAATCTCGTGGTCAACCGCTCCAGGGTTAGGCGGGACGGGGGCCCTAGGGGGTAGCAATGCCACCGAAGCGTCCCACCGGGCCCTCATACATGCAGGGTGGTGGTGTGGGATGTCCGAAGAGGCGCACGTCTGCCTGGGTGTGCCCCTCACGACGACGATGACATGATAGTAGACGCGTTCCGGTAACGGTGCGGCGTGAATATTATTAAATACTCGGATCGCGATAAAATCATGAGGTATTTACACGACGTGGGCACATGTGCTATAGGAATGATGGTAATTTTTCATAATTTTTGGTGATGGAGAAGTATCCGAACACTTCCCTCTACGCGGATTGCCCTTCGTGATGTTCACGACCGTGGCCGGGCGGCCTCCGGGGGCTAGCATGCCGTCAATCTTGCGTACGCGGCTTCTGACAAGTCTGAAAGTGTTGTGGCGGTTGCAAACGCCCAACACGCGTCTTCGGGGCATGGCCCCCCTCACGGACGGCGCCGCCGCCGACACCTGGAGGGGGGATACGGACGCGTCGGGTCTACACGGAGGGGATGTAGCTGTGGGTTTGGCCCAGATATTGCTCCCAGGTGTCCCTTTGGGCCGACCTGACACAACCGCGCCAACCATCTCCCTCCGACCGACTTGGATCTGCCGCCGCCCCCACCCCCACCCCCACTGTCGACGACCCCCTCCCCCTTCACTCACCCGACCTACTAAGCTCGAGATCGAGCACGCGAGGCGGACGCCATGGCACTCCCAGACCCGCGACCAGGCCACGGCCTCGGCGGACGAAGCTGCTCGAGTTCGGCGCCTCCCATCCCCTCCCTCTGTGTGGTTCCGGGAGAGGAGAGGGCCGAGCGGTTAAAAAGACATTAAAAATCTATAGAAATAATAATACATAAGAAAACATAAAAAAGGAAAAATATTACTATAAAAAACATTAAAAAATCTATATGAAATAATAATACATAAAAAAACATAAAAAGGAAAAATATAACTATAAAAAACATTAAAAAAGGAAAATATAACTATGCCGATGGCATAGCTGCGGCCATAGGGAATGTGTTACGCGGGTCGGTGACGTGGTGTCTATCTTGACGGCAAGCCGGCATAGATCGCCTTATCCTCGCTGCAAGCCGCCTGCGTGTCCACTCATTCTCGGCGCCCTGCCCCGACGACCCAACTGCTCGCCGCCGCCGATGACTCCGCCCTTGTCGCCGCCGCCGCCGCCCCCGCCCGAGCTGCCCACTCGCCGCCGCCCTTTTCGCCCGCCCTGCCGCCCCAGCGTCGCCCGCCGCCCATCCCACCCCACCTCCCCCACCGCCGCCCTCCCTCGCTCCGGCCGCCGCCCACCACTCCCAACGCGCCATCGTCGCCGCCCTCGCTCAGCCGCCCGCCCCTCCCTCGCTCGGCCTCCTCGACCCCGGCCCGCCTGCGTGACGCCGGCCAGCCGCCCACGCCCTAGCCTAGCTGCCCCTCGCTCCGCGACCCTTCTCGCTCTAGTGTTCATCCCCGCCTGACCTGAACCCCCTCGAGGGAGTCCTGGACTAGGGGTGTCCGGATAGCCGGACTATCGTCCACGGCCGGACTCCAAGACTATGAAGATACAAGATTGAAGACTTCGTCCCGTATCCGGATGGGACTTTCCTTGGCGTGGAAGGCACGCTTAGCGTACGGATATGTAGATCTCCTACCATTGTAACCCGAATCTGTAACCCTAACCTATCCGGTGTCTATATAAACCGGAGGGTTTTAGTCCAGAGGACAACAACTACAACATCAACAATCATACCATAGGCTAGCTTCTAGGGTTTAGCCTCCTTGATCTCGTGGTAGATCTACTCTTGTACTACCCATATCATCAATATTAATCAAGCAGGAGTAGGGTTTTACCTCCATCGAGAGGGCCCGAACCTGGGTAAAAACATTGTGTCCCTTGTCTCCTGTTACCATCCGCCTAGACGCCTGATTCGGGACCCCCTACCCGAGATCCGCCGGTTTTGACACCGACATTGGTGCTTTCATTGAGAGTTCCTCTGCGTGTCGCCACCGATAGGCCCGATGGCTCCTTCGATCATCAACAACGACGCGGTCCGTGGTGAGACTTTTCTCCCGGACAGATCTTCGTGATTCGGCAGCTTTGCATGCGGGCCAATTCGCCAGCCATCTGGAAGCGAATCGAAGCTTCGCCCGCCATCGTGCAGATTTGGAAGTTTGAACTATACGGCCGATATCCGCGGAGACTTGATCTTCGACGGATTCGAGCCGCAACTAAGCGTGCCGCGACTTGTCTCGATGGGCATGATCTCGCTCTGCAGTCAACAGTGCTCGGAGGTCGCATCAAGATCCGCTCCGACCCTTAATCCGGAGCCGGATTCCCCGATCGAGGACGGGTGGTTGGACACCGCCTCGGGGCTACAATCTCTACAGCGATCGAGCCAACTCCATCCAGATCCTTTGCGAAGACCTCGACTGTGGATGCCGGACTCCTCTCCGGACTCGAACCCTCCGCTACCGCCAATCGAATCCGATTGGGCGCCGTCATGGAGTTCACTTCGTCATGACATCTTTCAGCACTCGCCCTTTGGCGACATCCTGAATTCACTAAAGTCTCTCTCTTTATCCGGAGAGCCCTGGCCGGACTACGGACATGAAGGTTGGGATGCCCACGACGAAGAAATTCAACACCCACCCACCACCCACTTTGTAGCCACTGTCGATGACTTAACCGACATGCTCGATTATGACTCCGAAGACATCGACGGTATGGACGACGACGCCGGAGACAACCAAGACCCAGCGCCTACAGGGCACTGGAAGGCCACCTCGTCATATGACATATACATGGTGGACATCCCTAAAGATGGGAACGGCGATGGAACAACGGAGGATGACCCCTCCAAGAAATTACCGAGCGCCCGGCGTCGTGGCGCCGCTCTAAATCCCGTCACAATAAAAACGGTGATTCCGGCACGGGAGATAATAGCACCCCGGACAGTGCCGAAGAGAACCCCCTCCAGCAGGATTCAGCGCAGGAGGAGGAAGAAGCAAGTCCGCACGACAGTGCGGCAGAAAGAGAGGTCGAGGACGATAATTACGCGCCTCCCTCTGAAGATGAGGCAAGCCTCGACGGCATTTTAATTTGTCGTGCTCGAGGATCCCGCCAACAGGAGCGTTTTAAACGCAGGTTTATAGCCACGGCAAGCAGCCTCAAGAAAAGCAGCAGCAGCTTAGAGCTGATCAAGACCTGCTAGTCGGCAGATGGACTGAAGTCCTTGAAGTCAAGAGTATGAACTCAACGCCTCCAAAAGCTACCCCAAACGCAGGCCGTTGCCTCGACCAGAGGAGGAAGCACCCAAGTCGCCAAGGCACGACATGGCAGACCGGCCACCCGTGGTCACGATGGAAGAAGCCTCTCTCAGCCTCCGCCGCTCAAGCCACACCCCGACGCTGCTCAAAAAGTACCAAGGCAAGGGAAAACGCGCCGGACTTGCGAGATATATTGGAGGATAAGGCAAAACATACAAGGTCGATTCACGGATCGCATGGGCGCCAAGAACACGAGATGATTACCGCCGTCACCGGATACAAAGAAACCGCCGGGCCGAACACATGAGACAAAGCTCGTATGAGCTACGTCGTGATATAGCCCAACACAGAGGCGCCGCACACCCACTATGCTTCACAGATGAAGTAATGGATCATCAAATCCCAGAGGGCTTCAAGCCCGTAAACATCGAATCATACGATGGTACAACAGATCCTCAAGGGTCCGGATCGAGGATTATCTCCTCCATATCCACATGGCCCGCGGTGATGATCTACATGCCATCAAATACCTCCCCGAAGCTTAAAGGACCAGCTCGGCATTGGCTCAACAGCTTGCCAAAGATAATCAATTGGTTGTTGGGAGGACCCGAAGCCGCATTCCTTGATAACTTCCAGGCACATATGTGCGACCACCGACGCCGATGACCTTAGCCACATAATTCAGCAGCCAGAAGAATCGGCCAGACAATTCTGGACTCGGTTCCTAACAAAGAAAAATCAAATCGTTGACTGTCCGGATGTAGAGGCCCTTGCAGCCTGCAAAGATAACATCCGTGACGAGTGGCTTGCCCGGCACCTAGGACAGGAAAAGCCGAAATCTATGGCAGCCCTCACAACCCTCATGACTCGCTTTTGTGCGGGAGAGGATAGCTGGCTAGCTCGAAGCAACAACTTGGCCAAACATCTTGATAGTCCGGATACTAAGGACAACAATGGCAGGTCGCGTCGCAACAAGAACAAGCGCCGCATTAACGGCGATAATACTGAAGATACGACCGTCAATGTCGGATTCAGAGGCTCTAAACCCGGTCAGCGGAAGAAGCCATTCAAAAGAAATACCCAGGCCCGGCCCAACTTGGACCGAATACTCGATCGCCAGCGATACATGGCACCCCCGAAAACCCAGCTAATCACACCAACATGGACTGTTGGGTGTTCAAGCAAGCAGGCAAGTTAAATGCCGAACTCCATAACAAGGGGCTGCATAGCGATGATGAGGAAGAGCCCCGGCCGCCGAGCAATAAAGGACAGAAGGGTTTTCCTACGCAAGTGCGGACGGTGAACATGATATACGCAACCCACATACCCAAAAGGGAGCGGAAGCGTGCACTAAGGGACGTATAAGCGATGGAGCCACGCCCCAAAGTTCAACCCATGGTCTTCCCGCCCGATCACCTTCGATCGAAGGACCACCCACTAGCATCCGCCACGGCGGCTTACCGCATTGGTTCTTGACCCAATTATCGACGGATTTCACCTCACTAGAGTCCTGATGGACGGCGGCAAAGCAATTTCGAACCTGCTTTATCGTGATACAAAGGCGCAAAATGGGCATTGCCCCTCAAGGATTAAACCTACAAAGACGACCTTTAAAGGCGCCATACCGGGTGTAGAGGCCAGGTTGTACAGTGCTCGCCATTACACTCAAGTGGTCTTCGGATCTAGGATAACTTCCGGCGAAGAGTTAATCTTCGACATCGCCCCATTCCACAATGGGTTATCACGCGACTGCTCGGACGACCGCATTTGCCAAGTTCAATGCGGTGCCACACTACGCATACCTCAAGCTCAAGATGCCAGGCCCTCGAGGAGTAATCACGGTCAATGGAAACACCGAACGCTCTCTCCGGACGGAGGAGCATACGGCGGCCCTCACGGCGGAGGTGCAAAGCAGCCTCTCACGGCAATTCTCGAGTCCGGCCACTAAGCGTCCGGACATCGCCAAGCGCGCCGGAGTAACTCCGCAACAAGACCACCGCACGATTCAAGCACGAGTAGCAATCCGCCTCAACCCTAGCCCTCACGAAATTGCGAACCAGTATTACGCTGCATATAATTACGCCCGGAGATACCATGGGCATATCGAGGGTAAGACAACGGTGACGCCAAGAGTGCGGCTCGACCGCACTGTGGGCTACCGCTTGTATCATTTCTTTGTTTCTTTTTTTCCTTTTTCTTTTCTTTTTACTTTCGTGACTCCGTCTTCAACAGTCCTGTCCGGCACTTGAATCGCCGAACTCACGATGCAACAGCCAGGAAGCGGAAGGCCATGTCAAGTGCTCGTGTGGTCTCTGTTATGAGCATTATACCTGTTTTACATACCATCCCGCAGCTTACCCCAGGAGGGGGACATATTAGATAGTCCCATCCCTTGCTTACCGCACTATTTTTATCGTTCTGCTTCCATTGCAGTACCTTTTTTTGAATAAACAATACATAGCTCTTGCTTATTATTGCTTTAATTCCTTTATATATCTACATATGTTCATGTCACGACATGTTGCAACCGGACACGTTGGTACGGCCAATACACCTGGGGCTTAAGTATCCCAAAATTATGGTGTGATCAAGTCCGAACACTTTCACAAGTGGGGCACCACGAACTTATAGCATTATATGAATTGGCTCCAAATCATGTCTTGGGTCAATAGTTGGGTTTGCCGGCTCCCTGTTTTGGTACCTTACGCTCTGCTATATCGGCTAAGGTAGCACCGGAGAACCACTACGATTGTGCCCCGCTTATTCGGGTCGAGCACCTCAATGGAGAAAGCTAAAACTGACCGTCATGATAAGGCGAGAGCCGATCGCTGTTCGAGAGGTTTTTTCGAGTCCCTAAAGACTTATGCCGCTTTAGAGCGAGGAACCGGAATTATCCGGCCAAGGCGTGGATAGCGCCCGAACTCGGTCTTCCGAATAATAGGGGCTTCACTAAATTTAAAATTATAGAATTCTATGGCTAAGTGAGAGTGTTCAAGCATTATAAGTCCGGTTGCCTTCTTCGCTATGTTGAGCACCTCCCTAGATGGACCCAAGAATGGGAACAAGAGCGCTCAAGTTTATCCCGAACACCCCAGCACTCGTGGCATGGGGGCTGAAGCCAACGACTTGCCATCTCTCAAATTTGATAAACGGCCGCACAGAAGGTAATATTTTAAATTAATAAGCGTTGCTTAGCGCATATGAACAAGTTTTCAGCGTACAGAATAACAAACGTGAGTCTATTCAAAAATTACATCCTTGGAGCACTCATCCGCTATTCGGCGAAAGCACCTTCAGAGGCCCTCATAATATATTTCGGGCGTCACGATGCTCATGGCACTTCGGTGGCGGTCCGTCACAAGCTTCTCCGCATCCAGCTTGCCCGTGCACTTTAGCACGGGCAAGGGCCCGACGGACCCCTTCAATGCAGACGGAGCGCTTGATAACTTCAAGCCGGACAGCATCCACCAGCCGCTGCACCAAGTCGGCGTAGCTCCCGGCATGGCCTCCAATGGCCACAGCCGCTCTATAAGGCCCCTCCTGGCCTGTTCGGCGACCTTGTGGAGCTCGACCTGCTGCTTCAGCTGGTCGCTTAGGGGCACCGGATGTCTGGCCTTAGCATATTGAGACCAGAACAACTTCTCCGTGGAGCTCCCCTCCTTGGCGCGGTAGAATGCGTCCGCATCAGACGCACTACGGGGCAAATCTGCGAATGCTCCTGGAGAGCTCCGAATCCGGGTAAGTAATAGGTAATTAACTTTTACATTCTTGCTTTGCATAAAGAATGCCTTACCCGCCGCTATCTTCTTTAGTGCTTCAATTTCTTGGAGGGCTTTTTGGGCCTCGGCCTTAGCAGCTTTGGCACTCTCAAGAGCCGAGGCAAGCTCGGACTCGGGTCTTTGAGTCACGCTCCAAACCCTCGTGTTTCTTCACGAGAATCTGGAGCTCTTGCCGCACCTCCGCCAGCTGCGCCTCCCCTTTCTCTCGCTCGGTGCGCTCCGCAGCCGCTTTGTTTTCGGCCACGGCCACCGCTTCCCTCAGGGTCTCCACCTTGTTCGTGGCCCCTGCGGTACCCATGTTATTTCTTTATTAAGGTATTTCTTACCTTCCTTATCCTCGAGCTGCTTCTTGGCTTGTTCGAGCTCGTTCTCGGAACGCTCGAGGTTCTGCTTCAATGTATTGACCTCCGTAGTCAGTGCGGCAGAGGTCAGCTAGCCAAGTAGCCTGCATTCCCATATTGACATACTTATATTAGACTCTCACAGATATCTTTTTAGATCCTCAGTCCGGCTTTTCTTTCCAACAATCGAACTAAGCATCGAGGGCTACCGTCTATGCGGGTAACATTTTATATGTCTTAAACTCACCTCAAAGCTTGTTAGAAGGCTGAGTGCAGGCTTGGTCGATCCGCTCTTGGCGGATCGAATCGTTCGGATCACCGCACTCATAATAGTGCGGTGCTCCTCCTCGATGGAGGCGCCATTGAGCGCCTCAAGAAGTTATCCGTGCCTCCGGTTGGACGGAGGACACCGCGCCTTACCTTCTTATGGCGATCCGCTATCCGGACTTCGAACTCACTGATGGTTCCGCATGGAGTCCGGACGAGGGTCCTGGCTTAGAGCCCCTGAGGTCTTGCCCCCGCCAAGGCGCTGGAGTCCGGAAGGTCGCCTTGTGGCGCCTCCTGCGCTACCTCCTCTTGACCAAGCCCTCCTTGGGGCCCCACCACGGTGTCGTCCGCGGCGTGAGGCGAGGAGGCGGCCGGAGGCGAGGCACTCTCCATCTCCGACGAGCCCAGGGACCCGCCAGATGAATTGGCGAGCTCGCCCTTGGGCGGGCTGCATGATTGTTCGACATTAGAGAACACTATACAATTATGAAAAACCATGGGTATCCGGACACTTACGATCTCGCCAGGGGCTTGGCCCTCGTTGGCCAGTCCTCCTCGTCGTCGCCGACGTTGGTGGAGAAGTCCGGAGGAAGGGTTCTTCCCTTCTTGGACCCTCCGGCCTCCCCCGTTGGGGCGGCCTTCCTTTTCTTCTCCTCCTCACCGGGGAGAAGCTTCTTCTTCTTCCTCCTCGTCCTCGTGGAGAAGATTCTGCTGAAATCTGACAAGACTGGCGTCGGGAGCTCCTTCGAGTTCCCGTGGCCTCCTTCTTGGCCTTCTTCTCTGGCACCACATGGGGTGCCGGAGCCAGCAGCCCAGTTAATCAGGCGTCCTCCGGGTCTTCCAGCAAAGGAGCCGGACAGTTAATCTGTCCGGACGTCTTCAGCCAGTCCTGTTAAAGATTAGGGAGTTTTAGATCCCGCGTAGAGTCAATCTATGACAAAAGAGTCCCGTAAAGGGTAAAATAACTTACCTCGCCGGCTGGACGCCGCGGCGCTGTACCCGCGATCTTTGGTAGCGGATGTTGGGGCTTCAGCCCTTGAACAGCACCTTCCAGGCATCTTCGTACGTAGTGTCGAAGAGCCGGCTCAAGGTTCGGTGCTGTGCCGGATCGAACTCCCACAAATTAAAGGCCCGCTGCTATGTGGGAGAATCCGTGAATGAGCATCACCGGATTACGCCGACAAGCTTGAGATTCTTGTCCACCAGGTTTTGGACGCATGTCCGAGTCCGGATAGCTCTTCCGAATCCCCCACGCCAGCCCGCTTTCTTTCCATGATGAGAGCCGTGGGGAAGCCAGATCTGAATTCGGGGCCGCCGCCATTCTGTGGTCGCGTGGCTCGATGATGTAGAACCACCCCGATTGCCACCCCTTTATTGTCTCCACAAAAGCGCCCTCGAGCCATAGGACCTTGGCCATCTTGCCAACCATGGCGCCCAAGACTGCTTGGCGGCCGCCCACTACCTTCGGCCGGACATCAAGATCTTCAGCCATAAACCGAAGTGGGGCTGGATGCGATGGAAGGCCTCACACACGACGATAAACGCCAAATGTTGAGGATGAAATTGGGCCAGTCGTGGAAGTCCAGGCCGTAGTAGAACATGAGCCCCGGACGAAAGGGGTGAAGTGGAAAACCTAGTCCATGGAGGAAGTGGGGTAGAAACACTACCCTCTCATGGGGCCCGGGGTTGGAATGAGCTGCCCCGCCTGGCAGCCTCAGACGCTGATGTTGCCGACAAGTATCCGCCTCCCGCAGCTTGGTGATGTGCCCTTCCTGACGGAGGAGGCCATCCACCTGCCTCCCGCCTCGACATGATTGGAGAAAGGTCGAGGTGGGATGTGCGGACTTGGGCGCCTGGAGCTCGAAAAGCGGAAATTGATAAGCAAAGGAGGAAGAAGGCGAGGTGAAAAGGTGGATCCTTATCCCTTATATGGACTGGACGAAGCTATGCGCCCCCACCAGCCTGGTAAAACTCGCTTATTCCCCAAGCGCCGTAATCAATGGCGCGGATGGGTTACCCACGTCCGTATTGATGAGAATCCCGAATAAGGGGCACAATCTATGCTTTGATAAGACGTGCCAAGGAAACCGCCTCGCTAAACATGCCGAGGTGGAACAAGAAAAAACGATTCATACAAAGGCTTGGCTGCAGTGGTGTGATGTCACACCGCTGAATACGCCGCCAGATCCGGTGCAAACGTTATTCTCTCTACGGTGTTATGTGGAACTTGTTTTGTAGAGCCGACACTATCCTTGTGTTCAAAACCTTCTATGAAGTATTCGAGGAGGAACCCGCCTTGCAATGCCGAAGACAATATGCGCCACGGACTCGTCGTCATTGAAGCCTGGTTTAGGGGCTACCGAGGAGTCCCGGACTAGGGGTGTCCGGATAGCCAGACTATCGCCACGGCCGGACTCCAAGACTATGAAGATACAAGATTGAACACTTCGTCCCGTGTCCGGATGGGACTTTCCTTGGCGTGGAAGGCAAGCTTGGCGATACGGATATGTAGATCTCCTACCATTGTAACCGACTGTGTAACCCTAACCTATCCGGTGTCTATATAAACCGGAGGGTTTTAGTCCCAGAGGACAACAACTACAACATCAACAATCATACCATAGGCTAGCTTCTAGGGTTTAGCCTCCTTGATCTCGTGGTAGATCTACTCTTGTACTACCCATATCATCAATATTAATCAAGCAGGAGTAGGGTTTTACCTCCATCGGGAGGGCCCGAACCTGGGTAAAAACATTGTGTCCCTTGTCTCCTGTTACCATCCGCCTAGACGCACAGTTCGGGACCCCCTACCCGAGATCCGCCGGTTTTGACACCGACACCCTCACCATCCCCTGCCCAACCGCCCCCTCATCCGTAGGTAAGAACAATTTTTTTTCCATTTTTTGTGTAGTAATGTTGTAGATGAATGCATATATATAGTAATAGATGATTAGATACATGGATGTTAGATAGATGAATGAAATGGAAGAGAGTATAAATGTGGAAAAAATTAAGTGCACAATGTGAGATAGATAGATGTTAGATGAATGGATATTTGTGTAGTTTTACTATGTTTTTAGATACATACTCAATGTTATAGATATATGTATTGTGAAGATGAGATGAGAGGGAAGAGTACACTTTTGTGAAGATAGATAGACAAAAATTAAAATTTGGATATGATGAGTGGTTACTTCATCATGTTGATCTTGCTAAAAAAGGTTTGTGATATGATGTGATGTGTGATGATGCTTTATATGTGATGTGTGATGATGCTTTATATGTGATGTGATGACCTATTTTTCTTCATTTGGTGGAATTTAGAGGATTTCTGGTGTTGCCTCTGGTGGAGTGATCGTTGACGTTGGAGCTCTTGGTCTTTGATTGTCCCTTCGCTGATCGACTACATCATCTACATCCGAGGGTGAGCTACAAATCCATCACCTTGTACGTTCTTTTAATCATGTCACTAGATTAAATTTTCACATCAAGTCGCGTAACCTAGGCGTCTCCCATCCGAAAGGGTTGCATCAATAAATATGCATTCAATTGCATATTTATCACCGCAGCACTTTCGGATTGTCCTGCGCTTTCCACGGACAGCCCGAGGATGTGTAGATTGGGTACGTTGTTCATGCTCTACCCGTTCTGAGACAGGATTTCGGCGGTGCCTCCCTGTTGTTCTCCGGATGCACATTCTCTCGACATTTTGCCGAGACATGTATTTGGAGAACGGCGGGGATTAAATGTCGTTTCTCGTCAACCTTGTAAAAAATAAAATATTTAATTTAAATGAATCCTTAGTTTTGTTGTGTGGCTTCCAATAAAGCGTAGATGGCAGATAATCAAGGATGTATAGTGGGTTTTTCCGTCGGAATCAAGTAACAACAGAGTGGGTCGAGAAAACTGATGTGTTTTGAAAGAGATATTCCGTAGTCCAATGAGGATGGTGCCGTAATGCCCGTGTGCCAAATGTAAGAGACGTGTCTTGCAGAGATAAGAGTGAGATGACTAAGCACCTTCGCACGCATGGATTTATGCCCAACTTTAATATGCCGATAAACTTTGCCCAGCGGGACCGTGGTAGAGAGGAGGTGATACAACAACGCGTCGCTGGTTATAAGGATGATGGGGTTAGAGACATGCTAGATGATGTCATTGCTGCACAGCCGACACCTCCGCCACATTCACCGAATGAACCGGAGGAGCCGGAGGAAACCGCAAAGGCCTTCCTGGATATCTTGGCCTCGTCAAAGAAACCTCTTTATGTGGGTGCCAAGCTGTTTGTGCTGGATGCCATCTCGCAACCGATGGCAGTCAAGGCTGAGTATGGCTGTAGCCGAGGTTGCTTCGAAGCATTTCTGGGAGTATGGGCTAACAGCTTGCCTGAGGGCGATGAACTGCCGAAAACCATGTACGCTATGAAGAAAATCATGAAGGCACTCTCCATGGATTATGAGAAAATACATGTTTGTCCACAAAATTGCCTTTTGTTTAGGCATGAGAATGCGGATGACAACTACTATAGGAAGTGCGGTTCCTCTCGGTATATTGAGGTGGTCCATGAGCATGGTCCGAAGCAGCAGCTAAAAATCCCTGTGAAGGTTCTTTGGTATCTTGATTTTATAAAAAGACTACAGCGCCTTTTCATCACCGAGGAGTCTGCCAAAAATGATGAAGTGGCACAAGGAAGGAAAAGGTACAATCCAAAAAAATTGTACATCCATCTCAAGGTGAAGCATGGAAGTCATTTGATATAGAGTACCCGGAGGAAGCAGCCGAGGCTGGGAATGTCCGAATTGCTATAACGGGTGATGGGTTCAATCCATATGGTATGTCGTCTAATCCATACAGTTGTTGGCCCATATTTGTTATTCCGCTCAATCTCCCTCCCGACGCCATAATGCAACGCAAGACCATGTTCCTGTCACTTATAATTCCGGGGCCTGAATATCCGGGGAACAATTTGAGTATGTTTATGCAGCCGTTGGTGGATGATTTGAACCATTCTTGATACTTCCCGAGGTTGACATACGACCGACATCTGCAGAAAAATTTCTTGATGAAAGTTTGGCTACAGTATTGCATGCATGACTTTCCCGGCTATGCACTGTTCTGCAGATGGTCTATAAGTGGAAAGATGCCTTGCCCAGTGTGCATGCAGGCCTTGATTTTCATTTGGCTAAAGAAGGGCGGCAAGTATGTTGCCTTTGACCTGCATCGACAGTTCCTCCCTCTAGACCATCCTGATAGGGAAGACAAGAAGAACTTCACAAAAGGCAAAGTTGTCCATGAACTAAACGAGATTCCAACGTTTTCTGGTGCAGATGTGCTTGCTCAGCTGAAAGCTCTTAAGCCTGCCGGCAAAGGGAATGGCAAAGGCAAAGGCAAAGGCAAAACCACAGGCAAAGACGAGGGCGAGGGCAAAGGAAATGGTAAAGGAAAAAAAATGTTTTGAAGGATATGGTGAGACGCACAACTGGTCTCACATTACCCCCTTCATGCAGCTTCCCTATTTTAAGGACCTCAAACTTCCATACAACATCGACATGATGCACACCGAAAAGAATGTCACAGAGTCCCTTTTTTGCATGATCCTCAACATTCCTGATAAGATAAAGGATAATTTTAATGCTAGAGTCGATCAACAGAATATTTGTGATAGACCACGTCTACACATGCAGCCTCCCACAGGTAGTCGAAAATCTTGGTTCAAGCCAGATGCTGACTTCGTACTTGAAAAGGATCATAAAATGGAGGCATTGAAGTGTCTGAAATACGTCGTGAAGTTCACTGATGGTTATGCGTCGAATGTAAGTAAGGGGGTCAATCTTTCAACAGGCAAAGTGACCGGGCTCAAGAGTCATGACTATCATGTATGGATTTAGCGGATTATGCCGGTGATGGTTCGGGGCTATGTTCTCGAGCGTGTCTGGCGTGTGGTTGTGGAGTTAAGCCATTTCTTCCACACGCTTTGTGCTAAAGAAGTATGTATTGAGAAGATAAAAGAAATGCATAAGAAGGCGCCAGAGTTGATATGCAAGCTAGAGAAGATCTTCCTGCCAGGCTTCTTTACTCCGATGACACATCTCATTTTGCACCTCACGAACGAGGTATTGTTGGGGGGCCCTGTGCAGAATCGTTGGCAGTACGGCCCTAAGAGACAGAACAAGCATCTGAGACAGAAATGTGGAAACAAAGCTAAGATTGAAGCTTCCATAGTTGAGGCAGTTATCCTAGAGGAGGTGGCATACCTCAGGACAGTGTACTATCCGGACCATGTTCCCACGCTGCACAATAAGGTGTCTCGATACAATACAGAAGAACCCAAGTATAAACCCAAGCTGCCTCTATTCATCGGGCAAGGTGGCAGGGCTGGATGCTCGACACCTTATTTCATGCCACGAGATGAGTGGGAGGATGTCATGTTCTATATCTTGCACAACATCAAGGAAGTTGAGGATGAGTGGATGAGGTAATACCTTTGCACCATTCTTTTAGTCAATCCATTATGTTCACTTTGCCTAGTTCTTATACCGCTTTTCTTATTGTAGTCGATTCGTTGATGAAGCAATACTACAAAAAGGGCTATAGATGGAATGGCCACTAATGACGCACCTGTCATGTGGTGCGCCATTACTATATTCTAATGGCGCACCAAGTCTCGGTGCGCCATTAGTAATATATTACTAATGGCGCACCTGGTGTGTGGTGCGCCATTAGTAGTTTTGAAAAAAAAACATAAAAAAAAATTTGTTACTAATGGCGCACTGTTGTATAGTGCGCCATTACTAGTTGACATAGTAATGGCGCACCACATCCGGCGTGCGCCATTAGTAGTTTTGGCAAAAAAGTAAAAAATAAAATAAAAAATATTTGTTACTAATGGCGCACCATGTCTCGGTGCGCCAATACGAGTGTTAACTAGTAATGGCGCTCTGTCCACTGGTGCGCCATTACTAAGTTTTTTCAAAAAAAATTCAAAAAAATTCATTTTTTTATTTTTTTTGCAAAACTAGTAATGGCGCACCGTGAGTGTGGTGCGCCATTACTAGTTTAACTAGTAATGGCGCACCACCCCACGGTGCGCCGTTACTAACTTGGCCCCACACCGAATGCACCCCCCTATGGATCGCCTTTTCAGTTTAAAAATAAATAAAAGAAAATGATGGAAATGTCAAAAAAATAAAAGAAAATAAGTTTCCCATGTGATATGTGGTCTAGTTGTTGGGAAAATTTACAAATATGAATTTCGACTCTATTTGCAAAATCTCTCCGAAATTTGTAAAATGGGCATAACTTTTGCATCCGAACTCGGATGAAAAAGTTTTTATATGAAAACCATCTACTCGAAAAGTTACATCCAAATTTAACTTGCATAGGAAGCCCAAGGAGGCACGACGGAGCTGACGGAGGCCGACCGGACCTGTGGAGGCAACAGAGAGAGAGAGAGAGATGAGCGGGGGGAAGGAGAAGAAATAGAAAGGGAAGGAAGAGCAGGGAGGTTGTGGCTCAGCTTGGAGGTCTTGGGCGGCCGGAGCTTAGGGGCGGGGCAGGTCCTGGTGGAACTCGACGACGCAAGGGCCCCGATGGAGCTGCTAGTGGCGGAGGAGCTCGGGCATGAGCTCCTGCTCGGGGAAGACGACGGGAAGGCAACAGAGGAGGTTGAGCTCAGGCGTGGATCTGCGAGGGGACGGGAGGCCTCGGGCGCGAGCTCTTGCTCCATCCAACCGAGAGGAGGACGAGCAGGGACGAGGTGCGTGAGGGGAAGCTTTGGTGTCTGGGTTCGCTGGCGGGGTGGAGGAGACGAAGGTGGGTCGCGCTCGGCAGCAAAGGAGGCAGAGGCGTGCGAGGCCATGGCCTCGATCCATCCTGGATCGGGCGCCGGCTCGCTGCGGGAGAGATCGAGCATGGGGGCTGGCCGCGGGAGCTCGAGGATTGAGGAAAGTGGAGGCCAATGGAATTTTGGATCGGGGCGGATGAGGCTGGTGATTGGCTCGGTGGGGAATGGGAGGATCCCGAGGTGGATGCGGGAGAGTGGTGGCGGCGGGTGAGGGAACGATGGGACATCTCTCCTCAAATTTAGGGTTAGGGGTCTATATATACTAGGAGGTCCAAAACGAGGGCTAGATTGGATGCTTCAATCATAATCGGACGGTCAAGATAAATAGGTTAGGGAGTCACATGAAGGAACCGAAGATGCTTTGGGGATGCCTGAGGTTGATCCGGACCCAATGGTGAAGACTGTTCGGGTCGGGTTCGAGTAAGTTTCGGACACGCACACGAGGGGGTCGGTGGCGGGAGGCGGAGAGGTTAGGTGGTTTGACAAGAGGAAAACAAAAACACGGTTGGTCTCGGAATGGTCAACGAACGCAACGGAGAGAAGCGAGGAGCGGCAACTACGAGCGGATGTAAGTTTTTTTAAGAAAACAATGCCGATGCAATGCGCATGATGCTATGAGATGAAATGCATGACATGAACAAAATGCAAAAGGAAAGACAAAAACCCAACCACGAAGGAAATAACATATCACATATCCGGAAATGGCAAGAGTTGGAGTAACAATTATGGAAAGTTACATCCGGGGCGTTACAACACTCCACCACTACAAGAGGATCTCGTCCCGAGATCTAGGATGGCACCGAGAGAAATGGAAGAGGAAGAGAAGAGGTAAAACTAAGTTGCTTCTTCGACAAATGTGTGAAACCAAAGAACCTTGAGAGGTTAAATAATTTCAAGGAAAGAATACACTGAGATGAATGAAGTTGAAAACACCTGCTAGAAGAGAGGAACAAGGAACATTACGAGAATTTGAAGGTTGCAAAGACATGAATCAAAGAGTTTAATGGACAAGATAGAATTCGAAACCACTCCGGTTAAAACAAGATGAGAGAGGAAGAATTCGGGCAGCACTCCGGTAGAACATGGAAGGAATAGAACATGAACTTGAGAAGATGGGATGATACTTGATGAAAACAACAACACATTGCCTCCTGAACTGTTGAAAGAATGGCACAATGGGTAAGAAGGATTTCAAACAGCACTCAAAGTTGAAAAGAGAGGCAAAACTTGATAAGATGAAAGAACATGAAGAGATTACACAACACTCTGGTTAAATGGATAAGCACGAAAAGAACATGATCCTCACAATTCGAGATGATGAGTGAAGAGAGCAACATCACCATGCCTCCGGAAGAAAGAATAGAAGATGGATCATTGAAATAAAAGAATGGAGAAGTAAATGCCAACTTCTGCCACAAATGAGCTTGGAAAGCATCCTTGCAAAGAATAATTGAAAGGAGTTGTTGCAAAATCAACAACGAAAAGCACAAGCTTGTTGTGTGCTTATGGCAAACATCTCAAAATGATGAGGCGACAACCGGCCACCGATAGAAACAGTTAATCGGATTGAGATCAGCAAGGAGATGAAAACTCCTTTTAATGAGAGAATAGGAGGAAACTTGGATTATTGATAGGCACCCCAATTAGCAACATTCCTTAGGGAAGGCTTTAGGTGAAACCTAAACCAAGATAACTCCAAGGAAGAAAGTGATGGGTTTAAAATATGTCATTCTTGAAAACTTGTGAATCATGAAACACGAAGGGAATTGTCAAGAATGGCATAACACCACCTCAAGAGATAAGGTAGAAAGAATTGCACTTCGAAATGCAAAAGAAGAATGCTTGAACTCCTCAAAACAAAACATGTGTTGAGCACCATGTTTAATTTTGAGTATAGCTTGGCGGATCTTAGCTTCGAGAGAAATCTTGCAGAACAATTGAAGAATGAAAAGAATCCTTGACGAACCACCATGTAGAGCCTCCATGAAGAACTCCGGTAATAAAAGGATGATAAAAAGAAAGTGAAGTTGAAAACACAAGGTGAAGCCTTGCGATGATTTAGATGGAGCTTCGCGACGAGATAAAGCGGAAAACTTGGAACTCCGAAAAGAAAAGATGAAACACTTGGAACTAGAATTTATTCCTCAAGAACAAACTCTGAAGGAAGGGATTACTTGACGACGATGAAATAAGAATAAGGGTATAGCACAAAACTTGAGAAAGTCTTCTTGAACCACCGGTAGGATTGGAAAGAACGAATGAATTAATATGATAGTCAAAGAAAAGAATCTTGAACGAACCACCTTAAGAATTCGAAAATGAATGATGAAAGAGAATGAATCACCGGGGAGAATTTGAAGAACAAATATGCTTGAGGGGATTTAGATACAAGAGAACTGGAAGAACTCAAGATGATAAAGAACATTTGAACGTAGCGCCGTGATAAATAGAGAACGATAACTGGAATGATGGCCTCCGGTGAAAAGAAACGGAAAACAACTCCTGACATACTCCGGATGGGTAAGAAAAGAATAACTGACAAACAGAATAATTCGAGAGGATAGCATGAAGCTAGAACCACGAATGTTCGAGAGAACGGACAAGATTGAAGAGGAACTCTTCTTCGATCTTCAAATGACGATTTAGAAACACCACCAAAATTGCTGAGATACTCCGGGAGAACAAAAAGCGAAGAGGTTGAGCCAACAATGAAATGATTTGAAATCGATCTTGGAAAGGCATCTGACTGATGAAATTCATTCTTACGTCAAACTCCGAAAAGAATTTGGAATAGCTTCGGAATAATTAGAAGAGTCAGGTAAGATCCTGGAAAAAGAGCTGTGGGTTAGGGCCCACTAAAAAGATACACCGTTGAACGATTGATTGAAAGGGGGGGGGGGATTGCACCGGTTGAATTAAATGACTTGAATGAGATAACAATCTCCAAATAGCTTGAACGGATTAAGAATGGAAACACAAATCTTCTAAGATATCTTGAGCACTCCGGATAAGAATAGAGAGAGGTGAACAATTAAGAGGTGCACCGACATGGGATAGCATTTGAACGAGGAAAAGGATATGATCAACACCGAAAGAATGAGTTAAATCCACCGGAAAAGAAAATAACAAAGAATGATGAACTCAAAGCTCCATTAGTATCTTCCTGAGAATCACCGGATAAGAACATTGACGGGAAAAAAATGGAGAAACTTCACATCCATAAGATGGATACTTGATTAAGATATCTGAGTCCTTGAAGAAAAGGGTGGGAGGGCGGGGAAAACAAAGACAACTTGGGATGGATGAAACGGATACCGTTGACAAAACTTAGAATAGATCTCACAAATGTTGAGATGATCGGATCCACTTGAAGAGAAGCACAACGGTTGGAAAGAATTGACATGACAATCTCGATGATCAAAAGGATTAGTACTCCCATAGAAATATGAGAACACCGCTTGAAAGGTATGGAATCAACACTTGACATTGAAGCAACTCGAATACCACAACTCAAAACAAAACAAAGATTGGCTTGCCAAAATAAGCCGGAACAAATACTTATGATAGAGATTTACCCAATCCCATATCATGCATCTGTCGGAAAGATATTCTAGGAGCTACTTGAATTCCCACCTATAAAACTCCCGAAACTTTCTGGTTATGCAATCAAGTGTTGGGGATACAGGGAAGCATAATATCTCACTCAAACTAACAATCCCTACATCCAAACCGTATCCATCCGTCAACACATAACCAAGAAACCTTCTAAATCGTGGTACCTCAACCTTCTAAAAGCATCCGTTATACGAAGCTATGGCAATACTCCCGAACTCCCAGATCGGGTGGCGCCGAGGTTATCTCACCAACAACTGCATAAAAGAGATTTTCGATGTCGGCAAAACTCAGGTATTCCAGAACTGCAACGATAATATTGTGATAACAACACCTCGGAGCTCAACTCCCCGGGGCACTGCCACAACCCCTAAATGTCAGGAGGCACCAAGAACAATGTTCTCGTCACAAGAATATCGGAACGATCCCAAGATACCGCGTGATCCTAAAAAAAATTTGTGAAAAATTGAGGAGAGGAAAGACAAAACATCTACGTCGAGAGTCCTCACCAGAGTGATGAAGGGGGCTAAGGAGTAAAAAGAATCCTACTCTCCGATATATATAATCCTAAGACTCAAAATAGTTTTTTTAGACTCAACAACGGCCAACAATCAAGGGGGCTCCTATGGTCGGTCGAGGCTCTGATACCAACTTGGCATGCCCAATATGCGATACTATCCTAAAGAGACTCGAAGGTCCCACAAGGATAGAACCGCATATTGAAACGCTTTTGCAAGGTGTATATCATTACATCAACATTACATAATAGATGGGGATACATACAAAAGGCATACAATGCCACAGGAATACAACATCATCTTACATAAGAGCACCATCCGACTACGGATGAAACACAAACAGAAGCTCAAACGACATCCACCTGCTAGCCCAAAGCTGCCGACCGGAACCTATCCCCGATCGAAGAAGGAGCGTAAGAAGAACTCCAAAATAAGCAAACATCGCCTCAAGGCCGTGATTATCGCATAACCTGAACCTGCAACTGTTGGGGTAGTAATCTGTAAGCCACGAGGACTCAGCAATCCCATTACCATGGGTATCAAGACTAGCAAAGCTTAATGGGTAAGGAAGGGGTAAAGTGGTGAGGTTGCAGCAGCGACTAAGCAAGTATGGTGGCTAACATACGCAAATAAGAGCGAGAAGAGAAACAACGGAATGGTCGTAGAGCTAACAATGATCAAGAGGTGATCCTGAACTCCTACTTACATCAAACATAACCCAAAAACCGTGTTCACTTCCCAGACTCCGCCGAAAAGAGACCATCACGGCTACACACACGGTTGATGCGTTTTAATTCATATCTGGTGTCAAGTTATCTACAACTGGACATTAACAAATTCCCATCTGCCACATAACCGCGGACACGGCTCTCGAAAGTTCATACCCTGTAGGGGTGTCCCAACTTAGCCCATCACAAGCTCTCACGGTCAACGAAGGATATTCCTTCTCCCAGAAGACCCGATCAGTCTCGAATCCCGGTTTACAAGACATTTCGACAATGGTAAAACAAGACCAAGAAGACCGCCCGATGCGCCGACATCCCGATAGGAACTGCACATATCTCGTTCTCGTGGCAACACCGAATGAGCAATCCGCATAACTAAAACCAGACCTCAAGTTTCCACGAGGGGCACCGCAAAGGCCTCGGTTCGACCAGCACTTAGAGAAGCACCGGGCCGGGGGCTAAATAAAGATGACCCCCGAGAGCGCGACTCCCTAGGGAAAAGTAGGTGGTGGTGAGGCAAATGGTAAAACCAAGGTTGGGCCTTGCTGGAGGAGTTTTATTCAAAGCGAACTGTCAAGGGGGTCCCATAAATCACCCAACCGCGTAAGGAACGCAAAATCAAGGAACATAACACCGGTATGACGGAAACTAGGGCGGCAAGAGTGGAACAAAACACCAGGCATAAGGCCGAGCCTTCCACCCTTTACCTAGTATATAGGTGCATTAATTGAATAAGAGATATTGTGATATCCCAACATAATCCTGTCCATCATGGAGCAATCTTCAACTTCACCTGCAACTAACAATGCTGTAAGAGGGGCTGAGCAAAAGCAGTAACATAGCCAAACAACGGTTTGCTAGGAGGGGTGAAAAAGGTTAGAGGCTGACATGGCAATTTGGGAGGCTTGAAGAGCAAAAGATAGGTAGCACAACATAGCGATAGAACGAAGCAACTAGCATAGCAATGATAGTAGTGAGATCCAAGGTGACGGTCATCTTGCCTGAAATCCCGCAAGGAAGAAGAACGAGTCCATGAAGAAGATGAACAGATGAAGCCGAACCAAGCGTAGACGAACGAATCCTCACGATCGTAATTTAAACAGGAACTATCGAAAAGAAGCACACAACATGGTAAACACACCACACATATACATGACATGATGCACAATCAAGTATGATGCATGTCCGGTTTAATGAGGCATGGCATGGCAAAGTGCACAAACAACACTACAAGTTAAGTGGAGCTCAATATGCAACGAGTTGCATATTGAGGAAACACCACATCAATTATTTAGTTCTCTCTCGGTTATGTACAACAATTTTAAATGTTATTAAACATGGAAAGGGGTGAAGCATATGAAAACTACCTATCTAGGTAAGTTTAAATGAGGCCAGAAACAACAAACAACAATTCCGGAAAATCCTCATATGCATATTTCGAATTTGCTACTGTTCTGCCCTAAACCAATTTTAATGTAGTTAAACAGCAAAATAAAGTGCACCATGTTAAACTAGGCATTTTTCCACCCCATTTACATATAAAGTTTATTAAAATAGGAGCTACGGTTATTTAGTTATGAAATAAATCATTTTAGCATGGCATTTATGCAAAATTAAACAAGCAGCAAGTTTAAACATTTTAAACATGGATGAAAGTAGCACATTATGAAACTAGATGAAATTCTAAGCATTTTTCATATTTAAAACATTTTAATATGATGCATGGTTGTTGATTTATTAAATGCATGAACATGAGGGTGCAATCTCTAAACATGCAGTTTTCTGCATAATTGGACAAAATCGCAGGCAAGGAAAAAAAACACACTGGGCCGAAACTGGACTAAACTGGGCTGGCTGGGTTGCTCACCTAGCGGCCAGATCTGGCTGGGCCGAACGAGGAAGAGGCCCGTGGGCGAGGGAGAGGTGAGCTGGGTCTGGGTGCGCGAGCCAGGCTCAGCGCCGATCGGCGATCAAATAACGAAGCGCGCGTCGCCGAACGCCTCGAGGCAAGGCGCCATCCTCCTCTCGCCGGCAGAAGCGAGCAGCGGCGTGGGACTTGGCGAGGCGGGCGGAGCCGAGGGACTTGGGCGCGACTCCGGCGAGGGACTTGGGTGGCGGGGAGGACCGAGAACGGCGGAGATGCCCGGGACTCGACGGATCTGGGCGACGATTGGACTTGGCGGTCAACGCGGCAGGGGCGGCTTCCTCTATCTGCTCCCGACAGAAGGAGGCAGCACGGCGCGGAGGACATGGAACGGGAGCTTCAGGACGGGCATGTGGTTGCGGAGGAAGCCCAAGGAGGCACGACGGAGCTGACGGAGGCCGACCGGACCTGTGGAGGCAACAGAGACAGAGAGAGATGAGCGGGGGGAAGGAGAAGAAATAGAAAGGGAAGGAAGAGCGGCGAGGTTGTGGCTCAGCTTGGAGGTCTTGGGCGGCCGGAGCCGAGGGGCGGGGCTGGTCCTGGTGGAACTCGACGACGCAAGGGCCCCGGTGGAGCTGCTAGTGGCGGAGGAGCTCGGGCATGAGCTCCTGCTCGGGGAAGACGACGGGAAGGCAGCAGAGGAGGTCGAGCTCAGGCGTGGACCTGCGAGGGGATGGGAGGCCTCGGGCGCAAGCTCTTGCTCCATCCAACAGAGAGGAGGACGAGCAGGGACGAGGTGCGTGAGGGGAAGCTTTGGTGGCTGGGTTCATTTGGCGGGTGGAGGAGACGAAGGCGGGTCGCGCTCGGCAGCAGAGGAGGCAGAGGCGTGCGAGGCCATGGCCTCGATCCATCCTGGATCGGGCACCGGCTGGCTGCGGGAGAGATCGAGCATGGGGGCTGGCCGTGGGAGCTCGAGGATTGAGGAAAGAGGAGGCCGATGGAATTTTGGATCCGGGCGGATGAGGCTGGTGATTGGCTCGGTGGGGAATGGGAGGATCCCGAGGTGGATGCGGGAGAGTGGCGGCGGCGGGTGAGGGAACGATGGGACAACTCTCCTCAAATTTGGGGTTAGGGGTCTATATATACTAGGAGGTCCAAAGCAAGGTCTAAATTGGATGCTTCAATCATAATCGGACGGTCAAGATAAATAGGTTAGGGAGTCACATGAAGGAACCGAAGATGCTTTGGGGATGGCTGAGGTTGATCCAGACCCAACGGTGAAGACTGTTCGGGTCGGGTTCGAGTAAGTTTTGGACACGCACACGAGGGTGTCGGTGGCGGGAGGCGGAGAGGTTAGGTGGTTTGACAAGAGGAAAACAAAAACACGGTTGGTCTCGGAACGGTCAACGAACGCAAAGGAGAGAAGCGAGGTGCGGCAACTACGAGCGGATGCAAGTTTTTTTTTAAGAAAACAATGCCGATGCAATGCGCATGATGCTATGATATGAAATGCATGACATGAACAAAATGCAAAAGGAAAGACAAAAACCCAACCACGAAGGAAATAACATATCACATATCCGGAAATGGCAAGAGTTGGAGTAACAATTATGGAAAGTTACATCCGGGGCGTTACATACATGGAGGGGATGTAGCTGTGGGTTTGGCCCGGATGTTGCTCCCAGGTGTCCCTCTGGGGTGACCTGACACAACCGTGTGGAGAGGTCCACTGGTCAAATCCTGTCTGTGGGGAGTCAAAGGGCTAAATCTCGTGGTCAACCGCTCCAGGGTTAGGCGGGACGGGGGCCCTAGGGGGTAGCAATGCCACCGGAGCGCCCACAGGGCCCTCATACATGCAGGGTGGTGTTGTGGGATGTCCGAAGAGGCGGCACGCATCTCCGGGGTGTGCCCCCCCTCACGGACGACGATGACACAGTAGTAGACGTTCCGCGGTAACGGTGCGGCGTGAATATTATTAAATACTCGGATCGCGATAAAATCATGAGGTATTTACACGACGTGGGCACATGTGCTATAGGAATGATGGTAATTTTTCATAATTTTTGGTGATGGAGAAGTATCCGAACACTTCCCTCTACGCGGATTGCCCTTCGCATGTCTACGACTGTGGCCGGCGGCCTCCGGGGGCTAGCATGCCGTCAATCTTGCGTACGCGGCTTCTCACAAGTCTAAAAGTGTTATGGCGGTTGCAAACGCCCGACACGCGTCTACGGGGCATGGCCCCCCTCAGGGACGGCGCCGCCGCCAACACCTGGAGGGGGGATACGGACGCGTCGGGTCTACACGGAGGGGATGTAGCTGTGGGTTTGGCCCGGATATTGCTCCCAGGTGTCCCTTTGGGCTGACCTGACACAACCGGGTGGAGAGGTCCACTGGTCAAAGCCCGTCCGTGGAAAGTCAAAGGGCTAGATCTCGTGGTCAACCGCCTGTGGTTAGCGGGACGGGGCCCCGGGGTAGTAATGCCACCGAGGCGTGACTGGGCCCTCATACATGCACCACCCACCACCCCCGCGCCAACCATCTCCCTCCGACCGACTTGGATCCGCCGCCGCCCCCACCCCCACTGTCGACGACCCCCTCCCCCTTCACTCACCCGACCTACTAAGCTCGAGATCGAGCACGCGAGGCGGACGCCATGGCACTCCTGCACCAGCGACCAGGCCACGGCCTCGGCGGACGGTTGCTCGAGTTCGGCGCCTCCCATCCCCTCCTCTCGTGTGGTTCCGGAGAGGAGAGGGCCGAGCGGTTAAAAAAATTAAAAATCTATAGAAATAATAATACATAAGAAAACATAAAAAGGAAAAATATTACTATAAAAAACATTAAAAAATCTATATGAAATAATAATACATAAAAAAACATAAAAAGGAAAAATATAACTATAAAAAACATTAAAAAAGGAAAAATTTAACTATGCCGATGGCATAGCTGCGGCCATTGGGAATGTGTTACGCGGGTCGGTGACGTGGTGTCTATGCTGACGGCAGCCGTCGGCATAGATCGCCTTATCCCCTCGCGCAGCGCCCGTGTCCACTCATTCTCCCAGCGCCCGGCCCCGACGACTGAACTTTCGCCACCGCCGACTCCCGCCTTTGTCGCCGCCGCCGCCCCGCCCCGCCTCACTGCCCACTGCCCGCCGCCTCCTGCCCCCGCCGCTTCCCCACCAGCCGCCGCCGCCCCATCCCACCCCACCTCGTCCCCCACGCCGCCCTCCCTTGCTCCAGCCGCCACCCACCACTCCCAATCACGCCATCGTCGCCGCCCTCGCTCCACCGCCTCGCCCGCCCTCCTCGACCCGGCCGCCTCATGTGGACGCCCGGCCGGCCACGCCCTAGCCTGGCCGGCCTCACCTGGTCCGACCGGCCCCCCTCTGCTCGGCGACCGCCCCTTCTACTCTGTTCGTCCCCTGCCCGACCTGAACCCCCTCACCATCCCCTGCCAAACCGCCCCCTCATCCGTAGGTAAGAACAACTTTTTTTCCATTTTTTGTGTAGTAATGTTGTAGATGAATGCATATATATAGTAATAGATGATTAGATAGACGAATGTTAGATAGATGAATGAAATGGAAGAGAGTATAAATGTGAAAAAAAATTAAGTGCACAATGTGAGATAGATAGATGTTAGATGAATGGATATTTGTGTAGTTTTACTATGTTTTTAGATACATACTCAATGTTATAGATATATGTATTGTGAAGATGAGATGAGAGGGAAGAGTACACTTTTTGTGAAGATAGATAGACAAAAGTTAAAATTTAGATATGATGAGTGGTTACTTCATCATGTTGATCTTGCTAAAAAAGGTTTGTGATATGATGTGATGTGTGATGATGCTTTATATGTGATGTGATGACCTATTTTTCTTCATTTGGTGGAATTTAGAGGATTTCTGGTGTTGCCTCCGGTGGAGTGATCATTGACGTTGGAGCTCTTGGTCTTCGATTGTCCCTTCGCTGATCGACTACATCATCTACATACGAGGGTTAGCTACAAATCCATCACCTTGTACGTTCTTTTAATCATGTCACTAGATTAAATTTTCACATCAAGTCACGTAACCTAGGCGTCTCCCATCCGAAAGGGTTGCATCAATAAATATGCATTCAATTGCATATTTATCACCGCAGCACTTTTGGATTGTCCAGCGCTTTCTACGGACAGCCCGAGGATGTGTAGATTGGGTACGTTGTTCATGTTTCACCTGCTCCGACAGATGATTTCGCGGTGCCTCCCTGTTGTTCTCCTGATGCACATTCTCTCGGCATTTTGCCGAGACGGTATTTGGAGAACGGCGGGAGGTGCTGCAGAAATTTTGTCTCGTAATGGGGTAGAGCATGGACAACGTACTCAATCTACACATTCTCAGGTGGGATTAGGACCCATCTTTACCTATTAGAGATGTAGGTGGATTAAATGTCGTTTCTCATCAATCTTCTAAAAAATAAAATATTTAATTTAAATGAATCCTTAGTTTTGTTGTGTGGCTTCAAATAAAGCGTAGATGGCAGATAATCAAGGATGTATAGTGGGTTTTTCTGTCGGAATCAAGTAACAACAGAGTGGGTCGAGAAAACTAATGTGTTTTTGAAAGAGATATTCTGTAGTCCAATGAGGATGGTGCTAGAATGCCCGTGTGCCATATGTAAGAGATGTATGCGCAGAGATAAGAGTGAGATGACTAAGCACCTTCGCACGCATGGATTTATTCCCAACTTTAATATGCCGATAAACTTTGCCCAGCGGGACCGTGGTAGAGAGGAGGTGATACGACAACGCGTCGCTGGTTATAAGGATGATGGGGTTAGAGACATGCTAGATGATGTCATTGCTGCATAGCCGACACCTCCGTCACATTCACCGAATGAACCGGAGGAGCCGGAGGAAACCGGAAAGGCCTTCCTGGATATCTTGGCCTCGTCAAAGAAACCTCTTTATGTGGGTGCCAAGCTGTTTGTGCTGGATGCCATCTCGCAACTGATGGCAGTCAAGGCTGAGTATGGCTGTAGCCGAGGTTGCTTTGAAGCATTTCTGGGAGTATGGGCTAATAGCTTGCCTGAGGGCGATGAACTGCCGAAAACCATGTACGCTATGAAGAAAATCATGAAGGCGCTCTCCATGGATTATGAGAAAATACATGTTTGTCCACAGAATTGCCTTTTGTTTAGGCATGAGAATGCGGATGACAACCATCAGAGGAAGTGCGGTTCCTCTCGGTATATTGAGGTGGTCCATGAGCATGGTCCGAAGCAGCAGCTAAAAATCCCTGTGAAGGTTCTTTGGTATCTTGATTTTATAAAAAGACTACATCGCCTTTTCATCACCGAGGAGTCTGCCAAAATGATGAAGTGGCACAAGGAAGGGAAAAGGTACAATCCAAAAAAAATTGTACATCCATCAGGAGGTGAAGCATGGAAGTCATTCGATATAGAGTACCCGGAGGAAGCAGCCGAGGCTGGGAATGTCCGAATTGCTATAACAGGTGATGGGTTCAATCCATATGGTATGTCGTCTAATCCATATAGCTCTTGGCCCATATTTGTTATTTCGCTCAATCTCCCTCCCGGCGCCATAATGCAATGCAAGACCATGTTCCTGTCGCTTATAGTTCCGGGGCCTGAATATCCGGGGAAGAATTTGAGTGTGTTTATGCAGCCGTTGGCGGATGATTTGCACCATTCTCGAGGTTGACATACGACCGACATCTGCAGAAAAATTTCTTGATGAAAGTTTGGCTACAGTATTGCATGCATGACTTTCCTGGCTATGCCCTGTTCTGCGGATGGTGTATAAGTGGAAAGATGACTTGCCCAGTGTGCATGCAGGCCTTGATTTTCATTTGGCTGAAGAAGGGCGGCAAGTATGTTGCCTTTGACCTGCATCGACAGTTCCTCCCTCTAGACCATCCTGATAGGGAAGACAAGAAGAACTTCACAAAAGGCAAAGTTGTCCATGAACTAAACGAGATTCCATCGTTTTCTAGTGCGGATGTGCTTGCTCAGCTGAAAGCTCTTAAGCCTGCCGGCAAAGGGAAAGGCAAAGGCAAAGGCAAAGGCAAAACCACAGGCAAAGACGAGGGCGAGGGCAAAGGAAAAGGTAAAGGAAAAAAATGTTTTGAAGGATATGGTGAGACGCACAACTGGACTCACATTACCCCCTTCATGCAGCTTCCCTATTTTACGGACCTCAAACTTCCATACAACATCGACGCGATGCACACCGAAAAGAATGTCACAGAGTCCCTTTTTTGCACGATCCTCAACATTCCTGATAAGACAAAGGATAGTGTTAATGCTAGAGTCGATCAACAGAATATTTGTGATAGACCACGTCTACACATGCAGCCTCCCACAGGTAGTCAAAAATCTTGGTTCAAGCCAGATGCTGACTTCGTACTTAAAAAGGATCATAAAATGGAGGCATTGAAGTGACTGAAACATGTCGTGAAGTTCACTGATGGTTATGCGTGGAATATAAGTAAGGGGGTCAATCTTTCAACGGGCAAAGTGACCGGGCTCGAGAGTCATGACTATCATGTATGGATTGAGCGGATTATGCCGGTGATGGTTCGGGGCTATGTTCTCGAGCGTGTCTGGCGTGTGCTTGTGGAGTTAAGCCATTTCTTCCACACGCTTTGTGCTAAAGAAGTATGTATTGAGAAGATAAAAGAAATGCATAAGAAGGCGCCAGAGTTGATATGCAAGCTAGAGAAGATCTTCCGCCGGGCTTCTTTACTCCGATGACACATCTCATTTTGCACCTCACGAGCGAGGTATTGTTGGGGAGCCACTGCGTAATCGTTGGCGATCTGACCCTAAGAGATGAACAAGCATCCGAGATGTAAATGTGGAAACAAAGCTAAGATTGAAGCTTCCACAGCTGAGGAAGTTATCCTAGAGGAGGTGGCAGACCTCAGGACAACCTACTATCCGGACCATGTTCCCACGTTGCACAATAAGGTGTCTCAATACAATACAAAAGAACCCAAGTATAAACCCAAGCTGCCTCTATTCATCGGGCAAGGTGGCAGGGCTGGATGCTTGACACCTTATCTCATGCCACGAGATGAGTGGGAGGATGTCATGTTCTATATCTTGCACAACATCAAGGAAGTTGAGGATGAGTGGATGAGGTAATACCTTTGCACCATTCTTTTAGTCAATTCATTATGTTCACTTTGCCTAGTTCTTATACCGCTTTCCTTATTGTAGTCGATTCGTTGAAGAAGCACTACTACAAAAAGGGCTATAGATGGAATGGCCACTAATGGCGCACCTGTCATGTGGTGCGCCATTACTATATTCTAATGGCGCACCATGTCTCGGTGCGCCATTAGTAATATTACTAATGGCGCACCTGGTATGTGGTGCGCCATTAGTAGTTTTGAAAAAAAAACATAAAAAAATTGTTACTAATGGCGCACCGTTGTATAGTGCGCCATTACTAGTTGACATAGTACTGGCGCAACACATCCGCCGTGCGCCATTAGTAGTTTTGAAAAAAGTAAAAAAAATAAAAAATATTTGTTACTAATGGCACACCATGTCTCGGTGCGCCATTACTAGTTTTAACTAGTAATGGCGCACCGTCTAATGCGCCAGTACTAAGTTTTTTTCAAAAAAAAAATTAAAAAAAATATCAATTTTTTTATTTTTTTTTCAAAACTAGTAATGGCGCACCGTGGGTGTGGTGCACCATTACTAGTTTAACTAGTAATGGCGCACCACCCCACGGTGCGTCATTACTAACTTGCCCCAACACCGAATGCACCCCCCCCGCGGGGGCTCGCCTTTTCAGTTTAAAAAAATAAAAGAAAATGATGGAAATGTCAAAAAATAAAAGAAAATAAGTTTCCCATGTGATATGTGGTCTAGTTGTTGGGAAAATTTACAAATATGAATTTCGACTTTATTTGCAAAATCTCTGGAAATTTGTAAAATGGGCATAACTTTTGCATACGAACTCGGATGAAAAAGTTTTTTATATTGAAAATCATCTACTCGAAAAGTTACATCCACATTTAACGGGGAACCCCGTTAAACATTTTCAAAATCCCCAAAAACCTAACAGAAAAAAAGTTACGGGGCTTTCAAGATCTAGAGGCAAAAAAATTCAAAAAAAATTAAACTTACTAGTGGCGCACCGTGGATGTGGTGCGCCACTAGTAACAGAAAAAAAATTGGTTTTGAATTTTTTTTTTGAATTTTTTTTCAAAAAATGATACGTAATATGACCGGGAAGTTTGAAATATTTTTCAAAATTTCATCATAGTCATGAACATGAACAAAGTCCTAGACATCAACAAGGTATAACAGGATTGATATGCTAGATATATCAACAAGGGCCTGTGAAGTGAGTTGTTGCTGGGGTTGGATAGAACTCTGAAGTTAAGCGTGCATATTGATCTGAGATTAAGCCATAGTGAACTGAGATTAAGAAAAAAACAAAAAAAATTGAAATTTTTTTTAAATAAAATTTGAAAAAATATTGTTACTAATGGTGCACTTCTGTAGGTGCGCCATTAGTATACCGAATACTAATGGCGCATCGTGGGCTATTCTAATGGCGCATCAAGTGCGCCATTAGTATATCAGATACTAATGGCGCTGCAGGTGCGCCATTAGTAAAAATACTAGTGGCGTGGTACTAAAGGCGCACCGGTAGTGCGCCATTAGTAGGCAAAACCGGTGCGCCATTAGTAGGCCTTTTCCTAGTAGTGAAGAGTGGACGGGAATGCTGCCTCCTACTGAAGCGAAGGCATGATACGTCTCCGTCGTATCTATAATTTTTGATTGTTCCATGCCAATATTCTACAAACTTCATATACTTTTGGCAACTTTTTATACTATTTTGGGACTAACATATTGATCCGATTGCCCGATGCAGTTCACATACATTGCATGTTTTATGTTTCAGAGAAAACCAATATCAAATGGAATCCAAACGGGATAAAAGCAGACGGAGAATTATTTTGGAATATTTGGGATTTTCGGGGAAGAATCAGCAGCAGCTGTGTCGGGGTGGCCACGAGACAGGGGGAGCGCGCCCTCCCCCCTGGGCGCACCCTGGACTCTCGTGGGCCACCCATAAGGCAGTTGATGGTCTTCTTTTGCCGCAAGAAAGCTAATTTTATGAGAAAAAATATGGGCGAAAGATTCACCCCAATCGGAGTTACGGATCTCCAGATATAAAGGAAACGGTGAAGGGGAAAAAAGACGGAACGTAGAAACAGAGAGATAGATCCAATCTCGGAGGGGCTCTCGCCCCTCCCACGCCATGGGAGCCAAGGACCAGAGGGGAAACCCTTCTCCCATCTAGGGAGGAGGTCAAGGAAGAAGAAGAAGAAGGGGGCCTCTCTCCCCTTGCTTCCGGTGGCACGGAGGCCGCTGCCGGGCCATCATCATCACCGCGATCTTCACCAACACCGCCGTCATCTTCACCAACATCTCCATCACCTTCCCCCTTCTATATCCAGCGGTCCACTCTCCCGCATCCCGCTGTACCCTCTACTTGAACATGGTGCTTTATGCTTCATATTATTTTCCAATGATGTGTTGCCATCCTATGATGTCTGAGTAGATTTCTATTGTCCTATCGGTGATTGATGAATTGCTATGATTGGTTTGAGTTGCATGTTTTATTATTGGTGCTGTCCTATGGTGCCCTCCGTGTTGCGCAAGCGTGAGGGATTCCCGCTGTAGGGTTTGCAATGCGTTCATGATTAAACTTATAGTGGGTTGCGTGGAGTGACCAAACACAAACCCGAGTAAGTAGATTGTTGCGTATGGGATAAAGGGGACTTGATACTTTAATGGTATGGTTGGGTTTTACCTTAATGAATCTTTAGTAGTTGCGGATGCTTGCTAGAGTTCCAATCATAAGTGCATATGATCCAAGAAGAGAAAGTATGTTAGCTTATGCCTCTCCCTCAAATAGAATTGCAATAATGATTACCAGTCTAGTAATGTAGTCAATTGCTTAGGGACAATTCCAAAACTCCTACCACCACTTTTCCACACTCGCTATATTTACTTTATTGCACCTTTATCTAAACAGCCCCTACTTTTTATTTACGCATTCTTTATTATCTCGCAAACCTATCCTATCACACCTACAAAGTACTTCTAGTTTCATACTTGTTCTAGGTAAAGCGAAGATCAAGCGTGCGTAGAGTCGTATCACTGGCCGATAGGACTTGAGAGAGTATTTGTTCTACCTTTAGCTCCTCGTTGGGTTCGACACTCTTACTTATCGAAAGAGGCTACAACTATCCTGTATACTTGCGGGTTATCAAGACCTTTTTCTGGCGCCGTTGCCGGGGAGTCATAGCGTGGGGTGAATATTCTCGTGTGTGCTTGTTTGCTTTATCACTAAGTAATTTTTATTTGCTGTTCTTAGTTGTTTTCTATCTTTAATTATGGGTAGGAAACGCAAAATACCAAAAAATTAGTTGTACCTACTACACCAATGGTTGAAGAACCACTCAAAATCTATCACACCATCAAGCTTTTTACTTGGATCATCTTTGATCCCTAGGTGCTCAGGTCTTTGAAACCCCAACTAGCTTAGTTGAGGGTAAATCTTTAGATGAGCATGCTTGTTATGTGCGACACCGTATATCTGAAAATGGGAAACTATTATGGGATCAAATTCAACGTTTGCAATGATATGCTTGGACTTTATGTGAATTATATGATGTTACTTGTTGTTCTGAAAACCCTAAGAAACACCTTCCCTACCAATGCTTGTTTAGCGATAATGGAATCGTATCTTCATATGCTAAGGGTGTTTATAATTACTATGATGTTCAACAAATTGAAGAATTTGTTGCTTTTAAGGGTGCTTTTGAAATTGCTTCTTTGATTGAAAAGTATGATGCTACTCTCTACAAATCTGAAAATTTTGCCATACTTGAATATTGCTATGATAATTATGCTTCTAATGCCTATGTTAAACTATATATTGAGGTCTACCCCGCTGTCCAAGAAGAGATTAATATCCTGCAGGAAGTTATGGAAGAAGAAATTGATGAAACTGTGAGCTCATTGGACGAAAAAGATGATGAGGAGAGCGAAGAACAAAAGGAGGAAGAGTGGATTAGCTACCCGTGCCCACCTTCTAATGATAGTAACTCTTCAACTCATACATTGTTTAATTCCCCTTCGTGCTTACCGGAGGATGATTGCTATAATCTCGTTGTTTCTCTTGAAATATCCCTTTTTGGTGATGCTTGCTATGCTTGTGGCCAACATGCCGATATGAATTATGCTTATGAAGATGAACTTGGTATAGTTCCTTATGTTAAACATGAAATTGTTGCTATTGCACCCACGCATGATAGTCCTATTATCTTTTTGAATTCTTCCAACTACACTATATCGGAGAAGTTTGTGCTTAAGGATTATATTGATGGGTTGCCTTTTACCATTGCACATGATGATTTTGATGAATGTAATATGCATGTGCTTGCTGCTCCCTAATTGCATTTATTATTAGAGAGGAACTTTATCTCCACCTCTCTATGTTTCCAACACGATAGAATTGCAAGAAACTGCTTATACTATGCATTGGCCTTTACTTGGTGTGCATGAATTGTTCCTTTATGACATGCCGATGCATAGGAAGAGAGTTAGACTTCGTTGTTGCATGATATATGTTACTTTGTGCTCACTACTAAATTAGAAATCATTGTTAATTAAAATTGGCTTTGATATACCTTGGGATCCGGGTGGATTCATTACTTGAGCACTAGATGCCTAGCATAATGGCTTTAAAGAAAGCGCTGCCAGGGAGACAATCCAGAAGTTTTAGAGAGTCATTTATTTATGTTGAGTGCTTTTATATAGTTTAAAAACAAAAAAATTAAAGAGGGGAACCTAAAACTTTTCAAAAAGGAAAGTGAAAGTGAGAAAGACAAGCATTGTTGAAGTGGGAGCTAGCCTTGAACTTTGTTCATGCTCACGGAAACTTTGTGAATCTTGGTTACAGAAACTTTTCATCAAAAATAATTATCCCCTCGTACAATTCCATTGTTTTATAAAAATAATGTGCCAAGGTTTGCCTTTAGGATGTTTACAATGCTTGTTGGTTTGTACGGTGCAGGACAGAAACTTTGGCTGTAGTGCACGATTTTACATTTTTACTTGGAATGTCAAATGGTTCTGATTCCTTTTGCACTGTCTTGCTATACAACTTGTTTATTTTTCCTAATTTTGGTAGAAGTTTTGGGGTACCATAAGTATGGTGGATGTTCAGATTTCTACAGACTATTCTGTTTTTGACAGATTCTTTTTTTGATGCATAGTTTGCTTGTTTTGATGAATCTATCAATTTATATCAGTGGATTAAGCCATGAAAAAGTTATATTACAGTAGACAAAATGCAAAAACAAGATAAGAATTGGTTTGCTACAGTACTTAGAGTGGTGATTTGCTTTATTATACTAACGGATCTTACCGAGTTTTCTGTTGAAGTTTTGTGTGGATGAAGTGTCTAATCGAGGAAGTTTCGATATGAGGAAAAGGAAGAGAGGCAAGAGATCAAGCTTGGGGATCCCCGAGGCACCCCAAGTAAATATTCACGGAGACTCAAGCGTCTAAGCTTGGGGATGCCCCGAAGGCATCCCTCTTTCTTCAACAAGTATCGGTATGTTTACGTATTCGTTTCGTTTATGCATTATGTGCAAGTCTTGGAGCGTCTTTTGCATTTAGTTTTCATTTTTTATTTTATGCACCATGCTGGTATGAGATAGTCCTATTTTGATTTATAGAATGCTCATTGCACTTCACTTAAATCTTTTGAGTATGGCTTTATAGAATGCTTCATGTGCTTCACTTATATCATTTGAAGTTTGGATTGCCTATTTCTCTTCACATAGAAAACCCCCATTTGTAGAATGCTCTTTTGCTTCACTTATATTTGTTAGAGCGTGGGCATATCTTTTGTAGAAAGAATTAAAATCTCTTGCTTCACTTATATCTATTTAGAGAGATGATAGGAATAGGTCAATCACATGGTTAGTCATAAAATCCTACATAAACTTGTAGATCGCTGAATATGATATGTTTGATTCCTTGCAATAGTTTTGCGATATAAAGATGGTGATATTAGAGTTATGCTAGTGGGTGGTTGTGGATTGTAGAGACACTTGTGTTGAGCTTTGCAAGTCCCGTAGCATGCACGTATGGTAACCGTTGTGTGACAAATTTGAAGCATGGGGTGTTTCCACTACAAAAAAAGACACATCCGTGACATTTTGGGCCGAACGAATTTTTTTCTGTCATACATATGACACTTCTATGAAGATAATTGTGACAAAACCGGTATCAACAGAGATGTGGTGGGCTCCTAATTCTATGAAAAACAATCATGATGTAAATGGGCTTTTCGTCTGGGCTGGCGGAGACGCAATGCATGACATTCTTTGGGCCGTCCATGGCCGGAAAAAACCGTGGTAGAAGCGAGGGAGGAAAATTTCGGGAGTTGCGGTTACGGTGGGAGGTCGGGGCCGAAAGCGATGCAGCGTTTCTCTCGTACACGCGTCTGCAGCGTGTGTGCGAGGCGTTGGCTCTAACTAAAGCCGAGCGAGGCATTGGGCTCTAACTGAACCCAAGCCATTGTACTGCAGGCTACGCGTTACTGAACCCGAGCGATCGATCGATGGCTGTTAAGTGAACCCGATGGAGCGATTCCTTCGCTACTACTACTAACTGAAGCCGATCGATTGGATGAACAAAGTGGCGTTGCGGGGAGGTGGGTTGGATGAGCGAGGAGCGGTGGCGGTGCCTCCGATGAACAAGACCCGTGGTGTGGAGGGCTGGATGAGCGATTATCACGGTGGAGGGGTGGCCGTGGAGGGTGGTTGAACAGGACCCGTGGTGTGGAGGGCTGGATGAGCAGTGAGCGGTGGAGGGCTGGATGAGCAGTGAAGACAGTGGAGGGGTGGTTGAGCGGTGAGCCGGTGGAGTAGCGCGCGGTTGATGCTGGATGAACAGGAGCCCGTGGAGGCTGGAGGAGGTCGACGGTGGAGATGAACAGTATCCCGTGGAGTCCCGTTTTGCGGTACGCCACACCCCTCCCGATGAATAGGACCCCCGTTTCGACCGTAGGAGGTCCGTTTCCTCCGTTTTGCGGTACGCCACACCCCTCCCGATGAACAGAACCCCCGTTTCGACCGTAGGAGGTCCGTTTCCTCCGTTTTGTGGTACGCCACACCCCTCCCGATCAACAGGACCCCCGTTTCGACCGTAGGAGGTATGTTTCCTCCGTTTGTGGTACGCCACACCTCCCCGATCAACAGGACCCCGTTCGAGCGTAGGAGGTCCGTTTCCTCCGTTGTCTTGATGCGCCGAACCGTTTCCATCGCCTGTTCCGTCCAAGCCGGTTGGCTCCCACGCGTTCCGTTGCCTCCCGATGAACACGACGCATTCCGTTGCCTCCCCATGA
The DNA here is from genome assembly GCA_021605145.1 of Aegilops bicornis. NCBI lineage: Eukaryota > Viridiplantae > Streptophyta > Magnoliopsida > Poales > Poaceae > Aegilops > Aegilops bicornis. The sequence goes on from JAHIAL010000051.1 coordinate 1,541,036, forward strand.
ACACGGCGCATTCCGTTGGCTCCCCACGAACACGGCAGCGGCGGCTGATTCTCCGTTCGATCCAGCCATGTGCGTATCGCGGTAGGCGTTCGAGACCCTGCCCGTATGTACGTGCGTGGTCAGATTTTCTTTCTTGCACCCTCGCCGCTATGCGTGCGTGTACGCGTACATGCTACGTCGCAGCGCCTCTACATCGACACGTGCGGCGCCTCTACTCGACACATGCGTGCCTCTACATCGACCGGTATGTACGTACACTTTCGCGACCAGAATGACAACGCTTCGTGCGCTTCAACCAGGTGGGTCCCGGTATCGGGCACTTCCTTACTGCGAAGATGTAGCTGGTGGGTCCCAGCGGTCGAGAGGCGAATCGTTTTGGTTTTTGTCGAGACGCACTTCCTTGCGTGCGAAGATGTAGCTGGTGGGTCCCGGCCGGTCGGGAAACGTTTTTTCGCGAAATACTGGTGGCCCGTCCGGTGGGTCCTATTTGTCGGTGGAGGAATAATTATTTTGCACGTAATAAGGAGGCACTTCCTTGCGGCCGCCGTGGACCCAGCTGTCAGCCTCTCCACGCACAGTACTCTCCCGATGGAAGTCAGTCGTGGACCACATTGACCACGCCGCACCGAGAGCACCACGGCGGTGGACAACGGCGAGGCCTAGGAAGGGGACGACGCGGAGCCGGGGAAGACGCAGCAGTGGATGCCCGCGCGAAGAGGAATGCGAGGTGAGGCTGCCGTCGCCGATAATAATAGGGGGTGTGGGTGAGTAGAGGGATGGTCTGGCCAGCGGTGGGAGTAGTAGGGGGCGGTGAGGCCTCCGCCGCATCGCAGCCGGCCACGGGAGGCAGGAGCACGAGGCACGACCGGCGCTGGTTTGGGCTATTGGAGCAAGAAGACCAGAGGTTGAAGAAGCACTATAGCCGTTGGATGGACATCGTACGGTCACTGGGGCTAGAATCGTGCATATTAATGACTAAGTTGACAAAGCCCTCCGTCCCCGTCAACTTAGTAGGCCCACAAGTTAGCCTGCCACTATACTGGGTCCCAGCTAACAGACGGAGTATTCATTTTTTTGTGCGTAATAAGGAGGCACTTCCTTGCGTGCGAAGATATAGCTGGTGGGTCCGAGCTGTCGGTGTGATAACGTTTTTTCGCGAAATCTGAGGCCCTTCGGTGGGTCCCTGATGTCAGGTGGAGGAATCATTATTTTGCGCGTAATAAGGAGGCATTTCCTTGCGTGCCGCCGTGGACCCAGCTGTCGGCCTCTCCACGTACAGTCCACTTCATATGCATGTCGTGTTGGAAATATGCCCTAGAGGCAATAATAAATTAGTTATTATTATGTTTCCTTGTTCATGATAATCGTTTATTATCCATGCTATAATTCTATTGATAGGAATCTCAGATACATGTGTGGGTACATAGACAACACCAAGTCCCTAGTAAGCCTCTAGATGACTAGCTCGTTAATCAATGGATGGTTACAGTTTCCTGACCATGGACATTGGATGTCGTTGATAACGGGATCACATCATTAGCAGAATGATGTGATGGACAAGACCCAATCCTAAGCCTAGCACAAAGATCGTAGTTCATATGCTAAAGCTTTTCTAATGTCAAGTATCATTTCCTTAGACCATGAGATTGTGCAACTCCCGGATACCGTAGGAATGCTTTGGGTGTACCAAGCGTCACAACGTAACTGGGTGGCTATAAAGGTGCACTACAGGTATCTCCGAAAGTGTGCATTGGGTTGGCACGAATCGAGGCTGGGATTTGTCACTCCGTGTGATGGAGAGGTATCTCTGGGCCCACTTTCGGTAGGACATCATCATAATGTGCACAATGTGATCAAGGAGTTTATCGGCGGGATGATGTGTTACGGAACGAGTAAAGAGACTTGCCGTAACGAGATTGAACAAGGTATCGGATACCGACGATCGAATCTCGGGCAAGTACAATACCGCTAGACAAAGGGAACTGTATGCGGGATTGATTGAGTCCTTGACATCGTGGTTCATCCGATGAGATCATCGTGGAACATGTGGGAGCCAACATGGGTATCCAGATCCCGCTGTTGGTTATTTACGGAGAACGTCTCGGTCATGTATGCATGGTTCCCGAACCCGTAGGGTCTACACACTTAAGGTTCGATGACGCTAGGGTTATAAAGGAAGTTTGTATGTGGTTACTGAATGTTGTTCGGAGTCCCGGATGAGATCCCGGACGTCACGAGGAGTTCCGGAATGGTCCGGAGGTAAAGATTTATATATGGGAAGTCCTGTTTTGGTCGCCGGAAAAGTTTCGCGCATTATCGGTATTGTACCGGGAGTGCCGAAAGGGGTCCGGAGGTCCACCAGGGGGTCCACCAGCCCCGGGGGGCCACACAGGCTGTAGGGGTGTGCGCCTTGGCCTATATGGGCCAAGGGCACCAGCCCCAAGAGGCCCATGCGCCAAGAGATTAGGGAAAGGGAGAGTCCTAAAGGGGGAAGGCACCTAATAGGTGCCTTGGGAAGGATGGACTCCTCCTGGCCGCACTCCTTCCTTGGAGGAAGGGCCAAGGCTGCACCCCCCTCTCCCTTGCCCCTATATATAGTGGAGGGGAGGAGGGCAGCCGCACCTGAAGCCTGGCGCCTCCCTCCCTCCCGTGACACCTCCTCCTCTCCTGCAGTGCTTGGCGAAGCCTGCAGGATTGCCACGCCTCCACCACCACCACGCCCGTTGTCTGCTGCTGGATGGAGTCTTCCTCAACCTCTCCCTCTCTCCTTGCTGGATCAAGGCATGGGAGACGTCACGGGCTGTACGTGTGTTGAGCAGCGGAGGTGCCGTCCGTTCGCACTAGGATCATCGGTGATTTGAATCACGGCAGTGCGACTCCATCAACCACGTTCTCTTGAACGCTTCCGCTTAGCGATCTACAAGGGTATGTAGATGCACTCTCCTTCCCCTCGTTGCTGGTTTCTCCATAGATAGATCTTGGTGACACGTGGGAAAATTTTGAATTTCGCCACGTTCCCCAACATGTCGGTCGTTAGCCCACGTTGACCGAGCAAGGCCGAGAGCACCGAGCGGTGGGCGGCACGACGAGGCCTAGGAAAGAAACGACACAGGCGAGGAAGACTCGGCAGTTTTTCCCACGCGGATGGGAGTACTGTTGTCTGAGGTTTCTTGGTTTGTTTGCCGTCGCGGAGAATAACAACGGTGTGGGTGAGTAGAGGGATGGCTAGGCCAACGATGGGAATGCAGTGGGGCGGTGAGGCTGTGGCACAGCAGAGCCACCAGCGGGGAGGAGGGAAGCGAGCAGTCCCTTGGCGCTTGTTTGAGCGGGCGAGCAGGAAGAGCGAGAGATTGAAGAAGCGGACGGCCGTTGGATGGCAATCCAACGATCCTTTGTCGTCAACCTTTTTTTAGGAAAGCCTCAAATCTGTGGAAAACAGCATACAACCCATCTGCCACTATTTCTAATAATTTACAGCCCATTTGCTAATTCTTAAGGCTTTTTCTGGAGCCCATATTCTTTTTGTTAGCATTACAGCCCATATTGTGGCCACGGTTAAAAAATTATACGAAATTTTGCATATTTCAAAAGCGGTCCGAACTGTTTTAATCCCGAAATTTCGACTCACATTCAAACTGATTTTCAAAATAAATGTATATCAATATAAAATCCAACAAATTCTCCACGCATAAAAATTAATGTAATTTAAAATCTCGAAATGTAAAAAGATATTTGAAACTAATTGCGGTTTGATGTGTTTAAAATGTACAGCCCATTTCTTATTCTTGATGGGCCATTTTCTCGCCAGACGAATGAAAGCTCTCCTCGTCTTGAAAGATTTGCAGCCCAACAGCTCGACAAAGCGACTTACTTGGCAAATCACAAAAAAACTGGACTGTGGCCATGGACCCAGCTGTCAGCCTCTCCACATACAGTACTCTTCCGATGGAAGTCGTTCCTTGACCACATTGACCACGCCGCGCGGAGAGCACCATGGCGGTGGACGACGGTGAGGCCTAGGAAGGGGAAGACGTGGAGCCGGGGAAGACGCGGCAGTGGAAGCCCGCGTGGAGAGGAGTACGAGGGTTCACTGGTTCGGCTACGGTGTGAGGCTGCCGTCACCGTAGGGCCTGGCTAGCGGTGGGAATAGTAGGGGGCGGTGAGTCCTCCGCGACGGCACAGCCGGCCATGGGAGGCAGGAGCATGAGGCACGACCGGCGCTGGTTTGGGCGGCTGGAGCAAGAAGACCAGAGGTTGAAGGAGCACTACGGCCGTTGGATGGACATCGTCACAGTCCTTTGGAGCTAGAATCGTTCATATTGACTAAGTTGACAAAGCCCTTCGTCCCGTCAACTTAGTAGGCCCTAAGTCAGCCTCCCACCAAGGTGGGTCCCAGCTAGCAGGGGAGTATTAATTTTTTGTGCGTAATAAGGAGGCACTTCCGGTGGAGTCCGAGCAATGAGGGGGGGGCGTTTGTTCGCAAAATACGGGGGCCCGTCAGGTGGGTCCCAGCAGTCAGGGGGCAATCATTTTTTCGCAAAATATGGTGGCCCGTCCAGTGGGTCCCTCTTTGCCGATTGGAGGAATCATTATTTTAAGCGTAATAAGGAGGCACTTACTTGCTGCGGCCGTGGACCCAGCTGAGACTCTCCACGTACAGTATACTTCCGATGGAAGTCGTTCCTTGACCACGTTGACCTCGCCGCGTTCCGTTGCATGCATGCATCCATGGGCGTGGTGCGTCCCCACTGTCAGCCTCTCACGTACAGTCATCTTCCGATGACTCTCGGTTGTTGACCATGTTGACCACACCGTGCCGAGCGCACCCAGACTGGAACGACCCGGAGATGGGGAAGATGGGGCAGTGGAGTCGCAGATGGAGAGGAGTGGGAAACTTCACTGGTTGGTCTTGGCGGCGGCCACGGTGCCGCCAACGGGAGAGCAGGAGCAAGAACAGATGTTGAAGAAGGAGCACGGCTGTTGGATTAACATCCAACGGTCCAGCTGCTAGAATCATTTGTTGATTAAGTTGACAAAGCCGTGCGTATCGTCCGCTTAGCGAGCCCACAAGTCAGTCACCAACCGGCGGGTCCCAACTGTCAGCAGGATGAATAATTTTTTCGCAAAACAAGGAGGCACTTCCTTCCGTGCGAAGATACAGCAGTGGGTCCCAGCTGTCGGTGGAGGAAACATTCTTTTCAGCTTAATAAGGAGGAACTTTCCTTGCGTGCGACCATGGATCTCGTGGGTCCCGGCCGTCGGGCTCTCCACGTCTGATCCTCTTCGATGACTCTCGTTTGTTGACCACGCCGCACCGAACACAGCGAGGTGGTGGGCAGCGATTCCACAGACAGGAGCGACTCGGAGATGGGAAAACGCGGCGGTGGAGTCATGATTGAGAGGAGGAGAAGGGTTATAACTGGATTCTGTTGCAATTCATATCAAACTCAGGTTCACAAGACACGTTCATATTCATAGCCAACATTCACTATCAACAACTCAAAAGATTCATATATACACAAGCTCGGCATATCTATGCATCCAAATGATTGATAGATCACTGCGACAATATTCATACATAATTCACAAAAAGATTCAGATATACACATTTTTTCGGTATGTTTATGCATCCAAATGATTGAGATCACAGCCAATATGATCCATGGATGTACTTTAATTACCTAAGGGCAATTTGGTAAATGGTGTTCAATCGAGGTACTTCTTGCTAAAATTAGTTCTTGTCACGAGTAAACTTTTGAGTACATAAGAGGTATACAGACAATCTGAACTTTGCTTGTAGGTTTATCCTCAAATAGTGGCCTCGTCTTAGGGAGGTTTGAGCAACTTGGCCACTACTTTCATCCAACTAGTTCTTGGCTCATCTTGGTCCTGTATCTCACCAAAATTCTACATTGTAGACGAGAAAGGAGGCGGTTGAGAAAATGAACCACCCAAATTTTTTGTGCAGTTCAACTGAAATGGAGCATCCTTGGCATGCAGACTGATTAAGTGCCAGATGAATATATGCGTCAACCAACTTGTCTGGAATCTTTAGACTCCATGCCATATAGTTCGCTACCATATGTGCCGATAACCAAAAGGCACAAGTTGGGACCAAAGACTGGACTGCGTTTTTCTGGGCTATGCACCAAGCAATATTTTTAGCGTTCACTCTCCTAATACTTGGAGTTTGACAATTGGTTGGCCTTGGTTGATACTCGAATGAATATAGGCACTTCTTATCAACATCGATGCTTATGCTGAGTGAACTTTGGAGTACATAGCAGCTGCATAAGTACCTGTCCATCGATCATTTTGTGCAGTTATTTGAAATCACCCGATGTAATGATTTGCCTGCGAGTTCAGGCTCCAAATTACTCCTTTATGAAATCGGCAAACAGTAGCACAATACCAAATTACCAATACATATGATAGGCACAATAATCTGGATAAAGACCAGTACCAACCTGTGTGAGGTAGCATATCAATTACTATTTCCTTTGGTAAGCCGAGATAAGCCAAGCGACTCGACAAAGAAGGAAGAAAGCAAGTGGAGATTAGCGGTGACGAGGAAAGGAATGAAGGCTGTCGTGGCAATGAAGCACCCAAAGTTTTTGTGCATTTCCTCCAAAATCGAGCATCACTGTTGGCACATATATTGAGAGAGTGAGATTACTGTAATAGTGGGACTAGTTGATGAAACATACACTAACAAATAGAAGCACCCTCATTATCTTAATGGGTAAAGTTAGCAACATAGTAGTCTTGCTTAAAGAGAGGTATTAGTTTATTTAATCAGTGCCAATTAGCTCAACTCAACACTCAAAGCATTGCCATTTATCATAGGTTGCAAAACTTAAAAGTGCAAAGATAAAGGAGTTTCTCATGACAGTAGCACGATACAAAATTACAAATAGAGATGACAACAAACTAATATGGATGAAGGCCTTAGGCCCGTACCAACCTGAGAAAAAAAGCTTATTCATGTAGTCCCATAAGAGATGATAAATCACTCACTGGAATCACACAATAGTATATATTTTTGTGCACTTCAAATGTATGGTTGAAATCACTCTTGTTTACCAGTGCTGAGATTATATCGAAGATTATCAAGAACTTCAATGAGTTAAAGCAGGTGGGATACAGTTCATTGTATTGTCTTGTGTAGTTCCACTAAAATGTATGATTGGCACAACATGATCCCTGTTTTCCCAAGTAGGAACAAGGTGAAACCTTCATTAGCTTAGTGAGAAACGATAGGAAGACATTAGCATATTACTCAAACAGTAGCATCAAATTCATGATGGACAATACGCAAAACATTGCCTCATTGAACCAATGGCAATAAATTGACATGCAAAACAATAGTACTATTATGTCATGACACTAATAATATTCCCTCCCTGCTCCACCACATGATTCACCTCCATAGACAAACATTCACACGTACATGATTCAGCATAGGGTCCTACTAAAGATTTGTTTAACTCCAACAGGAAAATTAGGCGATAAATAAATTAGTGGTACTTAAGTACTCCTAATTAATTAAGTGAGACAGTGAAGTGGAAGGGCTCCACTGGAGGATCGTCTCACATGTAAGGTAGTCGTTGCTTGGAGCCCTTGAATAGCCTCGATTGAGGCCTATGGCTTCAAAGCAAGATCGCCTTTGGCAACTGTTTATTCTTCTTCTTCCTCCTCTTCATGCTCATTTCTCTTTCTCCTCACTAGTTGGTGAAACCAAGTACATGATTAGCCTTCTAATTCAGAATTGGTTTTGTCGGTGAGGGAGTACAAGTGTACTAGTAAAAAACAACACTATTTTCTCATGGCGTATCGGAAAATAGAGATGAACACATGCATTAAATATCATTCTTACCTAAAGGAAGGTTATGGCGCCAATATGGATGATGAGGATTGGAACACAGATCTCCCTTTGTGCAGTTCCACCAAAATGAACCAACTGTTCCATCTGACATTCCAGTTAAACAGCACAAAAGTCACTTCTTTTAAGAAGAGTTTTGTGCAGTGCACCAAAAGGTCACAAAAGCAACCAGGTGAATTGGATATCCCTGTTTGCACAAAAAGGCACAGAGGAAACAGTCAGAGTCTCAAACAATTACAGGCAAAAACATTTGGCTAAACTTGTCAGAGTCTCAAACAATTACAAGCAAAAACAGTGGCATGGCTTCATTTTTACCAGGGACATTATATTAACAACAACTAAGGCTGCGTTAGGTTCACGAGGTTTGGTGCAGGATTTTCGTAGGAACACAATTCCTACGGTATTCTTTCCCTTCAACCGCTCGAACACGGGAAAGGTGAATAGTGTTTCATAGGAAAGCTGGTCGGGTAGTACCGATTCCATCAGATTAGAAACATCCACGCTGCTCATTTTTGGGGCGGAAGCCCGAGGCAGCTTCACGCCATGCGTTAGACAAGTTGCTGTGTTGTGTTTGCGGAATAAAAAATCAACCTATGTGTGGTACGTGAGGTGAGGACAAGAGTAGTCACTGTGCAGCTGAATAAACAAATAGCATCTCATACTTGCCAAGCATGCTACTCTAAAAAACAAATCTGTACATTTCAGTAGTCCATCCGAACACATTCTCTTGAGAGTTTCCTCCGGTTTGCTGTTCCATAGTTTTATACCTACATTCCTTTCCTATTCCTCTATTTTCATCAAGACCTATGTTTTCTGCCCCTTTATTCCAACCGGAGCCTAAATATTTGGTATAAGGGCATGGGACAGTGGGTGCACCAGCAGTACAGCACCATGTACATAAACAGGGGCATAAAGTGGTGATTCATAGTTTGTTGCCCCGAGAAACAAACATCCAAGAAACATATCTGGGTTGGTCCCATTTTTGTTCACTCTAGCCACCTACTCCTATGTGTGGATAGCAAATCTAGTCCTGGTCATACCCTTTGTACAGCGTTACCCCTATATTTCCCTTTTTCGATCAAGAGACCGGTTGGATGACCAGTCTGTACTACTTTCATCCCCTTTCCTTCCTGTTTGTACCAAGTCCAATGTACATACTAAATTCCCCACCCCACTTTATTTCAATGACAAGTATTTTCGGACGGAGGGAGTACAAGATTCGACTCCATGAAGTACCTTTACCTCTAACAATAGAAAAAAAAATAGGTGACGTTGGACCATCCGATCGAGAGAGGCTGAGAGGTAGAAAATGATGCACATGCAGCGACGTAGCAGGCTGGGGAAGTAGAGCTAAGGCGGTTTCGAACGAAGATATACCTGAAGGTCGTCGGGGTGTGGATAGGTGGGCGGCGGGAGGCCGGATCCGCCCATAGGCAACGACGAAGGATCGGGGACCTCCAGCGCGGCGCTCGGCCGGAGATAGCAGTGCGGCCGGAAGTGGGTCTCCTCCCTCACTGTCGACGGCAGCCCTAACGCTGCCCCTCATCCCCTTCACACCGGCGGAGGGATACGTCGAGATCTGTAACCAGCGGTGAGGATAGAAAGCCAGTGTTTTTGAAGGGAGAAAGACAGTGTTACTACCCCTATCTTGTTTAGATCTGGAGAGGATGAGAGTGTGTGAATAGAGCAGCCCTAGCAAGCAAGCGCAGAGGCTCCGGCCTATATATAAGTAGTGGGGTAGTTTTCCTTTTTCACTCCATCAAAACAATCGTTTAAAATTGTGTACTACTACATCCCAGGTCACAGTTTTTTTTAGTTGTTGATTGTTTTTTGAGATAGCTACCCGCTTGTACCAACTGGTGTTACGGTGTGCCAGGTCGCACTTTGTATCGTTCAAGTGTGGTACTACAAGTCCTTCCATTAAATGAACAACCACCCCCTCGTAAAAATTGTGAACAAGCCCACGGCTAAAGGCGGAAACATGGGTTGCCCCAACATGCATTATTATTTATATTTTCTACTCCCTCCGTTCCTAAATATAAGTCTTTTTTATTAGCCACACCTAAGACAAGAAATTTTTTATTAGCAAGTGAACCCCGGATGTCATAGACACAAAAATTGTGGCAAGATTCCTTAGGCAAGCCAAGGTGTGTCTAACAATTTGAGCAACTCAAAGTTAGGCAAGTGTGGCAAGTGTGGGAAAAATAATGTGGCAACATAAGACAAACATAGTCACAATCCAAACAGCCCCGTGATTTTTTGTGACATGCATGAAAATTTGGTTAGTTAAATTTATAGTCAAAATTTGGCAAGGTGCATCAAATCAACACATGCAAGTATCAAAAGGAAATTCACGGCATGCATGCATGCGTTGTACTCCCTCTGTTTCCAAATATAAGTCTTTTTAGAGATTGCAACAACTCACTACTCCTTCTGTTCCTAAATGTAAGTCTTTTTAGGGATTCCACTACAAACTACATACAGATGTATATAGACATATTTTAGAGTGTAGATTCACGCATTTTGTTTCGTATGTAGTTCATAGTGAAATCTCTAAAAAGACTTATATTTTGAAACGGAGGAGTACATCTGGCAGAATATGTCTACTCCTACATACGAAGTAGCCCATTTGAAATGTGTAAAAGGCTTTTGCTCGAAAAGTGCGGTGCTTTGATATGTCGCGTCAACTCGTACAAGACCAAGAAATTTGATTACTCTGACGCCCTCTCCTCATGGACTGAGCTCCGGTGCCTTAGCACACTTTTGCCTTTGGCTGCATGACAGGTGGGCCAACCACCTGTTGGGCCCACTTGTCATGGACGCAAAGTCGAGAAGCGATAAGTAGAAGCTTTGGCTACACGCTATCCCTCCCGCATGCGAGGTGGGCGGACATGCAGCGATGGATTCGATCTTTGTAGAAGTAGGAGTAACATCATTGTTCGACTTCTCGAAGAGGCAAAGAGCCAAGCGCCAAACCGAACGTGGCGATTCTTGAGCAGCTTCGCCTCGTGCGGTTCCTTGGAGTACTAGCCAGGCTCTTGCATGAGATAAAATTGCTATTGTTCAACAATTAAACTCCATTATCCATTGGTTGATACTCATTCTTCATAGGTCCACACGCTTAGCACCGTTTCCTCCTGGGGTCACCAATGTTTATTTGCTAATTAATAGCATTCCATGCAATGAACTAGCCATTGCAAGTCATTAAAAGCATGCACACCTCTCATCTCTTATTGGTTGATACGTATGAAAAGAAACAAGAAACAAGGTAGAAGTTAATGCACCGCGCCTAAGTGTTTTGGGACTATTTGGTTTTTGTAAGATGACTTACACACCTAGACGGAGGGAGTAGTATAGACCTATAAATCGGAAAGGAGTATTTGCCTTTCTAGAGATTTCAACAAGTGACTAGACTTGGCTCAAAAAAAACAAGTGACTAGACTACACCGTGCAGTACCCCCTCCTTCCTACATAGGGCTCAAATCTCAAATCTCATGAACCAAGGCATTTTGCGATTGGAGGAATGTATCTTGTACTTTACAAAACTACCCTAATTAAACTCATGCATTAATTACGTAGTTCTCTCGTTTTCCTCTCCGCCTTGGTCGCGGTGCACAATATTGAGCACTCCTATATGACTAGTCGCTCTATCTACATGCGGGACATTTCAAAGCATCCGGGCCCGCGTGCCATCCACCAAATCACAGCGAGGTGCTACAGTCGAGACTCACCTGTCACCCCGGTGTGGCCGTCATGACCCGTCATATCACCAAACCCACACCTTTACCAGCAGTGGTAAGGTGGCCTCCAAGTTGTACTGGACGAAGCAACCATCATTTCATTGGAACACTTTCGTTCAAGCCCTTTCTTCCCTTTCTTGAAGAAAAACCTCACTCCAGGCTACTCACTTCGCCATTTTTCTTCTCTACCGGCGAAGGAAAGGTGGGCAAATCAGTTATGCTACTATATTTTCATTCCAATAATCTTCTTTTTATGGCGAAGCACCGACCGATTCTCACATCCTATTCTTTTCCCGCTTTCATTGCGATTGTGGTTTCCTTTCGATTGCTTTTTGTTTGTCGGTTCATTGATGGATCACGGAGCACTAGGCAAAGAGTTGCCGGCGGACAACCCACTGGAGACAGCGATCTCCAGGAAGCAAGCACCGACCAACGAGTTGAGCATGTTGGCGGGCCAACCCATGGAGACGAAGAACTCCAAGAAACAAGCACTGGCCAAAGAGTTGAGGACGTTGGCGGACGAACTCCTCAAAGAAAGTTGGAAGAATAGCAAGGGGCCCACCGTGCCTTCCCCAGGAACTCTGATTGCCACCTATGTGAGGCTCAAGACCGAGTTTGAGGAGATAGTCGCCGTTGAGAAGCAGTATTCCCCTGCCAGGTGATGGCCCCCATCGAGGACGAGGAGATGGCCCCCGGAGGGATGAGATCCCCATGAGCTGCACAAGGTAAAAATAATGGCTTATTATCATAGTTGTGGTTTTTATTATTTGCTATGTGCTTGCTTTTTGATTATTTGCAATGTGCTTGCTAATATGTTAGGGTTGTGCAGGTGCGGTGGTTGTCCTTGATGATTCGATGTCGTGGCCCGTCCTGTTGGCATCGCCCGAGATCGATTCCGATGTCGCTGTCCATCCTGTGGACATCGCCCAGAGATCGATTCCGATGTCGCGGTCAGTCCTGTGGACATCGCCCCAGAAATCGATTCCCATGCCGCTGTCCGTGCTGTGGTCATTGCCCGAGAGATCGATGACAAGAAATAGTTGCTCGCGCTAATCCTTCAGGGTAGTTTGCATTGCCCTGTGTTTAATTACCAGAATGATACGTGTTATCAAACCATCTTAGGGCTAGTACACTGTCTTGTGTGGGCGGATCTTGCTACTTTTTTTATAGTGAATCATGCGAACCCTCTCCGAGTTATGGAAACAGATGTATCCTCACCAGCTTTTGATGAAATATATGGCATGCTTAGATGTAAGTTTGAACTGTTTATCATATCAGCAGGGCTTCTTTGATGATTCTTGGTGTTAGTAGGCTAGCTACTGTGCAAGCTATAGTACTTGCAAAACACTCACCAAAGAGAAACGTTGGGGCTGATGAGCTCGTGGTACGCTTATACTTATCCCTTGTTGATCGACCAATAGCCCTATGTAACGCCCTCGATGCGGCTATACCTCCCACGTGTCGAAGCACGACTTAGAGGCATAACCGCATTGAAAGCAATGTCGCAAGTGAGGTAATCTTCACACAACCCATGTAACACATAAAGGAAAGAGATACATAGTTGGCTTACAATACCACTTCACACAATACATAAATAAACATCCATCATACAGATTACACTCAAGGTCCGACTCTGGAACCAAAATAAAAGAAGACTACCCCAAAGCTACACAGATCCCCGATCGTCCCAACTGGGCTCCACTCATCGATCATCAGGGAAAAGACACATAGTAATGCGACCACGTTCCTCGTCGAACTCCCACTTGAGCTCGGTTGTGTCGCCTACACCGCATCGTCGGCACTGCAACTGTTTTGGTAGAATCATGAGTCACGGGGACTCAAAGCAATCTCACACCAGCGAGATCAAGACTATTTAAGCTTATAGGAAGGACAGAGTTGTAAGATGGAGCTGCAGCAAGCGACTAGCATATATGGTGGCTACATTACGCAAAGAGAGGCGAGAAGAGGAGCAAAGCACGGTCGTGAAACTAGTAGCGATCAAGAAGTGATCCTGAACTACTTACGTCGAGACATAACTCCAACACCGTGTTCACTTCCCGGACTCCGCCGAGAAGAGACCATCACGCAGTTACACCTGTGATTGATGTGTATTTTAATTGAGGTCAACTTGGGTTTTCTACAACCGGACATTAACAAATTCCCATCTGCCTCATAACCGCGGGCACGGCTTTGAAAGATAATACCTGCAGGGTATCCCAACTTAACCCATTATAAGCTCTCACGGTCAACGAAGTATATTCCTTCTACGGGAAGACCCGATCAATCTCGGAATCCGGACTACAAGACATTTCGACAAACAATAAAACAAGACCAGCAAAGCCGCCCGAATGTGCCGACAAATCCCGATAGGAGCTGCACATATCTCGTTCTCGAGCACACCGGATGAGCCAGACGTCGGGTTGGCATAAACCCCTGATTGCCCAAGGCGCCGGACATCGCTCAAGTTGGACCAGCACTTTCGAAGGAGAACTGGCCGGGGGTTAAAATAAAAGATGACCCTCGGGCTCGCGAAAACCAGGGAAAAGGCTTAGGCGGCAAATGGTAAAACCAAAGTTGGGCCTTCTTTGGAGGAGTCTTATTCAAAGCGAACTGTCAAGGGGGTCCCATAAATCACCCAACCGTAAGGAACGCATAAAATCAAGGAACATAACACCGGTATGACGGAAACTAGGGTGGCAAGAGTGGAACAAAACACCAGGCATAAGGCCGAGCCTTCCACCCTTTACCAAGTATATAGATGCATTTAATTATAGCAGATATATATATTGTGATATCCCCAACAAGTAAACATGTCCCAAAATAGGAACAACATCTCCATGTTCCAACGAGGAACAAACTTCAACTTCACCTGCAACTAGCAACGCTATAAGAGGGGCTGAGCAAAGCGGTAACATAGCCAATCAACGGTTTGCTAGGAAAGGATGGTTAGGGCTGACATGGCAATATGGGTGGCATGGTATAGCAAGTGGTAGGCATCGTAGTACAGGCATAGCAAAAGAGCGAGCATCTAGCATAGCAAAGATAGAAGTGATTTGAGGTATGGTCATCTTGCTCGCAAAGTTCTCGAGTTGTCGAAAGCTTGATCCTCGTAAGCGTTCTCAACAGGTTCCTCGTTCCACGAACTCGTCTGCGGCTCTACCCAAAGCAAGAACACAAACAAAGGAACCACAATAAATCACGGTGCAATGCACAATCAACATGATGCAAAACATGACATGATATGCGAGATGTGATATGCAATGCGTATGCGCGCTCCGGAAGGAAAATGATGAATCAGGCATCAACTTGGCAAACCAAGTATGCCGCTGGAAAGGTGAGATGATTTCGGTTGAAATCGATATAAAGATCGCCGGAATCGGATGCACGGTTTGCAAATGACAAGCAAAACAAGAATGGCACAAATCTGCCATTAACAGTATGATGCCACATAGCAAGCAACAAGAAATTAAGCTACTTCAACCAAACGTACCAACAAAGCATATGGAAGTGATCTACTCAAGATTCTTGACAAAAGATGAACACTGATCTACGGCTAATTCACAACATAACAGGTCCAAACAAGCATGGCAAAAGAGCAAAATATATCAGCTTCACAGACTTAGTGACCATGAGCCAAAAAGGATCAGAAGATACGATGGCACCCACGTAAACATAGCAAGTTTCATTACAGATTTCAGACTTGTAAATACAGATAAACTAAGCATACATCCGTCAAAGGACATGGTAAATACAGATAACAAGTAGGCATGTTTAAGAGCTCAAAGCACTCACTACAGAGCCTTGCATGATAAACTAAGCATACATCCGTCAAGAAGACATGGCATAGAATCTATACATGGCAAGAACAACATCATAGCATACATGGATCAACTACAACAACCTTGGCAAAATTGAATAACATGTAAACAATCTGCCAGGAAACATTTTATAGCAAAAGTAGAGCTCGATTGACTCAAGCTATGGCACTCCATAATTGCAAACAAAGGCATTGATGGATGGAGCATAACTATATGTCCAAAACATCCTTAATGAAGTATCTCAAAATATGCATGGATCGCTCGGTAGCATCAAGTAAACATGGCATAAAAATATCAGCTAAACAGGGGCTGAAATCAGCAACATCAGCAAGCCTAGTTTGCATGCTTGTGCTAGTCACAACAGAGATCACAAAAATACATGGCATACACCCCTTTAAAGATGGCATGGCATATTGCAAAACACATGTAGGACTCAAATTCATAGGGTGCACACATCTATCATGGCAAAAATAACAAAAGTGCATGTTCTGTTAAGAAACAGAAACTAACATCACATAGCCTTCTTCTAACAGCATTTCGGGCATCAAGATGAGCTCAAATGAAAATGATGCAATGAGGTGAAATTATCTACTCTTCGAGGCGAACATTTCGATATATTATACGTGCAAAATGGAGCTACAGATGCAAAGATATGCTACGTTGAAAATGCCACGAAATAATCTCCGGACGAAAAACTTAGACGAGATTCGAGGGGGAGAAAGTCAACCCCGATGCACGCGAACCGAGGACGGCCGGGATCCGATTGGATCTCGCCGGACGAAGGCAGGGGACGGTGGCGGAGGGGGCGGCGGATCCGGGCCGGGAAGGCCGGGCGTCATGGAGGAGGTGGCCGGCGCCCGGGCGGCAGCGCGGGCGGCGAAGCGGCGGTGGCAGCCGGAAGCGGGCGGCGGCGCGGCAGGCGAACGGCGACGGCAGAGAGGCGGCGGAGGGCGCGCCCGAGTGGGCGGCGCGGCGCGCGGGCGCGACTGGCCGGAGGGCTCACTGGCCCGGGCGGGCGCGAGGGCGGGCGAATCGGGGACCCAGGCTCACGTGGCGCCCGAGAGGCGGTGGGGAGGCGCGGACGTGTCCGGCGCGCGGGGTTTCGTCCGGCGCGAGGTAGGGGAAGGCTAGGGTTAGACCCGAGATTGGAATGGGAGTTTGCTTAAATAGGCATGGAGGGAGCTAGGAGAGTCCAAATGAGGTGTAGTTTTCGCCCACGATCGTGATCGAACGACGGAGAGCATGGAAGTGACTTAGATGGGTTATTGGGCTGTTTTGAAGGGGTGTTGGGCTGCAACTTAAAAAGAGGCCTTTGCGAGAGTGCGGTTAACCGTTGGAGCACCAAAGCGAGCTCAAATGACCCCGAAACTTGGCCGGGTGGCTCTACGGTGGTATAACAAGGCCACTTGACAAACCTCGGTCCATTCGAGAACGTTTAGTACCCGCTCACGGAAAAAGCGTAAAAGGGGACGCCGGGGAACATAGGAGTCTTGGGATTGCAAAAGCGGACAACGGGAAAAATGCCGGAATCATAGAGACGAACACGTATGCAAATGCGATGCACATGATGACATGATATGAAATGCATGACATGGACAAAATGCAAAAAGAAGGAAAACCCAACCACGGAGGGAATATCATATCACAATGCCGAAAACGGCCAGAGTTGGAGATACAAATATGGAGAGTTACATCCGGGGTGTTACAACACTCCACCACTACAAGAGGATCTCGTCCCGAGATCTAGGACTGAAAGAACTCCGGATATTAGAACGGAGGTGATCCTCGCGCTCCCCGGTGGCTTCACGGTCGGATTGGTGTGACCACTTCACTTTCAGGAATTTGATTGACTTGTTGCGAGTCTTGCGCTCGGTTTCTTCAATAATAGCAACGGGGTGCTCATGATAAGAGAGATCTTCTTGAAGGTCAATTTCTTCGAAGTTGATAGTGCGTTCAGGAGTCTTGAAGCACTTGCGAAGCTGTGACACGTGGAACACATCGTGCACATTCGCGAAGTTGGACGGAAGCTCAAGTTGATAGGCGAGATCGCCTCTTTTGCCAATGATCTTGAAAGGACCCACGTATCTTGGGGCAAGCTTCCCTTTGATACCGGGCGGCAGAGTGCCTTTCATTGAGAGACGCGGAGGTAGACATGGTCTCCGATTTCCAAAAGCCACATCACGATGCTTGTCATCATAATAGCTCTTCCGTGCGATTGCGCGGCTTTGAGATTCTCACGAATGACTTTGCACATTTCTTGACACGTGATCAAGTCATTGCCAAGAAGTTGGCGTTCACCTGTCTCGGACCAATTGAGAGGAGTACGGCACTTTACGCCATAGAGAATTTCGAATGGGGCCTTGCGAACTTCGCTTGGAAGCTGTTGTTGTATGAGAACTTCGGCATATGGAAGACAATCTTCCCATTTCATACCGAAGGAAATGACACAAGCCCTGAGCATATCTTCAAAGGATTTGATTTACTCGCTCGACTTGGCCACTTGTTTGAGGATGGAAAGCTGTGCTGAAAGCGAATGTTGGTGCCCATGGCCTTCGGAAAGAATCCCAAAACTTGGAGGTAAAGATGCCGCCACAGATGCGAAGAGATCACTTGTGGAATGCCGTGCAAGGAGACAATCCTGGATGTGTATAGCTCACGCCAAGCCCGAGCTGCTGTGATGGATTCTTTGATAGGAAGAAAATGAGCCACTTTAGTAAGCTTGTCAATGACAACGAAGATAGCATCATTTCCACGCTTGGACTTAGGAAAACCAGTCACGAAGTCCATTTCGATATGATCAAACTTCCATTCCGGAATAGCAAGAGGTTGGAGGAGACCAGCTGGTCGTTGGTGTTCTGCTTTCACTCTTCTGCAGACATCACACTCATTCACGAATTGAGCAATCTCTCTATTCATTCGAGTCCACCAATATGACTGCTTGAGATCATGGTACATCTTAGTACTTCCAGGATGAATGGATAGAATCGAATTGTGTGCCTCGTTCATAATGACTTTCGTAGATCACCCTTAGGAACCACAATCCGGTCCTCGAAGAAAAGAGTATCTTTGTCATCAATGTGGAAGCACTTGTATTTGGAAATGCCCTTGTCGATACCACGTTTCACCTTTTTTCACCATGGTATCCGGAAGTTGAGCCTCCACGAATCTGATCTTCCAAAGTAGAGAGACTATGAGGTTGGCAAGAAAGCCTTGAGGAACAACTTGAAGATTCAGCTTGCGGAAAGCTTCACAAAGATCCGGTTGGAAGGGCTTGAGGATTAAACTGTTGCAATAAGCCTTCCTGCTCAAAGCATCTGCAATCACATTCGCCTTGCCTGGAGTATATTCAATACTTGGGTTGTACTCTTGAATCATTTCGACCCATCGAGTCTGCCTGAGGTTGAGGTTGGGCCGAGTGAAGATATACTTAAGGCTCTTGTGATCGGTGAAAATGTCCACTTTCCTTCCCAACAAGAGATGTCTCCATGTTATCAATGCATGGACAACTGCCGCCAACTCAAGATCGTGAGTGGGGTAGTTCTTTTCGTTGAGCTTCAATGACGAGAGGTATAGGCCACAACTCTCTTCTCTTGCATTAACACAGCAAGAGACCTTGAAGAAGAAGCATCACGGAAAACTTCAAATGGCTTGGATTCATCGAGGAGGAGTCAAGGCAGGGAGTCAGGCATGAAGTTTCTCTTTGAGTGTTGAAAGCAACGTCACACTCGGGAGACCGGACATACTTCACATGCTTACGGAGGAGGTTGGAAAGAGGCCGCAATCTTAGAGAAGTTCTCAACGAATCTTGACAATAGCTTGCAAGACCAAGAAAATCATGGAGCTGCTTGACATTCCGAGGAGGTTCCCAATTCACAATTGCGGACACCTTCTCGGGATTAACAGCGATGCCCTTGGCGGAGATGATATGACCAAGATAAAAGCACTTCATCAAGCCAAAATTCACATTTGGAGAACTTCGCATAGAATTTATACTCTCTGAGCTTGTCGAGCACCAATCGCAAATGTTTGGCATGATCCTTCTTATTCTTGGAGAAGACCAAAATATCATCAAGATAGACCAGAACGAATTCATTGGTGTAGGGGTTGAAAATGAAGTTCATCATTCGAGAGAATGTTGGAGGAGCATTGACAAGGCCGAAAGACATGACAGAGTTGGAGATACAAATATGGAGAGTTACATCCGGGGTGTTACACCCTAGCTCCTAAAATTGTAGGCTTAGCGATCGACCAGACAATAGTCGACATACATTCAGGCCTCATTTGGTTCATAGGGTAGGAAAATCATAGCAAAAGTACAGAGAACGTGCAACACAAAATCATAGCGGTCAGAGGCGTACTCCCTCTGTTCCAAAATAGATGACCTAGGTGGGCTAGTTTGGCCTAGTGGGTTTCGGTGATATGGCGTGATGCAGTGCCGTCCGATCTTCGCGTGTGGTAGCAGTATTGCGGGTACGATAAGTTTTCTTGAAGAAGCGGAATTCAACGGAAGTCATGATGGTTCCTTCGTCCAACAACTTCTGATTGGGAAAGGTTGGGCCTGCGATACGTAGGGAGTGAACCAGGATAATTTTGTGCATGGCAGGTGGACGGGATGGTCGATGCCCACATGTCGGCGAATGAAAGTATTCTTTCCGATGAGGACGAGCAACGAGTATTCATTGTTTATTTTGATGAAAGCTATTGTCTCCACTTTATTACTCCTTGACTTTGTCAATGCCTCTCTCTCCTCCACATAAGAGGGACTACTTGCTGTGCATGCGGCCGGAGTGGGCGTCTTGAGGGGCCATGGCGGTGAGCGAGCTCAGGAAGCGGTCCGGACTCCAGCATGGCCCACCTCACATTATCACCATATATTTCTTGGAGTCCGTCTTGTGACAATGGCGATCTCTTCTCCCTCCCCCGTTTCTCTCTTCTCAGCCGACGCCCGCCAAGCAATTAGATTTTGGCTATCGATGGTTTATTCTTTTTTGAGGAATCGACGGTTTATTCAATTACGGTCCCACATGTCAGTGAAATTGCAAGACAACGCGTGTCCCCTACGGTGAGTGGGCGTGCGAGCCGGACTGTCGGGTTACAACGCGTCTGAGTCGTAAGTGTGCCGCCTTTTCCTTTAGAACTTGCGAAGCTTAACATTTTCGAGCGATCGATCGATAGAAATCGAGAACAAAATAGCCGAGGCGGTGCTTTCCCGCTCGTTAAGCGGGCTAGTTCGAGTGATATGGCGTGCTCTGATGTCGTCCACTTGCTCCATTTTTATGTAAGCAAGAGTTTACACTCTTCTGTGGGAGGAGTCTGGAAACACCGCGGATCTGATTTTGATCGAGGGATAACTATTCCTGCCAAATAATGGAGGATTGTTAGCGATTATAGCATGATAGTTAGGGCATCTCCGGTATTTGGCCCTAATTTACACCGGCATCTGTCCAGGGACAGCGATGGATGCCATCGATGCTGCCCGCATAACTTTCGACAACCATATGAACTAACGGACGAAATTCATGCAAACAAAGCAAATTTCAAATTAACGGATGAAATTAACCGGATGAAATTCATTACATTTGAAAACTTTTCCTACAAACTGGACGAAATTCATTACATATTTCGCACAAACCGTACTAAACCTACTGTAAACCTAATCTAAACGATCGCCGGCGCCCGACCACCTTGTCCGGCCATGAACCCGAGAAAGCCGGCCATTGCCTTTGCCTCCTCCTCATCCGCCTCGATAACCTCCTCCTCCGGCCGGAGCACAAGGTTATGAAGATTTCCGCCTCCACATCGCCGTCAAGCGGCTATTCGGCCGCCAATGTTTACCCCACCAAGCTTGGCGTCGACTGAGTGGAGTAGCGGTGGCCTTCCCGGGACCAGAGCGGCTGTGACCTACCATGTACTACTCTTCCTGCGCTGCGGCGCGCCACGTCGCCCGGCTTCGTGGTCGTGGCGGCGGAGGGCGGCCCAGGGGTGCCGGTGATCTCGCTTCGTTTGCTCCTGCGACGATGCGTCGAAGAGAGCTTTGAGCGCGCCCGGGCGGAGCTGCCGATGTCCTCGTCTGCTCTGCGACAAGACGTCCAAGAGAGCTTTTGGGCGCCAGAGGCCATGGTTGAAGTGGTGCTGATAGAAGGAAGGAACCGGAGGAGAATAAGTGTGGGTCTTTGGCTATGGCTGGGAGCTGGGGCTCAAGTTAATATAAGCGGGCGAATGGCAATGAGCAGCTGCGGCTGACAGATGGACAATCGGCGTCGGAGTAGGTTCGTTGGGCGTGAATGCGGACGCTGCTTGATGACTTAACTGCAGATGCGTTTGGAATTCTTGACATGTGGGCCCAACGGGCGCGTCGCACACCAATTGCACCTGCGATTAAGTCCGGTGAATGCGGGATTGACATTACGGAGAGGCGGTGACCGTTTGAGCGGGAAGCGCCCGGCGATGGAAGGGGTTTCGGTGTGCAGTGGCACTAAGATCGATCGCTCACGATAGTACATACTCCGTACCATACTACCATAGTACCCTCTAGCTTAGGCTGTTTTATAGATTGTCGTTGTGATGGACGATATACATGAGCAAGGCGGTCCAAGTATGACCGTTGGTGTTGAGCCAGGTGAATACATGCTCGATGTTCGCGTAGGCCTCCATCAAACGTCTAAACAGTAATGTCAGGCACCGTCGGGGCGCGCACGTGATGGGCTCGCCATTTGCGTTGTGCCATGAGCAGGACTTTGATTTAGAGGGTGACGTGCATGCATTAGCATGCTTTGACAGCGTGAGCGTGAGTGTCTGACGCGAAGTATTTTATTTTCATTTGGCTGACGAGGGTGCATTGCAATGATTTAGTCCGTGGTTTGATTCCCCACATACGCATAATTTTGGTTTTACAGATTTCTTTCTCCATTCACAGGTAGGCCAGCGTAGATAGATAAAGAACACGAGCTAATGAGGCGCATGCGGACTGTTTGACTGGTCAACCATACAAATCTGGAGCTATACGCTGAGCCAGCGACCGTGATAATCACCATATCTCGTATACAATGATCAAAGTGAGCTATCAAGACAAGTTCGATGACCGCCAATGCATTTTACTCATTAATAAATGACCAGGATTGAAGGGAATCCTAATTTGCTTCGTCTTCTGTCCTTGAGCTCTTGACAAACCAATGCACTATACGGTTGTCCGGACACTCCACCCGGAAAGCTCTCACTAAGCGCCATTGATGCCACCGTCGCACACTAACGGTAAAGCAGCGATGGCATCCGCCAGCGCCAAGTTAAATTCGCCCACGAACGCACACAAAATGGTAGGGAAGCGATGGCATCCCGCCGTGCGAAGTTCATCGCCGCTCAGCGACCTCACAACTATGTGGGAGGAATTTGAAGATGCCAAGGCGAATGGGTGGTAGAGCAAGAAGCGGCCAAAAGCCGCCTGCAGAGAGCGGAAAAGTCGAAGCACTCAAGAAAAGAGAGGCCCGCCCGCCAAGAAGAAAGAAAAGGACGCACGCCTCTGCCGGAGAGGTCGCCCGGAGATCCAAGCACGGTGGGGTGTCGGCCGACAAAGCTGGGAAGCGAGAACGACATCGTCTGGCCAGCATGTGAGAAGTAGTAGTACTAGTAGTTAGTGTGTGTGTGTACGTATGCGAGTACGAGCATGTACCAGTACTACTAGTTACTACTGTAGTTTTTAGAGCAAATTACCGATTACATTATCCTAGACTAAATGGAAAAATTCCTATCCTATGCATCAAATGGCATCTCTTTCTCTATAGGAATTGAGATGCATGTCATCTCACTTCCTATGATTTTCATATTCCTATCCTATGAGCGAAAGGAGGCCTCTTGTTGGAGTAAATACTATAGCTAGCGATCTTCTGTACAAATGCAGTGGTTTTTCTTCAAGAAGCGGGATTCAACGAAGTCATGATGGTTCCTTCGTCGAGCAACTTCAAAGTGGGAAGTGGGCACTGTGATTTGTGGCTCATTAGTCATTATTCTTTGCGGGCGACGACTGGGTGACTCTCCTTGGAGTTCTGCGTGCATGGCAAGTGGACCGGGATGGTCGACGTCGCACATGTTGGCGAATGGAAGTATTCTTTCCGATATCGAGGAGCAAGGAAACGCGTGGTATAGTATCACTTTGCTGATTGGTTCGCAAAAAATAGTATCATGCCGATTTATAATTATTTTTTATTTGATGAATGCTAGTGTTTCAACTCTTACAATGAAAGGGTGCCAAATCGACCGTGCTGGATGTCCCTGCGTCGGTGAAAGGAGTGGGACATGAACAGCGTGGTAGAGCCCAGCGTAAAAAAACAGCGTGGTAGAGCGTCTCCACTTCTTCCACTTACGGGTGGAGACCACACGTAGTAGTACTTAGTGGTATGAACGATACAAAGTGCGACACGGAGAGAAAGACACGTCTAGTTGGAAGGTCTCGGGGCATACACGTAAACAAATATAAAAGTTAATATGTGCCTCCAACTAATATAGTAGTAGTAGAGTACTTGAGCACGCACTCCATAACATCACCGTGAATTGCACGTACAACATTTAGTGGTAGTACGTAGTAAGAGACAAATGCCGCCCAAGAGTTCCCTTCTCGACCTACTTTTGGGTGTTTGGTAGAGTGTATGGAGGGTGCATGAGTCCACACTAGTTTAGCACAAATACACTAGAAGCATGCATGAAGAGAGCATGCATGAAGAGGGTGTTGAGTTGAGCATGCATGAAGAGGGAACAACTATCTTTGAGGCGAGCATGCAACCAAACACACCATGTATGCCACGCATGTTCATACCATTTGTGCCTTTCTACTTCACTTCTTGCGCTACATTACTCAGGTTCGTCGTCCACTCCACAGGTACATGTCCGTCTAAGTAGTTCCAAAGGTACACGTGTTCTTCATATAGATGGAGCGATCGCTGCATAACACATGCGCCTTGATGCTAGATGTCTCGCGTGTTGGCAAAAGGATGAACAAAGCTCACGTAAAAAATAGAGTGGAAGAACATAGATTCCGGACGTGAGAAGGAGCAAGGAACCTCGTGGTGGGCGTCTGCACTCATAATATTTAATATTATTCAGCGATATAAAATTAACCAATCATCTCCACAATGGTACGGAAGAGTACGAAACACGGCAGCCAGTGTAGTTACATCATACTAGTACATGGCTAACCCACGCTATCACCATATTTCTTGGCTTCCGTGTGACACATATCTCTAGTAATCCAGCACATGTATCGCTTCTCCCTCCTCGTCTCTATCAAAGTGCGGCGGCTGGCGTTTCTACAAATCTATTAAGGTCGGTTAACTATCACATGTTAGCGACATGCCAAGAGCATTCTAAAAAAAATTCCTTTCACGTTCCGTTTTCAAAAATAAAAAAATCCTTTCACGTACGAATTTGCTTGTATGCTTTGAGCAACTTGCATGTCCTATACTGCTCCTGTTTGATACTCTAACTTAGCTAGAGGTTAGACTAACTCATGACTAACCCTGAACTAACTGTAGCCAAAGAGGTGTTTGGGTGACAGGGTTAGATTGACAATAAATGCACTTCATGGACAGAGAAAAGTGATTTTTCAGTGGTCCCAATGAGAACTATCTCCAGTTAGCACCTCTTGGGTGGGATAGTTTTTTTGGTGGGTTCGGTGCAACTTGCTCCAATTTAAACCCTCATGCTTGGATACTTTAGGGCTATTTGAGCCCCAACTTAGCTCAAACTAACTCTAACCCATTGATCCAAACAGGGCCTATGGCCGATCTCGGCCTGGAGCGATCGCGTGCACCGAGGCGGCGCTCTCTCGGCCGTCAGCGCCACTTCAAAGCCGGCGCCCGGTGAGAGGTCGCCTCCGCTCTAGCCGGGCATTAATGTGGCATCGACGCTCAGTATGACGCTGACCGTTTCACGCCGGAAGCGCTGCTACCGCAAGGAGTATAGGTTTTGAATCGTTTCATGTGTAGTACTGGTAGTTTGCAAAACTACTCAATTATTGCACTCAGTTTCCTAAGAAAGTGTGGTAAAAAACGTTACTCCACAGCCCGCTTCCCTTCTCCTTCCTGCTCATGATTTACGTGGCCATGTTAACGTGGTTGTGTCAAAAAAATGTCACTTCCTGCTCGTGATTTGCGTTATATAATTACAAGCAAGATTCTCGTGCATTGCATGGAACATCAATATGCATTTTTTTTACAAAACACCTGTTGTGATTGACCCATGCAGGAGTAATCCCATGTGTAAAAACTAATGATATCTCGAGAATTTTATCGGAAAACTGGTATCTCGAGAATGTCATCGAAAAAATGAAAGATGAGAGATAAGGCAAGGAGGAGTGGAGGCGTGGTGGTGGTGAGTGGTCGGAATGGGCGGAGGCATGGGGATGGGCCAGGCGCCCGGCAAAGCGGCAGCGGACACCATGCATGCTAGATTGTTCCAGAGACTTATTCCTTTTTTAATTGCTGAGCAATGAGGTTGCGGGAGATAATGATGTGGAGAGGTGCGGGTATCTTTTGTAAAATTATCATAGTTTGCTTCCTATCCGTCAGATATAGATCATACGGTCTGTATTACAAGATGGCAGGCACACCATCATCGCCAACTCGTTTTTTATAAGTGCAGATGATAAGTTTCTTGACTACTAAAGTAAAGTGGAATCTGTCCATGTTATGCAAGTAAATAAAGGTGATTGTTTATCATACGGGTAAGGTTGGATGAAGGGTGGTAGGAACAAATGCTCCGCCTAGAGCATGTGTGTGTGAGATGGAGTCTTAGTGTGTGTGTGTGGTGTGTGTGTGTGTGTGTGTGTGAGAGAGAGAGAGAGAGAGTTGGAGTCTTATTTTGTGTGTGTGAGAGAGAGAGAGAGATGGAGATGGAGTCTAAGTGTGTGTGTGGGGGCGTGTGTGTGTGTGTGTGTGTGTGTGAGAGAGAGATGGAGTCTTAGTGTGTGTGTGTGTGTGTGGGGGCAGTGTGTGTGTGTGTGTGTGTGTGTGTGTGTCGCGGGGTCCCCAGTGGCGGATGTAATTTAAGTGTGTATGGCTTCATCATAGAGAGGTGATGTGTATGGCAGAGGCCACCAACGATGGGGTCGAGAGAGAGAAAATGCCGTGGGGAGGGAAGAGAAGGTGCATGCTCGTGAGAGGAGTCGACATCGAGAGAATGTGTTTGTTCGAGAGACACCAAGGAAGACTACTATATATCGATGGTGCATGTAGGCGGGAATTAAACAAAGGGATGGTCTTATTGGTTTCGGGGATATAGGGGAAGGGTGAGAGGCGGCGGGGGTAGGTAGAAGTAGATTGTTAAGTGTGAGTGTGTGTTTTGCCCATCCGGTGGAAGTTATGTGAACAAAAGAGGAGAATGATTCGATGTGGCGTTAGGATTGAGGGTAATTAACTACGTATGGAGACATAGAGACCTTGAGCGTGCATGTGTGAGAGGTATACATGTATACGTGGGATGTGTGTGTGTGTGCTTGTGGCGCATGATCGAGATAAAAGAAAGAAGACATAAGTCCTAAGATCAACGACATGGGAGAGACGGATCGGTATGACAATATGCATGCATGTGAGAATGCAAGGAAGAAAGTCCGACAATTGAGCATGTGTTTTTGTCTTTAAGAGATAGTGGCGTGGGCTAGAGCATGCATCTATGGCGGCGGAGAGGGGTGGCCATAGCGATTGTGCAAAAGAGATCAACCTATAAATGCATATGTATGGATAGACATATATAGTGTGGGTGATAGGAAGCAAGACTCCGTGCGAGAAAGAAATGTTGACAGAGAAACTACAGATAGATACAGAGATGGAGATGCTAGCTAGAGAGACATCCGTTAGTTTGAGTGTCGGAGATGACCGTCGGGTGGTTCAACGGGTGAAGTTATATATGTGTGTGAGAGGGCACTTGACTGCATGTAGAGAGACACATATGTAGTGTGCGTGATAGGAATCAAGAGTGAGGGCGAGGAAAGAAGGTTGATGGAGAAAGCAGATAAATAGAAAGATAAAGATGCTAGCTAGTGTGCTACTGGAGATAGAGTCGAGTGGATCGGAAGGCTGGGTTATGTGTGTGGGTGTGAGAGAGATAGAGAGAGGGTGCATGTGAGTCACATACAAATAGATATGTCGAGAGAAATGAGATCCAGGAGAGGCGGAGTTTTGTGTACTGCGAGAGAAAGATATTTCTAGCGAGGTGATAGCTAGAAAGACATATGAGGAACGCATAAGATATCTCTAGGGAGAGAGGGTGTGTTTGAGCGACATACAAGAGAACAATGGAGAAATATGAGACCACAGGAGACAGAGTTTGTGTTTGTGTGTGAGAAAGAGATATTGAAGAGGAAGAGTCATAGGTTCTCATATCTAAGGAGCGAAAGACATCTCTGTATGAGGCGTCTGAGTGGCACACATGGGAATAGTTGAGAGAAATGAGACCCCGGAGACAAAGTTTTGTGTTTGTGTGAGAGAAAGAGATTCCACATGGAGAATCATAGCTAGAGACACATAGCAGAGGCGAGATATACTTAGAGAGAGATAGAGTGATGAAGGTCGAGGAGAGAGTACCGTCGATGTGTTAATGAAGATAAAAGATCATTGTCGACATACAGGTAGTACGAGAGATGCACGAGAGGCGATGAGCAGCGTATAGGTCCGAGAGAGATAGTCCTATATAAGCATGAGTGATAGCTATATGAGACGAATATCTGAATTAAAGGGATTCAAATATTTAAAGCTGGAGATCACGACATCGATAATATCATAACGCATAAATTGGTGTATCAAACATGCATATTCATTTGAATTTGGGCACATGTGTAATGTTATATAGTTTATCAATATTGGTGATCCATAGATTCTTCAATTACAAACAATGCATGGTTTATATGCAATTAATGTCTAAACGGGATTACACTATATGTTGTGTGTGTGAAACACATTATACATGTTTGAGAAGTTAAAAAACCGCATGAAACACACATTAATTGGAGACAGTTAGCGAGGAATGCTTACATTGGATTTCAACATAAAGTGGTTTCAAATATTTGAAAATCCAAATTGATGGATACAACCTTATGAATCGGAGATCATGCCATTTGTAAACCATATTTATGTATAAATGGTGTTGTGCTTTTGAAAGTATATATAAAGAAATGATGTATATAGAATGTAATTCCAATTGAAAATGGATCCCTTGAAAAAAATAGTAGAATACAAGCAGGATTCGAATTGAGTTGGCACGGTAAATGTGCATCAGCAAAATTTGAACGAAGCGGGGAAAAGTCGCGATAACCCGAAACCAAAATCTGCGAGATGGAAATCACTACTGCCTATCCCTGCCACGCAAAGCCTATCTGCTGGATATCTATAGGTTTCGATAGGGGTAGGTTTGTAATTTCACCCAAACGTGACGTAACCGCCTCTCACCCGGATTCATACACGGTGGGCGCCAAAACACTGATGTGCCCTCGGCCAAAATCGACTCCCTCCCGATTCATATTCATACGGTGGGCGCCAAAAACAAACTCTAAATCGGCAAATATTTGGTGTATGCGAGATTACCGTCCTATCCCCAACCGACTAATGTTGCTCTGATGTAGTAGAAATTTGAAACGGGGGCTAAGTTTGTAAATTTCCTCGCATTTGAGACAAGCGCGCCCTGAATACATGGTTCCCCCCTTCTTCTCTACCTCCCTTTTCCTCATTCGTACTCCGTGGGCGCCAAAACACCCTCTCCGCCCCACCCTCCTCCATCCGCCGCCGTCCGCCACCCCATCCACCATCGTCCTCCTCCACCATGCCGGAGCTGATACCCCGACGCCGCCGTCCATTACAAGAGATTGACCTCTCTCATCCACGCCTTCGGACCGGGATCCTTGCATCCCGCCCTCTCACTTCATCCCCGTCATCGTCCACCTTGCCGGGCGCTCATACGATTCTCGTCCACGGCCTGCCGCCACCATCTACCCTCCTAGATCTGCTTCCACGCCGCCCGATAGCCATCGCTACCGCAGCACCGTCAAATTCTCGGCGAGATCGTACTGCAGCGCCGCACCGATTGGCGGTACTCTTTTCGTATCTGCTCAACTTATTTATCGCAGCAAGAAAATAGATCGCCACTGCTTTACTCACGATTTCTTGTCTTGGTTGAGAAGTTGCCTTTGTCCGGTTTGCACATTCAGATCCACCATGGCACGCTTATGGTTTTCCCCTTTTATATTCCACACTAGTTAATCACAGTAGACTAAATTTCAAAATTGGGTCAGTCGATTTTTCAGAGCTCGCCGGAGTTCGCCTTTGCGATCCAAGGGGATCGGGGGGTTGTGGGGCCTCGCCGAACAAAGATAACTCAACACGCGTGGGGGGTGGGGCTGGCTGAGGAAAACAGGCGGCGGGGGCGGTGGTCCGGCCGGCGGCCCGTCTTGATGTTCTGTATGGGAAGAATCGAGAGGCGAGGAAGAAGAACGGTTAGGAGACGTGGGATCTTCATCCAACCGCTTTGAAATGGTCGAGAGATAGCTGGAGTTGCATTCTTAATGCGCTCTGGTTCATCATGTGTGGGCACTGCGCAACCAACATTTTATTATCCAAAATCTGCTTGCTCTTCTTTACCATGTTCCATAGTGCTTTGGCTCAGTCACGTGATCGATAGGCTTTCAATTACTAAGCGGCAATACAACACACCGTATTTTCAAGCCAGTTCCACTTTCCCAATTTATATATCGTGGTTATGGTGTACCCCTGTTATGTACACTATGATCTGCCTAGTTGCTGTGTGCTCTTGTTATCATCGTTTGGCAATAAACTCTCTATACAGTATATTATGAACCTATCATTTGCCAGCTATCCTTACTTCTGGAGCCTATTTTTTTGTACTTGTGCGGATTATATAAATGCACGCATACGATATTACAGCACATATGAGGTCTCTCATCGAGAATCCAAAGGATAGCACATAAGTGTTCTGAGCGCCCCTATATTAGAATATCATCTGCATTACAAAAGATAATCTCGCAACTATTTATGTTTTATGGTTCTCGGATATTATACGCAATTACGGTGAATATCGAGAATCCGCGCATCGGAAGAATATTTTGGAATAGTGCAATGACTTACAAAATTGGCACCAAGGCATTGAGTGCCATTACGAAGCAATGAAACTCGTGACTGCTCCCACCTGTTGATTCTTGTTCAGAATATCATCCTAATGATTATTCTAACCTCAAGGAGTCAAAGGCAGATGGCCTGTCCTGTTCACCCATCAAGGTGCCTGTTCTAATTTGGCAAGGTTTTATTGATTGCACGTATCTTGCATATGTTGTCTTGCATTTCTTCTACTTTGTTGCACCACCATCTTCTTAGTTTACTCATCATATAACTCGAGATGCCATGCCCATCCATTATCAATACATATTCCCACTACTGGGGACAAGGCAAGCAGCAACGCGGGTTTTAGGTGTATCAGTAGCGCGGGTAGCGGCGCTACTAATAAGGCGCTTCTGACTAACACATAGCGATGGCAGCGTGCTCACCTGGCGCTCTTTGCTACACAAGTGTAGCAGCAGCGCGATTAGTGGAAGCTCGCTCTCGCTAGTAGCTCTAGCGCACTTTTCACCGGACGCCTCTTTTCTATCATGTCGCGCGCTGCTAACTTTTATACACTCGCTACTGCTAATTTAAGTAGTTTTTTGTTTTTTTTCGGCATATTTGTTTTGTATTTGAACAGGCTTTATAGAAGAATCTTTAGCACATAGAAATGTCATCATGATACACATACAAATGCCTGCGAGACCACAAATGTAATCGTAGCATATACATACAAATAGTCTCATCATAATCATCATCCAACACAAAGTGGTATCTTGTCATCATCTCAAAAATAGCGATACATGCAAGTCTCGAATACTTGTAACTACAACAACGTCATCCATCTAAACAAAGGTATACGCAAGAAGAGCTATCACTATGAGTGAGAGAAGAACTATGCAGTACATGAGGTGGCGATTACGAGTCCTCTCTCGGCGCTAGCGTGAACCTCAAGTAACTAGCTTCTCCTTCTTATGCCTTTTGAAGCCTTTATGGCTGGCGCTCGTGAACCCATTCACTTGCGCCTAACACTCATGCCACTCGTTGTACACCGGAACCTTCCCTTTGTACACGACATAACAATTCCATCTCGCCATCAAGAAACTAGGTATCTGTTAGAGATGCATGTTCATGAAGAGGATGTACAATCATATATATGCAACAAAATATACTAGAGCAACACCGAAAAAGATAGGGTTAGCAACTAGATGCAACATACAGTATGCAAATTAATTAACTAGAGGCACGCAGGTCATCGTGCATAAACTAACAAAGTAGCGTTACGCCAAGTTCGGCGGGGACCATGGACATCACAAAGTTTCATCGCTACAAAAAGTATACAAGTTCAACCGAGCACATATCATCATCATCGGCATCATAAATCACTAGAAGTTCCATCCTTCCATATCATCAAGGATGAACCCTAGCTTCTTGAGCGGCGTGAGGTCTGGGCGTTGCATGCCTATGCGAGTTCGGACGTCGACTCACGATATAGGGCCGTGGTGGAACATCCCCTTCTCATCGACGACTTCTTTCATGATGATCGTCGCAATGTCGCTTTGGATGCGAAGAAGTCATCTCTAAATTTATAATCCGCTTCTCCATGAGATTCTAGCCACTTGTGGATATGATCATCATTTCGCTTCTTATCTGAAGCTTTTGGTGATCCGTGTTGAACTGAATCATGAGATGGACGATGTAGAATCCATCCTTCTTGCTTTGTTTTTGGGACATGGATGCAGGAGAAGTTAGTTTTATGCGTGAAACCCATCTTCTTGTTCCTTTGTTTCCTGATCTGCGTGGCCACCTCTAAAGCTGAAGCCTTGGAGAGCATCATCTAGAATATTCATTATGTGGGTGTAGTCTTTTATCTCGTAGTCTCTGGAAGGGTCAAAATACACGGCGTGGGAGACTTGCGGGTAAAGAAACGATAAGGACGGGCGCCCATTGCTCTTGAGGAAAAGAAACCTCAAATTATTCCCCATATGAGAGAGAAGGAATGATTGGAATGTACGAAAGGGTTGTCCGAAACTGACTTAGTTTGGATGATAAGGCACGAGGACAATTTCCCGGTCCTTATTCTGTACCATGAAGTTTTGGAGGTACTCCCTAGCAGTTTCACCCGCTCAAAGTCGCCGAGACTCAAGAAAGACTCGTGCATGTAGTACGGATCCGCCACATAGATTTGCGAGACTTCTTCACTCTTCACGACGGAGCTCATATGTAGCGCAAATAGGCGGACGATTGTAAAATTGAGCCGCCTTGTTAGAAACATCTCAAAGATATGGTCAAACCGCAGGAAGAACACCTCCGCGGGCCATGTCTCGACGTAGCACTTCCCCTCGGGCACACGAGCCGCGTATGTGGGATATCCTGGATCCTTTGAGGCTAGTAGGCTTTTCTCAGTCGAAAGCACATGGTCGTGCAGTCTCCTAAGATCACCTGATAGTGCCTCCAGCGGTTTCGGCGGTAGCATCGGCTCGCCCGTGAGATGGAACATGACCGCACCTTTCACAGGTACACGCTCTTCAGAATGCATCATCTGGCTGCTATGTGCTCTGGCTTGTTTGGAGGCCGTTATCTTCCCCGATCTCTTCATCTTCTTTTTCTTGGGCACACCTTCCAGACCCTTCCTTAACCCCTGCCCCAGTGTTCCCGGGCTAAATCTTTGTCTGACCCTCGTGCCCGGCTAGTTGAGCCTGTGTTGAGGCGGCAGCTTCGAGCGTGTCTGTGAGGATTTCATGAAGAGAGACTTTTGCACTCCTACTCGACCCTGCCCGGCATATCATCCATATCCTCATTAGCAAGTTGATAGCCCGATTCGTCATATGGTTGACTCATCATATCTATGTCACGGTCATACGCGTTTGTATTGATGTAATCCATAGGGTCGACCTCCTTCTCATCATCCATTCTACATTCTCTGAGGAGAAATTACATTAGCCAATACTATTGCACCCCTTCATCATGTCGTCTGCCGCTCTCACGGCACTTCAGGAGCTAGTAATTGCGTAGGCGGGGTGGTGGTCTCCGCACATGCTTGTTGATGTGTGGTTATTGGTGTGCTCTCGGCCGGCTCCAGACGAATAAGATTCTTCGGCCATAGCAGCACCCAACCATTGCAGCTTCCAATCCGCGGCGGGGTCTCGTCGTCCGCTCCCACATGCTGTACTGGAGGAGGCAAATCCTCGTGCCCTGATTTCCACCTTTGGTCA
Source organism: Aegilops bicornis (assembly GCA_021605145.1). Taxonomy (NCBI): domain Eukaryota; kingdom Viridiplantae; phylum Streptophyta; class Magnoliopsida; order Poales; family Poaceae; genus Aegilops; species Aegilops bicornis. The sequence continues at coordinate 1,574,780 of JAHIAL010000051.1, forward strand.
AGCTAACCTGAAGTGCCCAGCGGGGATCGGCTGGTTGTGGAACATGGGTTGCGAGGGGTCCATTATCATTCCCTTTCCCACGTCCACCTTCCCTCCTTTGATCAAGTAGAGTATGGTGCACGGGGTTTCTTTCTCCTGCAAGCACATATGTCTGTGGTGTAAAACAACCGAAAGGCAACAAAAATGGAATATTATATATATATATATGTTGGTGCGACATGTAATTACCGTGACGGCGTTGAGCTCAGCCAAAGACGAAGGCCCACCTAGCACGCCTGAGACTGAGGACGGGCTGCTATGGCGGAGGCGGCTGCAAGAGGAGGCCGGTTGCGTGAGCAAGTGATGGTGCGTTGGTGTTGTTGTTCATGGAGGTGCTCGACGAATCTGGGCAACGGGAAATCATGTACCGTCTTTTCTGGATGTTCCTTCGTCTAGTTGATGATAACTGGAACCAAGTTAGTAGCGAAATCATTTACTGACGATTCTGACTGCATTGACTGCCTGTTGTAGCAACTCATATTTGTCCTCGGCTACTTTTTCGCGTCCTCGGTTGCTTTTTCTCGACCATAGCTTCAACTTGGCGTCGATGTCCGCTGACTAAACTTCTTTTTCGCTTCTTGGCCTCCGGGCCCTCGTCGTAAAACACCTTCCATGTGGCGCCGTCTCCAGCGCCGTGCACCGACCATATTGCGGCCGCTGGCCCAAAGGGAGTCCCTTAAGTTCGTTCAAGGCCGGTTGAGAGGGTGTCCCACTTGGGCCTCATCGGAGAAGTAGGGCTTTCGGTTGCAAGCCGGTGTTGCTTCTCCGATGGTCTAATCAATTTCCTCGTGATCTTGTCCGTGTAAAAACCTTTTCTCCTTGTCCCACTTGTGGCGGGCCTGATGAAGTCACGCTCCAAGGGGTTGGTGAACTTCAGCGAAGTGCAGGAGACCCAGCGGCTTCACGTTCCGCGTCCTCCTTAACCCATATGGGCCTTTTACCGAGGTAGCCACGGCTTCGGCGATGCTTCCCGTGTTCCTTTCTTTGAAGGCTCTTGAATTTCGCAGCCTTACCCTTGGCTGCCTCGGTAGCACAAGTGTCCTTGAACTTTTCGAACTCCTCTTCCGTAAGTGTCGGATTTTCCTCCAGAATCTTGGACAAGGGTTCATCAGCCTCAATAGCTCGTTTCACCCTCCCTTTCCAGGAGGCCAAATCATTGCTGAACATGCCCATGGCGTGATTGTTAATCTTTTTCATCTTCGGATCATCCACGTTTGTTCTATGTTATCATCCCGGTCGGGAACTTGAATCTCTTGTGCAACTTCGTTAGGAGCAATTCGTCAAATGTTCTTTACTCCTTAATTCATAAATGCGTTGATGCTCGCGCATTCCGTAGGATGCATCCTACTTGGTTCCCATAGCACTTGCGAGGTTCTTCCGCTCTAACGGCTCAAACTTGCCAAGTGCCATCTTTTTATCACAAGTCGTCCAATCCCTACTTTGTTAGGTTTTCGTATCCTGCTTCTTATGCTTCCTCTTTTCGGTAGCGGCATCGGGCGGTACCTTCCCTTGATATCTTCCCGCCGATACCTTCCCGCGGTACATTCCCCACGGTCTCGGTCTGCGCCCGTGGGTGTCGATGTCGGCGTCGCACCATCATCAAGGCCGACCTGCAAACCTTGTTTAGCGATCAAATAGTCGAGGTACTCTTGTTCACCCTCATAATCCATCTAAATGCGCATCTTGCCCAGAAGGCCCAGTTTCTTCGTTGTTCGACATGTTTCCTATGATTAAGTGTCCTCATTTATTTCTAAAAGTATGAATAAATGAGAAATGACATAAAAAGAAATCTATTTGCCAGCACTCGACATGCCAACTATGTAGCACAAATCATGCCTTTATTCATGGGGAATTTCGGCATGACCTTTGCTAAAAAATGGACATATCGAGCGCCTGAAATTCACCGGAACGGAAATGAATCAACATTACGGCGTAACATAGGCCACTCGGATCATTTTCCAAACATGACATATCCACATGTCACATGTCCAGTTCAAATTTGCATATAAATTCAGCTAATTTTGAAACCTAGCTAAATTCATAACTAAATAGATAACCTAATTAACATACCGCCCTAACTAAAACCTAAGTAAATTAACCGAAGAACCCTAGCAGAGAGAGAGAGAGTGGGAGGGGAGGTTTACAGAGGGTGCAGGGGCGAGGAGGCAGGCCCGACGACGGCCGAGGTTGGGAGGGGAGGAAGCAGAGGAGGGAGGCGAGGGCCGACGGGTCGGGGGCGAGCGCGCCGGGTCGGGGCGAGGCCGGGTCGAGGCGGGCGAGGTCGGGTCGGGTCAGGCGAGGCAGGTCGAGGCGGCCCGGCGCCGAGGTTGAAGCGAGCGACGGGGGTAGAGAGAGTGGGGATTTGGGGGGGGGGGAAGGCGGGATGAAGCAGGGATAGTGAGAATTTTGGGTTAAGTGGACGTAGCAGCAGCGCGTTTGGCCAAAATGCGCTGCTACTACCTTCAGTAGCTGCAGCGATTTGTCAAAATTTGCTACTACCTTCGATGCTGTAGTAGTTTATACGCAACGCGCTACTACTACTTCCAGTTTTCCTTTTTCTTTTCCTTTATTTTCTCCCACTTTTATTTCCAGAGAGCAGTGAACGAAGGGAGGGCGATATATATTGCATCATCTGACGGTTAAATATGTATGCAAAATAGGAACATATATATTACATCATTGGACCCATGCATAATAATGGCTAAGTGTGTATACAAAATAGGAACATATATATATATATATATATATATATATATATATATATATATATACATATATATATATATATATTACATCATTTGACCGATAACATACGGTTCCTCAGTGTTGACGTTTTTGTTTTTGAGTCAGCTTCTTTCCCTTCTTGTTCGTCGAAGAATAATTGAGCCCCTCATTGTGACTTTGCATTTTCCATGGAGTACGATTTTTCTTAGGTAATGTAGTATTGATTCTTATTTTGACGTATACTTCATCATCATCGTCATCTTCCCTCATTGGGTTGCCGTACTGATCATAGTCTTCCTCGTTGGCGACTCCATCCATTCCAATGATGTTCCTTTTGCCTCTCCTCAAGACAACACGGCTGGGATTGCATGGGTCGGTTATGAAGAAGCATTGTGTCACGTGCTTAGCGTGTACCCATGGCTCGTTTTTTGCGATAGCGTTCACGGTAACGCTCTTGGCGTCGGGTATAGTCATGGTAGTGAAAATCCGGTTTTCTCTTTCGACATTCTTTGCCCATCTGACACGAAACATCGTCGTTTTGTGCAGTCCGAGTAGTCAAGCTCCCGAGATCTCCTCGACCCTTCCATAAAATCGTTTAGTTGCACCGTTATGCGCTGCCGGTCATGCATTCCATCGTCACCCACGAGTTACGATCATCACCGTCCATATCTTTGGCCTCCGTGGAACGTGTATCCGTTGATATCATATGCTTGATAGGTTACGAGGTTGGGCGAGGGGCCATGTGCTAAGGCGTATATGAGCAATCCCTCCTTAGAGCCCTCCTCCGGGGGATTAGCAATAATATGCTCTTTGAACCAATGCAGGAAAGTGGAGTTGTGCTCTCTAGTAACCGCCGTTAAATCCTGCATACCCTCGGTCACGATACTTCTTTGCGATAATTTCTTTGTGCAGTGCCACGAAAGGATCTACCTCGTCTAGGTGTTGTAGCACTACCAAGTTTGCTCTGTCAAAGTCGCTGCGTCGATCTGAGTATGCCACGTGCAGTTCCCTGCGACCGTTGCATTGACCATCTCCTTCGAGCCTCCCATCGTGCTTGTTAACGCGCAAACCAATACTAACACCAGGCAGCTGGTCTGCGCCATATAGAAAATTCTCACGTAAAGAGATGCACTCTTTTGTCAAATAATACAGACGATGCTTCCATCCGGACGGGACATATTCTGAAACGAATCCTTTGATGATCCCATTCATCCTCTCAAACGGCATCATGTTGTGCAGGAATGACGGCCCTAGGTCTATTATGTCATCCACAATATGGACACACAGATGCACCATCACGTTAAAGAACCCGGGCGGGAAGTACATCTCAAGCTCATTCAGTATCACAACGATCTCTTCCTGTAGCCTTCGGAGCTGCTTCACACTGATCGACTTTCGAGATGACGTCGAAAAAGTTGCAGAGACCAATAAGCATGTCACGGACGTGCTTGTCCATTATCCCTCTAAGGGCAACAGGTAGTATCTGCATCATCATCACATGAAAGTCATGAGACTTCAGCCCGCTAAATCTTTTGTTGTCCATGTCTAGATATCTGCTTATCTTGCCACAGTAACTGGAACTAACTTTGACTCCGGTAAGGCACTTAAAGAAGGCATTGATCTCAGCCTGACTTAAGGTGAAGCAAGAAGGGGGGCAATAATCCTCTTTCTTTATTTTCTTGCCCTTCTTCTCCCGTGCCTCTGTCTCCGTCTCTGTCTCGTTTGACATTTTACGGGGCGGCATGTGCAGATCTTCCCTGATTTTCAAATCTTGCAAGTCTTTTCTTGCCTTCGGCCCATCCTTGGTCTTATCCGGCATGTTCATCAGTGTTGCGAGCAAGCTCTCAAGGACATTCTTACAGATATGCATTTGATCAAGGCAATGAGGTGTATCGAGTTTGTGCCGATTACTCAAGTCCCGAACACGGACCTGCGTCCTCCATACCTTCGGCCGGCGGTCCGCGCCTTTTCTCATCGTCTTTCCCGACGCGGGCACTCCTTCCAGTTTTCAACAGCTCATCGATTTCGGCACCGCTCCGCTCACGTGGAGGTCCTCGATGCTCAGCGTGACCATTGAATAGATCTCCACGATTTCTCCATGGGTCATCCTGTTCAAGCCATCTTCGATGCCCCATGTACACGATTTTCCCAGACCCGCCATCTTTCCTTGACGTTAGCTGCTGAGACGTCATATCATCCATGCACCGCGTGCATCCGCAATATCCATGGCACACCTGGCCTGCCACATATCCGTAACCGAGATAGTCCCGCACTGTCGTGATCAGCGCGGCTCTCATGTTGAAATACTTGCCTTTGCTGGCGTCCCATGTCTTGGCCGGTGTTTTCCATAACGTGTCTAACTCCTCTTGAAGTAGCCCCAGATACAAATTAATATTATTTCCTGGTTGTTTCGCCCTTGAATAAGCATGCTCATGTGAATGTACTTCGATTTCATGCACAACCAGGGGAGGTTGTACATCCATACAAACACGGGCCATGTGCTATGGTTGGTGTTACGGTTGCCAAGCGGATTCATGCCATCAAGACACGCCACGAGCACGATGTTCCTTGCATCACATTCAAAATACCGATATAAGCTGTTCAACGCTCTCCACTGGCTTCCATCCTTCACGTGTCTCAGCTTTGGATCATCTCAATCGTCGGGCTTCTTCCTCTCCGCGTGCCAGCGCATTAGCTTTGCTTCCTTGGGATCTACAAAATACCTCACGGAGGCGGGAGTGATCGGTAACTACCATACAACTTTCTCGGGGACATTTCTTCCCGGCCTTCTTGTATCGAAGCATTGCACAATCGGACAGCTTGTTTTTTTCGTGCTCCTTCCGACATCAGTATGCAATCGTTGATGCATGCATGGTATCTAACGTGTGGCAGATCAAGAGGGCACACGATCTTCTTGGCCTCATCAACACTAGTAGGACATAGATTACCCACGGGAAGAACATCCTTTAGGTACTTGAGATGCTCATCGAGGCTAGTGTCGGTCCATTTGTTTTAGCCTTCGTCTTCGTGGAGTTGGAGCGTGAAACTCAAGCGGGTCACCTCGGGATTGCAACCATCATACAATGGAGTGTTCGAGTCTACCGAAGTTGCTCCAGCTTAGCCTCCTCTCTAGAAGCAGCTCTCTCGATTTTCGTCTCCTTGCGAAGCAATGCTTGAACATGAGGGTCCCTTACGATTGAACTTAAATGCAAGCGAACTCTGCTGCGTGGAGTCCATGTCGTTCTCTCACGCCGCCATGTCGGCCCTTCTCCTCCGCCAGGTCCGGCCCCTTCTCCGCCGCCATGTCCGGCCTCTTCCCCGCCGCCATTGTCGATCATCTCTTCGTCTTGCCCAGTGTCATCATTGCCTGCCCCGTCGGCATATACAACATCGTCATCCTCATCTTCAGTTATCCACCGAGTATAGCCATCCATGAAACCAGTCATGAGCAGGTGCGCTTCGGCATGACCATCGTCATAGGGGTCGAGCCAAACTAATCCTTTGCATTTTCGACACGGACATAAAACCTATGTCCGGTTATTTTCTTTCATGTCCTGCACCGCCGACCGCAACCACCTGTCCACCATTGTTCCACTGACCATCGTCAACTCTGCACGGTAATAATAAACAAATTGATTATAAAAATGTGTGTATGCATCAAAGTCATACAAAAATTCGGCATGACCTTCCCTAAAAATAGGACATATATGGATCTAAAGTTTGCCCGGAATTCCCCGAAATGGAAATAAATCGACATTTCGTCAAAACATAGGCAACTCAAAAGCACAATTTAGGCGTCAACTCATGCCACACACACAATTTCCACAAACATATCACACACACATAAACATATTTCCATTTTGCAAAATCATGAAAATTTCATCACCTATCTCGAGATCGAGCACACGGTGGAGATGATGTTGTAGGGAGATCAAAGTGCACAAAGCTCTTCTTGACTAACATAGATCTAGTTGGGGGGCAAATAGGTCACTTAACTAAATCCTACATCTACCTAGCTACCTAATTTGGGAGGAGACAACTTCAACTAGTGGAGGGGAAGGAAAAAGAGAAAGGCGATGCATTAATGGAGGTGGTGTAGTTAGGTAGGAGTAATGAAGAGAGAGAAAGGTAGATAGAAGAGAGAGAGGAATGGGGGAGAAGTATTGAGGAAGAAGAAGAGTGGGAGTGGGAGCATGTGGGAGGTAGGGGAAAGGGAAGAGAGGAGGGGGAGGGGGGACGATGGGGAAAAGGTGGTGGGTTGGTGCGGATTAGCAGTAGCGCGGGACGGAAAACGCGCTGCTGATAAGGAAGTAGCAGCAGCACGCTTTTGTCGGGCGCCATCGCTAACCGACAAAAAGTGTGTCCAATTTGAAAATTAGCAGCAGCGACCTCGGAAAAACCGGCGCTACTACTACAGCTTTAGCGATGGCGCGGCTAGCGACACTGCCGCTACTAAATGGAGGTGAGGGGGCACTATCGGTCGATATTTGTAGCAGCGCATGTTACACAGAGCGCGCTACTGCTAAACACTTGTCAGTAGCGGGTTTTCCACACCCGCGCTACTGCTAATTAGCAGCAGCGCTCCTTTTTGAGCCGCGCTGCTGCTAAGATTCTGTCTATAGGGTTTTCCCTAGTAGTGCCCATCTGTCGTCATACCATATTTTTCCACTCAAATGCTATTCTTGTGCATCAGACATCAAAAAGGAAGAGGGTGATTGCCGAACCTGAAGGAGCACCAGCAAAGTCCTTGAAAAACATGGTGGTGCCGGAGAAATCAGATAGCGCCCCACTTATATTGGTTGTACAACCAGTGACACAAAACATAGGACCCACTCCAGCAGACTGTACCCAAACTTCACTGGCCACACCACTAGCCCCACCACACAGGACCTGCACTCCAGCAAAAGGTATACCGATTTCATTTGCCATAGCACCAGCCGTACCACAGAAAAATCCCACTCCAACAAAAAGTACAACAAGTCCACCGGCTGAAGACCTATCCCAACTGCAGAGACAGCCAATTCCTGCAGATTGGAACCCCATTCCATTTATTTCCAGTTTAAAAGACAATGCTTTCAATGTTGTTAGGGACTACGTGCATATATTACCATCATTGGAAGATTATAGTGAAGACAAACACCATTTTCACATCTTCCTGTCCAACTTACGTGTAAGTGCTATTATTCATGGTTATTATTTTCCTGTTTTCTGCTGATCAAACACATCAATGATTTACATTACATTGTTGTAACTAGGTGAGGGTCAATCTGGATAGTCAAGACGAGCAAAGATTGCTTGTGCTTTTCAAGGAAGCATTGCAGCAGTATCGGTGTTACCTGAGTAAATCACACTTTGATGGCAAGTCTATAAACGAATTTCCGGCGAAGTTTGCTGTGCTAAATTTAGAAGACATTGAATGGAAAAACCTTGTTATGCACTGGTCTCGTTCCCAGGTTGAGGTACTGTCTATGAAATCACATGACAATTTGAACTTCTACTTTTCTGCATGTGCCTTACGGATCTTTTTTGCAGGAAATCAGTTCGAAGAAGAATTCCGGTTTGAAAAGAACGACGGGATATCGCAAATATCTTTGCCTTGCTTTGCTCTTGTTAGTACCTGTTGTCCTGTATCACTGTACTTGCATACTACACCTGGTTCATTATGTGACAACAAGATGCATGATAGCTTGCTTATCAATTGTTCGCTCAAATTATCTCGATCTGTATGAATGGTTACATTAGTGTAGAATATATCCAATGCCAATGAATTTTTTAGCTCTGCATTGTTCTTGTAAGTACATGTTGTCCTTTATCAGTGTACTTATATTGACAGGTAGTTGTTCATGTACCATCACTCTGCAGCTTATTTTCCTTTGCCCTCCATTTTCTACACATCAATCTATATTTACTCTTACCATAAGGTTGGTACTAAAGAAGTTTAGCTATGCATTGCTCTTGGCTGTGCCTTTTGCCTGTATCGCTGCACATACATTTATAGCTACTTGGTTATGTAGCATCACTCTTCATCTTATCTTAAATATTCTCCATTTTTTCGAATATATTATCACATCTATATTTACTCATAACAAAATGTAGAATAAAGGCACTGCTTATGAAGAAGATTTTGTGCTAAACTTCTTGAATTGCCCCCCATCAGCATGGATAAGGGCTTTACAGAGCCTGTCTTCAACCATAATTTAAGTTTGTCCTTCTCAAGCCTTCAAACTTTGTTGTGTATATTTGGTTAGGCATGACTGCAACAACTGTTTATTTTTGGTGTTTGCATCAAATTGCATGTTTAAAGTTTATTATGTAGTTAAGTAAACAAAAGTTTGTCCTTCTCAATTTAAGTTTTCAGTTGTACAACCAAGTTCCTTCTTCATACCATGTAAATTAAATTATTGAGCAAGTGATCTTCTTTTGCCTTTGCATGTATGCTTCTCTTCTTCATCTCGTAATCCGGTGGTGTGGTGAACCCACCCACTACAAAGACAATGTCATATTCTGCAATGTCTTAACTATGAACAATGTCATATCATTCTACTATTATTTAAACCGTCCCTTTATTTGCCAATCTGAAATGGGATAAATTGACAAAGACACTAACCATTGATACTTATGAGTTCTTGATCTGTAATCCAGTGGTGTCGTGAAGCTGCCAACTCCTTCACAATGTCATTTCCTACCATGTCTTGACCTGAACAATACCATATTGTGTTAATGCAATTTTAAACTGTGTCACTTTATTCGTCAGTAAGAAATGTGATGAATTGTCAGCACTAATACTTTTATGTGCGAAACATGTCATCTGTCTGCTTATTTATCTTTCAGAGTGAGGAAGATATAAGTGTTGAACAAGCCTTGATCTCATCATCTTGCTTTCGCTATGCTGCAGCTCCCAGCCAGGGCTAACCTTTCTTGAACTCTATTGAAGTGCCGTCGGTTTTGTATATTATTTTGTCGGCGTGTTTATTTGCAATCGTGGCGATCTTTGATGCCCAAAGGTATGTAATCTGCTCCGCTTGTGCTTTATTATCATAGTGGCGAACTTTGATGCCCAGTGGATGTAATATGCCGTAATTTCTTTATTGTATAGTCTAGGTTTTTCTTATTCACGATGCTGCGCAGTTATTTTCTTTACCGTATATATGTCCTGTCTTCGTAGTAAACCGGCCAAACCGTAAAATTACGGTACATAATTGGGCCGTCATGCAATCATGATGTATGATCCACATCATGGGCCCTGTCAAACTGGCCCACTAGTAGATTCGGGCCTTTAATAGGCCGAGTAACCCCCGACACTCTTTTCGCAAGAAAACTCAATGGGCTTTTAGGAGGCTGAGAAGTAGGTTGGGCCTGAAACGTGCCGAATAGCTCACGCCGGGCGGCAGCTAAAATGGACCCCTACCCATGATTGTACGAACCAATTCACGAACTTTAACAGGCCAAAGTTATCTCGGTCCTTGTTTGGCCCAATCGGATATCGGCCGCGAAAGGTGGATGCAAACCGGGCCGTAGTTAGGCCCAACTATATGACGGGCTTTTAACATGCCGAAATTAATATAGGGCTGAAATGTTAAATGGGCCCTTAATGCCAAAACTAATATCGGGCGAATTACTAAATGGGCCTTTAGCAAGTGGGCCCAAAAGCATCGCTCCGGTCAATTAACGGGCGAATCGATATGGGCCATAATTGAGCCCAAAGCCTCTTAAAGGGCCGAACCTGATCTGGGTCGTGATTTGGCCCAGAAAGTGGGAGGCTTTTAATGGGCCGGATCTTATATGGGCCATTATTAGGCCCAGAACGTGGCAGGCCATTAATGGACCGGATCAATTATGGGTCGGCATTTGGCCCAAAACATGGCAGCCAGTTAATGGGCCGGCCTACTAGGGTCCTCAAAATCTTGTGGGCCTACAGCTGGGCCGGCCCATTAATGTCGGTGCAATCTCGTGGGCCTTTAGTCGGGGCCCATTATGACCATAAAGAATTTTGTGGGCCTTTACCTGGCCGCCCATTATGGCACGCAAAAAATCTTGTGGGCGTTTACTGGCCGCCTATTATGGCCCGCGAAATCTTGTGGGCCTTTAGCTGGGCCAGCCCATTATAGTCCGCAAAATCTCGTGGGCCTTTAACTGGGCCAGCCCATTAAGGGCCGCAAAATCTTGTGGGCCTTTAGTTGGGCCGGCCCATTTAAAATTGATTGGCCGTGCCACGTGTCGACGTATCATAGGCGCCTTCTGTCCAATGAGTGGATGACATCTGTCCCAACGATGAGCCGACACATGTTTCCTCCAGCCAATGATGATTTTACACGTGGAAAATCCCCATTGGTCGGGGCTGTTAACGGGTTATCGGATCCAAAACCGGACCCAATAACTTAACGGGCGTTCGCTATTACGGTGGATGCCACGTGTCGGTCACCCTTGACGAAAAGCACTTCAGGACGGTGATTTATCTTCATGGAAGTGGACACTTCCGTGATGATAATTTTGGTAATGTCATGGAACACTTGTACGGCAAAGATAGGTATGACTATCTTGATTATGTCATAAAATCGTCATGGATGTACATGCATGACAAAAAACGCGACCTACTGTGACAAACACGTATCATCACGGAAGTGTATTTTTTTTGTAGTGTTCTTTGATTGTCTTCCTTATAAGTGGCAGTCGGGGACGAGCGATGGTCTTTTCCTACCAATCTATCCCCCTAGGGGCATGCGTAGTAGTATTTTGCTTCGAGGGCTAATAAACTTCTGCAATAAGTATATGAGTTCTTTATGACTAATGTGAGTCCATGGATTATACGCACTTTTACCTTTCCATCATTACTAGCCTCTTGATGCCGTCGTTGCCCTTTCTCACCTTGAGAGTTGGTGCAAACTTCACGGTGCATCCAAACCCCGTGATATGATATGCTCTATCACACATAAGCCTCATTATATCTTCCTCAAAACAGCCACCATACCTACCTATCATGTCATTTCCATAGCCATTACGAGATATATAGCCAAGCAACTTCCATCATCATCATATACATGACTTGAGCATTTATTGTCATATTGCTTTGCATGATCGTAATATAGCTAGCATGATGTTTTCATGGCTTGTCTGTTTTTGATGTCATTGCTACGCTTAGATCATTGCACATCCCGGTACACCGGAAGCATTCATATAGAGTCATATCTTTGTTCTAGTATCGAGTTGTAATATTGAGTTGTAAGTAAATAAAAGTGTGATGATCATCATTATAGAGCATTGCCCCATAAAAAAAGGAAAAAAGGAAAAAAAAGGAAAGGCCAAAGAAGCCTAAATAAAAAAAGGGGGCCAAAGAAGCCCACCGAGAAAAAAAAGAAAAAAAGAAAAGAAAAGAAAAGAAAAGGGGGCAATGTTACTATCCTTTTTCCACACTTGTGCTTCAAAGTAGCACCATGTTCTTCATATAGAGAGTCTCTTATGTTGTCACTTTCATATACTAGTGGGAATTTTTCATTATAAAACTTGGCTTGTATATTCTAACGATGGGCTTCCTCAAATGCCCTAGGTCTTCGTGAGCAAGCAAGTTGGATGCACACCCACTTAGTTTTCAGTTTGAGCTTTCATACACTTATAGATCTTAGTGCATCCGTTGCATGACAATCCCTACTCCTCGCATTGACATCAATTGATGGGCATCTCCATAGCCTGTTGATTAGCCGCGTCGATGTGAGACTTTCTTCTTTTTTGTCTTCTCCACATAACCTCCATCATTATATTCTATTCCACCTATAGTGCTATATCCATGGCTTGTGCTCATGTATTGCGTGAGGGTTGAAAAAAGCTGAAGCAGCGTTAAAAGTATGAACCAATTGCTCGGCTCGTCATCGGGGTTGTGCATGATGGGAGCATTTTTGTGTGACGAAAATGAAGCATGGCCAAACTATATGATTTTGTAGGGATAAGCTTGCTTTGGCCTTGTTGTTTTGAAAAGACATGATTGCTTTATTGGTACGCTCTAAGTATTATTGTTTTTATGTCAAACGATAGACTATTGCTTTGAATCACTCGTGTCTTAATATTCATGCCATGATTAGACATATGATCAAGATTATGCTAGGTAGCATTCCACATCAAAAATTATCTTTTTTATCATTTACCTACTCGAGGACGAGCAGGAATTAAGCTTGGGGATGCTGATCGTCTCCGTCAGATCTATAATTTTTGATTGTTCCATGCCAATATTCTACAACTTTCATATACTTTTGGCAACTTTTTATACTATTTTTGGGACTAACATATTGATCCGATTGCCCAAGTGCGCCTCATGTCTGCTGCATGTTTTATGTTTTGCAGAAACCCAATATCAAATGGAATCCAGGATAAAAACGGACGGAGAATTATTTTGGAATATTTGGGATTTTCCGGAGGAAGAATCAACGCGAAACGGTGTCCGGGGTGGCCACGAGACAGGGGGCGCGCCCTCCCCCCTGGGCGCGCCCTGGACTCTCGTGGGCCACCCGTAAGGCGGTTGACGCTCTTCTTTTGCCGCAAGAAAGCTAATTTTATGAGAAAATTTTGGGCGAAAGATTCGTCCCAATCGGAGTTATGGATCTCCAGATATAAAGGAAGCGGTGAAGGGCGAAACAGAGAGATAGATCCAATCTCGGAGGGGCTCTCGCCCTCCCACGCCATGGGAGCCAAGGACGAGGGGAAACCCTTCTCCCATCTAGGGAGGAGGTCAAGGAAGAAGAAGAAGAAGGGGCCTCTCCCCCTTGCTTCCGGTGGCGCCCAGAGGCGCTGCAGGGGCCATCATCATCACCGCGATCTTCACCAACACCGCCGTCATCTTCACCAACATCTCCATCACCTTCCCCCTTCTATATCCAACGGTCCACTCTCCCGCATCCCGCTGTACCCTCTACTTGAACATGGTGCTTTATGCTTCATATTATTTTTCAATGATGTGTTGCCATCCTATGATGACTGAGTAGATTTCTATTGTCCTATCGGTGATTGATGAATTGCTATGATTGGTTTGAGTTGCATGTTTTATTATTGGTGCTGTCCTATGGTGCCCTCCGTGTCGCGCATAGCGTGAGGGATTCAGCTGTAGGGTGTTGCAATGCGTTCATGATTCGCTTATAGTGGGTTGCGTGAGTGACTGAAACACAAACCCGAGTAAGTAGATTATTGCGTATGGGATAAAGGGGACTTGATACTTTAATGCTATGGTTGGGTTTTACCTTAATGAATCTTTAGTAGTTGCGGATGCTTGCTAGAGTTCCAATCATAAGTGCATATGATCCAAGAAGAGAAAGTATGTTAGCTTATGCCTCTCCCTCAAATAGAATTGCAATAGTGATTACCGGTCTAGTAATGTAGTCAATTGCTTAGGGACAATTCCAAAACTCCTACCACCACTTTTCCACACTCGCTATATTTAATTTATTGCATCTTTATCTAAAAAGCCCCTACTTTTTATTTACACGTTCTTTATTATCTTGCAAACCTATCCTATCACACCTACAAAGTACTTCTAGTTTCATACTTGTTCTAGGTAAAGCGAACGTCAAGCATGCGTAGAGTCGTATCACTGGCCGATAGGACTTGAGAGAGTATTTGTTCTACCTTTAGCTCCTCGTTGGGTTCGACACTCTTACTTATCGAAAGAGGCTACAACTATCCCGTATACTTGCGGGTTATCAAGGCACTTGCTCTTCTCCGAAAGGGTGCTGATTGAAAAAAATTTGTTGCGTGGTTCATGGAGAAAGTAATTTTTCACACTTCCCTATTACCTATTTCACCGTACAATTCCAATTAAACTCATGCACCCTATAATTTCAATTAAACTTCTAGGGAAATGATCCGAACGAATCAATGGATGAAGAGTTGAGATGGGTTTCCATGGGTTTTGACCCTACCGTCATGACATGCAAAAAGTATGATGTGAATGGGTATCGCTTCCATACAGAGGAGCACCAGAACAGTCGGCCTGATCCCAAAACCATAAATACCAGAGTCTTCGTCGAAGAAGATAATAAAGTAGATTACTACGGAAGGGTAGGAAAAATATACGAGCTTACATTCAAACGTGGCCGCGAACCCCTAAGTCTCACTGTGTTCAAATGTCAATGGTTCGACCCCAAAAAGGGTCTGAGACATACGCCTTCTGTTGGTTTAGTTGAAGTTAAACCATCAACCGTCTATGCCGGAGCAGATCTCTTTATCGCCGCTACCCAGGTCACACAAGTATATTATCTACCTTACCCATGCCAGAAAGAGTACCTAAAGGGTTGGGAAGTTGTGTTCAAGGTGTTGCCACATGGTAAGCTACCGGACCTGAACGATGATGATTACTACAACATAAACCCCATGACATACGAGGGAGTGTTCTTTCAATAGGAACATGATGACGTGGTCCAAAACAAGGAGGATGATGACTTGGGTTATGTTGACCTGGACCCAAAAGACGACGACGCACAGATTGATGGTGAGGCAATTTTGAATCAAAGAGACATAATTATGCTTGAAAAGTTAAATGAAGACGCTGACGATGAGGAAGAGCCTCCACCTCCGTCAGACAACGAAGAAGATATCCGTGATAGTGATGATGAGACCGGTCGACAAATAGATTACAATAGTGATGATTCATATGGGTTCTAGAAAATGTAAGTTCTTTTAATGATCATTACAATAGTATGCTTAATGTGCTCTTCATTATTAATGTCTTTCCTGTATGCTTGTTTATTTGATATCCTTACTAATTGTTTATTCTCTTCTCAATGCAGGTTTGCTAATCATGGGCAAGTCCAGCGGCGCCAGTTTCCTCAGTAAATTCAAAGGACTTACTCGGAGTGAACAAGCCCACAAGGTTCCCTCCCGACTACGCGAGGATGACACCTCACAGGGAGGTGGAGGGGTCGGGGGAGGAGACCCTAGAGGAGGAGGAGGTGGGGGGGAGCCCCTAGAGGAGGATGAGGTGGGGGAGAGGCAGCCAGGGAAAAAAACTCCGGGCCGTGTCCGAAATAGGAGGGTCTTCTTCGATGCCCTCCTATACTGAGGCACCTTCTGAGTCCGAGGAGGAGGAGAATGTTCCTGATGGCAAGGAGGAGGAGGGTGAGGAGGAGGAGGGCGAGGAGGAGGAGGCCGAGGAGGAGGAGGCCGAGGAGGAGGGTGAGGAGGGGGTGGAGGGGAGGTTGACCCCGAGTTGTGGGGTGACTTGCCACCGGGTGCTCCGCAGGGGTGGCTGTGTGGTACTGCCGGAGTACCTACACCACCTTATATCGAGGCGCACAAGTGGCTCATTGAACCCGCGGGGACAGAGTAAGTGCCACTCAATCATATTTTCAACACATGACAACATTTTCTTATTGTACACATGGCAATCCTTTGATTCTTTTGCAGTAACTGGATCCTTCGCGGAAAGGGTCGTAAACCAAACGGCCTTATCACTATCCTGTTGAAGGAGTTTTGGCCGTGCCTATTCTGCCCGCGGCCAGACAGGGACCCTTAGCTGCGGGTTTTGGCCACGAGTTGGGCCCACTATGAGGCTTACAGCCACGCGGAGTACCGTACGGCTGCTAAGGCCGTGATCACCAAATTTTGGGTAAGTTCTCTTCTGAATCACTTGTCTTCAGTTTCATTCATAGTTTATCATTGAATCACTCAACTCATGCCTTGTTTGCTTCTGGTTTATGCATGATTGCAGCAACTCTATAGAGTTCTTGACGAGCACAAGGCCAGAGCCGACATGATCTTACTTGCGGCTGCGAAGAAGAAAGCTTCGTCGATTCAGATGAGGTGTCTTTGGGTTCTTTGTCTCATAGTACTACCACATCTACCGCACCAAAAGATGACCAAAACTCAAGCGAGAGGCAACGACTTCACCGTGAACAGGGAGCAGTTCATGAAGGTAACTATTACTGACTTTTCATTGTTTCAAGTAGTCAACTATATGTTTCGTGCTCACATGTCATGCTTCCAAAATTTGCATAGGTTGTTCCTCGTTGGTGCTATGGAAGGGATGACGGATGGGCTAGTTTGGTGGATAGGTGGCTCGGCGACGATGCAGAGTTTGCTTGCAAGAGCAGCAAGGCCCGGGTTAACCGTGGAAAAGACGGGACACGGCCAAGGAAACAGGAACCACTGGGGCTTCAAGGCCATGAAGGTATATCTATAAGCATGATGCATTTTTGTTCTTCTTTACCGTCATGTTCTTATGTATGGCTAACTTCTGTTTGACGTTGCAGGAGGACAAGTTGAAGAGGCCGCTCTCCGACATTGAGTCGTGGAAGCTGGCTTGAAGAGGCCGCTCTCAGACATTGAGTCGTGGAAGCTGGCCCGCGAGCGGAGTGATCGCAAGGACGACGAGAGCCAGTAGTACGGCAAGTCCGAGGAGCACCTGGAGTCTTACACTCAGCACTTTCAGAAGTTGCATCCGGATGTTCCTGTTCCTGAGGTCGCCCAGTCTCAGATTGACAACACGGCGGTGGTGGCCATCCAGGGGAAGCCCCATGGCCGGTATCCGTGTTTAGATGTCTTGATCACTCCTTCGGTCTCGTACACACGGCTTCGGGCTACCAACCCGAGCCAGTTAGAGAGTACGGGGCGTTTGCAGCCTCCCTTAGCCCGGCCAAAGATGTCGTAAGTACTTCCCCTTTATCTTCTTTCTCTCTAACATTCTTAGTTTATTTTCAGCATTGCTCACTTAGAAACAACCTAAATTATGTAGGCATATAAGGCCTTTGTGGAGCATAGGAATCTCGAGGTGCGGGAGTACTTGCAATGAGTGAAGGCAAACGATGATTACAACCGTCAGATGATGACGGTTAGTTTTGCCCTCTTAAAACCAAGCTAAATTTTTGCACTTTCATTCCTTCTTACCTGCTAGTTTGCTTGTTTAACTAACATCCAGGCTATGTTGGCGTCTTGGAGTAACCGCACAGATCCACCACAAATGGGACCCCCACCACCACCTTGGGAGAACCCCCACACGTGCTCACGTTCGATGAATGGGTGGCACTAGGCGATGATAGTCCGGTTAGTACATTTGCCTAACTACTGACAAACTAGTTCTCGTTCATTCAACACTATCATATCATATTTACCGTTAGAATCTTCTCTCAAACATGTAGGGGACTGGTGGCTCGACTCCTGCTTAGTCGACCCCAGTCACTTCGATCTGGCAGAGTGATGGTGGTCGTGGTGGCGGTTTTGGCGGAGGTGGTCTTGGCGGTGGTGGTTTTGGCGGAGGTGGTCTTGGCGGTGGTGGTTTTGGCGGCGGTGGTCTTGCTTGATGTCGATGATGATACCCGTGCATGTGGTCGTCGTGCCATACCTTTCATGTTCCTACTTGTTAGTTTCTGCTTTGAAATGATGTTCCATGTCTTGCACTACTTATGTTCATGAACTTTCGTTGGTGATGATCTTTATATGATGAACTTGAGTATGTTTAAATGATGATGATGAACTTGAGTATGTTTAGATGATGAACTGTGATATTTCTGCATAATCCCATATTTTCTGCTTTGAATTGCTGTCAAAATGAATTGAAAAAGAGAAAACAGGGAGAATAATAATAAAAAAAACAGATCTATGCCGACGGCAAAGCCGTCGGCATAGATGTGCCCAGGACTTCCGAGGGCCTGCCACGTGGCAGGGCTATGCCTACGGCAAAGCCATCGACATAGATTTTAGCCCTGCCGCCAGGATGCACCACAGGACGCCACGTGGCAAAGGTATGCCGACGGGCAAGCCGTCGGCATAGATTTTCATCTTCGCCGTCGGCATACCTCTTCCACGCAGCGTCCGTGATTCGTCGGGCCGCTTTTGACGGGCGCCCGTCCCGCTGCCGCCGCGAAAAACACCGCCGACGGCTGAACTATGCCAACGGTCGAGCGGGAGCCGTCGGCATAGGTCCCTATGCCGACGGCTAAACTATGCCGACGGTGTGACAAGACTATGCTGACGTGATCTATGCCGACGGGGCTATGCCAACGACAGCCGTAGGCATAGATCTATGCCGACGGCCCTGGGCCGTCGGCATAGGTGGCGTGGGTTAACGTTCTTCTCCGGTGGCACGGTGAGTCATCCTTGGCCTCCTCGATTTGCAGGCTTTGCTCGTAGCTTGCTCTCAACGAAGTGATGACTGATGATGGTGAGACGACGGTGGAAGTTTTTTTTGTGCAAGTAAACTGTACTGATGCACAACCGTTCCCACGCAGAAAAATATGATTTTCCCCGCAGAAGAAGCTTCACCCTTGGCCACAAACTTCAACCTCACACGTCTTGCGCTCGGTGCGGCTGCTCAAGGTCGACGACGTTAGCATGATGTCGGGCGTGGCCGCGTGGGCAGTGACTATTGCTTCAAGTACAGATGGATTGTGGACGGGTATGAGTGGGAGATCCTTCTATATCGAAACGTCGTGCACTCCAGGGGATTGAGCACGTTCGTGGCGCTCCGGCTCATCTTTCTCAGTGAACCATGAGCCAGCGCTGTGAGGATGACTCTTCGCGCTTGCTTGGTTGATCAGAGAGGAGTGCCTAAGCCATCCCATGAAGTTTGTCAGAGAATAACATTCAAGAAGCCCCAAGATAGCTCAGAGAGAATTAAGCTAGAAGCATTGACAAGGTGGAGTATAAGGCATGAGTGTGTGTAGACATGATTGTCTCATCTAGCTTCTGCCACACAAATGTTGTGTGTTTCACTCTGAGTATAATGGGGGTTTTGCCGCAAAAAAAAGAGTATAATGGGGGTTCTTATGAACACCTTGTCACTGAATTGGGAATAAAATTCAGAAAATCTCATCTATCACTGTTAGATGCCAATGATATTAATCTCACTTCTGTATATTATATAGGCCAATTGCCTACAACTGAATGCCGCACCCTGATTAATGGTGTTTGATATTATTTCTGGAGATGCACATTCTGTGAGATTGAAGAGAGCTGGCAATTGTGGATGGCGAAGTTACCTCTATGTTTTGTGCAGGTTGGTGTCTTCGTGGTGAGATCCATGTGGGCGAGCTAGTGCCGAATGTTTGGAAGCCCAAGATCTTTAGGACAGTAACTTATGCTAAAGCTCATGCTTTTTTTGTGATGGACTGAACATTGTGTATTTAGAGTAATTTCCAGCCCGCCTGCCTCTCGGTGCCTCCATCCAACCTAAGCAAAAAATATGGCCCAAGATACACTCATTTCAGCAACAATTAATTCCAGACTGGTGTAGTATATGCTTATGTCTACTGTATATTTGAGATTGTTTAAAACATCTATATGTGAATTAGACAAACTGTTAAAGTATTATTAGGGGCAAATTTAGACATGATGCAATAGTTCAATATCTAAAAGTAGATTTTTCATAAATAACTACTACTAACAAATACTCTTCTCACAGTATCTCTAAGTCATTCCATGCATTGTAGTCTCTCCCATATCACTCGGTTGATTCAATATGACCAGCCTCAAACAGCGATCCGTCCACCGGGTGCTTCACCTCTTCTCCACAATAATAGCAGCGTTGAGGATCAGCACTTGCACCTACGCTCACCTGAAGCCCACCAACTCCTTCGTCCTCATCCATGGATACTATGCATGTCGGAACCCAACCATCCCAGTCATAAAGTACCTCCGCAAAGAAGAACTCCACCTCTGAGTTCTCTTCCAGAGTGCTCTTTGCCGTGAAATTCAGGTGATAATATGATCCTTCGTCCATGACTCTCCAACTGATGATGGATTTGACGAGCTCGTACTTGACCCCCTCCTTGATCTGCTCCTTGTTGTAGTGCTCCAGCGCGCTGTTTGCGAACTCGTCGCAGTCTCGCAGAAAGGCAAAAGCTTCGAAATAATCTGCGTCCTTGGCGTGATCCAAGGAGTCCACCCAGTCTTGCTCGGGGGTATCCAGTCTGTACTGATCGACGTCTGATTCATAACACAGTTCGTGGTCGGGATCTGGAAGTGGCGACGAAGGAGAATTCGGGTCATCCAGTGTTGCAGGGCTGCTGCTTCTGCTGGTGGTGTCAGGCATTAATGGCGGAGGGTAGTTTACAGGAGCGGTTGCTGGCGTTTGTCCGTGAATCCGGCCAGAAGCAGGCGAGGAGGGCTTCGGAGGAGAAGGACGGATCCTTCTGTGATACAGCACACGGGGCATCTGATCTTCCGTCTTCTTCTTCCCTCGATTTTTCCGATGGGCGATCCGATCTAATCTGTGGAAGAGGGACACGATCCACGGCGGCGATCATGGCCTTTGTAGAGCAGCGGCAGTCACTACCGGAACAGGGCTCTACGCCGACAGCCAAATATATGCCGACGGCTACCGTCGGCCTAGTCCGAGCTATGCCGACAGCTAGCTGCTGGCCGTCGGCGTACAATGGCCGTCGGGCTATCCGGCGTCTCACGCCGACAAAGCACCGTCGGCATATATAGGCCGTCGGCTTATCCCGCACTACGCCATACGTTGCCGGCATATATAGGCCGTCGGCATAGATGCGAGCCCGGCCCGACAATCGCCATCACGGCTGGCTAACGACGTTAAATCTATGCCGACGGCCGCGACGGGTGGCCAGATAGATACGGGTGACACGTCATCGATCTAGAGCGCACCGACCAGGAGCTATGCCGACGGCAGCCGTCGGCATAGCCGACACGCCATTGATCCGCGGCGCTGTCCATCTGACCTGGCCGCACCTACGCCGACGGCAGTTTTTTTTTCTTTTTTTTCTTTTTTTTCCATATAGTATTATTATTATTATTAAGCATACAGTACGTGTTAATAAGCATACATATAGATTGTGTTAATAAGCATACATATAGTATGTGTTAATAAGCATACAAATAGTTTTTTTTTCTTTTTTTCTTCACTGTTTTCTTTATTATTTTTATTTAACTAACTTACATACAGTATGTGTTAATAAGCATACATACATTATTTTTCGTTACATGCAGACAGAGCGCCAGACCCCTCACGGTGTCATGCTTACGCCCGGCAACTAGAATGGGGAACAGCCATCGGGTCTATCTGAAGGGACTTTGCTCCAAGTGTTTATATATATATCGGATAACCTACCACAACCGGATGGTGTTATGGCATGTCCGAAAAGGCGTACGCGCATCTCCGGTGTGGCCCGTCACACGGACGGCGCCGCCGGCTTTTTGGAGGGGGGGAACGGACGCGTCGGGTCTACATGGAGTGGATTTAGTCAGGTTTGGCCCGGATGTTGCTCCCCGGTGTCCCTCTCGGGCCGACTCGACACAACCGGGTGGACAGGTCCACCGTCAAAACCCGTCTGCGGAAAGTCAAAGGCTAGATCTCGTGGTCAACCGCTCGGTGGTTAGGGCGGACGGGGCCTGGGGGTAGCAATGCCACCGAAGCGTCGCATCGCCCTCATACATCTTGCGGGTGGTGTTGTGGCATGTCCAAAGAGGCGGCACTGGAGAAAGCAGACGACGCTCCAGATTACACGGAGGATGTAGCTGTCGGTTTGGCCAGATGTTGCTCCCTGTGTGTCCCTCCGAGTGACTGACACAACTGGGTGGAGAGGTCCACTGTTCAAAGCTCGTCCGTGGAAAGTCAAAGGGTTAGATCTCGTGGTCAACCGCTCCAGGGTTAGGCGGGACGGGGGCCCTGGGGGATGGGGGGTAGCAATGCCACCGGAGCGTCGCACCGGCCCCTCATACATGCAGGGTGGTGTGGTGGCATGTCTGAAGAAGAGGCGGCACGCGTCTCGGGAGTTCGCCCTCACACGGGCCAGGCGCCATCGCCGCACTGGAGGGGGAAAAGCAGACGGACGTCGGGTCACACGGAGGGATCTTGCTGTGGGTGCAGCCCAGATGTTGCTCCAAAGTGTTCCTATGGATCGACCTAACACAACCGGGTGGAGAGGTCCTTGGTCAAATCCCGTCCCGTGCAAAGTCAAAGGGCTAGATCCCGTGGTCAAACGCTACTGAGGGTTAGGCGGGGCCAGGGGCCACAGGGGTAATGTAATGCCACCGGAGCGTCACACCGGGCCCTCATACATGCGGGGTGGTGTGGTGGCATGTCCGAAGAGGCGGCACGCGTCTCCGGGGTGTGGCCCCCCTCACGGACGGCAATGACACGGTAGTAGACGTTCTGCGGTAACGATGGAGCGTGAATATTATTAAATACTTGGAGCACGATAAAATCATGAGTTTTTACTGGCGTGGGCACATGTGCTATAGGACTAATGGTAATTTTTCATAATTTTTGTGATGGAGAAGCATCTGAACACTTCCCTCTACGCGATTGCTCTTCAGACGTCTTCACGATCCGGTGACCTCCCGGGGGCTAGCATACCGTCAAATCTTGCGTGGCGGCCTCTCACAAGTCCGGAAGTGTTGAGGCGGTTGCAAACGCCCAAAGACGCTGCCTCCGGTGTGCCCCCCCTCACGCAGACGGCACGGCGCCACCGGCTTTGGAGGGGAAGCAGACGTCGGTCTATCTGGAGGGATCTTCTTTGTGGTCTGCCCAGATGTTGCTCCAAAGTGTTCCTATGGACTGACCTAACACAACCAGGTGCAGAGGTCCACCGTCAAAGCCCGTCCGTGCAAAGTCAAAGGGCTAGATCTCGTGGTCAAACGCTACAGGGTTAGGCGGGACGGGGGCCTGGGGGGTAGCAATGCCACCCGAGCGTCGCACCAGGCCCTGGGTCATGCGGGGTGGTGTGGTGGCATGTCCGAAGAGGCGGCACGCGTCTCCGGGGTGTGCCCCCCCTCACGGACGGCACTGACACGGTAGTAGACGTTCTAAGGTAACGATGTAGCATTAATATTATTAAATACTTGGAGCGCGATAAAATCATGAGTTTTTACACAACGTGGGCACATGTGCTATAGGACTGATGGCAATTTTTCATAATTTTTTGTGATGGAGAAGTATTCAACACTTCCCTCTACGCTGATTGCTCTTCGCACGCTTCACGATCGTTGTGGGCGTGACCTCCAGGGGCCAGTATACCGCCAAATCTTGCGTGGCGGCCTCTCACAAGTCCGGAAGTGTTGAGGCGGTTGCAAACACCCAACCTGCAGCGTCTCGAGTGCCCCCCCCCCTCACCAGACGGCGCGCCAGCCGCACACCTGGAGAAGCAGACGCCGGGTCTATCTGGAGGGATCTTTTGTGGGTCTGCCCGGATGTTGCTCCAAAGTGTTCCTATGGACTGACCTAACACAACCGGGTGGAGAGGTCCATGGTCAAATCCCGTCTGCAAAGTCAAAGGGCTAGATCCCGTGGTCAAGCAATCTGAGGTTAGGCGGGCCAGGGAATACGGGGGTAGTAATGCCACCGGAGCGTTGCACCGGCCCTCGTACATGCGAGGTGGTGTGGTGGCATGTCCGAAGAAGCGGCACGCTGCGTCTCCGGTGTGGCCCCCCTCACGGGACGGCAATGACACGGTAGTAGACGCTCTATGATAACGATGCAACGTGAATATTATTAAATACTTGGAGCGCGATAAAATCATGAGTTTTTTACACAACGTGGGCACATGTGCTATAGGACTGATGGTAATTTTCATAATTTTTTTGTGATGGAGAAGTATCTCGAACACTTCCCCACGCTGATTGTTTTCTTCAAGACGTCTCTACGACTGTGGCTGGCCTCCGGCTACAGCATACCGTCAAATCTTGCGTGGCGGCCTCTCACAAGTCCGGAAGTGTTGAGGCGGTTGCAAACGCCCAAAGCACGCTGTCTTCCGGTGTGCCCGCTTTCCCTCACAGACGCGGCCACGACTGGAGAAGCGGACGCCGGGTCTATACGGAGGGATCTTGCCGTGGTGCAGCCCGCATGTTGCTCCAAAGTGTTCCTATGGACTGACCCTAACACAACCGGGTGGAGAGGTCCACTTTGGTCAAAATCCGTCCGTGCAAAGTCAAAGGGCTAGATCCCGTGGTCAAACGCTTCTGAGGTTAGGCGAGACGGGGCCACAGGGGTAGTAATGCCACCGGAGGCGTTGCACCGGGCCCTCGTACATGCGGGTGGTGTGGTGGCATGTCCGAAGAGGCGCACGCCTCCTCGGTGTGGCCCCCCCTCACGGGACGGCAATGACACGGTAGTAGACGCGTTCTGTGATAACGATGCGGCGTGAATATTATTAAATACTTGGAGCACGATAAAATCATGAGTTTTTTACTGGCAACGTGGGCACATGTGCTATAGGATCGATGGTAATTTTTCATAATTTTCTGTGATGGAGAAGTATCTCAACACTTCCCTCTCACGCGGATTGCTCTTCGCACGCTCACGTCTGGGTCATGGCGGCCTCCGGGGGCTAGCATACCGTCAAATCTTGCGTAGGCGGCCTCTCACAAGTCTCGAAGTGTTGAGGCGGTTGCAAACGCCCAGCACGCGTCTCCGGGGTGTGCCCCCCCCCTCACGGACGGCGCCACCGCCGGCACCTGGAGGGGGAAAACGGACGCGTCGGGTCTACACGGAGGGGATCTTGCTGTGGTCCGCCCGATGTTGCTCCAAAGTGTTCCTATGGACTGACCTAACACAACCGGGTGCGAGAGGTCCACTGGTCAAATCCCGTCCGTGCAAAGTCAAAGGGCTAGATCCCGTGGTCAAACGCTACTGAGGTTAGGCGGGACGGGGGCCACTGAGGGTAGCAATGCCACCGGGCGTCGCCGCACCGGCCCTCGTACATACGCGGGTGGTGTGGTGGCATGTCCAAGAGTCGACACGCGTCTCGGGGTGTGGCCCCCCTCACGGACGGCAATGACACGGTAGTAGACGCTTCTGCGTAACGATGCAGGCGTGAATATTATTAAATACTTGGAGCACGATAAAATCATGAGTTTTTTACTAGCGATGGGCACATGTGCAATAGGACTGATGGTAATTTTTCATAATTTTTGTGATGGAGAAGTATCTCGAACACTTCCCTCTCACGCTGATTGCTCTTCATGCGTCTCATTTGTGGCCGTGACCTGACCTCCGGCTAACATACCGTCAAATCTTGCGTGGCGGCCTCTCACAAGTCCGAAGTGTTGAGGCGGTTGCAAAGCGCCCAAAGACGCATCTCCGGTAGCCCCCCCTCACGTGACGGCGCTACTGCACTTTGGAGGAGGGAAGCAGACGCGTCAGGTCTATATCTGGAGGGGATCTTCTTGTGGAGTGCCGCCCAGATGTTGCTCCAAAGTGTTCCTATGGGATGACCCTAACACAACCGGGTGGAGAGGTCCACTGGTCAAATCCACG
The DNA here is from genome assembly GCA_021605145.1 of Aegilops bicornis. Classification (NCBI taxonomy): domain Eukaryota; kingdom Viridiplantae; phylum Streptophyta; class Magnoliopsida; order Poales; family Poaceae; genus Aegilops; species Aegilops bicornis. Next base: position 1,600,731 of record JAHIAL010000051.1, read on the forward strand.
TCCGTGCAAAGTCAAAGGGCTAGATCCCGTGGTCAAACGCTTCGGGGTTAGGCGGGGCCAGGGGGCCACAGGGGGTAGCAATGCCATACGGAGCGTCATACCGGGCCCCTCGTACATGAGGGTGGTGTGGTGGCATGTCCGAAGAGGCGGCACGCGTCTCCGGGGTGTGGCCCCCCTCACGGACGCCAATGACACGGTAGTAGACGTTCCTGCGGTAACGGCGCAGCGTGAATATTATTAAATACTTGGAGCGCCGATAAAATCATGAGTTTTACACAACGTGGGCACATGTGCTATAGGTGATGGTAATTTTTCATAATTTTTGTGATGGAGAAGTATCTGAACACTTCCCTCTCTGCTGATTGCTCTTTCGCGATCTCTGTTGTGGCCGGCGGAGCGTCGTACCGGGCCCTCATACATGCGGGGTGGTGTTGTGACATCTCCGAACAGGCGGCACGCATCTCCGGTGCGTGGTCCTTGTCACGGACGGCGCCGCCGCCGGCACCTGGAGGGAGGGAACGGACGTGTCGGGTCTACACGGAGTGGATTTAGCTATGGGTTGGGCCCGGATGTTGGTCCCTGGTGTCCCTCTGGGCCGACCCGACACAACCGGGTGGAGAGGTCCACTGGTCAAAGCCCGTCCGTGCAAAGTCAAAGGGCTAGATCCCGTGGTCAACCGCTCCAGGGTTAGGCGGGACGGGGGCCCTGGGGGGTAGCAATGCCACCGGAGCGTCGTCTGGAGCCCTCATACATGCGGGTGGTGGTGTTGTAGCACGTCCGAAGAAGCGCACGCATCTCCGGTCGCGTAGCTCCCGTCCGCAGACGGCCTTGCGTCAACTACTTCACATGGAGGGGGAAAACTGCAGCGTCGGGTTTTAAATACTCGAGCGCGATAAAATACTCGGAGCAAATAATTATATCATAAAGAAATGTTGCTGACCATAGAAAAAATCTGGTTGGAAAAAAAATATACGTGATATTTTAGAAAATTGTTGTACAATATAAAAAAAGGATCATGTAATTAAAATAATGTTTCAAACCATTAAAGAAAATGTATGGTACATTTTAAATAATATTCATGCATGTAAAGTATGTATACCATATATAAAAATTATATACCATGTATCATTCAAATAAATTCAAGAACGTGTATTTGAAAAAGAAATATACCTATGCCTACGGCTTAGCCGTCGGCATATATGCCACGTGGCATGATTAATGTATGCCGACGGCTAAGTCGTCGGCATAGGTCACCTTATCCTTATCTTTTTTTTGCGAAAAAAATTCCTTATCCAACCGGGCTAGCTCGATCCACCCCACGACCCGATCGAACTCGACCTAACCTCGATCCAGCCCCGCCGCCGTACGATCCCTGCCCTCCGCCCCTCGATCCCCCACCACCATCCCTGCCCTACTCCGCCCGCCCCTTCTACGCCCATTTCGCCCGCAGATCGCGCCCGGCCCTCGCTCGGCACCAAGACGCCTCGTCCCTGCCGACATGCCTTGTGCCGCACTGCCTGGCCGTGCTGGCCCGCCAGACCGGGCTGCCGGGCCCCTCACCTCCAAGATCGCTGGGCCGCCGTCCCGCCCCGCGCCGCTTGACGGGCGCGCCCGCCTGCCCCTCAAGACCGCCCTGCTGTCTCGCCTCTTTTCCGACCATCCTGCTGGCTGGGTGAGCTGGCATGCCAAGGCTCCCGGGTCCGGCGCCCCTTCCCAGCCCTCATCTCGCAATCGGGTGAGCACCGGCAAGCCCGCCCCCCACCCCGACCAGCCGGCCCTCTCCAACGTGAGGATTTTTCACTTTTTAGTTTTGTACCTACTGTTTTTACCTTTGTGATATGAATTGTTCACACAAGCACATGTATCCGTATGTTGGTGGCGTAGTTGATGCCCAATGGCGGACATGTGTTTACATGAGTTGTTATTCTATTCAAGTGGGTGAACTAAGCCATTTTTATTCAGTTTGCTCTCTGCTATGCCAAAGCCATTTTTATTCAGTCTGCAAGTGACGTTATGCAACTAGCAATTATATATGTGCTCCCTGGGTATGTGAAAAGTTGAGGGGGCATCTGTTTACAGTTTTGGAGTTCATGGTGATATTTGAACTCAGAATATAGTTGAGCGGTGTACTAGGCATCTGCTAATTTTCATGGTAAAATATGCTAGTTTCTGTTCTTCACAGAGAAGGCTAGAACGAGTGCCTAGACTAGCAAGTTTCTATGACTTTTTAGTTTTTGGTACTGTTTGTAGGTGGATAGTTTGCAAAATATTGATCAATGGATGTCATTAGCACTATGATTTTTTGAATGGTTGAATTAGCATTCTTTGTTGTGTCGCTTGATGATCTAAGTTTTTTGTCGGTAAAATTTACAGGCTTTCTCGTGTTGCATATCTTTGGAGTCATCGTCGTCGAAGGCATTGGTCCGTGATTTAAATGGCTGTTTGACTACTTCGTCTCACAAATCGAGGGTGAGCTACGAATCCATCTTAATAATCATGTCACTAGATTTTCTTTTTCGTCAAGTCGCATAACCTAGGCGTCTCCCGTCCAAAAGGTTGCATGGATAAATATGCATTCAATTGCATATTTATCACCGCAGCTCTTCGGATTGTCCAAATAGCTTTTCTGACGATTAAGCTCGAGGATGTGTAGATTGGCACAGTTGTTCATGCTGCCCCGTTCGAGACAGATTTCGCCGGCGCCTCCCCCATTTGTTCTCCGGATGCACACTCTCTCGGCATTTTGCCGAGGCGTGTATTTGGAGAACAGCCGAGGTGCTGCCAAATTTTGTCTCTGAATGGGGTAGAGCATGGACCGACTCAATCTACACATTCTCGTGGGATTAGGACCCATCTTTACCTATTAGAGATGTAGGTGGATTAAATGTCGTTTCTCGTCAACCTTGTAAAAAATAAAATATTGATGTGGGTAATTTAAATGAATCCTTAATTTTGTTGTGTGGCTTCCAATAAAGCAGAGATGGCAGATAATCAGTGGATGTATAGTGGGTTTTTCCGTCAGAATCAAGTAACAACAGAGTGGGTCGAGAAAAGCCCGATGTGTTTTGAAAGAGATATTCCGTAGTCCAATGAGGATGGTGCCGTAATGCCCGTGTGCGAGATGTAAGAGACGATCCGGCAGAGATAAGAGTGAGATGACTAAGCACCTTCGACGCATGGATTTATGCCCAACTTTAATATGCCGATAAACTTTGCCCAGCGACCGTGGTAGAGAGGATGTGATAATGCAAAGCGTCATTTGGTTATGAGGACGATGGGGTTAGAGACATGCTAGATGATGTCGTTCTTTACGACAGCCGACACCTCCGTCACATTCAGCTAATGAACCGTAGGAGCAGGAGGAAACCGCAAAGGACTTCGTGGAAATATTGACCTCGTCAAAGAAACCACTATATGAGTGTGCCAAGTTGTTGCAGGCTGGATGCCATCTCGCAACCGGGATGGCGATGAAGGCTGAGAAATACGGCTGTAGCCGAGGTTGCTTCAAGCATTTACGGGAGTATGGGCTAAATACCTGCCCGAGGGCCATGAACTACGAAAACCATATGCAGTACGAAGAAAATCATGAAGGCGCTCTCCATGGACTATGAGAAAATACATGTTTGTCCAAAGAATTGCCTTTTTGTTTAGGCATGAGTATGCGGATGACAACTACTGTAGGAGTTGCGGTTCCTCTCTGTATATTGAGGTGGTCGATAAGCATGGTCGAAGCGGCAACTAAAAATCCTCGTGAAGGTTCTTCTGATTCTTGATTTTATAAAAAGACTGCAGCGCCTTTTTATCACCGAGGAGTCTCGCCAAATGATGAAGTGGCACAAGGGAAAAAGGTACAATCCAAAAAAATTGTACATACATCGGAAGGTGAAGCATGGAAGTCATTCGATATAAAGTACCGGAGGAAGCGGTGAGGCTGGAATGTCGAATTGCTATAACGGTGATGGGTTCAATCCATATGGTATGTCGTCTAATCCATACAGCTGTGCTTGGCCCATATTTGTTATTCCGCTCAATCTCCCTCCCATGCCATAATGCAACGCAAGACCATGTTCTGTCGCTTATAATTCCGGGGCTGAATATCCAGGAAGAATTTGAGTGTGTTTATGCAGCCGTTGGTGGATGATTTGCACCATTCTTGGTACTTCCGAGGTTGACATACGACCAAGCATCTGCAGAAAAATTTCTTGATGAAAGTTTGGCTACAGATTGCATGCATGACTTTCCGGCTATGCCCCTGTTATGCGGATGGTGTACAAGTGGAAAGATGCCTTGCCCAGTGTGCATGCAGTGCCTTGATTTTCATTTGGATGAAGAAGGGTGGCAAGTATGTTGCCTTTGACCAGCATCGACAATTCCTCCCTCCGCACCATCCCGATAGGGAAGACAAGAAGAACTTCACAAAAGGCAAAGTTGTCCATGAAGTAAATGAGATTCCAACGTTTTCTGGTGCGGATGTGCTTGCTCAGCTCAAAGCTCTTAAGCCTGCCTGTGAAGGGAAAGGCAAAGGCAAAGGTAAAGGGAAATTCTTTTTTGAAGGATATGGTGAGGCGATAACTGTTGGACTCACATTACCCCTTCATGCAGCTTCCTATTTTAAGGACCTCAAACTTCCATACAATATCGATGTGATGCACACGAAAAAGAATGTCGCAGAGTCCCTTTTTAACACGATCCTCAACATTCTGATAAGACAAAGGATAATGTTAATGCTAGAGTCGATCAATGGAATATTTGTGATAGACCACGTCTTCACATGCAACCTCCCACAGCGTTCGAAAATCTTGGTTCAAGCCAGATCTTGACTTCGTGACTTAAAAAAGGATCATAAGATGGAGGCATTCATGGCTGAAACACGTCGTGAAGTTCACCGATGGTTATGCATCGAATATAAGTAAGGGGGTCAATCTTTCAACCGCAGAGTGACCGGGCTCAAGAGTCATGACTATCATGTATGGATTGAGCGGATTATGCGGTGATGGTTGAGGCTATGTTCGGCGTGTCCAGCGTGGTGCTTGCGGAGTTAAGCCATTTCTTCGAGCGCTTTGTGCTAAAGAAGTATGTCCCGAGAAGATAAAAGAAATGCATAAGAAAGGCGCCGAGTTGATATGCAAGCTAGAGAAGATCTTCCCGCCAGCTTCTTTACTCCGATGACACATCTCATTTTGCACCTTCTTGACGAGGTATTATTGGGGGGCCCCTGTGCGATATCGTTGGCGATGACGGCCCGAGAGATAGAACAAGCATCTGAGATGTAAATGTGGAAACAAAGCTAAGATTGAAGCTTCCATAGCCGAGGCTTATCCTAGAGGAGGTGGCGGACCTCGGGACAGCCTACTATCCGGACCATGTTCCCACGTTGCACAATAAGGTGTCTCGACACAATCTGAGAAGAACCCAAGTATAAACCCAAGTTGCCTCTATTCACCGGGCAAGGTGGCAGGGCTGGATGCTCGACATCTTATGTCATGCCACGAGATGAGTGGGAGGATGTCTTGTTCTATATCTTGCACAACATCAAGGAAGTTGAGGATGAGTGGAGGAGGGCGAGGAGGGTGGAGGGGAGGTTGATCCCGAGTTGTGGGGTGACTTGCCACCGGGTGCTCCGCAGGGGTGGCTGCGTGGTAATGCCGGACTACCTACACCACCTTCTATCGAGGAGCACAAGTGGCTCATTGAACCTGTGGGGACACGATAAGTGCCTCTCAATCATATTTTCAACACATGACAACATTTTCTTATTGTACACATGGCAATCATTTGATTCTTTTGCGTAAACCGGATCCTTCGCGGAAAGGGCCGTAAACCGAACGGCCTTATCACTATCCTGTTGAAGCACTTTTGGCCTGGCCTATTCTGCCCGCGGCCAGACAGGGACCCGCAGCTGTGGGTTTTGGCCACGAGCTGGGCCCACTACGAGGCTTGGCAAAGAACGCTGGAGTAATGCAGAGACGGCCGCTAAGGCCGTGATCACCAAATTTTGGGTAAGTTCTCTTACTCAATCACTTGTCTTCGATTTCGTTCATAGTTTATCATTGGATCACTCAACTCATGCCTTGTTTGCTTCGATTTATGCAGCAACTCTATAGAGTTCTTGACGAGCACAAGGCCGAGCCGATGGTCTTGCTTGCGGGCGCGAAGAAGAAAGCTCGTCAATTGCAAAGACGAGGTGCACTTTGGGTTGCCGCCTCAGTACTACCACTACTACCCGCACCAAAAAGATGACCAAAAGTCAAGCTTGAAAGTTACGACTTACCTTGAACAGGAGCAGTTCATGATGGTAACTATTACTAACTTTTCATTGTTTCAAGCGATCAACTCTATGTTTCGTGCTCACATGTCATGCTTCCAAAATTTGCATAGGTTGTTCCTCGTTGGTGCTATGGAAGGCATGACCGGATGGGCGAAGTTTGGTGGATAGGTGGCTCGGCGCCGATGCGCAGTTTGTCTTGCGAAGAGCATCAAGGGCCGGGCTAACCGTGGAGCCGACGGGACACACGGCCAAGGAAGCAGAACCATCGGAGCTTCAAGGCCATGAAGGTATATCTATGTGCATGATGCATTTTGTTCTTCTTTACCGTCATGTTCTTATGTATGGCTAACTTCTATTTGACGTTGTAGGAGGACAAGTTGAAGAGGCCGCTCTCGGACATGGAGTCGTGGAAGTCTGGCCCGCGAGCGGAGTCGTGCAAGGAGGGCGAGAGCGATTACGGCAAGACCGAGGAGCACTGGGTCTTACATTCATCACTATCAGAGTTGCATCCGGATGTTCTGTTGCCGAGGTCGCCCAGCCTCGGATCGACGACACGGCGGTGAGTGGCCATCCAGGGAAGAAGAATGGCCGGTATCCGTGTTTCGACGGCTTGATCACTCCTTCGATCTGAGACACAGCTTCGCTACCAACCAGAGCCGGTTAGAGAGTACGGGCGTTCACAGACTCCTTTAGCCCTTGCCAAAGATGTCTGTAAGTACTTCCTCTTTATCTTTTTCTATCTAGCATTCTCAGTTTATTTTCAGCATTGCTCACTTAGAAACAATCTTAATTATGTAGGCATATAAGGAGTTTGTCGAGCATAGGTATCTCGAGGGGCGGGAGTACTTGAACCGAGTGAAGGCAAACGATGATTACCACCGTCAGATGATGACGGGTAGTTCTGCCCTCTTAACACCAAGCTAAATTTTTGCACTTTCAGTCCTTCGATCTTCTAGTTTGCTTGTTTAACTAACATTCGTGCTATGTTGGCGTCTTGGAGTAGCAGCACGTCCACCACAAATGGGACCCCACCACCACCGCAGAGAACCCCCACACGTGCCCACGCTCGATGAATGGGTGGCACTAGGCGTTGATGGTCCGGTTAGTACATTTGCCTAACTCATCGACAAACTAGTTCTCGCTCATTCAACACTATCATATCATATTTACCGTTAGAATCTTTTCTCAACATGTAGGGACCGGTGGCTCGACTCACCTCGTCGGACCCCGTCCTCCGATCTGGCAGAGTGGTGGTGGTCGTAATGGCGGTTTTGGCGGAGGTGGTGGTGGTTTTGGCGGAAGTGGTGGCGGTTTTGGCGTAGGTGGTCTTGCTTGATGATTCCGCATGTGGCCGTCGTGCCATGCCTTTCATATTCCTACTTTTATGATGTTTCATGTCTTGCACTACTTTTATGTTCATGAACTTGAGTCGGTGATGATCTTTATATGATGTGATGAACTTGAGTATGTTTAGATGATGATGGTGAACTTGAGTATGTTTAGATGATGAACTGTCATATTTCTGCATTATTTCATATTGTTCTGCTTTTGAAATCTTTGTCAAATGAATTGGAAAAGGAAAACAGGGAAAATCAAAAACTATGCCTACGGCAAAGCGTCGGCATATATAAGCCCAGGAGTTACTGTGGTTTCGCCACGCAGCATATTCTATGCGCCGACGGCTTTGCCGTAGGCATAGATGGAAATCTATCATGCCGACGGCAAAGCCGTAGGCATACCTCTGCTGCCAGGAGTAACCAGGAGACGACACGTGGCAGATCTATGCCTACGGCAAAGCCGTCGGCATAGATACATCTATGCCTACGGCTTTGCCGTAGGCATAGACCTGCCACCAGGAGTACCACTGGTTGCCACGTGTCAGAGGTATGCCGACGGCAAGGCATTTAACATATATCCGCCACGTGGCATTGCACGATTCGTCTGCCGCTTTTTGGACGGCCGTCCGTTGCCGTCGACGAAATACACCGCCGACGGCTATACTATGCCGACGGTGACGCCAGTCGGCATAGGCCCCTATGCCGACGGCTTTACCATGCCGACGGTCCGACAAGACTACGGCGACATCCACGCCGACGGGTATATGTTGACGGCCGCCGTAAACATAGATCTATGCCGACGCGGCTTAGGGGCCTATGCCGAAATGACGTGGGTCAGAGGCATATACCGCGAGCCCGGTAGTGAGTGGTGCGTCTCCTTTTCCGACTAGAATAAGGCCAACTCCGCCGCACGACCCTAAAGAGACGTTTGGTTCGGCCGGATTTCATCCCTTTGGGGCGGCAATGCGTTCGCCCATGTCCGCTTGGAACTGTTGGGTTGTCGGTGCAAATCATGTCCGGAATAGACGTGATTAAAAAAAACACAAAAACTAAAATGAAATGCCGAAAAGGAGTAAATAAACGCAAATATAAAAACATAAAACATAAGTTAACCATCACGGCCACAAAACGGCCTAGTTTCACCATTCACATAGACATAATTATAACATAAAAAACAAAATAAAACCGCCGCCCGCGCGCTCCTGCCGTGCCAGTCGATGACGTGACCGTCGTAGTCTTCAGTGGACGTCGTTGTCGTCGTCGCTGACGAGGTCGACGTAGTCCGGCGACGTCCAGAGGTGGGAAGGCGGTGCGTGGTACATGGGGGCAGGCTGAAAGGCGGGAGGTGCCTACACCACCTCCTCCCGCGGCGACGCCTCCCGCTCCGGTGACCGCGGCAGCGTGGGGCACCAGTTCACGCCCCCCACGGCGTTGGCCATCTCCCGAGAGCCGTGCGACCAGCTCCATCACGACCCACTAGGCCTGGGTGGAACGCGGCGACGGGCTCCTCCTCCATCACCTCCTCCGCCCTCACCATCTCCAGCTCGGGGAGGGCGACGTCGCCGGTCGCAGAGAGAGCCATCATCTCCTCAAGACCCTCCCATTGGCGCTCATCGTACGTGTTCATGGAGTCCCCGTTGACACGTTGCATGAGCCAGGCCTCCTCCTCCGCTGTCATGCGAGGAGGTGGTGGTAGCGACGGAGATGGTGAAGGCGACGGCATGGGCGTGAGGCCGCGCACCCACGTACACCCGCGCACCTGGGGAGCAGGCGTGGCGCGCTCGACGTGGCTGCGGCAGCCCTGACGAGGTACCAGCGTAGAAAGAGGCGCGCCGCACGTCGTGCTCGTCCCTTAGCCACGTGTCCCAGAGCCTGGAATCGGGGCGTACTTGGGGTCGTAGAAGAGGTCATCCGGCAGGAGGCGGTAGCGGCGCTCGATCTCCTCACGACGCGCACGCCCGCTCGTCGGGACCGGCGAGATCGGGACATGGTCGGCGGAGAGATGCCAGTTATTGGGGAGGTGCACGTCGCTCCATGGGAGCAGCATCCTCGTCTCCCAATAACGCCGGCATACATCTGATAACACACAAGTATATCAGATCAATTGCAGCCTCTTTCGATAAGTAAGAGTGTCGAACCCAACGAGGAGCTAAAGGTAGAACAAATATTCCCTCAAGTTCTATCGACCACTGATACAACTCTACGCACGCTTGACGTTCGCTTTACCTAGAACAAGTATGAAACTAGAAGTACTTTGTAGGTGTTGTTGGATAGGTTTGCAAGAATAAAAAGAGCACGTAAATAAAAACTAGGGGCTGTTTAGGTAAAGAAGCAATAAAGTTAGTATAGCGAGTGTGGAAAAGTGGTTGTAGGAGTTGTGAAATTGTCCCTAAGCAATTGACTACTTTACTAGACCGATAGCAAGTTTTATGTAGGAGAGGCCACTGCTAGCATGTCATCCCTGACTTGGAATTCTATGCACTTATGATTGGAACTATTAGCAAGCATCCGCAACTACTAACGTTTATTAAGGTAAAACCCAACCATAGCATTAAGATGTATTGGTCCCCCTTCAATCCCGTATGCATCAATTTCTATGCTAGGTTGAAACTTCTGTCACTCTTGCCCTCCAATACATAGTCCTATCAACATACAACTAACCCTATGGTGTGATACACGCGCGCGCTCATATGGTGGGCAACAAAGGACAGCAACATAACCACAAGAAAATTAAACCAATCATAGCAATTCACCAATTCCCGATAGGACAACGAAAATCTACTCAGACATCATAGGATGGCAACACATCATTGGATAATAATATGAAGCATACAACACCATGTTCTAGTAGAGGGTACAGCGGGTTGCGGGTGAGTGGACCACTATAGATAGATGGGGGAAGGTGATGATGATGGTGGTGAAGATGACAACGGTGTTGGTGAAGATTGCGGTGACGATGATGGCCCCGGCGGCGTTCCGGCGCCACCGGAAGCGAGGGGGAGAGAGCCCCCCTCCTTATCCTTCTTCCTTGGCCTTCTCCCTAGGTGGGAGAAGGGTTCTCCCTCTGGTCCTTGGTCTCCATGGCATGGGAGGGGCGAGAGCCCCTTCAAGATTGGATATGTCTCTCTGTCTCTCTTTGTTTCTGCGTTCCCGATTTTGGCCTTTCACCGCTTCTTATATTTCCGGAGATCCGTAACTCCGATTGGGCTGAATTTTGGACACGATCTCTATCCGGATATTAGATTTCTTGCGGCGAAAGAAGGGCACCAACCACCTTACGGGGTGGCCACGAGGGGCCAGTAGCGCTGACCCCAGGCGCGCCCCCTGCATCGTGGCCCCCTCGAGCATCGTCTCGCGTTGATTCTTCTTCCCAAAATTCATAAATATTCCAAAAAAAATCTACGTCAGTTTTTATCCCATTTGGACTCCGTTTGATATGGATTTTCTGAAACAAAAACATGCAACAAACGAGAACGGCACTAGGCAATCGGATCAATATGTTAGTCCTAAAAATAGTATAAAAAGTTGCCAAAATTATATGAAAGTTGTAGAATATTGGCATGGAATAATCAAAAATTATAGATACGACGGAGACATATCAACATCCCCAAGCTTAATTCCTGCTCGTCCACGAGTAGGTAAATGATAAAAAAGATAATTTTTGATGTGAAATGCTACCTAGCATAATCTTGATCATGTAATCTAATCATGGCATGAATATTAAGACACGAGTGATTTAAAGCAATAGTCTATCATTTGACATTAAGACAATAATACTTCAAGCATACTAATAAAGCAATCATGTCTTTTCAAAACAACATGGCCAAAGAAAGTTATCCCTACAAAATCATATAATCTGGCTATGCTCCATCTTCACCACACAAAATATCCAAATCATGCACAACCCCGGTTTTAGCCAAGCAATTGTTTCATACTTTAGTATTCTCAAACTTTTTCTACTTTCACGCAATACATGAGTGTGAGCCATGGATATAGCACTATAGGTGGAATAGAATATGATGGTGGATGTTGTTTGTTGAAGACAAAAAGGAGAAAGTCTCACATCGACGCGGCTAATCAACGGGCTATGGAGATGCCCATCAATTGACGTCAATCTGAGAAGTAGGGATTGCCATGCAAACGGATGCACTAAGAGCTACAAGTGTATGAAAGCCCAAAATGGAAACTAAGTGGGTGTGCATCCAACTTGCTTGCTCATGAAGACCTCGGGCATTTGAGGAAGCCCATCATTGGAATATACAAGCCAAGTTCTATAATGAAAATTCCCACTAGTATATGAAAGTGAAAAAATAAGAGACTCTCTATCATAAAGATCATGGTGCTACTTTTAAGCACAAGTGTGGAAAAAGGACCGTAACATTGTCACTTTTATTCTTTTTTTTCCTTTTTTTCTTTTTTTGGCGGGCTTCTTTGGCCCCTTTTTTTTATTTAGGCTTCTTTGGCCTCTTTTTTCGGGACAATGCTCTAATAATGATGATCATCACACTTCTATTTACTTACAACTCAATATTACAACTCGATACTAGAACAAAGATATGACTCTATATGAATGCCTCCGGCGGTGTACCGGGATGTGCAATGATCTAGCGTAGCAATGCCATAAAAAAACGGACAAGCCATGAAAACATCATACTAGCTATCTTACGATCATGCAAAGCAATATGACAATGAATGCTCAAGTCATGTATATGATGATGATGGAAGTTGCATGTCAATATATCTCAGAATGGCTATGGAAATGCCATAATAGGTAGGTATGGTGGCTGTATTGAGGAAGATATAAGGAGGCTTATGTGTGATAGAGCGTATCATATCACGGGGTTTGGATGCACCGTGAAGTTTGCACCAACTCTCGAGGTGAGAAAGGGCAATGCACCTGCAGAAGAGGCTAGCAATGATGGAAGGGTGAGAGTGCGCATAATCCATGGACTCAACATTAGTCATAAAGAACTCACATACTTATTGCAAAAATTTATTAGCCATCGAAACAAAGTACTACACGCATACTCCTAGGGGGGAGGTTGGTAGGAGTTAACCATCGCGCGCCCCTGTCCTCCACACAAAGGAAGACAATCAATAAATACCTCATGCTCCAACTTCGTTACATAACGGTTCACCATACGTGCATGCTACGGGAATCACAAACTTCAACACAAGTATTTCTACAATCCACAACTACCCACTAGCATGACTCTAATATCACCATCTTTATATCGCAAAACTATTGCAAGGAATCAAACATATCATATTCAGTGATCTACAAGTTTTATGTAGGATTTTATGACTAACCATGTGAATGACCAATTCCTGTCATCTCTCCAAATATATATAAGTGAAGCAAGAGAGTTTAATTCTTTCTACAAAAGATATGCCCACGTTCTAACAAATATAAGTGAAGCAAAAGAGCATTCTACAAATGGCGGTTTTCTATGTGAGGAGAAACAGGCAATCCAAACTTCAAATGATATAAGTGAAGCACATGAAGCATTCTATAAAGCCATACTCAAAAGATATAAGTGAAGTGCAATGAGCATTCTATAAATCAACCATGGACTATCTCATACCATCATGGTGCATAAAATAAAGGTGAAAACTAAATGCAAAAGACGCTCCAAGATTTGCACATATCACATGAACGAAACGAATCCGAAAACATACCGATACTTGTTGAAGAAAGATGGGATGCCTTCCGGGGCATCCCCAAGCTTAGACGCTTGAGTCTCCTTGAATATTTACTTGGGGTGCCTTGGGCATCCCCAAGCTTGAGCTCTTGCCTCTCCTCCTTCTCCTCATATCGAGACCTCCTCGATCTTTGGTCACTTCATCCACACAAAACTCAACAGAAATCTCGGTAAGATCCGTTAGTATAATAAAGCAAATCACTACTCTAAGTACTGTTGCAAACCAATTCATATTTTTTTCTTGCATTGTAACTACTGTAATATAACTTTCCATGGCTTAATCCACTGATAGAAATTGATAGTTTCATCAAAACAAGCAAACAATGCATCAAAAACAGAATCTGTCTTAAACAGGACAGTTTGTAGTAATCTGAACATTTACCATACCTCTGGTACTCCAAAAATTCTGAAAAATTAGAAAAAATAAAAAAATTGTATAGAAAGACAGTGCAAAAAGTTTCTGAACCATTTGACGTTCCAGTAAAAAATGAAAAATCGTGCACTACAGCCAAAGTTTCTGTCTTGCACCGCACAAACCAACAAGCAATCTAAACATCCTAAAGGCAAACCTTGGCACATTATTTTTATAATACAATGGAATTGTACAAGGATAATTATTTTATTGAAAATTTTCTGTAATTAAGATTCACAAAGTTTCCGTGAGCATGAACAAAGTTCAAGGAGCTCTCCCACTTCAACAATGCTTGTCTCTCTCACTTTCACTTTCCTTTTTGAAAAGTTTTGGGTTCCCCTCTTTATTTTTTTATTTTTAAACTTTATAAAAGCACACAACATAAATAAATGACTCTCTAAAACTTCCGGGTTGTCTCCCTGGCAGCTCTTTCTTTAAAGTCATTAAGCTAGGCGTATAGTGCTCAAGTAATGGATCCACCCGGATCCCAAGGTATATCAAAGCCAATTTTAATTAACAATGATTTGACATTTAGTAGTGAGCACAAAGTAACATATATCAAGCAATGACAAAGTCTAACTCTCTTCCTATGCATCGGCATGTCATAAAAGAACAATTCATGCACACATAGTAAAGGCCAATGCATAGTATAAACAGTTTCTTGCAATTTTATCGTGTTGGAAGCATAAAGAGGCGGAGATGTAGTTCCTCTCTAATAATAATTGCAAGTAGGAGCAGCAAGCACATGCATATTATATCTATCAAAATCATCATGTGTAGTAGTAAAACACAACCCATCAATATAATCCTTAATAAGGGAAACTTCTCCGATATAGTGTAGTCGGGAGAATTCAAAAAGATAACAGGACTATCATGCGTGGATGCAATAGCAACAATTTCATGTTTAACGTAAGGAACTATAGCAAGTTCATCTCCATAAGCATAATTCATATTGGCATCTTGACCACAAGCATCATCAAAAAGGGATATTTCAAAAGAATCAAAGGGATCATAGCGATTATCAAGCAATCATCCTTCGGTAAGCACGAAGGGAAATTAAACAATGTATGAGTTGAAGAGTTACTCTCATTAGAAGGTGGGCATGGGTGATCAATCCGCTCTTCCTCCTTTTGTTCTTCGCCCTACTCCTCATCTTTTTCATCTAATGAGCTCACAAATTTCAGTAATTTCTTCTTCCATAGTTTCCTGCAAAATATTAGTCTCTTCTTGGACAGCGGAGACTTTCTCAATAAATGGATCAATATCAGAATTGAATTCATAATTCTCATAGCAATATTTAAGTATAGCAAAATTTTCAGGGCTGTAAACAACATCATAAAGATTTTCACACTCTTTAAACAAAGATTCAATTTCATAAGCACCCATAAAAGCAACGAATTCTTCTATTTGTTCCACATCATAGTAATCATATATACCATTAGCATAAGAATCCAATGTTTTATTATCATTAAATTCTCATGAAAAGGGAAGGTGTGGAGCCTTCATCCTAGAGCAACAAGTATAGTTTCCGCGCATACCAATGCAACATATAAATTTGATCCCATAATAGTTTCCCTTTTTGAGTCAAGCGATAATCCCTAAAGTATTCACGTTGATCCAACGTGTCTCCCATAACATAATTGAATGGGGTTTTCTCAGAATTATCAAAGTAGTACATAATATTTTTCACATAATGAGCATCGAGGGTTTTAGGAGGTTCCCCATCTTCATGAGCAGCAAGTACACCTAACTTATTTTGGTATTTCGTGTTCCATACCCATAACTAAAGATAGAGAACAACTTAGAACAGCAAATAAAATCTACTTAGTGATAAAGCAAACAAGCAACACGAGAACATTCACCCCACGTTATAACTCCTCGGCAACGGCGCCAGAAAAAGGTATTGATAACCCACAAGTATAAGGGATCAATTGTAGCCTCTTTCGATAAGTCAGAGTGTCGAACCCAACAAGGAGCTAAAGGTAGAACAAATATTCCCTCAAGTTCTATCGACCACCGATACAACTCTACGCACGCTTGACGTTTGCTTTACCTAGAACAAGTATGAAACTAGAGGTACTTTGTAGGTGCTGTTGGATAGGTTTGCAAGAATAAAAAGAGCACGTAAATAAAAACTAGAGCCTGTTTAGGTAAAGAAGCAATAAAGTTAGTATAGCGAGTGTGGAAAAGTGGTGGTAGGAGTTGTGAAATTGTCCCTAATCAATTGACTACTTTACTAGACCGATAGCAAGTTTTATGCGGGAGAGGCCACTTCTAGCATGTCATCCCTGACTTGGAATTCTATGAACTTATGATTGGAACTATTAGCAAGCATCCGCAACTACTAATGTTCATTAAGGTAAAAACAAACCATAACATTAAGATATATTGGTCCCCCTTCAATTCCATATGCATCAATTTCTATGCTAGGTCGAAGCTTCTGTCACTCTTGCCCTCCAATACATAGTCCTATCAACATACAACTAACCCTATGGTGTGATCCACGCGTGCGCTCATATGATGGGCACCAAAGGACAGCAACGTAACCACAAGAAAATTAAACCAATCATAGCAATTCACCAATTACCGATAGGACAACGAAAATCTACTCAGACATCATAGGATGGCAACACATCATTGTATAATAATATGAAGCATAAAGCACCATGTTCAAGTAGAGGGTACAGCGGGTTGCGGGAGAGTGGGCCGCTATAGATAGATGGGGGGAAGGTGATGAAGATGTTTGTGAAGATGACGACGGTGTTGGTGAAGATTGCGGTGACGATGATGGCCCCGGCGGCGTTCCGGCGCCACCGGAAGCGAGGGGGAGAGAGCCCCCCTCGTTATCCTTCTTCCTTGGCCTTCTCCCTAGGTGGGAGAAGGGTTCTCCCTCTGCTCCTTGGTCTCCATGGCGTGGGAGGGGCGAGAGCCCCTCCGAGATTGGATCTGTCTCTCCGCATTTCTCTGTTTCTGCGTTCTTAATTCTGGCCTTTCACCGTTTCTTATATTCCCGGAGATCCGTAACTCCGATTGGGCTGAATTTTGGACACGATCTCTATCCGGATATTAGCTTTCTTGCAGCAAAAGAAGGGCACCAACCGCCTTACGGGGTGGCCACGAGGGCCCAGGGTTCGCCTTGTTAGAAGTATAAACGTGATTAGCTAGAGATAAGGAGATCGAGATAGACTTAGTTTAAACACACAATATCTTGCCTTATACTCCAAGCCTCTTCTACGTTGTACTCTATATATACCCCTACAAGGGTCAGATCAATACAACACATAATTATAGGGTTTCATATTTTCCACATGGTATCAGAGCGGTTTGTCTCACGACGCCGATCCTAGGAACCTTCCACCACACTTCAAGAAGCCATACGCCCCGGGAGATTAATCTCCTCTCCCCGGGGGTGCGGCACCCGATCGATCAAAATATCAGATCGGTTCCATAGTTTAGATCAATTTCTTAGATTAGATCAATTTTAATTTTCAAAATCCCTTAAGACCAATTTTTCTTAGCTACAAATAAAGCCCGACGATCCTCAAAATCCGGTGAAAACCAGCACAACAATCGCAGCGGCATCAAGAACTTCATCTACTCTCGCCGGCCGAGGCGTCGGCTCCGCGAGCGTCCACCTCCAGCCGCACGCACAGGCACATCAACACCGGGAGGGCGCACGACTACAACAACGCACGGGGCACAAGCCTGCACCGACGTGGGACGACGACGCGTTCCAGCTCGTGACGATGACCGGCGCCATGTGTGCACGGGCTCTACATCAACAATCTGCCCAGCCATGTGCGCGCCAGTCAACGCCGGGCGCACGATCGCCCCACGCCCTCTAGCGGCCATGATCTGCACCGGTGCATCTTCATCCAACTCATGCAAGCAGCGGCTCCTCCATGGCTCCATGCACCTTCGGCGGCGCGTACAAGCAGATCGACACCGGGACGGTGCCAGATCCGATCTACGGACGCAAGCAAGGTCGCGCCGGCGGGTGACGGGCAGGCGGCCCAAGCACTCGATCGGCTTTAATACGCACGGGCCATATCGGCGCGTACACGCAGGCCAGGAGGGCCAGCCAAGAGCGACGGCCCCTTCACTTCGAGCCACCCACGACTTCAGGCGGGACGAGCGCATCAGCCCGACATCTCCCGGACGATCGACACGCACTCTTTCTGCTGCGGCAGCGTAACCGCGCTCCTCCTCTCGCAGCCCAGCAGACGACGGACACTACCGACCTCCCGACTCCCGTGTGCGGTCGCGCGTCTCCAGAGACTACCATGATCCGATCTACATCGCCTTCAACACGCCTCCATCTCAATCGATGCATGCATGTGTGTTCAGTCGTGGATGGCGAAAGCCAACTTCTCTGAACATACACACGAGGCTGCACTTGGGGGCATGCATACGCGATACACATCATCATCGACAGCGCCACATCGACTAGGAGTCTACGGCGAGTCGGCAACCTCTGCGACATCGGTCTCGACGACAACCTCGTCACGGGCCAAGCCATGTCCTGCCCATCGCACCGATTCAGCGATCCACTACTTCACCGAGCCGACATTGAGCTGTACGACTACGCCGGTTACGAGCCAACATACTTCTTTAGCACGACACAAAGATCGACACCCGTCGCCACGAGGGACGTCTTCAAGTGACGATCATCATCGACACGCCGCTGCTACGCCCAACGCCGCCACTTCATCATCAAGGTCTTCATCAACGTGGTCTTCATCAACATCTTCGCCAACACACCGCCACCGCTTTGTCCACAAGATGGACACCTAGCGTCCTCGACAGAGATTTCGCAAGACGCCGACCACGATGACGGCAATGATCGCGTCACACGACGACGGCATCGACCGCGTCATCCACGACAACACAATCAAGAGTCGACACGGGCGTCACTACGGTGGCGATTTACACAGCCACACCGTTCGCAAAACCGATGTGTGCTCGATGGGCTTCCTCCGGTCTTGGCAAAACCGGTGGACTTCGTCGCCGACGGCACCCTCGACATTCGCAAGGTGCATCGCCCACGTCTGCAGCTCCGTCATAGCGCATTTTTTGCGCCCGCTTTGTGCGGCTTCATCATCCACGGCGACCACATCATCGACCATTTACTACCTCGACCACGGCCATATCACCATGATCGGCTACCTCGACATTAATGGCTACGTCTACAGCAACTCATCGGCAACAACTCCGGCCAACAACGTCCGTCCTCGTCACTTATGCGTCACGACACTCCCACCGTGGATCGCGGAGGGAATAGAGGAGAAGGCAGAAGGCAACAGAAGGGGACGCAGTCATCGCTTCTAATCGCCACCCATCGAGACGCAGTTGATGATGGCGCAGCGGAGAAGACGACAAAAGAACCAGACTTCAAATTCAGTCGTAGTCATCCGATTCACTCCCGCTACGACTGAGGGGGAATGTTAGAAGTATAAACGTGATTAGCTAGAGATAAGGAGATCGAGATAGACTTAGTTTAAACACACAATATCTTGCCTTATACTCCAAGCCTCTTCTACGTTGTACTCTATATATACCCCTATGAGGGTCAGATCAATACAACACATAATTATAGGGTTTCATATTTTCCACACGCTTGACCCCCTGGGGCGCGCCCCCTGCCTCGTGGCCCCCTCGGGCATCGTCTCGCGTTGATTCTTCTTCCCGAAATTCATTAATATTCCAAAAAATATCTCCGTCAGTTTTTATCCCGTTTGGACTCCGTTCGATATGGATTTTCTCATAAATGTAAAACATGCAACAAACGAGGAACCGGCATTGGGCATCGGATCAATATGTTAGTCCCAAAATAGTATAAAAAGTTGCCAAAAGTATATGAAAGTTGTAGAATATTGGCATGGAACAATAAAAATTATAGATCTGACGGAGATGTATCAACATCCGCGCCCGATGCACTACAGAGTCGCGGCTGGCCGTCAGTAGGGCCGATGGTGAATGGGGCGGTAGCGAGGGGACGCAAGTGGTGATCTGGCTCCTTTTTCACGGTCATGACGGCCCGAGGAGACGGGCCAGCCTGGTCGATAATCCCTCTTGCGGCCGGTGTTCCATAACCCCATGGCTGCAAGGCGGCCGGCCGGCGAGATCGAGGACGGGGAGAGGGAGAGCTAGGGTTTGGGCGGTGTCGGGTTTCAAGAAGGCAGCACGGGATGGAGTGGGAAGTGTGGACGATGACCAGTCCACGGCTTCGCATTTAAGAAGGACGGCGACCGTTCACTGGGCGGATGACAGGTGGGGCCGACCGCGCATGCGCATTAATGTCGGGCGGTGGAAGGTAGGTGACCGCCTGTCACGCGGCTTTGAAGCAGAAGAGCGACGCATCCGTTTGCTGTCCGTCGCAACCCAAACCCAACGCATGTTTGCGTTGAAATGGGTCGGCCCGGACATAAAACGGACCAAATAGGTACAGGCCGTCGCGCGCTGTCGGCGGACGGGATTGGGTCACGCGCTCGAGTTGGCCCAAGGTTACTCGCACCGGGGAATTTTTTTTGTCGTTGATGATGAAATTCTCTTTCCAACGGGGCCCACCACCTTAGTCATTTTTCCACTCGAGTCAGCCGCCGTCAACGCCAGTCCCCAGCCAGCCGCCGCCGCAGCCAAGTGTTCATCTTGCCGGACGACGGGTGAGCACGCTTCTCCCTCCCCTCACTCCTACCTCCCTGGGCTTGGGCGGCGCCATCCTCTGCCCCCTCCGTCGCTACCGCTCTCCGCTAGACACGGCGGCCCCGGCTCGTTGGGACCCAAATCCTGCCGCCGCAGCACCGATCTGCCCGGATCCGCTTGCCGAACGCTGAAAGGCTAGCCGTGGTGCTCGTCGTATCCTCTGCCGGCCGGCTCCAGCGCCTTCTTCTCCGGTCGCACGGTGAGCCCCCTTTTCTCCTTATCCTCATGTTCTGAATCATGACACCCTGCACTAATCCTCAACCGTTCCGTGCAGAAACATTAGATCCCGATCCCAAGCAAAGCAAAGAGGAAACATTCCCCCTGTGTTGTTACCTATCCAGTCTTCACCATGGAAACCGGCAGCAAAAACGTCACCAATGTCGTGCGCTCCATGAAGCTGCTCAAGGTGGACGGCTACTGTGCCACCAAGACCATGGGCAACGAGGACTGCATCAAGTCCACTTACAGCATCGGTGGGTATGAGTGAGAGATCTGCATCTACCCCGCGATGATGCCGCGCGCACGCGACGGCACTCCGTGGGTGGCGGTGAAGCTCGTGTTCCTCAGCGAGACCTGCCCGTCCATCGTGAGGGCGAACCTGAGCTGTCATCTGGTTGATCCGAGAAGCGTGCTTCGACTGTCTGAAGAAAAGAGCGTGTCGTGTATATTCAACCGTTCATGGGTATCCCGCTGTCTACAGATGTGCTCGCCTTTCGTCAGTGAAGATTGTTCGCTTCCCGTTCGTCTCATGTCGACGGGCGGCCTAGCATCATCCGGTTATCTCAGGAATGATTCTTTTACCGTGCTATGCGTCATCACGTTGCTGAAAGAGGATTTGCCAGCACGAGCAATCCCAGGTAAAGAAGAGACTGGGTCATCACCTAGCCTGCAGAACCACCTTGCTGAGCTCCTGCACAGTGGGTTGGAAGCAGATGTCACATTTCTCGTGTCCGGCAAGTCCTTCGCTGCACACAAGGTCATTCTTGCTGCAAGGTCCCCTGTACTGATGGCCGAGTTTTTTGGCCACATGAAGGAGACGAGCTCTCAGCGCGTCGAGATCAACGACATTGATGCGGTGGTATTCAAGTCGTTGCTTTACTTCATCTACACTGACTCTGTGATGGAATTTGATCTGCAGCATCAGGCGGTCACGATGTTGGCTCAGCATTTACTTGCAGCTGCTGACAAGTATGGACTTGATAGGCTCAAGGAGATCTGTGAAGGCAAGCTATCTGATGGCATCAGTGTCGACACGGCTGCAACAACTCTGGCTTTAGCTGAGCAGCATAACTGCCCCAAACTCAAGGTGAAGTGCGTTGACTTCATAGTTAGTACTCCTGAGGTTCTTGATGCTGTGTTGGCGACGGATGGATATAAGCATCTGGAGGCAAGCTGTCCTATGGTGTTGCCTGAGCTTCTTAAGTCTGCGCGGGGCAGAAAGAGTTGAAGGGTAACCATAATAGTGCTAATGGTCCAAGTTTTTATCATACCTGTAGTCTCTGTTTATGGTTGCCATGCATGTGTGGTCTAGTAAGAACCCTGCGTCTGTATTCACCTCAAATGGAAAAACCTTATGCTCATCTACTTATGTTATGACCAACTTATTGCTTGTATTTCCTCTCCAATTTGATCTAGTTTAATGCTAAATGGTCCAGAATTTGGTATCTCTCTTCTTCTGTGCTTGTCAATATTTGCACAAGCTGGTACATATGTGTGCCCAGCTTGGTAAAAATATGCTATTTCAGTGTTGTTAAGGGTAGGATGATTCAGAGTGTGTAGACATGATTTGTTCAGTTGCAGCCTGCAGCCACACAATTCTTGTGTATGCTTTACCTTGTAGTATCTTTTGAACACATTGTCACATCAACTTTCGGAACAGTGTCAGGAAACTAAGTTCCATCTCATTGTTTTAGTTACAACATAAGGGGCTTTCTGTGTTGGAGGCGAAGAGCCAACACCTGAACCAGCCTAGTGTTCTTGATGCTGTCTTGGCGACAAGCTGTCCTTCGATGCTGGGTGACCTTCTCAAGTCTGCGTGTGGGAGAAACAATTGATGCATATCTAGGTGCTACCCGGGGTCCAAAATATGATGTTGCATAGTCTCTGTTTATGTTTGTCATGTTTGTATGTCTGGTTATTAACTAGTGTTTTGTATCCTGTCTTCCCAATAAACTAAAGCTCAGCTAGGCTCCTCTCTGTTTCTGCTTACTATGCATCCATCTACAGTAATAATGTGTGTTTACCTCACCTATGTTATGTGCAATTTTACTGCCCTTGGTGCCCAAACAGTGTGATGTAGTTTAGTGCTAAATGGTTCAAGATTTTGTCTACTCATGCATGCCTGTCAGTGGCAGAAGGTGATACACGACCAGGGTGTGCAGGGCAGGGCTTGGCAAGAACTAACACCTGATTGGTACTGGGGTCTGCATATCTTGCATTGTATGTTTTGTGCAGCATCCTGATTCATGGACTGGATATAGAAATTTTTAACGGAGTTAAATATTGCTTCATGTGGAGATTGAAGGGACCTAGCAATAATTGATGGTGAACTTCTCTTCTACTTCTGAGCATGCAAGTTTAGTGTGTTGTTTCGATGCTTTCTGCAGGTTTGATCTCTTCGTGATCAGGTGCAGGTTTGACCTCTTCGTGATCAGGTCCCTCTGAGCAAGCCTTGACTGTCCTAGAGTGCTTAAGCCAAAGATCTCCAGGAATGGAATTTATGCTAGGTATGGACATGCATTTTTTCCTAAGATATCATCACATGAATGTCATTTTCATGTGTATAAGTGATTCATTTGCAGCTAGAGCATCATTCCTCATAAATTACTCTTGTCATCATGCATCTACTACAAGAAGCCACAGGTGATTAGGAACAACATTTCACGGGCTTATGCTATAGTTCATAAGTCCATATTATTTTTCCTCGACGATCATCAGTTGAGATAGACAGAATACCCTAAAAACTGGAAAAACATTGGATGTGCAGAATAAAATGTTAGACCACGGATTTTCAGCCCATTTTGATTACAGAAAAAATGTGAATGGATAAGTCCAGAAAATTAATTTTTGTTAAGAACTACTCTATTCCAAATTAATTGAAGTTCTAGGTATGTCGTAAGTCAACTTTTTTTTATGTTAGACTAACCCTATGGATAAATGTGTTAAGATCTACAACACCAAATAGACATGGGACAGAAATATATTTTATAAAGAATCTCATGAGACTAATTTGGTGATTTAGATGTTAATGTACTTTTCTATAGACTTGAAGTATTTTAGATGCTGTGAAATATTTTATGAGTTGGCTAACACTTGAAATATTTTATGAGCTAGTTTCTGAAGAATTAAAATGCCTTGCTCGTTCCTAGCAAAAACTCAAAGCCTCACTTGCTTCTGAAGAAATTATTTGGTTATTCTTTTTTTTAAGGTTATTTGGTTATTCCTATGATGGCAGGGATAGGAAAACCAAAGGCAATTCCTTTTTAGCCTGGATTTGCCTGTACACATTCATAACTGCCTTTCATATTAAGTTTCAGAAGCAATGCTACATTGCTTCTGGGACATGTTAATTTGTTCTCCTTTCTCGAAGGTTTTGCTGACTTGGCGAACATTTGAAGTTTAACTGTTCTACACTATGAGTTAGCTTAAGACTTCCCCCTCGCATTCTGTTGCAAAAAAGACACAAATTTGGTTGTTACGATCGAGTCATGGGTAGGCCAAATCAAAACCAGACTTAAAATAATTATGTATAGATAGCAGCAACAGAAACTCATTTTATTGATTGCTGCTACGTACAATCAAAGCCGTTTTTTTTTAGAAAAGGAGGATTACCCCCGGCCTCTGCATCTGGGCGATGCATGCAGCCATTTTATTAATTATTCTCAGAGACCTTACAAAGCATTACATTAGTAAGCCTGAAGTCACCATCTAGGCGACACCTGTCGCTACTCCTATCCCCTTGATGCAGGGGTGCCGAATGTCCGAGCCTAATACCAAACAAACATCACACCAAAACCTAACATCTAATGCCGGCTGCCCCATCCCAGCCACATGCCGGGAATGGTCACACATCGGTCCGACGCACTCACCTAGGCTACCGTCGCCGTCATCCACCTAACCATCTTCAGTGTAGGTACTGACGCAAAGACCTTGCCAGGTCAGCTGTCGACGCCACCATGGCGTCAGACAGCGCCACCGCCCTGCACGAGGCCATCACGCCACGTCCAGCGCCGAGACCCCACTGCTGCATGCCGCCGAGACCCGCCGTCGTCGACGCGAGAGAAGGCAGAACCCGGACATGGCAGCCACCTGCTGCCGCTCCAGGAGGGGCAGGAGCACGCACAGGCACAGCACGGCCATGCATGGTGGCCACCCTCAACTTCTTCGCCTCCATCTCCTTCCTTGGTCAAGCGGTGGCCTCGTCATCTTCTCCAGGATCAAGGGAGGCAGAGGTGGGAACTGTTCTGGTGAGAGTGTGAGGCTGTGTGGGTTCTTATATGGGCACCGGAGCTCAGAGGGGGAAAATCTAAATTTGACCGAGATAACACATAATGTATTTTCCGATAATGTGGGTTATGGGGCGTGTTTTCGGCGAATGGATGGTGGGCAGCTGGAGTGTCCTGTAGCCAGTTCTTCCGTATGGTATTCATTTCTGCACATAATTAATACCACTCACCATGAATATAACGTTGGACCTCAAAAGTGAGTAGACAAAGCCCTGATGGAGCTGCCTGTATTGATGTAGGAAGAAAACAGAATGCAGTTCAGATACGCTGCTTTTTATATACTCCCTCCGTTCGGAATTACTCGTCCAAGAAATAAATGTATCCAGATGTATTTTAGTTGTAGATACATCCATTTTTATTCATTTTTGTGACAAGTAATTTCGAACGGAGGGAGTACCACTGAAGCTTATTCCAATGACATCTCCTTAATTAACTGTACAGCTACGCTGAGAGAAACCAGATTTTCTTGACATGGGAGCAGTTAAACAGTCTAATTACAGGTTCAGGTGTGTTCCCTACAAAACAGGAGTCACCTTATTTTTGTAGCTAACAGTCAGATTGCATCTTCCTAATGGTGTTCCCATTTTGATGTGAGAATTAAGGTGTTCAAAAGAACTCGCAGCAAACAAAACACAAGGATTGTGTGACTGCAGCAGGGCACATAAGGATAATACCAAATCTTGGACGATTTAGTACTAAATTAGAGGGTGTTGCTGATAACATAACATATATAGATGGACATAAGTTTTCCATTTAGGTAGCTACAGACGATAGTTTCTACTAGACAAACAGGGATGTAAGCAAAAACAGAGACTATCTACATCGTCAAACCTTTTTTCCATTAGCAATATGGTTATGCATCAATTCTTTCTCCCACGTGTAGACTTTAGAAGGTGAGCCAGCACCCTTGTGTCGCCAACGCAGCATCAAGAACTGCAGGAGTGGTAACAATGTAATCGACACACTTTGCCGATCAGCTACTGAGAATTGTGCAGGTCGGCTAAAGCCAGAGTTGTCGCTGCTGTGTCGACGGTGATGCCACCAGAGAGCTTCATTTTGGAAATCAGCTTGAGCCTGTCGAGTCCGTATTGGTCAGCAGCTGCAAGCAGATGCTGAGCCAACGTCGCCACCACCTCGAGCGGTTGATCAAGCCCAGACACCATGTTGGTGTAGATGAAGTGTAGCATGGCCCTGAACACTGCTGCCTGTGAATAATCCAGCAGTGTCTCTGGATCGGCTGCCGTGGCAGCGGCTTTTTCGTTGCAGGGGCATCTCATTTGCCAGTTAAGTTTGTTCTTCCTGATTTTCGGCTATCTAATTTAGCACGTAGGACCGATTGCTTGGAGTGATTCTCGTGGAATGCGCAGCTCGTCCGTGGGATGCCATGGATCAGTAGGAGGTGTGGGTAGCACACGATCTCTTGTTAGCCGAATAAAAGGTGGAGAAATCAATGACAAAAGTTGCTATCTTACGCAGTGCAAAAAAACTCGTCTCTCTCGTGTGCTTGTGAGTGAGAGAAGGAACTTCGGCGAGTGAGTTTCGCCAACCTATTGAAGCATTGACAAAAGAATTTACCTATCCACCCAGCGCCCACTCTCAAAACAAATCTTTTCCAAAGATCTTCCCACTTTTCATTGCCACTCATCACCAGGATATGCCCAATTTTCAGGAGCATATGGTAAACCCTTACCCTAGGCAATAGCACAAACAGGTATTGTGATAAGGCTATTTTCACTTCTGCACAGTTTTGATAAATAAAGCACCCCATCATGGATCTGAACAAAAGAAAGGCAAGAAGCTCAACAATTCGTAGCTCAAATTCAACTCAACTAAGCTAGGGCTATGATGTACTCCCTCCGTAAAGAAATATAAGAGCGTTTAGATCACTAAAATAGTGATCTAACTGCTCTTAGATTTCTTTACAAAGGGAGTACTTTCCTACAATTAAATTTACAAGAAATCTCGTGAAGATAATTCTTGGAATTCATACAATGGGTATAACCTTTTCAAACATGGTTGTCATGAACCCGACCTCGATGCTTATGTTCCCGATGCCATGATGGTGAAGTCGCATGTCAATGAGGTTGTAAGTGTAATTTGGGTTGTATTAGTTGTTGTTACTAATGACAAGTCAATTAAGAGGACTAATGTTTTATAAGTTCATATTAGGAACTTAGTCAATTTTTGTGAGAGAAAGCATCAATGATGAAGTCCTACTTCTTATAATCACAAGTTTTTTTCTCATTTAGAGCTCATAGTTTGTAATTTATATGCTTTTAGTGAATCAAAGATCTACATTGAATTTAAGGACAACCTTATTATCAAGAGTGGAACATGAAGAATAGCTTGGATGAACCCTTACTCAATATCAATAATCAAATCTCAAAGTTTATCAACTCCATCACTATATTTCTTGCAACTTTTCCACTTTCTCGATGCTCCTACCCGGCCTGCGAGGGACAAGAATTCCTACTAAGCAAACTCAATTCTCCACCAAGATTTTGATATGCAAAGCTTATTTTTGTTAGCTATGCTAACTCCAAGATAGGCTAGGCTGGGGCAAAGGGAGCGGCTGCGCCGGGCCGAAGACCATGTATGTGTACAAGCTCTACAAAAATGGTCTATGTTCATATTTGGTTTTCTTGGACCTTCTTGTTTTCCTCCCCCTCCCAAAACTTCTCCAGCTTAATTATGGTTGTCAAGGGGCCTATAATGTAAATTTTTTTGTAGCCCACCAAGTTCTTGGAGATTCATGTTTTGGAAAGATTTTTATTTCTCAGGTCCTACCTAGCTAGAGTTTTACCAAGATAAGTTTCATCTCTTTCACTACTATTTGTCGGTTTGTGTTGTGGAAATTGGTGTAGATTGATTTTACTACGCTGCTCGTCATATTCTGTGTTTTAGTTCTTATTAAGTAATTGGCTTTGAACTGACACTCCTAACTCTAGAATTATTAAAATGTTCACTTTTAGACCCTTGGTTGTTTTAAAAGCGGTGTTTGTTATATGTGTGGGCACCATATTAGTGTATAATTTCCATGTTGGTATGTGTAATTACAAGTTAGTGTGTGTGTCTACTCTCTGTATTATAGTGTGTGCTTTACAAGAAAGAGCATATCTTCCCATGTTAATGTGTGTGATAGCAATGCCCAAGTGTATTTCACACTTTAATATGTGTTGGCAACACATGTTGAAGTGTATCCTCATATTAATGCATGTGTGTGTGGACTACCCATTTCCCATGTTAATGTGTTTGTACCATCCTCATGTACTTCAAGTAAAATGTATATCCAGATGCATTCTGGTGTTCCATTTTTTTAATTGGTAGTTCACTAATATCATATAGTTCTATAAGCTTTTCACTTGCATTTTTCTTGAACCACTCAAAATCCATAAGCCTGTATCTTAGATAAGCTTAAATTTGCCCCTTGATATAAGAGATTACATGTTTCCAATAGTTTTTCCACATTCACCATCAAGTTTGTTTTGTTATCACACCGCCTGCAGTAATATTGCATATCCAAGGAAATACCTCCTCTAACTGCTCTAGCCATCAAACTTTGAAGATCGCACTGAAGGTCCCCACCATCCCACATGTGGTGTTGTTACCAACAGCAGCCTCACACTTCATGTAGTTATAACCTCCAAATAAATAGTTAACAACCACCATAGATAATACAACAATATTCTTGACGGAAATTAGGCATTATGCTGAAGATGTCATAGCCGTGTACTCACCATATCAGTTTGTGCTTTACAAGATAGAGCATGTCTTCCCATGTTAATGTGTGTGATAACAATGTCCAAGTGTATTTCACACTTCAATATGTGTTGGCAACACATATTGAAGTGTATCCTCATATTAATGTGTGTGTACTACCCTTTTCCCATGTTAATGTGTTTCTACCATCCTCATGTTCTTCAAGTAAAATGTATATCCATAGGCATTCCGGTGTTCAATTTCTTAACTGTTAGTTCACTGATCTCATATAGTTCTCCAAGATTTTCCCTTGCACTTTCCTTGAACCACTCAAAATGCAGAAGCCCATATCTAAGATAAGATTAATTTTGCCCCTTGATATAAGAGATCTCCTTCATGTCTCCAAAGAGCCGGGCCTTGAAAACCGAAGACCTTGTAGCAAGTATGTCCTTGTGTGCAACAAACGACTCACTGCACACGAGAAAGGTGACATTGGCTCCTGTCTCACTCTGTAGCAGGTCGCCGAGGTGCTGGTGCAAGTTGATGGATGGTTGAGTGATCACCTCTTCTGTTGGGCTGGTTTCCACTGGTAATTCCTTGAGCATTGTTTTTTTTTTTGCGCAGAATCATAGGGTTTATTACTCCAAAATTACAGGTTTACAATCCTCAGCTATAAGCTCACTGACACACGGTGGAGAGCATCTCAGCCAACATGCTGTGCTATCCCCACATCTACCATAACTAGATGATTCCCCGTGCGTTGCTGCGGGAACTATTGCCAAAAATTAATGTTTTACTTCACAAACCAACTCTCCTGACAGTACCAGCAAAATAATATGATTCTCTTTTGACAGCCATTCATTATAATGATAGTACAGTCGAAAGAATAATCCTCCTAACTTGTATCATTCAAAGTCTGAAGAATAGGCGAATAATTAAATTTATGGATTATATGGTCATAATAACCCAAGGCCCAACTTTGAAAGCTTCAACTGAAACATCACCACCTAGCTATTACAAATGTCTTGATTGTGCAAAATCTCCATCAGAACTCACATGTGCATTTACTTTGATTCATCTCACAACAGTAGGTAAACAAATGTCATTAGTCCAAATAAAATAGTAAGGTTTTCACCTTCTAAACATATCTACAGTCTTTAGTTGTATCTTAAATGTTTCATCTGAGAGCTCCCTCTTGTGACTAATATTATGGATTGGAACTAAGCAGAAAATGAAAATCCATCGCCTTGCATTACCTTAATAAAAATGGCATAATTGAGGTGGTGCCAAGCTTACAAAGTGTTCGCTCTACCTTGTCGATCATAATAAGAAATGAAACTGATCTCATCCTAGTAATGAACTCAGAAGGTAGCTCCAGACCACACTGAGTGTGGAGTAAAGTTCACTTCCCAACCATTCCTCGTTAGGAGAATTTATAGTTGAGATTTGAGCAAGAATGAGAGAGAAAACGATTTAAAATAATTGAAAAAACATAGTATGGGTAAACATTTTCTGCAAAAGATGTAAATTTCTTTGTTTACATAACCATTTTCCTCTACATGCATCATCATTCACCAAAGCAAACATGTGCACTTTTACAAAGTATAATATCATCAGACATCTTCCGCAATGCATGATAGTAAGATATGTGCAAATGTGAACCTACAAAGGAAATGAAAGAAAATGAGTTGCATCAAGAGGATGATAGCATTGTCTTCCTCGATGATTCAGTAACATGGTTGATAAAATCTAATGTTGTATGCAAACACACTGTATCAGGGAAAATTAGATCAGTAGATAACATTTTTATAAACCTTAATTGTGAGGGATAGTCATTACACCGATATATTTTCGGCAGTAGTTGACTGCATTTTATTATATGTCGTGAAACCCCTTGTGAGAACAGTGCTCCTTCTCCTGACAAAGTTGACGCTTCATCCGGCTGCTACTACTTGTAGACACAACATGTTGTGGGATAGTGAAGATCAAATTCCGCATAAATATAGCTATCTGAATATAGATCAAACCTGAGAAATTGGAAATGGATGATTATAAACATAGCTATCTGAATTTATATCAAACCTGACAGAGAATTGGAGGTGGCAGATCAAGATGAGCGGCAGCACTCGCTAAGGCATCATCCATCGACCAGTTTCAAAAAAGATCAACAGTAGTGCGACCTGCAGCTTATAGCTTGCTCCAAGAAAAAAAAAACCAAGTGTGTACTTCGATGTTGTAGCCAATTAATTGCGAATGGAAAAATATTGACCGGTTCCACCAATTAATCCGAACGCCTTGAATGTAAATCTGGTACATAATCAAATTCAATGGGTAGAAAGCAAGATGCAAGATTCCATAGATTGGGGATTAATAAACTCATCATCATGCTCAAGGAGTGAGAGGAGCTGGTAACAGAGGAAGGTCTGAAAGTGTACCTATAGAGGGGTTCAGAACCGGAAACGACGATGCAGTGAGGGCTCGAAATTCACCCTTTCCAGTACATGTAGTACCAGCAGGAGATGCACGTAGACGACAATGATTTCAGATTCGCTGAGCAGGTGGCCATGACGGTGCAGTGGCGACGGAGAGGCCTTGAAATTTGCGATGTCTGATACATGTAATACCAGCAGGAGATACACGTCGACGGTGAGGCTTCATTCAGGTTGATTTTTCAGGGCCGGAAATTAACAAATCTTGAGAAGACACAGACAAGTTGATGTTGTGGAGATGAAGGGAATTGAGAAGATAGGAGGGGGAGAAACTCGATCAGGGGCGTTGGCATGAAATACCTGAGACGACCGTCGATGGGAACGGAGCTGCTCCACTTCTCAACGGGGATAGCGATCGTCGATTCTTCTGCGACGTAGATGGGCGGATTCGCAATTGCTAAAGGCAGAGAGCTGGCGGCGCGTCGTTGCTTCTGGGTAACAGGTCGGTGGTGGAGGTCGCTCTTGAGGAGGTCGTTGAGGTCGCCGAGGTTGAGCACGTCGGGGCTGCACCTCATGGCGGCGGATCTGACCGGCGCACCTGGATCCGTGGAGGGAGAATGGCAACCAACAACAGAGAAGCTCAATCCTTGTCTGTCGGAGGCGGCGGCGTTCACGGACAGGATCATGCTCGCGTGACCTTGGCTGAATGCCGGAGGGCTGGCTGGCTGGGTTATAGGGCACCGTCCATTGCTGCGTAGGTGCGGGTCGAGGGCGTCGCCTAGTCTGCCAGGATACATATGGAAAAGTAATACTCCCTCCGTTCCGAATTACTTGTCGTAGAAATGGACGTATCTAGAACTAAAAAATGTCTAGATACATCCATTTCTACGACAAGTAATTCGGAACGGAGGGAGTAGATACGAAGAGATGGACCGATGGGCTTCTTTTATCAGTTTTTACACCGGTTCATTGGTAATGGAAGATGGAACATGCCCGCTTCAATTAATTACCAGGGTTCAATCACATGATTCGTGGGGAAAAATGATGAGGTGGCACTAAATGATGAGGTGGCATGGTGATGATGTGGATAGTGTGCATGTTGAGAGAATTGGTAGTAGTGGGGATCAACTTCTTAAGAATGTTAGATTCGCTAACGAATCTGCAACCCTGTTTTGCTCTATATGAATTTTAACTGGAATAACAACCCTATCATTCATGTACCCCTTAACCGTTCTAACCAGATGGCCATGCATGGATCTATCCAACGAGTCATCCGACAGCGCCTTGAGTGCTAAGGAACAGTCCGACTGCAAAAGAATATTAGCCGAAGAGTGCTCGGCCGCCAACTTGAGTCCCTCTGCCATAGCTTGTAGTTCGGCCTCAAGGGCTTCGTTGCAATTGAAAATTTTACGATACACTGCGAAGATCACCCCACCTTTATCATCTCTCAATATCATACCAGAACCTGCCGAACCATCTGAGCCATTATAAGATCCATCCACTGATAATGCTAATATGCCCGCACGAGGTCTTGGCCACCACTTTGGTATTGTATTAGGCTGCGGTTGCTCTTGAGTTCCTGGTGGGTTCAACATTAACGGGGCTTTACCCTTGATGATTTCATCCACTGACAGGGAAATCTGGTTGTAGGAATTGTAGTAGCTGACCAAGAAAGAGCACGAGACCTCCAGGGGAGGAATAGATTTGCCGTGCTCTAATTCATTTCGGAGATGCCAGC
The DNA here is from genome assembly GCA_021605145.1 of Aegilops bicornis. Taxonomy (NCBI): domain Eukaryota; kingdom Viridiplantae; phylum Streptophyta; class Magnoliopsida; order Poales; family Poaceae; genus Aegilops; species Aegilops bicornis. The sequence goes on from JAHIAL010000051.1 coordinate 1,633,523, forward strand.
TGCGCCACAATACCATGATTATTCTGCTTCTAACTTGCTCCTGTACGCTGGCTAGGAGGTCAAAGATCCATTCCCTTCTTGTACATAAGATATCTCTCCTATTTGGTAACGGCCAGTGAGTGCACATGGCATCCCACAACAATGCCGAATTGGCACACACCAACAGAGCATGAAATGATGATTCCAATTCCCGTTCGCATAGTCGACAGTACCCCGAAGTCTCCATATGCCTCCTACTTTTCTCTTCATTTGTTGGAATCGAGCCCGAAGCAAGCTGCCAAGCAAAGTGTTTCATCTTTGGTGGGACAGCAGCGCCCCAGACCAGTTTCCATGATGGTCGCATCCCAGATGAAGCCGTACTAGATGCCCCTGGGAAGAACTGCTCATAATGGTCAGACATAGCGAACATGTACGCACTCTTGACAGTAAGCTGCCCAGATTTTCCCATGGCCAAGATATGAAGTCCTCCTGTTGCCTTGGCGAAGTATTAATCTTTAGAATCGCCTCCACATCCGGCTGACAGAAGTGTTGTTGCAATAAGTCCACTCTCCAGTAACCATTCACGTCAAGGAACTCTGAAACTCTATTTAGACGACAATTTCTTCTTGGCAGAATAGGCGTGAAAGGAGGCCCTCGAGGGATCCAAGGGTCTCTCCAAGCTCTGACCTGCTCACCAATTCCTACTCGCCAAATCATGCCAATTTTCACTAACTCCAAACCATGTTCAATTCCTTTCCAAACGGCCGAGCTATTGCTTGGGAAAACAGTATCCACAAGGCTTCCATTTGGATAGTATCTCGCCCGAAGGAGCCGAGCACAAAGAGAATCTGGGGCTGTTATGAGCCTCCAAGCTTGCTTAGCTAATAGGGCCTGATTATAAGCCCTCATGTCTCGAAAACCCAAGCCCCCTTTTGCTTTTGGTAACATCAACTTATCCCAGGCTACCCATGCCATCTTCCTCTTTCCATTTTCCACCCCCACCAGTATTGTCTCATCATCTTCGTGAGGTCATCACAAACTGAGAAGGGAAGTTTGAAAATACTCATAACATAAACGGGAAGAGCCTGGGCAATTGCTTTTATTAGAACCTCCTTGCTTGCATACGATGAGTGCCTCTCACTCCATTCAGTGATCACCTTACACAACCTGGACTGCAAGGATTCGAACCTTCCCTTGTGCATTCTACCTTCCGGGACCGGAAGGCCTAAGTATTTTGGTTCAAACTCTTGCTGAACTACCCCCAATATTTGCTTAACACCATCAGCAACCATATCCGAACAACTATCAGAAAACAGGATGGAACACTTTGAAGGGTTTATAAGTTGACCCGTAGCTGAAGCATAAGTATTCAAAACATCCTTAACAAGCTGCGCCTGATCGGTAGTTGCCCGAAAGAATAATAGGGAATCATCCGCGAATAAAAGGTGTGAAATAGCGGGCACCCTCTGACATATCTTGATAGCCTCCAGCCCTCTTGTTTGGACCGCATTATGTAACAGAGAAGGTAACGCATCAGCGACAAAGAGGAATAAAAAGGGGGAGAGTGGGTCACCTTGTCGCAAACCTCGGGATGGTGAGAATTGCTCCAAGAGACGCCCATTGAATTTCACTAAAAATCTGACCGAGCCTACACATTGCATAACCAGAGACACCCATTGGGGTGCAAAACCCCATTTCAGTAACGCTTGTTCTAGAAAATCCCAATCAACACGGTCATATGCCTTCGACAAGTCCAACTTATAAGCACAAAAATCCTCTCTCGGTGACGATTGGATGTGATGGATACATTCGAAAGCAATAATAGAATTATCTGAAATTAACCGGCCTGGGATAAAAGCACTTTGGTTTTCCAAAATAAGGTCCTTAAGGAGCGGACGGAGTCTATTAACCAAACACTTTGAGACAATCTTGTAAACCACGTTGCATAGAGATATAGGACGGAAATCCTTGAGAGACACTGGGTGTTGAATCTTTGGGATAAGCACAATAGACATTTCATTCACACCAAGGGGCATCTGACCTGTGTCAAAGAATTTCCGAACCGCTGCAACAATTTCCTCCTTGACACAACTCCAGTTTCTTTGAAAGAACCGAGAAGGAAGACCATCTGGCCCGGGTGCCTTTAAAGGACCGATCTGAAATAGATCATCTGAAATCTCCTTCTCAGTAAATGGCACCAAAAGGCTCTCATTCATAGCATTTGTAACCTTTGGCGTGATCTGATCCAATACTAATTCAGACGACAAAGTGGGATCCTTCATATACAACTCCTGGAAATAAGAGGCCGCCATCCGTTCCATCTCTGAAGGCACACTACACCAGGATCCGTCATCTTTTTTCAACCGACGAATATTATTCCTTCTAGCCCTCCACACTGCCTGACGATGGAAGTATTGCGTGTTCCGGTCTCCCTCCTTTAACCAGACAATACAACTACGCTGGAGCCACATCATCTCTTCTCTATAAAGTAGTTCGTCCAATTCTTCCATTTTCTGTCGAATCAACACCCGGTCAGTAGAAGATGCTTGAAGAGAACCAAGTTCTTGCCTCAACGCAGCAATCTGTCTCTCCACATGACCAAAATTTTCCTTGCTCCATCTATGCAGATCTTTTAGAACAGATTTAAGGGATATCGCAACATCCCCCAAGTCACCCTTGGGCTGCACTTTGGCCCAGGCTTTTGCTATCACCTCCGGTAGCCTCTGGTCTCGTTCCCACATTATTTCATATCTCTGTTGGCCTCTCCTCCATTGGTCCTGTATAGCCTCAAGATGTAACAGTAGGGGGCAGTGGTCTGAACGAGGTGATACCAGATGCTGTACCCAAGCGTACGGGAACACCTCCCGCCATTCGTTGCTCGCACACGCTCGATCCAGCCGGACCCGGACGTTGCCGTTCCCACGGTGGCCATTGTCATAAGTAAATGGCGCCCCCGAGAAACCCAAATCCACAAATTCACACACCATTAGCGTATCCCTGAACGCCTCAATTTGGCTCTCACTTCTACTAGTATTTGAGAAATGTTCGTGCTGCCACATCGCCTCATTAAAGTCACCACAAACCAACCAAGGCAATTCCGAGACTGATTTAAGCCTGACAATGTGTTCCCACATTCTATATCTATGCTCCACACGTGGCTCACCATAGACAAAGGTGGACCACCAGGATTTGCCAGACCTTTCATCCACAATACTCACGTCAATATACCTTTTACATGCGTCCAGAACCGACACTCGGAGGGATTCATCCCAAAACAGAGCTAAACCACCTCCAAGACCTTCAGCTTCTACACCACAAAATCCTTCCAGACCAATCTTCCACTTTAGCCGCTCGATTTTTGCACATGATTGCCTTGTTTCAGATAGAAAGACTAGCCTGGGGGAATGGGCTTTTACAAGAGCCCCAACTTCACGAACTGTCCGGCGGTCCCCGGCAGTTCCAAAATAGGTGACTCATTGAGACTGGCGGCACTCTGCCCGGGAGCGCCGAGTTTGAGTTCTCACCATCCACTTTAGATCGCTTACTAGCATTGCTGCTACTTGGAGAAATAGTAGCTTCGACCTCTTTACCATCTGTTAGCTGCAGCAAATTCCCCATAGGAGTCTGGACCTCGGCCCCTTTAGTTACTGCTGGCTCATCTTCCAAATTCAACCTTTTACGGGGAGATTTATCCACCTCCATATCAAAACTCAAAGGTGTTTTGATGGGTCTCGATGTTGTATCCTGTAACTCACCATCGACCTTATTTACTTGTGTACTCAAAGGAACGTGAAGGTCCGACCCCAACCTCCTCTCACCCCTGCTTGGCTCCCAGTCAGAACGTGAGCACGACGGGGAGTCAGCGTACAGATAATTTCCAAACTTCAGATCTTTTTCAGCGAATACACCATTGCCACACTCTTTATGTTCATGGCCAATGATGCCGCAATCATTGCAGAATCTGGCGAGCTTCTCATAACGAACTGCGTATATCTTGCGATTCTTTCCCTTAACAATACTCACAAACTTTGTTAGGGGTTTCGTAATATCATGCTTCACCCGGACACGAACATAGTCCCCCCTAGAGTTACCAGCAATTCTTGTTTCCATGATTTGACCGGCCGATCTCAGTAGCTTGCCAATCAAATCCTCCCTACAGTAGCCATCAGGTAGCTTGTGAATCTGTAACCAGATTGGCATATGCACCATTGGTACTTCCTCTGCCTCCGTAAAACCATCATACGGGACCAACAACACTGCCATGTTGCGGAAGAGCCATGGACCCTGGGTCATTATATGATCCCAATCTCCCAGGCAAGAAGCTTGGACTACAAACAGATGTGAACCTATCGGACGGAACCGAACTAGTTGCGCTGTATTCCAGGCCGCCCTCATATCTTTGAAGAACGCCGACTGACTGAAGTTCTTCGTTGTATGAACCCTAGCCAGGGCAAGCCAACGAATTTCCTCCAGCAACTCAGGCGCCTCCTCCTCTACTATCACATCCTCGAATTCCTCTTCATGAAGATCCAGTTTTTCGAAGAAATCCCCCAGATCGTCACCTGCCCTGCCCTGAGGGCCACGGTGGGACGACGAGAAAGCATCTGAAGCTGCCGCCATTAGAACAACCCTCGAGAGAAGCACGGGATCGCGTTCACAAGGACGGCTTTCGGTGATGGCGTCGATTCTTCGGTAGCATAGGACTTACGGCGATGGAATCACCGCAAGGAAGTAAACCCTAGGCGGCGCTAGGGGAAAAACTGCTAGAGATATTCCTTGAGCATTGTGATGGCACATCGTAGAGTTAAAGAATCATCCTGGAGATAACCAGATGGTATGGATTTCCTATTCATAAAGAACAGTACTTTGAAGTAGTGGGGTGCAAAGAAGGTTTCTGACACACTGCCCTCTTTAAATGGTTCAAGCTCCCCACTCGGATCTACCAGTTGACAGGCTAGGCTCACTGTTACACCACACTATGTGCGGGATTTACTGAGGAAGACAAGTCTCAGAGACATAAACTTGTTGCCATCTGGATATAAGGCCAACTCTAGCCGATGCCCTAAAAATAGAGTGAAACGGCAGAGTAAACCTTACCGGAGTAAATTTACTCCACTAAGTTTTGACCGAACCTACCAGATCCCCTAAATACAGTGGATAAAACTTGTGTTTGGTTCATACATTTTGCCGAACACCTGCTATGCTATGCGTCTCCGCAACAATGGTGACCACGCCAGTAATGTTGGTAAGCACGTCAGACAAGAGTCGAGGCTGACGTTGGCGTCAGCCGTTGGTTCGTGCTCATGCTCGAGCTCGTGCCGCAGCTCCTCTGCTCAACCTCATTTGAATCCGCACGCCCACGCCAACATTCAACAATTTTTCATGGCACGTCGCCATGAGGACCAGAGAGCACCGAAGCTCTTGTCGACGGAGGAGGGCGTTGCTGTCGCGCCAGCGGCTCCGTAGATCACGAGGTTTAGGAATGCACCATCGGCAAGAGTCCTGCCGCCCAGCGGTAGCGTCGGGTCGCCGCCATCGATGTCGCCGAACCGGGTGGATCGCCAGTTACACTCGTCGCGTAGCACGCCACATCGGATGGCCAGCTTCCTGAACTCTCTCTTTGGCGTCATCTCCTTGTCGTCCCACGAAAACCGACACGATTGAATCAGAGCTCGCTTGTCAGGGTGACCATCTCGTGCCCTGAACAGGGAGGGAGCGAGAGGAGGCTGCTCGTGACCATCTCGCCTCGTGGTGCCAGGACCCCAGGACATAGGCGACCTCGCTCCGCACCTCCGTTGAGCCGAGCCGCGGTGCTCGGCTTACGTTTATGTCGTGCTCCTCGGCAGGCGCTCGATAGTTTGGTTGGCACGTGGCAGCCTCAAGTGCGCCTTTGACACAGATTGAAACCGAGTGTCGGGCACTTAGCTTACTCCCGGCGCCGTTAGTGTGCTTGTCCATAAGTTGCTTTTTTTGCGTGGGCTGCCAATTTCACCTCGGCCTACTGGTACACCGAGCCCCCGATAAAAGGCACTCGGCTTATGTCGGTACTAGATCGGGATCGCGCCTTGGCGCAAATGTGCCGGTCCCAACGTTTTGGTCAAAGTAATTAATGCGAATATCGGAAGCAGGCTTAAGGGTACCGGTCCAAACGTTTTGGTCTAATGCTAAGATCGGAAGCGCGCCTTGCAGGTGTTGCCTCACAGCGACTAAAACTTTAATATCACAAAGCGTTTAGAACATCCAAAAAAAATTAAAATAACCGCCCAGAATAATGTGTTTGGTATATATCACAAACACTACAAAGATACATCAAAAGCAAGGTATAGCTGTTGCCCAGGATAACTAAATATAGGGCATATAGATTAAATATATACCACAAGCAAAGTGTAGTTGTTGCCCAGGATAACCATAAAACTAAAGATCACAGAGGCAAAATCTGTACCAAAAGCAAGCCACAATGTTTGCCTAGGACAACTGATTTGTATCAAGTAGTACAAACAGAAAGACATACATTCTATAAATATTGCCAAGTAGTTTATATCAGCAAGTGTAAGACTAAGTCTCACAAGAGATGTTGTATCTGCTCATAAACACAATGAGATAACAGCCAATTGATAATGATGCTCTGGAAACATCGATATCTACAGTAGTACTGACAGTCTGAATCGAGTTAGCAATCTAAATCAACCTACAATCTCTAGCCCCAAAAAATACAAAGGCAGCATAAATCGCAATTAAAAGGATGCTGAGAATAAAGACACCGGAATAAATTGGAACAGAGATTAGGGATCGACCTAACCTAGGCCACCACTCACAGAAGTGACGTTGAGGTGCAAGTACTGAACATGTGGAACGGGTGGCTTCAGTACATCACAACAGTGTTGTTGGGAAGAGTGGGAGGAGCCATGAGACCTAGTGCCTTGTCCACCTGCAGCGGTAGCAGCACCTGCTGCTCATCCATATCGGAGCAACTGACTTTGTCCATGGGGACAGCGCCATCTCCCTAATTCAGTTAACCTAGATACACAGTAAACAATCAAAGAAGTCAGAATGCATCAACTACTGACTTCAACTCATAAATCAAAGCAGCGTGAAAAGTAAACTGCTAGGCATGCAAGCTAAAACACAAGAACGCAAAGACCATCTAAGAGAATAGAAAGACACAGATCAGATAACAATAAGTTTAAAAAATGAAGTACCCAGTGTAAATTAAGAGAAAGAGAATAATCAATATACGGAAAATTAAAAAGAAAACAGAGTAAGGAACATGTAAAGAAGATAACTTCGATACTATTACCTCTTTTTGGAAATAAGCGATGAACTAAAGCAGCGTCACTTATTTCCGAACGGAGGGAGTCTACAGTTGCAACTTAGGAAGTTTAGATGACAAATTATTACCTCTCCTGGGTGAAAGATAGTCTTGTATTTCTTTACAAAAAGTGACACGCTTCCTCATTGAACTGCAGTACATACAGACGTCTTGTCAGCTCTATTTTGCGCCCGGGTGGCGAGGCAAGCAGCGGGCAGAAGAGCATTGCGGTGGCCATTGGTCGAGCCGCTCCCGTCCTCCCCGGCGACGCCGTTCTCTGCAGGGGCCCAGAGATAAACAGGTGACTGGTTGTGCACGTCGGGATCAGTAGCGGATCGACCACCCCACTCACCGAACATGAAACCGAATCAGTAAATCAATTAACAAAAAAAAGCTATCTCTGACCTTCCAAAAGATGGGCAAACAAAACCACTACAAAAGCTAGCCTTGCCAACCACATCAGGCTTCTTGAGTTATATGAACACATTAGGTAATCAAATACCAAACACATCTCCAAGTTCTTATAATGCTAAATTGGTTGGTCGGGTTATTTTGTATATTCGTGTGAACATGTCAAGTAGCCTAGAACGGTCTAAGAGCACTCATTGTGAAGCAAACATTTGAAAGCAATGTCAAATCCAATATCTCTACAGCCCAGCATTCATATGGCCTGTTCCAAATTCCATGGTTGCCTAAAATTCCAGTTCAAGAACTAATGCAAAAAGATTAACCAACCTAAAGCTAGTATTACCGAAGCTAAATGTGGGGAATTAAGAAGAGTTTGAGGTTAGAGAAAAACTGCCCAGGTCCACCACCATATCCACCATGTTTGTCCTGAAACAATTATACGCCACCATAAGAGGAAAAAAATGGTAATATTCAGAAATTACTGTATCTGCAAAGTTCAGTGCTTTAATTATGTATGACAAATACTACTTGTATTTTCTTTAAAAAAAATCATACTGTTGCAAAAATTTCTAATGGACAACCTAACCATGGCGCAAAGTTAAATAAAGGTTATTTTCTTGTCATCCTTGTATGAAGCAATGTTGTTCAACTGAAATCAGATTTGAGATTTACTGTGTTGTGCAACCAGAGCATATTATCTCAGCAACTTATTTCTTAGTTTCTATAATCAGATTTAAGAAGAGCGGAAGTTTGAGCTAAAGCCTTAAACAGTCTGCTTGTAAAGTTTTCAACATATATATCCTTAAGCATAAGTGTTATCAAAATTTAACTGCAAACTGCAGCAACATATCCATACAATTATATCGTAACAGATCAACAAACCCGGCATCAAGACAATAAGTCTACAATATCATTCTCGAGGTCTTCGTCAAGAGTTTCATCCAGCAACGCAAGCCCATGAACCATCCAATAGCATAACCAAAGTTGACTAGAATAACCAGAAGAAAACTGTCAGCAAAATAGATACCAGGGACATCACTTGAGTTAATTTAACACTAGAGAAGCAATACTTGGCATCGAGCACATGGAAGCTGGGTGCAAGATGCCCCGGCTCTTTCGTCAAATACTCAACATGCTGATCGCGCCACAGCCCTAGCCTGCAGCAGAAGAAAAAACACTTGACGACCATAGGCTTTCTAGATCAGGAACTACATGATAGTGTACATTTAGCCCATAACACCAGCAAGATAATTAATTAATTTAGATATAATGGCACCAATGGACATAGCCGTGCAGACCAATTGGCCAAAACATAAAAGTTGAATTCCTTTCAGGTTAGTTAATTGCCGATATTGCCACACTACGTTTTTAGACTGTTCTTCATTAGCTAGCATCTTCAGGTTAGCTAGGATTAAGTCTTGGTTTTGTAAAGCTTGCACACACAGAGAGCTTAACCGAGACAAAATGAAACTAATTCATGGAATGGAAGGATATGTACTAACCATTAGTTGTCTAAAATTAAAAAAATGCTCAAGGTTTGTGTAGTAGTAAATGGAGCAAAATGGAAACATTAACATCTGTACAAATCCAAGAACAACACCAAAAAACTGAAGGATTGATCCTTTCCAAAGAACTTTGGAAGATGTAGGCATAGATTTAACCTTGGATATCTGGACCAACCTCTGATAATTCACCTATCTAGATATATATGGCATAAAACATTAACTACACGATTATCTGCCCAGGAAGTTCTGCACACTGTATGGATTAAGCAACTAATGCAGTTATCAGTTCTTAAATTGCTTGTGAAACATGTGAAGTATCTAAGAGAGACGACGGGGAGGATTGGAGCACACCTGTAGCACGTCTTGCACACCCACTGAAACCTTGTTGACCAATGATGCTCACTGTCACCACGGACCTAACAATCACTGTCACCACGGACCTAAGAATCTTCAGCTACCTAGACCCAAGCATTCAGGGTCAAACCTCAAGATCTGTAAGACAGTAAGCACAAAGAGAATAAGTGTTCATGTGACCGGCAACTTTGGGAGGAGGAGCGGGGGTGGGAGGGGAGGGTGGTGGAGCTCACCATGGCCGGGATCTCGCGAGGAGGCGGCACCGGGGGGGGTAGAAGGCCTAGTGCTCACCAAGAACCCGAGTGAGAACATATATATATTTTAATCCAATGACAACATGCTACAATCAACTGCATAATTTTTGTGGCACTTATAGGATGATATAAAAATAGTATATTTGACCATCAATGAACTAACAAAACAGTGGTAACTTATATGTTCTGTAAAGTTAACTCCGCTATCAAATTAACATATACATGACTATACACACATATAAGTAATGAAAACCAGAAAGGTAGACCTTCAAATTATTATTTTTTGATAAATGGACCTTCAAATTAATTACCAAAACCAGAGACCACCAAGAAAGGAAACATGTATAAATTGTGCCCTACATTGTAGAAAAATAAAAATAGGAAGATTTTCTTAGAGCAAACATGACATGCAATGCCATTTTTTAACAGGAAAGCTACCTCATATCGCAAACATGACATCGGTGAAAATATGGACACACATATCAAAGACATCGATAGTACCATGGAAGAGAAATAAATAAGGAAAAGGAGACACAAAATATACCCGAGAAGAGGTAGAAGAATTGAGGCGTGGGCGAGGAGCCCAATGGCGGTTAAGGCCACATGAACCATCGAGGAACTCTAGCTGCCGATGGGTCGGAGCCGATGGTTAGGAGGCTCGACATGACTAACATCTCTGGATCATGTCCCGTCCCCATGAGCCGATGGTTAGGAGATGATAGATATAATTATGATTTAAATACAAAGGGAATTAGGCAATGAAGATTGTTGTCCCTCGATTTATAGTGGTTCTATTAGCTTTTCAAATTGCAGGCACACACCTGGCTCTAGGGCACCAAGCCAGTTTCCTTCTCTAGGTTTCCATGACCATACCATAATCTAAATATGTAATTCACCACAATACTCCCACAAAAATGACGCAACCTAGCATCTTCTTCACCAACGGCGGCATCGGCAGCCTCTTACACTGCAGGTTGCCAGTGTCATCTTCCTCCCTAAGCTACTGCCGCCGCCAATGCCGTGCCATGGTACCGGAGATGAAAACATTCAGATTTAGTACCAGGCATGGATCAAGATAATGAACAATCTCAAGAAATCAATGAAACCTAGGTGTCACTTAGTCAGATCAAAACAACCAGAACCAAATGCACAAAAAACCTGAAACTCCAAGACGACCGAATGTATTTCAGCCCTTATCTCTCACCAGATTCATACACTACAACTCTAATACAACTGAATATGTTTTAGCCTTCATCCCTCATTATATACATTTATTCATCCAAAATACCAATCAAAAGGCACAACTGAAGCGGCAAAGCATCTCCTAACTATCATATGATGAAACATATCCAAGACAATTGAAGCTAATTATTCAGTCAGGAGGTAAAATTCTTGCTAATTATAAAATTATGCAATGCACGAGCTGCAAGGAAGTTTCTAAACACAATTAAGCATAGCTAATAGTTGTGTACGGAATGCATTCTAGCACAAAACCTACATAGCCAGTGGTAAAAAATAAACCTCATGACCAAACTATATGGTGTACCATCTCCTCTGCTCTAAAAATATATAGGTGCAGCAAGCACTGAAGAGCTATAACCTGTAGCACACCTATAATAAGATTAGTAGCTCTCGTTTGCAGTTTATAACTGATGTCCACCATGACATGCACATTATCCAACAATAACTCATCTTTGACAAAGAAGAAAATTGCAACCGATCGAAACCCCAACACCGGACAAGTTACCATGGATACGAAGGCAAAAAAATGACAGCGAGAATAGCTACAGAGGTGAGTACAGGGAACTCACCAAGTAATTCCAAGAAAATTTAACACCCTTACAATGAAATAACCAGCAAAATTAGGACCGCGTTAAAGATTACTTACACCTATCTATCCACCATGCTTGTTCAGCATGCCTCCCTCCTCCGGATAACGGAGGAACTAACCAAAGGGGTGTATGTTTTTTAACCAATTTATCCACCTCCAGGTTGTGGCAGGTCATCTTGCTGCTGAGAACCATAAGAAGCCATTTACCTGTTGCAATCATCACCCTGCAGATTAAGCAAGATAAAGTGTTTTGGTATTAGCTGATAAATAGGAACACACGGTGAATAGATTACAAAACAAACCACGTGTAAAAAATGAAAAAGCTAAGAATAATATATCAGCTGCACCGTAACTCTATGGCATAATATATACACCCATTTGAGCATACAAAATTAATTCCATGGACGTAGAAGTCAAAACAAAACAAAAGAAAAGATAAGAAAAACAAACATACAACTACAAAAAATGAGCAGAGCTAAATCAAGGAAAAGTAACACAAGCCTAAATCAGTATATGGCTAAATTAAGTTACCATACCCTGTTCAACACAAACAGCAGTATCACTAAAGCAATATCTTGGACCAGATTAAACTAAAGCCCACACAGTTTATTAATCAAAACTTCCTAGCAGCACATCTATAATCGTAGCCACTAATAATTCAGTCGGCCATGTCAATTCAGAGCAAAGAACAAGGGCAGCAAACATCCATGTGCAAACAAACAAAAAAACTCACCCCTAGTAGGATCTACACAAGAAACAAAAGGACACACCTGTAACCCACAAAAGAACAAACAAGGAAAGGAGGCCACAAAAATCCAGCCAGGGATAATACATTTTGCCTCTACCAGAAAGAAGACAACAAAGAGATACAATCATTGGCTAACCTGCATACCAATTGAATCTAGCGGTGCCTAACCTGCACACCAACTGAACCCAACAACATCCCCAGACAAAGAAAACAACAAAGATACACCGGCGCACAAATACAAGCCAAGGACTGCAAAGAAACAGGAATAGAGAAAGTAAGGAGAGAAGGGGTCGACCTGCAGTTCCCTGAACAAATACATGAAGGCCGGCAGAGATCGAACATCAACCTCCAGTTCCCTCTGGTCGATGGTAGGAGAGGAGGTCGCCGACAACCGTGCAGGCCCCCTCCTTCCTCCACCACCGCACGGGGAGGGATGGTCGCGCGCCTCCATCGTCGCTGGGCTCGAGAAGGACGGAGTACCGCGTCAGTGGCAGCGGTGAGGTGGCTGGCGGGGAGGACCAGAGTAGGAGAGGAGAATGGGAGCGTGGTGGCCGCGCGCCTCCATCGTCGCCGGGCTCGGGAAGGACGGAGTACCGTCGATGGCAGCGGTGAGGTCATTGACAGGAGGAACTGAGCAGGAGAGGAGAACGGGAGCGTTGCTGGCGCTGCAAGAGTGACGGCGAGGAGCGCGCTCTACGGGGAGAGCAGCACCGGCAGTGATCTCAGCAGGGGAAAACAACGGGGAGGAGAGGAGGACCGGACCGGAGCTCATCCATGGCTGCCACAAGCGAAGGCGAGACGGCGGGCAGCGGGAGGGAAGGAGGGGATGCGTGGTGGTGGACGACGGCGACGACGCCGGAGAAGTGGGCGGCGGGGGTCCGGCGGGCAGGGCGAAGGAGACGGCGGCGGCGTTAGGGTTTGGGTGGAGGTGGGCGGCGGCGTTAGGGGAGGGGGCTGGGACGCGCGGGCGGGGTGGCGAGTGCGGGGAGGAGGCGGCTAGGGCTTGCCACGGGAGCCGCTAGCTTTTATAGGCCTCTATGTGAAATGACCAAAATACCCCGGTGGGGGCATGTTATTTACATTTTGCTGCCATTACTATTCATTCCAGCGAAGGCTACCGAGATCCGACGGCCCAAAGTTGATCCAGATGCTGATCCGGCGTCGAAACGCATCAAGCAAACCGATCCAACGGCTGAAAGTCACTGAGCTCGAGGAGGCTTATACATCCATCCTTCTCTTATTTCTGGATGCCGACAGAATACACCGAATGCGTGACGCCGAGTGTCACACTCGGCATAGCGTTCACAGAGGTGAATTCAGCTTTCGCTGGATGGTTTCCGAACCATGGTAGTGTGTTTTTCTTGGAACGTAGACGCGCGTAGCGTCCGGCTTTAAATTAATAAAGCCACATGGCAGCATCCAAACCAGGCATAATCCACACCAACATAACACTTAAGTTCAGCGGGCTCGCAGTCCCGGTAAAGTAGAAGACTAAAGTTCACGAGGACGCTAAAAGCACATAACCATAAAGCGGGCTCGTAGTGTGTTTTTCATGCAGTGCATCTTGGGTATGTATTTTGTATGAGCAAACAAAATACTGCAAATCCAGTTTTCTCCACGCATCTTAGCAAACCTTTTGTCAAGTCCAGAGGTTCCCACAGCCTTTCAGGGCTCCACTACAGGAACCTTAAATTAAGCTGCTGCCACCGTCGGCATAGATCTAACAGTGTCAGCTACTCGTCAGCCAACGGGCCGCCAAGGCCACGTGTCAGGACCTATGCCGATGGTCGTATCCATGCCAACGACGGGCCCCCTAGCCCCTAGGCATATATGGAGCTTTGCCGACGGCAGCCGTCGGCATATTCTGAGCTTTGCTGATGGCCCGATAAAAAGCCGTGTGCATATCTTTTACGGCCGGCATATAGGGTATTTCCTGTAGTGGCTCGGATCACTTCTTCTGCAGCCCACTATTTTGACTGTGGAAGTCGTATACCACTTTGGATTGAGATGATTCAAAAAGTAAACGGCTCGACAAGACAAAAACTTCCATGTTGAACACTTCTCCATTTGAGATTGTCGTGAGGACACTTACCACGCAAGCCAAAAATGGTGTCAACAAACAAAACATAACGCGGTAGGCAGTACAGCTTCGCACCGCAGGCAATAAGTGAATCAACTGGAGAGAACTTAAGTTTACAACAAACATACATGAAGTCGTGAACTGAACCTACTGCGGATGCTCCTTGAGACTAAGGAGAGTTTTGAAGATGCCTACAAGCACGCCGGCGATGGAGAGCACGGCGGCTATGGTCTTGAAGTTTCTGTAGAGAAACTTATGTACAGCAATCCTCACAGGCCTTTCACGCTTGTAATGTTCAACTTCCTCCAAGATGGAGTAGTAGCGTCGGCCGAGGCGCATGTGGCGAGTGAGGCCCTTGAAGAAGCCTAGCACCTCTTGATCGCTGAAGAAGCTGCGCAGGAGGTGCTTAGATCGCAGCTCGTGCACGTCCTCCGCCTTGTCCATGAGCATCGCCAGGAGTGAGAGGTACGAGCTAACCACGAAACCATCCGAGGGATAGCTGGTGGACGTGCAGGCCTCAAAGGCCGCCATGTTGACGAGCCAGCAAGCAGTGCAGTCGCTGAGGAACAATGGCGTCAGCGACAGCGCACCGGCGAGGGGTCCTTTACGGATGCTCATGTCTGCGAACCATCTCTTGTCGCTGCCGGTCAACTTGACACCGATTTCCGACAGCTCGGTCGCACCACTAGCTAGCGCACGGCATCTGCACCTATAGCTAGGATCTGGGTCTCAGGTAGACTCCCCCGCACCCCCCGCGTCGCCTCCTCTGAGGCGACTCGGGGGCCAACCCTAGCGCCGCCGCCGCGTTTTCCCCCTCTCCTCCCCTCCCTCCGCCGCTGCCTGAGGGTCTCCGAGGCGCGGGTGCTCGGCCCCAATGATGGTGGCGGCGGGATCTGGCGCCTCCTCTCCTTTGGAGGGCCTTGGTTCCCCGGGGCGGCGGCCCCGGCCGGTGGGCGCGGTGCAGCCGGCGAGCTGCGCCGGCGGGTTCTGGTGGGCAGCCTCCCACGGTCGCGCGGGCGGCGTGGGGGCTGCGGACGCTGGCGCAGTGGCGGCTCCTCGCAATCCGTCATGGCTCCATGTAGAAGATCCGCCCCTGCTCCGATCTGTCCCGATCCGTGCTGGCACCGGTCCTTGGCGGCTGCTTTCGGCGTCCCCTATTGCCGGCCTGGCGGATCTAGCGTGCGGGTGAGGGTCCGGGGGAAACCCCCGGCTGGCGCGGCGGCGTCCCCAAAGTCCCCGCCTTTGGCGCCGATCCCCTTCCTGGAGGCTTTGGGGTGGATCCTCTCCCTTCCGCCTCCTCCTCGAGCTATGGCGAAAGCTTTTGTTCCCCTGTTCTGGGCGTCGACGGCACCCTGGTGTCGTGTTCCTTCTTGAAGGCGGCGGCTGGGAACAGCTCTTGGTGGCGGGGCTACTGGTGGCGTGGTGGCGGTGCGACTTCGGCCTTCTACTTGGTGCTGCGCCTTACTTCGCGAGACCAGCGGACGGTTTCTTTGGTGGAGCGGTGCTTCATCCATCCATTGATGGCGACGGATCTTCACGGCGTGGCGCAGTGCAGATTAGGAGTGTGATGTGGGAGGATGGACTCGCGTAGGAGGACGACGTTGTCTGGCGTCGTGGTGGCGTCGATGGCAGTGAGACCTGACACAGTAGATGCAACAGTACAGCTCTGAAGATGGACTCGTGACAGGTGACTGCGGCGGCCTCATACCCGGCAGGCGTCCTGGTTGAGGAGTGCGCCGGACTGGTAGGTGCCCCATATCAGGCATGCGTCCTGGTTGGGACCTCAGGTCTTAGATGTTTAGGTTTGGCTGCGATGTCTGTCTGGTATTAGGCCTAGGTTATCAGCGCCCCTTCATCAATTGGATAGGTGTAGCGACAGCTGTTGCTTAGACGGTGGCTTTAATCTTGCTGTTGTATAACTTTGTAAGGTCTTGTAAGAATAATTAATAAAATAGCCGTTTGCATCGTCTAGATGCAGAGGCCAGGGGTCATCCTCCTTTTCTAAAAAATGGCAACTATCTGATAGTATCGGAACAGCCCAAGGAGATGTGGCGGCCTGAACCTCTGGAACTCATCTTCAGAGAGTCTCAAGTCTGAAACTGAGATGGCGTCAAAATCGAACGATATGTTATAAACAAACCTGTACACAGGAACAATATTATTGGTGAAAGCCATGAGAGCCTCCAGCACCAACCAAGGTAGTTGGTTCTCCAGCAGAAAGATGTCCCTCAGCATGCAAGGCCCGGTGGACAGGGTCATCCGATTTGTGAGAAGAGCACATTCCATATCAAAGGTAATATAGCGCAGCAGGAAGCAACCATCGAGGAACATCATTGCCGCAAATTAATTCGGCGTTATTGAAACCCGCGATCGCATCTTCCGCGTAGCAGCAGCGGACTTGGCTGATGATGGATAGGATCTTGTCGTACATTTACTCAACCGAGTCGTCCGACTCTGCGCAAAAGTAGTGCGCCGCTGCGTGCTTGACCTCCTCCATTTCTTGCAGCTGGGGTGAGGCTACGGGCCGAGGGCCACGAAGCTCGGGATGATGTAGGGGCCGCCTTTGCCGCCGACGCCCTTCAGGCCACGCGGGAACCTATGAATCTTGGTTCCAATCCTGGAGAAATCGGTTTCATGTCTCTCAGTCGTCTTCCTGACCAGCTCTTGGATAGATACTAGGGTTTCTGATGTGGCTTCCATGGCCTGTTTTAGTTATTAATCAGGATCAGATCGAGAGGGATCCGAGTGCAAACACCCCATGCTCTACCAGGCTTTATGAGAACCATGATACTCGTATGAGCTAGCCTTGGCGTTTACCTTTTTCATGTTAAACGGAACTCAACGGAACCTGTATTTCTTTAAGTTATCATTCTACCACCGGCGGCTTTTGTTTAAGCAAGACCATTTTTTAAGACAGACAGCTTTTGGTTTGTGATTGGAGGAATACAGAGGACTTCTAGAAGTCTTTCAACATGGGAGATATGACAACCATGCAGTTGTAACACCCCTGTCCAGATCGAGCAGTGGCGGAGCGTAGTGGGGACAATACCGGGCCTTGGCCCCCCCTTGCTAGAGAAAAAAATTACACAATAGGCTTATATTTTAACTAATCGCTCTACTAATTCTCCGGCATGTCTGATCACCCTAACTTTTTCTATGTCATACACTCGTTTTGGCCCCTCCTAACACTTGGTTCACGCTCCGCCACTGAGATCAAGAGGATCGGAGTAGGCTTGGAGAGGGGATCAGGAGAGGTAGGTGGGATACTTGGAGAAGAGGGTGAGGAACGAGAGAAAGAAGATGAGTCAATCAATCTATTTCATACAGCCTGTCGATCTCAGGATCGCCTTCAGGGTTAAGTACAGACACGCCTAGCCCGTGGCCAACTCACACACGCACTCCTGACCCTGTGACCCACCGGTCAGCTACACCACACTTACTCCTACACGCTAGGACCTGCTTGACAGTCACACCGTGGCTGGTGTGACACTCTCTCTGTCTTCAGAACGAGCGTCCTCGCTTGAGTCTTGATGGTTCCAGATTGGAGCAGCCGGAAAGCGTCGACGAAGAACATCGTAATCCTCCCATGTCGTCGCTGTTGCTGGTTTGTCCCACTGCACATGGAGCTGAACCACGGAAGCATTGCCTCGTTTCATCATCCGCCTGTCCAAGATAGCCACAGGTGTAGTATCCACTGTTGTTAGATCCACTGTGCTGGGAAGTTCAGAGAACACTGGCGAGTAGTTTGGAGTGAATGGTTTCAGCTGGGATATATGAAAGACTGGATGTATGCGGTTGTCTTGGGGCAAGTCCAGCCTGTATGCCAGGTTCCCAATCTTGTCCAAGATCTTGAAGGGGCCAAAGAACTTGTAGGCCAATTTTGCACAAGGCCTGCTCGCCACCGATTTCTGAACATGAGGCTTCAGTTTTAGGAGCACCTGCTCCCCAATCTGAAGGGAATGTTCAGTCCTGTTGATGTCTGCATACTTCTTGAACCTCTTCTGGGCGTGTTCCAGCTGCGCCCGCAGGTTGTCTGTATGCACTGCCCAGTCCCATTCCTCGCCATCTGGCATGATGGGAGGGGTATGTTGCCAAGCTCCCATGCTGCCCATATTAGCTTCCACCCCATATAGTGCTTTGAAAGGAGAACAACGCAGAGAAGCATGATATGAAGAGTTGTACCAGAATTCTGCTGAGGGGAGCCATTTGCGCCATTGTCGCGGTGTGTCGTGAACCGCACACCGTAAGTACATTTCCATGCACTGGTTGACGCGTTCACTCTGCCCATCCATCTGAGGGTGGTAGGCAGTTGAGTACAGCAACTTAGTACCTGCGCCAGCGAGCAGCTCACGCCAGAGAGCGCTGGTGAAGACCTTGTCTCTATCAGACACAATTGAGGCCGGCACCCCATGGAGTTTAACTATGTTGTCCCAAAAGACTTTGGCCACCTGCGCCGCTGTGAAGGGGTGACGGAGCGGCACGAAATGCGCGAACTTCGTGAAGCGATCCACGACCACCATAATCGCATCATAGCCCTCCGACTTGGGAATCCCTTCAACAAAATCCATCGTGAGGTCTTGCCAAGGTGATGTTGGGATGGGTAAAGGTGCCAATTTGCCAGCAGGTTTCTGAAGTTCATGTTTTGCTTGCTGGCAGACAGTGCACTGGCGCACGTATTCCTTCCACGCAAAGCATTTCTCGATGCGGTGGTAAGTTGCGGATGCACCAGAGTGGCCGCCCACTGCACTATCGTGCATATCACTGATCAGCTTAGTGCGCAGGGCGGTGTTGTTGCCAATCCAGAGGCGCCCATGGTGGCGAATCAGTCCACGGTACAGCTCGAATCCATCATCATCCGGGCTGTGCAGGGCGAGTTGTTGCAGCAAGTCTTGAGCATCTTGGTCTGTCTCGTAAGAATTTGCCACTTCCTACACCCAGGCTGCACTACAAGAAATATGTCAACTAGTGACCTTCATCGGTGACCTGGAAGAATTGGTCATAGATCTATGACCATTTCGGACCAATTGGTCAAAAGCTGTTCGGGGCTTCAAACCCTAAACCATTGCGACCATTTTGGTCGGAAAAGGTCGTAATTTCCTTACACGAAATGGTCACAAAAGCAAAGGTGCTAGTCCGCTGCCTTATTTCTAGTTGTTAACGACCAATATAGATGGTCATAGCCTTGTAGATTGTGGTGGGTTGTGATGACTAGGCGCCATCTCATCAGTTTTGCCTATGTGTCATGTCCATGTGGCAGTTTTTTTCCCTAGGTTATGAAGCAACCTATATTTCTGTCATTCCTAAAATTCCCAAAAAAATTCTCATAAATGTTTTGGATCATATCTTCATCAAATATGTCAAAAACATTCCTTGCCTACTTCAAAAATAATTCGAAAACATTCATTTTCCTATTCTGTTCAGAGCAGCACTTTGTGAAGGAAGTACCACTTTGGCATGTCCAAATGGTATCCATTTTCTACAGTGCTTTCCTATGCCCAAATAAACATCCTCCACCAAATGCCAGCTCAATTCATTCATTATTTTGAGCCCAGCTTCAACATTCAGATTTATGTCCAAAGGTGGTACTTTGTAAAGCAAGTAACACCTAGGCTCCTCCTTTTGAGGTGAAAATTTGTGAAGACGGTCTTCTTAGTAACTGATCATCCTCACCAAAACTCACACCCATTAGCCATGTGCATTTCCGTATCATAAATCAAACACTTGGCTGCTTATTCATGTTTGAGCATCAATCGGTCTCCTCGTGAGAATCTTATATTGTGATTTTCTTCCTAGCACCTACACAGGGAGTGCCCAACCCACTAGACATGCGTGGGCCGCCTGAACACATGGCAACGCCACAACACGCGGTGACCACGCCAAGTGGCATGCGAGCTTCTGGCGCTCTAGAGTTGGGGCCCTCGGCCACCGTTCAAACCTCGATGTCTCTCCATCAAACCATGTATTTCTGATTAAATAGATACTTATTTACCTAGAAATGATTTTTGGAAAAAATAAAGAGCAAACAATGAGGCAGCTGCAGTTCAAATTTGACCCGCTTCCAGCTGAATCGACGGCAATTTGTCTTTTTCACCAGAGGTGGATCAAAAATTTTGACACCCAACCATTTTGTCAATTGTGCATTATATATGGCCTAGTATTTTATAAAATTGATTAGGTCCAATTTTGCAACAATTATTTGGTAGGTCCTTCACAAAAAAACCTAACTTGGGGCACTCGAAAAATGGAAAATGGCTCTTTTGTGCAATGAAAGTGAAAACTCCCCAAATCAACATAGTTTGGAATTCCAATATGCACCCTTGTGCACAATATGAGATCATTTGAACAAACTATTCCATGAATGTGGCCATAAGATTGATTATTTGGCTTGAAAGCCATGAATCTTCACGCTTGATAGCTCATTTCTGAGAACACTTTTTTAAAATAATTACCGTATTACAAGTTTATTATTTTTCCTGGAAACTTAGTCACATATAATGACACAATGCGAAGGTTTTCCAATTTTTTGATTTTTTTTTGAATTTTTTATGCCCGTTTCAACATGCGGTCAAAACGGCGGGCTTGACCGTTCCTAGCTAGTGGTTGAATCTTGGAATTTTTTTGGTTTTTCTATGATTAATAGATACTTATTTACCTAGAAATGATTTTTGGAAAAAATAAAGAGCAAACTATGAGTCAGCTGCAGTTCAAATTTGACGCGCTTCCACCTGAATCGGCAGGAATTTGTCTTTTTCACCAGAGGCGGATCAAAACTTTTTTCACCCAACCATTTTGTCAATTGTGCATTAAATATGGCCTAGTATTTTAGAAAAATGATTTGGTCCAATTGTGCAACAATTATTTGGTAGATCCTTCACAAAAAAACCTCACTTGGGGCACTCGAAAAATGGAAAATGGCTCTTTTGTGCAATGAAAGTGAAAACTCCCAAAATCAACATTGTTTGGAATTCCAATATGCACCCTTGTGCACAATATGAGATCATTTGAACAAACTATTCCATGAATGCGCCATAAGATTGATCATTTGGCTTGAAAGCCATGAATCTTCACACTTGATAGCTCATTTCGAGAACACTTTTTCAAATAATTACCGTATTACAAGTTTATTATTTTTCCGGAAACTTGGTCACATATAATGACACAATGCGAAGGTTTTCCATTTTTTTGATTTTTTGAATTTTTATGCCGTTTCAAAATCACGGTCAAAAGCGGTGGCTTGACCGTTCCTAGCTAGTGGTTGAATCTTGGAATTTTTTGGTGTTTCTATGATTAAATAGATACTTATTTACCTAGAAATGATTTTTTCAAAAAATAAAGAGCAAACTATGAGGCAATTGCAGTTCAAATTTGACCCGCTTCCATCCTAATCGGCGGGAACTTGTCTTTTTCACCAGAGGTGGATCAAAACTTTTTTCACCCAACCATTTTGTCAATTGTGCATTAAATATGGCCTAGTATTTTAGAAAAATGATTTGGTCCAATTGTGCAACAATTATTTGGTAGATCCGTCACAAAAAAACCTCACTTGGGGCACTCGAAAAATGGAAAATGGCTCTTTTGTGCAATGAAAGTGAAAACTCCCCAAATCAACATTGTTTGGAATTCCAATATGCACCCTTATGCACAATATGAGATCATTTGAACAAACTATTCCATGAATGTGGCCATAAGATTGATCATTTGGCTTGAAAGCCATGAATCTTCACGCTTGATAGCTCATTTACGAGAACACTTTTTAAAATAATTACCGTATTACAAGTTTATTATTTTCCTAGAAACTTGGTCACATATAATGACACAATGCGAAGGTTTTCCATTTTTTTATTTTTTGAATTTTTATGCCCGTTTCAAAATGCGGTCAAAAGCAGGGCTTGACCGTTCCTAGCTAGTGGTGGAATCTTGGAATTTTTTGGTGTTTCTATGATTAAATAGATACTTATTTACCTAGAAATGATTTTTCGAAAAAATAAAGAGCAAACTATGAGGCAGCTGCAGTTCAAATTTGACCCGCTTCCATCTGAATCGGCGGGAACTTGTCTTTTTCACCAGAGGTGGATCAAAACTTTTTTCACCCAACCATTTTGTCAATTGTGCATTAAATATGGCCTAGTATTTTAGAAAAATGATTTGGTCCAATTGTGCAACAATTATTTGGTAGATCCTTCTGAAAAAAACCTCACTTGGGGCACTCGAAAAATGGGAAATGGCTCTTTTGTGCAATGAATGTGAAAACTCCCCAAATCAACATTGTTTGGAATTCCAATATGCACCCTTTTTCACAATATGAGATCATTTGAACAAACTATTCCATGAATGTGGCCATAAGATTGATCATTTGGCTTGAAAGCCATGAATCTTCACGCTTGATAGCTCATTTCTGAGAACACTTTTTTAAAATACGTACCGTATTACAAGTTTATTATTTTTCCTGGAAACTTGGTCACATATAATGACACAATGCGAAGGTTTTCCATTTTTTTGAATTTTTTTGAATTTTTTATGCCCGTTTCAAAATGCGGTCAAAACGCAGCGGGCTTGACCGTTCTAGCTAGTGGTTGAATCTTGGAATTTTTTGGTGTTTCTATGATTAAATAGATACTTATTTACCTAGAAATGATTTTTGGAAAAAATAAAGAGCAAACTATGAGGCAGCTGCAGTTCAAATTTGACCCGCTTCCAGCTGAATCGGCGGGAACTTGTCTTTTTCACCAGAGGTGGATCAAAACTTTTTTCACCCAACAATTTTGTCAATTGTGCATTAAATATGGCTTACTATTTTAGAAAAATGATTTGGTCCAATTGTGCAATAATTATTTGGTAGATCCTTCACAAAAAAACCTCACTTTGGGCACTCGAAAAATGGAAAATGGCTCTTTTGTGCAATGAAAGTGAAAACTCCCCAAATCAACATTGTTTGGAATTCCAATATGCACCCTTTTGCACAATATGAGATCATTTGAACAAACTATTCCATGAATGTGGCCATAAGATTGATCATTTGGCTTGAAAGCCATGAATCTTCACGCTTGATAGCTCATTTCCGAGAACACTTTTCTAAAATAATTTCCGTATTACAAGTTTATTATTTTTCCTGGAAACTTGGTCACATATAATGACACAATGCGAAGGTTTTCCATTTTTTTGAATTTTTTTGAATTTTTTATGCCCGTTTCAAAATGCGTTCAAAACGGCGGGCTTGACCGTTCCTAGCTAGTGGTTGAATCTTGGAATTTTTTTGGTGTTTCTATGATTAAATAGATACTTATTTACCTAGAAATGATTTTTGAAAAAATAAAGAGCAAAATATGAGGCAGCTACATTTCAAATTTGACCCGTTTCAAATTGAATCGACAAAGAATTTGTCTTTTTCACCGTGAGGTGGATCAAAACTTTTTCACCCAACCATTTTGTCAATTGTGCATTATATATGGCCTAGTATTTTATAAAATTGATTTGGTCCATTTTTGCAACAATTATTTGGTAGTTCCTTCACAAAAAATCCTCCTTTTGGGCACTCGGAAAATGAAAAATGAATTTTCCGTGGAAAGAAAGTGAAAACTCTCTCAGACAACATTGTTTGGAATTCCAAGATGCACCTCGTGCAAATATTTGATAGCTTCTTCACATAAAAATTCATTTTGGACACTCAAAACATTAAAATTAAAATGCTGACATGATTTTACACTTTATTTTTATTTGACCACGACCAATTTTGAATGGTCATAACGTCCAATACTAAATGGTCATAACGTTATACACGCTGCATCGTTACGATTGGGCCATAGCCATCTCACGCGGATCATGCCTCAAGCACCGTTGGATGCTCGTGGATCCACCGGGAGCCCTCGCCCCCCACCCTCTCACCCACCTAGCCCGAACACAACCCCCCACGCCCCCACTTCCCTCCTTCTCCACCTTCTTCTCCTCTCTCCTTCGGGATCCACCGCCCGCCATGCGCATGACACACCGCCACCCGCCCCCCTCTCGATCCACTCCTCTCCCTGCCCACCGCCCCCTTCCTCCTCACCCAACGCCCCGACCTCCGCTCCGCTCCGCTCCGGGATCCATCCACCGACCCAGGCCGTCGTCATCCTAGGGTTCCGGCACACGCACCTCGCCCCTTGCCTCTCCACCCACACGGCCACGCCCTACCTCTCCTTCGTCGCAGACCTAGACCTCGACAACTTCGCCGCATCCCTGCCGCAGCCCTGCGGCTCCTCGTTGTCCTCATCTTCCTCCTCTCCCTGTCTGTCGTTCCCCCAAATCAGCCGCCGCCGCCGCCGCCGGCGAGCTCGTCCCCCTCAAATCTCCCGTCGCCGACGGCCTCTCCTTCTCTCCCAGGCTGCAGATCGAGCCGACAAAGTAAGGTTGCGGCCAGATCTGCCAGGCTCGGGACGGGAGAGACAGAGAGGGAGAGTGGTACGCCACCACCATGCCGTCGTCGAGCTTCATCCGTCCAGCACCTCCGCCATGGAGACGGAGATGGAGACGGAGACGGAGCTCTTCTCCCCTCCCCAACCACGCAGCGCAGCGTAGCAGAGCGGCAGAGGACCCGTCCCCGGCGCCTAGGGTTTCGGTCCCCCCACGCCGTCGTCGAGCTCTCTCCAGCGACCTTGCAGCATCTTCGACGATGCACAAGGTACGTACGCCCATCCTCCTCCCGTAACCCTAGCCCCTCCCCTCCCCTCCCCTCCCCTCATCTTCTTCTGGATTTGTTGGTCTGACCCGTGCGGTTGGTTTGTGCAGGTCATCACCATGGAACGTGTGAAGGAGGAGCACCATCCCCATGGCCATGGCCATGGAAGGCCCTTCCTTCCTTCCTTCCGTCCCTCTCTCTGTGGAGGCCATGGTCAGGTCAATCTCTTTCCCTTTTCTAAATCTCTCCTCTGCCATACTTTGCTGCTGCTGCTGCTGCGAGATCCATAACAAATATCAAGGGGTTTGCATATTTTCTTAATCTGAACCATAACAAATCCATTGTTTGTGTGGTTTCCATCCATCTCATATCATATCCATGTCTTTGTCTTGTGTCAAGGGAAGGCCGACCATGCTGGGCCAGCAGAGGAGGGTGGACTTGGTCATGAAGTCGCTCTCGTGGTCCAAGGCGGCGCCGGTCACGGAGACGGCCATCCGCGCCGCCGTTGGCGACAATGCTGTAACTAGAAAGGCTGTGCGCTGGTGAGTAGGACACTTCCGCTAATCCAACTATCATCTCTGAAGATGTTCTGAAATTTGTTGGCTGACTCTCTGTTTGGAATTCGCGAGTTCTTTGAAGCGAAGAGAGGGTTAAATCTCTGCGAACGGTGGCCGCCCGGATCGTATGTGTACATGGTATGTGAAATCTGTGCCACACAGTTTGCATTTGGATGATGATTTGATTTCTGAAAGTAGCTAAATGTAAGCTATGACTGAGAGTATAACTGAGAGTCAGTGTCCAACTTCTAGATGGAGTTAGGGAGTTGTTACTTATTGGAGTAGTAATTTCCGGTTATTCAAGATGAGAGTAAGTAGAATCTGAAAGCAATTGTTAAATCTTATTAATTTATCCTAGTTCCACTCACAACCTCAGTTCTATAATTCTGGAAGCAAGTTGAATCCTGAACACTGCACATTTCAGCCTTGTCCATAACTGTTATTTCTTGGATAAACATTCTTGCAAGGGATGATGATTCTATTCAGGTTACAGTACACTTCAAGAAGCATATCTACATCTGTCATCTCATTATCTTTGTCACTTGCAGGAGATGCACAATTGCTTAACAAGATGGTTGGATGCCGAGACAGTTTTATACCTTTGTTGGCGATAACTGAATTGAAGTTTATTGTAAAGTTAACAGCCCGATGGTACCAATGGGCTTAAGAAAATTTACTTGTAAAGGAACAACGACAGTATAATGAGAAAATAACATAATTTTATGCTTGTTTGAGCAACCTTTATAAAGTCGTACCTCTACCGATTGTTATTGTATAGGCACCACACTTTGTTACATTACTATGCTATAGTATATGCTTAATATTTGAAGCTTCTCGGTGAGTTGTCTTAGCCGTGTCTTTTATATCTTGCTATTGATCGATTATTACGTATGTATCATTGTAAACTATGATATGTGATTATCAATCGTGAATTATTGAGTATTTGGTTCTTTCGGGCATTTAGGAATCTGATCGAGAAAGTAATGAGATGGAAGAGTCATGGCAGGTGGAAGAGCATGGAATCAACTAAGCGGTTTTTGACTCCTTGGTTTTCTGCAATTCCATCATCGTATTGTGGCCGAATGCATTCCATCTCACTGACATAATATGTGCCGTTTTTAGCTACCGTAGAGAGGAACTTCTCGAGTTCTTCAAGTTACTGATCTGTTGTACTGATTCTCCAAGTTACTCCATTCAAACAAATGTGTTGATCTGATCTGCTATAGTAGGTGATGTTAATCTTCTTTGTAGTAGTAGTTGTTGATCCGATGCGATCTGATCTCTTGTAGTAGTTGTTGATCTAATTTCTTTGTAATTCTTTGTTGATTTGGAGTAGTTAATGTTGGCCGATATTATATGTTGTACTTGGATCTCGATCTCGATCTGCTATAGTTTACGTTAATCTGGTATCTTGTAGTTTCGCTGATTTGGAGTAGTTAATGTTGCTGATATTATATGTTGTCTTGTTGCTAATCGGATGTCTTTGTTGCTATTGTAGTAATGCTGGATCAATTCTTGCTGCTCACTCTGAGGATCTGGTTATCAACCCGAGATATTCTTTGCTCAAGTCATGGCGACGACCGGGGATGCTCTGTTGAGCTGATCCAACCTGAGATGATCTTTGATGATCTGCTGCTCAACAAGGTGATCTTTGCTTCGTTCAGCCTCTACTGAACATTTACAAGAGCTCTAGCCTGGAAGAAGAAGTCAGAAGTATATTTGTAGTATCATAGTATCTTGGTGAAATGAATGATGTAAAGATTGTGCTATTACAAGAGCTCTAACCTGGCACAACCTGAGAAGTTTATTTGTAGTATTTTGGCTAATTGGCATGTGTTTTGATAATTTTCACTTGTTTACTGTTCTCATTGAAATAATTGTTTCAAATTGTGGAAGTTGAAACCTGGGCCGTTGTTAATTAGAACCTGAGAAGTGGGATCTAGTAGTATTTGGCATCAGAAAGGCCATTTACCAAATAATATTCACAGGAAAGTCTGAAAATTAAGGAAATTGACTCAAAAAAGGCCGAGGCCCAAAAGAAAAATAGATGAGACCCAAAAAAGAAATGGACCGTAGAAAGGCTAAGGCCCAAAAACAATGAACGAAGCTTATGGAACAAAAAGGCGAATTATTGGGCTCGCCACGTAAAACAATGAATCGGACCGGCTGAATCTTACTGTGACCTTTTGAATTGGTCGCAATTTTGCCCACATCGACTTGCCACGTCGGATCCGGCGTGGCACGGCAGCGAACAACCTGTGACCAAAACAAAAGGTCATAGCTTCAACGACCTTCTGTTTTGGTCGTAAACGTCTACGACCTTCTCACAGAGAAGTTCGCTATAGTCAGTTTACGACCGTCAGCTTTTGACCTTATGTTTTTTGTCACAAAAAGGTCGCAAATGAAAAACTATGACCTTTCAGTGACCAATAGTGGAGGTCACAAGATAGCATATTTCTTGTAGTGCTGGTTGACTGAGAGAGAGAGCGGCCGCCTCAAAGTGTGTGCCGACACGGGACAAGGCATCAGCCGCGCCGTTGTCAACGCCGCGCTTGTATTGGAAGCGGAACTGCAAGCCAACCAATTTGGACATTGCCCGACGTTGTACATCTGTTTCTAGTTGTTGATCTCCCAATGTGCACAAACTCTTGTGATCTGTGAGAATGGTAAAGGGGCCCCGTTGGAGGTACGAGCGCCACTTGTCCACTGCCATCATGACAGCGAGGAACTCCTTTTCATATGTCGACAATTTTTGGTTCTTGATGCCCAAAGCTTTGCTGTAGTAGGCAATTGGATGGCCTTCTTGAACAAGAACGACACCGATGCCCGTGTCGCAGGCGTCAGTCTCGATCGAGAACGGCTTGTCGAAGTTGGGCAGAGCAAGAACGGGTGTGGTCACCATGGCCTGCTTGAGGGTGTCAAACGCGAGTTGCGTCTGCTCTGTCCACTGAAACCCCTTCTTAGTGAGCTGTTGGGTCAGAGGCTTGGCAATGACCCCATAGTGTGGGAGGAATTTGCGATAATAGCCTGTGAGATCCAAGAATCCTCGGAGCTCGGTAGCGTTTGTTGGTGTGGGCTAGTTCATCATGGCTTATGTCTTGTCGCTGTCTGTTGCCACCCCATCCTTGGAGATGACATGCCCAAGGTAATCAATGTGATCCTGAGCAAACGAGCATTTGGAAAGCTTGGCGTATAATTGATGCTCCCAAAGAATCTCCAGGACTATTCGCAGATGTTGCACATGCACTGAAAACCAGGATGTCGTCGAGGAAGAGGATCACAAACTTGCGTATGTGTGCTTGAAGATCGCATTCATGAGGCAACCTTTGGAAGGTTGCCGGGCGTTAGTCAGCCCAAATGGCATGACGCGAAATTGAAATGGCCATGGTGAGTCTTGAACGCTGTCTTAGCTTCATCTCGCCTCCGACATCCGTGTTGATGATAACCAGAGTGGAGATCCAGCTTGGAGAAATATGCTGCACCTGCCAGTTCATCGAGTAACTCGTCCACGATCGCCAACGGGAATTTGTTCTTGATGGTGTTGTCGTTGAGCCGCCGGTAGTCTACACAGAAACGCCACATACCGTCCTTCTTTTTGACGAGGAGGACCGGTGCCGCATAGGGGCTGACACTGTGCGTGATCACCCCCGAGTCCAGCATCTCACGAACCTGCTTCTCAATCTCATCCTTTTGCACCGGCGAGTACCGGTACGGCCGCGAGTTTGCGGGGCGCGCGCCGTCCACCAGGGTGACGGCGTGGTCGTATTGACGGTGCGGTGGTAGTCCCTTGGGCGCGGCAAAGACGTCGGTGAACTCGTCGAGTAGGTCACTGATCGGTGTCAACGAGGGTGTGCGTCGCTTGACCTTAGCTGGGCACGCGTCCATCAGAGCCATAGCCCACACATCGTTGCCTGCAA
This sequence comes from Aegilops bicornis, assembly GCA_021605145.1. Lineage (NCBI taxonomy): Eukaryota > Viridiplantae > Streptophyta > Magnoliopsida > Poales > Poaceae > Aegilops > Aegilops bicornis. The sequence continues at coordinate 1,663,119 of JAHIAL010000051.1, forward strand.
TAATCTTGCTCAACTCTTCAGGCTCAATGGCTGTAATAGTTGGTTGCTCTTTGGGACGAACCCCCTGTAAAGTGACTTGCTCTCCGTCATGGACGAAGGTGACATGCTTTTCCTGCCAGTGACACATCATTGGACTGTATTAGGCAAACCAGTCCATGCCCAAAATTCCGTCGTAGGCCCCTATTTCTAGCTCGCGCATTGGCGTCGAAAAGGTGTGCCCCTGTGTCGGTGTCAAAACCGGCGGATCTCGGGTAGGGGGTCCCGAACTGTGCGTCTAGGCGGATGGTAACAGGAGACAAGGGACACGATGTTTACCCAGGTTCGGGCCCTCTTGATGGAGGTAAAACCCTACGTCCTGCTTTATTGATATTGATATTGTGGATGTTTACAAGAGTGGATCTACCACGAGATCAAGGAGGCTAAACCCTAGAAGCTAGCCTATGGTATGATTGTAAGGGTTGTTGATGTTCTAATTCTAGTCCTACGGACTAAAGCCATCCGGTTTATATAGACACCGGAGAGGGCTAGGGTTACATAGAGTCGGTTACAATGGTAGGAGATCTACATATCCGTATCGCCAAGCTTGCCTTCCACGCCAAGGAAAGTCCCATCCGGACGCGGGAGAAGTCTTCAATCTTGTATCTTCATAGTCTTGGAGTCCTGGTCGATGATGATAGTCCGGCCGATGATAGTCCGGCCGATGATGGTAGTCCGCCATCCGGACACCCCTAATCCGGGACTCCTCGGTAGCCCCGAACCAGGCTTCAATGACGATAAGTACAACATGCGTGTAGTCTTCGGCGTTGCAAAGGCGGGTTCTCCTTCAAGTTATCGTGCACAACTGAGCGGTGTTCAGCTTCCTCATCAATGTTAGCGTCTTGGCTTCCACGCCCAATAATGGCATTCTTCCATGCGTCAGGCGGTGTGAAAAGCGAGTGTCTTTTTATGTTTTACCCCTAGTTGTGCGAACAATCTGCCTATAAGGGAGGCAAGAATCCAGATCCAAGTCACCATCTACCTCTCGCAAATACTCATCGGAGCGCTTTAGACCAAGAATCCATTCCATCATGGACCCGTCCACGCGGCTCCTCTTCTCGCGCTCGGCCCTTTGCACAGAGATTGGAGGAGATGCTCTGTTCGCACAACGAGCTGGGTGAAGCTCCAAACGGGGATATCTCCTCCGGCCTTCATGGTTCCGGTTCGAGCCGGGCTGGCCACCTACAAAGGTGGGAAGCAAGCGGAGGTTACCCCAAATCCCAACAAAGGGGAGCGGGTATGCTTCGTCCCCTATCGATAAGGGGCTCGGATTTCTGTACACCCATTCCTTCGCGGGCTCACAGAGTTTTACGGACTCGACTTCATCATCTCACGCCCGCCTCAATCCTGCATATTGCGGGTTATGTAGCTCTTCTTGAGCTTTTCACAGGCGTCAAGCCCCACTTGGCGTTGTGGAAGAGGTTGTTACGCCTTGTACCCGCTCTCACGAGGGTCCATATATCAAGTGGGCGCGCGAAATATGGCGCATTGCCGGGACGGATATCCATCCGGAACCCCTAAGAAGGCGCCCAAGGCTGGCCTTCGTAATGGTTTTATATAGAAGGCGGCTCCGCTGCGGACCTGTTGGATCGGCCTCCCGGAGTTCAGCAATGCTCCTCTGAAGAAACGCCTTAGTTGGCGTCCATGAGCCCCATCTGGAGGAAGACAAGAGCGTCCATTATTTGATGGGCGAATAAGGTTCTTGGCCCATGCCGGGTTGACCATGATTGGAATCATGGCAACATGCATTATCTTGAGGGTGCAGCCACCGCAATACTGAGGCCACCCATGTGGGATTTCAACGGGGAGGATGATGCCACCCGTCATGGCCATAAAGGGCGGATTCGCCGAAGATCTGGTGACGATCTTGTGTGGCCTGTATAAGGGGAGAAGGAGGATTTCCTTGGACGAACCCGTTAAATGGGTTTTCCATGAGTAATCCCGGCCTTGGGTAGCGAACACTCAGCGTGTCCGACCCGTGCCTTTCGAAGCTTAAGTTTCTTATATCGTGTTCTTCTTTTGACGCAGGAACTGCGCCGGACCGTGGAGGGAATGCTAAGTCCGGCTCCGCAGCCCGAGGATCCCGAGAGATCCCGGGATCCGGCCTCCGAAGAGGATCCGGACATAAGGGTGGAGCTAATCGACGGGGTGTTCCACCAGCTTAGCATGGACAATGCTTTAGTCGCCATCACGGCCGACTATCCCGGACTATATCCGGCTCCCAAGGTGATTGTGGCGAAGCCCCGACACCGCTCATTCCTTCCTTGCTTATTTCGACCACCGTATATGATGGCACTTTGTCTGAGGCGCCCACAGGGGCGAAGCCGAGCCCGCGGTGGCTGACCAACAAGGGCCAGTTCGGACCAGTAGGCGGAAGAGGAGCGCGGCGCGGACTGAAACGTCGCCGCAAAGGTGTAGCTCACAATTCAGTATTTAGAGCAACGTTCCTAGGAAGCGTTTGAGTGCTCATGACTTTTATAGGAAAAAAGGCGTCCGCCCGGTTCAAGGCGTAGAAGTTGTCAATCCAACCTCTACCCGTCGGGCTCCCCGCACCTGGTCAGAGGGGAGGCGGCGCAAGCGCAAGCCGGACGTTCCTCCGACGGAGGATGCCGACAGACTGTCCGCCACCAAGTCTGAGGCGGAGAGTGCCCTGAATCACAGGCGCCGCCGGACAGTATTTCGTGATGCGTGCTTCTCCCCCGAGGCGTTGAATGCCTTTAACACGGGGGACGCGCACCTCCGTGCTGCTCAAGATGGTTTTATCAGAGCCACGGAGCAGTATGTAAAAGACATACGGGTAAGAGAATTTAATGATTATATATGCGATGCGCCCCGAGACTTAAAGTAGTTATATTAAACTGATTTAAGGATCATATGAAACGTAGGATCTTATCGAGAAGAATGCCCAACTGTCTCAGGAGCTGCAAGAGTGCAAGGCCCAACTTGAGGCCGCATTTTCTAGCGCAGGAGGAAACGCAAGGACCTCTCCTGGTAACGCATTATTTTAGAAAGATAAGTAGCGTTTGGCATTTGCGCAAGTCTAAAAAGCGACATTGCGGGTGTCACGGACAAGATCCGGACAGGCAAGACCTTCTGCGCCAACTAAAGGCCGGCGAGAGGGTGCTGCATAAGGTGCGACATGAAAGGAACAAGCTCCGTGGATGCCCATGCCCAGCTTGGAGAAGAGCCGAAAGGCATTCGGCCGAGCTGTCAGTTCGATTAAGGAGAACCAGCGGCTTCGTCAGCGGCATATATAGTAAGTGCTTGAGCGAACTCCTTTGAAAAGAAGAGTTGGCGAGGAAGTCAATTTGATGTAATATGTCTTTAGGTATGCTCACAGGTCGCCTGAGAGGAGATGCCCGTAACAGCGGGTGTCAACTTCCCGAATTGTTGCAACTGATCAAGCGAGTTCGACAAAGCTATGAGCGCGGCGTCGTTAGGCGTTATGGCCAGCCTTCTCCATACCCGAGGGTCTTGGGGAGCTTATGCGGAGAAAAGCTGCGAGAGTGCGGCAGCGCTTCCATTTATGGAAGATTTCGCCTGCCGCCAAGGTGCCAACAGGCACAGGCCATGGTAAAGACACGGTACAAGAAGGCGGATCCCAACCACATGGCGAAGTCGGACTGTGGGGCCCGATGGGAAGGAGATCCTGTGAGTTTAGTATCTGACCAAGTGGAGTTGGCCGTGAAATTTTCCCAACAGGACTGTAAATTAGACAACTTTGTTAGGCAGGATTGAGGAAGAATACAATCGGTCGAGTTGACAATGTATTATGAAATGACATACAAAATGCCTTCTAGCCGGATTGTAGATCGTTTGTCTTTGCCGACCTTTTCGCTTCCGACCTCGGGACCCTAGAGTCCGGAGTGTGTCCGAATACCTTCTCGGTTATGAAACAACGGGGTATGCATGGAGACCAGCGTAGGGGTCATCGGTGCTTTATCGGACAAGTGCCCAACTAGTTATGTTATATTACATGGGTAGTAAGAAACATCTTCGAGGAGAATAGTTCCGTTAAGGGTTCCTTTCCTCTGGGGTGGCATGCCCTAAAGTGCATGTCCAGACTGCGAAAAAAGCAGAAAAACATCTGGGGGCAGATAAATAGGTGTATAAAAAATCATCTTTTAAGTCACCGACCGAATATTCCCTTAAGAACGCTAGCTTCGGCTTCACCTGGTCGAGGTACACATCCGGTGACCCGGCAGAATAATCGCAGAGGTGCTCCCTTTACCTCCTAGCCGAACAATTGGGAGCGAGGGGTAAGCACAGGAGCCGAAAACCCAGCTTGGCCAAAACTTAAGTCATATCGATGCATATAATGGTGAAGAAAAGGTACATGTGGAGGCTTGACACATGTGCTGGGCATGAAGCCCGTATAATTAAGCTTCTGGGAAAGAAGCCCCTAGGCATAATGAGTGCGGATAGCACATCAATTGCGCAAGTAGGCCTTTTGAGGCTTGAATGAATAGGGTTGAGAAGAAAAAGATAAAGCGAAGGCAGCGGAAGTAAAAAAATTTTTTTTTGGGCGGGGAAAGGGCGAACTCTTAGTCCGGCGCTAGGCATAGAATCGTCGGAGGCGGGCTGCGTTCCATGGGTTCGGCTCGAGTCGGTTATCCGATGCATTTAAATGAGCAGTGCAGCTCCGCTGGTCGAGGACTTGATCGATGATGAAGGGGCCCTCCCATTTGGGCTTGAGCTTGTCCTTTTTCTTGTCCGGCAGGCGTAGAACCAGTTCGCCAACGTTGTAAGTCTTGGCCCGTACTTCTCTGCTTTGATATCTTCGAGCCTGCTGCTGATAAAATGCGGAACGAGCCTTGGCAACGTCGCGCTCTTCCTCCAATGCGTCCAAGCTGTCCTGCCGATCCAACTCGGCTTCTCTTTCTTCGTACATGCACACTCGAGGTGAGTCATGAATGATGTCGCAGGGCAAAACTGCTTCTGCGCCGTATACCATAAAGAATGGTGTGAATCCGGTGAAATGCGGTTAGGCGTTGTGCGCAGCCCCAGTCTGGAGTCGAGCTCCTCTACCCGGTGCATGTCGGATTTCGTGAGGGACCGCACTAATCTGGGTTTGATGCCGCTCATTATTAGACCATTTGCTCGTTCCACTTGACCGTTGGTTTGAGGATGATAGGCCAAGCGTAATCGAGCTTGATGCCCATATTTTGCACCATGATTTAACCTCATCGGCGGTGAAGTTCGTGCCGTTATCGGTGATGATGCTGTGGGGGACACCGTAACGGTGTACTACCCCGGATATAAAGTCTATCACTGGTCCGGACTCTGCCGTTTTAACTGGCTTGGCCTCAATCCATTTGGTGAATTTATCCACCATGACCAATAGGTACCTTTGCTTGTGGGTTCCCCCTTTAAGTGGTCCAACCATGTCAAGCCCCCGGATCATGGACGGCCGGGTAATGGGTATAGTTTTGAGGCGGTTTGTGGCATATGGCTCTGATTAGCAAAGAGGCGACAACCGACGCATCTTTGGACTAAGTCCGAGCATCCGCTTTCGGGCCGTCGGCCGATAAAATCCTGTCGGAATGCCTTTCCTACAAGGGCCCGAGCTGCGGCGTGGTGTCCGCCTAGTCCGGCATGAATTTCAGCCAGGAGGTTTCGCCCTTCCTCTTCGGAGATACACCTTTGGAGGACTCCGGTTGTGCTTTTCTTGTAAAGTTCTCCCTCATAGACTTTGTAGGCTTTAGATCGCCGGACAATGCAGCGGGCCTCATTTTGGTCTTCGGGAAGCTCCTGCCTAAGCAAGAAGGCGAGGAATGGTTACATCCCGCAGGGGCAATTACTGCCATTATATCATGGGCGGAAGGTGTTTTATCACCGGCTGAATCGCCGGGTGGTGCGGCTTGTTCGGTTTGTTAGTTCCGGACTCCTCTTCCCATAATAGTACCGGATGGCTTGAAGAGCCGTTCGGGAAGATGTTAGGAGGGATAGCGTCGCGTTTTGCGCCAATGCGTGCCAGTACGTCGGTTGCTTGGTTATTATCCCGGGCTACGTGATGGAATTCAAGTCCGTCAAACCGGGCTGACATTTTTAGGACAGCGTTGCGATATGCCGCCATTTTCGGATCTTTGGCGTCAAAGTCTCCGTTTATTTGGGATATCGCGAGGTTTGAATCCTCACAAGACCTCTAGGCGTTGAATGCCCATGGAGATTGCCATCCAGAGACCATGTAAAAGGGCCTCGTATTGGCTGCGTTGTTGGAGTCCATGTACATTATCGAAGGGCGTATTGGGTGTGTCTCCGGTCGGGGCGTCAATACGACGCCTTGACCCCAATCCGGCTAACATTTTAGAGCCGTCAAGTGCATAATCCAATTGGAGTATGCACCGTATTCTTTAGGGAGTTCGACGGTCCATTCAGCGACAAAGTCAGCCAAAACTTGTGACTTTATAGCTCGCCGGGGTTTGTAAGATATATCAAATGGTAAGAGCTCAATGGCCCATTTTGCAATCCTGCCCGTCGCGTCACGGTTGTTTATAATGTCGTTAAGTGGTACTTAGAGGCCCTTTGTTATCGAACACTCTTGAAAGTAGTGTCGGAGCTTAGGGATGCCATGAACACGCGTATGCTATCTTACGATAGTGCGGTAACGGGACTTGCGAGGGGGGTTAACACGATTGGATCGTAGTATACTGGTTTTTGAAGAGGGAATTTATGCCCTTCGCTTCTTGTTCGACGATTTAGTACGCCGCTTACGACTTGATGCGTAGCTGCGATGTATAACAACATTGGTTCGCCCGGGTTAGGCGCGGCCAGACCGGATTTGTTGCCAAAATGGCCTTTATTTCTTGAGTCGGCGGTGGCGACATCCGCCCACTCGAAGTGTTGATTACGCCTAAGGAGGCGATAGAGGGTAATGCCTTTTCTCCTAGACGGGAGATAAAGCGGCTTAGAGCTGCCACGCATCCAGTCAAATTTTGTATTTGCTTGAGGTTTTTTGGGATATCTAGCTGTGACAGAGCTCGGATCTTGGCTGGGTTTGCTTCAATTCCTCTACCGGATACGATGAAGCCCAGCTTTCCGGTGGAACGCCGAAACGCATTTTTCCGGATTCAGCTTGATGTCATATGCTCTGAGGTTGTCGAATGTGAGCCTCAAGTCGTCTACTAGAGTTTCGGCGTGTTTAGTTTTGACGACTACGTCGTCTCGTATGCCTCTCTCTTGTTTTGCCGATCTGGTAGCCGAACATGTTTGAATCATCTTGTTGATATCTTTCGCCGGCGTTTTCTAAGGCCGCAGGGCAGCGTGTTGCAGCAGAATGGTCCATATGGAGTACTGCATGCCGTTGCGGCTTGATCCGCTTCGCCATCTTGATTTGGTGATAGCCGGAGTATGCGTCCGGGAAGCACAATGAATCGTGCCTGCGGTGGCATCGATGATTTGATCGATGCGCGGGGAGGGAAAGGATCCTTTGGGCAGGCTTTCTTTATTTAGGTCTTTGAAATCGACACATAGGCGCCAGGATTTGTCCTTCTTTGGTGCCATTACCAGGTTTGCTAGCCAATCCGGATGTTTGATGTCTCTGATGAATCCGGCTTCCAATAGTTTGGCTAGCTCTTCTCCCATTGCCTGTTTTTTGGGTTCGGAAAATCGTCGAAGAGCCCTGTTTGGTGGCTTGAATCCTTTTAGGATGTTTAGGCTGTGTTCTGCTAATCTGCGTGGGATTCCGGGCATATCCGAGGGGTGCCAGGCAAAAATGTCCCAATTTTCCCGAAGGAATTCTTGCAGTGCGGCGTCCACATCGGGGCTCAGTTGTGCCCCAATGGAGGCCGTCTTTGTCGGGTGCGTTGGGTGGACCTGGAATTTTACTATTTCATCTGCTGGTTTAAAGGAGGTGGACTTGGATCTCTTATCGAGTATCACATCGTGCCTATTCACCGTGAGCGCAGTTGCAGGAGTTCCTCTGCCGCTAGGGCTTCGGATAGTGCCTCTAAGGCTAATGCGGCTGTCTTGTTTTCGGCGCGGAGTGCTATGTCCGGATCACTAACGAGAGTGATTGTTCCGCCGGGGGGTACGGCTTGAAAGATTGTGAATGCCTCTCGTCCTAATATAGCGTGATATCCGCTGTTGAACGGGGCCACTTGGAACATGATTTCTTCGGATCTGTAATTGTCCGGCGAGCCGAATACCACATCGAGTGTGATTTTTCCTGTGCAGCGCGCCTCCCGGCTAGGGATTATTCCTCTAAAGGTTGTGCTGCTTCACTCAATTCGGCTCCAGTCTATTTCCATTTTTTGAAGGGTTTCCTCGTAGATGAGGTTTAATCCGCTGCCTCCATCCATGAGGACTTTTGTAAGTCGAAAGTCGTCCACTATTGGACTAAGTACCGGTCTGGCCGGAGCTCGGGCTGTCCGGAATTTAGGTTCGTCATTGGCGTTGAAGGTGATGGCTGTGTCGCTCCATGGATTGGTTGTTGCTACTTGGTAGACTTGGCGAGGCCGCTGATTGTTCGTTTCGCATATTATTTGATGCGAAAGTCTCGAATCGCTGTTGATACCGTACCGATGTTGTTGGGGTGGTTTTCCGGGCTAGAAGCTCCTCTCCACTTTTGGCCACCTGCCCTAATATCCAACATGCTTTCGGAGGTTATGTGTTGGGACGGCGCCTACATCTGCGTGAATTTTACAGGTCCGCTAAGCCATCCCTCTAGTACGTTTCCGTGCCCTTTATGGGGTCTTTGCTTTTTGGTTTTTGTGTCTGGTGCCTGAGTGTAGCGCACCCTTTTGTTGCGGACTAGGGTTGTATTCGGGGCCGGATAGTCCCAAAAATTATTTTCGGTTGTCCGGAAACTCTCCATCGCACAAGATTTACAGACTATGGACGCCTTGGTCGGCGAAGCGTGTAATTTCTGACGGTGACGGCGTTCAAGAGTCCCTCGTCCGTGCAATTATTGCAAAAAATTGAGATTATGCGTTTTCCTCTCGGCGGTCCTTTATCCCGTCCATAACTGTGAGGAATCTGGCCCGATGGTGATGTATTGTCTCAATGGGCGCTTGCGGATTAGAGATAGATCGCATAAGTCCGGGCGGGCGGGTGGAATTAAGTCCGAACCCAACCCATCTCAAGGCTCAAGGCCGATAAGTTTCGAATTTGGAAGCTTGGATTGTCGGAGGTTGTCCAACAAGTCTGGTCCGATGCCCGACTTTAAGTTCAGCGCTTGATCAAGTCCGTCCCTCCGCCGGAATCCGGCATGGGGGTTCGGAAGCCGGACAAGACTAGTTTTTAATATAGGAGAAGCGTCGCCGCATTGTTCCTCTACCATCGCAACGCGGTGGGTGACCCGGGAGAGTTAATCTCTCTCAGATCGGTTTTAAGCCCAATCTGTTTGTAGTCTGTAGCGACTCCCAGGGCGGCGATGTGATCCAAGAGCTCGTTTACGGACGAGAGCTCTATTGGATCTAGCCGCTCGGCGAATTCCGAGCTGACGTGAAAATTGCTTTTGACGACTTGAGAGGTCATTGTAGAAGCGGTGGCCGGACAGGCGGTCATAAGAAAACCACCTAGCCGGATAGTTTGGCCGGCGTGACGAGGCCTTTGATAAAATACCGTCCTTGAAGACGGAGGAGGCATCCTTCCTATCGGTGACGCGCACAGGAACTCTCAATGAAAGCACCAATGTCGGTGTCAAACCGGTGTATCTCGGGTAGGGGTCCCGAACTATGCGTGTAGGCGGATGGTAACAGGAGACAAGGGACACGATGTTTACCTGTGTTCGGGCCCTCTTGATGGAGGTAAAACCCTACGTCCTGCTTGATTGATATTGATATTGTGGATGTTTACAAGAGTGGATCTACCACGAGATCAAGGAGGCTAAACCCTAGAAGCTACCCTATGGTATGATTGTAAGGGTTGTTGATGTTCTGATTCTAGTCCTACGGACTAAAGCCATCCGGTTTATATAGACACCGGAGAGGGCTAGGGTTACATAGAGTCGGTTACAATGGTAGGAGATCTACATATCCGTATCGCCAAGCTTGCCTTCCACGCCAAGGAAAGTCCCATCCGGACGCGGGGAGAAGTCTTCAATCTTGTATCTTCATAGTCTTGGAATCCGGTAGATGATGATAGTCCGGCCGATGATAGTCCGGCCGATGATGGTAGTCCGGCCATCCGGACACCCCCTAATCCGGGACTCCCTCACCCTGCATCCACCATTTGAGATCTGGGACTAGGCGAGAGCTGATCAGGCGACCCCCATTTGCTACCTGCACTTCCACGGCTGGCATTTCTCGAGTAATGGCGCCCACTCGTTCCACGAATGCCTTATTCACAAAAATGTGTGCTCCCGAGTCGGCGGCAGCAGCAACATTACTTGATTACCCACTAGAGCATGAAGACGGATGGTCTTTGGGCGTCAGAATTGCCCAGAGCGTCTTGAGAGCATGCAACACTTGGTACGTAGTGCAGCAGCATCGTTTGGTTAAATCGATGGTTCCAATGCATGGATGGCATCATCCGAGAGGAGTTCCCCATAGTTGCCCACTTGAATTGTGAGAAGCTGGGCCTGAGTGTTGCACCGATGCTCCCTGGAGTAGCGGTCACCACATTTGAAACACAGTCCATTTGCACGCCGGAAGTCCTTGAGCTGACGTTCCCGAGCAAACTCGTCGCCCTGGGGCCGTGCCGTGGGCACCGGGTGTGGTGGTGCAGGAACTGGGAGTGGCGGTGGTCGGCCTGCAGGTGTTGGGCGTGGGCGCGCTCTCGGCATACCCAACTCTTCCTCCTGAATTCGAGCCAAAATAGATGCCCGGGTGATACTGGTGGGTGACTGGAGACGGACAGCCGCTCGAATCTCGTCCTTGAGCCCCAGGAGGAACTGGGTGATGAAAAATTTGGGACTCAAAGATGGATCCAGTGCCAAGAGATGGTACATGTGGGTGTCAAACATCTGCCTATACTCTGCCACAGTGCTGTTCTGGCGCAACTGAAGTAATTTGTGCATCTCGAGCTCGAATTCATCGACACCAAACTCCTCTGTAATCGCTGCGCAAAAGGCTTCCCACGTCAACCCTTGGTGGACTTGGCGAAATGCCTAAAGCCAGTGTGCCGCCTGCCCTTCAATGTACAAGGTAGTCGTGGTCACCCAGCTGTGTGCAGGCACTCTGTATAGATCGAAGTAAGCACGGCAACGGTCCAACCAGACTTAATTTGTGGTTCTCTTCACGTAAGGTCTAATGATCTAATTTGCAGGCTACATAGGATAAACCATGAAGTCTTGTTTTTCTTTGGACCACCGGCGGCTTTAGTTCCATCCAAGACAATTTTCTAAGAAAGACACCTAGTTTTTGGTTTGTGATTGGTGGAATATATACGACTTTTAGTAATGAAATGATGAATCCAGACGACTTGGTGATAAATCATCCAACCGGTACCTACTTTATTTCTGTTGTACTTAATCGATCGGGCCTGAGATTTAACCAAGTCTCAATCGACCATGCAACATTTTTTGTGACAGTTTGCAACATTTTTTCCTACAGTTGCAAGATTCTTTTTGTTGGTTGAAACATGTCATCACTTATCGGTTGTAGCACGTCATCTCCCCGGTTGCAGCATACTTCATTGACGGTTGTAACATTTTAGTTAGAACAGTTGTAGCATTTGTTGTTGTTGCACTAGTAGAAAAAGGGCCTTTAGTCCCGGTTCATAAGGGCCTTTAGTCCCGGTTCTTACACGAACCGGGACTAAAGGCCGTCCACGTGGCCGCTGCCTTGAGGTCCACCTTTAGTCCCGGTTGGTAACACCAACCGGTACTAAAGGAAATTTTATGATTTTTTTTTAATTTTTTTTTTTTTTTTTGATTTTCAAATTTCTGAATTATTTTAACCTCTAATCTCTAATCACCTCTCCCACATCGCTGCTCAATTTAACCTCTAATCTCTAATCACCCCTCATCATTCCAAATCATCTAACTTCCGGAATGATCACCCATCCTCTCACTACTCCAGCCTGAGCACGCTTAACTTCCAGGTTCTATTCTCCCTCGTTTCCAAGTCTGCACTTGTTGTTTTCCTGACAATAGTAAGATGTCAATCCTATTAACCCTCAGGAATTTTGCTTGAGCATGAAGTCACACATTTCACTGTTTGAGTTTGAAACTATTGTTCTAAAAAACAATAATTATTTAGTAACACTAATATTTCTTGAATAAGTAGTTTGACCACAGTTTGACCATAGTTTGACCAGATTTGACCAAAATTCAAAAAAACTGAAATAATTATTTAGTAACACAAATATTTATTGAATAAGTAGTTTGACCATTGTTTGACCACAGTTTGACCACAGTTTGTCCACAGTTTGACCAGATTTGACCAAAATTCAAAAAAACTGAAATAATTATTTAGTAATACTAATATTCTTGAATAATTATTTAGTGACACTAATACTTCTTGAAAAAGTAGTGTGACTATAGTTTGACCAGATTTAACAAAAATTAAAAAAAATAAAAAACTGAAATTTGAGCATAACTTTTTTTCCTTTTAGAATTTGAGGATTCTAAAAATTTTCAAACAGGCCATAGGCGGTCAAAATCGGATGCGGATTTTAGTTCTGAACATTTTGATATATTATACGTTTTTTTTCTGACATAGTATGCAAAAGTTATAGCCGTTTTACATTTTCCCTACTTTTTTGCAAAACATGTCCAAATTTATGTTTTTAAATTTTCCTAACTAGTAGATGTAGTAACATAAGTACATCTTGAAGGATTTTAATTTTTGAAGTTTTTATCATTTTCTTTTGCTTTTTACAAAACTGAAAAGCCGATCCACACTGCAATGAAGGGGGTAGAGTTTGAAAATGGGACCTTTAGTACCGGTTCGCGTTAACCGGTACTAATGCCTCAAACCCCATTAGTACCGGTGCGTGGCACGCACCGGTACTAAAGGTTAGACCCATTGGTCTCGGTTCGTCCCACCAACCGGGACCAATGATAGTGGGCCAGGAGCAAGGCCCATTGGTCCCGGTTCGTCCCACCAACCGGGACCAAAAGGTCCAGACGAACCGGGACCAATGGCCCACGTGGTCCGGCCGGCCGCCGGGGCTCACGAACCGGGTCCAATGCCACCATGTGTCCCGGTTCTGGACTGAACCGGGACTAATGGGCTGACCCGGCCTGGACCTTTGCCCCCTTTTCTACTAGTGTTGCTTGCAATACCATCAGAACATTTTTCGTCGCCGTTTGTAACATCTAGCCGTGCCGCTTGTAGCAAAAAATAACACGCTGATGTCACTCGACTGAGACTTCGTTAAGTCTCAATCGACTGAGTTCTAGACACAACCTTAATCGATTTACAAGCAGGTACCAGCATTATAAGCAAGGAATACGTGAGCAACATGGAGATTGTGTAGTCCTTCCCAATGGTGAGAAGGTGTAGGTGAAGAAAATAAGCTCTCATTTAGTACAATTTATTTGAGATGGTTATCCTAGGTGCACCTATTTCAAATAGGTTCAAAACGCTAATAAGGGTGGGAGTGTATGCCTTAATGTGGTCGCTATGGCTATGTAGAAATGATTTGATTTTTAATGACAAAAATGCTTCTCCTCTACATGTTATTTTTCGGTGTACGCACTCGCTTCACACGTGGCCTACGCTATAAGAGTACCAACCTTTGTTCAAGGCGGTGTGTACACGGTTGGATCAGGTGACTACGGAGGTTTTTCCCCACATGCATGCATGGGTGGCAGCATAACCACCGGATAGATCCACCCCCACTTTCGGCATAGGCATAGTATCGGTCTACAGGACTCTACTGTTACCGTTTTGTCGGTTTTGTTTCATTTCTTTTTGTCAGACTTATCGGGATGATTGTTTGTGTGCATCTTAGTTATGTACATACCGGATGTTACTCATTATGCTTTGTATCTTCATCATGCTATATTTTTTAGATAATAAAAATGCCCTTGAACCCCCCCCTCCCACCTATATATTCGATCATCTCCCCGCACATCCCAGCCGACTGTGTATTCAACTATTTAACGTGTATCATAACCAGTCTGTGAAACTTCAATAATTTTACTATTGTTTTAAGTGGTCATTTGATAACAACATACCTAGTTTCAAAAATTATCTACCACATTTACATTTTTGAAAAAATTTCCTAAACCATAATTTCAACGTAGCAGCGTTCGGTAATAAGCAGACGCTGCTAGTCTGTATTTAGTAGCAGCGTTTAAGGAAACTGAACGCTTCTATTATGTAAATCGGGGCGAAAGCCTGTTTCGATAGATAGTTTGGCAACACTAGCCGCGCCCAACGAAATAGAGCGCTGCTAGTCCATAGTTAGCATTAGCAGCATTTTGGTATCACCGAATGCTGCTAGTTTGTCATCAGTTGCAGCGGTTGGTAAACGATGCTAACTTTGTGTAATACTGAAGTTATTCTGGCGGGACTTGTTTGGGGTTATTTTCCTCAAATCCAACACCCTGAGGCAGCCACAGCCGAGACCGCCGCCACTTTCCTCAAAGAGGTAGAAGAGGAAAGTGGCAGACCGGGACGAGTGGGAGGTGAGGAAAAATAAAAGATTTTGTGAGCCAGGCCTCGGTTGGAAAGTGAAAGTGTTTTTCTTTTTTTTGAAAAGGAGGTTAAACCTCCGGCTTCAGCATCAATCGATGCATGCAGCCAACTTTATTGATTATTTCACAAATGTTTGATAAGAACATACATTAATCCATCCGAAGCCACCACTCACATCTACAAACTCGATAATATGGACTGCTCTCACTCTCCATATCTAAAACCGGTGTCGTCATTGATCCATCAACATAACATATCGGGACCAACAGCCGGTGCAGCCTACCTAAAGCGTAAACCACATACATACGTTTTAGAAGACGCCATTATCATCGGATCACTGACCAATCTTCAGGAGAGAGATCCGCATCATCCTTGCCATTCCGGACATCCGCCGACACCTCACGGCGCCCAACGGCGCCACCACCCTACGTACACTCGTCCGTTTAGACGTGAAGATTCTGGAAGATCCGTCGTGCGTAGCACCTGCCAACCAGGCATGACTCACTAGTGAAAAAAGGCCCATTTGTCCCTGTTCCAGAGGCCCATTTGTCCCGGTTCTGGAATCGGAACTAAAGGGTCGGGACTAAAGCCCATGACCTTTAGTCCCGGTTCGCTCACGAACCGCGACAGGTGGGGCTCCACGTGACCGCTACGGCGAGCTCCGGCAGGAGGGCCTTTGGTCCCGGTTGGTAACACCAACCAGGACCAAAAGGCATCTACGCGTCAACGGCTCAGGAGCTGGGTTTTTGTTTTTTTAAGGAGGGCGGGGGTTTGGGGGTTTTGGAGGGTTAATTTAATTAGGGGTTTCATATATTGTGTTAGCTAGCTAATAGAGAGAAGTGAACTCTCTTATCTCCGTGCTTGGTCGATGCTACATACTATACATATAGAGAGGACTCTACACGCTAGCTAGTAAGAAAATGAAGGAAACCATTAAGTGCAGAAGATCGTCATGAACATATACAGAGAGAAGTGATCGACCTCTCCTTCTCCGAGAGATTGGTCGAACAACAAGTTTTCGTATATCTGTCCGACACTACTAGCTACATATACAATATAATATCTACTATAATCCCTAATATCTAAACTCAAGTTCCACATGGTATTCTCCGACTTTATTGATGATGTGGTCAAGAAAGAATCCCGTCAATACCTCTTGAATTGCTTTTATGCGATCATGTGGTAGGAGCTCATCCCGGAACTGCCAGATCTAAATCGAAGAAGAGGGTCAATTGTATGAATGAAACTCAACACAAATGATTGTAATAAAATACAATTATGAATATTTTTGCTTACGCACTTCATACTGTTTTTCAGAGTAGCCCCGCTTATTCCTGGCCATCTCGTTGTAGATGAACTCGCAAATGTAGTATCCACAGAAATCATTTCCTTGTTCCTGCCACAAACACTTTACGAGAAATAGAGGTCAATCAAACTGATAAGCAAGCACACTAAATGGTATTGATGAAACTAGCTAGAATCAATGGGAGATGTGCAGAACTAGGTAGTAGTACTTACTTTCGGGTGTTTAAATGTCAGCTCAGTCGGCAGTCCCGGAGAAATTGCGGTGAACTCTTTCTAAACCCTGCCAGACAAAGAAATAATTACTTGATATCAGGAAATGAACAAAGTTGGCGATATGGTGCGATAATGATCGATTGAACTTACTTCTGGAGCATTCGAGTCATGTCCGCATAGTCCTCGGGATGTTTTCATCTCGAGTCTAAGACGGTTACTTCTCCCTGCTCAAGCTTAATCACTAGGAGAATAAAGTGGAAGCTGCGCACCCATGCACAACTCCTCAGTTACATGACTATAACCTCGAGTAATAAGGGAAACCGAATATGCACAAGACAGTAACACTCACTTGAAGTTGTAATGGAAGAGTATTTTATCTTTGCTTTGATTTTTGAGCAACGATTGTAGCAAGTTGTCCTCGGTTTTTGTGACATTCTTTTGAGCCGTCCATTAATGTATGACATTTGGGTTAATGAACCCAATGTCATAGATTTGTGCCTTTCTGCATTCGACGATCTTCAATCTGCATAATATAGTGAGGATAATTATATATACATGCAATGAAAGAGCTGAGCTATATATAGAGAGACTTAATTACAGAAAGTAGTACTTATAGACAGTAGCAAGCCACAAGTGATTTGTCGAGGGCCTTTTGATTGTAGAACTGGAAAAACTCGTCAAAATCAACAGTTAACAGTTCTTGGCCAATGAAGTCGTGGTCCTCTTTAATTCTCATCGACAAAGCATCCTTCCCAGACTCGCTGCAGGTTTTCATGTACCATTCATGGAATCTTCGCGTCATCGTTGTTAGAGCAAGAGTTCCATCTTTGACGAGAGGCTTCCCGTAGTGGTATTTGAATTCGTCCACCTCCATTGTATCAAAATGTACATCGTCGGGCAGGTAATCACCCGGATTGGTACCGGGCAGCATTAGCGGCTGATTTGCGATGATATTGCTAGAAACCTTGAGCGAGGGGAATGATTGGTTCTCCTGTTCTTCGAGCTGGGGAATTTTTTCCCACTTCTTCGTTCTTTTAACCTTTTGTCACTTGAAGTACTTCCCGACCGGCGCGCTTCTTGCAATGTCTTTTTAAGACAGCGGAGATGGTTGTTATCCGGCGAAGGCGGTGGTGGTCGCTTCAGGGCATTGATAGTGCGTTTCACTTTCACCGGATCTATCTTCTCCTTCAGAGGTGGATGTTTCATAGCTCTTCGCGTTTCAAAGAAGTCCTTCACTTGGGCTTCAACAATCTTCGTGTTTTCCTCCACGGTCATCTCGTATGGTAACTTCTCTACAGGCTTGAGAGATGGACTGAATCGGTATTGCCTCCCGCCTCTAGCTGTATTGCTAGACGCCGGAGCAGCGGCGGCTCTCTTCCATTGCCGTTGACGAGTAGTAGAAGGAGGCGGAGTGGTCCGACGCGCCGGAGCAGCCGGAGCGGCGGTGTCTGTGTTCCGCCGTTGCTGGCGAGGCGGAGGAGGAAGCTGGCTGCTCGGACGCGCCGGAGCAGGCGGAGAAGGAGACGGAGTGCCGCCCTCACACGTCGGAGAAGGAGGCAGAGTGCCCTGATCACTCACCTGAGGAGGAGGAGGAGGAGGATGCGGAGTGCCCTGACTCGCCGGAGGAGGAGGAGGAGGCGGAGGCGTCAAGTTCAGAAGCTTGATGTGCTCCTTCCACCATAGACATGGAGTCTTCAGAGCAAGACCCAGCTGAGTCTCCCCTTCACCTGTAGGGTGGTCAAGCTGGAGCTCCTCAAATCCCTCTGTTATTTCATCCACCATCACAACAGCATAGCCTTGTGGAATCGAAAGGCAGTGAAAAGTTGCGTCGGGTTCAGGAGGTGCAACAGAGCGGACAGCCGCCTTGACTTTGAGGTTCTGCCATTGCGTCATAAGCTGGCATTGTTGAGCCTCCGTGATAGAATCCACGGGGTACCTAGGTGCCTGAAGTCAGGCTGCTGAATGGGATCGGTGGAAGCCAAGCTGCTTCTCCGATGAGATGGCGGGGTAGCTTCTGGGGTAGCTTGGGCAGGTCGCTGGCTCTCAACTTGTTCCTCTAGCTTTCGTACCCTTGCATTCAGCTTCTGTAGTTCAGTCAGCTCCACTTTCCTCCTCCTTTCTTGGATTTTGTAACCGCCCGCGCCGGTAAACCCAACCTTCCATGCAATGGAGCTTGGCGTGCCTCGTGTTCGTCCAGGGTGCTCAGGATTCCCGAGGGCCTCTGTAAGCTCGTCGTTCTCTCTGTCGGGAAGGAAGGTCCCTTGCTATGCTGCGGCGATATACTTCTGAAGCTTCTTGATGGGTATTTTAAGTTGCTCGTCTGTCCAAACACATTTCCCTGTTTCAGGGTCCAAGTTCCTCCAACCCTGAAGAACCAAGTCCTTGAACGGTCTGGCTAGTTCAATGTCTCTGATTCGACCCCTTTAGCAATCAGGTCATTCTCAGCCTTGTCCCACAAAGGCCGGGCTTTGAAGTAGCCACCTGACCCCGTGTGACGGTGATGCTCCTTCTTTGCAACATTTTTCTTGTTTGTCGCTGACATCTTCTTACTCTTCTTCGATGTCTTGTGGGCCACAAATGCGGTTCAGTGACCTCTTATCTTCTCAAATCGGCCGGTGAATTTTGGAGTCTTGTTTTTGTCGACATACGTTGATTTCAACTCATTCTTCCACCTCCTGAATTTCTTACTCTTCTCCGATGTCTATTTTTTCTTCTTCTCCTCTATTACTTCTTCTTCTCCTCTTTCTTTTCTTCTTCTTCCTCTTCTTATTTTTTTCTCCTCTTTTTCTTATTTTCCTTTTTCCTCTCCTTCTTTTTCTTCTTCTTCCTTCTTCCTTCTTCCTCTTCAACTAACCTAAAATGCACTAACCTAAAATTGATATCTACTAACAACTTAAATAAAAAAATAGTACATATATGAAAAAAAACAAATATGAACAAAAAAATGCTATGAACATTATATCTATACATACATAGCCACATCCATACATACCTATATCCACATACATATATACATTATATATATGAACAAAAAAATCATCACATAAAAAACGCATAAAAAATCATCAGAGAGCCGGGAAGGCGGCGGCTCACAGCAGGCGGCGGCGAGGGCGAGGCGGCGAGGGCACGGTGACGGCGGTGTGGGGATGGCAGGAGGGCCGCACCGTGGCCGGACGTCGCACTCAGGGGGCAGAGTTGGGCGCCCGGGCTCCACAACAGCGACGGGCGACGACGTAGGCAGCGATGGCGCACGGCTGCGGCCTTCGGGCGGGCGAGGGCGGGACAGGGTGCGCGGCACGGGACGGACGTCAGCGGCAATGGCGCTGCGTCAGGCACAAAGGATGGCGGTAGCGGCGCGACGACGGCATGGAGGCAGGGGCGATGACGACGACGACGGGGCAAAGGGCTAGCCTAGCGGAGTCGTCGGCGGGATCGAAGAAACTGAACTGAATTTTGACAAGTGTTGCTTATATAGGCGAGCATTGGTCCCGGTTCGTGGCACCAACCGGGACCAATGCCCCCCTTCAGTCCCGGTTGGTGCCACCAACGGGGACCAAAGGTCTCTTTAGAGCAGCCCAAAGGGCGAGAAAGGGAGACCTTTGGTGCGGTTAGTGGCACCAACCGGGACTAAAAAGGCATTGGTCCCGATTGGTGCCACGAACCGGTACCAATGCCCTCCTTTAGTCCTGGTTGGTGCCACCAACCGGGACCAAAGGCGTTGTGCTGGTGCCCGCGGCCAAAATGTTTAGTCCCACCTCGCTAGTTGAGAGGGGCTCGGAGTGGTTTATAAGCCCCACTATCGCTGCCCTCTCGAGCTCCTCTCCAATCCAGGTTTACGGGCCTAATCTGACACTGCTATGCATGTGGGTCTACTGGGCCTTCTCCGGGTGTGAATCCTGGCCCATGGTTGGGTTTCTAGTCGTGTTCACACCGTGGTGGCCTAGCAGGTGGCATTTTTTTTCCAGTTTTTTTGTTTTTTTGCATTATTTATTTTCTTTTGTTTTTTGCTTTATTTTTTTAATTCTTTTTGTTTTTAGGTCACAAAAATTATAAACTTTCTCTTAGTGCCATTAGTTTTCAAATTTGAATAGTTTAAATTTGAATTCTTTGAAATTTGTGTGAATCACTAGTTTGTGATTAACTTTACTATAAAATAAATTTTGGAGTGATTTTTTTCCTGCAATTTAATATTACTCTGTTTTATCATTATATTCAAAAGCAGATTTTGTTATTTTAGTTTCTAATGAAAATTCTTTATGATAATTCTTTTTCCTATTAAAGTTTCTAACAAAAAAATTATTTATGAAAATTCTTTTTGCTTTTAATGTTTTGAATAGAAAATACTATGATAATTTTAGTTGCATAAGTTTTATATAATTTAATTTCAATAATACTAGAGGTTTATAAAAGCTTTCTAGTTGATTTCTTTTGCTATTAGAGTTTTATAAAACCTTTTTACTTGATTCTTTTTGCTATTGAAGAATATTATAGTTTTGTTTTAGTTGATCATAACAGAATATTTTAATTGATTATTTTTAGTTCATTCTTTGTGCTATTTGTTTTCATTCTTTTTGCTATTAGTTTTTTTGAACTTATTTGAACTCATCTGTTACAAAGGGATTTCATTTTTTTGAACTTATTTGAACTTCATACTTTTTTGTGTTCAAAATGCATCATTCAAAGCCACATCATCAATTTTCAATCCTTTCTGACTTTATTTGGTATTCCCCATGCATTTACTGATTTTTTTCTTGCTAAATGACCCTGAAATTGAAAAACACTACAAATGAACTCCGAAAAGGTTGAATGTTTGCATGGTATCATTATTTCACCCACATAGCATGTTCTAAAAAGTTGACCAGATTACGACAAAAGCTGGATGCACTTCGTGTACAAAACAGATAATCTCTTTCGAAGTATCAGGGTTTCGGACGAAAACTCATCTGTTACAAAGGAATTTCATTTTTTAGAACTTATTTGAACTCCAGACTTTTTTGTGTTCAAGATGCACCATTCAAAGCCACGTCATCAATTTTCAACCCTTTCTGACTTCATTTGGTATTTTTCATGCATTTATTATTTTTTTGAGCTAAATGACCCTGAATTCGAAAAGCACTACAAATGAACTCTGAAAAGGTTGAAAGTTGGCATGGTATCATCATATCACACACATAGCATGTGCTAAAAAGTTGAGAGGGTTACGGCAAAAACTGGATGCACTTCGTGTACAAAACAGACAATCTCTTTCGAAGTATCAGGGTTTCGGACTGAAACTCATCTGTTACAAAAGGCATTTCATTTCTTCACATGTAACTGCAGTGATATTCTAGATCAAAGGCATCATCATAATAGTTGTGGATAGAAAGTCTTCACTTTTTCTTGCTTGTGTCCTTTGCTTATTGCGTCGTAACCATGGATAATCTTCATCGTTTAACAGGGTGCTTGGGTCAGCCTTGACTTTGAAGGGAGGAATTTCATGAAACTTTTCATAATCATCAGACATATCTGTCTTGCCCTGCAATCCCACAATGTCTCTTTTTCCTGAAAGAACTATGTGGCGCTTTGGCTCATCGTATGATGTATTCGCTTCCTTATCTTTTCTTTTTCTCGGTTTGGTAGACATGTCCTTCACATAGAAAACTTGCGCCACATCATTGGCTAGGACGAATGGTTCGTCTGTGTACCCAAGATTGTTCAGATCCACTATTGTCATTCCGTACTGTGGGTCTACCTATACCCCGGCTCCTAACAGATTGACCCATTTGCACTTAAACAAAGGGACCTTAAAATCATGTCCATAGTCAAGTTCCCATATGTTCACTATGTAGCCATAATATGTGTCCTTTCCCCTCTTGGTTGCTGCATCAAAGGGGCGCCACTATTTTGGTTGGTGCTTTTTGATCACAAGCGATCGTGTAAAATGTATTCCCATTTATCTCGTACCCTTTGTAAGTCATTACAGTCGAAGATGGTTCCCTAGCCAATGAGTACAACTCCTCAGAAACAGTGTTGTCACCCGTGAGACGTGTTTGCAACCAACTGCCAAAAGTCCTGATGTGTTCACATGTAATCCGGTGTCACACTGCTCCGGGTGTTTGGAGCGCAGAATGTTCTTGTGTTCATCGACATATGGGGTCACCAAGGTAGAATTCTGTAGAACTGTGTAGTGTGCTTGAGACCAAGAATGTTCGTCCCTACATATTATTGAGTCCCCTCCTAGTGTGCCTTTTCCACCCAGTCTCCCCTCATACCGCGATTGAGGGAGACCAATCTTCTTAAGGTCAGGAATGAAGTCAACACAAAATCCAATGACATCCTCTGTTTGATGGCCCATGGAGATGCTTCCTTCTGACCTAGCGCAGTTACGAACATATTTCTTTAGGAGTCCCATGAACCTCTCAAAATGGAACATATTTTGTAGAAATACAGGGCCCAAAATGACAATCTCGTTGACTAGATGAACTAGGACGTGTGTCATGATATTGAAGAAGGATGGTGGGAACACCAGCTCAAAACTGACAAGACATTGCGCCATATCACTCCTTAACCTTGGTAGGATTTCTAGATTGATCACCTTCTGAGAGATTGCATTGAGGAATGCACATAGCTTCACAATTGCTAATCAAACATTTTCCGGTACAAGCCCCCTCAATGCAACCGGAAGCAGTTGCGTCATAATCACGTGGCAGTCATGATACTTTAGGTTCTGGAACTTTTTCTCTGGCATATTTATTATTCCCTTTATATTCGACGAGAAGCCAGATGGGACCTTCATACTGAGCAGGCATTCAAAGAAGATTTCCTTCTCTTCTTTGATAAGAGCGTAGCTGGCAGGACCTTCATACTGCTTTGGAGGCATGCCGTCTTTTTCGTGCAAATGTTAAAGGTCCTCCCGTGCCTTCGGTGTATATTTTGTTTTCCCATACATGCCCAAGAAGCCTAGCAGGTTCACGCAAAGGTTCTTCGTCAGGTGCATCACGTCTATTGAAGAGCGGACCCTCTAGGTCTTTCCAGTAGGGTAGGTCCCAAAATATAGATTTCTTCTTCCACATGGGTGAGCGTCCCTCAGCGTCATTCGGAACAGATAGTCCGCCGGGATCCTTTCCAAAGATTAATTTTAAATCATTGACCATAGCAAGTATTTGATCACCGGTACGCATGGCGGGCTTCTTCTGGTGATCTGCCTCACCTTTGAAATGCTAGCCTTTCTTTCGACATTGATGGTTGGTCGGAAGAAATCGATGATGCCCCAGGTACACATTCTTCCTGCATTTGTCCAGGTATATACTTTCGGTGCCATCTAAACAGTGTGTGCATGCGTGGTATCCCTTGTTTGTCTGTCCTGAAAGGTTACCGAGAGCAGGCCAATCATTGATGGTTACAAACAGCAACACATACATGTCAAATTCCTCGTGTTTGTGCTCATCCCACACACGTACACCGTTTTCATTCCACAGTTGTAAAAATTCTTCAACTAATGGCCTTAGGTACACATCAATGTCGTTGCCGGGTTCTTAGGGCCTTGGATGACAACTGGCATCATAATGAACTTCCGCTTCATGTGTAGCCAAGGAGGAAGGTTATAGATACATAGTCACGGGCCAGGTGTTGTGATTGCTGCTCTACTCCCCAAAAGGATTAATGCCATCCGCGCTTAAACCAAACCAGACGTTCCTTGCGTCACCTGCAAAGTCCTCCCAATACTTTCTCTTGATTTTTCTCCACTGCGACCTGTCAGCGGGTGTTCTCAACTTCCTGTATTTCTTACGGTCCTCTCGATGCCATTGCATCAACTTGGCATGCTCTTTGTTTCTGAATAGGCGTTTTGACTGTGGTATTATAGGAGCATACCACATCACCTTGACAGGAACCCTCTTCCTGGGGCGCTCGTCGTCAACATCATCCGGGTCATCTCGTCTGATCTTATACCGCAATGCACCGCATACCGGGCATGCGTTCAAATCCTTGTACGCACCGCGGTAGAGGATGCAGTCATTAGGGCATGCATGTATCTTCTGCACCTACAAACCTAGAGGGCATACGACAATCTTTGTTGCGTACGTATTTATCGGGCAATTCGTTATCCTTTGGAAGCTTCTTCTTCAATATTTTCAGTAGCTTCTCAAATCCTTTGTCAGGCACACCATTATCTGCCTTTCACTGCAGCAATTCTAGTACGGTACCGTGCTTTGTGTTGCCATCTTCGCAATTGGGGTACAACCCTTTTTTTGTGATCCTCTAACAAGCGATCGAACTTCAGCTTCTCCTTCTCACTTTCACACTGTCTCTTTGCATCAACAATGACCCGACGAAGATCATCATCGGGCACATCGTTTGGTTCCTCTTGATCTTCAGCTTCCCCCGTTGCAGCATCTTCAGCTTTCCCCGTTGCAACATCACCGTATTCAGGGGGCACATAGTTGTCCTCATCTTCTTCTTCTTCGCTGTCTTCCATCATAACCCCTCTTTCTCCGTGCTTGGTCCAAACATTATAGTGTGGCATGAAACCCTTATAAAGAAGGTGGGTGTGAAGGGTTTTCGAGTCAGAGTAAGACCTCGTATTCCCACATATAGGGCATGGACAACACATAAAACCATTCTGCTTGTTTGCCTCAGCCACTGCGAGAAAATTATTCACGCCCTTAATGTACTCGGAGGTGCGTGCATACCGTACATCCATTGTCGGTTCATCTGCGTATATCATGAATAGATAAGTGACCAAATTAATAGAAGTTTGTCATCACATTAAAACCAAAGTACATACATAGTCTCATTGAACAACGTATAGCTCTCCAGAGCGTCTAATTAAACCATACATTGAAACTTTGTAAAACATTTCAATGCAACAAGAAATGCGATCATAATTGCAACCAAGGTAATAATTGATCCAACGACATAATGATACCAAGCCTCAGTATGAATGGCATATTTTCTAACCTTTCTAATCTTCAAGCGCATTGCATCCGTCTTGATCTTGTGATCATCGACGACGTCCGCAACATGCAACTCCAATATCATCTCCTCCTCCTCAATTTTTTTCAATTTTTCCTTCAAGTAATTGTTTTCTTCTTCAACTAAATTTAATCTCTCGACAATAGGATCGGTTTGAATTTCCGGTTCACATACCTCCTAGATAAAAAAATCTATGTCACGTTGCTCGGCATAATTGTCATAAACACTAAATGAAACTAATAGTTATAAAAGAAAATATATATACCACATCTGAATCATAGACAGGACGAGGGCCGACGGAGGCGGATACCAAAGCCATTGCACTATAATAACAAACAATAATAAGTAAGAAAACTACACAAGTATCTATCTAAATCATACAAGTAAGAAATTTTTTCTTTTAGAAAGAAGATAAGATCAAGAGGCTCACCACGGAGGTGCAGGCGACGAGATCGGCGCGAGCGATCAGCAGCCCGGTGAGGGACGGGCAGACGGGACGGACCGCCAAACCTAGTCAAATCTCGAGGAATATGGAGTTTGGACAAGGAGCTTCGAGAGGAGAAAGCTTAAGTGTGGCTCGGGCATTTCATCGAACACCTCATGTGCATAGGAGGTGAGCTAGAGCACCACAAAGCTATCCAACGGCCGGCCAGAAAAACAGAGCAGTCGAGTGCTCTGCTCGCGGGCGAGGGGGTATATATAGGCATCTCATTGGTCCCAGTTCGTGGCTGGAACCGGGACTAAAGGACACCCTTTGGTCCTGGTTGCAGTCACGAACCGGGACCAATGGTTGTGGGCTAGGAGCGAGGCCCATTGTTCCCGGTTTGTGTCTGGAACTGGGACCAAAGGGGCCAGACGAACCGGGACCAATGCCGCACGAGGCCCGGCCGGCCCCCTGGCCTCACGAACCGGGACCTATGGCCCCCGTGGGTCCCGGTTCGTGACCGAACCGGGACTAATGGGCTGGCCCGGCCTGAACCAAGGCCCTGTTTTCTACTAGTGTACTCAGCGTAGCACCTGTCGGCCAGGCATGACTTGACAGCTCCATCGAAGCTCCGTGCAAGACGAAACCACTCCACCTCCTGCCCCTGTCTTCCAGCGCTGCTCCACAAATGATACTCTCAAGAGAGAAACGGCACCGTAGTACCGCCATCGTCCGATCTGGAAGACCAGATCCTAGGGTTTTCCCCGAAGCAGCACAAGTGGGTCGACAACAGCTACATGGCGATGCCTTCATCAAGGTAACGGCGCAAAACGCCGCCATCGCCCGCCAACGGTTCGATTTTCACCGGCAACTATGTCTCCCGACTCGTAGCCGGCACTAGATGACGAATCTCGAGATCCGACCACCTCTGACGGAAGAGATGGCCACCACCGCCGGCTGCACCGGTCAGAACAGATCTAACCGGAGGTGCCGTCGACGCGACCGCCAGGCCCTCCACGCCGCCGCCGCCGATCCAAAGGCAGATGGCGCGCCGCCGCGCTGCCCAAAGCAGGGGCAAGCCGCGCGCCGCAGCTGCGCCGCCTCCGACGCCCGCCGCTACGCTTACAGCCATCGCCAACACTGCCACCGCAGCCGCTGCATTAGGGCGCTGACCGGCCGCCACACCCCTGTAGTCCAGATCTGGGCCGTCATGAACCAGATCGGCGCTGCCACAGTCCAGAATGGGGTCACACCCTCGAGCCAGGACGCCCCGCGTCACCCTATGACCCGCTAGAGGGAGGAGTGCCTCCGCCGCCGCCGTCGCACGCACAGGCTTTGCCCGGCGCCGACCAACGGCGGCGACGGATGGGAGGGAGAGGAAGGAGCGGTGACCCGGCGGCTAGGGTTGGAGCCCCTCGGTCGCTGCCACAAGGGGGGGGCACGCTTACTCGATGATGAACCAGAAAAAGTAAAGTGAAAGTGTGAGGAGAAAGGGACTTTTTTGAAAGAAAAAATAAAGAGAAAAAGAAAGGGATAATTACTGTTTAGCCGAATGCTATTCCTAAATTAGATGGCAATGCATTCATCAAATCTTAAAGTACAAAGACTTGAACACGCACCGGGCTCATGTGGCTGAAGGTAGGAAAATTGATATAAGCATATACAAGGAGACAAGCAACAAAAAAATAATAATTTTAAACAAGAATGTGAAACTTTGCATGAAATACACCATCAACCACATGTGTGGATTTTTAGACATTTTGAAGGAATGAAATAGATTTCCTGAGCTGACGCATATAGTACTACAAGTTTATGTTATATATAGGTATAATACTCCGTAATCTCATTTAGCAGTCACGTTACAGGTTACTTGTACTCCCTCCGTCCGAAAATACTTGTCTCCAAACTGGATAAAAAGATATGTATCTAGAACTAAAATACATCTAGATACATCCCCTTTTATCCAGTTTGAAGACAAGTATTTCCGGACGGAGGAAGTAGCTTATAGTACCACAAGTTGATGCATGTCCAAGAGGAATATACGAAGAATATTATCATCAAAGGTGACATGACAACCGGGAGGTGTAAAATGAAATAAAAGGATCATACCCCCGATGATTTTAGGCTTTGAAGCCCCTTCAGGGACATCTGGTAAGAAAGATTTTAGAATTTGGAGCAGTCTGGAGCAGCCTGAAGCTTTACCTGAAAAACAGAGCAGTCAATGCTTACATTGATGGACATGATAACGAAAGATACACCAAAACATTGAGAAGGCAACAAAAGAGGCACAAACCTTGTGTGCTTAAAAGTACCAGAAAACTACATCTTCGAATATTCAAATCTCTTAACTCTGTTATTTGCACAAATATTCTCAAGGACATTGTAGGGTGCCACGGAAAACATACAGTTATACAAATCAGACAACAATAGGTTGGCCCAGAAGTTGGCTCTTGGCCTACAAAACAGAGATTATCTTAATTTTGTAACTGACACAATCAGAACTCCAAAGTGAGCATTGTGCTAGTGTTGTCCCTAACTTTGTTATGAGAAGGTCTTCAAATGACCTCCCAACATACACGACACCAGATTGGTGTGGCTGCAGCTGAGCAAATCAGGTACCTGTATGCACACTCAGTTCAGAAGATTACCAGCATACACGACATCAGGACTGTGTATAACATTGTGTCAACATTGACAATCACTAAATTACAACCACTGTAGGGGGCTGAAAGCATTAAGTTGCTCATAACAGGACATAGGTAAATACAGGCACAAGTTTCTAGTATACATTAATCATTTCTGACAAGCACAAACAGACACTACACGCATTGTCAGATCTTGGAAGTCTAGCAGCAATATGGCTACAGTTCAACACTTCCTCCCATGGACAGACTTGAGAAGCTCAGTCAAGACCGAAGGGCAGCTTGCCTCCAGGTGCCTATACCCCTCCGTCACCAACACATCATCAAGAACTGCAGGAGTGCTGACGATGAACTCGACACATTTGGCCTTGAGCTTCGAGCAATTGTGCTGCTCCGCCAAAGCAAGAGTTGTCGCTGCGGTGTCGACAGTCATGCCACCAGAGAGCTTTACTTCACAAATCAGCTTGAGCCTATCGAGACCGTACCAGTCAGCAGCCGCAAGCAGATGTTGAGCGAGCGTCGCCACCACCTCGAGCGGTTGATCAAGCTCAGGCACCGTGTCGGTGTAGATGAAGTGCAGCATGGCCCTGAATGCTGCCACCTCCATGTCCTTCACCTCCACACGTTGCGAGCATTTCTCCTTCATGTCTCCAAAGAACTGGGCCTTGAAAACCGGAGAC
Source organism: Aegilops bicornis (assembly GCA_021605145.1). Classification (NCBI taxonomy): domain Eukaryota; kingdom Viridiplantae; phylum Streptophyta; class Magnoliopsida; order Poales; family Poaceae; genus Aegilops; species Aegilops bicornis. The sequence continues at coordinate 1,691,902 of JAHIAL010000051.1, forward strand.
CTGGCGGCAAGTATGTCCTTGTGTGCAGCAAACGACTCGTCGCGCACGAGAAAGGTGACATCGGCTCCCGTCTCGCTCTCCAGGAGCTCGCCGAGGTGCTGGTGCAAATTGGTGGATGGTACAGTGATCACCTCTTCAGCTGGGATGGTTTGTACTGGTAATTCCTTGAGCATTGTGATGGCGCATCGCAGAGCCAAAGAATCGTCCCGGAGATAGGCAGATGGTATGGACTTCCTATTCACGAAGAAGAGTTCTTTGAAGTAGTGGGGTGCAAAGAAGGTCTCCGACACACTGTCCTCTTCAAATGGTTCAAGCTCCCCACTCGGATCTACCAGCTGACAGGCTAGGCTCACTGGCACACCACACTCTGTGCGGGCTTTACTGAGAAACATAAGTCTCAGAGACACAAACTTGTTGCCATCTGGATACAAGGGTTTGGTGGCTGCAGGATAGATACCAAGTTCCAAATCATACCCATCGACGTTCCATCTGGATGTGAAGCGATATTCAGAGCTCAGGCTCACGGTCAAGCTAAACCCGTCGATCTTGAGCAGCCGCACCGAGCGCACGACTTGGTTGAGGTTGGTGCAGGCATTTTCCATGGAGAGTGGCCGCAGCTAGCTGAAGTTTGTTCTTTGCTTGAGCCTTGAGATGGAAAGTTTCTCAAGTCGGATGCACTGAATTAGTACGGCTGATACAGGGGCTAGGCTGACGGAAGCGCTGGACTAGGCCGCTCAATGGAGGGGGCAGTCAGATTCACCGTGCCAGTGAACAGTGATGCCTGATTTGCTTGCGAGTTTCGCCGGCACAGGAGACGACAAGGGCCGCGGCTAGGCTGAGGTCGATTGGTTGGTCTCTCGGCGTCAGCTAGACGATCTTGAATTAGTAGAGCTGATGATGATAACGGAGTCAGCCTGAGAGCGTCCGCGCGGAGAAAGGCCGGCTAATCGAGGAGGCAAAGGACGACTCACCTGCGAGTCGTGCCGGCGGAGGAGACCGGGAGGACAGCGGCTGATCTCCCGGCGTCCGTCCGCTTAAGAGGATCAATCCGGAGCGGACAGGTTGCGGCCGGATTTGGGGGCCTGGCAAGCCGCACCTGCCTTGTCTAGTAGGAAGCGCGGCAAGGAGAGGGAGCTAGGGTGAATCCCGGGGGGCGACGAGGAAAAAGAAGACAGCCGGCGGCGACTAGAGACTAGAATCGACCGAAGGAGACCGTGCAAGTGGGGTGTGATTAGGTGAAAGCATCAAAGGAGTCGAAAAGAAAAGGTTGCAACAACACAGTGAGAGCCGCCGCCTCTGATCTCCTCCTTGGTGATGCGTTGTAGCACCGACGACGAGCGCTGCATCGGAGCACGGGACCCGCCGCGTGAATGTTGGCCCAGTCCCGATGCCGAGTACTTTCCGGCAACGGTGATACGACCGACGACGAACGACGATGACAGACGAAGCTCACTGACGAACTCGACGAAGTTCCTTTACGCCGAGATGCACCGCAGTGCAAAGCTAGTCTCAACTCACGTTGAAAGCTAGCACCAGACCTTGATCGATCCACACACAACGCCGCCGCAAGCAAGCACAGACCAAAGCTAGCCTGTTCTAGCTCAATTGAAGCACCAAGCTTCGAGAGCCGCCAGCAAGCGCTACGCTCGCACGGGGACCCGCCCCACGCGAGTGCTGCATCGGAGCACGGGGTTGCTGCCGGCGAGTGCTCCGTTGCAGCTACACCGAAGGCGACTTGCAGAACCAGCAGCGCCGATGAGGCTGCATCTCAGTGCCAGCGCGTCGACGAGGTTGCACCGCACCACCTATGCCCTTCTATACTGCTGCATCGCAATACCGGCTGGCTCCGGCGAGTGTTGCCTCGCAGCGCCGATGACTCTCGGCGGTGCTTCCAGATGCTCCATGGCAGCAGCTGCGAACGGCGACCCCCACCCCTCACAGCTGGCCCCATGTTGCAGTGCGCCCCTTGCTAAAGCATGCTTCTCCCCGGACGTTGCAACGGCGTGCGTCATCCCCGGTCGCCGCTGCAAGCGGCGGCGCCGCGGCAAAAAAATTGCTTGTAGCAGCTGGTGGCGACTGTGTTGGATTGCAGCGGGCTTGCAGTCCCTGACGTGGGTTGGAGGGCGAGGGAGGAGGCCTTCGGTGGTATGGCGCTGCTTCGTCCCGTTTCAAGAGGAAAGGCGAGAGGAAGGAGATGAGTCGCGGCTGGATCCTGGGAAGAGGATAAGGCTGAGGGGATAAGGCTCGGTGGCAAAAATGCTAGACATACAAAGACTTACACGATTTTACACGCTCCTTCCATCTAACAACCAATCACAAACCTCTCCCCCCTGATTTTCAGGGGGTGGGCCGCCCCGCTCACCTATTGACCAATCAAGGTTAACCATCCTGTAAAAGCCTGTAAATCGTTTGTACGTGTAGCATTGCCGGGCTCGGTGGGGATGAAGTGGACTGGACCCACAGAGAACACGTGTCAACCAGAGGAGGCGGTTTGACGGGCAAGAAAATCATCAAGTTTAGAATAAGGGCGACCCTACGTGTCCGCGGGCGGATAAATTTAAAAGATCGGCCACCTCTCTAACCATTGGATGAAGTTGCGAATGACCACGTGATCTACCCATGTGATCCGTTGTTTTTGCAACAAATGTGTTGTTGCTGTAATTTCTGCAACATAGGTTCAGTTGGAGAAACTATTCGCAACAAAGGTCATGTTGGAAAAAATTTGGAAACTTTTTTTTTCTCTGAACCTGTTGCAACAAGAGCCTTTTTGCAATAAGAGTCTTGTTGCAAAACATCATGTTGTAGAAAACAAAAGTCGAGTGCGGATCCCACTCCACACCGTCCAGCAGCAACCCAGGCACGAGCGAGGTCAGGGACAACCGAGGGGTGGAGGCTGCCAAGGCAAGGTGGCGTCGATCTCAACGAAGTGGCGCAAATCCGACGAGAGGCGGCTCGGACGAGGTCTTCATGCAGTGTTGAAGCGAACAGGAGAGAGGGGAGGACCGACGAAGGAGGAGAGGGAGGGGAGAGCATGCTCGTCTGCCCTGATGCCGACGTGTCTGGTGGTGCACGTGTCTAGAGGCTTTGGGGATGCAGATCTTCCAACAAGCTATTTGTTTTGGGGGAGGAAATTGCAACAGTGGTCCAGTTGCAAACCTATGCTATGGAAAGAGAATGCTTCTAGCCATCTGATTAAAGAAAGATCCGACGACGATAAAGGCGATGGGTGCGCGCAAAAAGATCGGTAGGGTGAATAGAAGCATTTCCCTTTGAATAAACGTTTTCCTTTATATATTAGAGAATTATAAAGCGGTTAAGATTCCACGCCTCCGGTGCGTTGAAGTGTTTTTCCTATGTGTTTTGAAAAATAGCAAGCTATAGCATCGCTAATAGCACGCTATAGTGTTCTGAGCAATTCGCAATTTGTTAAATAAAATAATGTATAATGTTTTGCTAACAATGTATTTTAAGCGTGACGCTATTTTGCTATAGCGCACTCTTTTTTCATTGGTTTAGACTACACTAGATATTTCTTGTGGACTTCAGGAACTGCGCAGGTTCCATCCTATCGCTTTATCCTCTTGCATCGATCTAGTGCAACCGCATCTTTTTCTCTTCCTCCTCCTCCCTGTTCAGATCCATCCCTCCTTGTGCATCATAAGCGTCGACTATCCCATGGCGCCTCGCCTCTCCCCATGGCAGCAGATGACCACATGCCCCCCGACCTCTCCCACGCCACCGTGCCTACCTTGGCTGGCTATGGGAGCTAGCGGCAGTCGGCGTGGATTTCTTGGGATGGATTGTGTAACATTATGACATCCTCACACCCGACCTCGCAATCATGTAGTCTCTATCAATGCCTCTCCCTGGCCACGGGAGCCAGCGCCATGAACTAGGCAGTCTCATCGTCCTCCAGTTCCTGGCACCACTTCGTCGACCCCCGCCGATGTTGCCTGCCTCGCCAACCTTACCTCGGTCGTCTCCCTGACTCCCGGTGGTAGCGCCTTTCCTCGGCCTCTTCCACCTTGCCGACTGCCTTCACTACATCGCGATGGCCGCGTTCCTGAATTCAACTCTGGTAACATCTCCCCCCTATTCCACCACATGTGATTATTTTTCTCGCTGTGCCCCGTGACCCTACTTCTTATGTGTTTTTGTGCAAGTAATGTTTGGTCAGTTTCAGTGGCTGCAAATTTTCAGATTTTATAGGACATACGGATTGCACAATTTGGTTCATTGCTGGTTTTTCCCTTTTTGGTTTTGCTACAGTTTTTTAACACAATACAACATAGATATCCACATATACTCACCCTATGAACACATACACGCACACCCTACTTCTATGAGTACCTCCGAGACACTGAGCCGACACCACATCTTATATCGATGAAGTCAACGCAAGCGTCTTGGTAGTCAGACGTTGATGCTCACATACACACATACACTCATCCATATGAACACATGCACGCACACTCACATCTTGAGATTGGCGAAGTAAACGTAGCCATCTTGGTAGTCGACGGTTATGCCCACATACACACATACACTCATCCATATGAACGCACGCACGCACACTCAAATCTTGAGATTGACAAAGTCAATGCAGGCATCTTCGTGGTCGACGTTGATGCCCACGTACACACACATACACTCACCACTATTAACGCACGCACACACACACCCTATCTCAATGAGCACCTCCAAGATACTGATTCGACACAATATCTTGAGATTGACGAAGTCATCGCATGCGTCTTCGTAGTCGACGTTCACTAGTAGAAAACGGAGTTTTATTACCGGTTCGTAAGAGCCTTTAGTGCCGGTTGGGCAACCTGCACTAACGGGTGGTGACTAAAGGTCCCCCCGTTAGTTTCGGTTCAGCACGAACCGCCACTAAAGGGCCACGTGGCACGCGAGCCCCGCTGGGGGCTGGGAGACCTTTAGCCTATATATAACGACCGATCATATATATATATATATATATATATATATATATATATATATATATATATATATATATATATATACATATACATATACAATTTCTCCTACATGGAGGCATTACTCCAGTGATAGCGGGTAATGGAATTCTCCTTTGGGATCTATGACCTGCTCGAGCAAAAATCCCGCTATTTCTTCTTGAAGTGCTCGTACGCGATCCCCTGGTAGGAGCTTTTCCCGCACGTCCCGGAACTTTAAAGAAGGAGATCAAATATGTATGTATTAGTCGTGTGTATATATATTAGATATCAATATTGATGTAAAAATTGTGAATATTGCTCTGGCAACGTACCCATTGTTGTCTATCATCTCTGCTCCTTTCGGACGCCGTCATGCGAATGTTCTCGCAAACGTAGTATGCAAATAGATCATTCCCCGGCAACTGCTTCATCCACTTTACGAGAATAGAATTCAATCAGATAATAATTAATCAAGCATGATAACTAATGGTATACTGAAACTAGAATTAAAGAGATGGTAGCTAGCTTGTACTACTTAATTAATTATACCTTGGGTTGAAACCAATACATCTTTTCTTTCCATGGACTTGGAACCTCTTTCCTGAACTTTTGCCAAGCCCTGCCCGCCGGCAAAGAAAATGAATAAAGTAGTTATTAATTAGTTGGTATCATGAAATGACGAACTAAAGAGGCCGACATATATAGTTTGATGATGATTGAAATTACCTGTTGACTATCCCCTTCACGATTTCGTACTGCTCGACTGGTTTAAGTAGCGAGTCCAGAACTTCAACTTCTCCATCTTCAACTCGAATGATTAACAAGACCCAGTGGTAAATGCATGCGCACACATTTGCATGTATGAATTAAGCGGGCATGTGCATAACACTCATCAACTATCCTAAACCCTATACACTTATTAATTAACATCTAGCTAGTAAGCAAAAAACAGAATTTGTAGTACAAGACAGTGTGACTCACCCGAAGTGGTAGGACGTAGTATATCTTAATTGGTATTTAGGGGCTTCAAGAACTCTAGGAAGCTATTCTCTGTATCTTGTTGATAGAATGGCTTTGACCATGTCACTTGATTAACGGTATTTGGGTCAATGAACCCAATGCCATAGCATCCAGCTTTTTTCGTTTCATGGATCTTCATTCTGCATAATACCACAGAAAAGAATATAGTGATGATAATTACAGGTAATGATCAACGAGCACTATAGGTAGCTAGAGACTTAATTAAATTACAGAAAGAAATCACTTACAATCTCTTGCCTCCTTTACTTGTACCGCCAGCCGCCATAGTTGTAGCGGCTCTTTTCCACTGTTGCTTAGACGACAGAGCCTCTTGAGGCGGCGGAGACGGCTTGCGCGGTGCCTGACTTGGAGGAGGAGGCATGGGCTGACGCGGTGCCGGACTTGGGGGAGGAGGAGTGGCCTCACATGTTGGGGACTTGGAGGAGCAGGAGTCTGCAGAGGCGGTGCCTGACTTGGAGGATCTGGAGTCGACTGCTGACGCGGTGGAGGACTTGGAGGAGGAGCCGGCTGACGCGGTGTCAGTGGCCTCTGGAAAGACGATGTAATCCTTTCTCCATAGAACGATATGATGTAATGCCTCTCCCAGTGTGTGCTCGTCCTCACCTCCAGGAATGTCAAGCTGTAGCCCCCTATATTCTGCCACCACTTCATCCACCCCGACACGAGCATAGCCAGCTGGAATCGGATTGCAATGGAAGGTTGCTTCAGGGGGGGTTGTATAAGCTACGCCGTCCGCCACCTTGATGGGTATGTTCTTCACTAATGTATGTAGCTCACAGTTAGTGTTCTCAGTGATGTCATCCACAGGGTATGTATCCAACAGTGCCTCATGGCCCGGGGCGGAACCCACGCTGCTTCTCGGCATGGATGGGACAGTGCTATCCAATGCTGGATCCGCTACCTCCTGCCGCTGCAGAGACCCCCTTCCCTGGCTGGTGATTTCGTCAATCTGCTACTGCTGCCACTACAATAGGAGTGCCAACTCCGCTTGCGAAAGTTCTAGGCCTTTAAGCCGTTCTGCTTCCCGCTTCCTCTGCTCCTCCTCTAGCTTCCTCTTCTTCTCTTCCTCCATCTTCCTTCTGGCACGACTTGTGTAGTCGGTGTTCCAGTCTGAAAACCCCTCATACCACGGAACAACGCCTATGCCTCGTGTTCTTCCCGGGTGTTCAGGATTTCCCAGGGCGCGCATAAGCTCGTCGTTCTCTCTGTTGGGCATGAACACCCCCGTTCGAGCCTCTTCTATTGCAACAAGTATTTTGTCCTCAACTCCTTTAAGACTTGCCTTCAAAACCTGGCATGTCTTTGGGTCCAACACCCCCCATGCGCATAGAACCAAGTCCTGCACCTGGGTGCCAGCTCAATGTAATTGGAACAACCCCTGCATCATGCATCTCTTCCTCGTGACTTATCCCACTTAGGCCTGGCCACTGTGTAGCCACCTGGCCCCAGCCTATGAACCTGCTCCTTTTTCGCGGCATTGATCGTGTTTATTCTCGACCGTTCCTTAGCTAGTTCTGATTCCCTGAATTTCACAAAATCTGCCCGGTGATCTTTTTGCTCCTCCAGTGTTCCCGTGAATTCTGGAGTCTTCTTTCCTCCTCTGACGTACGCGGCCCATACAGTTTTCTTGTGGTTGTTTGATGCAACCGCCATCTTCCTAAGAGCAGCGTTCCTGACTTTCTCCACATATTCAGTTGTGAAATGATCTGGTAGCGTGAAATGTGAAATGAGAGCTTCCCAAAGCAGTTTTTTGGCTCTATCGTCAACAAAAGTAAGATCTGGATGTGGCTTTGCTGGCCTTTTCCATTCTTGAATGGAGATCGGGAGTTGGTCCTTCACAAGAACTCCGCACTGACAAACGAACATGTCCGCATTCTTCTTATGCTCGCTTGGTTTGCCATTATCTTTGATGGCATCGATTTTGTACTTTATGCCTTCCTTCAACTTTTTGGCCGGGCCTCGCACTCTCCCTACAGACTATTTGCTCGATCCGGAGGGCTGAAAGAAGAAAGATCTCACTTCGTTAATATATATATATATATATATATATATATATATATATATATATATATATATATATATATATATATAAATCATTTAAAAACACGTGATGATCATTAGATGCCTGCTTCTATAAAGATGTACCTCGCCGGTATTTGCTATTTCAAGATCATCATCATAGTTCTGCACTTCATCAATTCGGTCGTCTCGATCGAATATCATATCACCCTCCCCAGTATTGTTCAGATATTGGGAGCCGTCATCTTCTTCATTCAGATCATCTGGCCGGCTCGTGGAGCGTATGAGATCGAACATAGCCTCTTCTTTCGTCTCATCCCACGGTATTGTCCGCCATACCTTTTATTTAACTAATCTAGAAGAAATATAAAACAATTTAGTACGCATCTCAAATAATAGTAGATAATTGATATGCATCTCGAATAATAGTAGATAATATATATGCATCTCGAAAGAAAAACTGAATCATAGTAGATAATTAATATGCATCATCAAATATAATCTCGAATACATCATTGTCTCGAATATTATCGACTAATATATCTAATCTTGAATACACATCGTCTCGAATATTATCGAATACATCACTAGCTAGCTAATATAGATTGAATACTATCGAATTATCTAGTTCACTCGTGGTTACTGAGGCACGGGCGGTGGACACCCAAAGAGAAGGAACCACCACAGGATCATTGCTCGGGTGAGATCCCCGAAGAACCTGCCAGGTAATGGAGAACCTGACATCCATAACAGCCATGTAGCGACGGACGTGCTCGTCCTCCTCCCTGACACGGCGACGTACCACCTCCGGCGGGGCCAGCTCCCTCCGCACCGAAAGTGGCCCATGCGAACGCCACCATAGGAGCTCCGGGTCGAGAACAGGACCCGGGGTCGGGTTCCTCACCAAGCGGCGCCCCCCTGAAGGTAGTACCTCTCAGTGCCAGCCCGGCGGAGCCCACTCCCAGAGATGTCTCCTCTAAAGCAGGACGTCGTCGCGAACGGGTCGACGTGGAGGATGCGGGCTGGGCATCGTTGACGTCGAGAACAAATACTATATGCAAATTAAAATGTAACATTTTAAATGTTTGGATTGTGATTTAGCTAGCTAATTCATCTAACTAAAACTAACATTTCTAAAATTTCTAACATTTCTATATAACTAACATTTCTATAACTAAAAAACAGAAAATTTTCTAACATTTCTATAAAAAACAAAAAAAATTACTAACATTTCTATATATATAACTAACATTTCTCTATAAACATTTATATATATATATATAGATATATATATAATTTCTAGCATTTCTATATATATCTAAAATTTCTATAACTAAAATTTCTATAAACATTTCTATAACTAAAATTACTGTGTGTGCGCGCGCGCGTGTGCGTGTGTGTAGCCATGGCGTCCGGAGCGCATAAGCTCACAGCGGCGACGGGGCGGCGGGGATGGCGATGGGGCGGCGGCATATGGGGCGGCGGTGAGATGACAACGACGGGGACGGCGACGACGGGCCGAGCGTCGACGGGGACGGGGGCGGCGACGACGGGGACGGTGACGGGACGACGCAAGCGGGACGGGCAACAGGCGATGGCGCGGGCGTATGCGGCGATGTCGAAGCAGCGAGAGAAGTTGAGATGAGAAACTGAAACTTTGTGAAGGGTTTCTTATATATGAGGCACCTTTAGTACCGGTTGGAGCCATTAACCGGTACTAAAGGCCTGTTTTGGCCAGCCCAAGCAGCGGGAAGGCGCACCTTTAATGCCGGTCGTGGCTCCAACCGTACCAAAGCTCCCCCCTTTAGTACCGGTTGGAGCCACGACCGGTACTAAAGGGGGTGCTAACTCCGTGAGGTGCACAAGTTTAGTCCCACCTAGCTAGTCGAGGAGCGCTGAGGCCAGTTTATAAGCCCCGGCGCGGGCACTGCATTGAGCTCCTCTCCAATGCAGGCCTTCTGGGCCTACCTCTCATACTCTGCCCTGTTGGGCCTACTGGACTAGCGGAAATGCATCCTGGCCCAACTACAGGTTGGGTTTCTAGTCGTATGCAGGCCGTTGTGGCCTAGTAGGCGGGCTTATTTTAATTTGTTTTTTTCTTTTTTTTCTTGTCTACTTGATTAATTTTCTTTTATTTAATTCTGAGTTGGTTTTTGTTGTATTTAGAATTTTTTTGTGAATATTTTTGCTTTAGCTACCAAAACTTAAGAACTTTCTGTTAGTGCTAGTAGTTTTCAAATTTGAATTATTTGAAATTTGTGTGAATCACTAGTTTGGGAATAACTTTACTTTAAAACTAGATTTTTCAGTGATTCCTTTTTCTTATGTTTAATGTTAATGTGTTTTATCATCATATTCAATTTGGTAATACTTAGGTTATTTTTAAAAAAAATGAAATGCCTTTGTAACAGATGAATTTTCGTCCAAAACACTGATACTTCGAAAGAGATTGTCCATTTTGTACACGAAGTGGATCCAGTTTTTGCCGTAACCCTCTCTACTTTTTGGACATGATATGTGGGTGAAATGATAATACCATGCCAACTTTCAACATTTTCAGAGTTCATTTGTAGTGCTTTTCAATTTCAGGGTCATTTAGCTAAAAAAATAAGAAAATGCATGAAAAATAGCAAATGATGTCATAAAGGGTTGAAAAGTTGATGACATGGCTTTGAATGGTGCACGTTTGTCCGAAGGACAAAAGTACATGTTTCAAATGCAAAACACATAAGCACCCTAACTATTATAAAGATTCCCTACTGTCTTTGGGTGTGAAACTTTTTCTTCGCGTGTGTCCCTTTGCGCCGTAACGATGGACAATCTTCATCATTTAACTGGATGCTCGGGTCAATATTCACTCCGAAAATCATGAAACTTTTCATAATCTTCTGACATGTCTATCTTGTCATCCACTCCCACGATGTTTCTTTTCCCTAAAAGAACTATGTGGCGCTTTGGCTCATCGTATGATGTATTCGCTTCCTTAACTTTTCTTTTTCTCAGCTTGGTAGACAATATCCTTCACATAGAAAACCTGCGCCACATCATTGGCTAGGACGAATGGTTCGTCTGCGTACGCAAGATTTTTGAGATCCACTATTGTCATTCCGTACTGTCACTTGATACGTCTCCAACGTATCTATAATTTTTGGTTGCTCCATGCTACTTTATCTACTGTTTTAGGCAATATTGGGCTTTATTATCCACTTTCATATTATTTTTGGGACTAACCTATTAACCGGAGGTCCAGCCCAGATTTGCTGTTTTATGCCTATTTCAGTGTTTCGAGGAAAAGGAATATCAGACGGAGTCAAAACGGAACGGAATCAACTGAAGAAGTTATTTTTGGAAGGAAAGCCACCCGGGAGAATTGGACTCCACGTCAAGAAAGAAACGAGGAAGGCACGAGGTAGGGGGCGCGCCCACCCCCCTGGGCGCGCCCTCCACCCTCGTGGGGCCCTCGTGGCTCCCCTGACGTATTTCTTCCTCCTATATATACCAATATACCCCAAAACTTCCAGAAAAGAAGATAGATCGGAAGTTCCGCCGCCGCAAGCCTCTGTAGCCACCAAAAACCAATCGGGACCCTGTTCCGGCACCCTGCAGGAGGGGATCCCATCATCGGAGGCCATCTTCATCATCCCGGCGCTATCCATGACGAGGAGGGAGTAGTTCACCCTCGGGGCTGAGGGTATGTACCAGTAGCTATGTGTTTGATCTCTCTCTCTCTCTCTCTCTCTCGTGTTCCTCTATGGCACGATCTTGATGTATCCCGAGCTTTGCTATTGTAGTTGGACCTTATGATGTTTCTCCCCCTCTACTCTCTTGTGATGAATTGAGTTTCCCCTTTGATGTTATCTTATCGGATTGAGTCTTTTATGAACACTTGATGTATGTCTTGCGTGGGATAACCATGGTGACAATGGGTTATTCTATTGATCCACTTGATGTATGTTTTGGTGATCAACTTGCGGGTTTCGTGACACTTGGGAACCTATGCATAGGGGTTGGCACACGTTCTTGACTCTCCGGTAGTAGCTTTGGGGCACTCTTTGAAGTACTTTTATGTTGGTTGGATGAATCTGAGATTGTGTGATGCATATCAGATAATCATGCCCACGGATACTTGAGGTGACAATGGAGTATCTAGGTGACATTAGGGTTTTGGTTGATTTGTATCTTAAGGTGTTATTCTAGTAAGAACTCTTTTATAGATCGATACGAAAGACAAGCTTTGTGGTGGTTTCTGTTACCGACCATAATCTCTACGTTTGTTCTCCGCTATTAGTGTCTTTGGAGTGACTCTTTGTGGCATGTTGAGGGCTTGTCATATGTTCTATCTATGTTATTATTGTTGAGAGAACTTGCACTAGTGAAAGTATGAACCCTAGGCCTTGTTTCCTATCATTTGCAATACCGCTTACGCTCACTTTTATCGCCGCTACCTTGCTGTTTTTATATTTTCAGATTACAAAACCTATATCTACTTTCTATTTTGCACTTGTATCACCATCTCTTCGCCGAACTAGTGCACCTATACAATTTACCATTGTATTGGGTGTGTTGGGGACACAAGAGACTCTTTGTTATTTGGTTGCAGGGTTGTCTGAGAGAGACCATCTTCATCCTACGCCTCCTACGGATTGATAAACCTTAGGTCATCCACTTGAGGGAAATTTGCTACTGTCCTACAAACCTGTGCACTTGCAGGCCCAACAACGTCTACAAGAAGAAGGTTGTGTAGTAGACATCATCACTACTAGGGAAAAGCCTAGCAGCAACGCGGGTTTTAGGCCTGTCAGTAGCGCGGGCTGGAGCGCTACTGGTACGGTGCTACAGCTAAAGCTTAGCAGTAGCGTGCCTCAACCAACTCTAATGCTAAATCGACTTAGTAGTAGCGCTTCCCAGAGGAGTGCTACCGGTAATTAGTAGTAGCGCTTCTCCCTTTTGTTTTACCCGCGCTACTACTATTATTTCGTATTTTATATCTTTTTTATTTCATGTTGTATTCATACACCTTTACACAAGTTTTCATACAACAGGAATTTAGAGATTATTTTTACATCATAATGAGTTATTACATCACGGGGTGAAAGAACCGTGGACTAGTTTCAAATGGATGTCCATCCACTTGAAACTAATCCGCGGTTCTTTCACCCAATGATATAATAAATATCATCATCGTCATCATATCATTAACAACTTATCATCGTAATACATCATTGTCATATAACACCTCCTCAAGATCATCGTTTTCATCAATGACATCACATAGCAAATTGGTCACTAGTCATAATCACAAGTACTCCTCATCATCAACTCTAACACATTGTACCACATAATAAACATATTGTACCTCATAGGACCTACTACATTCTCTTAGGATCTACTACATTCTCTAAGGTAAAATAGCAAAAAACAAGATAGCCCCTCGACTCTCCATTATGGAGAATGGAGATTATTCATCTCCAATTCTTGCCTTTCGCTTAATGTTACTTCCAAGAACCTCCTTGCGAATGTCCAAACATTTTTTCCATTCTTTGATGAGCATGTGTTCACCGGTTTTAGAAATCCGATATGCACAGGTGAGCTCCCTAGATTGACCTGGTAGTATGTTCGTAACTCTAAGGCGTCCATTCGGATACATCGATGAGGCACACAATCCATCGGGATTTTTTGTTGAAAAACGTAGTAATAACTTCGTAGTTAGCAATGATGTACTAGTTTTAGAAGTATGAAAAAGATGCATAGATGTCATATTAGTAAAAAATCTTACCAGGGTATCTCCATAGAAGTTACCGTGGTTCAACACGTGCACTAGTGGCACGTATTCACCATAATTTGGAGGAGTTCGATAATAGGTATTGTAATTCTCAAGATAAGTACAATAAGCGATCAGATGACTTTTCTCCTTATAAGTTAATTCGAGCTATCGATTGTAGTGGGTTTTGTCTACCATCTTCCGCACATTCTTTTAAGAATCAAAATAAGCTGTCAATGGAAATAAGTTGTCAACTATTTTGGAATAAACAATATAAATTAGTTAATAACTATGTTTGAGAAACTCACATTGCGGTAGAATCGGAAGCGTATCAGCAAGGACCCAAATGTCCATATTGTCTTCTTTGAATGTCGTGGATCACCAAGATACATGGTGACAATCATACCCTCATAAAAACCATACATTTTGGTAAAGTGCTTCCCAATTTTGGCACCAAAATGGGTTACGCTCTGAGCATTGCACAGATTTACTTCAAAATCCATATCATGATGGGCCCTTAGGTGTATTTTCTTTGTTTCAAAATTTTCATGGTCTTCAAAACCCATCCTCTCAAAGACATAGTGTCTTGCATGGCATGGGATAAGCTAGTCGAATTGTAAAAGATGAAAATTAGACGTTGAAATAGTTGAAGTCATGCTTAATTACGAAAAAAACACTTGTCGTTGTTGCGTACTGATACGTCTCCGTCGTATCCATAATTTTTGATTGTTCCATGCCAATATTCTTCAACTTTCATATACTTTTGGCAAATTTTTATACTATTTTTGGGACTAACATATTGATCCGATTGCCCAAGGTGCCTCCTCTCTGTTGCATGTTTTTTGTTTCGTAGAAACCCAATATCAAACGAAGTCCAAACGGGATAAAAACGGACGGAGAATTATTTTGGAATATTTGTAATTTTTGGGAGGAAGAATCAACGCAAGACGATGCCCGAGGTGGCCGCGAGATAGGGGCCCACACCCACTTACAGTGGGCGCGGCCCCCACTCTCGTGGGCCACCCGTAAGGCGGTTGATGCCCTTCTTTGGCCGCAAGAAAGCTAATTTTTGGTAAAAAAAATCATGGTGAAGGTTTCAATCCAATCGGAGTTACGGATCTCCGGATATAAAGGAAACGGTGCCAGGGCAGAATTCCAGAACGCTGAAACAGAGATATAGATCCAATCTCGGAGGGGCTCTCGCCCCTCCCAAGCCATGGGAGCCAAGGACCAGAGGGTAAACCCTTCTCCCATCTAGGGAGGAGGTCAAGGAAGACGAAGAAGAAGGGGGGCTCTCCCCCCCTTGCTTCCGGTGGCGCCGGAGCGCTGCCGGGGCCATCATAATCACCGCGATCTACACCAACACCTCCGCCATGTTCACCAACATCTCCATCACCTTCCCCCATCTATATCGAGTGGTCCACTCTCCCGCAACCCGCTGTACTCTCTACTTGAACATGGTGCTTTATGCTTCATATTATTTTCCAATGATGTGTTGCCATCCTATGATGTCTGAGTAGATTTTCGTTGTCCTATTGGTGGTTGATGAATTGCTATGATTGATTTAATTTGCTTGTGGTTATGTTGCTGCCCTTTGGTGCCCATCATATGAGCGCGCGCGTGGATCACACCTTAGGGTTAGTTGTATGTTGATAGGACTATGTATTGGAGGGCTAGAGTGACATAAGCTTCAACCTATCATAGAAATTGATGCATACGGGATTGAAGGGGGGCCAATATATCTTAATGCTATGGTTGGGTTTTACATTAATGAATGTTAGTAGTTGCGGATGCTTGCTAATAGTTCCAATCATAAGTGCATAGAATTCCAAGTCGTGGATGACATGCTAGCCGTGGCCTCTCCCACATAATACTTGCTATCGGGTCTAGTAAAGTAGTCAATTGCTTAGGACACTTCCACAACTCCTACCACCACTTTTCCACACTCGCTATATTTACTTTATTGCATCTTTATTTAAACAGCCCCTACTTTTATTTACGTGTTCTTTATTATCTTGCAAACCTATCCTATCACACCTACAAAGTACTTCTAGTTTCATACTTGTTTTAGGTAAAGCGAACGTCAAGCGTGCGTAGACTTGTATCTGTGGCCGATAGGACTTGAGAGAGTATTTGTTCTAACTTTAGCTCCTCGTTGGGTTCAACACTCTTACTTATCGAAAGAGGCTACAACTATCCCGTATACTTGCAGGTTATCACATACCGTTTCAACATCGAAGGTCTCCTCGAGCTTAATGCTAAAGCGCCGATCTTCGTCCAGCTCAACGAACCTGTCGCACATACCTCGATCGTCGTGGCACCAGCTGCGCTCCTCGGGAGACTATGCCGTCCGAAAGTACGACATTTCCTACGTTCATAATTCAAAGAATAAACTTGTACAATTAGATATATGTACTAAGAAACCTAAATTAGATCATTATTTTTCGAGAAAATCCAGGCCACTTGATATTTCCTACATATTCTAGCACAAGTCATGCCAGAATTCTTAGAAAAATTCGGCATGACCTTTGTTAAAAAAGGACATATCGAGTGCCTGAAATTTGTCTGAACGGAAATTAATCAACACTCCGGCAAAACATAGGCCACTCGGAGGTGTAACCTGAACATGACCGGCCACTTGGGCAACCACATATCCTATATGAGCAACACAAGATATACATGGAGATTTGGCAGGTCTCACCTCGAGGTTGGAGGGGGTCGGTGACGGGGACGACGGCGGGGATGATGGAGGGGCTCCTTGATTTCTGCAAAAGCAAAAACCGTATAAGTTATCACTAATACATCCCGAATAATTGCTTAAACTAAAAAAATAATAACAAATATGACATGTTCAACTAGTTCTATATTCAACTAGTTCTTACTAAATATAAACTTACTATAAATAGAAAAAAACTAGTTCTTTCTAAAAATAAAGTAGTTCAACTAGTTATATTAATTTACTTACTAAACTAGTTCAACTAAAACTAAACTAGTTCAACTAGTTTATTAATTTACTTACTAAAAATACATTAGTTCTATTAATTCAACTAGTTCAACTAGTTTATTAATTTACTTACTAAACTAGTTCAACTAAAACTAAACTAGTTCAACTAAAATAAACTAGTTCAACTACTAAAAATCATTATCTATGAACCCTAAATTAACATCTACTACTACTAAAAAACATTTAGTACTAACTAAGTAGAGAGAAAGGGGTGGGGGTGGGGACTTACAGAGAGAGGGAGAGACGGTATGGCGGGAGGTGCTTGACGATGGAGAGGTAGGGGCGGCGAGGGCGGGCTCGGGATCGGGAGGCGGCGGTCTTTGGCGGGCTCAAGGCGTGGCGGTGAGGTCGAGAGCGGTGGCAAAGGGCGGCGCTGAGGTTGAGGGCAGCGGCCAGTGAGGGCAGGCTCAAGGCGCGACAGAGGAGTTGGGGGAACGGGGCCGGGGGGAGTGGGGGGAAAGGAGTACTTAGCAAAATTTTGAGCCCGCATGTGGTTAAGTCGAACTAGCAGTAGCGCTGTTTCGTAAACGCGCTATAGCTAAGTTAGCTATAGCGCGTTTTAGAAAAACACGCTGCTGCTATAGGAAGCAGTAGTTTCTTTTGTTTATCCTTACATTTTCTTTTTTTTTTCATGTCTCTGTTTCCTACTTCTATCATTTTCATTTACTTTTCTATTTTTTTCATTTTTCTTTTCTTTCTTAGCAGTAGCGCTGTACGCAGGAAACGTGCTGCAACAATGACCATAGTGGTACCGCGCTTTGCGCGGAATCGCTACTACTACTTTTAGCCTACCGCCAACACGGTGGAAATTATAGTGGTAGCGCTTGTTTCGGAACATACGCTACTGCTATAGTTTAAGCTATAGCGCGCTTTGTACGAACGCGTTACTACAAATTAGCAGTAGCGCCCTATTTTAACCAGCGCTGCTGCTATACCTCTGTGTATAGGCTTTTCCCTAGTAGTGTGTGGGTCTTCCTTTATTCCGCCTCCTGTCATATTGACCCATTTGCACCGAAACCAAGGGACCTTCAAATCAGGTCCATAGTCAAGTTCCCATATATCCTCTATGTAACCATAATATGTGTCCTTTCCTCTACTGGTTGCTGCATCAAAGCAGACACCACTGTTTTGGTTGGTGCTCTTTTTATCTTGGGCGATCGTGTAAAATGCATTCCCATTTATCTCATGCCCTTTGTAAGTCATTATATTCGAAGATGGTAACTGGGACAGCAAGTACAGGTCATCTTCAATATCGGCGTCATGCATGGCACGTGTCTGCAACCAATAGGCGGAAGTCCTCGTTTGTTCACGTGTAATCCAGTCTTTAGACTGCTTGGGTATTTGGAGCTTAGAATATTCTTGTGTTCCTCCATATACGGAGCCACCAAGGCGGAATTTTGTAGAACTGTGTAGTGTGCTTCAGTGAGGGAATGCCCGTCCACACATATTATTTGATCCGGTCCTAGCGTGTTGATACGTCTCCGTCGTATCTACTTTTCCAAACACTTTTGCCCTTATTTTGGACTCTAACTTGTATGATTTGATTGGAACTAACCCGGACTGACGTTGTTTTCAAAGAATTGCCATGGTGTTGTTTTATGTGCAGAAAACAAAAGTTCTCGAATCGAACTGAAACTCCACGGAATATATTAGAATAAATAATAAAAAATCCTCGCCAAAGATGAAGGCCAGGGGGCCCACACCCTGTTCACGAGGGTGGGGGGCGCGCCCCCCTACCTCGTGGACCCCCTGGTGGCCCTCCGACACCAACTCCAACTCCATATATTGGCTCTCGGGGAGAAAAAAATCAGAGAGAAAGTTTCATCATGTTTTACGATACGGAGCCGCCGCCAAGCCCTAATCTCTCTCGGGAGGGCTGATCTGCAGTCCGTTCGGGGCTCCGGAGAGGGGGATTCGTCGCCGTCGTCATCATCAACCATCCTCCATCACCAATTTCATGATCCTAACTGTCGTGCGTGAGTAATTGCATTGTAGGCTTGCTGGACGGTGATGGGTTGGATGAGATTTATCATGTAATCGAGTTAGTTTTATTAGGGTTTGATCCCTAGTATCCATTATGTTCTGAAATTGATGTTGCTATGACTTTGCTATGCTTAATGCTTGTCACTAGGGCCCGAGTGCCATGATTTCAGATCTGAACCTATTATGTTTTCATGAATATATGTGTGTTTTAGATCCTATCTTGCAAGTCTAGTCACCTACTATGTGTTATGATCCGCAACCTCAAGTGACAATAATCGAACCACTCCCGTGATGACCATAGTGTGAGGAGTTCATGTATTCACTATGTGCTAATGCTTTGTTCCGGTTCTCTATTAAAAGGAGGCCTTAATATCCCTTAGTTTCCAATAGAACCCCGCTGCCACGGGAGGGTAGGACAAAAGATGTCATGCAAGTTCTTTTCCATAAGCACGTATGACTATATACGGAATACATGCCTACATTACATTGATGAACTGCAGCTAGTTCTGTGTCACCCTATGTTATGACTGTCACATGACGAACCGCATCCAGCATAATTATCCATCGCTAATCCGGTGCCTACGATTTTTCCATATAATCGGTTCTCGCTTATTTACTTTTCCGCTGTTACTCATTACAATCACTACAAAATACCAAAAACATTACTTTTGTTGTCTTTACTTTGTTACCGTTACCACCACTATCATATTACTTTGCTACTAAACACTTTGCTGCAGATATTAAGTTTCCGTGTGGTTGAATTGACAACTCAGCTGCTAATACTTGAGAATATTCTTTGGCTCCCCTTGTGTCGAATCAATAAATTTGGGTTGAATACTCTACCCTCGAAAACTGCTATGCGATCCCCTATACTTGTGGGTTATCAAGACCTTTTTTCCGGGCGCCATGTTGGGAGCATAGCTCTATTCTTTGAGTCACTTGGGATTTATATCTGCTGGACACTATGAAGAACTTGAAAGATGATCGAACTACTATTTTGCCCTCAACTACGAGGGGAGGTAAGGGATTGCCATCTAGCCTTGCACTAGATTCTCCTTCTGTTATGAGTAAGTTTGCGACACCTAAACCTACTAATCGCTATTGATTACGATATGTCACATGTTATTGATGATGCCACTTCTGCTATGCATGATACTTATGATGAAACTACTTCTATGCTTGATACTACTGTTCCACTTTGTGAATATCTTGATGAGCAAATTGCTAGGTCTAGAGAAAGAGAAATTATTGAACCTGGACACGATGATGTTAGTGATGATGAACCTATGCCTTCTATTCCTGAGGGTTATCTTTTTAATGTTGAATCTATTGAAGCTGTTCTTGCTTGCCAGGATAGTCTTGAACGTAAGAGGTTGCTAATTAAGTAGAGTAAAGAATCTTTTAGAGGTAGGATGAGACCCGACCCTGCTTTTGCTACTTCACCTATCTGTGTTCCTGATCAGGATTATTATGATATTTTTGTCGATCCAGATATAATTACTTTGGTTGAATCTGATCCTTTTTATGGCTATGAATCTGAAACTGTTGTGGCACATCTTCGTAAGTTAGATGATATAGCTACCCTGTTTACTAATAATCTGAGATCGCGCCACCTTTATTTACTCAAAATATTTCCGTTCTCATTAAAGGGTGATGCTAAGAAATGGTTTAATTCTCTTGATCCTGGTTGTGTGCAAAGTCCCCAGGATATGATTTATTACTTCTCTGCTAAATATTTCCTGCTCATAAGAAACAAGCTGCTTTGAGGGAAATATACAATTTTGTGCAAATTGAAGAAGAGAGTCTCCCACAAGCTTGGGGGAGGCTTCTCAAGTTACTTAATGCTTTGCCTCATCATCCTCTTAAGAAACCTGAAATATTTGATATCTTTTATAATGGACTAACCGATGCTTCCAGAGATTACCTGGATAGTTGTGCTGGTTCTCTTTTCAAGGAAAGAACACCGGATGACGCTGAACTTCTATTGAATAATATGTTGGCTAATGAAAATAACTGGGTACCTCCTGAGCCAATTACTGAGCCTATTCCTAAACCAAGTCCGAAGAAGAGAGGTGTTCTATTTCTCAGTCCCGAAGATATGCAAGAGGCAAAGAAATCTATGAAAGAAAAAGGTATTAAAGTCAAGATGTTAAGAATTTACCTCCTATTGACGAAATACATGGTCTTAATTTCACCGCTTTGTTGAAGAAGTATATGATCTCAATTACTTATTTAATGAAGAACCTCCCGATATCCCCACACACGTAGTAAAGGTAAATTCTCTCTATAGATATGATAAAGTCAAGTCCCTCATACTAAAATTGCTAGTCGATTGCTTGGATGAGTTTGATGACTTTATGTTTAAGCAAGATGACTTTAATGCTTATTTTGGTAGACAATTAAAACAGAATACCTTTATGATTAAACGCTTGAGTGATTATATGGTTGATATTAGAGGTGAACTTAAACTTGTTAGCAAACATGCTTCTATGGTTACCACTCAAGTAGAACAAGTACTTAAAGCTCGTAGGAAGAAGTGCTTGATGAAATGAATAGTAAGAAAAATGATTATGTTGTAAGAGTGGCTACTAGAACTGGTGGAATGAGTCAGGAACCTTTGCATCTTGAAGGCCACCCTAAGAGAATCGAGCAAGATTCTCAGAGAAACAATATTGATATGCCTAGTTCTTCTAAGAGGAAGAAAAAGAAAAATGATAGAACTGTGCAAAATTCTAGTGAACTTGTTGCTGAACCACCTGATAATCCAAATGATATCTCTATGTCTGATGATGAAACACAATCTGGTAATGAACATGAACCTAGTGATATTGTTAATGATAATGTTCATGTTGATGCTCAACCTAGTAATGATAATGAAGTAGAAGTTGAACCTGTTGTTGATCTTGATAACCCACAATCAAAGAATCAACGTTATGATAAAAGAGACTTTGTTGCTAGGAAACATGGTAAAGAAACGGAACCATGGGTTCAGAAACCCATGCCTTTTCCTCCCAAACCATCCAAGAAAAAGGATGATGAGGATTTTGAGTGCTTTGCTGAAATGATTAGACCCATCTTTTTGCGTATGCGATTAACTGATGTGCTCAAAACAAATCCTTATGCTAAGTATATGAAGGATATTATTACTAATAAAAGAAAGATACCTGAAGCTGAAATTTCCACCATGCTTGCTAATTATACTTTTAAGGGTGGAATACCAAAGAAACTTGGAGATCCCGGAGTGCCTACTATACCATGCTCCATTAAAAGAAATTATGTTAAAACTGCTTTATGTGATCTTGGAGCCGGTGTTAGTGTTATGCCTCTCTCTTTATATCGTAGACTTGACTTGAATAAGTTGACACCTATTGAAATATCTTTGCAAATGGCTGATAAATCAACTGCTATACCTGCCGGTATTTACGAGGATGTGCCTGTTGTGGTTGCAAACGTTACTATTTTAACGGACTTTGTTATTCTTGATATTCCGAGGATGATAGTATGTCTATTATTCTTGGAAGACCTTTCTTTAATACTGCAGGGGCTATTATTGATTGCAACAAAGGCAATGTCACTTTTCATGTTAATGGTAATGAGCATACGGTACACTTTCCGAGGAAACAACCTCAAGTTTATAGTATTAACTCTATTGGAAAAGTTCCATCGATTATATTTGGAGGTTTCGAATTTCCTCTCCCTACTGTCAAGAAAAAGTATGATATTCTTATTGTTGGGGATTTTCATATCCCCGTTGAGGTAACTTAGTGTTATTCGAAATTTCTCTGCTTCCGGGATTATTCGGAATGAGTTTGTTAACAAGACTTGATCAACCTTGTTAGTGGGTTCATTTTGATGATCACAAGATGGATGAAACTAGAAGCACAACCTTCTGTACCCTCTTTATATTTTCTGTTATTTAGTAGAAATAAAGTAAAATAATAATTTTTCTCATCTGCTTCTCGACTTATTCGTGCAATATATAAAATATCCCGAAATAAAAGTCCTCAGAATGCCATGCCAATTTAATATGATTTTTTCGGGAATATTTGAGGATTTACTGTGCAAAAATTACCACGGGGGGAGCTGCCACCTGGCCACGAGGGTGGAGGGCGCGCCCCCCTACCTCGTGGGCCCACGGTGGCCCTCCTCCACTTATTCCTGCACCCATCTTCTTCCTCTGTCTCACACAAACACGAAAAACCAACTCAAGCACGAGTTCCAAATTTCATTGCTGTGATTTTCGATCTCCTTGCTCAAAGCACCTCTCGCAAAACCGCTGGGGGAGATTGTTCCCTGGTATGTGATTCCTCCATTGGTCCAATTAGTTTTTGTTCTAGTGCTTTATTCATTGCAAATTTGTGCTGCATAGGTGACCATGTTCTTGAGCTTGCATGTCAAATTTATATGGTTCCAAGTAGTTCTAATGCTTTATATAGGCTCTAGGCACTTGTAGGAGTTGTTGCTATCAATTTTATTGAAGTTGGTTCACTTTTATTTGAAGTTACTAAAAATTTCAGATTATTTCAGAAATAATGAAGAAATTCTTGAGGGGCTCGTCGAGCCGAAGCTCTAAGGAAAAAGAAAAGGAAGAAGAGGAGAAGCCCAAATTCAATTTGCCCCGCACCGCGGAGGTCCGGCCTTGTGAATGGCCCTCCGATGACTTCTTGAGGAGAGCCGGGATTTATGATGATTTCTATATATTGATTGAGAACGCCGGCCTCACCAACTTCCTCCGCGTCCAACGTCATCAGTATCTCTTACTCACAAATACTTTTGTGCGAACTTCTACTTTTTCCCTAAGAAATCACCTCCATCAGTAGAGTTTCATTTATATGACGTTGTTAAAAAGATGACATTAGCTGAATTCTGCTAGGTCTGCAGAATACCCTTTGAGGGAACCTTAGATGAACCCCACCGTAACGAAGTTGAAGCTTTTATTAACACTATCACGGCGGGAGAAACCAGGAAGGTTTCTGATGCGAGGATCACTAGCATACATTATCCTATTTTACGGTACTTTGCCTTATTTGCTAGTCGTTGCTTGATTGGACGCGGGAACTGTGGGAACCTTAGTATTCCTGATATTATTATTTTGCTCCATGGTTTATACCGCGATAACTCTGTTAGTATGGGTGGAATTGTTGCTAGACGGTTAAGTTTGAACCGTACTAAGGGCCCCATCTTTGGAGGCATTTATGCTTCGCGCCTAGCTGAACATTTTGAAATACCTATTAGGCATGCGGAGAAAGAAGAAACAGCGCTGCCCCATGCTTATTTAGATTACAAGAGTATGATAGCGCATGATTTTCTTGTTAAGAGTCACGATGGGGAGCTCAAATATAAATTATACTTTGATAAACATCACCCTGAGACTATTACCTTGCCTGCTCCCTCTTTGTTTAACTTGTCTGCAGGTACTTACGTTGTTCCGTGGGCGGCTGTTCAAGCCTATCGGAATCCTGCACCGGCCCAGGAACCGGAGCCACAAGATGAGCCTCCACGAATGTCTGTTTATTCTTGGGATCCTGAGGCGGTTGCTACCAAAGGGCGCCGAGTCCTCTTCATCACATTATGATCCCAACTATTCTTCATCACACTACGACCCCAGCTTCACCTACGGATATCCGCCAGGCCATCCCTGGCATTAGACCAACTTAGGCCAAAAGCCTAAGCTTGGGGGAGTACGTATTCCCACTGACAATACATTTATGCTCACACACACTCATTGCTAGATGTCGGTGCTCATACTCTTTCATTGTATTATCCATGCTAGTTTAAATTTCTTTTTCCTGCTTTCATCTTGTGTGTTTAATAAACCTTAGAAAAAAAATTAGTAGTAGTTTATTCTTCCTGCTGTAGTAGTAATAATTAAAAAGAAAACCCAAAAATATTTCCCGTTCTTCTTTTGCTTGTTGGGAGCTTTCCCGTGTAAATAGTTTTGTTTTCTTTTCCTTTATTTGGGGGTCGAGAAGACCATATTGAAAATGCTTAGTGGCTCTTATATGCATGATTATTTATTTAACTTAGAGCCCATATTACTTGTCTTCTCTCTTGAGTTGAATGCTTGCAGATTCCAGCTTAGTCCAATGCACGTGCACTCTTATTATTATACACACCGTTGGTCGTATGCAGTGAAAGGCAATAATGATGATATATGATGGACTTATTGAGAAGAGAAAAGCTGGTACGAACTCGACCTCTCTTGTTTTTGTAAATATGATGATTCATCATTCCTGATTCAGCTATTATGAAGTAAACATAGTTGCAATGACATTTAGAGATTATAGTTGCTTGTGCCATGCTTGATTAGCTATGAGTTATAATGGTTTACCTTGCGTGCCAACATGCTATTGAGATGATTATGATGTGGTATGATAGGATGGTATCCTCCTTTAAATGAATTGAGTGACTCGACTTGGCACATGTTCACGCATGTAGTTGAATCAAAACAACATAGCCTTCATAATATTTATGTTCATGGTGGATTATATCCTACTCATGCTTAGATTTGGTGTAAATTAATTTTAATGCATGTTTACGACTGTTGTCGCTCTCTCAGTTGGTCGCTTCCCAGTCTTTTGCTAGCCTTCACCTGCATTAAGCGGAATACTACTTGTGCATCCAAACTCCTTAAACCCCAAGGTTGTTCCATATGAGTCCACCATACCTTCCTATATGCGGTATTTACCTGCCGTTCCAAGTAAATTTGTATGTGCCAGACTCTAAACCTTCAAATAAACATTCTGTTTTGCATGCTCGAATAGCTCATATGTCAACTAGAGCTGCCCTTATCTTCCGTGTTAGGCGGGTTATTCTCAAGAGGAGTGGACTCCGCTCCTCATTCACGAGAAAATGGCCGGTATTCGGGATGCCCAGTCCCATGCTTTATGCAAACTAAATCAAAATAACTGCAAACAAAACTCCCCTTGGGACCCGTTGAATGTTGGAGGCACTCGTTGCTTCGAGCAAGCCATGGATTGATGCATGTGGAGGAAGGGGAGTATAAACTTTACCATTCTGTTTGGGAACCGCCTATAATCTGTTTAGCATGGAAGATATCGCCGTCTTTTAGTTGTTATGTTGACAATGAAAGTATGCCGCTCAAAATATAATTTATCTCTATTTCAAAACCGAGCTCTGGCACCTCTACAAATCCTGGCTTCCCTCGGCGAAGGGCCTATCTATTTACTTTTATGTTGAGTCATCACCCTTCTTATTAAAAGCACCCATTGAGAGCACACTTCGTCGTTTGCATTCATTATTATTGGTTTATATTGGGTATGACTTGACTGGATCTCTTTTACCATGAATTACAATGTTTAGTCAGTCCTTGATCTTTAAAGGTGCTTTGCATTTATGTTTTGTGGTCTCAGAAAGGGCTAGCGAGATACCATTTTGTTATATCATGTTATGATTATTTTGAGAAAGTGTTGTCATCCGAGATTTATTATTATGGCTCGCTAGCTGATTATGCTATTGATATGAGTAATTGTGAGACCTACGTGTTATTGTGAGTATGGTTAGTTCATAATAATTGCTGAAACTTGAATGCTGGCTTTTCATGTTTACAACAACAAGAGCAAACAGAGTTTGTAAAATTTTTCTTTTTCTCTTTCAGTTTATCAACTGAATTGCTTAAGGACAAGCAAGGGTTTAAGCTTGGGGGAGTTGATACGTCTCCGTCGTATCTACTTTTCCAAACACTTTTGCCCTTGTTTTGGACTCTAACTTGTATGATTTGAATGGAACTAACCCAGACTGACGCTGTTTTCAGCAGAATTGCCATGATGTTGTTTTATGTGCACAAAACAGAAGTTCTCGAAATGACCTGAAACTCCACGGAATATCTTAGAATAAATAATAAAAAATCCTCGCCAAAGATGAAGACCAGGGGGGCCACACCCTGTTCACGAGGGTGGGGGCGCCCCCCCCTCCTGGGCGCGCCCCCCACCTCGTGGGCCCCCTGGAAACCTTCCGACGCCAACTCCAACTCCATATATTGGCTTTCAGGGAGAAAAAAATCAGAGAGAAAGTTTCATCGCGTTTTACGAAACGGAGTCGCCGCCAAGACATAATCTCTCTCGGGAGGGCTGATCTGGAGTCCGTTCGGGGCTCCGGAGAGTGGGATTCGTCATCGTCGTCATCATCAACCATCCTCCATCACCAATTTCATGATGCTCACCGCCGTGCGTGAGTAATTTCATCGTAGGCTTGCTGGACGGTGATGGGTTGGATGAGATTTATCATGTAATCGAGTTAGTTTTGTTAGGGTTTGATCCCTAGTATCCATTATGTTCTGATATTGATGTTGCTATGACTTTGCTATGCTTAATGCTTGTCACTAGGGCCCGAGTGCCATGATTTCAAATCTGAACCTATTATGTTTTCATGAATATATGTGTGTTCTAGATCCTATCTTGCAAGTCTATAGTCTCCTACTATGTGTTATGATCCGGCAACCCCGAAGTGACAATAATCGGGACCACTCCCGGTGATGACCATAGTTTGACGATTTCATGTATTCACTATGTGCTAATGCTTTGTTCCGGTTCTCTATTAAAAGGAGGCCTTAATATCCCTTAGTTTCCAATAGGACCCGCTGCCACGGAGGGTAGGACAAAAGATGTCATGCAAGTTCTTTTCCATAAGCACGTATGACTATATACGAATACATGCCTACATTACATTGATGAACTAGAGCTAGTTCTGTGTCACCCTATGTTATGATCGTTACATGACGAACCGCATCCGCCTAATCATCCATCGCTAATCCGGTGCCTCACGAAGTTTTCCATATCTTGGTTCTCGCTTATTTACTTTTCCGTTACTCTTGTTACAATCACTACAAAATACCAAAAACATTACTTTTGCTGTCTTTACTTTGTTACCGTTACCACCACTATCATATTACTTTGCTACTAAACACTTTGCTGCAGATATTAAGTTTCCGGTGTGGTTGAATTGACAACTCAGCTGCTAATACTTGAGAATATTCTTTGGCTCCCCTTGTGTCGAATCAATAAATTTGGGTTGAATACTCTACCCTCGAAAACTGTTGCGATCCCCTATACTTGTGGGTTATCACGTGTCATTTCCATCCAGTCTACCTTTATGTCGCGATTCAGGAGCACCAATTGGCTTAAAGTCAGGAATAAAGTCAACACAAAACTCAATGACCTCCTCATTTTCATGGCCCTTGGAGATGCTTCCTTATAGCCTGGCACAGTTATGAACATATTTCTTCAAGACTCCCATGAACCTCTCAAAGGGGAACATATTGTATAGAAATACATGACCCAGAACGGCAATCTCTTCGCATAGGTGAACTAGGACGTGCGTCGTGATATTGAAGAAGGATGGTGGGAACACCAGCTCGAAACTGACAAAACATTGCACCAAATCATTCTCCAACCTTGATATGATTTCTGGATCGATTATCTTATGAGAGATTGCATCGAGGAATGCACACAGCTTCACAATGGCTAATCAAACATTTTTCGGTAGAAGCCCCCTCAATGCAACCGGAAGCAGCTGCGTCATACTCACGTGGCAGTCATGAGACTTTAGGTTCTGAAACTTTTTCTCTGCCATATTTATTATTCCCTCTATTGGTTCAACGAGAAGCCAGACGGTACCTTCATACTGAGCAGACATTCAAAGAAGATTTCCTTCTCTTCTTTGGTAAGAGCGTAGTTAGCATGACCCTGATGTATGCCATCCTTTCCGTGCATACGTTGCTGGTCCTCCCGTGCCTCCAGTGTATCTTTTATCTTCCCATACACGCCCAAGAAGCCAAGCAGGGTCACACAAAGATTCTTTGTCACGTGCATCACGTCGATTGCAGAGCGGACCTCTAGGTCTTTCCAATAGGGCAGGTCCCAAAATATAGATTTCTTCTTCCATATGGGTGCGCGTCCGTTAGCGTCATTCGGAACAGATTGTTCGCCAGGACCCTTTCCAAAGATTACGTTCAAATCCTTGACCATATCATGTACATCATCACCGGTACGGTGGCGAGGCTTCGTCCGGTGATCTGCCTCACCTTTGAAATGCTTGCCTTTCTTTCTTACGGAATGCCTGCTCGGAAGAAATCGACGATGTCCAGGTACACATTCTTCTTACAATTATCCAAATATATATTGTCGGTATCATCCAAACAGTGCGTGCATGCACGGTATCCCTTGTTTGTCTGTCTTGAAAGGTTACTGAGAGCAAGCCAATCATTGATGGTCACAAACAGGAACACATGTAGGTCAAATTCTTCCTGTTTGTTCTCATCCCATGCACGTACACCTTTTTCAGTCCACAGTTGTAAGAGTTCTTCAACTAATGGCCTTAGGTACACATCAATGTCGTTGCCGGGTTGCTTATGCCCTTGGATGAACAATGACATCATAATGAACTTCCGCTTCATGCACAACAAGGAGGAAGGTTATACATACATAGAGTCACAGACCAGGTGCTATGGTTGCTGGTCTGCTTCCCAAAAGGATTAATGCCATCTGCCCTTAGACCAAACCATACGTTCCTTTGCGCCACCTGCAAAGTCCTCCCAAACTTTCTCTCGCTTTTTCTCCACTGCGACCCATCGGTGGTACTCTCAACTTCCCGCCTTTTCTTACGGTCTTCTCTGTGCCATCGCATCGACTTGGCATGCTCTTTGTTTTGGAACAAAGCGTTTCAACCGTGGTATTATAGGAGCATACAACATCACCTTGGCAGGAATCTTCTTCTGGGCGCCGCCCTCGACATCGCCAGGTCATCGCGTTGATCTTATAGCGCAATGCACCGCATACCGCACGCGTTCAAATCCTCGTACTCACCGCGGCAGAGGATGCATCATTAGGGCATGCATGTATCTTCTCGCACCTCTAATCCTAGAGGGCGTACAACCTTCTTTGCTTCAGACGTACTCTCGGAAATTCGTTGTCCTTTGGAAGAATCTTCTTTAACATTATCGGCAACTTTCCAAATCCCTTGTCGACATACACCATTCTCAGGCCTTCCATTGCAGCAGTTCCAGTGTGGTGCCCAGCTTTTTCTTGCCAGCTTCGCAATTCGGGTACAACAATTTCTTGTGATCCTCTAACATGTGCTGCAACTTCTTCTTCTTCTTTTCACTTGCGCAGTTTCTCTTTGCATCGGCAATGGCCCGACCTAGATCATCAGCGGGCTCATCTGATGCCGGCTCACCTTCTTCCCCCATTGTTATACCATCGTATTCAGGGAACCCATGGTAAGGATAGTTGTCGTCGTCCTCTTCTTCTTCATTGTCTTCCACCATAACCCCTCTTTCTCCATGCTTGGTCCAAACATTATAGTGGGGCATGAAACCGAACTCAAACAGGTGGACGTGAATGGTTCTTGACTTAGAGTAATTCAGATCATTCTTACAGTTAGCACATGGACAAGGCATAAAACCATCCGCCCGCTTGTTTGCCTCAGCCGAAAGCAGAAAAGTATGCACGCCATTAATGAACTAGGGAGAGCATCGGTCATCGTACATCCATTGCCGGCTCATCTCCATTTACACAGCACCGAAAAGACCAAATTAATACAAGTTCATGCATAAAGTTCATACATAAAGTTCATACAACACTGATTCTCATAAAACAACATACAAATAACTCTCTAGCTAAAGCATTTAAATGCAACAACAAATGCGATCAAGATCACAACTAAGGTAACAATTGATCCAACAGCATAACACTAGTAGAAAAGGGGGGCAATGGTCCAGGCCAGGTCAGCCCATTAGTCCCGGTTCAATCCAGAACCGGGACCAATGGGGGCATTGGACCCGGTTAAATGAGGAGCCCCGGGGGCGGCCGGGCCACGTGGCCATTGGTCCCGGTTAAATCTGGACCTTTTGGTCCCGGTTGGTGGGATGAACCGGGACCAATGTGCCTCGCTCTGGCCCACCACCATTGGTCCCAGTTCGTGGCCTGAGCGGGACCAAAGGTTACCTTTAGTCCCGGTTCTTGCCACGAACCGGGACCAATTAATGCCTATATATACCCTCGCTCATGAAAGCAGAGCACTCCCATCGCCTGCTTTTCGTGGTCAAGGGGAGAGCTTTGTGGTGCTCTAGCTCACCTCCTATGCACACGAGGTGTTCGATAGAATGCCCGAGCTACACTACTTAAGCTTTCTCCTCCAAGCTCGACCTCCAAGCTCCATTTTCCTCAATATTTGTCTAGGTTTAGCGGTCCGTCACGTCCGTCCTCGTCTTCACCACTGCCGATCGCCTGCGCCGATCTCGCTGGCACCACCGTGCAGTGAGCCTCTTGTTCTTATCTTCTTTCTCGAAAGGAAAAAAATTCTTACTTGTATATTTATATAGATACTTGTATAGTTTTCTTACTTTTATTATTGCATCTTATATAGTGCGATGGTTTTGGTATCCGCCTCGCCGGCCCTCGTCTGCCTATGATTCGGATGTGGTATATATTATCTTTTCATAACTATTGGTTCATTTATTGTTTATGACAATTATGCCGACCAACGTAACATAGATTTTATTTATCTAGGAGGTTGTTGAACCAGAAATTCCAACCGACCCTAATGTCGAGAGGTTAAATTTAGTTGAAGAAGAAAACAATTTCTCAAAGGAAAAAATTAGAAAAATTGAGGAGGAGAAGATGATATTGGAGTTGCATGTTGCGGATGTCGTCGATGATCACAAGATCAAGATGGATGCAATGCGCTTGAAGATTAGAAAGATTAGAAAATATGCCATTCATACCGAGGCTTGGTATCATTATGCCGTTGGATCAGTTGTTACATTGGTTGTGATTATGATCGCATTTGTTTTCGCATTGAAATGCTTTACATAGTTTCAATGTATGGTTTAATTAAATTAGATGCTCTGCAGAGCTTTATGTTGTTAGATGAGAACTATGTATGTACTTTGGTTTTAATGTGATGATGAACTTCTATTAATTTGGTCACTTAATTATCTATTCATGATGTTCTCAGAATGATTTTTGACACACTTAATTATATATAATGCACGCAGATGAACCGCAATGGATGTACGGTTCAAGACACACCTCTGAGTACATTAAGGCCGTGCATGATTTTCTCAAGTGGCTGAGGCAAACAAGGTAATGGTTTTATGTGTTGTCCATGCCCTATATGTGGGAATACAGTCTTACTCGACCGGAAAATCCTTCACACCCACCGCTTTACAAGGGTTTCATGCCACACTATAATGTTTGGACGAGGTACGGAGAAATAGGGGTTATGATGGAAGACGGCGAAGAAGAAGAGTACGATGACAACTATGTGCCCCCTGAATACGGTGATGCTCTTGAACATCAAGAGGAACTAGACGATGTGCACGATGATGCCGCAACGGGCTAAGCCGCTGAAGATCAAGAGGAACCAGACGATGTGCCCAATGATGATGATCTCCGCCGGGTCATTGTCGATGCAAGGATGCAATGCGAAAGTCAAAAGGAGAAGCTGAAGTTCGATCGCATGTTAGAGGACCACAAAAAAGGGTTGTTCCCCAATTGTGAATATGGCAACACAAAGCTCGGTACCGTACTGGAATTGCTGCAGTGGAAGGCAGAGAATGTTGTGCTTGACAAAGGATTTGAGAAGCTACTCAAAATATTGAAGAAGAAGCTTCCAAAGGATAACGAATTGCCCGACAGTACATATGCAAAGCAAAGAAGGTCGTATGCCCTCTAGGATTGGAGATGCGAAGATACATGCATGCCCTAATGATCAAGATCCTCTGTCAAGGTATGCATAAGGATCTGAACGCATGCCCGGTATGTGGTGCATTACGGTATAAGATCGACGAGATGACCTCGTGATGTTGACGGCGAGCCCCTGTGAAGAGGGTTCTGCGAAGGTGATGTGGTATGCTCCTATAATACCACGGTTGAAACGTCTGCTCGTAAACGGAGAGCATGCCAAGTTGATGCGATGGCACAAAGGAGGACCGTAAGAAAGACGGGAAGTTGAGAGCACCACGACGGGTCGCAAGTGGAGAAAAATCGAGAGAAAGTACCGGGATGAGTTTGCAAGTGACCCAAGGAACGTATGGTTTGCTTTAAGCGCGGATGGCATTAATCCTTTCAGGAGCAGAGCAGCAATCACAACACCTGGCCCGTGACTCTATGTATGTATAACCTTCCTCCTTGGATGTCCATGAAGCGGAAGTTCATTATGATGCTAGTTCTCATCCAAGGCCCTAAGCAACCCGACAACGACATTGATGTGTACCTAAGGCCATTAGTTGAAGAACTTTTACAGCTGTGGAATGGAAACGGTGTACGTACGTGGGATGAGCACAAACAGGAGGAATTTGACCTAAAGGCGTTGCTGCTCGTGACCATCAACGATTGGCCCGCTCTCAGTAACCTTTCAGGACAGACAAACAAGGGATACCACGCATGCACGCACTGTTTACTTGACACCGATAGTATATACATGGGAAGCTGCGGGAAGAATGTGTATCTGGGCCATCGTCGATTTCTTCCGACCAACCATCAATGTCAAAAGAAAGGCAAGCATTTCAAAGGCGAGGCAGATCACCGGAAGAAGCCCGCCATGCGTACCGTTGATCACGTACTTGCTATGGTCAATGATTTACACGTAATCTTTGGAAAGGGTCCCATGACTAGCTATTCCGAGTGACGCCGGGGACACGCACCCATGTGGAAGAAGAAATCTATATTTGGGACCCGATACGTCTCCAACGTATCTATAATTATTGATTGCTCCATGCTACTTTATCTACTGTTTTAGGCAATATTGGGCTTTATTATCCACTTTATATTATTTTTGGGACTAACCTATTAACCGGAGGCCCAGCCCAGATTTGCTGCTGTATGCCTATTTCAGTGTTTCGAGGAAAAGGAATATCAGACGGAGTCAAAACGAATGAAATCAACTGGAGAAGTTATTTTTGGAAGGAAACCAACCTGATGGGCTTGGAGTGCATGCCAACGGAGCCCCGGACTGTCCACGAGGGTGGAGGGCGCGCCCCCCTACCTCGTGAGCAGCCCGGAGGTCCACCGACGTACCCCCTGCACCCATATATACCTACGTACCCTAAAACTTCTAGAACAGAAGATAGATCGAGTTCCGCCACCGCAAGCCTCTCAGAGCCACCAAAACCAATCGGGACCCTGTTCAAGACTGCCGAGGGGGATCCCATCACCGGTGGCCATCTTCATCATCCCGGCGCTATCCATGACGAAGAGGGAGTAGTTCACCCTCGGGGCTGAGGGTATGTACCAAGAGCTATGTGTTTGATCTCTCTCTCTCGTGTTCTCTCTCGTGTTCCTCTATGGCACGATCTTGATGTATCCCGAGCTTTGCTATTGTAGTTGGATCTTATGATGTTTCTCCCCCTCTACTCTCTTGTGATGAATTGAGTTTCCCCTTTTAAGTTATCTTATCGGATTGGGTCTTTTATGAACACTTGATGTATGTCTTGAGTGGGATAACCGTGGTGACAATGGGTTATTCTATTGATCCACTTGATGTATGTTTTGGTGATCAACTTGCGGGTTTCAGTGACACTTGGGAACCTATGCATAGGGGTTGGCACACGTTCTTGACTCTCCGTAGTAGCTTTGGGGCACTCTTTGAAGTACTTTTATGTTGGTTGGATGAATCTGAGATTGTGTGATGCATATCGTATAATCATGCCCACGGATACTTGAGGTGACAATGGAGTATCTAGGTGAGATTAGGATTTTGGTTGATTTGTATCTTGAGGTGTTATTCTAGTACGAACTCTTTTATAGATTGATCCGAAAGAATAGCTTTGTGGTGGTTTCGTACCCGACCATAATCTCTACGTTTTTTCTCCGCTATTAGTGGCTTTGGAGTGACTCTTTGTTGCATGTTGAGGGCTTTTCATATGTTCTATCTATGTTATTATTGTTGAGAGAACTTACACTAGTTAAAGTAGAACCCTAGGCCTTGTTTCCTATCATTGCAGTACCGTTTACGCTCACTTTTACCACTTGTTACCCTGCTGTTTTTATTATTTCAGATGACAAAAACCTTTATCTACTATCTATTTTGCACTTGTATCACCATCTCTTCGCCGAACTAGTGCACCTATACAATTTACCATTGTATTGGGTGTGTTGGGGACACAAGAGACTCTTTTGTTATTTGGTTGCAGGGTTGCTCGAGAGAGACCATCTTCATCCTACGCCTCCTACAGATTGATAAACCTTAGGTCATCCACTTGAGGGAAATTTGCTACTGTCCTACAAACCTGTGCACTTGCACGCCCAACGTCTATAGGAAGAAGGTTGTGTAGTAGACATCAAGCTCATTTCTGGCGCCGTTGCCGGGGAGGTTAGCGCTTGAAGGTATATCTTTAGATCTTGCACTCGAATCTTTTTGTTTCTTGTTTTAGCACTAGTCTAGTTTATAAAAGAAAACTACAAAAAAATGGAGTTAAGTTTGTGTCAAATGCTTCACCTTTTTAATATCTTTCGTGAGTATGATGGGAAGGAAAATTGTGCTCAAGTGCTAGAAGAAGAAATCTATAGAATGTTTGGCACTAAATCTTTGAATGATGAGCATGATTGTAATGTTGTTACTATGAATTCCTTGAATATCCATGATGCTAATGATATGCAAAGCCACAAGCTTGGGGAAGCTATGTTTGATGAAGATGATATTTTTTGTCCCCCAAGCTATGATGAGCAAATTTATTATGATGAAAGCATGCCTCCTATCTATGATGATTATTGTGACAATACGTATGCCATAAAGAAGAAGTTTGCTTATGAGGAGAGTATTAAAAATTCTATGCTTGTAGATCATGAAAAGAATGTTTTAGGTGCTGGTTATATTGTTGAATTCATTCATGATGCTACTGAAAATTATTATGAGGGAGGAACATATGCTTGTTGGAATTGCAATAATATCAAGTTTCCTCTCTATGTGCTTAAAGTTTTGAAATTATGCTTGTTTTACCTTCCTATGCAAGTTGATTCTTGTTCCCATAAGTTGTTTGCTCACAAAATCCCTATGCATAGGAAGTGGGTTAGACTTAAATTTGCTAGTCATATTCTTCATGATGCTCTATTTATGTTTCAATTCTTATCTTTTTGTGAGCATCATTGAAATCATCATGCCTAGCTAGGGGCGTTAAACGATAGCGCTTGTTGGGAGGCAACCCAATTTTATTTTAGTTTCTTGCTTTTTGGTTCTGTTTAGGAATAAATAATCCATCTATCTTCTGTTTAGATGTGTTTTTATGTTTTAATTAGTGTTTGTGCCAAGTAGAACCTTTGGGAAGACTTGGGTGAAGTTTATGTGATCTTGCTGTGAAAAACAGAAACTTTAGCGCTCACGAGATTAGCTGCCATTTTTTACTGGAGAGTGATTTTAGGTTGATTCTTTTTGCAGATGATTAATCGACAAATTTCTCAGGTCCAGCAATGTATTTCATAATTTTTGGGGTTCCATAAGTATATGTTTAATACAGATTACTACAGACTGTTCTGTTTTTGACAGATTCTGTTTTCTATGTGTTGTTTGCTTGTTTTGATGAATCTATGAGTAGTATCGAAGGGTATGAACCATAGAGATGTTAGAATACAGTATATATTACACCATTATGAATTTAGAATGAGTTCATTACAGTACCAAAGTGGTGGTTTTATTTTCTTATACTAACGGAGCTTACGAGTTTTGTTTTGAGTTTTGTGTGGTTGAAGTTTTCAAGTTTTGGGTAAGGATTCGATGGACTATGGAATAAGGAGTGGCAAGAGCCTAAGCTTGGGGATTCCCAATGCACCCCAAGGTAATATTCAAGGACAACCAAGCAACTAAGCTTGGGGATGCCCCGGAAGGCATCCCTCTTTAAATCTTCGCTTCATCGGTAACTTTACTTGGAGCTATATTTTTATTCACCACATGATATGTGTTTTGCTTGGAGCGTCATTTTAATTTTGTTAGTGTTTGCTTTCTGTTAGTTAGAATAATGTTTTGCATCTTTAGTTTCAATAAAAAAGTCAAGGATAGCCTTTGCCATGCTTATTTTGCTAGTTTGCATGTTGCTGTTTGAAAACAGAAAGTTTACCGCTGTTGCAAAACTTTCCTAGAAAAGTCAGAGAATGGTCTAACGTTGAATCTTTTTGAATATTGAGCTCTGATAAATTTATTAAATTGGGAATTTTAGTTAATAATTTTTGGAGTCAGGGAAGTATTGATACTCTTGCATTCTTTACAGACTTTACTGTTCTGGCAGATTGCTGTTATGTTTGCATTGTTTGCATATGTTTGTTTGTTTAATGATTCTATTTGAGGATAGGAGTATTAAATATGCAGAGGTATTTAGTATTCAATGTTGAATAATAATTTTAATGATTTGTTACAGTAGAAAATGACAAGGTTTTGCATTGGTTTATACTAACCTATCTCACGAGTTCTTGTTGAGTTTGTTCTGAATGAAGCTTTTGATAAAAGAGAAACCATGATATGAGAGGAATTAAGGAGACACAAAAGTTCAAGATTGGGGATGCCCAAGGCACCCCAAGATAATATTTCAAGAAGTCTCAAGCATCTAAGCTTGGGGATGCCCCGGTAGGCATCCCACCTTTCTTCTTCAACAACTATCGGTTAGTATTGGTTGAGCCTAAGTTTTTGCTTCTTCACATGAGTTGTGCTATCCTTGCATTGTAGTTTCCTTTAGCTTTGCTTGCTGTTTGAATAAGTATCAAGATCTTAAATTCTTTAATGAGAGAGAGCCTTACACAAATTGGAATTTGCTAGAATACTCTATGTGCTTCACTTATATCTTTTGAGCTTGATAGTTTTGCTCATAGTGCTTCACTTATACCTTTTGAGCGTGATAATTTTTGTTCTAGTGCTTCACTTAGATATTTTAGAGCACGGTGGTGGATTTGTTTTAAAGAAACTTGATCTCTCATGCTTCACTTAGATTATTTTGAGAGTTGTTAATAGCATGGTAATTTCCTTAATGTTAATATACTTGGTGTTCAAGATATGTGAAACTTTCTTATGAGTGTGTTGAATACTAAGAAAAGTTTGATGCTTGATAATTGTTTTGAGGTATGAAGGTGATAATATTAGAGTCATGCTAGTTGAGTAGTTGTGAATTTAAAGAATACTTGTGTTGAAGTTTGTGATTCCCGTAGCATGCACGTATGGTGAACCGTTATGTGATGAACTCGGAGCATGATTTATTTATTGATTGTCTTCCTTATGAGTGGCGGTCGGGGACGAGCGATGGACTTTTCCTACCAATCTATCCCCCTAGGAGCATGCGCGTAATACTTTGCTTTGATAACTTCTACATTTTTGCAATAAGTATATGAGTTCTTTATGACTAATGTTGACTCCATGGACTATACGCACTTTTTCCCATCCTTCCACCATTGCTAGCCTCTCTAATACCGTGCACTTTTCGCCGGTATCATACACCCACCATATACCTTCCTCAAAACAGCCACCATACCTACCTATCATGGCATTTCCATAGCCATTCCGAGATATATTGCCATGCAACTTTCCACCGTTCCACTTATTATGACACGCTCCATCATTGTCATATTGCTAGCATGATCATGTAGTCAACATCGTATTTGTGGCAAGGCCACCGTTCATAATTCTTTCATACATGTCACTCATGATTCATTGCATATCCCGGTACACCGCCGGAGGCATTCATACAGAGTCATACTTTGTTCTAAGTATCGAGTTGTAATTGTTGAGTTGTAAGAAAAATATAAGTGTGATGATCATCATTATTAGAGCATTGTCCCAAGTGAGGAAAGGATGATGGAGACTATGATTCCCCCACAAGTCGGGATGAGACTCCGGACGAAAAAAATAAAAGAGGCCAAAGAAGCCCAAATAAAAAGAAGAGGCCATAAAAAAAGAAG
Source organism: Aegilops bicornis (assembly GCA_021605145.1). NCBI lineage: Eukaryota > Viridiplantae > Streptophyta > Magnoliopsida > Poales > Poaceae > Aegilops > Aegilops bicornis. Next base: position 1,730,566 of record JAHIAL010000051.1, read on the forward strand.
AGAAAGGCCCAAAATAAAAAAAATAAAAAAATGAGAGAAAAAGAGAGAAGGGACAATGTTACTATCCTTTTACCACACTTGTGCTTCAAAGTAGCACCAAGATCTTCATGATAGAGAGTCTCTCATTTTGTCACTTTCATATACTAGTGGGAATTTTTCATTATAGAACTTGGCTTGTATATTCCAATGATGGGCTTCCTCAAATGCCCTAGGTCTTCGTGAGCAAGCGAGTTGGATGCACACCCACTTAGTTTCTTTTGTTGAGCTTTCATATACTTATAGCTCTAGTGCATCCGTTGCATGGCAATCCCTACTCACTCACATTGATATCTATTGATGGGCATCTCCATAGCCCGTTGATACGCCTAGTTTATGTGAGACTATCTTCCCTCTTTTGTCTTCTCCACAACCACCGCTCTATTCCACATATAGTGCTATATCCATGGCTCACGCCATGTATTTCGTGAAGATTGAAAAAGTTTTGAAAATGTTAAAGTATGAAACAATTGCTTGGCTTGTCATCAGGGTTGTGGATGATTTAAATACTTTGTGTGGGGAAGATGGAGCATAGCCAGACTATATGATTTTGTAGGGATAACATTCTTTGGCCATGCTATTTTGACAAGACATAATTGCTTTGTTAGTATGCTTGAAGTATTATTATTTTTATGTCAATATGAACTTTTGTCTTGAATCTTTCGGATCTGAATATTCATGCCACAATTAAGAAAATTTACATTGAAATTATGGCAAAGTATCACTCCGCATCAAAAATTCTTTTTTATCATTTACCTACCGAGGACGAGCAGGAATTAAGCTTAGATGCTTGATACGCCTCCAACGTATCTATAATTTTGATTGATCCATGCTACTTTATCTACTGTTTTAGGCAATATTGGGCTTTATTATCCACTTTATATTATTTTGGGACTAACCTATTAACCGGAGGCCCAGCCTGCATTTGTTGTTTTATGCCTATTTCAGTGTTTCGAGGAAAAGGAATATCAGACGGAGTCAAAACGGAACGAAATCAACTGGAGAAGTTAATTTTGGAAGGAAACCAACCTGATGGGCTTGGAGTGGACGCCAGGGGAGCCCCGGACTGTCCACGAGAGTGGAGGGCGCGCCCCTCCCCCTGGGTGCGCCCCCCTACCTCGTGAGCAGCCCGGAGGTCCACCGACGTTCCCCCTGCCCCCATATATACCTACGTACCCTAAAACTTCCAGAACAGAAGATAGATCGGGAGTTCCGCCGCCGCAAGCCTCTGTAGCCACCAAAAACCAATCGGGACCCTGCTCCAAAGACCACGGAGGGGATCCCATCACCGGTGGCCATCTTCATCATCCAGGCGCTATCCATGACGAGGAGGGAGTAGTTCACCCTCGTGGCTGAGGGTATGTACCAAGAGCTATGTGTTTGATCTCTCTCTCTCGTGTTCTCTCTCGTGTTCCTCTATGACACGATCTTGATGTATCCCGAGCTTTGCTATTGTAGTTGGATCTTATGATGTTTCTCCCCTCTACTCTCTTGTGATGAATTGAGTTTCCTTTGAAATTATCTTATCGGATTGAGTCTTTTATGAACACTTGATGTATGTCTTGCGTGGGATAACCGTGGTGACAATGGGTTATTCTATTGATCCACTTGATGTATGTTTTGGTGATCAACTTATGGGTTTCGTGACACTTGGGAACCTATGCATAGGGGTTGGCACACGTTCTTGACTCTCCGGTAGTAGCTTTGGGGCACTCTTTGAAGTCCTTTTATGTTGGTTGGATGAATCTGAGATTGTGTGATGCATATCGTATAATCATGCCCACGGATACTTGAGGTGACAATGGAGTATCTAGGTGACATTAGGGTTTTGGTTGATTTGTATCTTAAGGAGTTATTCTAGTACGAACTCTTTTATAGATTGATCCGAAAGAATAGCTTTGTGGTGGTTTCTGCATCTACCATAATCTCTACGTTTGTTCTCCGCTATTAGTGGCTTTGGAGTGACTCTTTGTTGCATGTTGAGGGCTTTTCATATGTTCTATCTATGTTATTATTGTTGAGAGAACTTACACTAGTGAAAGTATGAACCCTAGGCCTTGTTTCCTATCATTGCAATACCGTTTACGCTCACTTTTACCACTTGTTACCCTGCTGTTTTTATTATTTCAGATTACAAAAACCTTTATCTACTATCTATTTTGCACTTGTATCACCATCTCTTCATTGAACTAGTGCACCTATACAATTTACCATTGTATTGGGTGTGTTGGGGACACAAGAGACTCTTTGCCATTTGGTTGCAGGGTTGCTTGAGAGAGACCATCTTCATCCTACGCCTCCTACGGATTGATAAACCTTAGGTCATCCACTTGAGGGAAATTTGCTACTGTCCTACAAACCTGTGCCCTTGCAGGCCCAACAACATCTACAAGAAGAAGGTTGTGCAGTAGACATCAGGACCTACCCTACTGGAAAGACCTAGAGGTCTGCTCTTCGATCGACGTGATGCACGTGATGAAGAACCTTTGTGTGAACCTGCTAGGCTTCTTGGGCGTGTATGGGAAGACAAAAGATACAGCTGAGGCACGGGAGGACCTGCAATGTTTGCACGAAAAAGACGGCATGCCTCCAAAGCAGTATGAAGGTCCTGCCAGCTATGCTCTTACCAAAGAAGAGAAGGAAATCTTCTTTGAATGCCTGCTTAGTATGAAGGTCCCGACCGCTTCTCGTCGAATATAAAAGGAATAATAAATATGGCAGAGAAAAGTTTCGAACCTAAAGTCTCATGACTGCCACGTGATTATGACGCAACTGCTTCCGGTTGCATTGAGGGGGCTTCTACCGGAAAACGTCCGATTAGCCATTGTTAAGCTATGTGCATTCCTCAATGCAATCTCTCAGAAGGTAATCGAACCAGAAATCATAACAAGGCTAAGGAGTGATGTGGTGCAATGTCTTGTCAGTTTCGAGCTCGTGTTCCCACCATCCTTCTTCAATATCATGACGCACGTCCTAGTTCATCTAGTTGACGAGATTGTCATTCTGGGCCCCGTATTTCTACACAATATGTACCCCTTTGAGAGGTTCATGGGAGTCCTAAAGAAATATGTCCGTAACTGCTATAGGCCAGAAGGAAGCATCTCCATGGGCCATCAAACAGAGGATGTCATGGGGTTTTCTATTGACTTCATTCCTGACCTTAAGAAGATTGGTCTCCCTCGTTCGCGGTATGAGGGGAGGCTGACTGGAAAAAGGCACGCTTGGAAGGGACTCAATAATATGCAGGACGGATATTCTTGGTCTCAAGCACACTACACAGTTCTACGTAACTCTATCTTGGTGACCCTCAGATGTCGATGAACACAAGAATCTCAAGGCCCAAACACCCGAGCAAAGGCGACGACTCGGATTACATGTGAACACATCAGACTTTCAGCAGTTGGTTGGAAGCATCGTCTCGGAGGTGACAACACTGTTTGTGATGAGATGTACTTGTTGTCTGTGGGACCATCTTTGATTGTATTGATTTGGAAAGGATACGAGATAAATGGGAATACATTTTACACGATTGACCAAGATCAAAAGAGCACCAACCAAAACAGCGGTGTCCGCTTTGATGCAACAACCGAGAGGGGAAAGGACACATATTATGGTTACATAGTGGACATATGGGAACTTGACTACGGACTTGATTTTAAGGTCCCTTTGTTTAACTGCAAATGGGTCAATCTGCCAGGAGGCGGGGTACAGGTAGACCCATAGTACGGAATGACAACAGTGGATCTGAAAAATCTTGGGTACACTAACGAACCGTTCGTCCTAGCCAATGATGTGGCACAGGTTATCTATGTGAAGGACATGTCTACTGCATCGAGAAAGAGAAAAGATAAGGAAGCAAATACATCATACGATGAGCCAAAGCGCCACATAGTTCTTTTCAGAAAAAGGGACATCGTGGGAGTGGAGGGCAAGATGTATATGTCTCAAGATTATGAAAAGTTTCATGAAATTCCTCCTTCAAAGTCAAGGCTGAACCCAAAGATCCTCGATAAACGATGAAGATTATCCATGGTTACGGCGCAATAAGCAATGACACAAGCGAGGAAAAAGTGAAGACTTTCTCCCGCAACTATTATGATGATACCATGCCAACTTTGTAATGCATTTAGTATGATACCATTGTCCGCTTTTGTACATGCACATGCTATGTGGGTGAATTTATGATACCATGCCAACTTTCAACTTTTTCAGAGTTCATTTGAAATGCTTTAATGTCTTATGGTTCGGCCCTCGTAATAATTAAAATAGCAACAATAAGTATTTTGTTGTAACTAGAAACAAAATAAAATAAATATAGCAAGAAAGAAAACTAAAAAGTGTTTTCAAATTTAAAACTAATGGCACTAACAGAAAGTTTATAATTTTTCTAAAACTAAAAGCAAAAAGAATTAAAAAATAAAGCAAAAACAAAAGAAAATAAATAATGCAGAAAACAAAACAAAAAACTGGAAAATAATTAAAAATAGCAACAATAAGTATTTTGTTGTAAGTAGAAATAAAATAAAATAAATAAAGCAAGAAAGAAAACAAAAACAAAAAAATGTTTTCAAATTTGAAAACTAATGGCACTAATGTAAAAGTTTATAATTTTCCTAAAACTAAAAGCAAAAAGAATTAAAAAATAAAGTAAAAAACAAAAGAAAAAAAATAATGCAGAAAACAAAACAAAAAAAATCTGGACATAAAATAAAAATAGCAAAAATAAGTAAAACAAAAAAACAAAAAAATGCTCTCCCATCGGGCCTCCACGGCCTGAATACGACTAGAAACCCTACCATGGGCCAGGATTCAGGCCCGCGGTAGGCCCAGAAGGCTCATCAGTCAAAGCAGTAGCAAGTAGGCTCGCAAGCCTACGGTGGAGAGGAGCTCAAGAGGGGTGCGACAGTGGGGCTTATAAACCACTGCGCGCCCCTCTCAACTAGCGAGGTGGGACTAAACTTTGGCCCGGCAGGCAAAGACAGGGCCTTTGGTCCCGGTTGGTGGCACCAATCGACTAGCAGTGGGCATTGGTACCGGTTGGTGCCATTTAACCCTAATGCCCCCTTTAGTCCTTTTTCAAGAGCCCAAAGGGCGGAAGCGGCCTTTGGTCCCGGTTGGTGGCACCAACCGGGACTAAATGGTGCATTAGTCCCGGTTGGTGCCAACCGGGACTAAAGGCTTTGCTATATAAGCAGCACTTAGCAGTTTCCGGCCAAATCGCCCACTTCTCCCCAGATGCCCCTGCTCCTCCTCGTCGCCGCCGCCGACGCCCTGCTCCACCACATCGCCGCCATCGCCACCGACGCCGTCAGCTACTGCCTTGGCCGCCGCCGCCCCTGTGAGCACAGCTGCTCCGCCTCCCCTCCGTCTCACGCCCTACATCATGCCGCCGACCTCTGCCGCACCGCCTGCCAGCACGGCCGCCACACGCCGCCACTGTCCCACACGCCTGCCCTGCATTTTCCTCCATAGCAATTTCCATAGCATTTTTTTGCATTTTTTTGTGTATATGTTTTTGTATGTGTATATATGTGTACATGTTCATAGTATTTTTTTTTCATAAGTGTATTTTTTTTGTTCATTGCATTTTTTCATATATATAATGTATATATGTATGTGGTAGCTATATATATGATGAATGGATGTGGCTATATATGTATGTATGAATATAATGTTCATAGCATTTTTTTGTTTATATATGTTTTTTCATATATGTATTAATTTTTTATTTAGGTTGTTAGTAGATATCGATTTTAGGTTAGTGCATTTTAGGTTAGTGTAGAGGAGAAAGTAAAATAAGGAAAAGGAAGAAAAGAGGAAGAAGGAAGAAGAAGAAGAAGAAAAAGAATGAGAGGAAAAAGGAAAATAAGAAGAGGAAGAAAGGAGAAGAAGAGGAGAGGAAGAAGAGGAGAAAAAATAAGAAGAGGAAAAAGAAGAAAAGAAGAGGAGAAGAAGAAGGAATAGAGGAGAAGAAGAAATAGAAAAAAATTCTATTTTTTCTTCTTCTCCTCTATTCCTTTCTTCTTCTCCTCTTTTTTTTCTTCTTTTTTTTCTTCTTCTTCTTCCTTCTTCCTTCTTCCTCTTTTCTTCCTTTTCCTTAATTATTTTCCTTTCTCGAGGGAGAAGAAGAAAAAGAAGAGGAGAAGAAGAAAGAAAGGAATAGAGGAGAAAGAAGAAACTTCAACACGAGGGGGGGGTACCGATACCCCCTCCCCGATAATATTATTTTCCCATGTATATGTATGCCGCGTCGTTGTCGATATAACCCCCTCTAGATAACTTCGACATGAGGGGCAGTCGATATATATACCCCCTCTCGACCGTGATAACTTATACAACGGCAGCACCCCCCTCGGCCCTCTCGCTCGACCAAAACTCTCGAGGACACCCAAACCCTAGAGAGAAAAGCGATGTTGGTCTCCTACCCCCTCCGCCCGCGCCCCTACTCCGACAAATTAACTCTCTCGAGGCCACCCAAATTTACCAAGTTAAAAGAGCGTTGTCGCCGAGGCCACCCCAAACCCTTGAAGCGTTGTGTCGAGGCGACCCCAAACCCTAGAGAAGCAGCAGCGTCGAGGCCACTAACATGATTCCTTATTGTGATTAGCTAGCTAGTTCTACCTTTGCCACTAATATATGTATATCCGTCTGTACCATGTTTGAATAACAATTGACATGTTGTAAATATTTGCAGAAACTATGGAGCACTCCCGAGACGAAGCAAATGTGGTTTATGTTGGGGGACATAATCGCACAAGGAAGTGATGAAGTTGCGTCATTTCTCAATGACACCGATGGTCAGGAAGGACTGGGTGAAGAAGAGGGCTATGTTCATGATGGCTTCAGCCCATTAATGCCGGTACAAGAAGAGGGGTATGTTCATGATGGCTCCGGTGACACAATGGAGGTACAAGAAGGAGACCGTCTTGATCGCTCCGGTGACCGAACCGAGTCCGGCCAGGTATATATATATTAGTTAAGCCCATGCTGACTAGTTAATTGATGCATCCATTGTTTTGGTATATTTACACATATTAATTACTCTCATCTTTCTTCCTTTTCATTTCTAGCCCTCCGGATCGAGCACAACTTCGGTAAGGAGACCAGGCCCAAAGAAAAAGTTGAGCTCGGATGAAAGGTTTGAGATCAGAGAAATCGCGCCCGACGGCGAACCGATTGAACCCATCCGGACAAAGAACGATTTTACGCTTTCGGTCAAGGGCTTCTTGTTAGGGACAAGATCCCGATCAGCATCCAAGAATGGTATAAGCCTAAGGAGGAAGACCACGAGGTGTCTTATGTCAATGATATGCGTAAAGAAGATCTTTGGACTCAGCTGAAGGCAAATTTCACCCTACCGCCAGAGGAGGATCCGGAGAAGCCAGCTAAAGAGCAATTAATCAAGTCTTGTGCTCTTAAGAAGATGGCAACCCTATTCAGGAGGTGGAGGAAAGAGCTGAACAAGTTTGTCGACAAAAAAAGACACCAGAATTCATCGGCAAATATGAGAAGATCAAAGATCACTGGCCCGCATTTGTGGCCCACAAGACATCGGAGAAGAGTAAGAGGATGTCGGCGACAAACAAGCAAAATGCTGCAAAGAAGAAGCTTCACCATCGCGACGGGTCAGGTGGCTACCTCAAAGCCCGGCCTAAGTGGTCCAAGGCTGAGAATGATCTGCTTGAAAAAGGGATCGAACCAGAGACAATGTACTGGTCAGACCGTTGCCGGACTTGGTTCTTCGGGGCTGGCGGAACCTTGGACCCTGTATCAGGGAAGTGCCATTGGACGGACGAGCAACTGGAAATACCAGTCAAGAACCTTCGACACTATATCAATGCAGCGCAGCGAGGGACGTTCGTTCCAGATAGGGAGAAGGACGAGCTCACAATGGCCCTCGGGAATCCTGAGCACCCTGGACGGACACGAGGCACGCCAGCTACATTCCGTGGAAGGTTGGTTTTCCGGGACGCAGGGGTTACAAAACCCACGAGAGGAGGAAGAAACCGGAGCAGGGCCAACCGCAGCGCCGCACGAAAAGGGTAATGGGGCTAGAAGAACGAGAAGCGCAGATCGCAGCAAACGACCCGTCGAAGCTTCCCCGGTTACCCCGCCATCTTAGCGGAGAAGCAGCGTGGCTTCCACCGAGCTGCTTCACCGGAGCATGTCTTGACGGCCTCGCCAGCTATCCCGTAGATGCTATCACGGAGTCTCAAAATTGCCACATTATGAAGCGATGGATGAATTTGAAGGTCAAGGCGGTTGTTGGCTCTGTTTATCCTACTGGACCCGGCGCAACTTATCACTACCGGCCGATTCCAGAAGGATATGCTTGGGCGATGGTGGATGAAATAATGGAGGGATTTGAGGACCTCCTGCTTGACCACCCTACCGGTGAAGGGGAGACTAGGCTGGGTTCTGCTCTGAAGACTCCATGCCTATGGCGGAAGGAGCTCGTCAACCTTCCGAACTGGACGCCGCCGCCTCCTCCTCCTCCTCCGGCGAGTGACAATCAGGGCACGCGTGGCGGCACTCCGCCTCCTTCTCCGGTGCGTGGCGCCACTCCGCCTCCTTCTCCGGTGCGTGGCGGCACTCCGCCTCCTTCTCCGCCTGCGCTGGCTCTCCCGAGCAGCCAGCAGCCTCCTCCTTCTCCGCCTCGCCAGCAAGGGCGGAAGAGACTCGCCGCCGCCCCGGCTGCTCCGGCGCATCGTAGTCCTTCTCCTCCGCCTCGTAAGCAAGAACGAAAGAAGACAGACGCCACAGCCGCTCCGTCTGCTCCGGCGTCTAGCAGCACAACCAGAGGCGGGAGGCAATACAGATACGGTCCACCTCTCAAGCCTCTTGAGAAGTTACCGTACGAGAGGATCGAGGAGGGAAACGATACGATCGTGCGGACCCACCTGAAGGAGTTCTTTGAAGGGGTGAAAGCAAAGAGACATCCACCTCCGGAGGAGACGGTAGATCCGGTGAAAGCAAAGCGCACTCGATGCCCCGAGGAAACCGCAAAGTCTCCGCCGAGAACCAACTATGAGCGACATTCGAGCAGACATATCTCCAAGCGGAGTGGTCGGGAAATCTTGTCGGACATCAAAGGTCAAGAGAACGAGCAGCTGCGAAAAATTGACCAGCTCGGCGAACAAGCAAACCAATCGTGCCCCCGCTCAATGTGTCTAGCGGCAACATCGCCGCTAATGCTCCGGATGGTGGCGGTTATGGCAATCTACAATATTACCGCCTGACGCATCAACTTCCGATTTCATGGAGGTGGACGAACACAGATACTGAGTACGGGAAGCCTCTCGTCAAAGATGAAAAATCTCTAACAACGATGATGCGAAGATTCCATAATTGGTACATGAAAACCCGCAGAGAGTCTGGGGGGACGAATAGTTTGTATCTGAACATTAAAGAGGAGCATGACCTCGTTTCAAGTGATCTGTTGTGTGTTCCATTTGAGGAGTTCTTCGCGTTCTTCAATCAAAAGGCCCTCGATAAATTAACGGCCTTTTGCTACTGCCTGTAAGTACTATTTCTGTCATTAAGTCTCTATATATAGCTCGGCTCTTTCATTGCATGTATTTATAATTAATTATCCTCAATATATTATGCAGATTGAAGATCGTCGAGTGCAAAAAACAAGAAATTTATGATATTGGGTTCATTAACACAAATATCATAGATGAATTTCTGGTTAAAAAGCACGCCAAAGAGGCCGAGGACAACTTGCTACAATCGTTGATCAAAAATAAAACAAAGATACCATACTCTTTCCTTACAACGGCAAGTGAGTGTTACTGCCGTGTGCATATTCGGTTTCCCTTATTACTCGGCGAGGTTATAGTAATGTAATTGATGAGTTATGCATGCGTGCGCAGTACCACTATGTTCTTCCGGAGATTAAGCTTGAGCGGGACTAGTAACCGTCTTAGACTCGAGACTAAAAGATCCCGAAACCTATGCGGACATGACTGAATTGCTCAACAAGTAAGTTCAATCGATCATTATCGCACCATACCGGCAACTTTTTGTTCATTTCCTGATATCTCAAGTAATAATAATTATTTTCTTTGTCTTGTAGGGTGAGGGAGTCCCGGACTAGGGGGTGTCCGGATAGCCAGACTATGGTCACGGTCGGACTCCAAGACTATGAAGATACAAGATTGAAGACTTCGTCCGTGTCCGGATGGGACTTTCCTTGGCGTGGAAGGCAAGCCTTGCGATACGGATATGTAGATCTCCTACCATTGTAACCGACTGTGTAACCCTAACCTATCCGGTGTCTATATAAACCGGAGGGTTTTAGTCAGAGGACGTAACAACAATCATACCATAGGCTGGCTTCTAGGGTTTAGCCTCCTTGATCTCGTGGTAGATCTACTATTGTACTACCCATATCATCAATATTAATCAAGCAGAGTAGGGTATTACCTCCATCGAGAGGGCCCGAACTCAGGTAAAAACATTGTGTCCCTTGTCTCCTGTTACCATCCGCCTAGACGCACAGTTCGGGACCCCCTACCCGAGATCCGCCGGTTTTGACACCGACATTGGTGCTTTCATTGAGAGTTCCTCCGTGCCGTCACCGTCAGGTAGGATGCGTCGCCTCGTCTTTAAAGACGATACCATCGCCAAAGAAGCCTTGGCCACTGGTCAGACTCTTCAGCTAGGCGGTTTTCTCATGACCGCTAGTTCAGCCGCCGCGCTGACGATGACCTCTCGAGTCACCGAAACCAATCTCCATGTTAGTTCGGAACTTGCTGAACAGTTAGATCCGATCGAGCTCTCCTCCATAAACGAGCTCTTGGATCGCGTCGCCGCCCTGGGAGTTGCCACGGATTACGACAGGATCGGGCCTAAAACCGATCTGAGAGAGATCAACTCTCCCCAGGCTACCCATCACGTTGCTGTGATGGAGGAGCAATGCGGCGATTCTTCTTCTACCTTAAGGACTAGTTACGTCCGGATTCCCGATTCCTCCATGCCGGATTCCTGCGGAGGGACGGATGTCGATCAAGCCACGAACCTAAAAGTCGGTGGCGGGCGAGACTCATTGGATTGCACTCAAAAATCCAAATTTCCGAGTTCGAAACTTCTCGCCCTTGAGTCCTGAATTGGGCGGGGTTCGGATTTAGTGCCACCCGCCCACCCAAACATTGGCGATCTCTCTCGAATTCGGCAAGAGCCTGCTGAAACAAAGACATCATTCTTTGGGCGATTCCTCCGGTTATGAACAGGATAAAGGAATTTGCTGAGAGGAGGACGTAATCCAAATTTTTGCAATAATTGCACGGACAAGGGAATCCTAACGCCATAAGTCGTCAGCGAAATTACACGCTTTGCTGACTTGGTGACCATAGTACAAAAGTACTGTCGATGGAGAGCGCTGGAAAGCCGAAAGTAACTTTTGGGATAATCCGCCCGAATACATCCCTAGTCCGAAACAAAAGGGTGCATCATTATCAAGCACCTGGGTTGAATACCAAAAAACCAAAACCCCCTAAAGGGTACGGAACCGTACTGGAGGGTTGGCTAAACGGACCCTGCAAAATTCATAGCACAGAGGGCGCCACTCCAACTCATAGCCTTCGAGCACGTTGGATACTACGGCAGGTGGCCAAAAGTGGAGAAGAGCTTCTAGCTTCGTAATCCCAGCCCAAAGAACACCGATGCAAGTGTTAATAGTCTTCAGACTTTCGCATCAAATAATATGCGAAAACGACAACTCCGCAACCTTGCCGAAGTCTACCAAGTAGCAACAATAAATCCATGGAGTGACATGGCCATTACCTTCAATGCCAGTGACGAACCTAAATTCCGAACTGCCCGGGCACCAGCCACATTGGTTCTCAGCCCGATAGTAGACGACTTTCGCCTTACTAAGGTACTCATGGATGGCGGCAGCGGACTAAACCTCATCTATGAGGAAACCCTCCGAAAGATGGAAATAGACTGGAACCGCATTGAGCGAAGCAGCACAACCTTTAGAGGAATAATCCCCGGGAAGCATGCCGCAGGGAAAAATCACGCTGGATGTAGTGTTCGGCTCCACGGACAATTACAGGTCGAGGAGGTCACATTTCAAGTGGCCCTGCTCAACAGCGGATATCATGCTCTACTAGGACGAGAGGCATTCACAATTTTTCAAGCTATACCCCATTATGGGTACATGAAGCTTAAAATGCCCGGTCCAAACGGAATCATCACTCTCGCTAGTGATGCGAGCATAGCACGCCGCGTCGAAAATAAGACAGCCACACTAGCCCTCGAGGCACTATCCGAAGCCCTAGCGGCCGAGGAACTCACCGCGATGCGCTCCACGGTGAACAGGGACGATGTGATACTTGATAAAAGATCCAAGTCCACCTCTTTTAAACCAGCGGATGAAATAGTCAAATTCCAAGTCCACCCAACGGACCCTTCAAAGACGGCCTCCATCGGGGCACAATTAAACCCTGATGTAGACGCCGCACTACGAGAATTTCTACAAGAAAACTGGGACATCTTCGCCTGGCACCCTTCAGATATGCCAGGAATCCCACGTCAGCTGGCCGAGCACAGCCTAAATATCCTAAAAGGATTCAAGCCAGTCAAACAAAGCTCTTGGCGCTTTCCGAACCCAAGAGACAGGCCATGGGAGAGGAGCTAGCCAAACTTTTGGAGGCCGGATTCATCAGAGATATAAAACATCCGGACTGGCTAGCGAACCTGGTGATGGTACCAAAGAAGGATAAATCCTGGTGCCTATGTGTTGATTTCAAAGACCTTAATAAGGATTGCCCAAAGGATCCCTTCCCCCTCCCGCGAATTGATCAAATCATTGACGCCACAGCAGGACACGACTCATTGTGCTTCCTCGACGCTGCACTCGCTACCACCAAATCAAGATGGCGGAGCCAGACCAAGCTGCAATAGCATTCATCACTCCATACGGCCCGTTCTGCTTCAACACAATTCCCTTTGGGCTCGAAAACGCCGGCGCAACATATCAGCGCATGATTCAGACATGTCTGGGCAACCAGATCGGCAAAATGGTGGAAGCATATGTAGATGACGTGGTCGTCAAAACCAAGCACGTCGAAACTCTAGTAGACGACTTGAGGCTCACATTCGACAATCTTCGAAAATATGACATTAAGCTCAATCCGGAAAAATGCGTCTTCGGCGTTCCAGCCGGAAAGCTCCTGGGCTTCATTGTGTCCGGTAGAGGAACTGAAGCAAACCCAGCCAAGATTCGAGCTGTCACAATTGGATATTCCAAAAGACCTCAAACAAATACAAAAATTGACGGGATGTGTAGCGGCTCTAAGCCGCTTTATCTCCCGTTTAGGAGAAAAGGCATTACCTCTTAACCGCCTCCTCCGCCGCACCGAACACTTCGAGTGGACGGATGCCGCCACGGCCGGACTCGAAGAAATAAAGGCCATTTTGGCAAAAAATCCGGTCTGGCAGCGCCCAGCGTATGCGAACCAATGCTATTATATATCGCCGCAACACATCAAGTTGTCACAAGCGGTGCTCGTTGTCGAACGAGAAACGGACGGACACCGGTTCCCTGTTCAAAAACCGGTTTATTATGTGTCCACTGTCCTAACTCCATGGAAGTCCGGAAGCTGCGACACTATGCGGTGTTCAAAAGATAGCATATGCGGTGTTCATGGCATCCCGGAAGCTGCGACACTACTTTCAAGAGTGTTCGATAACGGTAGCCTCTGAAGTACCTCTTAACGACATTATAAACAACCACGACGCCGACGGGCCGGATTGCTAAATGGGCCATAGAGCTCCTTCCATTCGACATAACTTATAAGCCACGGCGAGCTATTAAGTCGCAGGTTTTGGCCGACTTCGTGGCCGAATGGACTGAAGCCGAACTCCCTAAAGAGTACGGCGCATACTCCAATTGGATCATGCACTTTGACGGCTCCAAAATGTTGGCTGGCCTGGGAGCTGGCGTCGTCCTGACGTCCCCAACCGGGGACACAGTCCAATACGTCCTTCAGATAATGTATACGGACTCCAACAACGCAGCCGAATATGAGGCCCTTCTGCACGGCCTCCGGATGGCAGTCTCCATGGGCATTCAACGCCTAGAGGTGCGCGGGGATTCAAACCTCGCAATATCTCAAATAAACGGAGACTTTGACGCCAAAGATCCGAAAATGGCAGCATACCGCAATGCGGTCCTAAAAATGTCAGCACGGTTCGAAGGGCTCGAATTTCATCACATAGCCCGGGATAACAACCAGGTGGCGGATATATTGGCACACATCGGTGCAAAATGCGATGCCGTCCCACCCAATATCTTTTTGGAACGTCTGATCAAGCCATCCTTACTATGGGAAGGGTAGTCAGTCAAAAACAATCCGGACACGACCGCAACTCCTGACGCCGAACACTCTGACACAACCGGAGGCTCCGCCCCCGAGATAACACCCTCTGCTCACGAAATAATGGCGGTAATCGCCCCGTGGACGGAACCATTCCTAGCCTACCAAACTAGGCAGGAACTCCCCGAAGACCAAAATGAGGCTCGCTGCATAGTACGGCGCTCTAAAGCCTATAAAGTCCATGAGGGAGAGCTTTATAAGAAAAGCACAACAGGAGTCCTTCAAAGGTGTATCTCCGAAGAGGAAGGGTGAAACCTCCTGTCTGAAATTCATGCCGGACTGGGTGGGCACCACGCTGCAGTCCGGGCCCTTGTAGGCAAGGCCTTCCGTACAGGATTTTATTGGCCGACGGCACGGGCAGATGCGCAGGACTTAGTCCAACGATGCGTCGGTTGCCAGCTTTTTGCTAACCAAAGCCACATGCCACCCACCGCCCTTAAAACTATACCCATCACCTGGCCGTTTGCGGTGCAGGGGCTTGACATGGTTGGACCCCTCAAGGGAGGAACCCACAAGCAAAAATACCTATTGGTCATGGTGGACAAATTCACCAAATGGATAGAGGTCAAACCAGTTAAAACGGCCGAATCCGGACCAGTGATAGACTTCATATCATGGGTAGTGCACCATTACGGTGTCCCCCACAGTATCATCACTGACAATGGCACCAATTTCACGGCCGATGAGGTCAAATCATGGTGCAAAAACATGGGCATCAAGCTTGATTACGCCTCAGTCTATCACCCTCAAACCAACGGCCAAGTCGAGCGAGCAAGCGGTCTAATCATGAGCGGCATTAAACCCGGACTAGTGTGGTCCCTCAAGGAATCTAACACGCCTTTGGGTCGAGGAGCTCGACTCCGTACTGGGGCTGCGGACCACGCCGAATCGTACTACGGATTCACACCATTCTTCATGGTGTACGGCGCAGAGGCAGTCTTGCCCTGCGACATATACATGACTCACCTCGCGTACGCATGTATGAAGAAAGAGAAGCCGAGCTCGATCGGCAGGACAGTTTGGACGCATTCGAGGAGGAGCGCGACCTGGCAAAAGCTCGTTCCGCATTCTATCAACAGCAGGCTCAAAGATATCAAAGCAGGGAAATGCGTGCCAAAGCTTATAACGTTGTTAACTAGTTCTATGCCTGCCGGACAAGAAAAAGGACAAACTCAAGCCCAAATGGAAGGTCCCTTCATCATCGACCAGGTCCCGACCGGTGGAGCATACCGTCTGCAACGCATCGGATAACCGACTCGAGCCGAACCCATGGAACGCAGCCCGTCTCACGAAGATTCTACGCTAAGTGCCGGACTCCAAGTTCGTCTCCTTCCTCCGTCCGCATTCTTTATTTTTGCTTTTTGCTGTCTTTTATTTCTCTCCTTCCTCCTTCTTCTTCTTGTAGCCTTTAGAGGCTCGTTTGCGCTTTTTTCGCACACACTTGACGCGCTATCCGCGCTCATTATACCTGGGGTTTCTTTAACAGAAGCTTATTTATACGGGCTTCATGCCCAGCACATGTGTTAAACTTCCGCATGTACCTTTTATTCACCATTATATGCATCGATATGACTTAAGTTTTGGCCAAGCTGGGTTGCCTGGCTCCTGTGCTTACCCCTACGTTCCCGATTGTTCGGCTAGGTGGTAAAGGAAGCACCTCTGCGATTATTCTTGCCGGGTCACTGGATGTGTACCTCAGACTGGGTGAAGCCGAAAGCTAAGCGTTCTTAAGGGAATATTCGGTCGATGAATTGAAAGATGATTTTAACTTTTTACCCATCTGCCCCCAGATGATTTTCTGCTTTCGTAGCAGCCTTGACATGCACTTTAGGGCATGCATCCCAGCGAAAAGAACCCTTAACGGAACTATTCTCCCTGTAAGATGTTTCTTACTACCCATGTAATATAACATAACTAGTTGCACTTGTCTGATACAGCAACAATGACCCCTACGCCTTGTCTCCATGCATACCACGGTTCTTATATAACCACGAAGGTATTCGGACACACTCCGGACTATTGGGTCCGGAGGTTGAAGCGAAAAGGTCCGCTACGACAAACGATCTACAATCCGGCTAGAAGACATTTCTTTCATGTCATATTTTTACATAGTCATGTCGACTCATTGTATTCCTCCTCAATGCCATCTAACAGGCTATCTAATTTACAATCTTGCTTTGGGAATACTTGGCGGCCAATTCTACTTGGCCATACACTAAGCTTACAGGGATCTCCATCCCATCCGGCCCCACAGGTCCGACCTCGGCCATGTGGTTTGGGTCAGCCTTCGTGTACCGCATCTTCACCATGGCCCAGGCCTCCCTGGCGCCTTGACGGCAGGCCGATATCTTCCATAGCCGGAAGCGCCGCCGTGCCCCTTGAAGCCGCTCCGCCAGCTCCCCAATGCCTTCGGGCAGGGAGATAGATGTCCACAAGGCTTGCCCGATGCCTTTCATCACCTGCCGGACTCGTTCGTGCAGCTGACGCAATTCGGGAAGGAGATCACCCGAAGAATTGGGCATCTCCTCCTTAGGACGACCTGTGAGCAAACCTACATACATGTTTATGTTAGTCGCCTTCCTCGCCGAACTCTTTCAAAGTTCGCTCAAGCACTTACTGAAAATGCCGCGGCAAGCCGCCGATTCTCCTTACGGAGTCGAGATAATTGGGCACGAACGTCCTTCAGTTCCTCACCCAGCTTGGTGTTGGCGTCTTGGAGGTTATTCTTCTCCTGCCGCACCCTCGTAAGCACGCTCTCGCCAGCCTTCAACTGGCGTAAGAGCTGCTGCTTGTCCGGATCTAGTCCGGCGCCATTTGCAATGTTTTTGTTAGCTTTACACACCCGCCGCACTTCCTAAATAATTTATCTTTTGAAGCGTATATTACCAGCGGGGGCCTCTGTAGCTCCCCCTGTAGCGGCTAGTGCGGCCTCAAGTTGGGCTTTGCACTCTTCAAGCTCCTGGGACAGTCGGGTATTCTTTTTGTAAGATCCTGCATAACAAATGATCCTTAAATCAGTTATTCTAACTATTTTAAGTCTCGGGGGCTACTGGCATATATAACTGTCAAATTTACTTACCCGTATGTCCTTCACATACTGCTCCGTGGCTCTGGTAGTCCATCTTGAGCGGCACGGAGGTGCGCATCTCCCGAACCAAAGGCATTTAAGGCCTCCTGGGAGAAACACGCGTCACGAAGAACTGTCCGGCGCTGTGGTTCAAGCGCTCTCCACCTCGGAGTTGGTGGCGGACAACCTGTCGGCATCCTCCGCTTCGGAGGAGCATCCGGCCTGCGTCTCGTGCTCGCCTCAGCCTCCGGACCCGGCTTTGAAGCCTGTCCGGTGAAGGTTCGATCCGCAACCTCTCCGGACTCGATCCGGTAGCGCTCTTTTTCCGAAAAGGGTATCGGCGTTAATGCGCCTTCCGAGGAATCAATCACAGGGAGTATGGTGACATGCCATACCGTTGCGGCGGAGTTTCGATCCGGACCGCACTTCTTTTTTAACTTCAAGGCCGCGCGCCCTTTGTTGGCCAGCCGCCGCGACTTCTGCCTCGAAGGTACCCCTGCGAAGCACCATTGGTATACGGTGATCGAAAATAAGCATGGATGGGTCGTTATCGGGGTTTTGGGATCTCGGTCTCATTTACTGTGAGGTCGGAAATATTCCGGTAATCAGCCGTAATGGCGACCAACGCGTTGTCGATGCTAAGTTGGTAGAATACCCCGTCGATCAACTCCACCTTTATATCCGGATCCTCTTCGGAGGTCGGATCGAGGACCGCTTCGGATCCTCGGGTTGTGAAGCGGGCTGTGTATCTTCTCCACAATCCGGCGCTCCTAACATAAAAACCATGAAATGAGATATTTAACTACGGGAACATGGATCGGACAGGTCACAAAGATGTTTTCTTTCCCAACCGAGGATTATTCAAGAAAATTCCTTGATGGGTTGAGACGGAGGAAATCCTCCTCCTCTCCTTTGTACATGGCAGATAAGATCTTCACCAGTTCGGTGACTGATCCTGGCCCTTTGCGGCCATGGCGGGTGGCATCTTCCTCCCCGTTGATGTCCCACATGGGGTGGCCCCTGTACTGGAGCGGCTGCACTCCTCTCATAATGCAGATTGCCATGACTCCTGTCATGGTCAATCCGGCATGAAACCGATAACCTTATTCGGCTCATCAAATAATGGACATCCGGTCATCTTCTCTCCGGGGCTCGAGGCGCCCGGCTTAGGCGCTTCTTCGGAGGAGCATTGCTGAACTCTGGAAGGCCGATCCGAACAGGATCCGCAGCGTGGGACGTCCTCCATATAAAACCATTCTGAAGGCCAGTCTTGGGACGCCTTCTTTGGGGTTCCGGATAGGTATCCAGTCCCGGCGATGCGCCATAGCTCGGCTCCGCCCACTTGATATATTGACCCCTCATGAGAACGGGGTACTAGGCAGAATATTCTCTTCCACATTCCGAAATGAGCTTCGATAGGCGGCTCATTTGCGCGGCAAGGGGGGTAATTGTGAAAATACCCTGGCTGTTCGCATTCATTCAAACACGTGGAATATGGCCATTATTGGGCGTAGAAGCCGAGGAGCGCAGCATTTATCAGAAGCCGGACACTATTCGACAAGTACATGATATTTGGAGAAGAACCCGCCTCGCAATGCCGAAGACAATCAACGCGCCGGACTCATCGTCATTGAAGCCTGGTTCGGGGGCTACTGAGGGAGTCCCGGACTAGGGGGTGTCTGGATAGCCGGACTATGGTCACGGTCGGACTCCAAGACTATGAAGATACAAGATTGAAGACTTCGTCCCGTGTCTGGATGGGACCTTCCTTGGCGTGGAAGGCAAGCTTGGCGATACGGATATGTAGATCTCCTACCATTGTAACCAACTCTGTGTAACCCTAATCTATCCGGTGTCTATATAAACCGGAGGGTTTTAGTCCGTAGGACAGAACAACAATCATACCATAGGCTAGCTTCTAGGGTTTAGCCTCCTTGATCTCGTGGTAGATCTACTCTTGTACTACCCATATCATCAATATTAATCAAGCGGGGTAGGGTATTACCTCCATCGAGAGGGCCCGAACCTGGGTAAAAACATTGTGTCCCTTGTCTCCTGTTACCATCCGCCTAGACGCACAGTTCGGGACCCCCTACCCGAGATCCGCCGGTTTTGACACCGACATAGGGTTTGGAAACAGTTCACCGCAGAAGCTCCGGGACTACCGAAGGAGCTGCGATATACATACCCGAAAGTAAGTACTACTGGCTAGCTAGTTGCGCGGATCTCCCGTTGATTCTATAGCTATACTTTCATCAATGCCATTTATAATGCTTCATTATCAGTTTGATTGACCTCTATTTCTCGTAAAGTACTTGTGGCAGGAACATGGGAATGATTTCTGTGGATACTACGTGTGCGAGTTCATCCACAACGCGACTTTAAAAAACAAGCGGGGCTACTCTAAAAGACAATTTGAAGTGCGTAAGCAATAATATTCACAATTTCATTTTATTACACCATCATTTATGTTGAGTTTCATTCATATATATGTATTAATTAACCCCCTTCTTCAAATTAGACGTGACAGATGCGGAATGAACTCCTAGAACCAGATCGCATGAAAGCAATTCAAGAGGAATTGGCGGGATTCTTTGTTGACCACGTCATCAATAAAGCCGGAGAATACCATGTGCAAGTTGATTTCAATTGCTAGGGGATTGTAATTAAGATATCTTACATATTGTACATGTATGTAGTCAGTAGCGTCGGATACATGATACGAAAACTTGTTGTTCGACCAATCTCTCGGAGAAGGAGAGGTCGATCGATCACTTCTCTCGGTATGCATGACGAACTTCTGTACTCAATGGTTCCCTTCATTTTCTTACTAGCTAGCGTGTCGAAGGCCTCTCTATGTATATAGTACGAATGGCGTCGACCAAGCACGGACATAAGAGAGGGCACTTCTCTATTAATTAGCTAGCTAACACAATATATGAAACACCTAAATTAACCCCCCAAAACCCCCAACCCCCCCTTTTCAAAAAAACAAAACCCCAGCCCTTTGGAATGTTGACGCGTGGATGCCTTTTGGTCCCGGTTGGTGCCACCAACCGAACCAAAACCCCTACTGGGCTTGGCGCACCGGCAACGTGGAGGACCATCTGTCCCGGTTCGTGTTTGAACCGGGACTAAAGGGGGAGATATTAGTAACGACCCATTAGTCCCGGTTCATGAACAGGGACTAAAGGCCCTTACGAACTGGGACAAATGCCCCCTTTTCTACTAGTGTAATGATACCAAGCCTAACTATCGATGGCATATTTTCTAATCTTTTTAATCTTCAACTGCATTTTTTCCATCTTGATCTTGTGATCATCGACGACATCGGCAACATGCAACTCCAATTCCATCTTTTTCCCCTCAATTCTTTTCAATTTTTTTTTCAAATACTCGTTTTCTTTTTCAACTAAATTTAACCTCTCGACAATAGGGTCGGTTGGAATTTCCGGTTCACATACCTCCTAGATAAAAATATCTATATCAACTTGATGGGCATAATTTTTCATAAACACGAAATGCAACAAATAGTTATAAAAGAGAATATACCACATCCGAATCATCTAAGCTATGGACCACAAGGAAGCTAACCATCTGAGCTATGCTCAGTTCACGCTACCGGTTTTTTATGGGTGTCGGTTTGGTTGATTCACCACTTTTACTTTGTGTCAAAAAGGAATACGCTGTTTAGACTGAACCTTCCTCCTGTTTCATGGACGTCTCCCATTTATTCTTCCCCACCTCCAATCTCTCCCATTTTCTCCACCCACACACGTTCCATCCTCCAATCTCTGCTGTTGTTTCAGTTTTAGTGAGTTTAACTATTAGTTTCTCTTCTTTTATCTCTTAGTGGTTAGAAGCGATCGGTAATAGTTTTAGGTGACATAAACTCGCTTTATCATGGCACTATGATTGGACCTAACTCCCTTATTTATTTCTGACTTGTGGTTAAGGTAAATTTGATGCTTTGGTTCAATAAGTCGTAAACAAAACCATGGCTTAATATCTTTTTGATCAAAAACTTAGAGCCATATAGAACGTTTAAATGATAACCAAAACACATTATATTTTTTATGGCATGAGATTATATAAGGATCTGTTGTAAGCCCTATTCGTTGGTTGTGGTGTCATTTGCGTGAAAAACATAAATCATGTTGAGCTCTTAGACCTCCAGAAAATGCCACGAGAAGGCCTAAAGCCGACTTTTGGAGGCGATCATCGGCGGATCTGGTAGCAGGATAACCAATCGAGGCTGGTGCGGCGACGGTGTCGACCTCGAGGTGGATTTTATGCCCTGCCCTCGCTTTCGTGGTGACGTGTGCTCTGGCATAGAAATGGGGGCATGTAGCTTTGTAGGAGCGTGGTGACTCCGGATTTGCAGGCTCTCGTCGTTGTTCAACAAGTCGGCGCAAGGGGCGGCGCAGTTATAATCTGGCTTATCTCCGGCGCGCTAGTCCTCGGGATAGAGGATGGTGACTTTCCGACGTCTTTAATCAGTGCACACAACCAAGGGTTTCCCTAGCTCCAGCAAGGAGCAGCAGCGATGGCGACGTGACCTCATCCGTTGTTGTTGGTGGGGCTAGATTGGTTCCCCTGGGTGCTATTTGTAATTTTCTATTTTCCTAGGGTTGCGTTGTACGACTGCTTATTTGCAATGTAACCTCAGTTCCTTCTCGCAAAAAAAAAGTTCACGTGGGGCGGACCATCTGCAGGCCTTGTGAGATAAATCCAAATGCTTCATATGATAGTTTGTACCCATTTCCACCCATCCTTTCATTTGGTCCAGGAGGGAAATGTAATGAAAAAAAAAAGTGGAGAAACGAATTTGAATTCTAATGTAATTATAGGGAAATGTAATAATACTTTCATTTAGTCCAGATTATTTTCATTTTGGGAATTATTTGGTCCAGCTCATTTTTTTGAGGCAGTTTGGTCCAGCTCATCATATGCAGCTTATACCTTTCATCTCTGCTCAAGACGGGCCCGTACTAGCCCAGAGATGGCCCACAAACAACTCCGAAAGAGTACAGAGCAGGCTGAGATAAACCAGCGCCGGCCTTGTTTGCTCCAAAGAAAACAAAACCAGCAATCTTGAAGTCATCAGTGCGGTTCTTGAGTTTCTCAAAAAAGAAAATCAGTGCGGTTCTTGTTGTTGTAGCCACCCACCCGGGCGGGACGAAGCCCGCAGCTGGCCTCCATTTGAAGGAACGCACCATGCATCTGCACCTCCACATGGCATGCGCTCTATCCCTCTCCCCCTCTCGTGCGTATGTGTCTCCAAATCCAGACCTACCAGGAAACACATCGTACGTGCAGTGGTTCCCGTCAGAAGAACTCAGCTGGTACCTGGTATGACTAGATTCCGCTCATTGTTTGATTTCTGAGATAGCAGGTTCCTTAATACTCCCTCCGTTCCTAAATATTTGTCTTTCTAGAGGTTTCAACAAGTGACTACATACGGAGCAAAATGAGTGAATCTAGGCTCTAAAAAATGTTTATATACATCCGTATGTGGTAGTCCATTTAAAATCTCTAAAAAGACAAATATTTAGGAATAGAGGGAGTATATGAGGACATATGTTTTTCTCAATGCATGATTATTGATTGCATATAAACAGAACTGTATGCTTATTTGTAGTTCTATCAAACTACATACCTCTTTTTGCATTTCTTGGCCGGCTCATCTTTCTAATGTTCCAGCCTTTATATGTCTTGTTATATTTTGCAGAGAGTTTGTCATCATGAACATCCCTGGAAAACTGCTTGTCGCCTCTGTCACCAAACACCTCGACGTGTCTACCATTCGAGGTTGGGCATACCTCCCAGATTGCCTCTTGCACTCAATCCTTGCTATGTTGTACTCCTCCCTTGACCCTGTCGCCTTTGCTGCCACCTGCCGCTCTTGGCGTGTTGCCTTCTTCACATACCCGTCCAAATCTGCACTCCGCACCTTATGCCCCCCTCTCCTCATCCAACAGAAGCTCGACATCCAAACTCCTACTATCAATGGTCCTCGCAATCGACATACATTTAACTTCATTGATCCATCCAACCCAAAGACCAACCGCCGCTGCCAGATTCGGGAAGAAATTTTGCTAGAGTTCCGGTATGCTGGTTCTTCCTATGGTCACCTCATCTTCTTCCACAACAAAGATTGTCTTGTTGTTGATGCGTTCAGTGGCGCAGAAGTTTCACCTCCACGTCTCCATAGTGTCACTGAGTTGTACTATTGTAGCACTCTCACTGCTCCACTTGCATCACCCAATTCACACCTCCTTGTTAGTGCTGAATCCTCCCTATTTGATTGGCAAGTTGGAAGTGACTCTTGGTCTGAACTCAAAATTTCCAATGTACGAATAAAGCAGATTGTGGAATTGAACGGACAATTTATCGCCATGGATGACCGTATGAAGATCTATAATTTGCAGTTGGCCCCGAAGCTTGTCCTGCAAGACCTACCAGCAGAGTGGTGCCACGGCAAGACCCCACGCATGTGTCTAAAACCATGGCTAGTGGTTTGCCGTGATATGCTTCTGATGGGTTGTTATGATCTCAGGTTTCCATTTCAGAGATCAGCCTTCTGTACACTCCATCGCCTGGACATGTCGATCAGTCCCGCAAAATGGATGGAGATGAAGAAGCTGAACAATTGGGCACTCTTCGTTGCTGCTGACACGAGAGACCCGCCTTTTTCTTGCATTAACCCAGAACGATGGGGAGGGAGAAGCAATTGTCTATATTACACTCAAGGCTCTCAGCCTTGGGGTGTACGCTGGTTGGGTAATGAGCCCGATCTTGCGAAGGATCCATCTACCGGTCGTGACCTTATGTTCACAAGAAATATGTTGCAGCAATTGCAGAGCCTCTGGGTCTACCCCAGCATGTTCTATTCTAATGGCCAGTGATCATTGTGCAACAACTCTTCGAGCTTCTTTTCAAAATCTTCCCCTCCCCTCCCCCATTTCAATATAAAGGTGAGATTCAACAACATGAGTAACTTTTCGCAGTAATTTTCTTCTTCGGTTTTAGTAAATGTGCTAACAAATATTTGGCGGTATGAGTGCTTTGAACTAATTAGGACTGGAGTACCCAAGCATCTGAAATTAGTTTACCAATCCATTTTTTTCACCCATCCTCATGTAATTGCTATTGCTTATCGAAGCTGGAAGCTTACAACTGACAAGGTTTGAGTGTTTTACTACTTTCTAACGATGTGAAGAGACTGTCCCTCCATTCGAAAGCGGGTTGGCAACAGAACCAACTTTGAATCATCAGGCACCATCTTTCGTTATAAACATTGTGGTTATAAATCAGTTTACTCGGGTTTAGAGAACTGAATCCCTGAAGGTATCAACTTTACTTGATGCAATGTTTTGTAATTAGAAATATTCCAAACTTTAATATTCGGCTCAACTTCTCTAAAGGTTCCTAAAAAAGAGAGTAGTTAAGTCAGTAACATGACCATTCTAATGGTTCAGCCATCAAAGAATGGATATAAAACATAGACAAACATGCATAACGAGCTTTCTAAAAGTGCTCATAATATATACTACAGATTGCTGCTAAGGGTAACAAAGAAAAGGCATTTGCTGAAATTGGTTATCTACGTGAACAGAAAAAATCACCAATTTAAGTGATGCGCTTTACAAATATCAAAATAAATTCAGAAGATAAACAATGCTTAATTAAATATTTCTGTGGAGAAATCAGGCAAGTATACATAAGCTAAGCATAATTATATAATGATATATGAGATAAAATGAAACCATGCTTCCTAGAATAGAGTTTAGGAGATGATCAGCATTGGCAAAAGCTCAATTTATGCATTGGCCCGATGCACACAAACAGTCAAAAACTCTTCAGCAGCACTAGCGTCATTCCCCTCGAAGACTTCTTCACCCACCAGTTGATCTTTGAGCAGTGCCTCAAGCAGCATAGCACACAACTAGAGTAACACTCCCCGCCATCAACGTTGCCCGCCATAATACCCCAGGCCACCAAGATGGTGAAGGTGGCGGCAATAGATGCGCCCGTAACAATCACCAAAACTTGCAACCACATAACAAGAATATCCTTTGCAAGGTGTGTAAGGGGCCTGGTTAGTTTATTTTAGGCAAAGGGGTCTGGTTAGGTGAATGGAGCACGCTTGGGATTCTTCCTAGTGGGCTTGCAGTTCTTCCGCGATCGCACTTGCGTCAGTGGCGTTTTGCCTCAGTGCTTCGACTTCTTTCCGCATTGATGATGACATGTGCAGGTCTTTCTGAGTCAATGACTTATGCATCAATGGAGTGTCGGGTGTCGTGTGAGTCTGAGCATGAGCTGAACATCATGTCGCGCCCTTGTAGTGATGTGAGCTTGGTTGTCGCCTTCCTCTTGATGACCTTCTGCTTCTTGGGCGCCATCTCCTTGTTTTCCCATGTAGTCCTCCAAGAGAGTGCACAAGATGGGTGTCAATTTTCCTTCCTATCCTTCAGCATTCGCCATGTCGGTCAGTGATAGTCAGCTCTCTAGTCACACACGTGTTCTCTAGATTCCCACAGACGGCGCGAACTATCATAGCATCAATCCTATAGACAAGAAACTTGTGGCACCCCCACCCGGATATGAAGATAGTCGCATGATGCCACGAGAAACTTGAGACAAAGAAGCGCACACGCACGCACCGATGACCCGACGTGAGGAGACCTTGCACGCAACAGGGAGGCAATAGATGTTGCAACGAATAAAACGAGCTATCTCTTTATTCGGACTTTGGCCCCTTAGAGTTGAGGGGGTACTCCTCTTTTTCAGGAATAAAAATGGAGGATGAGGATGTGAGATTACAATTTGGCCCTCAAACCTTTATACTATGCCACCCTTAGATGCACTAAGACCTTCGAGGGCAACTCGATCATCTCACAAGGGCATATTCTGGGAATATGCCATGGTCCTGCCCGGTGTGCCACCTCTTGTTTGTGTGAGTTTGAGCACCCGACGCTCCATGCATCATCGCAGGGGTCGGACGCTCCTACCGCACTCTCCCGGTAAACCCTCCTTGTTTGCGCCCTTCTGGCGTGGGATGCTCTTGCAGGGCTGGTACCCCACAAAATCTTAGATGACGTCCAATTCAGGTAACGCGGGAACCTTTCCCCAACAAATAGTGTGATGCAATCATCTTTAGTGGAGATCTTCTGTTGGTCGTTTTGACTATGATTTAGTCTCATAGATCTCGTGTAATCCTGATTGCCGTTATGTAGGAGTATTAGTTTTAGAGTTTGGGCAATCATGTTATCTTATTTAATCCCTATATGATTTTTGGACTTCTTTTGATATGGATTGTTTTTGAAACAAGGCTGAGATTATGGCCTCTTGTTAAAGAAGATGAACTTCCCGTCGAGTTTATTGACCTGGCGTGGAGGATTGTGCATACGTTGTGTTTGACTAGTTAATACTCCTTAGTTTTAAAAAAAAGTCTTATATTACGGGACGGAGGGAGTAATATCTTGTGTGCTCAACAAATCCATGATAAGGCCAGAGCTGAAGTTATATAATAACAACCGAATCTAGTGTGGCTAGAAAACAGGTGAGATGAATTAGCACACCGCTGACAGTCAAATCTCATCATCTCTCTTCCTAAAAAGAAAAAGGAAAAAAAAAGAAAAAATCTCCCATCTAGGTAGATACCAGCGGCGGAGTGCCATCATCCCCAGCGCCGAGCTCTTCCTCTTTCAATTCTCGCCGACCTGATCATCTGGAGGATATGGATTATGCAGACCGCTCCAGCTCCCACCTCGACTGTTAGGCCCAAACAGATCCTTCATCCGTGCAGCGTATCGTGCCCGGAGCTTTTCATAGAACACGGCGAAGTCCTCCTCTTCCTCCCCATCCAAGGGATCGTCAGCCGGGGCAGTCAGGTCGGAGTCCACCGCCACCTCCTCCGTCGCTTCCTCCACCTCCCGCTTGGTGCAGCCATCCTCTTCCTTCCTTTTTGCGGCGCACTCCTCGAGACCGGTCGGTGGCGCCTTCCTCTTCAGTGCACTCTCGTCGCCGGCGAGCTCCTCCTCCGCATGGGCGCGAGGGTCGAGCGGAAAGCCCATCCTTTTCGTGGTGCGCGGCTTCCGTCCACCGCCGGCCCTCGAATTGGGGTGGGTAGGTCTCATCCGCGTCGCCTCTTGCAAGTCGTCGATGTGGCTGGGGATTTGTTGTGAGGAGGGGGCGGCGGCTCGCTGTATATAAAGGTTTTTTTTTACATGAAAATACGTGACTCATTCATATCATAAAGAACAAAGTACAAATCACGTAAAGACCGACATGACAGAACTGAAAAGATAGTAGAACATCTATAAGCTTGACACCAACGCTCGTCAACTGCTTTTGACACCACCACAGCAGCCATCGAAAAAAAGAATGACGAATCACCACCTCACCCGAGCACGACGCGGCTCCATCGATGATATGCAGCATTGCGGACCTCCAAAGTGGCTCACCAAAAGTGAAGCCCTTACCGTTGAACGAATCAGACCGGGGCAACACCCCGCACACGCCATCGAACTCCAGATCTGGGCATCCCACCATGACTAAGACGCCGAAGGAGGAAACCATACCTGCCATCCACAAACCACGAGCCCAGCAGATAATCCGTCTTTCAGTTGTCGTCGATGCAGACCACAATCTGCATCCGCTCCTGGACTACCTCCCAAGCTCCGCGGCGACGCTGGAGCAAACGTCGTCGCAGAACGGCGAGCCCGAGGACACAGGTCCTGCGAGGATGCCGCCGCCGCCACACCATCCTTGCTTGAACAGACTGGTTTCCAAATCCATCCCCAATCATAGGACCGATGGCCGTCAGGAAAGGATCCGAAGATTCATTATTCAGCGCCGCCATCGTCATCACCGAAGCAAAGACGATGAACAACCTAAAAACCTAAACTACAAGGGAGAAAAATCGATCCACACGCGTGGATCCGGCGGCCCCCCTCACCACCGACGACCGAGGTCGCCGGCGGAAGGGAGCCGCCGGAGAACGGCGTTGGGAGATTTGCCCTGGCGGCGGCTAGGGTTGCAGCCGCCAGGGACGAGAGAAACAGCGAGATGCCAAACCGTTTGGCGATTCGTTTTCTGGAGCGCTGTATATAAAGGTGGACACGAACCCTAGAACTGTCCGGACTCCGTATCCCGATCGATCCTCTCGGTCGTATGGTGTCCGTCTTCCTGTTCCTCTCCGGAACGGATACGCATTGGGCTAGGCCAGTTCCTAGTTTGTCGGGCTCAACTCCTAGTAGAAAAAAAGATGCGGCAAATACATATATGTTGGGCCAAACATGACACTTAATATGTTCAAAAAAGGTTTGCAATAACTAAAAGGAACTTTGTTATAAAAAAAGGAACTCTCTGTTAATATAAAAAAGGAACTCCAGCAAAAAAGATTCCCAATACTTTCTTTTTGCCACAAATATCTCAGCCACTAAGAGCATCTCCAACGCGGACCCTCAAACAGCCCGCATATGTTCGTGCGGTCCGGACGTATTATACCATCCAAGGCTGTCTTGTATTGGTTTGCTCAGCGATCCAGACGCACTTTTTCCTGAAACCGGATCCCACTTCAGATCTCATTTTCCTTCCACTCTTGCCCCTTCTCTTCCATTGCTTTGCATTCGCACCCTCCATCTTTACCTCTCCAACTGCCACAGAGGCATTCCTGGACGTCCGCAACCAGTCTCGACGCGTCCGCTCACCTTTTACGACGGCACTGTCCGCTCCAGTTTGGTTGTAACTTAGTACTTGTCAGTATTGACACAATGTTGGTGTTATGTATTCTGGGAGTTCTTTTGAACCCCATCTCATGTAAACTGTGCAAAACCACTAGACCTTGAAGGATATGCGGAGTAATTACGGACTGATGTCTTGTACTTCCTCGGTTTCTTTCTACTATACATATTAAATTTGTTGGAAGTTAAACTATACAAAGTTTGACCAAATTTATATCAAAAAACATAAAACATCTACAGTACAGTATGAAAATATATTTCATGATGTATCTGATAATATTGATTTCATAATGTGAATGTTGATATTTTTTTAAATATAAAGTTAGTCAAACTTTACAAAGCTTTGATCAAATTTTATTCGCAGACTAAAAGAAAACGGAGAGTATCTCTCAACTAATCTCTCGTCTCCCCTGATTTTTCATGACACATCAGCCGGTAGCTATCAACCGTTAAATCCATCCATAGCTCTAGAAAAGCTCTAAATTTTGGGAACAAACAATATTAGGAAAAGGGGAGTGCCATGCAACACCCAAACCAGGAACTAACCGATTGGTGTACTGTATTGTCTTCCACGGCATCCTGCAATATCCTTAAGAATATTTCTGCAGACATAATGGAGCTAAGATATTTGAATATCTGATGCCGTTTTCTGGTATATTTTTAAGGGAATCACTACACCTCACTTGCCTGATTTTTAAATTTGAGCCAGTCGATTTTCTTGGCCGTTGGATGCAGATCAAATGGTGGGCAGCCCTTCTTCTTCGCCATGCCGCCGCATAGGCCGCCGGCCAAACTGCCTGCGACCGCCACCCACAGCCGGCGGCGCTCCCGCGCAGCCTCACCGACCCCCCTCCCCGGAACCGCGCCCCACCGCCAGTCTTGCCGCCGCCCCGGGCCATACCTCTAGCCCCGCTCGCGTCCGTTTTTTCTCAGGCAAGCCCCCACCACCGCCCCCACCCTAATCCCCAAGATAAATGGGGCAGCTCTCCGGCGAGCCCCTTCGCCTTCCTTCCATCCGACGAACTCTCAAAATCAATTGACCCCAATTTGAAAATAGCTAATATGAATTTTTATGCATGCGAGGTTTTGTACTGCTTCTAATGCTGCCAAAAAAACTGAACGATCACACAAGAAAACAGTAAAAACTCGTGATTGTGGGTAAGCCTTCCAAGCGGTGACGAACTACAAAATCCAATCTTTGGTGGATATAATTAAGCAAATGGTAGATATATAGGAAATTATAAACATTTAGTTCAAACTTCTGTATAATATAAATCTACTTTCATAAAAATTTCGCACACTAATACACTATAGCCTCGGTTAGCCTCCCAGATGGATAGCATTAGTCAATGTACTGCTGAACATAGAACATAGCACAGTCGAATCTCCTCTCATCTCAGGTAGATACCGGCGGCGGAGTCCCATCATCAACTGCACCAAGCTCTTCACCCTTCTCGCATCCTGATCATCACGGGGTTCGGGCTCCCAGGGTGAAGGTGAGGAAACATGTGCTTTACATGAGCAATGTAATCTGCTCGCAGCTTTTCCACCAACACATCCAAGTCCATGTCCTCCACCCCTTCCCACTCCAAGGGATCGTCGTCCATCGCAGTAAGGTTGGAGTCCACCTGCACCTCCGTCGCTTGCTCCACCTCTCGCTTGGTGCGGCCGTCCTCTTCCTTCCTTTTCGCGGCAGACCCCTCGACACCGGTCGCCGGCGCCTTCCTCTTCAGTGCACCCTCCTCGCCGGCGTGCGCCTCCTCCGCCTCATGGGTGCGATGGTCGAGCGGAAGGCCCATGCTTTTCGTGGTGCGCGGCTTCAGTCCACCGCCGGCCCGCGAATTCGGGTAGGTCCGTCTGATCCGCCGCGCCTCTCGACTCGCCGAGTGATTTACTGATTTGCAAGTCGCCGATGTTGGTGGGGATTTGTTGTGAGGAGGGGGCGGCGGCTCGCTGTATATAAACGTGGACACGAACCCTAGATATCTGTCCGGACTCCGTATCGCGATCGATCCCTCCGTCGTATGGAGTCCGTCTTCCTTTTTTTTTTTTTTGAGAAAATGGAGTCCGTCTCCCTGTTCCTCCTCGGACCAGATTCGCATTGGCTAGGCCAGTTCCTAATTTCTCGGGCCCAACTCCTCGTAGAAAAAAAAAAGATGCGGCAAATACGTATATGCTGGGCCAAACTTGACACTTGCGATAATACAGAGTCCAAAAAAGCTCGCAATAACAAAAAAGAACTCTAGCAAAAAAAAAAAAGATTCCGATATTTCTAAGATGATTGCTATACGCCTGAAGAAGTTGTTAGATGATGTTATATCTCTTGTCCAAATTGCCTTTGTACCGGGGCGTCTAATAACAGATAATATCCTGGTTGCTTATGAGAGTATTCATACCATAAAGAATAAGAAAAAAGGGAAGCATGGATATTGTGTTGTCAAATTAGATGTGCATAAAGCTTACGACCAGGTGGAGTGAGCTTTCCTAGAGAAGATGATGATTCGGTTGGGATTTCACCAGGAGTTTGTAGATCTCGTCATGGCTTGTGTTTCATCTGTTAGATATACTGTGAGATTTAATGACCAGGAGACGGAAAATTTCACACCTGCTAGGGGTCTCAGACAGGGAGATCCGCACTCTCGATATTAATTCTTGTTGTGTGCTGAAGGATTATCAAGTTTATTGGCTCATGCAGAGGAGGCTCGTGGTATCGAGGGGGTAAGAGTATGCAGAAATGCACCATTAGTTTCACATTTGTTATTCGCTGATGACTCCTTAATCCTTATGAAAGCTGACTTGATTAATGCAACCCCATTGAGACAAGTGCTTGATCAATATTGTGCAAATTCTGGTCAACTAGTTAGTGAAGCAAAGTGCTGTCGGCGTTCTGGGAACGGGGGTCCCCAGACTTGCCTGCCTGCGGCCTGCGGCGTGGCTCAAGTGGTGGCCCAGTACGGCCCGTCTTCATCAGCACAAGACTCAAGACCCTCGCGAGGGGCCAAGCCTCGCGGGGCGGGCGACGCAAGGCTTCCTCAGGGACGGCCTCGCCAGGCAGGCTCGCGAGGAGGCGGAGAGATCAAGGCAGGGTACCTCGCGAGGTGCTCGTGACGCAAGCCATGATGATCGAGACCAGGCGGGCGCCAGGCGGGCGCCGGCCTGCGCAGTGTCCTTGTTTCCTCTTTGGTGCAAAGGGGGCAAGCACAGGCGTGGAGTACCGAGGCATCAGGCAAAGGTTGCCATTTCAGTGCAACGAGACCAAGACCAGCGGAGCGGCAGGATGGAGGTCACCGTGGAGCCCAAGACAGCGTCATCGCCAGTGCTTTTGGCAGCCGAAGACCAACTTTAGTCAGGATAACTTGTACTAGATGCTCCCTTTCAAAATGACCGTTGTTGGCGCCCTTCCCGCTCGATATTTGGGAAGAGGATCAGGGCCTCTATAAATAGGACTAGCCACCACAGAGTAGGGGCAGCTGGGAGAGTGCTCATTAGAGAGAGAGAGAGAGACGATCGAACTCACCCAAGCAGTTCATCGCACCAGCTCAAGAACACCTCTCGCGAGGCCGTTCTTCCCTTGTACTGTTCATCACCAGGCCCAGAGGCAATCCACCACACCACAAACTGGAGTAGGATATTACACCACAACGGTGGCCCGAACCAGTATAAATCTTGTGTCCCTCATGTCGTTCATTGTTTTCAGCTTAGATCTCACAAGGCGATCGAACGTAGATCGGTATGGGAGAGATCTCCGTGCGCACCCCAGTGTTCGAACCTTAAGGGTCTGCCGGAACCCAACATCCGACATTTTTCGTGCCAGGTAGGGGTGTGCCGGAATCTTTTTTCCGCTGTTCGCGTTCGATCTTCCATCGTGTCCATGGCTGGCCTTTCGCCCGGGCTCGCGCCCGGCGTCGGGCTGCTCGTCGCCAGCGTCGCCCAGACGGGCGCCCGTCGGCGAGTGTCCCGTCGTTCCCGTCGCTTTGCCGCCAACGCCGCCACCGGGCGGCGAAACGAGCAGCAGGCCTCGTCTGCATCCTTGATGCGGCAGAAAAGGCCGCACCGCCACCCCGTCGCTGACTCCGGCGGTTCGTCGTCCACGCCCGTCGCACCCCCGGTCGCGCCGCGCGCGTTACTCTGGCGCGTGAGCTCTGCACTACTGTCCCGTCCGGCGACCTCTACGAGGACTGGCTCGCCCGCATCACCGAGCTCGTCAGTGCCGTAGGGGCTCCCCTATGCCGTCCCTCTCGCTGCCTCGCCCTCCATCCTGCGCAGGAGGCGCAGATCTGGAGGTGCCTCCGCCGCCTCCTCCCCAAGAAGGCGCCCTGGCTCCAAGGCGCGCGGCCCTCGGACGAGATCCACGCGAGATCCACCGCGTCCGGCGCCCGCGCGACAAGAAAGGAGCTGCCAAGAGATCCCTCGTCCTCAAGACGGTGCCCGCGTGCTCCCGGCACCGGTGCACCATGACCGCATCCCTGCGCCGCCACGTCAAGACCCCGCGCTGCTCCAGGCAGCGGCGTGCGGGAATCCCCATGAGCAAGCCCAACATCAACAGAGGGCTCCGGTGGCCACCGCAGGCTGCCGCGCCTTCACCCCCGAGCTACTGTGATGTCGCTGGCCGAGCAAGTTCAAGCCTGACCTGCCTCCTCGCTTCTGGCAACGCTGCCAGACCCCAGCGGAGTTCCTACAGCTCTACAAGCTGGGCATCGAAGCCGCCAGCAGGGGCGAAAGGTCATGGCGAACTGGTTTCCCATGGCGCTCAGGGCCGGTGCCCGCACTTTTGGCTCCTGATCCTTGCTCACAGCACGATCTCCTCACAGGGGCGAGATCGCACCCTTCGCCATCGCCAACTTCGAGGGCACTTTCGCGACCGTCGCCCGGCCGTGGGTGACCTGCGTCGCATCAAGCAGCAGCCTGGAGAGACCTTGCAGAAGTACATCCAGCGCTTCAACAACGCTCGCCTCAAGATTCCCAGGGTGACTGAGGAGGCCATCATCTCCGCGTTCTCTGATGGTGTTCGCGATGTCAAGATGAAGGAGGAGTTGGCAAACCATGGAGATATGTGCACGTCTCTGGAGCTGTTCAACCTGGCGACCAAGTGCGCAAGGCTGAGGAGGGACGCCTCTCCCTTCTCGAGCTCCCGGCAGCAAACCCAGAAGAGAAGAAAGCCAAGGCCAAGGATGTGAAGCGCAAGGGAGCAGCCGTGCTCGCAGCAGAGCCGGAGACCAAGCGCGGCAGGGACCAGCCGGAGTCGTCCAAGGGCAGCCGGTACTGTGTGTACCACGATCTTCACACTCACAACACCAGCGAATGCCAAGAGCTCGGGGCCCGTGCGAGAAGGCGGCAGTCGACGCCCGGCGCCTTGATCGGGGCTACGGCCGAGGCGTGAGCAAGAGGTGGAGGGCGATGGGATGACCGTGGCCCTCGCCAAGGGTGGCGTGACCGACCTCGCGAGGACGTTGGCGGGGAGCAACCTCGCGAGGGAGCTTGGAGATCAGCCTCGTGAGGATCGCCCGCAAGCAACCTTGCAGGCCTTCCTCCTCTGCCACCACCACCAAGAAGGAATGAAGACCATCATCGGGGCCGAAAGGGGCTGGGGCTTCAGAGCCACGTGCAATCGCTTGCATCACAGGCGGCGCTCGAGGCCCCGACCTCCTGACGCATCTTCAAGCAGTTTGCTTGCGAGGTGAATGCAGTCCTCCCCAAGCTTGAGGCCACACGCCCTCTCAGATGGTCCGCGTGCACCATCACGTTCAGCTCAGCGGATCAGCTCAAGTGCGCGGCAACGGCCGGTGTCCTCCCAATGCTCTGTTCCCAAGTCATCAGCGATGTGCAAGTCACCAGGACCCTCATCGACGGCGGAGCAGGACTCAACATTCTGTCCGTCGAGACGTTCAACAATCTCCAAGTGCCATATGATCGGCTTCAGCGACAAAGCCTTTCTCGAGTCAGCGATGGTTCCCTTTGTCCCGATAAGGCAGGTCCGTCTTCTGTCACCTTTGGACAGCGCAACTACTACCGCACCGAGCTCATTGACTTTGGCGTTACTCACATTACGCACGCCATACAATGCCATCCTCGGGTATCCGCCCCGCCAAGTTCATCGCGATGTTGACCATGGCTACAACGTCCTCAAGATGCCAGGAAGTGGCGGGGTCATCACGGTCCCCTGTGAAGAGAAGGATGCCGTGTGCTCCCTCGAGCGCGCCTTCCAGGCCGTGTCGATTGAGGACCCGGACAGCAAGAGTGGAAATCTCCCTGGAGCGGCTCCCAAGAAGAAGACATCACCTGGCTCAAGGCCTCAGGAGGCAAGCACCTCCGGAGGCGCCACATCAGGGCATGCGCCCGTCCAAGGGGAGCCACCCTCTGTCGCATAGGAAGGCGCGCCCAGCGCCCTCCTCGGGCAGGGCTTGGGGGCTCTTTCCTGGGGAGCCACCGACCTTGCCAAAATCACGAGGGAGGCGCTTGGGCACCACTTGGAGGCGTGCTTTACGGCAGGTTTCCCTCAGGAAGGCGTAAGGAAAGAAGGACCCAACCCTCAGAAGTTCATCACCAAGGTCGCTCAGGAGTTGCAGGAGTCGAGAGTCATGCGCGGCAACCGCCGCCAACCCAGCGTAGCTCCCCATCCAGGCGAGGATGGCGGGCTGCGCGTCTGCATCGACTACCCAGGGCTCAATCGAGTCGCTTCTCAAGAGTGCTTCTGGCCTTCGCGCGTGGCGCGTTGGCGGGCCCACCGCCTGACTAGCGTTACGTCAGATACCTTTCGCTTCGAACGCGGTTCTGCAGCCCACCGGTGCACGATGAGGAGCATTACAGAAGCTCGGTGGCCAAGCATCGCGCGCTCATGGAGGAGATGGAGATGGACCTCGTCGGGCCGCCCGGACCTCCTGAGCCTCCCGAGGCTCGGAGTCCCGAGGGCTCATGAGGATCGGCTTCCTCACCCCGCATCGTCAGCTACGCCGACACTCGTTCTGCAATAGGTACATGTGACTTATTTTCAGTTTTCGTTTCAGCTGGGAGCGCCCTCAGGGCTGCATCATTCCCAGGTCACGTGGGTCCGTCCGTGCGGCATGTATCCGTTTTGCTTATGTTCTCCGCTTACCTTGTTGGGGGCGCCCCTCGGGCTGCATCATCCCCAAGCTGCTCGGGCCTGACCCAGTGGTGTTTGCTTTTTCCGCATCTATCTAAGTGGATTTGCTCCTTCATGATTAACCTGCTTGAGATAATCGCCTGCTCGATTGACACCTACCTTTGGAGCCGCTCGCTCTGGCACGGCGCTTGCGCATGGGTCCGTCCCTGCAACACCGACAAATCTGAGTGGTCGAGCTCTGGCCGCGGCAGCCCCGCATAGCGCTACCTCACCAGGCCCTCAGTGCCTCAATCACACCCTCGGAGCAACCAATGGCTGGCTGGCAACCGTAACGGCAGACCTTGTTTTCCTCATGATTGGTGCGCAGGATCCGCTTAAGGAATAACATGGGGGGGCGTCGTGAGCTCCCTCTCCCTCTCTCCCGTACGATCCGCTAGCGCGTTAAAAGGGGGGCGCCTGAGCATCGCGACTCATGGGCTCTTACTGGCTCTCCAGTCCTCACCTGGCCTTGACCCACGGCATCGCGACTGTCATACCAGTGCCGTGAGCTCGCTCGAGGCGGGACACGAGGGCGTAGAGCATGAAGGAAAGTGCGGGAAGAGGGAGAAGCTCACGAGGGCCAACCGAGGACACACCAGCTCTTGCCGCAGACGCGGGCCAGCACCTCCGAAGAACGACTCCAAGCTCCCCGAGATAAGTCGGCGCCGGAAAAGCTAAATCAACACGACGCTAATTCCACGACTAGTGCAGCTCTGTCACGGCGACGCCGCCTTCCTTTCTCTCCCAGCGGAGGTTGCTTGAGCGCTAAGGGGGACCACCTGAGCATTGCGACTCAGGGGCTCTTACTGGACCTTGGGCCGCTCACCTCCTGACCTTGACCCACGGCATCGCGACACAGCATACCGGTGGCCAGTGAAGCACGCCTAGGGACCGGGACCTGTCAGCGTAGAGCACCAAGCCCTCGTGAGGAAGGAAAGGAGGAGCTGAGCCGGGACAGAACACGCATCTCGCATCGATTCATAATAAGGATATACTATTCACAAAAGACATGGCAGGTGAGGGAGTCCTGGACTAGGGGGTGTCCGGATAGCCGAACTATCACCGTTGGCCGGACTCGTGGATTATGAAGATACAAGATTGAAGACTTCATCCGTGTACGGATGGGACTTTCCTTGGCGTGGAAGGCAAGCTTGGCGTCTGGATATGTAGATCTCCTACCATTGTAACCGACTGTGTAACCCTAACCCTATTCGGTGTCTATATAAACCGAAGGGTTTTAGTCCGTGGGACGAACAACAATCATACCATAGGCTAGCTTCTAGGGTTTAGCCTCTACGATCTCGTGGTAGATCTACTCTTGTACTACCCATATCATCAATATTAATCAAGCAGGGGTAGGTATTACCTCCATCGAGAGGGCCCGAACCTGGGTAAAAACATCGTGTCCCTTGTCTCCTGTTACCATCCGCCTAGGCGCACAGCTCGGGACCCCCTACCGAGATCCGCCGGTTTTGACACCGACATTGGTGCTTTCATTGGGAGTTCCTGCGTAGCCGTCACCTATAAACCCGATGGCTCCTTCAATCATCAAGAACGGCGCAGTCCGGCGAGACCTTTCTCCCGGACAGATCTTCAGATTCGGCGGCTTTGCACTTGGGCCAATTCGCTAGGCCATCCGGAGCAGATTGAAAGCTTCGCCCCTGGCCATCAGGTCAGATTTGGAAAGCTTGAACTATACGGCCGATGTCCGCGGAGACTTGAT
Organism: Aegilops bicornis; assembly: GCA_021605145.1. Taxonomy (NCBI): domain Eukaryota; kingdom Viridiplantae; phylum Streptophyta; class Magnoliopsida; order Poales; family Poaceae; genus Aegilops; species Aegilops bicornis. The sequence goes on from JAHIAL010000051.1 coordinate 1,768,649, forward strand.
CTTCGACGGATTCGAGCCACGGCCGGCGTGCCGCCTTTGTCTCGATGGAGTACGATCTAGCTACTGCTACCGAGCGGTGCCACGGAGGCCGCACCGATTGCCGCTCCGACCCTTAATCTGGAGCCGGTTTAGCGATCGAGGGCGGTTGGTTGGACACCGCCTCGAGAGGCTGTAATCTCTCTGGCGATTGAGCGAACACCATCCGTCCTTTGCGAAGCTTCGTGACTCCAGTGCGGACTCCTTCCGGGACTCCGAACCTCCCAGCGCCCTTGCAGTTGAATCCGGTAGGCGCCCGGTTATGGAGTTCACCGCCATGGACGTCTTTCGGCACTTTCGCCCTTTGGCGATATCCACGAACTCATTAAAGTCTCTCTCTTTGTCAGGAGCCACAGCCAAACTACGGCCGTGAAGGTTGGGATTCAGACGACGAAGAAATTCAGCGCCACCCACCACCCACTTTGTAGCCACTGTCGATGATTTAACCGACATGCTCGACTTCGACTCCGAAGACATCGGCCGGTATGGGCGACGGTGCGGAGATGATCAGAACCAGCGCCCACGGGGCCTTTGGAAGGCCACCTCGTCATATGACATATACATGGTGGACATCCCAAAAAGATGGGAATGGCGATGGAACAACGGAGGATGACCCTCAAGAAAGCAGTAGAAGCGCCCGGCCGTCGTGGCGCCGCTCTAAATCCCGCCATAGTAAAAGCGGTGATTCCGGCACGGAGACAATAATACCGGACAGTGCGAAGGCGACCCCTCCGGCAGGACTCGGCCACGGGAGGAGGGACAAGCAAGTCCGCTGTGATGCGGCGAAGAAAAAGAAGGTAGAGGGGCGATAATTATGGCTCCCCCTCAAGAGGCGAGGCAAGCCTCGGCGGCAGCCAATTAAATCGTGCGGAGGATCCCGTCGAACAAGAGCGTTTTAAGCGAGGCTCATGGCCACGGCAAGCAGCCTCAAGAAAAAGCAGCAACAGCTTAAAGCTAACCAAGACCTGCTAGGCGGCGGATGGACCGAAGTCCTTGCAGCGAAGAGTCTGAACTGAGCAGCCCCTCCAAAGCTACCCCAAAGCGCAGGGCCGTTGCCTCGATCGGAGGAGGAAGCACCCAGCGTCACCGCGCCGCGACATGGCAGACCAGCCACCCGTGGCTCTGACGGAAGAAAGCCTCTCGGCCCTCCGCTCAAGCCACTCCCGGCGCCGCTCAAAAGTACCAAAGGCACGTGTGACGCCCGGACTTGCGAGATATCTTTGGAGGATAAGGCAAAGCAAACAAGATCGATCTACGAGATCGGCGTGGGCGTAACGACTGGGATGATTACCGTCACGCCGGATCTGACAACCCGGCCGGGCCGAACATAGTAGACAAAGCTCATATGAGCTACGTCGTGATATAGCCCAATACAGAGGCGCCGCACACCCACTATGCTTCACAGATGAAATAATGGATCACCTTTGATCGAAGGGACCACCCCACTAGCATCCGTCACGGCGGTTTCGCCGCATTGGTTCTTGACCCAATTATTGGCGGATTTCACCTCACCAGAGTCCTGATGGACGGCGGCAGCAGCCTGAACCTGACTTATCATGATACAGTGCACAAAATGGGCATAGACCCATCAAGAATCAAACCCACAAAGACGACCTTTAAAGGCGTCATTCCAGGTGTAGAGGCCAACTGTACAGGCTCCGTTACACTTGAAGTGGTCTTGGATCCCGGATAACTTCCGGAGTGAGGAGTTAATCTTGACATAGTCCCGTTCCATGGCGGCTATCACGCACTGCTCGGCGAACCGCATTCGCCAAATTCAATGCGGTGCACTTTTCACAGTACCTCAAGCTCAAGATGCCAGGCCCTCGAGGCGTAATCACGGTCAATGGAAACACCGAACGCTCCCTCCGAACGGAGGAACATACGGCCGCCCTTGCGGCAGAAGTGCAGAACAGCCTCTTAAGGCAATCCTCCAGTCCGGCCAATAAACAATCGGTCACTGTCAAGCGCGCCCGGAGTAACCTACAGCAAGACCGCTTGGCACGTTAGAACAAAAGCGTAATGTCGGCTAACCCCAGCCCTCGCGAACTCGTGAAGCCGATTACTACGCGCAAGTAATTGCGCTCTGAAGCACCATCGGCATCGGGGACGGGCCACGACCACGGCATGCCGAGAATGCGGCTAGACCGCACTAGGGGCTCCCGTTTGTGTCATTCTTTTTTTTCTTTTTTTTGCTTTCAGGACTCTGTTCTCCAGAAGCCCTGTCCGGCATTCATGCCGACTACACGATGCAACAGCCAGGGAAGCAGAAAACCGCGTCAAGTGTCCAGGTGGTCTCTATTACGAGCAGTACACCTGTTTTACATACCACACCGCAAACTTACCCCTGGAAGGGGGACATGTCAAAAGTCCCGTACCTTGCTTATCGCCAAATTTGTATCGTTCTGCTTTTATTTGCAGTTTCTTTTGAATAAACAATATATAGCTCTTGCCTAATATTGCATTCTTTCCCATTGTATGTGTTCATCTATGACATTGCGCCAACCGCATTACAATTTAGTACGGCCAGCCACCACACGAGGGCTTATGTACCCCAAAAACATGGTGTGACAAGTCCGAACACTTTCACAAGTGCGGCACCCGAACTTATAGCATTATATGCATCGGCTCCGAATCATGTCTTGGGTCAATAGTTGGGTTTGCGGCTCCCATGTTTTGGTACCTTACGTTCCGTTATATCGTCTAAGGTAGCGCTGGGAGAACCATCGCGATTGTGCCCGGTTGAGCTAGGTTGAGCACCTCGGTGGAGAAAGCTAAAACTGACCCGTCATGATAAGGCGAGAGCCGATCATTGTTCGAGAGGTTTCTTCGAGTCCCTAAAGACTTATGCCGCTTAGGCGAGGAACCGACATTGTCCGGCCAAGGCGTGGATAGCGCCCCGAACTCGGTCTTCCGAATACTAGGGGCTTCGCCGAAATTTAAAATTATAGAATTTTATGGCTAAGTGAGAGTGTTCAAGCACTATAAGTCCGGTTGCCTTGTTCGTTGCGTTGAGCGCCTCCCTTGAAGGACCCAAGAATGGGAACAAGAGCGCTCAAGTTTATCCCGAACACCCCAGCACCCGTGGCATGGGGGCTGAAGCCAACGACTTGCCATCTCTCAAATTTGATAAGCAGAATATGCGAGAAGGTAATATTTTAAATTCTGGCGTTGCTTAAGCGCATATGAACAAGTTTTCAGCGTATAGGATAACAAATGCGAGTCTATTCAAAAATTACATCTTTGGAGCATTCACCCGCTATCAGACGGGCACCCTCCAGGACGCCCTCATAATACATTTCGGGCTTGCGATGCTCCTTGCCCGGTGGTGGTCCGTCCTTCACAAGCTTCTCACCGTCCAGCTTGCCCCAGTGCACCTTAGTTACGCGGGCAAGGCCCTCTGGGCACCTTCGATGCAGGCGGGCGCGCAGATGACTTCAAGCCTTGGACAGGCATCCACCGGCCGCCTTACCAACCCGAAGTAACTCCGGGCATGGCTTCCGTTGGCCACAGCGAACTATGAGGCCCTTCATGGCCTGTTGGCGACCTTGTGAGAGCTTCGACCAGCAGCTTCAGTTGGTCGCTCGAGGCACGGATGTCCGACCTCGGCTATCTGAGACCAGAACACCTTCTCCGTCGAGCTCCCTCTTATTTCGGTGAAAGCGGCGGCATCGGATACCGCTGCCAGGGCAGATCTGCGAAGGCTCTTGGAGAGCTCGGTTCGGGTAAGTAACAGATAATTGACTTTTACATTCTTGCTTTGCATAAAGAATTCCTTACCCGCCGCTATCTTCCTCATCGCATCAATCTCCTGGAGGGCTTTCTGGGCTTTGGCCTTAGCGGCCTTGGCACTCTCAAGAGGCGAGGTAATGGCTCGGACTCTCGGGTCTTGAGTCACGCTCAAACACTCGTGTTTTTTCACGAGAGCACAGGAGCTCTTGCGATACCTCCATTGCGCCTCCCCTTCTCTCGCTCGGTGCGCTCCCTTGGCCGCTTTGTTTTCGGCTGCGGTCACGCTTCCTTGAAATTCGCCACCTCGTTCATGGCCCCTCCAGTACCCACGTTATTCCTGTTATCTTTTGCAACCACATTTTTAACAATTCCATAAGGTCTTACTTACCTTCCTTGTCCTCGAGCTGCTTCTTGGCTTGGCCGAGCTCGTTCTCGGACCGCTCGAGGCTCTCCTTCAATGCATTGACCTCCATGATCGGTCTGGTAGAGTCAGCGGGCAGCCTGCATTCCCATATTGACATAATTATGTTAGACTCCTGCGTATATCTTTTTAGATCCTCGATCCGGCTTTTCTCTCCGGACACCGAACTAAGCATCGGGAGGCTACTGTCTATGTGGTAATATTTTTACATATTCTAAACTTACCTCAAAAGCCTGTTAGAAGGCTGGTACGAGCTCGGTCAGCCCGCTCTTGGCGAGACCGAACTTTTCGGATCACCGCACTAATAGCAGTCACGGTGCTCCTCCTCGATGGAGGCGCTGTTAAGCGCCTCCGATGGCTATCCGACGCCTCCGGTTGGACGGAGGACACGGCGTCTTACCCTTCTTCTGAAGGGGCCGCTTGCGGACTTGAACGCTGAAGGATCCGGTATAGATGCAGACAAGGGTGGGGCTTAGAGCCCACAGGGGTCTCGCTCCTCGCGCTGAGTCAGGAGGCTGCCTTGTGGCGCCTCTGCGCCACCTCCTCTTGACCAGGCCCCCCCTTGGGGCCCCACCTCCACGTCGTCGGCCAGGGGCGAGGCGGCCGGGAAGAGAAGTGCTCTCCACTTGGACGAATTCGAGGACACTGCTTGGACGAAGCGGCGAGCTCGCCCTTGGGCGGGCTGCATGATTGTTCGGCATTAGAGAACACTATGCAATGAATAAAAAAAACCATGGGTATCCGAACACTTACGATCTCGCCAGGGGCTTGGCCCTGGAGGGCCACTCCTCCTCACCGTCGTTGGCGTTGGTGGAGACGTCCGGAGGAAGGGTTCTTCCCTTCTTGGACCCTCCGGCCTCCCCAGTCGGGGCGGCCTTCCTTTTCTTCTCTTCCCCCGCTGGGGGAGAGGCTTCCTTTTCCTCCTCCTCGTTCTCAGGAGAGGATTCAGCCTCTGAGTCTGACAGCACCTGGCGTCGGGAGCTGCTTCGAGTTCCCGTGGCCTCCTTCTTGGCCTTCTTCTCCGTCACCACGTGAGGTGCCGGAACCAGCAGCCAAATCAGCGGGCGTCCGCTGGAATCTTCGGCAAAAGGCCAGGACGGTTAATGCAATCTGTCCGGACGTCTTCAACCGATCTGTCAAAGGTTAGGGAGTTTTAGATCCCGCATAGAGTCAAACTATGAAAAAGAGTCCCATAAAGGGTAAAATAACTTACCTCGCTGGCTTGACGCTGCGAGCTGAATCCGCGATCTTCGGTTGCGGATGCGGGGCTTCAGCGCCCTTGAACGGCACCTTCCGAGCATCTTCGTGCGTAGTGTCGAAGAGCGGCTCAAATCGATCTTTGTGCGGATCAATCTCCCACAAATTGAAGGCCCGTTCTTTGGCATGGGAGAATCCGGCGGATGAGCATAACCTGGACTACGTTGACAAGCTTGAGCTTCTTGTCCACCAGGTTTGGACCACAGGTTTGGAGTCCGGTCGGCTCTTCGAATCACCCCACGTCGAGGCCCGTCTCTTTCCATGATGTGAGCCATGTGGGGAGCCAGATCTGAATTCGGGGCCGCCGCCCATTTGGAGTCATGGCTTGGCTCGGTGATGTAGAACCACCCCGATTGCCACCCCTTTATGGTCTCCACGAAAGAGCCCTCAAGCCATGTAACGTTGGGCATCACGCCCGCCATGGCGCCTCCGCCTCCGCTTGTCGGCCGCCCACTATCTACTGACGGCGCTAAAGGTCTTCAACCATAAACGGAAGTGGGGCGGGATGCGAGGAAAGCCTCGCACCTGACGATAAGCGTCGAGATATTGAGGATGAAGTTTGGGGGCCAGATCGTGGAAATCCGGGCCGTAGTAGAACATGAGCCTCGAGACAAATGGGTGAAGTGGAAAACCCTAGTCCATGGGAGGAAGTGGGTGAGGAACACCACCCTCTCATGGGGCACTGGGGGTGGGGATGAGCTGCCCTTGTTGGGGAGCCGACACGCGATGTCGCGGACAAGTATCCGACCTCCCGCAGCTTTGTGATGTGCCCTCCATGACGGAGGAGGCCATCCACTTGCCTCCCACTCCGGACATAATTGGAGAAGGTTGAGGTGGGATGTGCGGACTTGGTATTTGGAGCTCGAGTCTTGTGAAATGGCTGAGCAAAGGAGGAAGAAGAGGCGTGGGTGGAAAGGTGGATCCTTATCCCTTATATGGACGAACGCAACTAAGCGCCCCCACCAGCCAGTAAAACTCGCTTATCTTCCAAGCGCCCGTAATCAATGGCGGTTGGGTTACCTGCGTCCGTATTGATGAGAATCCCGGAATAAGGGGACACGATCTGCTTTGACAAGGCGTGCCAAGGAAACCGCCTTGCTAAGCAGCTGAGGTGGTACAGGCAAAAGCGATTGAGCGAAAACTTGGCCGTGGCGTGATGGCCTTGACTGCGGAATACGTCGGCAGATTGATTTTGTGTAAATATTATTCTCTCTACGGTGTTATGTGGAAATTATTTTGCGAGCGGACACTGTCCTTGTGTTCAAAATCTTCTATGAAGTATTCGGAGGAGGAATCCGCCTTGCAATGCCGAAGACAATATCTTGCGCGCCGGACTTGTCGTCATTGAAACCTGGTTCGAGACTCTTGAGGAGTCCTGGACTAGGGGTGTCCGGATAGCGAACTATCACCGTTGGCGGACTCTGGATTATGAAGATACAAGATTGAAGACTTCTTCCTGTGTCCGGATGTGACTTTCCTTGGCGTGGAAGGCAAGCTTGGCGATACGGATATGTAGATCTCCTACCATTGTAACCGACTATGTGTAACCCTAACCCTATTCGATGTCTATATAAACCGAAGGGTTTTAGTCCGTAGGACGAACAACAATCATACCACAGGCTAGCTTCTAGGGTTTAGTCTCTCTGATCTCGTGGTAGATCTACTCTTGTACTACCCATATCATCAATATTAATCAAGCGGGGTAGGGTATTACCTCCATCGAGAGGGCCCGAACCTGGGTAAAAACATCGTGTCCCTTGTCTCCTGTTACCATCCGCCTAGACGCATAGTTCGGGACCCCCTACCCGAGATCCGCCGGTTTTGACACCGACAGCAGGTGCCTTACATACCCCCGTGGGGTGTCATTTCGATTCCTCGCAGGGAACAAAAGGTGCTAACCCTAAGGAGCGCTAACTTCAGCGGCGCCTCCGGGAAGATGCCATCATCAACGATGGGCGCGGCGTCGGCGCCAACCCCATCCAGATCGTTGCGTCAGCGGCACGATGCAGCTGTCTTGCTCCGGCGCGGCGGCTCGAGAGCTCATAGCTGTCGTCGCTCGTCTCGGGTCACGTAAAGCTGGTGAGTCGCTGGATCCTCTGGCTCCTCCGCTGCTGCACGAGGAACTTCTTTGGGGAAGCGGCGGCGGCTGGACCTCGCCACACGGTACCCCGGCCGCCTTCCCGGGGGCAGCACTCCAGCTGGCAGCCTTCCGCGTCGAAGACCTTGAAGAACATCAAGGAGGCGCCATCGTATTCAAGATGAATTACGAGGGCACCCCTCGTCCGGCAGACCCGGGCGATCTCGCCCAACCACGGGTCATGAAGACCTTGCGGGAAGCGGCGACCGCAACCTCCGCTCCGGTTGCAAGGGTGCTGCAGTCAGCGTGCTCCAGCCAGAGCTCCAGAGACCCACTCGGCGGCATCTCGAAGGCGAAGGAGGGAGGAAGATGAATCCAAGACCGCGGAGGCATGGAGGCGTGAAGCACAAACTCGCGGGAAGAGCCCTCGGCGTGTACGACAGGGGTGACGACGCGAACTGCCGTGACTCGCCGGCGTCGCCTGCAGCGCCGGCGATGTCGCTCGGCGGCTTCTTCTCTAGGGCCCTCGATTCGGGCATACAAGGGCAGCGGAAACCCAGGCGGCGGCCGCTCGTACCAGGGCCACGGTGACCCATGCCAAGCGACCACGTCGCGGCGGTCGGGGATAGGTCCCTTCTTCGGCAGGAGAAGATCGGGACCCTCTTGGGGAGCCTTCCCTTTCTCTTCCGCAGAAAACTGGCGGATCGGCGCCATTGGCGCAAGGTGGAGCAAGGGCGAGGGAGAAGAAGAAATAGAGTAGCAGGAAGGGATGGACTACGGGGGCTTTCGCCCGTCCGTACTTATAGTCCGGAGGAGGCCAACCGTCGACCACCAGGATCTCAGGTAATCATGACCCATTTTTGCATGCAGGGACTTGTCAAGTCGAGCAGTTGCCGAGGCAGCGTGGGGAAGCGGAGAAGCCCACGTCCAATCAACCGCCACTCGGCGCCCGAGGCCGCAGGCTGATGGGGCCCGCGGCGCTCCGCACTTGCCCCTTCGCTTCTCCGCTAAGCCAAGTCCGAGCGCGCCTTGGGCCCGGGGGCTACTGTCGGCGTTCTGGGAACGGGGGTCCCCAGACTTGCCTGCCTGCGGCCTGCGGCGTGGCTCAAGTGGTGGCCCAGTACGGCCCATCTTCATCAGCAAGACTCAAGACCCTCGCGAGGGGCCAAGCCTCGCGGGGCGGACGATGCAAGGCTTCCTCGGGGCAGCCTCGCCGAGCAGGCTCGCGAGGGGCCCGGAGAGATCAAGGCAGGGTACCTCGCGAGGTGCTCGTGGCGCAAGCCATGACAATCGAGACCAGCGGGCGCCCGGCCTCATGATGTCCTTGTTTCCTCTTTGGTGCAAAGGGGGCAAGCACAGGCGTGGAGTACCGAGGCATCAGGCAAAGGTTTCCATTTCAGTGCAACGAAACCAAGACCAGCGGAGTGGCAGGATGGAGGTCACCGTGGAGCCCAAGACATCGTCATCGCCAGTGCTTTTGGCAGTTGAAGACCAACTTTAGTCAGGATAACTTGTACTAGATGTTCCCCTTCAAAATGGCCGTTGTTGGCGCCCTTCCCGCTCGATATTTGGGAAGAGGACCAGGGCCTCTATAAATAGGACTAGCCACCACAGAGTAGGGGCATCTGGGAGAGTGCTCATTAGAGAGAGAGAGGCGATCGAACTCACCCAAGCAGTTCATCGCACCAGCTCAAGAACACCTCTCGCGAGGTCGTTCTTCCCTTGTACTGTTCATCACCAGCTCCAGAGGCAATCCACCACACCACACCCTGGAGTAGGGTATTACACCACAACGGTGGCCCGAACCAGTATAAATCTTGTGTCCCTCGTGTCGTTCATCGTTTTCAGCTTAGATCTCACGAGGCGATCAGACGTAGATCGATAGGGGAGAGATCTCCATGCACACCCCAGTGTTCGAACCTTAAGGGTCTGCCGGAACCCAACATCCGACAAGTGCAGCATTTTCTTTAGCCCAAATGTGGATGTACAGGTCAAAGTTGATACATGTACCGAACTAAATATCATGACTGAGGCAATGCCTGATAGATATCTTGGGCTGCCTGCTATGGTGGGTGTGGACCGAAGTGATAGATTCAGGTATTTGGTAGAAAGGGTGATAAGTAAACTGCAAGGATGGAAAGAAAAGATTTTATCCTTGGGTGGCAAAGAGATCCTGATAAAAGCTATAATACAATCACTACCAGTTTTTGCTATGTCAGTGTTTAAGATCCCGAAGAAAATTTGCAAGGAAATTACTGATGCTATTTCTGGGTTTTGGTGGGGTGATACAGAGGAAAAGAACAAGATGCATTGGTGGGCATGCATGGTGGAAGATGTGTATCCCCAAGAGAGATGGTGGCATGGGGTTTAGAGATCTACATGCTTTTAACTTAGTGATGCTAGCAAAGCAAAGTTGGAGATAGATTTCCAATCCAGATAGCTTATGTGCTAGATTGCTTCGAGCAAAGTACTATCCTGATGGGAACCTTCTGAAAGCGGGACCTCAAAAGGGGTCATCATTTACATGGCAAAGTATAATGGGTGGGTTGCAGGCCTTCAAAAGGTATTTGGCGAGTTGGATCTGGTAGTAGCATTAACATATGGGAAGAACATTGGATCCCATGTAGCCCATCAAGGAAAGTTATCTCACTGAAACGAATGTGTATGCTGCAAACTGTTGATGAACTGATTGACCCTTGGACAAGAACTTGGGATGAAGCACTTCTACATGATAATTTTATATCTATTGATGTTGAGAGAATTTTGAGGATACCCCTGAGCACAAATCTGACAGGATTTCATAGTCCTTCTCTTTCTATGTCCGGTCCGCATACTATAGAGAATGGGATCACCAGTTCAGGGCCGAATAAGAAGAGAAGAGGACGAACCATCATCTCCCAATCCTGTTTGGGAGATTCTCTGGAAGCTGAATGTTCCTAGCAAAGTAAAAAAAAAATTGGCTGGAAGGTGCTACATGAGATGATACCGTGTATGGCAGTGCTCGCAAACCGACATATTCCGGTCTCGGGACAATGTCCGGTTTGTAAAAATGGAGCTAAAGATTTGAAGCATCTTATGTTCACTTGTGACTGAGCCAGAGCTGTTTGGCGGGCTATGGGAGTTCATGAGATTGTTGAAGTGGCAGCAAAACAGGACCGATCTGGCAGTATCATCCTCGAGAATATCCTTAGAGATAAACGGCAACATCTTGTGCAACTAACTCAGAGTGACATACATGAGTCCATATTGGTGGGGGCTTGGTATATATGGTGGCAACGGAGGCAATTGATGAAGGGTGAAGGGATGGCGAGCCCACCGAAATCTGCCCTCTCCATATATGCAATAACGATCAACTTTGCTGGAGCAAAGAACGCTGCTGATGTTCCTCAAGTTAAGTGGGCAAAACCAGAACATAACAAGTATAAGGTGAATGTTGATGCATGTTCCATGGACAATGGAAGGGGAGCAACTGCGGCTGTTCTTCGGGATCACCATGGGCAAACACTTGCACGCTCAACGACACTCTTTAGTCAAGTGTAAGATGCCCCTACTGCTGAAGCAATGGCTATGTTGAACGGCTTGGCCTTGGCAGATCAGCTGGGATGCTCAAATATCATGCTTGAATCGGATTGCTTGGAAGTCATATCAGCATGCAATGGAGAGATGGAAATACTAAGCCCTTATTCTGCTATTTTGAGTGACCGTTTCATCCTTGCTCACAGGATCGTACTGGTATCCTATGCATATTGTCCTAGAAAGGCAAACACTGTGGCACATGAGTTAGCTAGAAAATCTTTTGATTCAAATTCTGTAATCGCGTGGGATAATGATCCTCCACACAGTATTCTAGATGCCCTTGCTAGAGATGTAACCATTATTTGATTTCAATAAAGTGTGCCACAAGTTAAAAAAACAATTCCCGATATTTTCTTTTTGCCACAAATATTTCAGCCACTAAGGCACCTGGCGTGGTGAATATGAAGTAAATAATCAGTGAGCAATCTAAGGGCATTCCCAAGTCAACCCATGTGTCAGACCTCATGGGACCAACTGCTGCCAATCACGACGCTAGTGCTGCGAGGAGAGGATGACCACTGTTGCGAGCGTGACGGTGTTGTTTCGAGTAGACGAGCTATGAGGGGCGTCTTGTGAGTAGCATCCCCTGCTATTGCAAGGTCGAGGACGTGCTCGACGCAGCAGCGGGAGCCGAAGATGTTGCAAGCGCAAGGGGCGACCAATGAGCATCAGTGCATCACCACCAGCTATTGTGAAGGTCATTGGTGCTGGGACGCTGCCGACGACAGTGTAGGGAGAGGGTCGACCACCCGTTGCGACGAAGGCCACCTTCGTGTTGTTTCAAATAATAATCTTATGTTTCAAATAATAGAAAGATAATGTTACATTATAAAAATTTCACATATTATTTCAAAAATTATCCATATAATTATATATAAATTACAAAATTATTCATGTAATAATTTGCATATATTAAATAGAAAATATCAAAGTAAATTTTTATATATATTTAAATAAATGCTAACGTAAGTTTAAGATGTTCAAGCTTTTAATGAAATATCTATGTTGTATATAAATTGTTCATTTTTATTCCGCAATTTATTTTATTTATAACACATGATCATAATTTACATAATTTTTTTTTAAATAACATTGCAAAATGGGATTTAAGGGCTTCAGCCCGCTTAAGACTCAAAGGATATATCCACTTAGAACAGCATGATAAAAATGTGGGTCGCTCAGGTGTCCACGCCATGGGCTTTTCCGTGAGAAAAAAATTCTGACGAGTTTTTCGCAAAATAACCAGCCACAGGTCCTACTCCCCAAGCAATTCTATTTGCTCACAATCACAAGAAATTTTTCCCCGCCATATTTTCTTCCCCACTGTTTGTCCACTACCTCGGCTAAACATAAGCAAAAGAAAAAGAGGTCCAAGGGACAGGCCCGAGTAAAGAAGAAATAGTAATCTTTGACGAATTAGGAAGAAAAGGGATTCTTATTTTGATACAAGAAGAATCAACACAAGAAAAAGGCTTATCTTGTGGCGAATAGACGATTAAGAAGACATGCAATCCCTCCAAAAAGGAAAAAAAATTTAATTTTACTGTTCTTGCCTTTGCCTTGGATTCTTTTCTTTTGCATGAGATATAAATAAGGCATTCCAGACATCTCGTAAACAAAAAACAGTCTAAATAAAAAAAAAGGATTTCCAAAATAGATCATAGATAAATCTAGCAATTGCCAATAAATCGAGGCTTTTTACCAACTTGATGGTAAGAAATCTCTGGACCTAGAAATTCATTTCGTACAATTGAACCTTTTCAAACTGTTTCTTTTTTATAACCAAAAAAACTTGTGCCAAAATAACGGATGTGAAGAAGAAGAAAAGGCCTTGGGCACATAATGGATCCTGAAGCATGATTTCTCCAACCGCTGACAGTGGGTCCCACGCCAGGCTGACGCGCCTAGTTAACACAGTGTTTGTATAGAATTGCGATTTACACCATATATGCACGCCAAAGCCAAGTTGTGGCACCAGTTCAATGTATGCCGCAAGTTTTGGCACTAATGTGACTTTTCGCGCCAAGTTTTAGCACTAGTTCAATGTATGCCGCAAGTTTTGGCACTAAAGTGACTTTTCGCGCCATGTTTTAGCACTAGTAGTTAATTGACTCCATATTCTATGATGGTCATTCGTCTGCCTAGCTGCCTGCTGCACGATTTGTTTTTAAACAGTCTTTTTGTTCTCCTTTTAGGGTTTTACCTGGAAATGAAGATGAATGCATATAGACCCCAAACTGTATGGTTATTATTATAGCTAGAAGTTGTATTTGTTAACCAGTTAGTTGCTTTGCAGTTATTTTTTTCGCGTATACGCAAAGAATTGCATATCATTTTATTGATAGGTAGAAGAGAACAATTACAGCAGAGAGACGGAGGGGGGAGGGGGCACCACACTAACAAGCTACACACCCTAAACACTCGCCTAGCCCGAACACTACCCACGTCCCACGGATGGCAAAGAGAAGGACACAGGGCACACAAACCGCGTCACGACCAACACATGAAACCTCCATCCCGCGTCCACCACCCCAACACAGACCAAATCAACGTACACCCACCTTATGCGCCTAGAGGAGTTGGCAAGTAGGATGCAGGACTCGGTCATGCCGGAGGAGGAAGTGCTAGTGATTTCGTACATTGCGCCATGATAGCCCACGCCCTGGGAAGTAGCCAGACCAAGCACGGTGTCCAACATCACAATCGAATGTCGGAGACTTCACGAGCACCAAGACAATGCCTTAACAAAGGGTGCGATGTCGTGACGCCGCCGTTGTCCGATCCGGCGAACCCGACCAAGGGTTTCCCCTGTCGCTCAAGGGGTATGGTAGAGAGGCCATGGTAGCGCCTTCAAGAAGGGGACGACACCCACGGGTGTCGCCACTACCAGCATCGGCAAGCCGAGCAGGGCTTTCGCCTGGCCAGAGACCAAACAATACCAAAGAAGGCGCCGGAGTCGGAGACACGGACATGACAACGCTGGCTGGAGCAGCCACCATAGGAAGGAGAGACGCACCCGCTAGACCCACCACCACTCGGCACCGCCCTCACTATAGCGCAGGCACATGCTTTGCAGTTATCAGAAGTTGTATTTGTTAACAAGTTAGTTGCTTCGCTGTTACCAGAAGTTGTATTTGTGAACCAGTTAGTTGAGGACAGACAAGACTATCCAATGTTTACTTGTACATGTTTAGAGAAATGCAAAGGCCGCATTGAACTATGAGATTGCAAGTTGCAGAATATCATAAGAACTTAATATCTCATATAATTATGCGTCAGATGTTTGCTTGGGCACTTTGTTAAATTGTTTGAAGTGCCAACATTTTAAAGTTATGTTAGTCCATCCTCAACAAAATAAAAAGAAGAAAAATATGTTAGTCCGACCAATAGATGACAACTTTGTCTGTCGGATTCAATATGTAGAAAATCGCCTTATCTGAACGAGCGAGAAGCACGAGCATGCTGGTGTACACAGGCGCTCGGTGGCTTTTTCTCAACATCACATACCACAGGGCGTGTCTGCCCAGCCGATGCACCGAGCATGCTCATCCTTCGTGTCAGCGTACCCCCCACTGAGACACCTAGGAACCCGGAACCATGAATGTCTGCTGCTCCACGAGACACCTCCCCAACCACTAAGAGCAAGTATAATAGGTCCTAGTCAGCTGGCTATAACATGGTCCATGTCAGCAAAATCTTAGCTGGAAGAGTGAGAAACGAAGAGAGAGAGCGCAGCCGGCGCTTCGCGTATCGCCCGGCTATAGCGCAAGCTACGAGAAACTAAAGCCAGCATGCAGCCGGCCTGCTAGCTAAAAGCGGGCGCCTTCTTCGCACCTACCAATTATTTACGTTTCTATGCTCCACTCCATATGTAAGCATTGAATGCTGTAGTCACTAATCTACAGCCTGCCTATTATATAAGCATTCTTGCATGAAGGCTCTTGATGATGTGGCATTGGTATAGAGCCGGCAGTGGGCTCTTCTATTAGCCATGCTCTAATTGAGGACACATACGCATCTACATAATATAATAAGAACCTAGTCGTGGTTCGCCAACCCTGAGCCTATTTATGGATAGCCCTTCAACACTTGGCAATACACCTCTCCCTAGCCAGCACTTTTAACCATTCCTTGCCCAAACCATATCCAGATCCGCAGCTACTTGTCCGCCATCACAGAAGGGCCTACAATGGCTCCATGTGATTATGAGGCGACGCTCCGGATTCATGGAGCGGTTCGACTATTCCGTAAAGTATTTGTCCCTACACTTAGGTCTTCGTTTTGAGAAATCAATTCCAAGATTTACCCACGCAGATCATTGCCTTATAATCAAAGGGGGGCATTGTAGCTATCTCACTTTCGAAGAATTTCACTTCTCGTTTGTCTATGGTAAATCAATCCCCTCTTTTTCCCAATTTTCAAAATGTCAATTCATATAGATGTATTGCATATCAATGAAAAGTTTTCTTATGATAAATTTAAAGTGTTTTCAAATCTCTTTGAATTAATTCTTGACAAGTGTGTGTGTGTGTGTGTGTGTGTGTGTGTGTGTGTGTGTGTGTGTGTTCATTTTAGCACTCCGGGCAACACATATAATTGATATGAGAGTAAGGATCTATGGTTTAATGTATCAGGTGAATACTATATATTATCACCAAATGATGATCAAAGTTTGAATAAAGGAGGTGTTGAAAATAATATCTTCGTGTGGTTAAAAAAGAAAGCACCTAAGGCTATCAGAAACAAGCCACACCATGGCCCCACCTAGCTTCCATTGACAGATAAAAACGAACACAATAGCGGAAACCTCCAATTATCTTTTGAAGAACTTCTAGAAGTTCCATAGGTGGCCATTGAAAAATTAAGGGCATAGAGCCTCTTGAGCATATCCCTGATAATCCATCCCCAAGAGGGTGTTACTAGGGCTACTCCAACAAACTTTTTGAATTATTGGGAAGTCCTGCAGCGGATCTTCAATAGACCCAATCCTAGTACATATATTGACATGTAGGGGCATTGTTAGTGGGTAACTATGTTGTTTGTTTCTCTCCTCAATGTGACCATGAGATCGACGCAATCAAGTACGACAACAAGCTTGAAGAAGACTGCCATGGTTGTGAGCTCAGGGAAGGTTAGCACGTGGTGGCTAACTCGGTCTGACACGGCTCGGGCAGAACGGTGTGTGCAGGACACTAACACTTTCGGCATAGCGGGAGTAGGCGGCGGCTGACAGCGATGCTCTGACAGCCCGAGCGCGTAGGCGGTGAACAACCAGCTTATCGCGCGAGGCCCACACGTGCCTATGAGAAGGAACAATAGTGGTTGGGATTTAGGTGGATTGTTGGGGGAGGTCCATTTTCCCTTGTATAATTGGAGGGTGGTTGGGGGAATATATCAATGATCAAAAGGGGATAGAAAAAAGGATATATCGGAGCAAGTAAATAACCCTAACTCTCCCAACATCAGCAAAAATTGTTTGCAGGAAGATAATCGGTTGGAAATAGTCTTAAACCAGAAAATGAGGCTCTAAATTTTTTAGATTCATTTCAAATAGTTAAAAAAATTAATTAATGTCAACTATTTCATGACAAACCTTTCGTGGACAATGTGCTGCAACCAAAATGGGCTAAGGCCTGAAGGTGGTTGGCCCATCGGCTAAAGGCTCACGTGGACCAGTGAATCTGCCTACATGCCAGGCACGAGCGGGGGCGTGGGCCACTTGCATTCTGTTTTTGTTTTCCATTTTCTTTTCACATTGTTTTCTTATTTCGGTCGATTTTATTTACATAAATTTATTTATGAATTCCAAAATTGTGCTATTTTGTAAAAACATTCGAGATTTTGAAATATAATTAAATTCAAAAAATATTTATGAATTAGAAAAGAAAAATCATGAATTCAAAGAATATTTGAAAACTTTAAATGTTCATCAATTTGAAAAAGTTCATGAATTACAAAAATATTTACAAATTTGATAAAAATATTCATGATTCAAGAATGTTTGTGAATTCAAAAATGTTCGCATTATTTGAAATAAATTTATGATCCGAAATTATTTTATGAATTTGAAAAAAAAATCATGAATTCAAAAAATGTTATAGTATTAAAAAGGGAAAAAAGAAAAGGTAAACAGAAAGAAAACTGAAAATGATGAAAAATAAGAAATATAAATTAATATACCTTCTGGAACCTTCCAAAATTGGGTAAAATGTTGCACAAGCTTCCTAAAACTGGATTTGAGCTTTCAGAGCTAACGCTTCACAGCCGGTAAACGGGCTGACCCAATTTGCTTTTCTAGTTAGCGAGCACTATGATGATATGGCTCGCAATGCGTGATACCTAGCATTTGCGACTACTACTAGCTCAACTTTTTCAGTTGTTCCGTCCAGTTTAGTCCATGTACCCGGTTTTGTAACCAATAGATTACTTGCTAGAAGAAAGTAGGAATCGAAGCAGGCTGGCCAAAAGATAAGTACTCCCTCTACCCGGTTTTGTAAATTGACCATGCATATTTAGTCTTTAATTTGAGTAACAGAATATGTGTAATATGTGCAAAAATAAATCTTTTGGAAATTTATTTGACGATGAAACTAAAAATATATTTTTTAGGTATATCATACATATTTCACTGCTAAATTAAAAACCAAAAAATCTCTATCCAATTTATAAACCCAGATAGAGGTAGTAATCATAATCATTACACGATTCGGCGGCTTGCCATAATGTGTCCGACGGTGGACCAACACCGAGGCCATGGGACGCCTGACTTTGGTCTGCATCGTACATTTGAGGATCCGACAGTTGCGACTGTCAAATCACTGAGGAGGCTCCTAGCTAACTGCGTTATACTGTTTTTTAATTCCTTGTTGCATTAACTTGACCCTGGACATCCCGAATGATCACCCTTGTGGCTCCTTCATGAGTATCCAAATTGAAGATGCATCAACATTCACCTTTACAAAACCTAGCGGGGGTCGTTTCCATTTAATGATTCTAGTATCTTTCTCCTTTGCATCATAATTTGATGTTTGGATCATATCAATGCCATCTCCCAGGCTCATATATATGCATGCTTGTGAGATGTTCATGATAGTCTCTCCATGGTTTCTTTTATTTCCAAGGGTCCAGATCACCCACATGCCGCAAAGGATAACACTACAAAGCTCATGTGGACAAAAACATTATCAAGCAAGTCATGTGGCCAAGTAGCAGGATGTAAAGTAGGCAATTTATAACCACATAATTCTTTAAAATATTGCCAAAAACAGTGGGAAAATGTGCACTTAACAAACACATGATAAGTAGTTTTCTCTTTAACTCCACAATCCGAGCACGTGCATTCGGCTTCCAAGTATCATTTTGTCAAATTGGCTCTGGTTGACATTATCATTAATAACACACCACCAAAAGAATTATTTAGGGAGGAATTTTCAACTTCCACAACTTACGCCAGGTGGGCCTATTATCATAAAAGGAACCATTAGCAATATTATTTTTGCCCAAGTTCAGCAAGTCTAGCCTGTGTTGCTAATAAACGGTAAGTTGATTTAACTCATGTACATGCCGTTCTTCTCTGCATTCCTTGCCAGGTATCTTGTTGTAGTCCCCTAGGGAAATATTCTGGTTGTCCAGGCCATTGCTATCTTTGGATTTTGCAAGCCTGGACAACGCAGAAAACAAACAGGAGTAAGTGTAACAGCAGCTAGGAAACCAGGGAACGAGCCACCAATGCCCAAATTGTCCCCCGCTCGACCAGTCCCCCGACTCGGCACAACAACAAAACCCTAGCACAGACCTCGAGGAGAACATCGCGAAGATCAAAGCCTAAGGCGGTGGATTGCCAGCTCACGCGTCGTCGCCAACCCGCACGTCACCGTAGCGCCACCGCCACCACACCCACATGTATCCCGTCATCTCCCTCTCGCCGCCCCTTTTGTAGCCCCTCTTCCCCCCTTCATCTCTGCTTAACCAATTGTATCTACAATAGGTGGTGATCCGACCGCCGACGTGCGGCCTTGGTCCTATGCATGAGAAGCGCTAACCCATATCCGAGGAGGTCTACGGGTCCACTAATATTGTTGAACTAGGGCGAATAAAAATAAATATATACTTTTTATGCTAAACTCTTATACTTCAAACTTAATTTTCGTACTACTGGCCTAGTGAGTATTTTTTTTGATTACTTATATATAATAGCTAACCACATAAGAATACTGTTAAATATTAATTATAATGTTGTTTTGTTGTATATATGTATTGCATATCATTGAAAAGTTTTCTTATGCTAAATCTAAAGTGTTGTAAAAAATATTTGCAATAATTATTGACAAGTGTGTGTGTGTGTGTGTGTTTGTTTGTGTGTGTGTGTGTGTGTGTGTGTGTGTGTGTGTGTGTGTGTGTGTGTGTGTGTGTGTGCTCATTTTAGCATTTATGTGAACACATATAATTGATATGAGATTAAGGATCTATTTTTTTAACGGTCACCGAGGGAGGGGGGAGCTTCCCCACATGAATATATTACCACTCAAATGAGAGAACCAAGAGTTACAACATAGTTCAGATTACAGTTTTTCAGACAGAGGGGATTGCAGTGGAGAGAAAATGTAGCCACTGTCTAGCAGCGGCACGATCTTCAGTTTTTTTAAACCTGAAGACCCATAGAGAGAAGTCTGCTACAATGTTTCTTATCGTTACTCGGGGTGGGTGATCTTCGTTTCTGAACACAAGAGCGTTTCTCGAGTCCCATAGCTTCCATGAGACTGTCAAGGCCACCGATGGCCAGATGTTGGGGTTGAGACCCTGAACTGATGGTTGTTGGTGGAGAGCGTCGAGGGATGATGGGGCAGGGAGGCCCAGGCAAGACCATACTTGTGTAGCGTAGGAGCAATTGGAGATGAGGTGGAGGGCATCTTCACACGGATCTTGACATCGTGGGCATGCAGCCGATTGAGCAATATGCTTGTGAAACATGTTAGCCTTGGTATTTAGGCGATTGCGGAGCAGAATCCAGGCGAAGATTTTGACTTTGATTGGGACCTTGGAGGACCAAACAAAATCATGATGAGGATTGAAGGAGTCTTGCGCCACAATGGTGGAGTAGGCATTTTTGGCTGAGAAGGGAAGCCCATGCGTGAGGGACCGCTTGTCTGGTCTGTCCGAGTGTTGAAAATCCTGCAGCGACAACAAAACACAGTCCAACTCGCGAGTAGTAGCATTAGTAAGACGGTTCCGTAGGTTTGATAATAAGCTGTTTTGCCAGATTGTAGCCACTAACACCTTGTCATCTATGAATTGCGAGTAGAGGTGTGGGAAGGCTTTGTGGAGCGGGCAGCTGAGAAGCCATTTGTCTAGCCAAGAAAAGGTGGAGAGACCATTGTACGTGATCACGAAAGAGTGGTCAATGAGGAGTGGAAGTTGTTTGTTTACTACTTTCGATAGGAAGGATGGCCTGGAAGTTTTTGCTGCAATGCCAAGTGGATATCTTTGCTGGTACCACTGTGTCCAAGGTATATTTGGGTGTTGCAGAAGCTTGAAGGAGAATTTCATAAGCAGGCATTGGTTTTGAATTTGTAGATTTTTAATGCCTAGACCACCAAGTTCTTTAGGTTTGCAAACGTTTTCCCAAGCAACCAGAAAACTTGCGCCCGTGCAAGTTTCCTCGTTAGACTAGAAGAAAGCTCTCCTAATGGCGTCAACCTTAACTAGTATAGACTTAGGAAGGCGAGAAATAGACATGAAATCAACGGTTAGGGAGTCCAGGACCGCAGTCAGCAGAGTTAGTCTTGCTCCACGGGAGAGCAGCCGTGCGACCCATCCGAAGAGGATTTTCTGAAAGCTGTCAATGATAGGGTCGAAAGCTGAGAGGGGTAATTTGGTAGGGGGGAGTGGGAGGCCCAGGTAGATTAGTGGGAAGGAGGAAAAGCTACATCCTATAGTTGTAGCGATATTGTTCTGAGTGGAGGTATCCGTGGCAATGGTGAGTAAAGCTGTTTTTTGAAAGTTGATTACTAGACCAGTTGCAAGGGCGAAATCGTGGAGAGTGTTTTTGAGTGTTGTGGTTGCAGCAACATTAGCCGCGGCAATTATAAGTGTGTCATCTGCATATTGTAGGGTTACTGGAGGTTCGTTAGACTTGAGAGGGTGACACAGTTCGTTTGGTCGGAAAGCTTGGGAGATCAATCTTTGAAGGACGTCAGCTACGATGATGAAAAGGTAGGGCGAAAGGATCACCTTGTCTAAGACCATTCCTACATTGAATCCAAGACCATGGGTTGCCATTGAGGAGAATGGCCGTTTTTCCCGTCTGCAGGATGTTTTTGACCCATGCATAGAAGATTGAGGGGAAGCCCCTTGCCTGAAGGATCGCTATAAGAGAGGACCAGCAGATAGAGTCAAAGACTTTCCTGAAGTCGAGTTTGAAGACCATGGTTGGAGTTTTTCTATTGTGGCAAGCACTGAGGATGTCGGCGGCATAAACGAAGTTTTTAGCTATGTTGCGTCCGTGGAGGAACCCAGTTTGGTCATAGTGAATGAGAAGTGGGATGAGAGGTTTTACTCGGTTTGTGATAACCTTGGCCACCGCTTTTGGAGTGCAATTTTGAAGGGAGATTGGTCGAAAAGCATCTGGGGCAGTTGGGGCTTGGGTTTTTGGGAGGAGCACCATGTAAGCTCGATTGAAACGATCTACAGAGGTTGTTTGATCATGGAAGGCAGAGAAGAACGGGAAGATGGTGTGTTTGATTTCATTCCAGTATTTGCGAAAGAAGAGGGGGCTGAAGCCGTCAGGGCCGGGGCTAGTGTTTGTGTTTATGGTTAGATAGGCGTGTTGAATTTCTTCTTGGGAGAAAGGGCTTGCCAGATCACGCAACTGTGGTAATGGTGATCGGTAGAGCTGGAGCAGGTTAAAGTTCCAGGTAGCAGTTTTCATGGAGCCGATGAGCTGTTGGAAGAAAAATTTTAGAATTGCGGCTTTGTGCTCGGGCAAAAAGATTTCGGAGTCGTTATGGAGAAGAATCGGTATTTTATTGGAACGCGAGCGTTGTGTTGCAGATGCATGGAAGAACCTGGAGTTTTCGTCACCCTCGACGGCCCCTCTGATCTTGCCCCATTGTTTCTAGAAGGCAATTTTTTATCTGATAACGCATTGCAAAAGGTCTGCAAGAGAGAGCCTAAGCTTTTGTTCGAGCAGGGAAAGAGGAGCAAGTTCTTCGTTTAGGTCAAGAGCCAGAATTGCAATTTTGCAGTTTGCCTCCCGTTGGTAGATGGGCCGAAGTGATTTGGCCCAAGACTTGAGGGACGATCGCGATCTTTTTAGACATTTAGCAAGGCAAGCGGCGGGGCCTGCTACAGGCCCGTGGGCAGAGCCATCATTGGGCTGCCAAATGTTTTGGACAATATCTTTGCATGCCTGGAACAAGGTCCAGAACCGTTCAAATCAAAAAAGGCGGGAGGAAGGGATAGTTGTGGAGACGGTAACCAATAGGGGGACGTGATCAGAGGCGAAACGAGTGAGAGAGGTAAGATGCGAGTTGGGAAAGAGCGCATCCCAGGCCAGGTTTACCAGAACTCTATCGAGCCGCTCTAGCGTGGGAGACATCCTCTTATTTGACCTAGTGAATTGGCATTCTAGGATGGGGAGTTCGAGTAGCGCGAGACGATCAATGGTGTCATTGAACTCATCAGCTTCGGATCGGTGAAAATTGGTTTTATTCTTTTCACTGGGGAAGCGGATTAAGTTGAAGTCACCGATGAGAAGCCAGGGAGAATTTGGCGGAGGCTCGATTTGTTTGAGTTCTTCCAAGAATTCTAGTTTTAGATGTCTTTGAGAGAGAGCATAGACATTGGTGATCGGGATATTGTGTTGCGACGCCGTCTCAGGCGGAGCACCTCAAGCAACAGCAATGGCCGCGATATCCCGCAGTGAGGCGGGACCGCGGATGCTACCTCTTGAGCATGCGTTGGTTTTTCCCTTGAAGAGGAAAGGGTGATGCAGCAAAGTAGCGTAAGTATTTCCCTCGGTTTTTGAGAACCAAGGTATCAATCCAGTAGGAGGCTCCTCAAAAGTCCCACGCACCTACACAAACAAACAAGAACCTCGCAACCAATGCGATAAAGGGGTTGTCAATCCTGAGGGAGTCCTGGATTAAGGGGTCCTCGGACAGCCGGACTATATACCTTGGCCGGACTGTTGGACTATGAAGATACAAGATTGAAGACTTCATCCCATGTCCGGATGGGACTCTCCTTTGCGTGGAAGGCAAGCTTGGCAATTTGGATATGTAGATCTCCTTCTCAGAATCGACTTTGTGTAACCCTAGCCCCTCCGGTGTCTATATAAACCGGAGGGTTTAGTCCAGAGGACAACAACAATCATAATCATAGGCTAGCTTTTAGGGTTTAGCCTCTACGATCTCGTGGTAGATCAACTCTTGTAATACTCATATCATCAAGATCAATCAAGCAGGAAGTAGGGTATTACCTCCATCGAGAGGGCCCGAACCTGGGTAAAACATCGTGTCCCCTGCCTCCTGTTACTATTAGCCTTAGACGCGCAGTTCGGGACCCCTACCGAGATCCGCCGGTTTTGACACCGACATTGGTGCTTTCATTGAGAGTTCCAATCGTCATCCACGATAAGGCTTGATGGCTCCTTCAATCATCTTCAACGACGCGTCCAGGGGGAGGTTTTTCTTCCCGGATAGATCTTCGTATTCGGGCGGTTTGCATCAAGGGCCAACTCGCTTGGCCATCTAGAGCAGATCGATAGCTACGCTCCTGGCCATCAGGTCAGATTTGGAAGCTTGAACTATACTGCCGACATCCGCGGAGACTTGATCTTCGACGGATTCGAGCCCATATCAGGTGCGCCGAACGGTCACGACGAGCATGACTTAGATCTGCCATCGGACAGTGTTCGGGAGATCGCGCCTGCTGCGGCGCTAGGAGTTAATCCGGAGCAGATTGTGCCACCCGAGGACGGATGGATGGACCCCACCACAGAGGCCGCATACTCCTCGGCCTTGGCGCCGAACACTGACCTCACCTCCTATGAGGCCGGAATCATCGGGCCCTCGGACTCGACTCAGGCTACAGGATCCGAATCGCATACGACCGTGCCTATCGAATCTGATTGTGCACCGGTCATGGAGTTCACCTCCGCGGATATCTTTCAGCACTCGCCCTTGGGTGATGTGCTAAATTCATTAAGATCTCTTTCCTTGTCAGGAGACTCCTGGCCGAACTATGTTCGGCTCGAGTGGGAAGCGGACGACGAGGAACTTCGTTCCCCACCCACCACCCACTTACTAGCCACTGTCGATGACTTAACCGATGTGCTTGACTTCAACCCCGAAGACATCGACGGTATGGATGACGATGCAGGAGAAGAACAGGAACCACCGCCTATAGGGCGCTGGACAGCCACCTCATCATATGAACACCCCCAAAGAAAGCAATGGCGATAAGGCAACCGAAGATAATCCTTTGGATAAGCAACCTAGACACCGGCGTCATAGGCGCCGCCCCAAGCCCCACCATAGCAAAAATAGCGATACCGGCACAAGAGATGATAACAATCCGGATGGTGCCGAAGACGAAATCAATCCTGCCCAGCCAGGCTTCAAGCAGGCCGAGCAAGAAGATGGGCAAGCTAGCCCTAAAGAACAGGCAACATATGGAGAATCAGAGGACGATAACTACATGCCTCTCTCCGAAGAGAATGTGAGCCTTGGCGACGAAGAATTCATCGTGCCTGAGGATCCCGTCGAGCAGGAGCACTTCAAGCGGCGGCTTATAGCCACTGCAAAAAGCCTGAAGAAAAAGCAGCAACAGCTTCAAGCTGATCAAGATCTGCTAATCGGCTGTGATGGACCGAGGTCCTGGCTGCTGAGGAATACGGACTCGAGCGCCCTACAAAAAGTTACCCAAAGCGCAGGTTGCTACCTCAACTTGAGGAGGAGGCGTTAAAGCCCACACTACCAGCGCATTGTTTGACCGGCCACCCCGTGGCCGAGACAAAGCGGTGTACCAGCCCGAAGTCCAGACCGCACGCCGTCGCCAATCAAACAATAATACTAAGGCCCGGGGCTACATGAAGGACCTGCGAGACGTATTGGAAAACAAAGTAGGACAGTCAAGATCGATCTACGGATCACGTGGGCGCGCCGCAACGCGTGAAGATGACCGTCACGCCGGATACAATAAACAAAAGTCCGGCCGGGGCAAATACAACAGACCAGACTCATTTGAGCTACGTCGGGATGTAGCCCAGCATAGAGGCGCCGCACACCCCCTATGCTTCACTGACAAAGTAATGGATCATGAATTCCCAGAAGGGTTCAAACCCGTGAACATTGAATCATATGATGGCACAACAGACCCCGCAGTATGGATTGAAGATTTTCTCCTACACATTCACATGGCCCGCGACGATGACTTACATGCCATCAAGTACCTACCACTTAAGCTCAAAGGACCAGCTCGGCATTGGCTGAATAGCCTGCCAGCAAGTTCAATTGTCAGTTGGGAGGACCTGGAAGACGCGTTCCTTGACAACTTCCAGGGCACTTACATGCGACCACCGGACGCCGATGACTTAAGTCACATAACCCAACAGCCCGGAGAGTCAGCCAGGAAATTCTGGACTCGGTTCCTAACCAAAAAGAACCAAATTGTCGATTGTCCGGATGCCGAAGCCTTAGCAGCCTTCAAGCAAAACATCCGTGATTTAATGGCTCGCCCGACACCTCGGCCAAGAGAAGCCAAAGTCCATGGCAGCCCTCACGACACTCATGACCCGCTTTTACGCGAGGCGAGACAAATGGCTGGCTCGTAGCAACATCACAAAGAAAACTCACGATTCGTGACGCCAGAGATAGCAACGGTAAGCCATGACGCAATAGACACAAGCGTCGCAACAATGGCAACAACACCGAAGACACGACAGTCAATGCCGGATTTAGAGGCTCTAAATCCGGACAGCGGAAAAAGCCATTCAAAAGAAACAATCCGGGCTCGTCCAGTCTGGACCGCATACTCAATCGCTCATGTCAAATTCACGACACCCTAGATAAACCAGCCAACCACACCAACAGGGAATGCTGGGTGTTTAAACAGGCCGGCAAGTTGAATGCCGAAAACAAGGAAAAGGGGCTGCATAGCGATGACGACGAGGAGCCCCGGCCGCCGAACACAGGAGGACAGAAGAAATTCCCTCCCCAGGTGAAAACGGTGAATATGATATACGCAACCCATATTCCCAAACGGGAACGGAAGCGCGCACTAAGGGACGTCCATGCAATGGAGCCAGTCGCCCCAAAGTTCAACCCATGGTCCTCTTGTCCGATCACTTTCGATCGCAGGGACCATCCTACCAGTATCCGTCATGGCGGTTCGGCCGCATTGGTCCTTGACCCCATCATTGACGGATTCCACCTTACACGAGTCCTCATGGACGGTGGCAGCAGGTTGAACCTGCTCTATCAGGATATAGTGCGCAAAATGGGCATCGACCCCTCAAGGATCAAGCCTACAAAAACCACCTTCAAAGGTGTCATACCAGGTGTGGAGGCCTGTTGCACAGACTCAATCACACTGGAAGTGGTCTTCGGATCTCCGGACAACTTCTGAAGCGAGGAGTTAATCTTCGACATCGTCCCCTTCCGCAGTGGCTATCATGCATTGCTCGGACGAACCGCATTTGCCAGATTCAATGCGGTACCCCATTACGCATACCTCAAGCTCAAAATGCCAGGACCTCGCGGGATTATAACAGTTAATGGAAACACAGAGCGCTTGCTCCGTACGGAGGAGCACACTGCGGCCCTCGCGGCGGAAGTACAAAACATCCTTCTTAGGCAAACAGCCAATCCAGCGATAAAGAACCCGAACACCGTCAAGCGAGTCCGGAGTACCCCGCAACAGGATCATCTGGCACGTCCAGAGCTCGACTAGCAATTCGGCCTCCGTCCTAGTCCCAGTCAAGCGGCGAAATTTGTGCCGCGCGTACACAATTACGCACTTAAAATACCATGGGCATAGGCGGAGGCACGGCTATGACACGGTCCACAATGCGGTTCGACCGCCCCAGGACCCACGCATCTTTGCACCTTTTTTCTTTCAGGTCCCTATCTTCGGGAGGCTCTTCGATAGATCAATTATCGGACACATAGCGGGACAGACGCACCAAGAAGACAAGAAGCTTTGGCGTACAAGGGAATCCTCAGGTGGTTTCTGATAACGATCGTTATACCTATTTTACATACCCGCACACAGCTCGCTCCTGGTCAGGATGTGTCAAACAGTCCTATTTTTTCTTATTGCACTACTTGTATACATACGCTTTGACGTACTATTTTAATAACAAGGAAAAATAATGTACATCGTCAGCTTACTATTACATTTATTTATGCCTTTTCTTTACTAATTATTTATTGCACCCGTACACTTTGGTACGTCCGGCTCGCCAGGGGCTTCAGTGTACCCCATAACACGGCAAGAAAAGTCCGAACACTTTCGACAGTGCGGCACCCCGAACTTGTAGCATTATATGCATCAACTCCGAATCATGTCTTGGGTCAATAGTTGGATTTGCCCGGCTCCTATGTTTTGGTACCTTACGTTCCGCTATATCGGCTAAGGTAGCGCAGGGAGAACTACTGCGATTTTGTCCTGGTTCTTCCGGACGAAGCACCTCGAGAGAAAGCCGAAAACTGATCATTGTCATGATGAGGCGAGAGCTGGTCGCTGTTCAAGAGGTCTCAAATCCTTAAAGATTTTTTCCGCTTCGGGCGAGGAATCGGCCTTGTCCGATTTAGGCGTGTATAGCGCCCCAAGTTCGGCCTTCCGAACACTAGGGGCTTCGCCAAAATTTAAAATTTTAGACTTCTATGGCCAAGTGAGAGTGATAAAGCTGTATAGTCCGATTACCTTGTTCGTTGCGCTAAACACCTCCTTAAAAGGACCAAAAATTTGGATAAAGAATGTTTATATTTATCCCGAACACCCTGGTACTAGTTACATGGGGGCGTGAAGCCGACGATCGCCAACTCTCAAGATTTTATAAACGGCCGCATGTATGTAATATTTTAAATTAACAAGCGCCATATAGCTTACATGAACTCGTTATCATATTACGGGATGACTTGAGTACATTCATTCAAATATTACATCCTTCAGACATTCACCGCCACAAGGCGGGCACCCTTAATGACATTGTCATAGTATCGTTTC
Source organism: Aegilops bicornis (assembly GCA_021605145.1). Classification (NCBI taxonomy): domain Eukaryota; kingdom Viridiplantae; phylum Streptophyta; class Magnoliopsida; order Poales; family Poaceae; genus Aegilops; species Aegilops bicornis. The sequence goes on from JAHIAL010000051.1 coordinate 1,796,977, forward strand.
GTATGGCGATGCTCCTTGCCCTTCGGCGGCCCCTCTGTCACCAGCTTCTTGGCATCCATCTTCGCCCAGTGCACTTTCGCACGGGCCAAGGCCCTGTGTGCACCTTCAATGCAGACGGACCGCTTAATGACTTCAAGCCGCGGACAGGCATTCACCATCCGCTTGACAAGGCCGAAGTAGCTGCCGGGCAGGGGCTCGCCAGGCCACATTTGGACTATGAAGTCCTTCATGGCCAGTTCGGCCGCCTTGTGAAGTTCGACCAGTTGCTTCATCTAGTCGCTCAAGGGCATTAGATGTTCGGCCCCAATATACTGGGACCAAAACAGCTTATCCGTCGAGCTCCCTTCCTCGGCTCGGTAGAACTCTGCGGCATCAGAGATGATGTGCAGCAAATCTGTGAATGCTCCTAGAGAGCTCCAAATTCGGGTAAGTAAAAGGAAAGTATCCTTCACATGCTTGCTTTGCATAATGAAAGCCTTACCCGCCGCTATCTTCTTGGCCGCCTCAATATCCTGGAGGGCCTTCTGGGCTTCGACCTTGGCGTCTTGAGCGCTCTGACGGGCCTTCGCAAGCTCCGACTCTTGCGTCTTGGAGTCACGCTCCAAGGTCTCGAATTTCTTGACGAAATCCTGGAGCTCTTGCCGGACCTCATTAACCCGAGCCTCTTGTTTTTCACGCTCGGTGCGCTCCTTGGCCGCTTTGTCTTCGGCCTCGGACGCGCCTTCTTAAGGGCCGCCACTTCGGTCGTGGCACCTATTATACACACGATGCTTCTATTAGCGTCAACAATTTATCCTTTATATAACATTCAGACGGGGTATCACTTACCTTTGTTCTCCTCGAGCTGCCTCTTCACGAGGCCAAGCTCTTCTTCGCCCGCCCTGTGTTCTCGCTTCACCCGGAGACCTCCACAGTGAGGGCGGCGGCGGCCAGCAGTGACACCTGCTTATTCACATAGACATAATATGGTTAGTCTCCTGGTAATAATATGTGATCCTCTGTTCGGCCTTTCTTTCCGAACACCGAATAGAGCATCAGGGGCTACTGTCTATATTGTGATATTTTCTCATTATTTAATTACTTACCTCAAAGCCTGTTAAGAGGCTGGCGCAGGCTTCGGTCAATCCGCTTTTTGCGGACTGGACCTTCGCAATCACCGTACTCATAAGAGTACGGTGTTCTTCATCAATGGGAGCGCCTTGAAGCGCTTCCAGCAAGTTGTCTGATGCCTCCGATGGGACAGAGGTCATCCAGACAGTGGCTCGCCTCCTTAGCGAGTGGGGCTGCTCACTGCCGGAACCACGAGAGTTTCCGACACAGTATCCGGCTGGGGGACAAGCTTGCGGCGGCCCCCCTCATCAGAATCCCCGGGGATCTCCCCCCCCCCCCCCCCCATGAGCCCGGCATTGGAGGTTTCGCCTTGGGGCGCCTCCAGAACTATCTCCCCCTGGCCTGTATCCACGGAGGCAACACTTCGGTGTCGTCTGCGGGCCGGGGAGTGGAGGCCGTCGGGTGCGAATCGCTGTTCATCGCCGACGAGCTCAAAGACCCATCCGAGGAGGATAGGTCGATGCGGGCTCTGGACGGGCTGCAGAAACATATCTTAACATGATAAGAAGCCATAAAGCTAAACGTACCAGACGTATTATGGTATCCGGATACTTACGACTTCGCCAGGGGCTTGTCCCTGGGTAGCCACTCCTCGTCGCTGTTGGTGGCTGTCATGGAGTGGTCCGGAGGGAGAGTCCTCCCTTTCTTGGACCCTTCGGCCTCCCCGGATGGGGCGGCCTTCCTTTCTTCTCCCTCGGTTTGGGGAGGGGTTTCTCTTCCTCCTCCTCGTTTTGCTGGAGGAGTGCGCCTCATTATCTTCGGACGACAAGTCCGACACAACCTTGCGCCGAGACCTTTCCTGGTCCCCGTGGCCTTCTTCTTGGCCTTCTTCTCCGGCACCTCATAGGGCGCCTAACAACAGATCTCCGTCAGAGTTCATTTCTTCGGATCTTCAGCAACGGAGTCGATGGGGCCGATCCGCTCCGCTGTCGCCACATAGTCCTGTTAAAACAGTATGATGGCTTAGATTCCTCCCACGAATATACTGAGGAAAGGCACATCTTGTGAAATATAGAGTGCTTACGGAATTGGCGTGGCACTTTGCGCTGAGTCCGCGGTCCTCGGTGGTGGGAGGAGGTACTTCGGCGGCCTTGAACAACACCTTCCAGATGTCTTTGTGCGTCGTGTCGAAGAGCTCTCGCAGCGTCTGGTGTTTGGCCGCATCGAACTCCCACAGGTTGAACGCCTGTCTTTGACACGCGAGGATCCGACGAAAGAGCATGACCTGGACCACATTGACAAGCTTGATCTTCTTGCTTATCATATTCTTGACGCAGTTCTGGAGTCCGGTCAGCTCCGCGGGTGCACCCCAGGCTAAACCCTTCTTCTTCTAGGAGGTGAGCCGCATGGGGATGCCGGATTGGAATTCGGGGGCCGCCGCCCAGTTGGCGTCACGTGGCTCGGTGATGTAGAACCACCCCGACTGCCACCCCTTCACGGTCTCCATATAGGAGCCTTCGAGCCAGGTGACGTTGGGCATCTTGCCCACCATAGCGCCTCCGCACTCCGCTGGCGGCCAACCACTATCTTCGCTTCACGTTGAAGATCTTCAGCCACGTGCCAAAGTGTGGCTTGATGCGAGGAAGGCCTTTCGCATTACCGCACGATAAACGCCGAGATGTTGAGGATGAAATTAGGGGCCAGATCATGAAAATCTAGCCCATAGTAAAACATGAGCCCGCGGACAAATGGGTGGAGGGGGAATCCCAGTCAACGGATGAAGTGGGCGAGGAACACAACCCTCTCGTGAGGTTGCAGAGTCGGAACGATCTGCCCTGCGTCTGGGAGCCGGTGCGCGATGTCTGCGGCCAAGTATCCGGCCTCCCGGAGCTTCGTAATGTCCTCCTCCGTGACGGAGGAGCCCATCCACTTGCCTCCCGCTCCGGACATGTTTGGAATGGTTGTACGGAGAAGGTGAGAACTGGGGCGTTGGAGCTCGAGAGTGCGAGAATGGATGAGCAAAGGAAGAAGAAGGCGTGGGTGAAAGAGGAGAATCCCTATCTCTTTATAAAGGCAGTAGGAACTGTGCGCCTCCCCACTTGCCCGTTAAAATCGCTTATTCCCCAAGCGCTACGATTGATGGCGTGGTTGGGTTACCCATGCCCGTATTGATGAGAATCCCGCGATAAGGGGACATGATCCGTGCTTCGACAAGACGTGCCAAGGAAACTACCTCGCATTACGTGCAGTAGCTGGTTGTGAAAACGGTTTGAATAATGACCGGACCGTGGCATGATGTCATGCTATAAAAAGCTCACAGCAGATTAGATTTATGGAATATTGTGCTCTCTACGGTGGTATGTGGAATTTGTTTTGCAGAGCCGGACACGATTCTCGTATTCAAGATCTTCTATGGAGTATTCGGAAAAGGAACCCGCCTTGAATTGCCGAAGACAATCTGCGCTACTGCACTCATCGTCATTGAAGCCCTGGTTCAGGCTACCGCTGGAGTCCCGGATTATAGGGGTCCCTGACAGCCGGACTATATACCTTGGCCGGACTGTTGGACTATGAAGATACAAGATTTAAGACTTCGGCCCCATGTCCGAATGGGACTCTCCTTATGCGTGGAAGGCAAGCTTGGCAAATTCGGATATGTAGATCTCCTTCTCTCAGAATCGACTGTAACCCTAGACTCCTCCTGTCTATATAAACCAAAGGGTTTAGTCCAGAGGACAACATCAATCATAATCATAGGCTAGCTTCTAGGGTTTAGCCTCTACGATCTTGTGGTAGATCAACTCTTGTAATACTCAGATCATCAAGATCAATCAAGCTGAAGTAGGGTATTACCTCCATCGAGAGGGCCCGAACCTGGGTAAAACATCGTGTCCCCTGCCTCCTGTTACCATTAGCCTTAGACGGGCAGTTCGGGACCCCCTACCCGAGATCCGCCGGTTTTGACACTCACAAATCCCTTCACGGTAACTTGCGAAAGTGAGATCTGATAGAGATAATATGATAAGATAAATATTTTTGGTATTTTTATGATATAGATTGAAAAATAAAAGATGCAAATAGAAGTAGATGGAAAACTTATATGATAAAATATAGACCCGGGGGCCATAGGTTTCACTAGTGGCTTCTCTCAAGACAGCATAAGTATTACGGTTGGTGAACAAATTACTATCGAGCAATTGATAGAAAAGCGCATAGTTATGAGATTATCTCGGCATGATCATGTATATAGGCATCACGTCCGTGACAAGTAGACCGACTCCTGCCTGCATCTAGAGTATTAAGTTCATAAGAACAGAGTAACACATTAAGAAAGATGACATGATGTAGAGGGATAAACTCATGCAATATGACATAAACCCCATCTTTTTATCCTTGATGGCAACAATACAATACGTGCCTTTGCTGCCCTATACATCATCGGGAAAGGACACTGCAAGATTGAACCCAAAGCTAAGCACCTCTCCCATTGCAAGAAAGATCAATCTAGTAGGCCAAACCAAACTGATAATTCGAAGAGACTTGCAAAGATAACCAATCATACATAAAAGAATTCAGAGGAGATTCAAATATTTCTCATAGATAAACTTGATCATAAACCCACAGTTCATAGGATCTCGACAAACACAACGCATAAAGAGTTACATCGAATAGATCTTCAAGAAGATCGAGGAGAACATTGTATTGAGATTCAAAGAGAGAGAAGAAGCCATCTAGCTAATAACTATGGACCAAGGTCTGTGGTAAACTACTCACAACTCATCGGAGAGGCCTTGGAGATGATGTAGAGGCCTCCGTGGTCGATTCCCCCCCTCGTGAGCGCCTTGAAGGCTCCAAGATGGGATCTCGCGGATACAGGAGGTTGCGGCGGTGGAAATAGTTTTTCGTGGTGCTCCTTGATGTTTTTGGAGTGCGTGGATATATATAGGAGGAAGAAGTAGGTCGGTTGACGCTCGAGGGGCCCACGAGGGTGGGGGCGCGCTGGGCACCCTCGTGGCCGCCTCGTTTGTTGCTTGACGTCTAGTCCAAGTCCCCCTGGATTATGCGTTTGTTCCAAAAGATCGCTCCCGAACGCTTTCATTCCGCTTTGGACTCCGCTTGATATTCCTTTTCTTGAAACACCGAAATAGGCAAAAACAGCAATTGGCCGGGCCTCCCGGTTAGTAGGTTAGTCCCAAAATGATATAAAAGTGTAAAGTAAAGCCCATAAACATCCAAAACGGGTAATATAATAGCATAGAAAAATAAAAAATTATAGATACGTTGGAGACGTATCAAGCATCCCCAAGCTTAATTTCTCGCCCCTCGAGTAGGTAAATGATAAAAACAGAATTTTTGATGTGGAATGCTACCTAGCATATTTCTCAATGTAATTTTCTTTATTGTGGCATGAATGTTCAGATCCAAATCATTCAAAATAAAAGTTCATATTGACATGAAAACAATGATACTTCAAGCATACTATCAAAGCAATCATGTCTTCTCAAAATAACATGGCTAAAGAAAGTTATCCCTACAAAATCATATAGTCTGGCTATGCTCTATCTTCATCACACAAAGTATTTAATCATGCACAACCCCGATGACAAGCCAAGCAATTGTTTCATACTTTAGTATTCTCAAACTTTCTCAACTTTCACGCAATACATGAGCGTGAGCCATGCACATAGCACTATATGTGGAGTAGAATGGTGGTTGTGGAGAAGACAAAAAGGAGAAGATAGTCTCACATCAACTAGGCGTATCAACGAGCTATGGAGATGCCCATCAATAGATATCAATGTGAGTGAGTAGGGATTGCCCTGCAACGGATGCACTAGAGCTATAAATGTATGAAAGCTCAACAAAAGAAACTAAGTGGGTGTGCATCCAACTCGCTTGCTCACAAAGAACTAGGGCATTTTGAGGAAGCCCATCATTGGAATATACAAGCCAAGTTCCGTAATGAAAAATTCCCACTAGTATATGAAAGTGACAACATAGGAGACTCTCTATCATGAAGATCATGGTGCTACTTTGAAGCACAAGTGTGGTAAAAAGGATAGTAGCATTGTCCCTTCTCTCTTTTTCTCTCATTTTTTATTTGGCCTTTCGCTCTTTTTTTATTTGGCCTTTCTCTTTTTTTATAAAGTCCGAAGCCTCATCCCGAATTGTGGGGGAATTATAGTCTCCATCATCCTTTCCTCACTTAGGACAATGCTCTAATAATGAAGATCATCACACTTTTATTTACTTACAACTCAAGATTACAACTCGATACTTAGAACAAGATATGACTCTATATGAATGCCTCCGGCGGTGTACCGGGGATATGCAATGAATCAAGAGTAACATGTATGGAAGAATTATGAAGGTGGCTTTGCCACAACTACAATGTCAACTACATGATCATGCAAAAGCAATATGACAATGATGATGCGTGTCATAATAAACAGAACGGTGGAAAGTTGCATGGCAATATATCTCGGAATGGCCATGGAAATGCCATAATAGGTAGATATGGTGGCTGTTTTGAGGAAGGTATATGGTGGGTGTATGGTACTGTCGAAAGTTGCGCGGCACAAGAGAGGCTAGCAATGGTGGAAGGGTGAGAGTGCGTATAATCCATGGACTCAATATTAGTCATAAATAACTCATATACTTATTGCAAAAATCTACAAGTCATTGAAAAAAAAAGTACTATGCGCATGCTCCCAGGGGGATAGAATGGTAGGAAAAGACCATCGCTCGTCCCCGACCACCACTCATAAGGAATACAATCAATAAATAAATTATGCTCCGACTTCATCACAAAGCGGTTCACCATACGTGCATGCTACGAGAATCACAAACTTCAACACAAGTATTCCTTAAATTCATAATTACTCTACTAGCATGACTCTAATATCACCATCCTCATATCTCAAAACAATTATCAAGCATCAAATTGATCATAGCATCCAATTCACTTTCTATGATAGTTTTTATTATACCCAACTTGGATGCCCATCATTCTAAGACCAATTTTATAACCATAGCAAATACCATGATGTTCTAAAAGACTCTCAAAATAATACAAGTGAAGCATGAGAGATCAAAAATTTCTACAAAATCAAGCCACCGCCGTGCTCTAAAAGATATAAGGGAAGCACTAGAGCAAAACTATCTAGCTCAAAAGATATAAGTGAAGCACATAGAGTATTCTAATAAATTCCAAATCAAGTGGGTTTCTCCCAAAAGGTGTGTACAGAAAGGATGATTGTGGTAAACTAAAAAGCAAAGACTAATATCATACAAGACGCTCCAAGCAAAACACATATCATGTGGTGAATAAAAATATAGCTCCAAGTAAAGTTACCGATAAACGAAGACGAAAGAGGGGAAGACTACCTGGGCATCCCCAAGCTTAGGCTTTTGGTTGTCCTTGGATATCTTGGGGTGCCATGGGCATCCCCAAGCTTAGGCTCTTGCAACTCCTTATTCCAAAGTCCATCAAATCTTTACCCAAAACTTGAAAACTTCACAACACAAAACTTAACAAGAAATCTCATGAGCTCCGTTAGTGCAAGAAAGAAAAACCACCACATAAGGTACTGTAATGAACTCATTCTTTATTTATATTGGTGTTAAACCTACAGTATTCCAACTTCTCTATGGTTCATACCCCCCGATACTAGCCATAGATGCATCAAAATAAGCAAAACAACACACGAAAAACAGAATTTGTCAAAAACAGAACAGTCTGTAGCAATCTGTAACTTTCGAATACTTATGGAACTCCAAAAAAGTCTAAACTAAATTGGTGGACGTGAGGAATTTGTCTATTAATCATCTTAAAAAATAATCAACTAAAAATCACTCTCCAGTAAAAAATGGCAGCTAATCTCGTGAGCGCTAAAGTTTCTGTTTTTTACAGCAAGATCATATAAACTTCACCCAAGTCTTCCCAAAGGTTCTACTTGGCACGAACACTAACTAAAACATAAAACCACATCTAAACAGAAGCTAGATGAAATATTTATTACTATACATAAGCAAAAAGCAAGAAACAAAAATAAAATCGGGTTGCCTCCCAACAAGCGCTATCGTTTAACGCCCCTAGCTAGGCATAAAAGCGAAGATAGATCTAAGTAGTGCCATCTTTGGCTTTCAATTCATAAGTGGCACGCATAATGGATTCATAAGGTAATTTAACTTTCTTTCTAGGGAAGTGTTCCATGCCTTTCCTTAATGGAAATTGGAATCTAATATCAAGAACGATAAAATCTACGGGCACAAAATCCGTATTTGCAACAATAAGAACATCATTAATCCTTCTTGCTACCTCTTGAGCATGCGTTAGTTTTTCCCTTGAAGAGGAAAGGGTGATGCAGCAAAGTAGCGTAAGTATTTCCCTCAGTTTTTGAGAACCAAGGTATCAATCCAGTAGGAGGCTCCTCAAAAGTCCCATGCACCTACACAAACAAACAAGAACCTCGCAACCAACACGATAAAAGGGTTGTCAATCCCTTCACGGTAACTTGCGAAAGTGAGATATGATAGAGATAATATGATAAGATAAATATTTTTGGTATTTTTATGGTATAGATTGAAAAATAAAAGATGCAAATAAAAGTAGATGGAAAACTTATATGATAAAAGATAGACCCGGGGGCCATAGGTTTCAGTAGTGGCTTCTCTCAAGATAGCATAAGTATTACGGTGGGTGAACAAATTACTGTCGACCAATTGATAGAAAATCGCATAGTTATGAGATTATCTAGGCATGATCATGTATATAGGCATCACGTCCGTGACAAGTAGACCGACTCCTGCCTGCATCTACTACTATTACTCCACACATCGACCGACTCACACTTTTGCATCTAGAGTATTAAGTTCATAAGAACAGAGTAACGCATTAAGAAAGATGACATGATGTAGAGGGATAAACTCATGCAATATGACATAAACCCCATCTTTTTATCCTCGATGGCAACAATACAATACGTGCCTTGCTGCCCCTGCTATCACTGGGAAAGGACACCGCAAGATTGAACCCAGAGCTAAGCACTTCTCCCGTTGCAAGAAAGATCAATCTAGTAGGCCAAACCAAACTGATAATTCAAAGAGACATGCAAAGATAACCAATCATCCATAAAAGAATTCATAGGAGATTCAAATATTTCTCATAGATAAACTTGATCATAAAAACCCACAATTCATCGGATCTCGACAAACACACCGCAAAAAAAAGTTACGTTGAATAGATCTCCAAGAAGATCGAGGAGAACTTTGTATTGAGATTCAAAGAGAGAGAAGAAGCCATCTAGCTAATAACTATGGACCCGAAGGTCTGTGGTAAACTACTCACAACTCATCGGAGAGGCCTTGGAATGATGTAGAGGCCCTCCATGGTCGATTCTCCCTCCGGCGGAGCGCCGGCGAAGGCTCCAAGATGGGATCTCGCGGATACAGAAGGTTGCGGCGGTTGAAATAGTTTTTCGTGGTGCTCCTCGATGTTTCCAGGGTACGTGGATATATATATAGGAGGAAGAAGTAGGTCGGTTGACGCTCGACGGGCCCATGAGGGTGGGGGGTGCGCCCACCCCCAGGGGGCACGCCGGGCACCCTCGTGGCCGCCTCGTTTGTTGCTTGACGTCCACTCCAAGTCCCCTGGATTGCGTTTGTTCCAAAAAGATCGCTCCCGAAGGCTTCATTCCGTTTGGAGTCCGTTTGATATTCCTTTTCTTCGAAACACTGAAATAGGCAAAAAAACAGCAATTGAAATTTGGGCCTCCGATTAGTAGGTTAGTCCCAAAGATGATATAAAAGTGTAAAGTAAAGCCCATAAACATCCAAAACGGGTAATATAATAGCATGGAACAATCAAAAAATTTAGATACGTTGGAGACGTACCAGCGAACAGAGTCATGGATGAAACCATCATCATCACAGAGGCGAGCATGGACAAGAGCGTTCGAGAGATCCTTCGAAGCAGATGAGAGATTAAGCTTTTCTGCCTTGGAGCGCATTGCCTTGGCAGTCATGGAGGAGTAGTTTGCCAGCTCAATTTCAGCAAGGCGCACACTGCGTCTGGCCTTGACGCCAGAATCAGCAGCCATCTTGGCCCGCCTGCTGATGCGTCTGGCCAGGCACTCATGTGTAGGCTTGGGAGGCAGGTCAGGCACAGGATCAGAGGCCATAGCAAGCATGGGGGACTCCGAAGGGGCAAGAGGAGAAGGTGGAGAGAGCGGGTGAGGTGGCTGAAGAACAGGAGAGGGAGGGGCTGGAAGAGCGAGCATGGGACGGGTGGCCCGCTTTCGGGCGAGCTGACAGGCCAGTGGTGCCAAGGATGTGGGAGGAGACCATGGAGAAGGGACGAGCATGGCCACGGGATGCCATCCGCCATGACAGCTAGGATAGGAATGCCTGCAAGAGGGACCGCAGCAGCAGGCGAGAGTAAGGATCTATGGTTTAAGGTATCAGGCAAATACTATATAGTAGCAAATAATGACCCAAGTTTGAATAAAGGAGGTGTTGAGAATAATATCTTCCTGTGGTTAACCAAGAAAGCACCTATGGTTATCAGGAAACAAGCCACACCACGGTCCCACCCCAGCTCCCAATGACGGATAAAAATGAACACACTGGTGGAAACCTCTAACTATCTTTTGAAGAACTTCTATCTGTGGACATTGGGAAATTAAGGGCTTAGAGCCTCTTGAGTAGATCCCCGGTAATCCATCCACAAGAAGGTGTAACTAGGGCTACTCCAAACAAACTTTTTGGCTTATCCCCTCTATATGATTTTGGGGGGTGGGGGTGGGTGAATATATCAATGATCCGGGGGGGGGGGGGGTAGAATAAAGGATATGTTGGAGCAAGGAAATAACCCTAACTCTTTGCGGGAAGAGAATCGGTTGAAAATACTCTTAGAGTCTTAGACCAGAAAGTAGAGCTCTAAAATTATAAGATGTGTTTCAAATAATTTCATAATAAAAAAAATCAATGTCAATTTCAATTTCAGGATAAACCTTTCATGGAAAATGTGCTAGAACCAAAATGGGTTGGGACTAAAGGTGGTTGGCCCGTCCGCTAAAGGCTCGCACCCTTACATGGGCTTGGCCCAGTGCATGATGCCAGGCGCAAGTGAGAGCACATGCCACTTGCGTTCCTTTTTTGCCCTCCATTTTTTCAATTTGTTTTCAATCGGTTGGAAATACTCTTAGAGTCTGTTTTAATTTAATTCAATATTATGAGTGCTGATTTGTAAAATCTTCAAGAATTTAAAAATTCATGAATTTTAAAACATGCATGATTTTCAAAATATTATCAAATTTAAAAAATTGTGAATTTAAAAATGTTGATTAACTCAAAAATATTTGAAAATTTAAATGTTCATGAATTGGAAAAATGTTTGCAAATTTGAAAGAAATAATTTAGGATTGAAACATGTTCATGAATTCAAAAAATGATTGCATTATTTGAAATAAATTCATGATTCAAAAACATTAAGCGAATTTGAAAAACATTCAAGATTTCAAAAAACAATGTTAATGAATTAAAAAGGCAAAACTAAAAAAATATTTTTATGGTATATCATACATATTTCACCCATAAAATTGAAGACCTAAAAATCTCTATCCAATTTATAAACCCAGACAGAGTTAGTAATCATAACCGGTACACGACTCGGCGGCTTGCCATAATGTGTGAGACGGCGGACCAACAGTCCAACACCGAGGTCGATCGTGCTAGACGTGTACAAGGATTGTGAAATTCTCATTTCTTTGCTATTCCAGATGCATCCTGAACTACCATGTTTCCACTTACCTTTGCTTCAGCGATTGGGTACAAAGAAAACCGTAGCTGCTCACAGTTCACCCGTAACAAAATGAAGAAACAAGTTATAATTCTTATGCTAAGAAATGTATTTGTAGCCTTGTAGGAATTCAAATTCACTGTCGTGACACCGTTTTTATTTCAAATTCACTGTTTTGAAATAATCGCAACATTACCTGGTCCGTGGCTATATTGAAATAAAAAAACTCAACATGACTAGTGAATTCAAATTAGAGTCTTTTTTTTTTCAGAAAAACTTCCAATCTATTCATCTTCAATCATGGCAGTACAACGAATACCAGAAATAAAAATTACATCCAGATCCGTAGACCACCTAGCGACGACTACAAGCACCGGCGAGCCGAAGGCGCGCGCCCGTCCATCGTCCCTCCAACACCGGAGCCGGGCACAACTTGTTGTAGTAGACAGTCGGGAAGTCGTCGTGCTAAGGCCCCATAGGACCAGCACCCCAGAACAGTAACCGCCGCCGATGAAAAATAACGTAGATCGGAAGGATCCAAACCGAAGACACACGAACGTAGACGAACAACGACGAGATCCGAGCAAATCCACCAAAGATAGATCTGCCGGAGACACACCTCCACACGCCCACCAACGATGCTAGACGCACCGCCGAAACGGGGGCTAGGCGGGGAGACTTTATTCCATCTTCGTGAGCCGCCGCCTCGCCTTTCCCGAGTAGGACACAAACCCTAACAAGATTGAAAAACGACTAAAAACGGAGTCCTCCGCCGGGCCTTGCCAGGATCCACCGCGCCTCCATGGTCCTAGGCCACCGGAGACGAGGCGGACCTGCGCCGGCGCCGGCGAGAGGCACAAACCCTAACTTTCTTTCTTGGAGGAGGAGGAAGAGGCGGAGCCCTGGCTAAATATAATGGCATTCAAATTAGAGTCACTTGCGGATTTCTTCAAATTGGCAGACGATGCCATGCGCATGGCGGCAGAGGAAGCCGAGCGACAAGTAGGGGCCAATCAGGTGTTTCATGCCCCTACGCCGCTTCTTCCGCCACCGAACGACCACGACTCCGATGACAAACAACAATGGGGAGGACGACAATAGAGATCCAGCTGGCCAGGACGGGAACGCATACGAGGTCACCGTTTGCCCGTGCCTCGCTTAGTTTTTCTAGGTTTTTTCTATTTTAGTCGAATTTGCCCGGTAGTTGTAATATGTCAGACTTATTCAATTTGCGTCAAATCGTCCGATTGGCATCAAATATGTCTGATTTGTTAATCTTACTTTTGAAATGTGCAGACGTTTAGGCTTGCAGTTGGATGGAACTGCATGTTTTTACAAGCCCTAAACATCCACTAAATATTACATTTGTCGGTCAATTTTATTTTATTTTACATTTTTATATTAAAGAGCGTGACATTTTTATATTGTTCTGCATGTTTTACAATACAAAGAAAAATTGACCGACAACTGTAATATTTAGGGCGAGCAGACGTTTAGGGCTTGTAGTTATTGAGAAAAGTAATATTTAGTGAATGCAAATCGATATAAAAGTAAAATTATATTACAAAAACATGCTAGTCTTTTTCTGATTGTATGTGCTTGTACGAAATTAAATTGTGTTGGATCAATAGTAAAAAAAGGAGTACCTAAAAAATAGTAAAGGAACGAGACACATGCAAGTGACTTTGACATATCATATTGTAAAGACCACAATAAGTACTCACCCCTTATGACAAGATTTAGAAGTCGTTGAAGAACCATCGGTTTGGTGCTTATCTTGCAATCTATCACCCCCGGTCTAGATAATTTGAGAACTGGACCATGCCGCAGAACAAATACAAAAGAAGATATCAAAATTGTCACACCAATGGCTATCCAATCACTCTCCTTAAAGGACATACCAATCGCCAAGACATTGAAAACGCTAAAAGATTCGAAGACACAAACTCCGCCGTCGAATCAGACGTCGTCAAGATAGGAAAAGACAAAAGAAACCTTATTCCAATATGCCATCAGCGCTACCGCCTCGTCAGTGTAAATAAAACCTAATAAGAAGAAAAAATAGAATGAACACACGGGTCTCCACTTCTCTTGCTGCTGACGAATCCCGGAAGGGGAAGAGTAAGGGGGGAGATGCAGCGGCGGCGTGGGTTAGTCAACCTTTGAAAAAAGAGCATCTCCCCATAAAAAAAGACTTATTTTTAAAGTGCAGACTTTTTTTTCAAGGTCTTCCACCGTCAATGCCAACCAGCCAGTCTCCACTCCACCTTCTCCCCCAGACCTCACTTCCTCACTCGCCGCCACCACTTTCTCCTCTCTCCGGATCCACTCCCCACAAAGGCAGGTCCGGCTCGTCGGCGGCCCCCAAATCCGGCCGGATCCGCCTCAGAAGACGCGGGCAGGACAGTTGATTCGCCTCGCCGACGCCTGCACACCGACCTTCGTCGCCTCCGCCGGCACTCGCTTAGGGTTTCTGCTCCAGTGTCGTGGTGAGCCGTCGTTTTGCCTCCTTGGCTTTCATCATTTGCTCGTCGCTTGCCGAATCGAGCTTATACGCACTCATCCCCACGCAGAAACGTTCGATCTGACGCAGACAAGAAACTTCCCCGCCGATTGATCCACTGTCCGGCTTTCGCCATGGATAATGCCCCCAAGACCATCACCAGTGTTGTGCGGTCAGTGCAGCTATTCAAGGTCGACGGCTTCAGCTTGACCGGGACCATGCGCAACCACGATTGCATCAAATCCGGATGGAGTTTCGATGGGTACGATTGGGAAATCCGTGTCTATCCTAATCGGAGCTACTTTGTAATAGTGGATCTTGCCTTTCTCAGCAAACCCCGCAGGGCCAGTGTGGAGCGTGCCTTTCTCAGAAAAGCCCGCAGGGGCAATGTGAGGGTCGCTCTAGGCTGCCGGTTGGTCGATCCGACTGGGGAGCTTGAGCCATCCAAGGAAGTTTGTGAGCAGGGGGTGTTCCGCCGTCCCAAAGAATGCATCTCTAAATTCTTGATCAATAGAAGTGCGCTAGCAAGATCAGATTATCTTAGCCGTGATTCGTTTACTGTGCAATGCACCATTCTTGTGTCTGGCAAGTCTTTTGCTGCCCATAAGAACATACTGGCTGCAAGATCTCCTGTTTTCATGGCCGAGTTCTTTGGAGACATGAAGGAGAAGTGTGCGGGGCGTGTGGAGATCAAGGACATGCAGGCTGCGGTATTCAAGGCGCTGCTTCAGTTCATCTACACTGATACTGTGCCTGAATTCGACGAGAAGGGCCAGGAGGTGATGCTGTTAGCTCAGCACTTGCTTGCAGCTGCTGACAGATATGGACTGGACAGGCTAAAGCTGATTTGCGAAGGCAAGCTCTCTGGTGGCATCAATGTTGACACGGTAGCGACATCTCTGGCTCTAGCCGAGCAACACAACTGTCCACAGCTCAAGGCGAAGTGCATCCAGTTCATCATTAGAAATCGTGAAGTTCTTGATGCTGTGTTGGCAACAGAGGGGTACAAGTACCTGGCGGCAACCTGCCCTCTGGTGCTGGCTGACCTTCTCAAGTTAAGTCTGCGTGTAGGGGAAAGCAGTGATGCATAGTTAGGTGCCACTAGAGGTTCAAAATTCAATGCTGCGTAGTCTCTGCTTGTGTGTGTCATGTATGCGGTATGCTTATCTAGTTAAGCCATGTCATGTCTTAATAATGAACCGAAGCTCGGGTAGGTTGGTCTCTGGTTGTGCCAGTTATCCACGGACGTATGTTAGTAACTTGTGTTCCCCTGACTTTGTTTATGAGCAACTTGCTGCTTTCAATGTGATGTAATTTAGTCTAAATGGTCCATGATTTGGTATCTAGCTATCTCCTTGTATGCTTATCACTGCCGCCAGGTGTGCAACCTTCTGTTCAGTGATGTTAAAGAGTCAAGGATGACTCGGAGTGCGCAGGTATAGTTTTCTTACCTTCAGCCGCAGAATCCTGGTGAGTTCTTGTGAACCCCTTGTTATCAATTTGGAAATGGCATTTGGAAAAAAAATTCCACTTGATAGTGTTAGCTAATCACAAAGGAAGATGATGTATATGTTAGTCTAAGCCAAGAGCCAATACCTGAGCACGGTTGGTGTCTGCATTGTATATTTTGTACAGCATCCTGATTCGTTGATTTTGATATATTTGTGGACATGCAGCAGTTATTTGTGGATATAAATGACAGCATCCTGAACCCAAAAAGAGTTAGTCGCTGCATCATGTGGACTCTGGAGATTGAAGGTACCTGCAATAATGTTTTATTTTTGACTTTGAGCATTTTTACTTTTAATTTCAGAAGGATTTTAGGAGATATCAGTTTTACGTAACACGTAAACTTTGAGAAACTGGATCATATGTCTTCAACTCAGCGACAGGGTTACCTTACATATGACTATGACTTTCAATCTAAGATTAAACAATATCCATGGAATTAGTATAAGGAGACGTGATTATCTCTAGTGTATGCCTACCTTTAGCAGCATCCACCACTACTTTTAGACTCTAAATTTTAATTTTCGAGTGGAAGACTGTAAATTGCTTAGAGAGAATATTGAGCACTGCTAATTGCTAACAAACAAACAAAAATTATTCACTCTGAAAAAATATCATTACTAGACAGAATTTTGCTCTGTTTGCCTATGGAATCCTTACTTTGTTTTAAGGCAAGTTGCTCAAGAAAACAATAACAAGCAAAAAAAAACTTTAAGGAGGTCGTGGAATTTCTGTACTTCATTATCATTTTACCCAAGTTTTCTTTCTTGTATATAATAGGCAGGACCCATCATTCAAATACACAGTACGTCATCCTAATACGTTTGACATGTTGTTTCTTACATGACAGACGCAGCAGCAAATCCCAACAAGTTCTTGCATTCCACCTGGTACATCCCAACAAGAGCATGGAACAAATGTGGACAAGATATATAGTTTCTTCTAGGGATCAAGGGTACAACCTTAGTACCTTACAAATGAATTGTTCGTTGACAACAGATACTAGAAAAGGCTCTTCGCATCGAAACTAATTTTTGCCAAGTTCAGCACATTCATGATTTAGACAACATGCAACTCTATTTCTCTAAAACAGCAATGGGTTAGTCAGAATATTCTGCTGCAAACGACAGGTTAGTAAAACCACCAGCAGCAAACCATTTCATTGAACTGACAGACCTCGCCAGTCGGCACATTAAACATGGGCCAAAATGTTTTACCTTTTTCACTGAAGAACAAAAGCATGCATGTCCTAGTGAGTTTTGGCTATAGTGACACTGTTAGAGTACGTAATGGGCCTAATGGGCCCATTAGTCTTAGGGTTAATTAGAGATAAGGGTCGCTTGCTCAGGGGTCAAGTAAGCCTTGCTTGGGAGTCAAGTAAACCTCTCTATATAAAGAGAGGAGATGTATCAATCTAATCAAGCAAGAATTATGAAGGAAATCCCTTCCCTCTTGCCCGGCCGTGGGCAATGTAGTGTTAGAGTACGTAATGGGCCTAATGGGCCCATTAGTCTTAGGATTAATTAGAGATAAGGGTCGCTTGCTTAGGGGTCAAGTAAGACTTGCTTGGGAGTCAAGTAAACCTCTCTATAGAAAGAGAGGAGATGTATCAATCTAATCAAGCAAGAATTAAGAAGGAAATCCCTTCCCTCTTGCCCGGCCGTGGGCAAAAAGGCCCGCGGCCGGCACTCTCGCGCCCTCCTTCTAGCAGCGCCATAACAGACACTAAGCATGAAAAGGCAGTGATGTATTTGAGCCCGAGCTCAAATGAGCTCGGGTGAACAGTAACCCCGAAAACAATTTAAAAATAATTCAAAAAATTCTGATTTTTTTGGGTGCAAACATTGACAAAAGTTCTCAATGTTCACAAAATTTCATCACAAAATAACATTTGTGGAAGTCGCAGCAAAAAAAAAAACAAAATTGATGCTCCAAAAATGTTATATCCAAAAACATTTTGGAGTACTGATTTTGTTTTGCCACGACTTGTACGAATGTCATTTTTGGATGAAATTTTGCAAGCATTGAGAATTTTTGTCAATGTTTCCACCCAAAAAATCAGAATTTTTTGAAATGTTTTTCAATTTTTTTTGATTTTACTGTTCATCCCGAGCTCAAATGAGCTCGGGGCCAGAACATGACTAAGATACCTCATGCCTCAACGACACCAGAGATTGAATCCTGATGAAGCGTTGCCGTCGAGACAGCTCCTGTTGCTGAAATGTTGCAAACAACTCTTGGGCCTTGTTGTGAGAAGAATATTATACTGGCAGCAACGTCCTGGACAGATAACAAAACATATAATAAAAAATTAGCACATATAGAACCGCACGAGGCATGTTGTTTATTCTGAAACAAACAGAAGATTCAGACACTAGAGATTTTTAGAAATAACTATCTAGAAATGTTAACAAATAATTCGCACAATGTAGTTCACTAACTTCTAAAAAAGATGTTATCATGCCAAACTAGCCCAGTGGCGCGCGCAAATGTGAGGGCATTGTCTTCAATATGTTCAAAGTGAAAGATAAATTAATGGTTCAAAAGAAAAAGTGAAAGATAAATTAACATATGGTCTTAAGGATGTTCACATTATGTGTAATATGGATAGGAGGGAGTAGTAAAATTATACTCCCTCCGTTCCTAAATGTAAGTCTTTGTAGAGATTCCACTATGAACCACGTACGGATGTATATAGATGCATTTTAAGTTTAGGTTCATTCATTTTGCTTCGTATGTAGTCCATCTAGTGGAATCACTACAAAGACTTACATTTAGGAACGGAGGGAGTATAAGCAATTAACCTGTGCGGGTGTTGTCTTGAGTATGTTAAAAACGCTGGATACATAAATGAATGGTCTAGATGTTCTTGTTATTGCAGATAGATTTGCGAGCTAGCCTGTAGGTTCGTGTGATGTTTGATGAATATGCAAGTTTAAAATTTAGATTTGCGAGCTAGCCTGTAGGTTTCATGTGATGTTTGATACATTTAGTCACACTTGTGAAATATAGCAATTATAATATATCCACTTAAATCCAATGATGACGAATTATAGAATTTAGCATGTTCAGGTAGAATTATGAAGATTTTTTGTTTGCGAAATACCCGAATCTATTAATAAAAGTTCATCGGAAATACAAAACACCACAAACATAATAAAAATTATATCGAGGTCTCTAGACCACCAAACAATCACTACAAGCCGTCCGAACGAGCCGTAGACGCGCCGTTGTCGTCGTTCCCATATAGGAGCTGGCCTGACTTTGTCGATGACAGTCGAGAAGTCTTCGTGCACGTGCCCCAAAGGACCAGCACCCTGGAGTCATAGTCGTCCCAGTTGAACCCATGAATCATTTTAAGCACATGACACCAATCTTGCATGTCGTGCACGCATGCCGCGTGACTCTAATGTCACCGCCCCAAGGAGATGGCAGGAATCTACATGGGAGCTCCATCGGCTCTGTCCCGAGAAACGAATTTAAGGACGATCGAAACCCGACAGACCAACTCGAAGATGAAGCGGCACTCCCTATCTGAGCGCCACCCTTATAAGGACTAAGAAACCTAACCTAGACTAGTAGCCAGCGCTAAGGCACCGAGATTTCCTTCCCACACCACCAACTGCCGGAGCGGCAGGTAGAGGGGAGAGTAATCCATGGCCTGGCAGTGGATCTTGGAGGGGACTAGAACTTTGCCCGAGTTGCCTCTGTGTGGGGAAAGGAAACTCGCAGCTGAGCAGGCGTACACCCGATGTGCCATAGAATTATGAAGATGATGTAGGGCGGAACCCTAATCGGGGATCTTTCACGTTTGGAGGGGATCCTACGGGGAAAACACGACGAACGGGCGGAAGAACACAAGGAAAAACACACAAGAGGAACACTAAACCGACAAGTTTCGATTACACAAGGGCTAGATCACCGAACACATAAGGTAGCACAAGATTCAAAATCAACAAAGGAAAGATACACGAGTAGCCGTTCTTCTCCGAGAAGAGGTCTTGATGGGGTCCACCCTAGAGGGGGTCTTGAATCCCTTGGAAGGATCTTCTCCGAGGAGGCGCGATCTCCGAGGAGAAGGTAACCAAATGGATGAGCAAGGGCTCTCACACCAAAGATGAGCTAAACCAATGCTAACCCTAACTTGGAGGATGTGGAGGAGTTTATATAGTTTACGGGCGAAGGGTACACGGGCTCGGCCCAAGTGGCTGGCACAGCAGGGCCGGAAGTTCTGGCTAGGCCGGAAGTTCCGGCGAAGAAAGGTCCGGCAGGTCCGCCTAAGCCGAGAGTTACGCTGGGTGGAGTCTGGCTGGCTTCCGGGGCCGGAAGGTCCGGACGGGTTCCGGCTGGTTCCGCTAACCAGATAGTTGGCACGCCTGGCTGGTCGATGTCGCCGAGGCCGGAAGCTCGGGCGGGCGGAAGTTCCGGGGCCGAAGTTCCGGCTGTCCAGAGTTGACGCCTGTCGCTTTCTTCTTCAGCTCGGGTTCCTTGGCTTGAACGTTGTACCTGATCACGCATAGCGCCTCGGACTTAGGTAGTAGCCATGTCTCACCGGGAAGAAAAGGGGAACTCGGTAGGAGTGATGTCACCTCGGATTGAATAGCACGAGCTCTTGCTCTTGTCATGGGTCCACTTGGAGCTTGGATAGGTGATGGAAGGTCCATGGGGATGACCGAAGGATGCTCCGCATCATCTCCCCCCCCCCCTTGTGGGAGATCCGACCTCGGATCAGATTCTTCATCACCATGGTACGACGCGAGGTCCTTGACGTTGAAGATGTCGCTTACATTGTACTTGTCTCGTGGTAGGTCGATCTTGTAGGCGTTGTCGTTGTAGTGTGCTAGCACCTTGAAAGGTCCATCAGCTCGAGGGAGAAGCTTGGACTTCATGCTCGCTGGGGAAGCGGTCTCATGAAGGTGTAGCCACACTAGATCACCAATGTTGAAGACCATGGGTTGCTTGTTGACGTTGAGCTTGGTCGCTAGTCGTTGTACTTGGCGTTCGATGGTGTGCCTTGTATCCTCATGCATCTTATTGATGTAGATTGCCCGTGCACTCGCATCCATGTTGGTGCGCTCTTGTAGAGGAAGTGGTAGAATGTCCAATGGTGACAACGGGTTGAAGCCGTAGACGACCTCGAAGGGGGACTTGCCGGTAGTCGAGTGTCTTGCACGATTGTAGGCGTATTTCGCGATGGGTAGACATGCTTCCCACTCCTTGATGTTCTTCTTGATCAAGACGCAAAGTAGAGTGGAGAGTGTGCGGTTCGTCACCTCCGTTTGGCCGTCAGTTTGAGGATGGTATGCTGATGAGAACAAGAGCTTGATTCCGAGTTTGGCGCATAGGCTCTTCCAAAAGTAACTCAAGAACTTGACGTCACGATCTGAGACGATTGTCTTTGGTACTCCATGGAGTCGCAAGATTTCCCTACAAAGAGATTTGCAATGTGTGAAGCATCGTCATCTTGTTGCAAGGAATGAAATGTGCCATCTTAGAAAATCTATCCACAACAACAAACACGGAATCCTTTCCATTTTGAGTTCTAGGCAAACCAAGTACAAAATCCATGCTAATGTCTTCCCAAGGTTGATAAGGAATAGGAATAGGCATGTAAAGACCATGAGATTGAGCTTTAAACTTAGCTTTCATGACATGTAGAGCATCGGTTGGTGAAGCGTGAGACGTCGCGGAACATCTTGGGCCAAAAGTAGTTCTTGGAGAGCGCGGCGAATGTCTTGTCGCGTCCAAAGTGTCCCATGAGTCCGCCTCCATGAGCCTCTTGTAAAGGAGCAAACGAAGAGAAGACTCGGGAATGCATAGTTTGTTAGCTCTCATAAGATAACCATCCTTGATGTAATATTGTTCCCAAGAAGTATGCGTCGAACACTTAGCATAAGGAATAGCAAAAGATGGGTCGTTAGCATACAAGTCTTTTATGTGCTCAAAGCCTCTAACATTCAACTCAAGTTTAGTGACAAGCGTGCATATGCGAGGAAGTGCATCGGCAACTACATTTTCCTTACCCTTAATGTACTTGATGACATAAGGAAAAGATTCAATAAATTCACTCCATTTGGCATGACGCTTGTTCAACTTAGTTTGACCTTTTAAGTACTTAAGCGTTTCATGATCGGTATGGATGACAAACTCATGAGGTCTAAGGTAATGTTCCCAAACATGTAGCACACGACTAGGGCATATAATTCTTTGTCATAGATGGGATAGTTAAGTTGAGCACCGGAGAGTTTTTCACTAAAATATGCAATTGCTCGTTTCTCTTGCATCAAAACTCCTCCAATTCCGGTACCACTTGCATCACAATGAACCTCAAAAGTTTTGTCAAAATTGGGCAAAGCAAGAATCGGAGCATGAGTAAGCAAAGACTTGAGCTCATCAAAAGCGGTGGATTGCAAAGATCCCCAAACAAAAGGAGTATTCTTCTTACTCAAGGCATGCAAAGGAGCGGCAATTGTGCTAAAGTTTTTCACAAAACGACAATAAAAACCCGCAAGACCAAGAAAGCTACGCACTTGTTGCAAATTGGTGGGTTGGGGCCAAGTTTTAATTGCTTCAATTTTAGATTCATCAACATGGACACCCTTTGAGGATACAACAAAACCCAAGAAAACCACTTTGTCAACACCAAATGTGCATTTTTTCATGTTTGCATAAAGACTTTCCTTGCGAAGGGTTTGCAAAATAGCCCTAACATGATCAAGATGTTCTTTCATGGTTTTGCTAAACACAAGAATATCGTCGAAGTAAACCACAACAAAGACTCCAATATAAGGGTGAAGCACATGATGCATAAGACGCATCGAAAGTACGGAGCCTCCGATAGACCCATAGGCATCACTAACCACTCATACAAGCCAAATTTGGTTTTTGAAAGCAGTTTTCCATTCATCACCTTCTTGTATGCGGATTTGATAATAGCCACTTTTAAGATCAAGTTTTGAGAAAAAGTTGGCTCCACTAAGTTCATCAAGCATATCATCTAAGCGAGGAATGGGATGCCTATAGCGAACGGTAATAGCATTTATAGGTCTACAATCGAACACAAGCGGAAACTTCCATCGGGCTTAGGCACAAGTATAACGGGAACGGCACAAGGGCTTAGGCTTTCACGTACATGACCGTTGTCGATGAGTTGTTGTACTTGCCGTTGAATCTCTTTGGTTTCTTCGGGATTGACTCGGTATGGAGCTTTGTTTGGGAGAGGTGCGCCGGGGATGAGGTCGATTCGATGCTCAATGCCTCGAAGTGGAGGTAGACCCGGAGGTAGCTCATCGGGGAAAACATCTTGGAATTCCTGCAAAAGAGATTGAAACACTAAAGGTAGCTCATGAGAGGTGTTAGTTGTTGGCTCTCCATCCTTGCACACAAGGACAAAGTGCATCACACTAGATGGGTTCTCACACACTTCTCTCATCTCACTTTTGGTGGCAAATAGGATGAGGTTTTTCTCTCTAGGCGAAGAGGCGCTCAAGTTTGGCTTGTGGCTCTCACTCACTTTTTGGTGGATCACGTTCTCGCTCTTCTCTCCATGATGGGTGGCTTGTTTGTCGGCTAGCACTTGACTAGGAGACATAGGTCGAGCACATATTCCTTCCCTTTCATCTTGAAGCTATAGTGATTGGTACGCCTGCTGTGGAAGACACCACGGTCGAATTGCCATGGTCGACCAAGAAGAAGGTGGCAAACGGTCATTGGGACCACATCACACTCCAAAGTGTCCTCATATGGACCGATTTTGAATGAGACTTGGACCGTATGCTCAACTCGTATAGTGCCGGAGTCACTTAGCCATTGAACCTTGTATGGGTGCGGGTGCTTCCTCTTGACCAATTGAAGCTTGGAGCATAGTTCTTCGCTTGCCAAGTTGTGGCAACTACCTCCGTCGATGATGACCTTGATAGACCTTCCATTGATGTCGGCCTTTGTGTGGAAGATGTGGCATCGTTGGTCTTCTTCTTGTTGATGTTGAAGAGTCAAGACCTTGGAGACAACGAGAGCGGGGCTCGAATCCTCATCACAAAAGACTTGATCATCTTCATCTTCATTCACTCGCCGGTGCATGGCCACTTGCTCAAGAGCTTCCATCTCCTCTTCACTCATTGAGTCATAGGTGCCATCGTCATCGAGGATCATGGTGCGCTTGTTGGTGCATTCATAGGACTTGTGGCCTCGTCACGCATAAGTGAAACACTTGAAGGAGCTTGTCTTGACGGTCTCATCGGTCGGAGTAGATGATGAAGCATGCGGCTTGAAGTTGCTTTGTAGTAGGAGGAGGACGACTTGAACTTGTCGAAGTTTTCTTTGTAACTTGACTTGTCGCTGCTTGCTTGTAGAAGGTTTGGTTGATGTAGATGTTGGAGGAGTTGTTGAAGATTGGTTGTTGGAGAAGCCGTACGTCTTGGGCGAGTACTTCATGCATTTGAAGTCATCTTGCACTTGACGTTCCGCCTTTGTAGCTTGATGCATGAGCTCAATGAGGGTGGAGTAGGGTTGGAAGTCGGCGATCTTCTTGATGGGATGATTGAGTCCATTCAAGAAACGTTCCATTGTTTGCTCATCATCTTCCTTCACATTGGCTCGAATCATGGCTATCTCCATTTCCTTGTAGTATTCTTCAACACTCTTTGTTCCTTGCTTGAGAAGTTGGAGTTTCTTGAAGAGGTCGCGGTTGTAGTAGGTGGGCACAAAACGTGCTCTCATGACATCCTTCATTTGAACCCAAGTGGTGATTGGAGGTTCACCTCTTGCTTGTCGTCACTCAATGATTTGTTCCCACCATATGAGCACATAGTCTTGGAACTCAAGTGATGCCATAGCGATCTTCTTCTCTTCCTCATAGTTGTGCAATCAAAAGATTTTGTCGACCTTCAATGCCCATGAGAGGTATTCTTCGGGGTCATTGCTTCCCTTGAATTTGGGCATGGTGAATTTGAGCTTTCCATATCGTTGTTCTTCATTTTGTTGTGGTCGAGGATGATGACGCCCTTGACGTGGATGGCAATCATCTTCATGTTGCTCTTGGTGTGGAGGAAGTCCATGATCAACTTGCTCTTGTTGAACTTGAGGTCAAGGTGAAGCTTGACGAGCTTGTGGAGGAGCTTGAGGAACTTGACGTTGCACACGTGGTTGGTAGTTCCTCTCTTGGATTTCTTCTCGAAGGGCTTCCTCTTGATTTCGCCGTTCGCGATTGCGGTTGGCGATGGCTCGACTTGATTCTTGAAGGGCACGTCGCGCCTCAAGAGCTTGCGCTTCTCGTTGTTGCGCCTCGGCGTCTTGTGCATCTTGATGTTGTCGCGCTCGCTCTTCTTGTTCTTGTTGTCGTTGGCGTTGATGTGCTTGTGCTTGGGCAAAAGCGGCTTGGTTTGATTGAGGACGAGGGACTTGCTCATCGACTTGCTCTTGTGAATGCTTGTCATGTAGCGGGTTGCGAGATGCATGACGGTCTTGACGCGCGGCTTGTCGAAGAGTGTTCAATGACGATGTACTTGAGTCGTAGAAGGTGTCGTCG
This sequence comes from Aegilops bicornis, assembly GCA_021605145.1. Lineage (NCBI taxonomy): Eukaryota > Viridiplantae > Streptophyta > Magnoliopsida > Poales > Poaceae > Aegilops > Aegilops bicornis. The sequence goes on from JAHIAL010000051.1 coordinate 1,822,366, forward strand.
GAGTGTCGACTCGAGCGGCTCCGTCTTGAGGATGAAGAGGTGGAATGATGCCGGTTCCTCATCAAGGCGCAGATCTCGTCCATTATTGCATCATTCTCTTGCTTGTGAGCGTCGAACTTGTTACCGAAGTAGTCTCTTGTACGTTGCTCGGAGAGTCGCAAGTCGGTGGCGAGGTTGTCGATGCGGTCGCTTATTGCTTGTTGCTCTTGATGCAACGCGCGTTGTGCACCAAAGAGGTGGCTCTTGGTGACGTATGATGACATGTCGTCGTCTTGCTCGATGAAGAGTGGGTTGGTAGAAGTATTTGGCCTATCCATCATTCCAAGCACAATATGTGAGTGGTAGAAGGAGAAGAACTTATACCAATGTACCTTTGACCGATGTTGATGATGAATCAAGTTCACTCAAATGCGGACAATGAAATAGCACTATTTGTACCAATCCTTGTCGGTTCTCACACCTACACAAATAAAAGCTTATGGTGGAGCTTGGTGAGGATGGTGGCACAAAATTTGATGCAATTGTAAGTGAGCTTCAATAATGTTGGAAAAGATTCACAAATTTGCAAATGCAAAAAGTTGACCAAGCAAGTAGGTGTACACGGAAACACACACGCAAATAGATAAGTGGGATTGTGCAAACCAAAAGTGAGCCAAAATGTGGAATCCACGAAAATGCTCTTGTTGCACAATACTAGAGATACGCTTAGCACGATTGCACAATAGGCGGATACGTAACTTGTGCACAACCTACTAGGCAAAATGCAACTATCTCTATCCCACGATGCTATATGTATGGTATTTCGGTGCTATGATCCAAGATGATCCAATATGACAATCTTAATGTAGTATGATGCTATGGTTCTTGCTCAAAGCTCTTTGCTTATCTTTCCTCTTTGCTTAAAAGCTTGGGTGGCTCTTTCACTTTTGAGCTCTTTTCTCATGCAATACTTCACAAACCAAGATAACAATTTTGTATGTGATGACAACTTTGTGACACACAAATGGATCCCAAGATATGCACCACGGTGGTATGGTATGTATGCTATGGAGTATGATCACTAATGTGCACAAGTCACGTTGCCTGCAATACTCGATGGCTAGTCTCGATGGGTAAGCAACGCAAAAGATGGCTATGATGTTTATCAATGCAATGGCAAGGTTTGGACAAAGATGTCGTCGAGATTACCATCCTTGCTTACTGTAGAGGTTCCAAACGGATACGAATGTGGACGATGATGTGATGCACGGTCTTCAGTACGTTGGCGAAGATGCCGCTGCACCGTGTTCGGAGTTGCCGAAGAAGCGGGATTCACCAAAGATGCGCGATCTTTCTGTCTAGGCCGGAAGTTCCGGGCAAGACGGAAGGTCCGGGGTCCGGAAGTTCCGGGCTGGGCCGGAAGGTCTGGGGGCCGGAAGTTCTGGTGGTCGCGATTCTGCCAAGAACAGGGACTTCGGGATCGAGGGTTTGGGCGGAAAAAATTGGGGGAAAACCCAAATCCTGAGGGGAAAAAGGAGAAATTAGAAGGGAAGCAGGAAGGGGAAGCTAGATCCACTCAAAGCAAAGCAAATCCGTGGATCAAATCCAACAAAACTTCATCACACCAACAAATCACAAAAAACAATTTGGGGCTATTTTTGGTGGGGATTTTCGGATTTAGGACAAAAACAACAAAATCAAGCTAGAAAACACGGGGTAGGGGCTCCAAAAACGTGATCAACGTGGCTCGTGATACCAAGATGATGTAGGGCGGAACCCTAATTGGGGATCTTTCACGTTTGGAGGGGATCCTACGGGGAAAACACGACGAACGGGCGGAAGAACACAAGGAAAAACACACAAGAGGAACACTAAACCGACAAGTTTTGATTACACAAGGGCTAGATCACCGAACACATAAGGTAGCACAAGATTCAAAATCAACAAAGGAAAGATACACGAGTAGCCGTTCTTCTCCGAGAGGAGGTCTTGATGGGGTCCACCCTAGAGGGGGTCTTGAATCCCTTGGAAGGATCTTCTCCGAGGAGGCGCGATCTCCAAGGAGAAGGTAACCAAGTGGATGAGCAGGGGCTCTCACACCAAAGATGAGCTAAACCAATGCTAACCCTAACTAGGAGGAGGTGGAGGAGTTTATATAGTTTACAGGCGAAGGGTACACGGGCCTCGGCCCAAGTGGTCATGACGCAGCAGTGGAGGAAGTTCCGGGCTAGGCCGGAAGTTCCGGGCGACGGAAGGTCCGGGCAGGGTCCGGCCTAAGCCGAGAGTTGGCGCGCGTGGGTGGAGCTGGGCTTGCTTCAGGGGGGCGGAAGGTCCGGGCGGGCCGGAAGTTCCGGGGCCCGGAAGGTCCGGGACGGGTTCCGGGCTGGTTCCGGGCTAACCAGATAGTTGGCACGCCCGGGCTGGTCGATGTCGTCGGAGGCCGGAAGCTCCGGGCGGAAGTTCCGGGGCCGAAGTTCCGGGCTTTCCGTGAGAGTTGACGCTGTCGTTTCTTCTTCAGCTCCGGGTTCCTTGGCTTGAACGTTGTACCTGATCACGCATAGCGTCTCGGACTTAGGTAGTAGCCATGTCTCACTGGAAGAAAAGGGGAACTCGAGTAGGAGTGATGTCACCTCGGATTGAATAGCACGAGCTCTTGCTCTTGTCATGGGTCCACTTGGAGCTTGGATAGGTGATGGAAGGTCCATGGGGATGACCGAAGGATGCTCCGCATCAGAAGATTTATCAATGTTATATGTTTAGGCACAATTATGACGGTCTCTCGGTTGGGTTGTGATCTGTTTGATTTGGTTACGAGGATTAATGCTTGGATATTTTTTTCCCTTTTTTTGAGAACTCCTGGCGTATATCTCATGTTGGTCCTACTGTGCTTTCAAAATAAACTACTCCCTCCATCTATTAATACAAGGTGGCTTCACATTTTTATGTCTAATTTTGACCATTAATTTTACCAAAAAATGTGAGTTATATGCCATAAAAACTATGCCATTGGATGCACATTTGAAAGAACTTTTTGATAATATATTTTTTGTGACATACACCCATATTTTCTTAACCAAAATTATAAGTCAAAGTTTGACACAAAAAACGAAGTGACCTTATGGTTCTCATGTTTTGAGAAATCTTATAGTATATTTTAGTTTCTCGACTGTATTTTAGTCTAATATAAAATAAAATAGATCGGATGCAAGAACAATAGAAAATAGAAAAGGGATTCTGGCTCCCCTTTGTGGTGTGGCCATCGTAACTCCATGGATCCAGTAGTTCTCATGTTTCATCTTTTCATTGTTTTTGACTTAATCTCGGTGATCAAGTGATGGAGCAATGGTTTTGCAGTCTATAGTGAAATAGGTGTGTCTCTGGTCATAGTTTGTGCATAGGTCTTATGGTCCCACCGTTTTCATGGAGGCCGAAATCACTGTTCTGACCTTTTTCGAAAAATGTGCGCACAAAATGACCTCATCAGGAAACTATTTCACGATTTGACCATTTTAGAAACGCCAAAGACCAAGGCGTTTCCATCGTACATAGAAACACCATGAACCTTGGCGTTGCGGGATGGCCCACCGTTAGGCCTCGCTGGCGATGCTCGCCTATGTGGCAAGCGGAAACGTCAAATACAAGTGTGTCTCCTTCAACACCGCTGTCCATGGAATTTCAGCGCTGGATGCATCTGCGGTCGCGGTTTGGCTAGAGCTCCACTTATCTTCTTCCCCATCGCGACCAAGAATAAGGGGTACCCGCTCTCCTTCTCCATCACCCCCCTTCTCAAATCCTCAACTTTGTCCATAAAAAAATGTGGATCTGACTTTCCCCTACTAGCTTGAGGTGTTCTCCTTCCTTTCCTTCATTTTTTCGGTCAAATCTTCCTATTGTGGTTGCATTTTTTTGTATTAGGTGAAACCCTAAGATTAGATGTTTGTTGGTTGTTTGAATAGACAGTTTGTGATATGTTTGGTAATGAAAGAATACAATTTTTTGATATATATGTAGAAGGTATTGTGTAGTACTTAATTTAGATATTTTTTCTATTAGATGGGGTCCTAAGAATAGATTGTCCAAATTAGTTTGAAACTTTGAATATATTGTTTATGGATATGTTTGGTTGAGAGGCAGTACATAGTTGTTGTCTTAATGTAGTTGGTATTGTGTAGTATTTTAGTAAGAGATAATTTCTTTCTGCATTGTGTATGGAATGGGTTTTTTTGTCTGAATTATGCTAGTGACTTTAGATATAATTGTTGAAATGCATAATGTGTACTCATGGTTCTTGTGAGAGAATTTATAGTGTAGAATGTAAGTGGATCTAGAAAGTATCTTATAATGTCGTCAAGGTTTTAAGCAATGGTATTAACTAGTCTATGATGTATTATTTAAGATGTTTGAGCCGGATAAATATCTTGGCCCTGATGATTTTTACTAAGAGAGTCACAGTGCAGTGCTTGTGGAAAGAGGGGAGGTAATTATCATTATTTGTGGATTTCTTGATATTGTTTACTAGTTGAAAAAAGTAACTAGTTGTTTGTTTGCTTTTTAGGTTCCATCACTACTTCGTTTGAGGGGTCACAATTTTCATTTTCAGCGGTTGCTGTTCTGGTGTGTTAGTTCTATGGGGCCTTAGCACGACGACTTCCCACTGTCTACTACAACAGCGCTTGCCCGGCCCCGGCAAGGGATGGGCGATGACAGCGGCGCGTCGGCTCGCTTCAGTGCTTGTAGTTGTCGCTATGTGGTCTACGGATCTTTATGTAATTTTTATTATTTCTAGTGTTCGTTGTACTATCATGATTGAAGATGAATAGATTGGAAGATTTTCCCGCAAAAAAAGGTTGACTTTTGGTCACCAACCTTTAAAAGACATGTCTTGACATAAAAAAAGACTTATATTTTAAAAAGGCAGGCATGTTTTTTTCAAGGTATCCCACCCACCTCGATACCCAGTCCAGTCCACTCCCCATCCTTAGACTGTTCCTCGCTCGTCGCTTGCACCTTCTCTCTCTCTCTCTCTCTCTCTCTCTCTCTCTCTCTCTCTCTCTCCGGATCCTCTCCCCACGAGCACGAGAGAAGGCGCAGGTCTGGCCGGATCTGCCTCAGCGGACGCCGGTAGGCCAGTCGATCCGCCTCGCCGGCGCCTGGACACCACCATCGTCACCTCCATTGGCACCCGCTTAGGTAGGGTTTTCTCCTCCATTAGTGTGGTGTGCCATCGTTTGCCTCCTTGGTTCCAATGCTTTTGCTCGTCGCTTGCTGAATTGAGCAAATCCACTGTCCATCTGAGCAGATCCACTGTCCGGCCTTCGCCATGGACAATACCCCCAAAATCGTCAGCAGTTTTGTGCGGTCAGTGCAGCTGGTCAAGGTCGACGGCTTCAGCTTGTCGTGATGCACTAATCGGAAGGTTCTCAGAGTTTTGACGGTCGGATCTAGCTAAAATTTTAAGGGGTGGTAGATATAGTAATTCCGCAGCCGATCAATGGTTGGATCTTCCAAAGGACGTCCGAGCTAGTTGCTGGACACCACGCTCCAAACTCGTCCAGATTCCTGTCCAGATTCGACGGGGCTCCGATATATCGGAGACCGGCGGAGATTACTCTATCGGAACGCGACGAAATTTTACAGTGTTGTTGTAGACTCGATTCCGCACAATTCCACCAAAGGAATCGTCAAAGTGATGCTCGAGGAGGTGGTGGTAGCGGATACAAGTTCGCTGTTTGGAAAAACAGCACGATCGCCCGAGGGCAGTGTTGACATTGAGCCCTCGAGCTCCATGGATGATTCCTCCATGATCTTGATAGAGATCGGAGTTAATGTTGATGAAGGCCCTCATCGGAACATGATGATTGGAGGTAGGGCACGGTGCTTGGTCAAGCCAAGGTGACCAGTCAAGGCGTCGATGAAGACGCCGACGTCGTAGTTGATCTGCAGACGAGCCATAGATCCTTTTGCCGACCACACAGCAGAACTCTCAATGAAAGCACCATTGTCGGTGTCAAAACTGACAGGTCTCGGGTAGGGGGTCCCAGGTTGCGTGCATTAGGATTGATGGTAACATGGACACGGGATTTTTCCCAACTTCGGGCTCTCTCGAGGAGATAATACCCTACATGCTGCTTTTGATTATATTCGATGTGTATGATTACAGAGTTGATCTACCTCGAGATCATATGTTGTGGTCTAAACCCTAGAGGTATGATGAGTAATGTCATGATCATCTATCGACTAGCCCGGCCTCGGCTTATATAATGTAACAGAGGCCTAGGATAATAAGAGTCCTAGTCGAATACGCCGGTGGAGAGGAGTCCTTGTCTTGATCACCAAGTCTTGTGGAATCTTCCTCGTGTATACGTCGGCTGTCTGAACTGGCCCATGGAGGTCCTCGGCCCAATCCAACTGATCGGGAGACGACGTGGTGAGTACCCCTTAGTCCAGGACACCGTCAGCCCCTCTCCCCCTTGGTGGGCCAAGGAAGAAGAAGAAGGAGGGGCCCCATGCCCCTCTCCTCCGATGGCGCCGGAATGCCGTCGGTGGCATCTCCTCTATCACCATCACCACCAACTTCTCCTTCGTTCTCATGGTGATGTGTGAGTAGTTCACCCTCAGGGCTGAGGGTATGTACCGGTAGCTATGTGTATGATCTCTCTCTCTCCCTCTCTCTCCCCCTCTTTCTCTCTCTCTCTCTCTCTCTCTCTCATTCTTGATTTTGCATGATCTTGATGTACCACGAGCTTTGTTAATATAGTCGGATCATATGGTGTTTCTCCCTCTATCTTGTTGTGATGAATTGAGTTTGTACCTTTGAGGTTTCACTATTATCGAATTGAACTCTTTTATGGATTTGAGAACACCTGATGTATGTCTTGCATATGAATACCCATGGTGACAATGGGGTATTATATTGGTTCACTTGATGTACGTTTTGGCATTCAACTCGCGGATTCCCGAGGTGACATTGGGGTAATCTATGCATAGGGGTTCATGCATGTTTTTCTCCCACTTTCTCCGGTAGAAATCTTGGGGCACTCTTTGAATTTCTTCGTGTTGGATTGAATATTATGAATTTGAATTTGTTTGATGCATATCAAATAATCAACTCACGGATACTTGTGCTGACATTGGAGTATATAGGTGACATTAGAGTTGGTTGATGTGTATCATATGATGTTATTTTAGTACGAACTCTAGGGCTGTTTGTGACACTTATAGGGACGGCTCAATAGATTGATCAGAAAAGATAACTTTGAGGTGGTTTCGTACCCTACAACAATTTCATCTTATGTTCTCCGCTAGATAAAAACTTTGGAGTGATTCTTTGCCGCACGTTGAGGGATTGTGATATGATTCAATTATGTTAGCACTGTTGAGAGATTGCACTGGTGAAAGTATGAACCCTAGGCCTTGTTTCTAAGCATTGCAATACCGTTTGTGCTCCATTTTATCACTTGCTACCTTGTTGTTTTTATATTTTCATATTAAAAAAACCTATATCTACTATTCATACTACACTTGTATCATCATCTCTTCATTAACTAGTGCACCTATACAATTTACCATTGTATTTGGTGTGTTGGGGACACAAGAGATTTCTTGTATTTGGTTGCAGGGTTTTTTGAGAGAGACCATCTTCATCATACGCTTCTCACGGATTGATAAACTTTAGGTCATCTATTTGAGGGAAAATTTCTGCTGTCCTACAAAACTCTGCGCTTGGAGGCCCAACACGGGTCTACAAAGAATAAGTTGTGTAGTAGACGTCGGAGCTCCATGTGCATCACGTTAATCAAGGAGATGCCCTTCTCGATGAAGTAGCCCGTCCTTTCCATGAGCTTTGTCAACTCCTCCTTTTGTCGCAAGTGATGTTCTTGGGATTCCAAGATTGGGGCCTTTATGGAGGGGTGGCTGAGAAGGCAGTGGCAATCCTGTATCGATTGGACAATGACACGTCCGCCATATAAAACCACTCATCTTGCCAATGCTTCACGGTGTCGATAAATTTCCTGAGCAGCGACCTCGCGCCCTGAATCCTTCTTATCATAGCCGCCTCGTACTCAGTGGGCTTGTTGTCGTCCGTCTGCATCTTGACGCAGAAGAGCTTGAGCCAGAGTGCGACGTTGGGCTCGACGCAGAGGAATGCCTCGCAGAATGTGACATAGTAGATGAAATGAAGGATGGAGTTCGGCGCGAGGTGGTGGAATTGAATACCATAGAAGTAAAGGAGGCCTCAGAGGAATGGGTGGGTAGGAAATATCAAACCTCGAATAAGATGAGAAACAAAGATGACGCGCTCACCCGCGCGAGGTTTAGGGATCCTGACGGAGGTGCGACTTCAACATATCAGGTTTTAAAGACTGCAATAACTATTCGCCCCTTGGGACAAGATTTAGAAGTCGTGAAAGACACATTAGTTGGAGCATACCACATGCCAACACATGCAGGCAATCTATCACTGCCGGCCCAGCTGATTGTAGAAACTAGACCATGCGGAACAACACAGAAGAAAATGTTGGCACCAGTGGCCATCCAACTGCTCTCCTCGATGGACACACCAATCAGAGATATTAAGATAGCGAAAAGATTTGAAGACACAAACTCTCACAGAACCTTTGCTGCTTCTGGATCAAATGCCGTCGAGGTAGGGAAAGAACGGAAAAACCTTATTCCAACACGTCATCACTGCAGCTAGCTTATTGACGTCGCTGGGAAACAAAACCTAAGAGCAAGTACAATAGAGCCGAGTCAGGTAGCTATAAGAAATAAACTAGTATATTCTTGCTTAGTTGGAGGAAAGAGAAGAGGAGAGAGAAGAGAAGCGCTTTGATAAAAGAGCCATTTCTAAAGACGCGCTTCCTGCAAGACTTTCATGAGAATGAAAGATGGTACCATATAATAAAAAAGTAATACATTCTTCTAATCAACTATTATACATATCGACTATAAGATGCTTATAAACGACATTTATTAAACGCTTATAGCCAGCCGTTTGCTATACTATTAACCATGCTCTAAGAAGAACAAAGGGAATGGACGAACGGGTCTCCTCGTATCTTATCATCCAGGAGGGTCCGGATGGAGAAGAGCAGGGGACCATGCGGCGGCGTGGGGGAATAAACTTGGCTGCTGCTAGGGTCAGTCAACCTTAAAAAAAAAGGGCATGTCCACATAAAAAAAAAACTTTTATTTTTGAAGTGCAGAAATGTTTTTTTTTCAAGGTCTCCCACCCACCGTGGATACCAACCAGTCCAGTGCAGTCCACTCCGGATCCTCAGACTGTTCCTCACTCGCCGCCTCCACCTTCTCCTCTCTCTCTCTCTCTCTCTCCGGCTCCTCTCCCCACGAACACGAGCAGGTCCGGCTCGTCGAGGGGGCCAAATCCGGCCGGATCCGCCTCATCGGACGCCGGGAGGCCAGTCGATCCGCCTCGCCGGCGCCTGGACACCACCTGCGTCACCTCCGTCGGCACCCGCTTAGGTGGGGTTTTCTGCTCCATTGGCGTGGTGAGCCATCGTTTGCCTCCTTGGTTCCAATGCTTTTGTTCGTCGCTTGCTGAATCGGGCAAATCCACTGTCCATCTGAGCAGATCCACTGCCCGGCCTTCGCCATGGACAATGCCCCCAAAACCGTCACCATGACCAGTTTTGTGCGCTCAGTGCAGCTGGTCAAGGTCGACGGCTTCAGCTTGAATTGGAGCATGGGCAAGGACGGTCACATCAAATCCAGATGGAGCTTCGATGGGTACGATTGGGAAATCCGTGTTTATCCTGATTGGAGCTCCGCTGTACTAGTGGAGCTTGCCTTTCTCAGCAGACCCCGCAGGGCCAAGGTGAAGCGTGCCTTCTTCAGAAAAGCTCGCAGGCCCAGTGTGAGGGTCGTTCTAGGCTGCCGGTTGGTCGATCCGACAGGGCAGCTTGAGCCATCCATGGAAGTTAATGAGCAGGGGGTGTTCCGCCGTCCCAAAGAATGCATCACTAAAGTCTTGATCAATAGAAGTTCGCTAGCATCATCAGGCTATATTAGGGGCAATTCTTTTACTGTGCAATGCACCATTGACGTTCTCAAGGAACTACCTGATACAGCAACGGGCCAGGTTGAAGAAGTGCCAGTGCCATCCTCAAACTTGCACCTACACCTTGCTGAACTCCTGCAGAGCAAGACAGGAGCAGATGTCACGTTTCTTGTGTCCGGCAAGTCTTTTGCTGCGCACAAGCTCATCCTCGCTGCAAGATCCCCTGTCTTCATGGCCGAGTTCTTTGGAAACATGAAGGAGAATTGCGCACGGCGCGTGGAGATCAAGGACATGCAGGCTGCGGTGTTCAAGTCGCTGCTTCACTTCATCTACACTGATACTGTGCCTGAATTCGACGAGAAGGGCAAGGAGGTGATGGTGTTAGCTCAGCACTTGCTTGCAGCTGCTGACAGATATGACCTAGACTTGCTCAAGCTTGTCTGTGAAAGCAAGCTCTCTGGTGGCATCAGTGTTGACACGGCAGCGACATCTCTGGCTCTAGCCGAGCAGCACAATTGCCCACAGCTCAAGGCGAAGTGCGTCCAGTTCATCGTCAGGAATCGTGAGGTTCTTGATGCTGTGTTGGCGACGGAGGGGTACAAGTATCTGGCGGCAAGCTTCCCTGCGGTGTTGTCTGACCTTCTCAAGTCAAGTCTGCGTGTGGGAGAAAGCACAAGCACTGATGCATATAGTTAGGTGCTGCTAGTGGTCCAAAATTCAGTGATGTGTAGTTTCTGTATGTGGTATGCTTATCTAGTTAAGCTATGTCGTGTGTCTTAACAATGAACCGAAGCTCGGGTAGGCTAGTCTCTGATTGTGTCAGTTATCCATTGACGTGTTTTAGTAACTTGTGTTTCCCTTACTTGTTTATGAGCAACTTGCTGCTTTCAGTGTGATGTAATTAGTCTAAATGGTCCATGATTTGGTATCTATCTGCCTGTAAACTTATCCCTGCCGCCAGGTGTGCAGGCTGCATTGCTTTGGTAAGGACCTTATGTTCAGTCATGTTAAAGAGTCGAGGATGATTCGAAGTGACAGCACAGGTATGGTTTTCTCACCTTCAGCCACCGAATCCTGGTGTGTCTTTCTGCCTCCATACCGGGAGTTCTCCTGAACCCATTGTCATCAAATTTGTGAATGACATTTGGAAAAATTTCCACCTGATAGTGTTAGTTGCAAAGGAAGATGATTTATGTGTTAGTCTAAGCCAAGAGCCAACACCTGATTGTGGTTGGGGTCTGCATTGTATATTTTGTACAGCATCTTGATTAATGGATTTGGGTATATTTGTGGACATGTTATTCTAGAAAGAAAGAAAGAAAGAGAACACAAATACTCCCTCCGTTCCTAAATATAAGTCTTTTTAGACATTTCAAATGGACTACAATATACGGATGTATGTAGACATATTTTGGAGTGTAGATTCACTCATTTTGCTCCATATGTAGTCACTTGTTGAAATCTGTAAAAAGACTTATATTTGGGAACGGAGGGAGTAATAAATTTGGAAGAGATGAATCACGGCACCCAAGCACCAACTCAATCAATACCCAAGTTTTCTTTCTTCCATATAATGGGTAGGTCCCATCATTCTAATACAGCATCACAGTACATCTTCATAATATGTTTGACATGTGTTTCTAACTTGACTGACACGGCAGCAATCCCCAACATGTCCATGCATTCTGTATCATGCTTTTCGTTGTCCATGTCTTGCTCTGTTTTTTTTTTCTGTTCGACCCACCAAACCACCATACATGGAAGATCTCGAATCCATCTGATTTGTCAGGGTAAGTTTCCATCTGCTTAATGGGTGAGGCGGCAATGCCATAGTGGGGGTCTCTTCGTCGCCACCATTTTTCTTTCTTGCGCCCACCCCCATACATGAAGCTTCCCACTGCACTGTCACCTAGGGCAATGTACAAGCAATGCGTAAGAACCAAAGGAGTAATTCACTATATACAGTACTCAAAATAGGATGCCTATATGGGCAAAGTAATCATGCGGTCATGCCACATGGCAAAAGGCACATAATATAACAACCAAAGTTCTGAGGCTAGTCATAGTGGGAGTAACTTAGCAAGTAACATAGCGCACTCCGAGAAATTTTTGCTTATGTGGCATGTAGTTAATGAGAAGTGGTAACATAGCGCTTTCCAAGACAAGATGAGTCTACAAGCTAATTAATGAAGTCCTCTATGACACTACTACTATATTACTTTGCGCTATGAAGGTAGTAACTTAGACTAGTGTCATATGCATGACATTAGTATAAGTTACTCCCCACTATGACCAGCCTGAAACCGATTGGCTGGGATAGCATGCATAGATTTCATTACCTCCAACTGCTGTCAGGACTCCACCAACACTCCCACCAATAACCCTAACTCCCTACGGTCAGGGGCCATGCAAAAGTTATGCAAATTCTATCATCGATCTATCATCAAATATGATCCAGAAAGGCATGGTTTCAAATCAACCTTGCCAAAGCAATGGTAGTAGGCGTACATAAGAGCATAAACAAAATGGGGACAAAATAGTTCTTTTCTAGGGATCAAGGATACAACCTTACAAATGAATTGTTGAATGGCAACGGGTACTAGAAAATGTTCTTCACATCGAAACTAATTTGGAGCAAAGTTGAGCACATTCATGATTTAGCCATGAGGCAACCCAATTTATCCACAACAACAATGGGTTAGTCAGAATTTTCTGCTGCAAACGACAGGTCTACAGCAAAGATATATACCTCAGACGTCAGCTGCACCAGGGATTGAATCCTGATGAAGCGTATATTTTGTCCAGCATCCTGATTCATTGATTTGGATATATCTGTCGACATGTAACACAGTTAGCAGTTGCTTGTATTCTACCTACAGAAAAGGAGTTCTGCTTCCTGTGGAGATTGAAGAGACCTTGCAATTGTTGACGGGGTTACCTTACATATGGCTACGACTTTTAATCTAAGTTTGGACATTATCCATAGAAGAAGTAGGCACTACTGGAGATGATCTGCTGATGGTATCCACAAATAGGTTTTCTCTAAAGCAATGTCACTGCACCCTAATATCGACATATCTGAATCGTGAATGTGATTTGCCTGGGGGCAATGCTGCTTGAACTCGAGCTGCACAGGAAGGCTAAGAAAGCATCATCACATTGACAAAAGGGATTTGTCTGGACTTTTTGCACTGTAGTGTTTACAGTGGTCCTGCGCATATAGACTTTGCTCCTAACGCATAAAAGTAAAGTTAAAATAGCGAGCTATAGCGTTTAGAGGTATCCGCCGCCAAGAGTGATAGCTCGCTATTAAAAAATATGCATAGGAGAGAACAAAACAACAAAGATGAACTTGACATAACAGGTCACAAGCCTTAAAGAAGACCACAGTACTTTCAGTTATTATTTGTATCCAAATATCATTCTCTGTTAAGTAGACATTTTAACAATCTGCAAAAACACAAGGTATATCTTTAAACATCGCAAAGAGGGAAATTGACCTAGTTAAAAAACAACTGAAGATATGAAAGCTATTTTCAATCCTCAAGAAATATAATTTATTTGGACAACTGAAGTTAGGGCTCCTCTTAAATATACATCATATATCCTACCTACCATACACTCTGAAACAATAAATTTGGAACCTGTATCGCAGACCTGCCATGTCATTCTATGGTGAAGACAGCATCGCCATCCCCAAACCCTGAGCAAACGGATCCGACTTCACCATAGGCAATCGTCAACTCAACCCACACTTTAGAGGCCATGTGGAGTTACATGAAGATCTGCGCCAAAACTCAGCCACCTGCGACTAGCCAGCACAACTCCAACTCTAACGGGCAGCTATAAAGGACAAATAGGCATGGTTAGCGTCACGAAAGACACTGAACGGACCACCTGCGGCCGGTCATTGTACGCAAAAAGGACACCACCGCGACTTTACAGCAACAAACAAACTGAGGCAATCCCGTGGACACGTCGGAGAAGAGTCGACTACCGCAACCATTTCCGCGTCGCCGACATCGCTCCCGCCATCATCGTTGCCACAGAAGCCCGGATGCCACAATAGCCGTCATCCATCGGTCCCGGTTGCCGATACCAAGCTCCCAAGATGAAGGCCCCAAGAAGGAATATGACACCAAGGCGCCACCATTGTCCAATCACACAAGATCAAGGATTTCCCTAGAGAGGCCATGATGGCCAGATCTGTGCAGGAGGGATATGGCCGTATGGGAGCAAGCAGCGATGCCTCCAGGAAGGTCAATGACGGCCACAACAACCGCCATCGTTGGTCATGGCACAAAGCCGAGACAGGGTCTTCACCCAAGCTCCCACACCACCCCAGCCACACATCATCCTACATCGGTGCCGGCAAGCCCACCAATCACCACCACCATCGAAGCTGCCGACCAACGAAGAAACCCCGAGATCCGCCGGAGCCAACTGCGACTCGCGGAGACCACTGGCGGCTAGCCTCCAGCCCGAGGTGCCAGATCCACCAACAGACATCCAGACGCAATGCGAGCCGCTGTGCCCTGCCAAGCACCATGACCACCGACGAAGAAGCCCAGAGACCAGGGTTTCAAGGAAGCTCATTCAATCAACTCCTACCTTCAGTTCAGGGTTTCAAGGAGGCGCATTCATCAAGTCTGGTTCATACAATTTTCTCTGTCCAATCCACTGAATTATGTTGTATATACACAAAGGTGAACTCTGGACTGGAGTAGTCTCAAAACATTCATTCCAGCCGGCTGCTGGTCACTAAACTATTCCACCTAAATCCTTTTCCAAAAAGGGTTTCCCCCGCTTTATATTATAAAGCACCAGACACCGATCACGGGTAACTGCCAGGGCGAACGACACAACAAGCCCAAAAGGGAAAAAGAAGAAGAAATAAAAGCCAACAACGGCAGCTCGGCACGCACAGATGATCCGCCACCGCTGCGCCCTCCATCTGCGCCCCACCACACGCCATGGCACCGCCCGCCGTGATACCAAGCAGCACCTCCAAGAAGGAATGCGACGCCAACGACGCTGCTGCCCGGACGTGTCCTAGGGTTTCCCCCGGCATACGGAGGGGAGCGGGGGATGGGTAGGCCGACGCCCTTCAAGAAGGAATGATGGCACCCTCAGGTGTCCCCACGTCGGAGCTGGAAGAACCGGCAGAGATTTCTCCCGCATCCCCAAGCACCGCTACCCACTCGAACCGGGGCCATCCAACCATCAAGCCACCCGCAAGCACGCGCCACCACGGTCTTGGACACATCCACGCCGCCTACCGCGAACACCACCACGAAGCCAAGGAGGCCGGAAAGAAGCGCCAAGCGACGGAGGAACCACACCGCCAAGCGGGAGGGAACCACCTCCCCGCCGACGCAGGGAGGCCCGAGCCCTCGGCGACGCCGTGGTCGCCGACCGGACGTGGCGGCCAGGGCACACCAGCCACCCGGCTAGGTCCACAACGGACCCATAAAGCCCCGCCGCCATGTTGCAAAGAAGCCGGCACCTCGCCACCCGCTCCGGCCGTCAACGCCGCTCTCCCGCCTCCTGAGGCCATGCCGCCCGCCTAAACCAGATGGGGCCCGGCGGCCAGATCTGGCCGAGCGGTTGGTTCAAGCTGGCCACGCTTCCCGCCGCCAACGGCGACGCTGCCGCCAGTCGTCCACCCACGCCACCGATCTCTCACGCCACGCCGGACCGCCGCTGAAGAGCACCTCCCACAGACACCGCCCAGCCGGGAGCACCGAGAGGAAGGCGGGAGGCCGCCGCCAACACCCAAGGGCCAGGCCGCGGGTGCAAGGACGGGCAAGGGAAGGAGGAAGGGGGCTCTAGAGGAGAGGGCGCCGAAGGCCGCTTGCCGCTCATGAGGGACGACGCGGTCGCGCGAGAGGAGGGAGGGAAGGGGGGTCCCGCTCACCTAAATCCTTTTCAACAATCTCTCTAGAGTTTCTAACTTCAAACAACACATGACACCAAAAAGAGATTGGAAACTAGCACAAAATAACTTACCTTAGCCAGTTAGTAAAACTACAGAAAGAAATGTTGGTACAACCGCACAAGTAAATGTACAGAAATGTTGGAGCTTATTATTTTGGGAGAAAAATCACTCCCTCCGATCCATATTAATTGTCGCTGATTTAGTATCAAGATTTGCTTTTCTTTTGCGGGGGATTTAGTATCAAGCTGATGCGAAAAGATAAACCCGGCCTCTGCAACAAGCCAATGGCAAAGCATCGAGAATGCACACAGCCAATACCAACAGAATGCTTCAAAAGAAAGAAAAGCCAAGCAGAGCAACACCCAGCTCCAGATCAGCACATCTTCAAGTCGATCGTTACTACCCAAAAAAACATGTCAAATCCCGGCACACGAAAAAAGCAGCAAGCAAATTAAGCTCCAGCCAATACTCCTGACACATGACCAACGTGCATAGAGGTTATTTCTTCCATCATAGCTTGCAGCACTAGACACACAGCTATATATGCAAGTATGGCCCCGGTGAAGACACGTTGACATAAGCAGCAGGATCAACTGAGTGCTATAGCCCATAAGCAATAAGTAATACCTAAGAGTTTACATTCTGAACAACAAAGATCAAACTACCAGCCTTGCAATATCATTTCCACAACTAAAAATGCAGTAACTAACATCTAAGGAAATGCTAGAGTGTCCCTGTCAGACAAAAGCATTCACTCAAACAACACAGGCAAGACTGAACATCTCATCATTATTATTTTTGATAATCACCGAAGATCTCATCATAACAGTGCCATTGTTGCTTCTTAGCAATAATAACTGGAAAAGAAAAACAAGGTCTGAGCCCAATGGCAAGCAAACCAGGAAGGAGTCTTGAACATTCAGAGACGCCCTGTGGAGAATGGAGGTTCCTCATCTTCTTGCATCTCATGGGAAGGATGGAATTGGAATAATGCTCTCTTGGAAGCGGTGGGGAGTAAGCGACATACCGTATTGATTCTTTCCAATGTTCACCAAACCTAAGACCTTGCCATCAGTGTCGCACCGCAACACGTGTTTATCATTAATCATGATCAGCAGCTCATGCTCGTTAAGCACAGCCATATCATTGAACCATTGCACTGTTGAACGAAGCGGTGCTTTCTTTCTTCCTTTGCAAGAAGTCAAATAAAGTTGCCGTGATGCCTCAACCGTTGACAGGTCAATCCGGTATTTGAAAGCCCAGATTTCGGCCTTGTAATCCTGCATCACCCAAATATCCAAAGCGGTGAAACTCAAACAACCTCCTGCATCACCCTTGATTGAGCTGCCCCAGAAACCAAGCGTCCCATTCATGTCGAACAACTTCCTATTAGGGTACGCCTGGTCAGGACTGCGCATCCACCGGAATGACTCTGCTTTTGTGTCGAACACAACAATGTCTCTGCTGCCTCCAGTAATGTCGGCGACACCACAAACAGAAAAAGGACACCAGTGCAGGCTGCCACCAAGGTGGACCGGTGGTGGACAATAGTTCGAATAGCACAGTGCCCCCAGTAACTTATGTTCTGCGGAAGGTGACAAGACTGTTGGCATTCTGATTCTAATGTGCCTCGGCACACCTGATCCCACTGTGAGAATGTATAAGCTGTATTTAACCACCGAGAGAGGACGGAATGTGGTCCAGAGCAACCTGTATTCTCCAGTTAGCTGGTGCCGGTAGAAACCGATTATGTTGCTGGACTCATTTTCCCCAGCTTGAGGGTACGGCAGGAGAGCACGCTTGTGCAAGACCGGGTTGTAGATGTAGAATTTGTTTCGCTCTAGGAGGATGAGGAAGCCATCACAGGTGACTGAGAGCGAAGGCTTTAAATGGTAGTGTTTGAGACCCGGGATGAAGGGCCAGAGCTGTTGATTGGAGGTGTCGGCGCCAGCGCCACGGAAGAGGACGAAACTGGCAGGCCGGCCAAGCCCGTCGATGATGGGGAGCAATGGCTGGCACCGGTGGTGTTCAAGCATAAATTCAGGTACGGAGGTGATACTGCGCCACAACGTACTGACAGCGCGGCAGCGGCCGACGTCCTTTGGCAGCAATCCCTTGAGTATCTTGTCAATGATTTCCTCAGGCAGGTCCTCGAGCAGGGTTGCTTCTATCCTGTCCGGCATGGTGCTCCGTTGTCGAGTCCGGTCAACTAAACAAAGCAGCAAGCTGTCCATATTAAATTGCTTTGGCGACCAGCTTAAATGAAAGAAAACAAGTAAGAAAAGCACATACATGTTGTCATTGGAAGGCAAACGCACAGAGCAGCAGGTTCCAGCGACAACGGTGAGAAATGCGGCTGTAGACACGAACACAAGCAAGACTTGAGCGCCAAGGTTAGATTTTTGCAGAGACAAACCACGGTCAGTTTGGGCGGTGAGCTGCTCACCTGTGTTTGGGAAGAAAGCGCTCCGGTGTGCTCCCGTGGAATTAAGGGGAGCGGCGGAGATGTGTGTCGGCGTTAAGCGGAACAGCAACTCAGTTGAGTGCCAAGGGGGAGCAAGGTTGATCCTGAACCCAGGACACTCCAGGCTGCAACAATTCACAGGAACAGAATCATTACAGAGCAAATTATACAGGGACAGAATATGGAAGCAGAAACTGAATCATTACAGAGCTGGCTACACAAGAAGAGAATACATAAGCAGGTTATACGGAAGCAAGAACTGAACCATTACATAGAAGATTAAACAAACCACAAATTCTGAATGTAAGCAAGAACTGAATCATTGCATAGAAGATTACACGGAAGCAAGAACTGGATGTAGAAGCAACAAGAGCAGATTATGCAAGAACAAACCACAAACAAAGATTTAACACATCATTAGGAGGGTTCATTTGACAGCACACACAAATAAATCACACCGTGGTTCGATTCCGTGGCAACATCTATCTGTTAGGCAAACCACAAATTCTGAAAAGCAAGAACTGAATCATTGCATAGACGATTATACGGAAGCAAGAACTGAATGTAGAAGCAACAGGAGCAGATTATGCAAGATCATTAGGAGGGCTCATTTGACAACACACACACACAAATCATAGCATGGTTCAATTCCGTGGAAACATCTATCTGTTAGGCAATTTCACAACAGCACTCTCGGCCACGAAATGCTAAAACATCCATTGGGTCAATGAATCGAACAGCTGGCGTGCGCCTGAGCTCGAGGAGACGATGGGGATGGGGATGGCGGGCGGCGTCTACCTGCGAAAGCTCGGGGAGAGGCGGATCAGGAGATGGCAGGAGCGGCCGAGGGCGCTGGAAGTCAGGCGGCGCCGGGGATGAGGGCGCGCGCAGTCGGGACGGACAGAGCTGCTGTCGTCGAGTACGTAGGCTGTGCGTAGAAGGCGACGGAGGCAGCACGCCAGCCCTATACGGCGGCCCGCGCCATATCGCGCACGGGGCGGAGGCTAAGCGGCCAGGCGAGGTCCCTGGAGCGGCGGTTAGGTGCCGCCCGCCGGAGTCGAGGGCGGCGGAGGCGAGGACTGCCAGCCACGGAACGGCAAAGCCCAGCAGAGCTCCTGTTCGCGCTGGGCAACGAGAGAAATCGCGCACCCTGAGCTGCGGCTAGGCCGGCCCATCTGTTTTTGGGCCCCGTTTTTAGACGACTTTGTTTCTTAGAAAAACAACTTTTGTCATGCAAAAATTTCAGGAAATTTTATACTCCTAAGTATTAGAAGCATTAAAATGTTACAATTTAAATCAATCGTAATTTTTTTAAATGTTCAAGAGCTTTAGAATATTTTGGGAATTAAAAATGTTCACAAATTTAAAAACGTTACTGAATTCTAAAAATGTTCAAGAATATAAAAATGAACATGAATTAAAAAAATACCCGAAAGAAAATCGGTAAAACATGCAGTGGAACGCTGAGAAAAAAAAACAAAACCACGGACTAAGAAGCTTCTAGAACCTTCGCAAAACCGGTCAAAAAAGAGAAACAACAAAAATCTTACATTTTTACAGAGAAAGTATATTCTTGAGTACATTTCATGAAGTATTAATTCCATACTAAATACGCAAAGTAATTACATGCACAAATACATGTATGATTTCAATAATTTCAAGTAATTTGAATATAATTGCAGGACCCATAATTCCAACATAGTCTACCGCATTTTTTTAACCTTGTAAAGTACCTCTTTATAAATTAAATACAGTAGAAAGCAGTGTTATATCATTAATTAAAATGGGTACAATAGAGGGATGGCTCGTCAAGCCAGAACGAAGAGTTTTGAACTTTCACTAGTCTGGCTAGTTCAGCAGCAACTGAGTTCTCTATTGGAGTGATCATATTGCACCTTCGCAAATTCATTTTCCCGGGAATAAATGTCATGGAAAATTGCTGAAGCGATTCCAGGGGCCAGGCTAGAACCTCCAGTTATCTGAACTGACTTCAGTTATGATACCAAGGATTGAGCTAGGAGGAAGCCATGTTTCACAGCTATATATAGCCTCTGCTTACATCTTGAACCATATCGAGAAATCCATTGCATGCAGTTCCCTCCTTTATCATGAATTACATCCCACTTCGTTTTCCTCGCTCTAGCAGACGGAGCAGCAGTTGACCTGTAGTTTGAGGTCATTACACGAATGGACAAAGCAGATTTCTCAGGTGTTTGCACCTTTTCACCATTGCATAGTCTACCGCACTTGATTCTTGTCAGAACCTGCATCTAAGATTCTAAAAGGTAAATAGACATAAGAATCCAAGATTAGATCAATATTATGATGCTCTTGTTTATTCAGTTGATCGAGAAAATTAGAGAGTTACCGATTATGCTCAACTCTGGCGGAAGCCAATCCCCTGATTTCTTTGGTTCTGCTCCTTCGTGTGCCATATTTTCCATGGTTTTTACTTCTAGCCAAATGTCTGATGGATTCTCCCACTCAAATTTTTCTCCTTTTTGATTTTCGGGCCCCTTCATGTGCCATATGTGGTTTTTCACTTCGAACTTAATATCTGCTGGATTGTCCCACCAAACTTACTCTCTTATGTACCTTCTCATGATATATGGCTGGCGGAGAAAGTTCAAACGGAGGTACAGTTTAAATACGAAGACTTCTGAGCTTTCTGGAGACTTTTCAGTATTTCAAACTGCAAAAGGAAATATCATGGCAAAAACTTTAACAAGTACGTACTATAGAAATACAGAGTATAGGCCATATCCATTTTATCATCATTGAGAAACTAGAAACTAACTGAGATATATTGTTCACTAAATTTGAAGTATTGGAATGCATGGCCACTTAAGTTCCATATCACTGACCTCAGGCCAATATAATACGTGCACATACGTAGGCAAATAAGCAACAAAGACCCTATACAAGAGATTAATTAATAGCATAACCAAGTACACAGCTCACATCTCGCAATGTGTTTCAACTTGAAATTTTGCGTGGCAATAAAACATCACCTTCCTAACATCCCATATTTTTTTCAGAATTTTTCAAAACTTTAAACTATGGTTTCCACGAAGTTTTCACCGGATGTTGGTTTCCGTATGATATTATCCCAATATATACTCCCTCTGGAGTAAATTGCAAAAAAACACCACAATTGGGTCGAAGTTTTCAATGCTTCGTAAAAAAACCACCAGAAAACGTGCATTTTGGTGGGTGTTTGATGACATTTGCACAATTGTGGTGGTTTTTTGCAATTTACTCCTCCCTCTGTCCCATAATAACATCTTAGAGGACTAAAACAGGGATATAATATCATATTCAATACAAGAGAGATAGCGCAATTTATAATTGGATGAGGGCTTTCGAATGTCACACTAGTCAAGTTTTTGGCAAGCACCTAGTCACAACAGAAATTTATTATACTAGCAGAAAAAAATATCTCAAAATATTCCTACCCGAGACATCTGCTGAAGCCTGCGAGATCTCTCAACATGATCTGTCTCGTGATTATGATGGACGCCATATGGTACTTCATTTTCAACCATGGAGTGCCTGCGTAGCCCATTCTCAGATATTATAGGTGATCTGTTCCGGGATTGTGTCACTCGCTGAGAGACAAACTGGACATCCGTCTTGAAAATCCTTACTGGATGATTTGTTTTGTTCACACTCACAGTGAAGCTGTGTTGCATGTCCACAACTGAACACTCGAACTGCTGAAACAGCACCTTCTTTGGAAAGTGAGAAGTTGCATACACAACAGACAAAAGTATGTGGAGCAAATCCATGGCAAACCCCTCTCTTTAATGAGCTCAAGGTATAGAACGAATCATCCTCGATAACTGACTTAGCTGTTTCCTGCAAACAAGCGAGGTATCAGAGGAGCTTGATTTTTTACTATTAGAAAAATACAGAAGAAAATAACCAAAAATGTTGAGCTGTGCCCTCAGCAGAACCTCTGTACTTTATTGTGAGACTTGGGTGTGTGTGTGTGTGTGGACTTGACTCTGTATGTGTGCGCTATGGCGGTTTGTTTATTTATAAAGCGGGGCGAAAGCCTTTTTCAGTAATAACCAAAAATGTGATGTTCTCATCGAATTTCGTGTGCGATATACTTATGAAGTAAATGGCAAAGGGACGAAATTCAATATGTACCAGTATTCTTTTTTGATGAAGATACATAGACAGCATTCTATCTATGACAAGTTTAAAATCACCAAATTCCTGACACCCATTGTCGGATAAAAGCTTTGACATAATTGCTGGTAGGGGTATATACCCAGCCATTGCCTCGATTATCTCTCCAACGAATTGTGAGAATACTCTCCGCAGAGTATTCGAACACCTTTGATAAGCTGAAATCCCCATCTGTTGTGAGAATCTTTTGCCTGTTGGATGTCCGTTTGTTGTTTCCTCCCGCTCAGACCAACAACGTTTTCCATTTACATCCTTGCTTCCATACAACTTTTTCAGTGGTTCTGAGAAACTGCATCAACAACATAATGGCATTACTTGACGCTATAGCCTATATGTTGATCTCTGATAGATCTCAACAAGCTAAAAGTACGAAAAATACTTTACACTACTTGAGAGCTATAGCCTATATGTTGATCACAGATTTCTAGATAGCATGTCATAAATCTAATGGATTAATTTATCATGGCATAATATTTCAAGAATTGCCTTTGCCCGCTGGATTCCTGTGTCTAAAATCTCAACCATGAAGAAAGGCATCGATCGCGATATTGCTACAGTTTCATTCACAGATAGATTAGTCTCTTTTTTTCAAGATCAAGCAACGACTGTTGCCTGTCATTTTCATTAAGATAGATTAGTCTTAAGGAGAGTGGTCAACACAGATTTGCATCATCATCAACCCCCCACCTATGTGGTTTTAAATTTAACCTCCATACTTGGATCTGATCTTATACAAGTAATCATCTTTTAGTAGTATTTGACAATAAGCCTCCCTTGAGACAATTGAACACTATCAGTTCCCAAAATGACATAAGATCAGCAGCCAGCACATTTTAGGATCATATCCCTAGCAACAATCCATAGAACTATATAAGGTACAAGTTGGGTTGGATCCAAATGTTCTTAATCATCCATGCGATCAGACTCACAAATATCAAACTGAACCACTGGAAACTACGTCATAACAGCATTAGTTAGAAGAGTTCCGGGAGAATTAATCATCGGTTGAGTAAGGTTTAACTGATCCTATGTTATATTCTCATTTGTCCCCGCCCAGCTCCTGTGGCCTCTTACAAGGAGTCAAGGACCCCACCCAATGAGCAATAGAGATGGTGCCTTTAGGTGTTGAACTGTACATATATTTGCAAAGCATGCCCATGCTGTATTACTAGTGAAGAGAACAATATCACATCTGCTAAATAACAAATCACCAGTAACAGAAATCAGCAATGACTATCAAAATTCTAGTTATAGATCCAAATAATAGGACAAAGTGCCAATACAGTGCAGTGAGAAATGTTCCCCCTTGTAAGAAAGTGTATATGTATATCTTAGCAGAACTTACGAATCAAGCAGATGAAACCAAAGTAATTGAGACTTCTCTGGGTCTGAGTACTGTGAATTCCTTTGGCACAATCCAATGGAGGAACGTAACGCATCAAGCACCGGATGAGCCTTAATAGAATATCAAACATGTTACCAATTATGCAATAGACGATACCTATGTTTTTAAGGCGACGCCTTACCGCCTTAGGGAGGGGGGGCGCTTTGGCGCCTAGGCGGGCGCTTTGGACGCCTAGGCGCCCAAAGCGGTCGATTTTCCAAAGCGGAGGGGGAGCGCTTCGACGCCTAGGCGTCGCCTTAGGGACGCGTTAAAAAAATAGGACGATACAAATCTTGGTTAGTATTTCAATAGGTATGAGAAAAAGAACCTCATTCGTTTTCAGAACAATGGCTGGTTGCTCAATTTCAGAGCTACCCTTTGAGGATATCTGAGAAAACGCATTCTCCACTGAAGTGATAAACTTGCTAATTTTCTCATCTAGTCCAGCTAGAACAAGTGCCAGTGCACTCTGAGCATCACCAGCCCTCTCTTGCAGAAATGCAGCACATCTGTAACTCCATAATCTAGATATAACTGCAAACACCCTTCCAATCTGTAGCTATCAAAAGTCTCCAGAAACTTCAGGACTGACCTTGGTTCATACTGACACAGAAGCTGTGCAACAAAAGTGTATTTGATTAACAAAAAAGGATGATGATCTCACATAACATGTGCTGCCACTAAAATACTTGAACCTAACAAATTACATAATGTAACTTCTGAGTTTTAGGTTATTCACTATTATTAGTAAAATCAATAATGCATCTCTTCACAAAATTGTCGAATAAAGAAACTGAAAAGTATTCATTTCATGCACAGCAGTTTAAAATATAATAAAATCGAATTGCAAAGCTCCAAAAAGTAAAAAGCAGCTGATGCTGGTGTCATATTTGCAAAGCACATACTGCCTCTTGATTCTATATAACGCTTATGGCAAATCACTGCGGTACCATTTGCCGATAGATTGTTCTCTCAGTGCAACTTTTTGTGCCAATATAGTGGTTAGCAGTCAAAGACTCTACTACAGTCTACACTGATGGCTAAAGGCTCCACCCAAAGGTATATCATTATGCTTAAAAGGCTCCATACCAAATATAGTAATGTTGAATATCTCGATAAGCATACCTTCAGATAAGGCTCAAATAACTCATCAATCATAGAAACAATATTGCAGTCAAACTTTGGGAAATTTGATAATCTCCGCAGATAATCTTCGAGTTCACCAGAGAAGTACAGGCGTTCAACAATTTCATTGCCAGTTAGTGCGCTGAAGTCAAGTTTGCCTGACAAGTGTACTTCCATTGCAGTTTTCAAGAAAAGAAAATGGCTGCGGCTGTCAGAAGGAAGCTTTGATAATATTTGCTGGATCTGATTTTGAAAATGATCAAGGAACAAGACAAATGCGCACTCCCTAAAAAATGAAGTGACAGGAGAGAAATTGAGCATATTCTGTAAAAGACAAACCAGAAAGCAAAAAACTGAAGGGGGAGAATATATATATGCTAGTTAAAACATTAATCAGCAATCTCACCTGCTTAGATTGACTAGCTCGGCAAAACGAGATATTACTGTAGAACGAAACGACAAAGCTTCATCGCCTGCCAACTGAAATAACTTTTTATTGATGAAGATAAAAGCGTTGTATGGTTGCACTATATCCTTCATGTAACTATCCAAAGCAGACAAATTTTGATTTCTGGCTGCATATATCCTGCCACATGCCTGTATAGTAACAATAACATTTACAGTTATAGGCTGAAAGGCCTTTTTGAGCAGCAGTGCTATATTATAAAGGTGAATTTTTAAAGGTAAGTTTGTTCTCTCATAATGATGCAACACATAATCATAATTCCAGTCAGTTTGAGGAACCACATTGAAGAGCTGAAGAACTTCTTTCTGCGTTGGCATCTTTTTATCATCATATGATGGAGTTCTGGATGACGTGAGGTATTTAAGAATGTGCTTAAGAACTCTTTGAGATGACTTTGCCCTTTTATTGGAAATAAAAAAGGACACAAATTCAATTATATAACCAAAATCATTCACTGTAGGCCAAAGTTCTGGTTCCTCTGACTCAGCAGTACCCACAACAATGGAATGGATTGCCTCGTTTTCCAAACCAACAATATGAATGATGGTGTCAACTACACCTTGTAATAAGATATTTTGACTCTCTCTTTCAATATTGGTATCATCTTCATCCTTGGACACAGATGCATCAGGAGTACTAGAAGTAGATTCAAAATTCTCTTGTGCAAAAGCACACTTGACAACTTCCAGAGTAGCTTCAGTATCCATCCATAGTAGATAGCATATGTTTGGGCATTTTCCGGAAGAAGAACTGAAACCCTTAAATACTTCAGAAGTGTGCATTTTAGACTCTTCAAGCATGAATTGCAGAAGTTCTTTTCTCACTGAATGAAGCTGCGCTCGGGGAATTATTCCATGCCCTGCAAAAAGTAGATCATGCGATGACATATCATGGAATTGAATTGTCCTATAAGAGCATCCTATACAGCAAGTTCATTATTCCTGTTTCTGAACATAATCCTGCTGGAAGTAAGTATGCAGATGTGGTCTCGTCAAGCTGACACAACACCAAGCATCTTATGGTAAATCTGAACTCTTCAATTTTAGAAAATCACAATTTAAGAATATAGTTTTACTAACACACTTCATAATTTACAAGGTTCTAGGCCCACCAAAAGCCCAACAGCACAGGAAAAACATAGTCTACGGTCAACACTAAACTCGCATAGAATTAATGAAATAGTAAAAAAGATATCGTGAATGGTAAATCTACTAACCTGGAGGAAATGCTAGGCCCTGGAAGCAATACTTCAGATAAACAAGCATTCTGTAGCTGTTAAAGTGAAAATATGGTAAGAAACTCGCCTTCTGTATAGCACTAGTAGAATATTCCAAAAGAAATACTAGTTGCATATACAGAACTAGCCCACGAGCAATATCAAACCAAATCAAGCAACTCTAACCAAGTACTAATGTGGTCCTTGCATACTTCCTTTGAAAGCATGGGAACTTCCTTGCTTAGTATCAACATTTTTGTTCACACTCATGCATGTCATAGAGAAATCCCAGGGAAAACATAAAGATGCATTTCGAATGAAGATTCATGTAAATTGCATCGATAGCCAAGTAACTAATGCTAAGAAAATTATTAAATTCTGATTAATCAATTTACGAGAACAGTTATTCAATCAGGAACTTCAGAATAACATAACAATCACATATCAATAACTTGAGAACATAATGTGTACTATTATCTCATCTATGAGCAAGGTGATTATGGGCAAGTTTAATTCAATTCCTTCTGGCAAGAGTATGACATACCAAGTAGCATCTTTTCTAGTAGCGTTCTGGATAACAGATAGAAGTTCCTCTAGAGGTGTACGGAAATCACTCAAGCCTTGGTTAAATAAATATATTAGAGCACCATATAACCCATGCTCACAACACAGTCTGACTACCTGCATACAGAACAAGTACAACAATATCATGTGGATGCATAATTGTGGAACACACTAGTCCAAACTACAAAAAACAGTACCAGAAGAAACTGAAAAAGATTTTTTTTCTTGGACAATGAATGTAGACAATGAAACATCAAACATGTCTGAGAAAGATCTACAGATGTACTTCTTACGCTAGTTTTTATGCATACCTGATTAAAATCCAGTGATGAAATATCCATATGAAGAATGCATTGTTCGACTCGCTGCAACCATCCTTTGCCACTATAATGCTCTACTAGAGCTTGCATGATCTACAAATCAAATTGGCATAAATGTATAACTGTTGAAGTGTATATGTCGATTGCATGATTTGCAAATTTATGTACTAACACTACAAAATCATCAGTGGTACTCACCTCGGGTGGTAAAGAACCAAGCATATCTTTCAATATATATGGCTCTAGTACCTCCAGAAACATACCTGTTATTCATGTCATGTCAGCCTTTTTAAGTTATAACAGCAATTTAATAACAGAAACATGTGCGTGCACAATCTTATCAGCAAACAGATAACTTAACATATGCAATACGTTTCTTATACTATTCAACATGAAAATATAAATGTAAATATCCTCTGAAATCTTCCTTCAGAAAGGCTGTGGAATCTTCAAAAGTGCAAGTAAACTCATTCCAAATTAAATAGAGTCAAAGCAACAGAAGGAAGGGAAAAAATGCCTGGCTACACAACTAGAACCCATTAAAGCAACCACCAAAAGTGATTTACAGAATGCCTGCAACTTAGAACGGAAAGAGGAAACTGTCTTCCTTTGCATTCTTGTAGAGAAAGATTAAGGAGGAACACAGGATGTAACAACGAATGATCTAAAGGAAGTTGTTTTAAGCACGGAAAGGAGGACTGCGTCAAATTCAGGCATGAACAAAATAAAATCAGAGTTTAGCAAAATGGGAAGGTTGTAATTCTTATATGAGTTAATTAGAACAAGCCTACCTCCACTTTGAGCAGCAACAAACTTAGAGAAGACTGTATCAAACAGGATGTCATTCCGTCCAATGTGAACACAAAACTCGACTGCAACCCCTCCTACACGAGCATATTGTTCTTCTCTCTCTGTCAGCAGTGATCTATTGGCGTCTATCAGGCCATCTGCTGCTCCCCCTTTTCCATTATGGTTTGACAATGCAATTGAAATATATTCAAAGACATAACCTATATATGACAGCAGCAACTCTACTAGATACGGCATTATGGCTTCCCTTATGGAACCAAGTGTTCTTGGAAGATCAAGAACACCCTGTGTGTGACCGTCATAAATCTTCATTGCCATGTCCATTGCACCCATCCAATCACCAGCCCTCTTTAGTGCTTCAATCCATTCTTTCCATGGAAGAAGTCGCGAAACTGTAAGAAAGCTTGGGCCAAGAATATATACTGTAGCACCTCTTACTGCTACCGAGTTGTTAAAATGCCTCTCAGGGTTACCAAATCTGTTACAAAAATGTGTATGGTACAGTATGCTGTCATCGAAGACCAAACCATCAAGAATAAAGATAGTCCTGCGAAGCTCACTGCCATCTTTTGAGAACAGGCAGAGCTGCCCTCTCAAGTTAAGGACAGCTAACATCTGGATGGGAAAAAAATAGTAACTTGATTTTACAACTGGGAAAAGAACATAAACTAAATGAATAACCAAAAGGGGAGAATTTTGCATGCCTGATCATTTAACCAAGCAACACCAACGGCGGCACTATCAAGATTCCAGTCCTTGTGTTTGATCACCTTTGATTTAACAAATTTTGCCACTTGAACTTGACGGTCCCAGACAAGCGCAAGCCAAGATACTGGCTCTTCATCTATATAGTGTAGTCATCTTTAGCCCAAGAAACTACACTTTACCAATATAAGGAACTACCGATCATTGTCAATGTCTAAGGAGGTCTAATCTTACCAATTGGCGATGAATCACTCGAGGATGATGTGTATTTCCATGCAGCATAAGCAATTGACCCTTCTCGTGCTCCTTCTGGTCTAGAGAAGGTCTCAATATGGTCAACGTGGTCACTGTTGGTGCGGAGTCTAACCTAGCAGGAGAACCACAGAACACCATCAAGCAGTACAAGAGTTACCACAATTATGAGTTCACAGCATAACAGATAGTAAAATATATCACCCATACCACAAGAGCATGTTGATGCATAATGAACATGACTGTAACACCATCCTCCATTGGAGAAGAACCTTCATTGAAAAACTTCCATCCAGAATCTACTCCAACTACACCTCCCATCATGCTCCCAAGACCACCACTGGAGGAAGTTGTTAGGTTGCCTTGCATAGATGAGTTGCCAGAACCAAAGGATTCATCCGCTAGAAGAGGGCAGGCTGAGAGCACGATTCCAGTATGTCCATCAAAAAGGCGCTGGCAAAGTGTAGTTAAGTTTTGTCAGAGCAGACATATATTTAACAGGGGATCGAGTGGGTTAATATGTGCACAATGGACAAAATGATGTTTCTACATACCTGGGTTCCCTTGACAGTCAAGTGATTAATGACAGGGATAGTCGAGAATGTGTGCAGAAGAACAAGCCCTTTTGAATCACCAGTGATGGCTTTAGATTGGCAGATAAAACAAACATGCACTACAGCTCCTGTATGCCCACCATATATGACTTTTGCTGCAGTAGCCTTCTGTACATCCCAAATTGTCATATGACCATCACCATATCCTACTAGCATAAGATCCCCTTGCGGGTTAAAGCACATGGCAGTCACTGGTGATTGAGTTTTCACACCTTGGTTCCAAAAGAACAACATCTGAAATTATAAAAGCAGTCTTTATAGACCGAAAAATCAAAGTGACATAGAATTCTCAGGACTTCAGAGCCACTAATCTAGGAAAGATGTCCTCATTTCAAACCATAACAAGTATTACAGTTTTACTTATTTCCAGGGTTCATCCAACAAGATTTTTTGATAGCAACTGGTTACTGGCTTATAAGATTAATAGCTATATGTGCAGCCACTGAGTTATTATATGACTGGCAAACACATGATATGTGCAGTAAGCACCAATCCAGAGATACTTTTCGAGTTCATGCACTATCTTGGAAAAACAATAATTTTCGACGAGCAAGCAAGAGAAGAGAAAACAAAGGTCAATTTTGCAGAGATTGAGGAACTGTAGAACAAAGAGTTAAAAATGCCTTGATGATTTGGGCAAGCTAAACATAAAAAAACAACAGTTTCTTCCGGTTCCTTGTCCTTAAAAGAACATAGAGATGTATCACAATCATCTTCGAGGCATTGGTTGTGCTTAGTTAAATGTAATACAATCAAACAGCCTCTGCAATAGAAATTATGTTAAATCAATCGAAGTTGGTATAATTAGATTCTGGCACAAAAGGATGGTTGCTTCAAATATACGGATATTTGAATACTGGGCCATTTAATAAAAATACCAAGGTAACCCTTATCTTCTTTTGTTGCCATCAACTGCTAAAGACTATAAGTGGCCTCACAATGGAGGATGTGGCACTGCTTGGCCTACACTCCACAGCCTTACTGTAGTGAACTTTAGATGTAATTATGAGAACAAGGAATAGACCCCACAATTTTTTTAGTGTGTACATAAACCCCACAGGGTCAACTTCTGGCAACACCATAAAATGTGCATATCTGACAGGGTTATGCGTAAGTCCTGCTGGCAATACCAATGTCCTGCATTCGTTCAGATGAGTTTTTTTTATTCTGTGCTGCATGCAGTGTTCTCTTCTTTATTCCCTATTATACAACCAGATGGATTGACGAAAATAACAAGCTATTGTGCAGATTTATTCCAATGGTTACTGTCACTGATGCATAGCACTGCAATTGTAATTTCTGTCATGTTAATAGGGCTCAGATGCAAATGAGTCACTTTAGCAGATTCCTGGTGGGGACCTTATTGTACTTCTAGTTTCTGCCCCAAACCTAAGATTTTGTATGCTTTTGAAGTTCTACCTAAATGCTAAATGCCATGTTTGTATCGAAGTTTTGTACTCTAATGAATCATCTTGAAGTCCAACATCTGAAGCATACCAATAAACCATGTAGTATTTGACCAAACAGACAATATGCACAGCACCAAGGAGGCAATGACTAACCTTTGCATCTGTATCATCAGCTTGATGGATGGAGTATCTGCTTGGGACAATGATAACAGATCCATTGGACATGCCCATCGCAATATAGCTCCTATGTATTGCTAAGGGCATCTCCACCGCCCTCGTGAAGGCCTCCCTCAGCGTTTCGCGGCGCACAAAAACGGGTCCGGCCAAGGCCTCAGAGCCCAATTTTCGCGGCTTAATAAAATAGCGCCGCGGACTCCAGCCCGAACTCCGGCGGTTGGGGGCGCCAGGGCGCCTGGTGAACTGTTTTACGCCGAAAAGCCGCGGGCCCGCTGCCAGCGACACTCTTCTCGCCCTTCGTCGTCCTCATCGCCTCGTTTCCCAGCGGCGAATCAATGCCATACGCTGCCGTGCGCTGCCGCTACCGTCAGCTCTGCACCATTGATGCCTCGGCGGCGCAGTTGAAGACCGGACGACGCGCCTCGCCCGCCACGCGTACACATCGATGGCACGCGCTCGCTATATATGACGCGCCCTGGCGCACTCGGCGACTCACACTCTCCCGCCGTCGTCGTTCCTCCCTCTCCTCTCCTCTCTTTCGCCGTCTCCAGTTCACACCCATGGCCGAGCGCTTCCCAGGCGACGGCGCGGCGGCGAACGGCTTCGGCCGCCGCCATCTTCATGAAGACGAGGCTCGCCTCCTTTACGAGGCCGAGTACCCGTCCCGCCGGACATGCCTGGTGCCCGGGCGTGGAGGATCAGCGGGCGGCGGCGTGCGGTGCCCCCAACGACCGAGCGGCGCGGTGCGGCGGAGATTGCACGCATCCGCTGAACCTGCCGCGGGCGGGCGAGGGAGGGTCACGGTACGTCCCGACAGCCCGCCTTGGGACCCTTGCTTCCGCCGCCGTCACGCCCAGCAGCTCGAGGCCACCAATGGCGTCGTGCCCTCCGGCAGGCTCAACGCCGTCGGCCGGCGTCGGTGGTGGGGCGTGCCCGGGCGCACGTTGGAGGCCGTCCTTGAGTACATCGAGGGCGGCAACACGCCGCGCCTCGAGTACCCCGCTCCCCCTTCCTTCTCACGCCGCCGGGGAAGCTCCTGGACCCCGAGGCACATGGAGACCGGGGGGTCCTCCTCCTCGTCCGGCGGCTCGCCCTGCCTCCGCCCAGTCAAGCCGGAGCCCCAGGGCACGCCGGTCAGTGCGCGCACCCGCAGCCAGCGTCGCGCCAGCGCCAACGCCTCTCCACCCACCGGCCGCTTCGTCCTCGTCGAGCCCAAGCCCAAGCCGGAGCCCAAGCCGGAACCCGGCTTGCCCGTGGAGTACGAGGAGATAGCCCGGCGCGGCTTCTTCGACGAGGACGCCATACGGTGGGCGCGGGACGACTACCTCCGCGACGAGATGGTTCTGCAGCGCCGGGCCCTGGAGGAGATCGCCGCCCGCAAGCGTGGGCGAGGACGCGACGGGCGTCGTGGTCCTCGACAATGACGACGACGACGCCCGGACCGCCCAACCCGCCGCGCCAACCGGGGAGGATGCAGCAGGACGGCGGAGGCGTGGGCGGGCGGCGACGACGCATTTACGATGACGACGACGGCGGTGACTACACGCTGTTCTACAGCCTCCTCGGCATGTAGAACTGCTGCGCGGGCGGCGAGGGAGACGGCGGGGTAGCCCGCGGTAGTTTTTTTTTTTTGTAAAATATGTTTAAGTTTGAACGAACTCGCCGATGTTTGCGTTAAATTTGAGTCGTTTTGCGCCAGATTTGACTTTTTGACTAATCGTGGGCACTCATGGGCATCACGCATCACGCCCAAAGGCGCGGTTTAGCGCCGGTGCGCCCCAGAGGGCGATTTTTTGCCCCTCCTGGGGGGCCAACGGCTGGAGATGCCGTAAGACCTGAGGAGAGCCATGTTCCTGTCTAAAAGATGGAGAGGCCATGGCATGAGTTATCGGGTTGTCCACCTCAATCTGCATGTAACCAATAGCTGGTTGGTCCTTCCCAATCCCCTCCAGGCGCATGGGTTGTGCCGCTGCTCCCTCCTCCCAGTGCTGCCCAAATGAGGCCTGCCTCTTCTCGAGCTCCTCAGCCCGCTCCAATGGTTTCATCGGCGCCTTTCGCCTTTCCTCCACATATTCTTCAGCCATCCTGTTCATCTCCAAACTCTTGATCCTCTCGGATTCCACTTGCTCTTCCAAATCAGTGTCAGAACGTTCAACCTCCAGCCCATCATCGGTCTTTTCAATGGACACTGACCCATCCTGATCCACAATCTCACCACATTCCAGCAGATTTCCGTCTCTGATTTGCTCATAACTATTTTCCTCATCAATTTGACTCCCAAGTTGCTCCTGCACATTGAAATTCTCCGCGGCACCAAAATCGACAATGCCTACGTCCACCGATTCTGAGGGCTCGGAATCCTCTTCAGTCCCCACTTCTCCGTGCTTGTTCTCTTCCAATTCTTCAGCCTCGTTCCCGCCGACAGTCTCCTCCGTCACCCTATCAACCACTTCCTCACTACTGACCTTGTCAGCTACTTCTTCTGCGTCGGAGGCTTGGTCGAGGAGCTTCTCGATGGGCGCGGAGGCGTTGCGCCGCGACCTAATTGCAGCGGCGTGCGGGGTGAGAACAGCGCGGGACGCGGCGGCGGCGGCAGCGAGGGCGGCGCCGGGTTTGGGGCTGGGGCGGACACCCCGGAAGAGCGAGGGGAGCGGCCTCGACGAGGAGGCGGCGACGTTGGAAAAGGTTCTCGAGACGAGGGAGGAGAGCGCCGCCGACGGCGATGCGGATGTGGATCTCCCGGGGGCCGCGGAAGGCGATGGCAGGGGAGATGGGGAAGGTTTAGCGGGCGGCGGCGGGGCTTTGATACGGGTTAGGGGTTTGTGGTTGGTGCTGGGCGTGCGGGTTGGCTCGTCGTCGGAGTCGGAGTCGGACGAGGAGAGGAGGAGGAGTAGGTCGTCGACGGCGGCGCGGTGATCGGCGTCGGCGTCGGCGTCGGAGGAGGCGAGAGACGACGGGAGGAACGCCTCTAGGTCGAGCTCGTGGGGTGGAGGCGGTGGCTGGGACGCCATCGCCGGCGACGACGGCGGCACGAGGGAGACGGGCGCCGTCTCGCCGAGGTGCGGTTGGTGCCAGCTTGGGAGTTGGGAGATGTTTTTTTACAAAAATAATGTTTTTTTACTATGAGGAAAATTGACTGTTTTTGGGGAGTATATCAAGTTTATTGGAGTTTGATTATAACTGTGCAAAGTTAATTACTCCTTCGGTAAAGAAATATAAGATCGTTTAACTTATACTACTCCGTCCCATAATATAAGACGTTCTTGACACATTATAAAACGGAGGGAGTATTTCTTTACAATGGGAGTATTTTATAAAACACTAACTAGAATTATATTTTTGTTTTTGCATGATTAAATAGGAGTTCTGGCGTAGATTCATGTAGTCTCTCTTCGTGTGGTGCTAGATGTTTCAAATCTATTTTTTTAGGGGTAACATAACCGCTTTACTTAAGTAAAGTCTAGGATCTCATCAGAAACCACATCTAACACAAAGTCGGGAGGCACCATTAGCCAAAGCTTACATAACTCTTCCCCTACCCCTACCTTAACTAACTTGTGTGGGGCGTTATTAGCAGTCCATCGTACCCATGACACTTTCACATCGTTGAACCAACTAAGCATCTACTTGATCTCCTCTACTAGCGGCCCCGATGCCGACAGGTTCTTGTCCGTGTCTCCCAGCATGCTCGCGATCACTTTGTTGTTCGTCTCAAGATGTAGCTTCTCAACGTTGATCTCGCTAGCTAGCTCGACCACGCGTCGGCACGCCATAAGTTCTGCCGTCTCGGCGTCCGCAACATCGGCGAAAAAGTTGCATGCAGCCGCACGGAAATCGCCTTGGTCGCCCCGGAGTACGACGCCTCCACCATCGTTGCCCCCGTTTCTGGAGACAGCGCCATCGGCGTTGGCTTTGACCCATCCCGGCTCGGGAGCAGCCCAGCGATGCATTTCTCTGGTGTTCGTAGCTGGAGCTTTCCTTACATGTATTGCTGACCATTCGGTCATGTAGGCCAGAACAAATGCAGCTACCACCTGGGGCTCTGCTATTTTCTTCCCTTCCTTCGTTTCACATATATTTAAGGGTTCAACAGCAATGACCACGGTTCCAGGGTGCTGGTCCTTAGGGGCGCATGCACGATGACTTAGAGCATCTCCAGTCGCGCCCCAACAGGCCTCCCAGGCGATTTTTTAGCGTCGACGCCTAAAAATCGGCCCAGTCGCGCCCCCAGGAGCCTGTTTTTCGCCGGTTTGGGCCGAAACTGGCGCTGGCGGACCAGGTCGAACCGGCTGGGGGCGACCGAGGCGCTGAAGGCAAGCGATTTTTGGCGGCGAATGAACTGCAGGCCCATCGAAGTCGGCGACACTCGCCTCGTCGTCCTCATCGCCTCGATTTCCCACGGGGAATCAATGCCAAGGCTGCCGCTGGTCAGCCTTCCATTGATTCCTCATGGGCGGCGCGCGACGCCCTCCCGCCATGCGTACACGGCGCCCAGCCTCAGGCGGTATAGCAACGCCTCCTCGCCTGGTGACCACACCCCGCCCATACGCCGAAGCTCGCCTCTCCTCCCTCTCCCCGTGCGCAGCCGCCGCCGACGCTCCTCCCCCCTCTCCCCGTGCACAGCCGCGACGATGGGCGAGCGGCTCCCCGGCGATGGGGCGGCGGCCAATGGCTTCGGCCGCCGCTCGTTGCACGAGTGGGAAGCCCACTTGCTGTTCGAGGCCAACATCCCGGCGCCTCCCGACATGCGCGCGCCGGGGCGGTGGAAGCTCAGCGCCGGTGGCGTCCCCATCCCCCCGCTGCCCGACGTCACCGTGCATGCCGGCTACTTTGCCAACGAGGTCGACCGTGTGCGAATGTCGCTGACGGAGGAGCAGCGGGTCCTCCCGCAGTACGCTGATACGTCCATTTTGCATTATGTTTTCCTACTGTTATTTATGTTGTTTTATTGTATAATAATGTTTTTTGGAGTAATTCTAATGCCTTTTCTCTCATAATATGCTAGGTATGCACCAAGGGGGAGAATTCTGGCAGTTGGAAATCTGGACCTGAAAAAGCTACGTCAAGCTACCTATTCTGCACAACTCCAAATGAGCTGAAACTCCCCGAGGATTTTTTATGGAATATTTAAGGAATATTGGAGCAAATAAGTACCAGAGGAGGGCCACCGGTGGGCACAACCCACCAGGCGCGCCCCTGGTGGTCTTGCCCTCCTCGGCCCACCTCCGTGCCCATCTTCCGTATATAAGTCATTTTGACCTAGAAAAAATAAGGAGAGGACATTCGGGACGAGCGCCGCCTCGAGGCGGAACTTGGGCAGGAGCACTTTTGCCCTCCGGTGGAGCGATTCTGGGGAACATCCCTCCCGGAGGGGGAAATCATCGTCATCATCATCACCAACAACTCTCCCATCTTGGGGAGGGCTATCTTCATCAAGATCTTCACAGCACCAACTCCTCTCAAACCCTAGTTCATCTCTTGCGTCCAATCTTTGTATCAAAACTATAGATTGGTGCCCGTGGGTGACTAGTAGTGTTGATTACATCTTGTAGTTGATTACTATATGGTTTATTTGGTGGAAGATTATATGTTCAGATCCATTATGCTATTTAATACCCCTCTGATCTTGAGCATGCTTATCATTTATGAGTAGTTACTTTAGTTCTTGGGGTCACGGGAGAAATCATGTTGCAAGTAATCATGTGAACTTGATATGTGTTCGATATTTTGATGGTATGTATGTTGCCATTCTCTTAGTGGTGTCATGTGAACGCCGACGCATGACACTTCACCATATTTGGTCCCTAAGGGAATGCATTGTGGAGTAGTAATTAGATGGTGGGTTGCGAGAGTGATGTAAGCTTAAACCCCAGCTTTATGCTTATTCCGTAAGGGACCGATTGGATCCAAAAGTTTAATGCTATGGTTAGAATTTATTCTTAATACTTTTCTCGTAGTTGTGGATGCTTGCCAGAGGGTTAATCATAAGTAGGAGGTTTGTTCAAGTAAGAACAACACCTAAGCATCGGGCCACCCACATTTCAAATTATCAAAGCACCGAACACAAATTAAGCCAACATGATGAAAGGGACTAGATGAAATTCCCTTGTACCCTTAAGAACACTTTGCTTATTATAAGAAACCATTTTGGCATGTCCTTTGCCTCAAAAGGATTAGGCTACCTTGCTGCACTTTTGTTACTACTATTTTTACTTGCTCGTTACAAATTATCTTGCTACCAAACTACCCCGCTACTTACAGTTTTAGCACTTGCAGACATTACCTTGCTGAAAACCACTTGTCATTTCCTTCTGCTCCTCGTTGGTTCGACTCTCTTACTTATCGAAAAGGGCTACTATTGACCCCATATACTTGTGGGTCATCAAGGCAATTTTCTGGCGCCGTTGCCGGGGAGTGAAGCGCTCTTGGTAAGTGGAAATTGGTAAGGAAACATTATTACTACGTGCTGAAATTTATGTCACTTGCTACTATAGAAAACAATCCTTTGAGGGGTTTGTTCGGGGTATCTTCACCTCGACCGGAACCACAATTAGTCACCCCTCAACCTACTGCACCTACTGAAAATATTGAATATGAAATTCCTTCGGGTATATATGTTACAACAACTGCTAGCTAATCCTTATGCAGGAGATGGAACTGAACATCCTGATATGCACTTGATATATGTGGATGAAATTTGTGGATTGTTTAAGCTTGCAGGTTTGCACGGAGATGAAGCTAAGAAAAAGGTTTTCCCTTTATGTTTGAAGGGAAAGGCATTGACATGTTATAGGCTATGTGATGATATCAGATCTTGGAACTGAACCGTTTGAAATTGGAATTTTTATCGTAAATTTTATCCTATGCATCTAGTTCATCATGATCGGAATTATATATATAATTTTTGGCCTCATGAAGGAGAAAGTATCACTCTAGCTTGGGGGAGGTTTAAGTCAATGTTATATTCATGCCCCAATCATGAGCTCTCGAGAGAAATTATTATCCAGAATTTTTGTGCTCGGCTTTCTCGTAA
Organism: Aegilops bicornis; assembly: GCA_021605145.1. Taxonomy (NCBI): domain Eukaryota; kingdom Viridiplantae; phylum Streptophyta; class Magnoliopsida; order Poales; family Poaceae; genus Aegilops; species Aegilops bicornis. The sequence goes on from JAHIAL010000051.1 coordinate 1,861,037, forward strand.
TGATCAAACCATGCTCGATACTTCTTGTACTGGTTCTTTTATGAAGAAGACTATTGAATTCTGGTGGGATCTTTTAGAAAGAATTAAACATAACTCTGAAGATTGGGGACTCGACGAAGGTAAAGAGTCAGGTATTGAACCTAAGGTTGACTATGTTAAATATTTTATGAATACCGATGCTTTTCAAAAGTTTAGCACTAAATATGTACTTGACTCGGAGATAGTAGCTTCCTTTTGTGAATCTTTTGCTACTCATGTTGATCTCCCTAAGGAGAAGTGGTTTAAATACCACCCACCAATTAAAGAAGAAATTAAAGAACTGGTAAAAGCTAAAGAAGAAACTATCATTTACAATGTTGATCCAGTTGTTCCTAATCGCTTATATTGAAAACCACCTTTTCCTGTTAGGATGAAGGAACATGCTAAAGCTTCAACTGTGGTTAACAAAAGTAATGTTAGAACATTCAAACCTTTTGAAAAAAATCAAAGTTGAACCTAGTGTGGCTATGGTTAAAGATCTCTTAGATGACAATATTGATGGGCATGTTATTTACTTCTGTGGTGAAGCTTCTAGAATTGCCAAACCCAAGGGAAAAGATAAACATAGATCAGTTGTTGGCATGCCTGTTGTCTCAGTTAAGATAGGAGATCACTGTTATCATGGGTTATGTGACGTAGGTGCTAGTGTGAGTGCTATTCCCCACTCCTTATATGAAGAAATTAGAGATGAAATAACACCTGATGAAATAGAAGACATAGATGTTACTATTAAACTTGCTAATAGAGATACTATATCACCAATTGAGATTCTTAGAGATGTTGAAGTCTTGTGTGGGAAGATAAAATACCCTACTGATTTTCTTTTTCTTACCACCCCACAAGATAAATTTTGTCCCATTATATTTGGTAGACCTTTCTTGAACACCGTCAATGCTAAAATAGATTGTAAGAAACAAACTGTCGGTGTTAGCTTTGGTGACGAATCTCATACTTACGCTCTTGAGAGAAGCCACTAGTGAAACCTATGGCCCCGGGTCTATTCTCATCATATCAATCTCCATCACTTTATTTACTTGCTTTTGCTTTTACTTTTCACTTTGCATCTTTATACCAAAAATACCAAAAATATTATCTCTCATGATCTCACTCGTAAGTGACCAAGGGATTGACAACCCCTAATCGCGTTGGTTGCGAGTAGCTATCGCTTTGTGCAGGTACGAGGGACTTCTGCGTGGCCTCCCATGGATTGATACCTTGGTTCTCAAAAACTGAGGGAAATACTTACGCCATCAGGTTGCATCATCCTCTCCTCTTCGGGGAAAACCAACGCAAGCTCAAGACATAGCAAGAAGGATTTCTGGCGCCGTTGCCGGGGAGTCTACGCAAAAGTCAACATACCAAGTACCCATCACAATCCCTATCTCTCGCATTACATTATTTGCCATTTGCCTCTCGTTTTCCTCTCCCCACTTCACCCTTGCCATTTTATTCGCTTCCTCCGCTCAATCTTGTGTTACCATGTGCCTTCTTTTGCTTGCATCTTCGCTTGCTAAAAGTTTATGGATCCTCATCCACTTGCTAATCTCTTTAAGAGATCCAATTATGATGAACCTATTCCTAGTGGTTTGGATGCACTAGATTATCTTTATAAGGTTTTGCCTGAAATTAAATGAATCTGAAAATTGTGATAAAGTGCTTTATGAAGTGATTCACGATAGATCTTTGAATAAAAAGCATGATTGCAATTATGTTACTATAAATTCTCTTGATGTCAATTGTGTTAATAATATGCAAAACCCTAAGCTTGGGGATGCTAGTTTTGCTATGTCTACTATTTGTTGCAATGATCATGATTGGGGTGATTCTTCTTATGATCTTGAAAATTTATGTATGCCCCATGATGAATATGAGATTGATAATAATGTTTGCAATAATATTGAAAGTGGGTTTGGAAGAGTTTCAACTTTAGATCCCACATATTTGTATAGCATTCAATCTTATGAAATTTTTGATAAAAGTGGGCTTGGAGAAATCATGACTTTAGTTAATGATAATCCATTATATTGGAAGAGTGTCAACTTCGCATGCATGTGGATCGTGTTGAGAATATGTTATGTGATAGCTATATTGTTGAATTTGCTTACGATCCCACATTTAATTATTATGAGAGAGGACAATATAGTTGTAGAAATTTTCATGATAATAAATTACCTCTCGTCATGTTGAGATTGCTATTGTTTCTTTCCTCTTCCTTGCATATGTTAGCTTTTGCTTGCTATGATCATTTTTTTGCCTATAAGATGCCTATGCATAGGAAGTATGTTAGACTTAGATGTATTTGTCGCGTGTTTCATGATGCTCTCTTTGTGCTTCAATTCTTGTCTTTGATGTGAGCATCGTTAGAATTATCAATGCCTAGCTAGGGGCGTTAAATGATAGCGCTTGTTGGGAGGCAACCCAATTTTATTTTTAGTTTTTTTGTTTTTGCTTCTGTTTAGGAATAAATAATCCATCTAGCCTCTGTTTAGATGTGGTTTTATCTTTTAATTAGTGTTTGTGCCAAGTTAAACCTATTAGATCTTCTTGGGTGATAGTTATTTGATCTTGCTGTAATTTCCAGAAACTTTGCTCTCAGTGCCCGAATTGTTAAAAATCACCAGAACGTGATAAAATACTGATTACAATTGCTGATGATCAATAAACAAATTGTCCAGGTCGTCTAATTTTGGTAGAATTTTTTAGGTTCCAGAAGTTTGCGTTAGTTACAGATTACTACAGACTGTTCTGTTTTTGACAGATTCTGTTTTGCGTGTGTTGTTTGCTTATTTTGATGAATCTATGGCTAGTAAAATAGTTTATAATCCATAGAGAAGTTGGAATAAAGTAGGTTTAACACCCATATAAATAAATAATGAGTTCATTACAGTACCTTGAAGTAGTCTTTTGTCTTCTTTCTCTAACGGAGCTCACGATATTTCTATTGAGTTTTGTGTTGTGAAGTTTTCAAGTTTTGGGTGAATTCTTTTGATGGATTATGGAACAAGGAGTGGCAAGAGCCTAAGCTTGGGGATGCCCATGGCACCCCCAAGATAATCCAAGGACACCAAAGTCAAAGCTTGGGGATGCTCCTGGAAGGCATCCCCTCTTTCGCCTACTTCCATCGGTAATTTACTTGGAGCTATATTTTTATTCACCAACATGATATGTGTTTTGCTTGGAGCGTCTTGTATTATTTGAGTCTTTGCTTGTCAGTTTACCACAATCATCCTTGTTGTACACACCTTTTGTGAGAGCCATACATGATTTGGAATTTGTTAGAATACTCTATGTACTTCACTTATATCTTTTGAGCTTGATAGTTTTGCTCGTAGTGCTTCACTTATATCTTTTGAGCTTGATAGTTTTGCTCTAGTACTTCACTTAGATCTTTTAGAGCATGGTGGTGGATTTGTTTTAAAGAAACTTGATCTCTCATGCTTCACTTAGATCATTTTGAGAGTCGTTAATAGCATGGTAATTTGCTTAATGTTAATATAATTTGTGTTCTAGATATGTGAAACTTTATTTTGAGTGAATAGAATACTAAGATAAAATTAATGATTAATAATTTTTTTTAGATATGGATGTAATAATATCAAAGTCGTAAGCTAGTTGATAATTGTGAATTTGAGAAATACTTTTGTTGAAGTTTGCAAGTCCCGTAGCATGCACGTATGGGTAAAGTTGTGTAACAAATTTGAAACATGAAGTGTACCGGCTTGTGCATCCTTATGAGTGGCGGTCGGGGACGAAGCGATGGTCTTTTCCTACCAATCTATCCCTCAGAGGGAGCATTGTGCGTAGTACTTGATTTTTGATGGCTTCTAAATTTTTGCAATAAGTATATGAGTTCTTTTGACTAATGTTGAGCCCATGGATTATACGCACTTTTATCTTTCCTCAAGACTTGCTAGCCTCTTCGTACCATGCATTGCCCTTTCTCACCTTGAGAGTTGGTGCAAACTTCACGGTGCATCCAAACCCCGTGATATGATAAACTCTTTCACACATAAACCTCCTTATATCTTCCTCAAAACAGCCACCATACCTACCTATCATGGCATTTCCATAGCCATTCCGAGATATATTGCCATGCAACTTCCATCATCATTATTTTCCATACATTTCACTCTTGATTCATTGCACCATCCCGGTACACCGCCGGAGGCATTCATATAGAGTCATATTTTGTTCTAAGTTTCGAGTTGTAATTGTTGAGTTGTAATAGAAATAAAAGTGTGATGATCATCATTATTAGAGCATTGTCCCAAGTGAGGAAAGGATGATGGAGACTATGATTCCCCCATAAGTCGGGATGAGACTCCGGACGAAAAAAAAGAGGCCAAAAAAGAGAGAGAGAGAGAAAAGGCCCAAATAAAAAAAATGAGAGAAAAAGAGAGAAGAGACAATGCTACTATCCTTTTACCACACTTGTGCTTCAAAGTAGCACCTTGTTCTTCATGTAGTGAGTCTCATATATTGTGCTTCAAAGTAGCACTAAGATCTTCATAATAGAGAGTCTCTCATTTTGTCACTTTCATATACTAGTGGGAATTTTCATTATAGAACTTGGCTTGTATATTCCAATGATGGGCTTCCTCAAAGTGCCCTAGGTCTTCGTGAGCAAGCAAGTTGGATGCACACCCACTTAGTTTCTTTTGTAGAGCTTTCATATACTTATAGCTCTAGTGCATCCGTTGCATGGCAATCCCTACTCCTCATGTTGAAATCAATTGATGGGCATCTCCATAGCCCGTTGATTATCCTCGTCGATATGAGACTTTCCTTTTTTTTTGTCTTCTCCACACAATCCCAAAATCATATTTCTATTCCACCCATAGTGCTATACCCTTGGCTCGCGCTCATGTATTGCGTAAAGGTTGAAAGAGTTTGAGATTATTTGAGTATGAAACGATTGCTTGGCTTGTCATCGGGGGTATAGAAGTTGGGAACATCCTTGTGTGACGAAAATGAAGCATAGCCTAACCATATGATTTTGTAGGGACGAACTTTCTTTGGCCATGTTATTTTGAGATGACATAATTGCTTAGTGATACGTCTCCAACGTATCTATAATTTTTGATTGCTCCATGCTATATTATCTACTGTTTCGGGCAATATTGGGCTTTATTTTCCACTTTTATATTATTTTTGGGACTAACCTATTAACCGGAGGCCCAGCCCAGAATTGTCTTTTTGCCTATTTCAAGGTTTCAAGAAAAAGAATATCAAACGGAGTCCAAAAGACCTGAAACTCCACGAACCTATTTTTGGACCAGAAGAAGCCCATTGAGTACATGTGAAGCTCACTAGGAGTCCCAGGCTGCCCACAGGGTGGGGCGCACTCCACCCTCTGGGCGCGCCCCTACCTCGTGGCCAGCCCTAAGTCCACCGACATCCTCCCCTGCACTCCATATATACTCGCACTCCTAAAACTTCCAGAACGGAGATTAGATCGAAGTTCCGCCGCAAGCCTCTCAGAGCCACGAGAAATCAATCTAGGCCCTCTCCGCGCCTCACGGAGGGGGGCCATCATCACCGGTGGCCATGGAGGAGTATCCTGAGTGGTCTTCATCATCATGAAGGCCAAGGACCAGAGGGTGGAGGCCATGGAGGAGGAAGCACAAGGGGAGAACCTCTCCTCCTCTCTTCCGTGGCGCCGAGTGCCATCGGGAGGGAATCATCGCCACGGTGATCGCTTCATCAACATCACCATCATCATCACCACCCTCATCTCTTTTACGCTGTCCACTCTCCCGCACCCCGCTGTAATCCCTACTTGAACATGGTGCTTTATGCCACATATTATGATCCAATGATGTGTTGCCATCCTATGATGTTTTGAGTAGATATCTTTGTCCTTGGGTTGATTGATGATCTAGATTGGTATGAGTTGTATGTTTTACTTTGGTGTTGTCCTATGGTGCCCTCATGTCGCAAGTAAGCGTGAGGGATTCCCGCTGTAGGGTGTTGCAACACGCTCATGATTCGCTTATAGTGGGTTGGTGAGTGACCCAAACACAAACCCGAGTAAGAGGGATTGTTGCGTATGGGAATAAAGAGGACTTGATGCTTTAATGCTATGGTTGGGTTTTACCTTAATGATCTTTAGTAGTTGCGGATGCTTGCTAGAGTTCCAATCATAAGTGCATATGATCCAAGTAGAGAAAGTATGTTAGCTTATGCCTCTCCCTCATATGAAACTGCAATAGTGATTACCGGTCTTGTTAACAATTGCCTAGGACAATTCCGCACACCGATCCACCATTATTCCACACTCTCTATTCATAATATTTAGTAATATATTCTAACTTTATGATAACAGCACCTAATTTTATGTTTTAGCTCTCCGATATCATGCAAAGTTATCCTCTTCATACCCACAACGTAGTTTTATTTCTTGTTTCTAGTTGGAAGTAAACGTTCAAGCACGAGAGTCGTGTCAAGGCGAGATAGGGCTTGAGAGAATATTGATCTTACCTTTAGCTCCTTGTGGGTTCGACACTCCATACTTATCGCTTCCACCTTTGGGAAGTGCTACGATGATTCCTTGCACTTGGGGATTATCAAGCTCTTTTCTGGCACCGTTGCCGGGGAGCAATAGCGTGGGGTTGATATTCTCGTGTGTGCTTGTTTGCTTTCTTCACTAAGTAGATTTTTTTTCCTTTTTGTTTCTGTTTAGTTGTGGGTGAAACATACAAAAAATTTAAAAAATGAAAATACAAAAAAAAATTACTTTCCTTTCTTGCCTAAAAAGTTTTTCAAAAAGAGAAGTGATTGGAAGGTTTTGCATTGAAGAAGTGAGGGTCGACCTTGAGCACTTGTGCTCATGCTCACGGAAACAATGTAGAATTTTTCATGGAAGTTTCTCTGTAAATAATTATCCCCTTGTATATATTCATTGTATTATAAAAATAATGTGCCAAGCTTGGTTTTAGGATGATTAGTTTGCTTGTTTGCGATGTGCAGAACAGAAAACAGAAACTTTGGCTGCAGTGCATGAATTTACATTTTTTACTGGAAGGTCAAATAGGTCTGAATCTTTTTGCACATTACTTCTGTACAAATTTTTCAAATTGTCAAATTTAGTTTATAATTTTAGGAGTTACAGAAGTTCGGCAAACGTCCAGATTACTACAGACTGTTCTGTTTTTAACAGATTCTGTTTTGCGTGTGTTGTTTGCTTATTTCGATGAATCTATGAGTAGTATCGGAGGGTATGAACCATATAGAACTTGGAATATAGTAGGTTTAACACCAATACAAATAAAGAATGATTTCATTACAGTACCTAAAGGTAGTGATTTGTTTTATTACACCAACAGTCTCACAAGTTTTTGTTAAAGTTTTGTGTGGATAAAGTGTTCGAAGGACGAGGAGTCACCGATGTGAGAAGAATAAAGAGAGGCAAGAGTTCAAGCTTGGGGATGCCCAAGGCGCCCCAAGTAAATATTCAAAGGGTACTCAAGCATCTAAGCTTGGGGATGCCCCGGTTGGCATCCCATCTTTCTTCTTCAACAATTATCGGTATACCTCGGGTTTTGTTTTATTCACATGATTTGTGTCCTTGGTGTTTTTCGTTTTCTTCTAGAACCATGCTAGCATGAGATATCCCTTCATTTATTTATAGAATACTTCATGTGCTTCACTTAAATCTTTTAAGTATGATCTTATAGAATTGCTCTTTGTGCTTCACTTAAATCCTTTAAGTATGATTTTATAGAATGCTTCATGTGCTTCACTTATACATTTTGAGCTTGGATATTCGTTAGTTGTAGAATGCTCCATGAACTTCACTTATATCTTTTGGAGTATAATACTATCATTTAAAGTGGGTTTGGAAGAGTGTCAATTTTAGGAATTAGTGATCCCACTATTTTGGAAGTGTTGAATCTTAGTGTGATATTTATGAAAGTGGATTTGGAAGAGTATCAACTTTAGCTAGTAATGATTCCACTATTTAGGAAGAGGTTCCAATTGAGTATGAGAACAAAGTTGCTATCCATGATGCTACTGAAAATTATTATGAGGGAGGAATACATGCTTGTAGGAGTTGCGATAATATCAAGTTTCCTCGCTATGTGCTTAAAGTTTGGAAGTTATACTTGTTTTGCTTTCCTATGCTAGTTGATTCTTGTTCCCATAAGTTGTGTGCTCAAAAAATCCCTAGGCATAGGAAGTGTGTTAGATTTAAATATGCTAGTCATATTCTTCAAGATGCTCTCTTTGTGTTTCAATTCCTATCTTTAAAGTGAGCATTATTGAAATCATCATGCCTAGCTAAAAGGCATTAAAGAAAAGCGCTTGTTGGGAGACAACCCAATATTTACCCTTACTTTTTGTGTGTGTTTACATGATTAAGATACTGTAGTAATCATGTTTTATATCTTTTGTTTCAATAAAGTGCCAAGTAAGACCTTTGGGAAGACTCGGGTGAAAGTTAATGTGATCTTGCTGTAAAAAACAGAAACTTTGCGCTCACGAGAATAGATGTCATTTTTTACAGAAGAGTGCTTTTGAGTTGATTATTTTTGCAGAAGATTAATAGACAAATTCCTCACGTCCACCAATTTATTTCAAAATTTTTGGAGTAGCAGAAATATGGTTATTGTTCAGATCATTACAGACTGTTCTGTTTCTGACAGATTCTGTTTTCATTGCATAGTCTGCTTGTTTTCTAGTTTCTATGGCTTATATTTCTCAATATAATTTGTAGAAATGATATGATACAGTAGGCATTGTGTGAAAACAATTATGAACCTTGTCTTTGTCAGTACCAAAGTGAATGGTTTGCTCTTTATCATACTAACCTATCTCACGAAGTTTGGCTAAGTTTTGTGTGATTGAAGTTTTCAAGTTTTGGGTGAGATATCAATATGAGGAGAATAAGGAGTGGAAAGAACCTAAGTTTGGGGATTCCCAAGGCACCCCAAGGTAATATTCAAGGAAGACTCAAGCGCCTAAGCTTGGGGATGCCCCGGAAGGCATCCCCTATTTTCGTCTTCAAAACTATCGGTATACCTTACTCGGAGCTATATTTTTATTCGTCACATGATATGTGTTTTGCTTGGAGTGTCATTTTATTTTGTTAGTATTTGCTTGCTGTTATTTATAATAATGTTTTGCATCTTTATTTCCAATAAAAATGTCAAGGATAGCCTTTGCCACGCTTATTTTGCTAGTATACATGTTGCTGTTTGAAAACAGAAAGTTTACCGCTGTTGCAAAAATTCCTCAGAAAAGTCAGAGAGTGGTATAATGTTGAATCTTTTTGAATATTGAGCTCTGATAAATTTATTACAGTGGGAATTTTATTTCATAATTTTTGGAGTTAGGGAAGTATTGATACTCTTGCATGCTTCACAGACTGTACTGTTTTGGCAGATTGCTGTTATGTTTGCATTGTTTGCATATGCTTGCTTGTTTAATGGTTCTATTTGAGGATATGAGTATTAAATATGCAGAGGCATTTAGTATGCAATGTTGAATAATAATCTTAGTGATTTGTTACAGTAGAAAATAATAAGGTTTTGCATCGGTTTATACTAACCCATCTCACGAGTTCTTGTTGAGTTTGGTGTGGATGAAGCTTTTGATAAAAAGAGAAACCATGATATGAGAGGAATTAAGGAGATATAAAAGTTCAAGCTTGGGGATGCCCAAGGCACCCCAATACATTATTTCAATAAGTCTCAAGCATCTAAGCTTGGGATGCCCTAGTAGGCATCCCTTCTTTTCTCTTCAACAACTATCGGTTAGTATCGGTTGAACCTAAGTTTTTGCTTGTTCACATGAGTTGTGCTATCCTTGCAATGTCATTTTATTTTGTTTTGCTTGCTGTTTGAATAAAATCATTGGATCTAAAATATTGAATGAAAAAGAATCCTCCCATGGCTAGTTAATAATTTTACTACTCAGTGTTCTTCACTCATATCTTTTGAGTAGTTTGTCATTTACTCATGTGCTTCATGTATATCCTATGAGTAAATGGGGAATGAATTGAATGTCATAAATCTGAATTATTATATGTTTCATATGCTTATAACATGGTTAGTGATGACTTCACACATAGAAAGTATGAGGCATAAAAGTTATTGAGAGTTGGCAAACGTAGTTTTGGTCATCGTTGCAATTAATAGGAAGTAATAAGGAAAGAGAGATTCACATACAAATATATTATCTTGGACATCTTTTATGATTGTGAAGCACTCATTAAGTATGACATGCTAAAAGAGTTGACATTGGACAAGGAAGACAACGTAATGGTTTATGTTTTCCGACATCTCAGTTAAAGTATATTGTCACCGACCTTCCTAACATGTCGAGCTTGCCTTTCCCCTCATGTTAGCCAAATTCTCAAAGCACCAAGTAGAGATACTACTTGTGCTTCCAAAATCCTTAAACCAGTTTTGCCATGAGAGTCCACCATATCTACCTATGGATTGAGTAAGATCCTTCAAGTAAGTTGTCATCGGTGCAAAGCAATAAAATTGCTCTAAATATGTATGATTGATTGGTGTGGGAGAAATAAGCTATAATGATCTTGTGATGTGGAAGTAATAAAAGCGACGGACTGCATAATAAAGGTTCATATCACAAGGGGCAATATAAAGTGACGTTCTTTCACATTGAGATTTTGTGCATCCAACCTTAAAAGCGCATGACAACCTCTCGCTCTCCTCGCGAAGGGCCTATCTCTTACTTTATGTTTTTACTTTATGCTTGAGTCAAGGTGATCCTCACCTTTCCCTTTTTCACATTATCCTTTGGCAAGCTCCTCGTGTTTGAAAGATCATGATATATATATCCAATTGGATGTAAGTTAGCATGGGCTATTATTGTTGACATCACCTAAAGGTGAATACGTTGGGAGGCAACACAATAAGCCCCTATCTTTCTCGTTGTCCCATTGAAACTCCATAACCACAAGTATTGCGTGGGTGTTAGCAATTGTAGAAGACTATATGATAGTTGAGTATGTGGACTTGCTGAAAAGCTCTATTTTGACTCTTTCTGATGTTATGATAAATTGCAATTGCTTCAATGACTGAGATTATAGTTTGTTAGTTCTCAATGAAGTTTCTGAACCATACTTGACATTGTGATTAGATTGTTACTTGATCATGAAAAGTTTTATGAGATAAGCTGCTATTATGACACATATTGATGCTAGAAAAAGTGATTGGAATTATCATTGATCAAACTTAAGCACTTACTAGCATTCCGCATCAAAATTATCTTTTATCATTTACCTACTCGAGGACGAAAGCAGGAATTAAGCTTGGGGATGCCCGATACGTCTCCAACATATCTATAATTTTTGATTGCTCCATGCTATATTATCTACCTGTTTCGCAATATTGAGCTTTTATTTTCCACTTTTATATTATTTTTGGGACTAACCTATTAACCGGAGGCCCAGCCTGTAATTGCCGCTTTTTTGCCTATTTCAGTGTTTCAAGAAAAGGAATATCAAACGGAGTCCAAAAGACCTGAAACTCCATGGAACCTATTTTTGGACCGTAGAAGCCCATTGAGTACGTGAAGCTCACCAGGAGTCCCGGCTGCCCACGAGGGTGGGGGCGTGGCCCACCGGGCGCGCCTCCTACCTCGTGGCCAGCCTGTAAGTCCACCGACGCCCTCCCCTGCAGCCATATATACTCGCACTCCTAAAACTTCCGTAACGGAGATTAGATCAGTTCCACCGCCGCAGTTTCCTCCTCTGTAGCCACGAGAAATCATCATCACCGGTGGCTATGGAGGAGTATCCCGGAGGGGTCTTCATCATCATGAAGGCCAAGGACCAGAGGGTGGAGGCCATGGAGGAGGAAGCACAAGGGGAGAACCTCTCCTCCTCTCTTCCGTGGCGCCGAGTGCCATCGGGAGGGAATCATCGCTACGGTGATCGTCTTGATCAACATCACCATCATCATCACCACCCTCATCTCTTTTACGCGGTCCACTCTCCCGCACCCCGCTGTAATCCCTACTTGAACATGGTGCTTTATGCCACATATTATGATCCAATGATGTGTTGCCATCCTATGATGTTTTGAGTAGATATCTTTTGTCTTTGGGTTGATTGATGATCTAGATTGGTATGAGTTGTATGTTTTACTTTGGTGCTGTCCTATGGTGCCCTCCGTGTCGCGAAGCGTGAGGGATTCCCGCCTAGGGTGTTGCAATACGCTCATGATTCGCTTATAGTGGGTTGGTGAGGATCCAAACACAAACCCGAGTAAGAGGGATTGTTGCGTATGGGAATAAAGAGGACTTGATGCTTTAATGCTATGGTTGGGTTTTACCTTAATGATCTTTAGTAGTTGCGGATGCTTGCTAGAGTTCCAATCATAAGTGCATATGATCCAAGTAGAGAAAGTATGTTAGCTTATGCCTCTCCCTCATATGAAATCGCAATAGTGATTACCGATCTTGTTAACAATTGCCTAGGACAATTCCGCACATCGATCCACCATTATTCCACACTCGCTATTTATAATATTTAGTAATATATTCTAACTTTATGATAACAGCACCTACTTTTATGTTTTAGCTCTCCGATATCATGCAAAGTTATCCTCTTCATACCCACAACGTAGTTTTATTTTTCGTTTCTAGTTGGAAGTAAACGTTCGGTGCACGTAGAGTCGTATCAGTGGCAGATAGGGCTTGAGAGAATATTGATCTTACCTTTAGCTCATTGTGGGTTCGACACCCCATACTTATCACTTCCACCTTTGGAAAGTGCTACGATGATTCCTTGCACTTGGGGATTATCACTTAGTTAGTATGCTTGAAGTATTATTATTTTTATGTCAATATGAACTTTTGTCTTAAATCTTTCGGATATGAATATTCATATCACAAGTAAGAAGATTTATATTGAAATTATGCCAAAGTATCACTCCGCATCAAAAATTCTCTTTTTATCATTTACCTACTCGAGGACGAGCAGGAATTAAGCTTGGGGATGCCTGATACGTCTCCAACGTATCTATAATTTTTGATTGCTCCATGCTACATAATCTACTGCTTTGGACTATATTGGGCTTTATTTTCCACTTTTATATTACTTTTGGGACTAACCTATTAACTGCAGGCCCAAATTTTAATTGCTGTTTTTTGCCTATTTCAAAGTTTCGAAGAAACGGAATATCAAACGGAGTCCAAACGGAATGAAACCTTCAGGAACGTGATCTTCTCACCGAACGTGATCCAGGAGACTTGGACCCTACTCCAAGAAGTGCCAGAGGCGGTCACGAGGGTGGAGGGTGCGCCCCCTACCTCGTGGGCCCCCTGACGCTCCACCGACGTACTCGTTCCTCCTATATATACCTCACGTATCCCCAAACGAATAGAAGGGGAGCCAAAAGCCTAATTCCACCGCTGCATCTTCTTGTATCCACGAGATCCCATCTTGGGGCCTGTTCCGAGCTTCACGAGGGGGCATCCACCACGGAGGGCTTCTACATCAACACCATAGCCCCTCCGATGAAGTGTGAGTAGTTTACTTCAGACCTTCGGGTCCATAGCTAGTAGCTAGATGGCTTCTTCTCTCTTTTTGGATCTCAATACAATGTTCTCCCCCACTCTTGTGGAGATCTATTCGATGTAATCTTCTTTTTGTGGTGTGTTTGTTGAGATCGATGAATTGTGGGTTTATGATCCAGCTTATCTATGGATAATATTTGAATCTTCTCTGAATTATTTTATGTATGATTGAGTTATCTTTGCAAGTCTCTTCGAATTATCCGTTTGGTTTGGCCAACTAGATTGGTAGTTCTTGTAATGGGAGAAGTGCTTAGCTTTGGGTTCAATCTTATGTGTCCTTACCTAGTGACGTAAAGGGTTGCAAGGCACGTATTGTATTGTTGCCATCGAGGATAACAAGATGGGGTATTTATCATATTGCATGAATTTATTCCTCTAGATCATGTCATCTTGCTTACAGGCGTTACTCTGTTTTAACTTAATACTCTAGATGCATGCTGGTTAGCGGTCGATGAGTGGAGTAATAGTAGTAGATGCGTAATCGCTTTCGATCTACTTGTCACGGACGTGATGCCTATATACATGATCATACTCTAGATAACCTCATAACTATGCTCAATTCTGTCAATTGCTCAACAGTAATTTGTTCACCCAATCGTAGAATATCTATGCTCTTGAGAGAAGCCACTAGTGAAACCTATGGCCCCCAGGTCTATTCTCATCATATCAATCTCCATTACTTTATTTACTTGCTTTGTTTTTACTTTGCTATTACTTTTCACTTTGCATCTTTATACCAAAATACCAAAAATATTATCTCTATCAGATCTCACTCGTAAGTGACCGTGAAGGGATTGACAACCCCTAATCGCTATTGGTTGCGTAGTAGCTATCGTTTTGTGCAGGTACGAGGGACTTGCGCGTGGCCTCCTACTGGATTGATACCTTGGTTCTCAAAAACTGAGGGAAATACTTACGCTACTGTGCTGCATCATCCTCTCCTCTTTGGGGAAAACCAACACAAGCTCAAGACGTAGTAGGGGGTCATCTCATGTGTAATGGGTATCGATAGGTTTCTTCAGATATTATTTCATCTCTAGAGCTCACAAACATCCTGGTGAAATAGATAAAAGGTATCTTTGCAAACAAAAGCGCTCAACCTGCTCAACCCGCATCCAAAACTTGTGAAGAAATAAAACTTATTGTGCTTTGCAAGAAATGATCTTTAAAAATTAGTTTTTGAGTATCGATTGTTATACTTGTTGGCTACATGTATGACATGGCACTTTCTTATAGTCAACAGTTGGCTATACTATTAAGTATTAACCATGCCCTTATACGCCTAGACGGAGGGATTAAATCAGATGACTTGAAGGGGGCAGAGGAGATGTAAGAAATGGTTCATCGTAAGTCTTTCACCAGTACTTTATTAAAAATTCATACATGGAAGATTCTAGACTAAACCATAAACGGATACACTTTTATTCATGCGCGATACTCCAATAGAGCAAGATCATGCATGGAAGTCTTCACATGCTTAGACAACGGATTTCATTGAGCGAAGACTAATGATCAACATTTAACTTGGTAATGCATATGTCCAGTGAACCTCCTTGAGTCCCCTGCGGCACCGTGGTTGCGGGGTAATCATACCATGCGCCTTCCATGTCCACATCGGCGGGAAGGTCCCAGCTCTGCATAGTCCTAGTTAGCATGATGGAGCTGGTGTCGCCGCCCATGTACCTCTAAGGGGTAGTAACAGTGAGCACGCACCCGTACATCGGCCTCATGTCATTGTCAGCATCAGCGGCGTCTCCCCTGACGCACACTACAGAGACGGGGCGGCGGCCTGCACGGGCCTCGCCGGTGCCCACGATCAAGAGGAAGACGCTACCGTCCTCCTCTGAGACTAGCAGGCGGCGGTGATCCTCCAGCGACTCCGGCATGGTGAACGGGTAGCACGTCTCGTACTTGATGTTCTCCGCCAAGGGCCAGTAGTGACCGCTGCACGCATCCGTGAGGTGATGCACCATGTCCGGCTTACGAGCCCCAAAACGGCATCGGGCACTCATAGCAGTAGACGAAGGGCTCCTTGGAGGCATCGACAAGGTCATCCATGAGACGGGAGTGGCTGTAGGGGACGTTGCGCCAGTTGAATATATGAGAAAGTTACTACGAGATTTAATCCGAATAAGCACAAAATATATCATGATGGCTATAACAGAGATTAAACTAATCATGTGGACTAGCATAGTAGATGAACAGATATAATCTAGTAGGATACAGAGTAGAAACATGAATTCTACCACGATTTCAAACAGGAAGGACAGAAACACATACGGTGCGACGGGAGCAGCACCATAGGCTTTAAGAATTAGTTTTTGAGTATCGGTTGTTATACATGTTGGCTAATGGCACTTTCTTGTAGTCAACCGTTGGCTATACTATTAAGTATTAACCATGCCCTTATACACCTAGACGGAGGGATTAAATCAGAATGACTTGGAAGGGGCAGAGGAGATGTAAGAAATGGTTCATAGTAAGTCTTTCACGAGTACTGTAGTAAAAGTTCATACATGGAAGATTCTAGACTAAACCATAAAAGGATACACTTTTATTCATGCGCGATACTCCAATAGAGCAAGATCATGCATGGAAGTCTCCACATGCTTAAACAGCAGATTACATTGAGCGAAGACTAATGATCAACATTTAACTTGATAATGCGTATGTCCAGGTGAACCTCCTTGAGTCCACCTGCACCGCGTTGGCGGGTAAAGAAGACCATGGGTTTTCCAAGTCCACATCAGCGGGAAAGTCCCAGCTCCGCAGAGTCCAAGTCCGTTCAATGTAGCCGGTGTCGCCGCCCACGTGACCCGGAGGGGTAGTAACATTGAGGCACCCGTACATAGGCCTCGTGTCAGTGTCAGTGTCAGCGGCGTCGCCCCTGACGCACACTACAGAGACGGGGCGGCGGCCTGCATAGGCCTCGCCGGTGCCCACGATCAAGAGGAAGACGCTGCCGTCCTCCTCCGAGACTAGCAGGCGGCGGTGATCCTCTAGCGACTCCGGCATGGTGAACGGGTAGCACGCCTCGCATTTGATGTTCTCCACCAAGGCCAGCAGGATCACCCCACGCATCCGTGAGGTGATGCACCATGTCCGCCGGCGAGCCCCAAAACGGCATCGGGCACTCATAGCAGTAGACGAAGGGCTCCTTGGAGGCATCGACCAGGCCGTCCATGAAACGGGAGTGGCTGTAGGGGACGTTGCGCCAGTTGAATATATGAGCAAGTTACTACGAGATTTAATCCGTATAAGCACAAAATAAATCAGGACGGCTATAACAGAGATGAAACTAATCATGTGGACTAGCATAGTAGTAGGATATAGAGTAGAAACATGAATTCTACCACGATTTCAAACAGGAAGGACAGAAAGACATACGGTGCAACGGGAGTAGCACCGTTGGCGTTGAGGTTGTCGCCCATGTCATTGAGGAAGAGGTTGCCGAGGTCGGGGAAGAAGTCGTCGTCGGTGAAGTCGTGGCCGCCAGCAGTCGTGAGAGTGCGCTTCCCAAATTTCAACAGTGCCCGCCGAATGGAGCACATGAGGGAGTGGTCAGAGGGGACGCTATGTCACCGAATGGAGCGCAGGAGTAGCACACAAAGCAGTAGATGGTGTCCTTACTAGTACTCCCTAGTCTCTATCTATCTACTCTTATAGAAAACCGAGTTGGTGATAATGGTGTGCCTGCCATCCTGTAATATAGACCGCCCGATCTATATCTGACGGATAGAAAGCCAACTATGATAATTTTACAAAAGATACCCGCACCTCTCTCCACATTTATAGATAAGGCCTTGCCTCGTTCATCCTTATCTCCCACAACCTCGTGCTCCTCCCTAAGTCTCTATCTCTACTCTTATCTCTATCTCTACTACTCTTCTTTGTCTTTTTATAACAAAGCGAATAGTACTGCGCCGTCCGCTGCATGCCAGGCTGAACACGCCTCCTCGCCTCCATCATCACCAACTGAGTCTTTTATAGGAGTAGGAGTAGAGAAAAAACCGAGTTGGTGATGATGGTGTGCCATGCAATGCACGAGCATCTTGCTATTTTTTTTGCATATAATTCCAAACACCACGTAGACACGGTCTTTGAGCACGGTTCGTAGTCGTTCCATGCTCGGGCATTGAAGTTAACTATTTTAGATTAGAATATACTACTCCTCTGGTGCTAGTAGTAGAGCAGAGTCCTACTCTACCACTCTACTCAAGCAAGTTAGGGCATAGTAGTAGGTACTGTATGGAGTACCGGTACTGTGATCACTCAAGCAAGTTGCCTGGCATCGATATGACCCTAGCTGCTGGTATGTGTCTCGTAAGTCAAGTGGCGTGCTGTAGTCATCATCACCTATCCACTTCCCGCGGCACATATTCGCTTCTCCATCTTTGTCCGCACATAATCTCATCCATCTTCCATCCTCGCTAAGGCGCCTCCCCCCTCGTCCGAAACCCAAGCACTAACAATGGCAGAACCGAGCAGCGTCCATCGAAAGAGTGGCTTGAATTCGCTCCCCACAGAGGTAATCAAGCTCATTGTTTCGCGTGTGGACAATCTCAGTACCATGCCACTCGCCACGTGCTCGTCGGTGCTGTACCATTTACTCAAAGCCCTCAGGCCGGAGCTTTTCAAGGCAGCTCCTTGCTTGCTGATGCCGCCTGATCTTCAGAAACGGCGTGTCACGCAGCAGAACCATCGTAGGGTGGCGAGCATCAACCCCCTTGACTATGATTCGATCCCCGTCACCCTCAACTACATTAACGGTATGTACTGGGTTGGCATGAACACATCTTGGATGGTGCTCGTCGATGGTCACGGCAGCTGGATGCTCGTGGAGGTCTACAACCGGCGATTGATCCCCCTTCCTTCGATTAACACTGCACTGCTTTGGCACCACGGCTCAGAATACTCGGAATCTTACAGTAGCCAACATGATACCAAGTTTGATTTGCTCAAGGTTGTAATCTGCCAAGTGCCCACAAGATCTGCGAATTATAAAGACTTCGTGCTAATTGCGCTCTTCAACCGCGCGGTCTCGCCTATCCGACAGTGTCACCGCAATAAGTGGATAAATCTGCACGCCCATCGCAGGATCATACATCCTCCATGGTTCTCTCGATGCCATTGAACACAAGGGCTTCATTTACGCTGTCGACTCCTTCTATGGTCAGACACGTATTGGCCTGGCCTACTCCAGTCATCGCTACAATCGGCTGTTACAACAGTATGTTACTTTCCTATGATATCATGATGGCTTGCTTATATTATTGTCAACATTTATTGGAAAAATATTCATGCTCATAACATGCTGTTCTTAAGATTGACTACATCAAGGGCCCTTTTTTATTTGACTCCAACTTGATATGATGTTGTAGGCCGCCTAGTGTCCCTACCCTTCCTAATCCCAGAACCTTTCAAAGAAAAGCGGCATGGCAGTTGCAGGTGGTTCCTGGCTCGATCAGACGACGATGAATGATTGATGATCGTTCGCACGTACCGGGTGTGTTGTTTCGCGGAATACAATCATAGTCACTGCAAGGTTTTTTAGCAGGATCCCAGCTTCTCTGGGCCTTCAGGAATTTTTGACTGGAGGCTTGTAAGTAGCCTTGGTACACGCTCTCTGTTTGTCAGACTGAATTATCCGATTAACTAGGAGATAACCGACGGCAAGGATCATGATGCAAGCGCGGTTTCGTTCATCAGGCAAAACTATGTGTACATAGCATACCATGCGTCTCTGCATGCACCATACCCTGATATGTGCCGCCACGCTCTGCAGCCCAAAGTAGGAGAGAGGGTCGCAAGTATCGACTTCGACCGCTGGCTGGAGTTTCCCGTCGAGCACCCATCTGGTTCAAGCCGTCGACCAATCTCCACGGCTTAATAAATAGTAACATCTAACCGAGCCGCTTAGTTAGATGCGTACACTTGGTGTAGTAGGATCTTTATTTAGTTTGATGCATACACTTGTTCTTTTTTGGTAGCCCTTTTGTAATAATGGCTGATGTTTGGTTTGGAAGAGAGAGCTGCGTCTTCACTGGCCTGCTTACTGCTTCTGTTGCACCCCCAGCCCTGGTTGCTGCTGCTGCTGTTTTCAATGTACAATCAGTAGTATATTTCGTCTGTTGGTTGAATAAATGTGTTGTTAGAACGACAAACACAATGTTTTGGAAGTCGTTGCACGGTTCGATCCTTAGTGCCCCGTACCGTACGTAACGCATACTATTTTTCGTACGGAACACATTTTCCACTTGTTGATAACATGCAGCCCACTGATGAAGGCCCAATAGTGGAGCCCATAATTAATCGAAGGGAGGTTTCTTACATGAATCTGGCCTGTGTACATGCTCATGGTCCCGTAAACATAAACAAGTAAATAAATAAATAAAGCTAAGCTCATGCACCAGTTCTTTAAATTCATGATTTAACAGGAGGATATTATTTCCTATGATAGTGTCGTTACATTCAGTAAATATTATTCTTAGGCAAAGATAGCGACCAGTCTTCTTTCTCCCAAAGATTTTCTTCCCGCAACCAGCGGACCCATGCAAATCAGAGTCAATGTCGTAAATAGTTCCGGGTCCATTTTATTTTTCAATAAGAATGTCCAATCCAGCCAAAGACATTGGTGACAACACTTTATCCTCCGCTTAGGCTGCCACAGCGCCGCCGCCGTCCGACCCGCTAACATAGTTTTTTCAAACGGTCCTCACAACATAGTGAATCGAGAGAACTGTAGTTGTGAGTATGACAAGACGGACCCACCGTGTCCACTCCCAACACAAGCAAGCCGCCTCTTTTACTACTCGGATGCACCCCTCATTTTTTACTCTAATCCACCCCGCCGATATCCGGGACCCACATCATTTTTAACGATAGTCAACTAACGGCTTAATTGCACAACATTTTTAGTAGTAATTGGAGGAGCAGGCTATAAACGGGTTGTGCGGTCTCCGTGGGTCTGCCTAACAACATGAATAGCCCAAGAGGTTTTTCTTTTGGGGAAATAGGTAGCCCAAGATTTCTTTTGAAGAATACCCAAGCTAGGCCTATTTGTTTTCTTCGACTTACTGGGCTGCAAATCTTTCAAGACAAGGAGGGATGCATTCCGGCCTGGCCAAAGAGTATGGTCAGTGTCTATTAAAAGTAACATCAAAGGGGTTCAAAATTCCAAAAAAATTATAGCAAATGGGATATTAGTTTCTTCTTTTGTTTTTGTTCTTCACTGATATTTTATAGTATTTCATTAGATTTAACATGACATAGTACTAATTTATTTTTAAATTTGTTTTAGTATGGCTACTAATTTTTGGATTAAGAATATTTCGTTCCCCTGCCAAAATTTGTGAATTTTCAAAATTTTGCACATGTTTAGTTAATTTTTTTAACCCTGGTACTGACCAGAAAATTGGCAGCAATTGTAAAAATGGAAAACGGGCTAAAATAATTTCCATATGAATTAGAAAATGAGTAAAAATTATAAAAATAATAGCAAATGGGATGTACACGCCACAGATTTCGAGGCTGACTTGTTTACGCAAGGCTTTGTCAGTCAACACACGATTCTAGCAGCAGTGACTTTTTGATGTCACTATAAAAAAAAGACACATCCGTGACATTTTGGGCCGATCGAATTTTTTTCCTGTCATACATATGACACTTCTATGACGATAATTGTGACAAAACCCGGTATCATCATAGATGTGGTGGGCTCCTACTTCTATGACAAAAAATCATGATGTAAAATGGGCTTTTTCGTCTGGGCGGGCCGGAGACGCAGCTGCATGACATTCTTTGGGCCATCCATGATGGAAAAACCATGGTAGAAGCGAGGGGAGGAAAATTTCGGGAGTTCCGGTTACGGTGGGAGGTCGGGGTCGAAGCGATGCGCTGCTTTCTCTCATACACGTATCGCACGCTGCAGTATGCGGTAGGCGTTATTCTAATCGAACCGAGCGATTGCATTGCAGGCTACGTTCTCGAACCAGAGCGATCGATCGATGGCTGTTAATCGAACCCGATCGAGCGATTCTTCGCTACTACCGCTAATCAAGCCGATCGATGCTGCCTCTCGATGAACAATGAGCGCTATGGGGTTTGGATGAACAAGGAGCGGTGGCGCGCTGCCTCTGGATGAACAGGACCCGTGGTGTGGTGGAGGGCTGGATGAACGAGTAGACGGTGGAGGGGTGCCCATGGAGGGTGGTTGACCCGTGGTGTGGAGGGCTGGATGAACAGTAGATGAGAGAGAGGTGGTTGAACAAGAGCTGTGGAGAAGCGCGCGGTGGAGGCTGGATGAATAGGGAGCCCGTGGAGGCCGGAGGAGGTCGATGGAGATGAACATTATCTCGTGGAGTCCTCGTTTTGCGGTACGCCACACCCTCCCGGCGAACAAGACCCTGCTTTACCGTGAAGCGCCCAACACAAGTCCGCTTTCATCCGCTTTTGCGGTACGCCACACCCTCCACCCCCTGCTTTCGATCGTAGGAGGTCCGCTTCTCCGCTTTTGGCGGTACGCCACACCCTCCCGATCAATAGGACCCGTTTCGACCGTAGGAGGTCCGCTTTCTCCGCTTTGGCGGCACGCCACACCCTCCCGATCATCAGACCCTGCTCCGAACGTAGGGAGGTCCGCTTCCTCCGCTTGTCTTGATGCACGCCAGCCTCGCTTCCATCGCCTGCCCGGCCCAAGCCCTCCCGATGAACATGACCACGCATTCCGTTCCAACCCAGCCGGTTGGCTCCCACGCGTTCCGTTGCCTCCCCATGAACATGACGCATTCCGTTGCCTCCCCATGAACACGACGCACTACGTTGCCTCCCCATGAACACGAAAACGACGCTGTTTCTCCGTTCCAACCCAGCCATGTACACGAGCCTTGGCCATACGTATGCGCGAGTAGGCGTTCAGGACTCGCCAGATGTACACATATCGCGGGTCAGATTTTCTTTCTTGCAGCCTGGCCGGCTGTGCGACGTATATTACATGCTACGTGCGCGCCTCTACTACGACACGTGCGCGCCTCTACAACGACCAGTATGTACGTACACGTTCGCGACCAGAATGACAAAGCTACGTACGCTTCGACCAGGTGGGTCCCGACTGTCAGGCACTTCCTTGCGTGCGAAGATGTAGCTGGTGGGTCCCAGCAGTCAGGGGGGCGAATCGTTTTTTTTTTGCCCAGACGCACTTCCTTGCGTGCGAAGATGTAGCCGGTGGTGAAGGAAATATGCCGTAGAGGCAATAATAAAGTTATTATTTATTTCCTTATATCATGATAAATGTTTATTATTCATGCTAGAATTGTATTAACCGGAAATATAATACATGTGTGAATACATAGACAAACAGAGTGTCACTAGTATGCCTCTACTTGACTAGCTCGTTAATCGAAGATGGTTATGTTTCCTAACCATAGACATGAGTTGTCATTTGATTAACGGGATCGCATCATTAGGAGAATGCTGTGATTGACTTGAACCATTCTGTTAGCTTAGCACACGATCGTTTAGTATGTTGCTATTGCTTTCTTCATGACTTATACATGTTCCTATGACTATGAGATAATGCAACTCCCGTTTACCGGAGGAACACTTTGTGTGCTACCAAACGTCACAACGTAACTGGGTGATTATAAAGGTGCTCTAAAGGTGTCTCCGAAGGTACTTGTTGGGTTGGCGTATTTCGAGATTAGGATTTGTCACTCCGATCGTCGGAGAGGTATCTCAGGGCCCTCTCGGTAATGCACATCACTTAAGCCTTGGAAGCATTGCAACTAATGAGTTAGTTATGGATGATGTATTACGAACGAGTAAAGAGATTCTTGCCGGTAACGAGATTGAACTAGGTATTGAGATACCGACGATCGAATCTCGGGAAGTAACATACCGATGACAAAAGGAACAACGTATGTTGTTATCTTGGTCCGACCGATAAAGATCTTCGTAGAATATGTGGGAGCCAATATGAGCATCCAGGTTCCGCTATTGGTTATTGACCAGAGACGTGTCTCGGTCATGTCTACATAGTTCACGAGCATATTTAAGCAGATATGGGTATATCTACTTAATGAAACATAAGTCTGAAACATTTGAAAAGTTCAAAGAATTTCAGAGTGAAGTTGAAAATCATCGTAATAAGAAAATAAAGTTTCTATGATCTGATCGTGGAGGAGAATATTTGAGTTACGAGTTTGGTCTTCATTTGAAACAATGTGGAATAGTTTCGCAACTCACGCCACCCGGAACACCACAGCGTAATGGTGTGTCCGAACGTCGTAATCGTACTTTACTAGATATGGTGCGATCTATGATGTTTCTTACCAATCTACCACCATTGTTTTGGGGTTATGCATTAGAGACAGCTGCATTCACGTTAAAAAGGGCACCATCTAAACCCGCTGAGATGACACATTATGAACTGTGGTTTGGCAAGAAACCAAAGTTGTCGTTTCTTAAAGTTTGGGGTTGCGATTCTTATGTGAAAAAAGTTTCAACATGATAAGCTTGAACCCAAATCGAGAAATGCGTCTTCATAGGATACCCAAAGGAGATCATGGGTACACCTTCTATCACAGATCCGAAGGCAAATTCGTTGCTAAGAATGGATCCTTTCTAGAGAAGGAGTTTCTCTCGAAAGAAGTGAGTGGGAGGAAAGTGGAACTTGATAATGTAATTGTTCCTTCTCCCAAATTGGAAAATAGTTCATCACGTAAATCAGTTCCAAAGTGATGTCTACACCAACAAGAGAGGAAGTTAATGATGATGATCATGAAACTTCGGATCAAGTTACTACAGAACTTCAGAGATCAACCAAAGCACGATCCGCACTGCAGTAGTATGGTAATCCTGTTCGAGGTCATGTTACTTGACCATGACGAACCTACGAACTATGAAGAAGCGATGGTGAGCCCAGATTCCACGAAATGGCTTGAAGCCATGAAATCTGAGATGAGATCCATGTATGAGAACAAAGTATGGACTTTGATTGACTTGCCCAATGATCGGCGAGCCATTGAGATTAAATGCATCTTCAAGAGGAAGATGGACGCTGATAGTAGTGTTACTATCTACAAAGCTAGAATTGTCGCAAAAGGTTTTTGACAAGTTCAAGGTGTTGACTACGATGAGAGTTTCTCACTCAGATCTATGCTTAAGTCCGTCCGAATCATGTTAGCAATTGCTGCATTTTATGAAATCTGGCAAATGGATAAACAAAACTACATTCCTTAATGGATTGATTAAAGAAGAGTTGTATATGATGCAACCAGAAGGTTTTGTCAATCCTAAAGGTGCTAAAAAAATATACAAGCTCCAACGATCCATCTATGGACTGGTGCAAGCATCTCAGAGTTGGAATATACGCTTTGATAAGTTGATCAAAGGATATAGTTTTATACATGCATTGCGGTGAAGCCTGTATTTACAAGAAAGTGAGTGGGAGCACTACAACATTTCTGATAAGTATATGTGAATGACATATTGTTAATCGGAAATAATGTAGAATTATTCTGCAAAGCATAAAGGAGTGTTTGAAAGGAGTTTTTCAAAGAAATACCTCCGTGAAGCTGCTTACATATTGAGCATCAAGATCTATAGAGATATATCAAGACGCTTGATAAGTTTTTCAATGAGTACATACCTTGACAAGATTTTGAAGTAGTTCAAAATGGAACAGTCAAAGAAAGAGTTCTTGCCTCAGACATAAGGTGTGCAATTGAGTAAGACTCAAAGCCCGACCACTACAGAAGATAGAAAGAGAATGAAAGTCATTCCCTATGCCTCAGCCATAGGTTCTATAAAGTATGCCATGTCAGGTACCAGATCTATTGCATACCCTACCACTAGGTTTGGCAAGGAGTGCAATAGTGATCTAGGAAGTAGATCAATGGACAATGTCAAAATTATCCTTAGTGGAATAAGGATATGTTTCTCGATTATGGAAGTGACAAAAGGTCTGATCAGAAGGGTTACGTCGATGCATGTTTTGACACTAATCTAGATGACTCTAAGTCTTGGTCTAGATACATATTGAAAGTGGGAGAAATTAGCTAGAGTAGCTCCGCAAGTAGCATTGTAGACATAGAAATTTGCAAAATACTTACGGATCCGAATGTGATGCAGACCCGCTGACTAAAATTATCTCACAAGCAAAACATGATCACACCTTAGTACTCTTTGAGTGTTAATCACATAACGATGTGAACTAGATTATCGACTCTAGTAAACCCTTTGGGTGTTGGTCACATGTCGATGTGAACTATGAAGCTAACCACATAAAGATGTGAACTATTGATGTTAAATCACATGGCGATGTGAACTAGATTATTGACTCTAGTGCAAGTGGGAGATCAAGGAAATATGCCCTAGAGGCAATAATAAAGTTATTATTTATTTCCTTATATCATGATAAATGTTTATTATTCATGCTAGAATTGTATTAACCGGAAACATAATACATGTGTGAATACGTAGACAAACAGAGTGTTATTAGTATGCCTCTACTTGACTAGCTCATTAATCGAAGATGGTTATGTTTCCTAACCATAGACATGAGTTGTCATTAGATTAACGGGATCACATCATTAGGAGAATGATGTGATTGACTTGACCCATTCCGTTAGCTTAGCACCACGATCGCTTAGTATGTTGCTATTGCTTTCTTCATGACATATACATGTTCCTATGACTATGAGATTATGCAACTCCCGCTTACGGAGGAACACTTTGTGTGCTACCAAACATCACAACTTAACTGGGTGATTATAAAGGTGCTCTACAGTGTCTCCGAAGGTACTTGTTGGGTTGGCGTATTTCGAGATTAGGATTTGTCACTCCGATCGCTCGGAGAGGTATCTCGAGCCCTCTTGGTAATGCACATCACTTAAGCCTTGCAGAAGCATTGCAACTAATGAGTTAGTTATGGATGATGTATTACTGAACGAGTAAAGAGACTTGCCGGTAATGAGATTGAACTAGGTATTAAGATACCGACGATCGAATCTCGGGCAAGTAACATACCGATGACAAAAGGAACAACGTGATGTTGTTATGCGGTCCCGACCGATAAAGATCTTCGTAGAACATGTGGGAGCCAATATGAGCATCCAGTGTTCCGCTTATTGGTTATTGACCGGAGACGTGTCTCTGGTCATGTTCATATAGTTCTCGAACCCGTAGGGTCCGCACGCTTAAAGTTTCGGCGATGATGCTTATATTATGAGTTTATATGTTTTGATGTACCGAAGGAGTTCGGAGTCCCGGATGAGATCGGGGACATGATGAGGAGTCTCGAAATGGTCGAGATGTAAAGATCGATATATTGGACAACTATATTCGGACATCGGAAAGGTTCCGAGTGATTCGGGTATTTGTCGGAGTACCGGAGAGTTACGGGAATTCGTATTGGGCCTTAATGGGCCATACGGGAAAGGAGAGAAAGGCCCCAAAGGGGTGGCCGCACCTCCCCATGGACTAGTCCGACTGGACTAGGGAGGGAGGGCGCCTTCCTTCCTACTCCTTCTCCCTTCCCTTCTCCTACTCCCACAAGGAAAGGAGGAGTCCTACCTCGTGGGAGTAGGACTAAACCTTAAGCGCCTCCTCCTTGGCCGCCGCCTCCCCTTGCTACTTTATATACGGGGCAGGGGGCACCCCATGGACACAACAATTGATCTGCTTTGATCTCTTAGCTGCAGCGGTGCCCTCTCCACCATAGTCCACCTCGATAATATCAGAAGCGGTGCTTAGCGGCCTTGCGTCGTAGAACATCAACATCGCCACCACGCCGTCAGTCTCCGACGAAACTCTCCTTCAACACTCGATCGGATCGGAGTTCGAGGGATGTCATCGGGCTGAACGCGGTGTCTTTGAACTCGGAGGTGCCGTGCGCTCGGTACTTGATCGGTCGGATCATGAAGACGACGACTACATCACATCAATCATACAGGTTAACGCCTCGCTTTCGGGTTCACGAGGGTACATAGACAACACTCTCCCTTCTCGCTGCTATGCATCACCATGATCTTGCGTGTGCATAGGAATTTTTCTGAATTACTACGCCTCCCAATGTGTGGGTCCCAGCAATGTGGGGCGAATCGTTTTTGCCGGACGCACTTCCTTGCGTATGCGAAGATGTAGCTGGTGGGTCACAGCAGCCGGGGGCGAATCGTTTTGGTTTTTTTCCGGACGCACTTCCTTGCGCGGCGAAGGTGTAGCCGCTGGGTCCCAGCAATGTCGGGGCGAATCGTTTTTTTGCCCGGACGCACTTCCTTGCGTGCGTTGGTGTAGCAGGTGGGTCCCAGCAGTCAGGGTGCGAATCGTTTTTTTCGGACGCACTTCCTTGCGTGCGAAGATGTAGCTGGTGGGTCCCAAGAGTCAGGGGGTCGAATAGTTTTTTTCCCAGACGCTCTTCCTTGCATGCGAAGATGTAGCTCATGGGTCCCAGCAGTCAGGGGGCGAATCATTTTTTTTCGCGAAATACGGTGGCCCGTCCGGTGGATCTCCGCTGTCAGGTGGAGGAATAATTATTTTGCGCGTAATAAGGAGGCACTTCCTTGCGGCTGCCGTGGACCCAGCTGTCAGCCTCTCCACGCATACCCACGCCCGATGGAAGTCGTTCCTTGACCACGCCGACCACGCTGCGTCCGAGAGCACCACGGTGGTGGACGACGGCGGCGAGGCCTAGGAAGGGGATGACGCGAAGCCGGGAAGACGCGGCGGTGGATGTACACGCCGGAGAGCAAAGACGAGGGTTCACCGGTTCGCTACGCCGCCGCCGCAGAATAACAAGGGGTGTGGGTGAGTGGAGGGATGGCCCGCCAGCCGTGGGAGTAGTAGGGTGTGGTGAGGCCTCCGCGGCAAAGACAAACGGCCACGGGAGGCGTGAGCAGGAAGCGGCACGATCGGTGCTGCTTTGGGCGGCTGGAGCAAGAAGACCAGAGGTTGAAGAAGCACGACGGCCGTTGGATGGACATCGTACGGTCACTGCAGCTAGAATCGTTTATATTGACTAAGTTGACAAAGCCTTTGGTACGTCAACTTAGTAGGCCCACAGGTCAGGTTCTGAAACGGTGCGCCCCTGATGTCAGGGGGAGGAATCATTTTTTGGGCGGGTGAAGTAGAATATCCGGGATTGAAGAAGAAGCACGGCATCCGTTGGATGGACATCCAACGCAATCGCCAAGCTAGAACCGTGTGTTGACTATAAGTTGACAAAGCCTTGCATACGCCGTCAACTCGCTTTTTTAGGGACGCATCAACTTAGTAAGTCCAGAAGTGTGTGGCAGAGAACTTATAGCCCATTTGAGATTTGTAAGAATGTGTAGCCCATTTTTGAATTCTAATGGAATTTACTACATCCCATTTACAGTTTGTTAAAATTACAGCCCATTTCAACCAACCGCTCAAAAACAGAATTCAATAAAATTTCCCACATTTTTATGGGATCCCAAATATTTTTATCCCAAAATTTCTAGTCGAGTAAATACAATTTCAATATAAATTTATATTACGTAAAAATCCAACGAAACATTGCGTCATAACAATTAATGAAATTAAAATTTTCAATATCCAAAAATAATAATTTATAAAGTAATCACGTGTTTGGTGCATTTTTATAGTTACTGCCCAGTTTTTACAATTACATCCAATTTATTATTTCTTACAGCCCATTTTCTTGTTAAGCCTAATGCATCCCTCCTAGGAAAGATTTGCAGCCAATAAGCGGTGAATAACAACTTGACCCTACCTGGGTATTCCTGAAAAAAAGTATAGCTGGGCTAGCCATTTTCAGCTTGAAAAAAATTAATATCTGGGCTGGATATCTGGCTTGGGCTAGACTGGCCACAGCCCGCCTAGTTAATACCTGCAGGGATGTTTTCGTTGTTGTTCGGAGGAGAAAAATTAATATCTGAGCTAAACATCGAAAAACTCTGCACAAATACTGCTCGAGCTGCTTGGTCCCAAATTTGTCACGCTTCTTGTGCAATTCTCTGCTTATTGACTACTCCAGATGTTGACAATGGTGTGGGACCGTGATGTCGTGAAACCGTGAGGAAGCAAAATAAATTATAGTTATATATATATATATATATATATATATATATATATATATATATATATAATAAGGAGGCACTTATGCACGTGGGCTATGGACCTGTGGGTCCCCATTGTCATCCTCTCCAAGTAAAGTCATCTCCTCGCCCTGCTGCTGCCGCCTTCGAACAGGCCACGCCCGCCCGCTTCCCGATGCAAAGTATTGCTCGCCTTCAAACGACACAAGTGCCATCCGTCTGGCCCATCTCGCCACCCACATTAATGATAATGCTGGTTGCCGAGGCGGCTACTCCGCCGCCACACATCCATCCCTCCGCCCGCCCACCGTTGCTATATATAAATCGCTGCGCCGGGTCATAGCCGCAGCTATCCGTGATCCGTTCCCTTTCTCTGTCCATACCACTACTGCCCACCATGGCTTCTCGCTCCAGCGCTCTTTGGGACGGGCGGACGACAGACCACAAGGAGATGGCAGCCATTGCTGCCGACCGGTGGCAGCGTAGCCGAGGAGGACGACGACGTCCCAATGGAGAACATGGTAGTCATTTATCCAGCGCCAACTCCTCCTCCGCGCCATCCTCGCCGTGCATTGCACCATGACAACCGGCCGAGGCCCGTGCTCAATACATGGACAGGGTGAGGCGTATGCGCGTGAGGAGCAGTTCCGGAGGCGCAGGCTGACGCCGCCTACAACCACCATCTCCTCCAGGAGCACCTGCAAGCGGAGGAGCAGATTGCCGCGGAGCCGGCGGAGCAGGAGGCGCTGCTCGACTTGTACTGCTCCGCCCGCAAGGGCCGCCTCGAGCGCTGGCACTACCGCATGCGGGTGGCGGAGGCTGCGATCGCCTACAAAGAGGCTAGCAAAGAGGGCGGCGAAGCGGGCGGCGCTGTTTGGCGAGACCGAGGACGCAGGCAGAGGACAATGCCGGCCCGGACGAAGTCCCCGCCTCCGACGCCGACGAGGCAGAGGACATCGCCGGCTCAGCCGAGGCCCCACCCTGCCGCAACGTGGGGAGGATTTCCACCGGCTCACCGAGGCGCCGCCACCGGCAACAAGACAGAGGACATCGCCTGGCTCCGCCGAGGCCCTCCCTCGCTGCCAACGAGGCCGCCGCCACATAGAAAACGAGGAAGAGTAGAACACGGTAGGTCACCGCCGCTGGTTCGCGGTAAGGCCACCGCTATTACCCTCCGGTTGAAGCCAAGCTAGGCGGGTTGACCATTGACGGCCGGTTAGCTTCTTGGCGGCTACGATGAGTCGGAGAGCTGCTGGAGAGGAACGCCGCTTCTACTTAATCTAACTGGTGAAGTTATCGATCGACACGTGGGGCCCAACAGGCCACATGTCGGGCTTACGCAATCGCACCTGCAGCTTAAGTCATCAAGCTTCTGCTCGGCTCAGCGGGACACAGTGGGTAGCTTTGGTTAATTAATTATACCTCAGTAGCACTCCCTTTTTAGTTGAAGAATGTATGAAATGTAATGAAATCCGCATGTTTATATGAAATCCGACCGTGTATTAATGAATTTATTTCGATTAGTTTGAATTCTCAGATCATCGGGCATTGGATGAACATGCGTAATAACACGTACTAGCATTATTCCTGTGGTGATCACCTCGCTTGCAGAAGTTTCACATGTACTCCCTCCGGGTCCTTTCTAGTCTGCATACAAGTTTTATTCCGCAGTCAAAGTATCTCTACTTTGAACAATTTTATACAAAAAGTATGCACTTTCACAATGTGCGTAAGTAAAAAGGAAATGTATGAGTACAAAGAGTTTGAGCAGCTTTTAGCGTTTCAGACATTGCAATCAAACACACATGCCCGGCAATTCATAGAGAACATTCAAAACAATCGATGATTATGCATCTCAGCCGCTCACATGTCGTGAGGCAATATTTACTTCACAACTAAAGAATAAAGAAAAATTGATCGACGCTGTCATTGTGAAAGGGCGCCCCATTCAAAATATCAAACGCATGTCTTGCTAAAATCAATGAGCAAAATTTGACAAGGTTGTCCCATTCCAAAATATCAAATGCCTACGATTGTGGAATGGGCAGGGTTTGCCATCAGTTCAGACATTGACATGGCAACCTCGTGCTAAATAAACCAGCTGTTCTTTTGTGCAGCCCACCAAAATCAACCAAATTCGCGTATCTTTATGATTTCGCCTTTATATGTTGCAACGCCTTGAACTTACGGCACCTCCTTTCTTGTGGTGGAAATGAATGATTCGATGTATTCATGAACATTTTGTGCAGTTCCCATTGAAATCAAGCTGAGCACCCTGTTTGCACAAATACAAAAAAGTGATTAGTATAAAGCAAACTGTACTATGATTTGACAGCCTCAACAGTACATACATGGTCCATGTAGAGCACACTTTTAGAAAAATGGAACTCACCAGAAAGAATCCTAGAACAACATTGTACTCAAGATCGAAAGCAAAAAATGGAGATTTGTCGGTCCTTCCGAGCTGAAGTTAGTTTGGTCTTGTGGGAAGTAATGTAACCATCCTTCAATCGCTCCTTCCGATGAGAAGATAGGCAGGGCTTCTTCATCCCTGGCATAATCGGAACTAGTCACTTCATCGTACTCCATATTCTTCTTCAGAGGAAGATGATCCTGTTGTGCAAAGACAAGAGGACTACTAAATGCTAGCATCCATGTTTGCTCGAAAAAAGGAAAGGAAATATTTAAAACAAAGCACGGATGAAGCACTTCTCAAGGACAATACCACTTTTTCATGACAAGATCTAAACAGTAGCACAACACCAATAGAGATGACAAAGCTCAATCATATGGATGAAATCAAGGTGGCAGTACCAACCTTTGTGAGGAGGCTGATTGTGTAGAGCATACAGATGAAGCACTTCTCCTAACCATCTGCTATCTGCAAGGGGTGACCATGCTTACTATATACTCCTTGATTAGTTTAATGTTTCCAACATCTTCTTGTGCAGTTCCACTAAAATATATGGTATCTTCAAAGAAGATCCCTGTTTGCACAAGTAGAGATAATTACGTATGGCATCAAATCGTTGGGGAAAACAATTGCTCGCTCCAGCCATAGCAATAAATTAAGATGCAAAACTATATCATTACTTGTGTCATCACAGTACCGATTACGTTTCATTACAGCACCGGAGTTGATTTTGTTTTTCTTCCGCTTGTTCTTCCCTTCATCACTTGGTTCAATAATGCATAAGCTTTGCCTTCAATGTAAGGTTTGGCATGTCAATTAGGGAGCACAAGTATAGTACTAAACTTAATTTTCTGATGAAAGTGGCAAAATACAGGCCAAAGAAATGTGAAATATCCTTATCTTACCTCAATGGGATATTACGGTGCACATACAGATTGGAAGTCTTGTCTCCATTTGTGCAGTTCACTAAAATCAAGCAACATTATCGTACAAGTAGCACAACATATGAAAGCACATTGCAGAATCATGTGAAAGAAGGCTAGTACTGACCTCTCATGATGCGGAATTCAAACAACTCACAAGAAGAAGATCTGAACCAAATTCGCCTTTAATCTGATAAGAAGTAAGATCTCCTCTTGTGCAGTTCCACTAAGATCAAGCAATGAAGTTAATGTTGTCGGTGTGACATTTTAGTTGAACCGCACAAAACACTCTTAAAACAAAAAGTGTTTTTGTGCAAAGGCAACAAAAGGTCACAATGGCAACGAGGTGAAGTAGATAACCTGTTACATGAGGTGCAAAGGAAACAATTAGTGGTCAATAACGGTGGATGACATGAAGCCAACAAAAAGAAGTATCTACCTTATCTAAATGGGAAAGAAAGCAAGACAAGAGCATTTTCTCAAACGGGGCATTGATTAATATTAGCATAGAGATTATATTAACAATAAAATTCGTTAAACATGTAATTTGCTTTTAATCGTGGCATTGCATCAATTTTCCAAATGCAGCATTATTAGAGGGTGTTTGTTTACAGGGACATTTTGGTGTAGGGACTAAAAAACTCCGTGTCACTCCCCATCTAAACCAAATGTGAGGGACTTTTAGGGACTAAAAGTGGGCATTTGGGACTAAAGAAAGAAGACCCCGAGGGAGTCTTTTTGGGACTTTTTTCCAACAAATTGCCCTGCCACGCATCGCACCTTGTTTCTATTAGTTCATTACTAGGGGTAACATGGTCTTTTAGCATGTCATTTAATAACCTCTAGTCCATGTTTAGTCCCCGGAACCAAGCAGGTAGGGACTAGGGAGTTTTTAACCAAACAGGCCTTAGATTAACAACAAATAATGAGTTGCACGGACAAGGACGCACCAGCACCATGTGCATCTACCGATGTAATCGTGGTCATGCATACCGTTGCAACAAAGAACAAACAACCAAGGAGCATATTTGTGTTGGTCCCAGTTTTGTTATCTTTAGACACCTTTCCCTATATGAGCGCAACAAATCTAGTCCCCGCTCCAAACTCCTACAGCCTTTGTCCCTTCCTTTCCTTTTTGAACTAGTACTTTCGCCCCTTCCTTTCCTCTTTGAACCATGTCCTAGATTTATGCGATACAACTTTCCCCACAACTTTCCCACATTCCTTTCCTCTTTGAACCACGTCCTAGATTCATGCTATACAACTTTCCCCTTCATTTCCTCTTTGAACCACGCCCTAGATTCATGCTATATACTTCCTGCTCCTAAATATAAGTCTTTGAAAGATTCCACTATGAACCACATTCGATGTATATAGATGCATTTTTAGAGTGTAGATTCATTCATTTTGCTCCGTATGTAGTCCTAGTAAAATCTCTACAAAGACTTATATTTAGGAAACTGAGGAGGAGTACAACTTTTCCCACTACTTTCCCCCACTCCTTTCCTCTTTGAACCACGCCCTAGATTCATGGTATACATGCAGCTAGAGCAATGCATGTGGAGTAAGTAAATTATACCTTAAGGTTTTTGGGGCGTGGTCTCGGTGGGCGGACTTGGACGGCGAAGAAGAAGGGGTCAAAGGCCCCTCCCGCTACCGTTGGGTGGAAAGTGAATAGCTGGGCGCCAGTAGTGGATTCTCCTCGCCGACGGGCGACAGCGTTAAGCCTCCTTCCCTTCCCGGTGGACGGATCCCACCGGCTCTTTGAGCAGCAAGTGAGGGAGAGAGAGGCCAACAAAGTCTTGTTTAGATCTCGAGAGGGCGAGAGTGTGAAGAGAGCAACTACAAGCGCTGAGGCTCCAGCAGAGAGGGCGAGAGAGTGTGAAGAGAGCAACTTCTGGCCCGAGGCTCCAGTGAGAGAGGCGAGAGAGTGTGAAGAGAGCAACTATAAGCTACCGAGGCTCCAGCCAGGTATATATATAATGGAGAGAGAGTGTGAAGCGTGCAAACCCTAGAAAACATTTTGACCACCAAAGAATCCTCCCGCAAAAAATTATGCTCAAGTGTAGTTATCAAACCCGAGACCTCAAGTTTGATGAGCGAACAGGCTAACTAGCTACACAACCCTCCCCTTATGTTCAACGAGAGGAAAATAACCTTTTATACATTCCTCGCATTCGTGTGACAAGCATGCCGTGTTTTTGTGTGTGTGTGTGTGAGTCATTGGGATTTCAATCATAATCGTGTCATGTGGCTTTGGTGGTAAGACTATCCACTTTGGTGTAGAAATAATGCAGCCTTAGTCACCTTACCTCTCTCCACGTAGTACATTGGGTCCCACCAAATGAGGGGTGAAACAAACAAATTAATAAGAAAAATTAAAAGCGCCAGCGTGTATCTTACCTCACACATCTCACTCACCGCCGAACACTGTCCCAATTGAACCCTACATTCGCTCAAGTACTATTTAAAGTGAATCCTTATTATAATATGGACACAAATTTTGGGCACTTGTATTCGACTTAAGTCAAGGTGCCATCAGATCTCAGATACTTACTACTCCCTCCGCTCTAGGTGTAATAAGTCACGTTAGAAGGTGCAACGGACCAAGGTGCGTCTTGATGTCGTGTGTGTAATTTAACAACATGTGTGTGTTAGAGAGTGTGACAGACCGACCTACTCCTATAGAGAGATGGTGTGTGGTGTACGATTTTAGCCGTGAGAGTCGGTGCATCCTCTCGTTTCCGGGCGTGTCCGGTAGGGACATGCGGACAACTGCCACGCCCGCCTCGACCAGCCTGGCCCACCCAAAGCCCTCCATCGCCTCGCCCTTCCCGCCTGGAAAGGGCCAGCCGCTCAAAGAATCGGTGCCGCATTCATGCCCGGCAGAGCGGACGCGACCTCTCACCGGGCGCAAGAGTGATGGTTGCTTCGTCCATCCAACTTATCGCTGGGTCTATGTGATTTGGACGGCTCATTGGTCTTTATTACCGAGGTGGTAGGACTGCTGGATGTCCCACGCCGCAAAAGGAGTGTACTACTACTACTAGATTACAATTTTCTCCATTCTTACAAATGTGAGGAGTGCAAGAGCAGTGAAAACCACGCAGCTCGTGATTACATGGCCCACCTCACACTATCATCGCGGCGACACCTAACTCTTTACATAGTACTCCCTCCTGCTCCTAAATATTACTAGATGAGTCCTCGTGCGCTAAGCCATGAACAAATGTATATCTCTCTGCGCAAAATTATCGATTTCATAGAACTAAAAAAAACTCTATAACCGCATGAAAAATGTGGTAGCCAAACTAAATAAACTCCCATCATCATTTAGATCATCCCATGTAAGGAAAAAAGATCGGCCAACTCCCTACCGCATAATGGGATTATATTTTTCTTTTGACATGTTAATGGGACTTAAAAAGCTCACTTACATGCATGCTACCAAAGGCATGCTTGCATGCGCATACATGTTGATGTGATTTAAAACCCACTCACATGCATGTGCCACGGTATTTCTCGCATGCTTGCATGTGGCTTAGTGCTTGAGCCTCTCAACGCCTAGATCAGACGGCTATTATGGACTGATTTACTTCTTCTAATGGCTACATCAATTTTGATGATGTGGCTCAAGGAGAGGATAAAGAATTCTTAGTAGTGGGGGCTAGCTATTACTAGTAGATAAGTCTTTGTAGAGATTCCACTAGGTGAACTACATACGGAACAAAATGAATGAATCTGCACTTAAAATGCATCTATATACATCCGCATGTGGTTCATGGTGAAATCTCTACAAAGACTTATATTTAGGAATGGAGGAAGTACTACTATAGTACGTACTGTAATTTATCAGCGAGATAAATTTGTACAATGCTATGAAGCTTCCAGCTTATGTTACATGTATCTTGCGTCCAAGGTTGCCCGTTGCAACATTTCATCAAATACAAAAGGAGACTAACATGCATGCTATTGCATCTCAATGATTGACAGATCATATCAAATATGTACTCCCTCCTTTCCAAAATAAGTGTCTCAACTTTGTAAAAACTTTAGTACAAAGTTGTACTACTACTAAAGTTGAAACTTATTTTGGAACAGAGGCAGCTAAAAGAAAAAGCGATCCATGCGCCCCTAGCCCTTGAACTGTGAACCCTGACCAGCCTTCAATTTGCTGGGCAACGCTCGAAGCTTCTAATAAATGAAGTTTGCAACCTTTTGACCATCGGATCATTTTGTGCGGTTTCACCAAAATCAAGATGAGCATCCCCGTGGCAAAGAAATTGAAGAAGCGTGATTAGAATAAGATTATCGGGACTAGTTGATGAGACATAAACTCATCACAAATACAAGACGTAGAAGCCAAGAGAGGTATAAAAGGGGCAAAGAAGTAGAGAAATATCCACGAGGAGTGATGTGGGCAGCCGGAGCGATGGTGCAAAGCCGGCTGTAAAGGGAGTTGTACACGAGGGACGTAGCTCAACCTTGAGGAGGGCGGCGGAGGCGGCAACTGCCACGCCACCCGGCTTTGTGAGAGAGAACGGCGGGGACCCCTGATCGGGACGTGCCAATAGTGGGTTTTCACCATCGGCGAAGGCCACCGCATCTACACTAAGCATCCACCCCTTCCCCAAGCGGATGTGATCCTCCGGGATGTTAGAGATGTGTCCACAGTCGTTTTGTGCGAGAGTGTGTGAAGAGAGCAACCCCAGCAAGCAACCGTCTAGGCTGGCCCGTCGTGACTATGTATATAGTGGAGCGGTTTCCTTTTCTCTCCATATGAACCTATCATATTATGTGACGTACATCAAGAAAAAAAAACTTTATTTATAAATGACGCGGCACCTACTACTCGCTCTCCTATAACCTTGCGCTCGGCATCTCCAAAATATTAACCTTGCGATTGGCTCTTCGCCTCTTCGGGAAGTCGAGCAATAATGGTAGTGCAGTATTTATCATTCTGGATATATGAGACCGAATGAATTGCTGGACGTCCACCTGGTGGGCGAGGGAGGGTGCTACATACGGAGCAAAATGAGTGAATCTACACTCTAAAATACGTCTATATACATCAGTGTTTGGAGTATGTACTAGTAGTTCATATTGAAATCTACTAAAGGACATATATATTCCAAACAATATGATATAATCTCTATAACCAAGGTAGTAGGGACGAGGAGTAAACGGAGGGAGTAGTAAAATTTTCTCCTCGTCCTGCGAGCCACCACGCGCATGGGCGAGGGAGCGGGCGTAAGGCGGAGCAAGCTTCACCTCATCCTGCGAGCCACCGCGCCCGTGGGCGGGGGAGACGGCATACTAAGCAAGCTTCTCCTCGTTCTGCGAGTTGACGGGACACATCAAAAGTCTTGCCTCTAAGGTAGGCCCCACATGGTTTGCCTCTTTTTTTAACATAACACGTCAAGTCGCAATTTGTTTGTTCACCCGTGGTAGACGATCCTTCCTCCACCAAGTG
This sequence comes from Aegilops bicornis, assembly GCA_021605145.1. Classification (NCBI taxonomy): domain Eukaryota; kingdom Viridiplantae; phylum Streptophyta; class Magnoliopsida; order Poales; family Poaceae; genus Aegilops; species Aegilops bicornis. The sequence continues at coordinate 1,899,512 of JAHIAL010000051.1, forward strand.
GACAACCAAGACACGTGCCAAATTACCACGTGGGCTGCCTTTTTCAGCATGCAATTGAGCTCCACCGTGTGCACCAGCGGGTGTGGTTGGGAAAGAGACGGAGAATGCGTGCGCCGTGCATGCACCTCTTCTCTCCTCAGACGTCCCCCACCCACGTGGGTGTGTGAGAGATACAAACCGCATTCGTGAGTGTTTTTGTTTTGGGTTGGGGGTGGGGTGGGGTGGGGGTTGATTTCATGAATTATTTGTGGGAATATGTGTTGATGACATCTCAAACAAAATTTTGCATGCAATGTGTGTGAAATGGAGGCATATCCATATCATACATAGAGGGTAGGGCAATGCACGAGAAGAGAGGGAGGGGTCATAGCTATCGATAGAGTCGAAGAGAGGATCAAGTGGGTGGGTGCGAGATCGATGAAGAGAGCCATCGAAATTGTGTGTGTGTGCAAGTCAAAGATATAGGGCGACTGGCCTACCGGAACGTTAGAGGGCACATGTCAAGTTTGTGTGTGGCAGGGAGACATGACTAGAGCGCTCGATGTATCGGTGTGTGTGGGGGGGGAGGGGTGGGGGAGGGGTAGGGAGAGGCCTAACTATAGAGGTAGAACGACTCGTATATGTGTTGAGAAGGAGAGACCCAGCTATGTCTTGAGGGAGATCGGTCGACATCCATACATAATCAAGGACGGGAAATATGATGGGACAGAGAGAGAGAGAGAGAGAGAGGGAGGGAGAGGGAGGGAGAGGGGTAGAGTGCGGATGGGTGATGGAGTTGCTTCTCGGAGATGGTGGGAGAGGCCTACTAGACAAACCGAGGGTGGAACTGCAATGTTATCAATAAGAGCGGGATGTGTTTCTGTGTGCCTGTGCGTGATAGATCTCGTCTGGACGCATCCATGGATGATGAAGGGGAACCATGTGTTTGGTAAGCAAACCTAACTAGATCGGTAGATCAATTGTTGTTTGTCGGAGGAAGGAGAGCCACAACTAATGAGGTAGATCGATCGGCGTGTGGGTAAAAACGAGTTATAAGGACCTAGCTAGCGATCTGTATAGCGAGAGACCGGTCAGTGTACGTCCATTTTCTACAGGCAAATAAGGCCCAGCGAGACGGATAGACAGAGAGAATGGAGCTAGGAGGTGGTGCGAGAGGCCCAACTACTAGCTAGATGGGGGAGGAGTGTGCGGTTGTGAGATCGATGAAAAGAGTGGGCGAGAGTTTACACGTGTGTCTGACCGTATGAGAGACACGAGGCAAGGACACATAAAGTAGGAGATTGAAGTTGTGTGTGTATGCTGTAGGCAGGCATCGCTATAGAGGTTTATCGATCGGTGTGTGTCGGAAAGGAGTTGTGGAGACTCTGGGAGAACGACCTAAAGAAAAAAATGAATGTGCCCGGTGGATAGAATGTCGAGGGAGGGGGACGACGAGGAGGGCGTGTGCATGCACGAGAGAAAGTTAGTGGTAGCTACAAAGGTTAGAGGATTGTGTGGGTGTAAGAGACTAACAAAGATCATAATTTGATATGAAAGCGGATTCATATATTTGAACAGGAGATCATAGTGTTTTAAACATTGCATGCATGAATATAGCGGTGATACACGTCTTTGTGCACATGTTATACCATAATGTGATAATGCATGGCGCTTGCAACTCACAACTAAATGCCGAACAATCTAAACCATACTATACATCAAACAATCTCACATTTTATTTGAATTTGTGATAATGTGTGTATGCGTTTGCAGCTTACAACTAAATATCAAACAATCTAAACAATACTATATATCGAACATTCTCACATTTTATTTGAATTTGTGGTAATGTGTGGTGTTTGCAACTATCTAAATACTTGTAGGCGTAGGGGATGGGGCACCATGCATAATGTGATAAACACATTATACATATGAGACATGGTTTAGATTATGAAGATCTATCTAGAGCTAGAAATATAATGTGATTTGAAATCAAAATAAAGTGGATTCAAAAAATCTAGTTCGAGTTCATATAGCACACATAGTTCATATGTAACTCGAGACTAATCATGTGGTGTGCTATGAAGATAATACACAAACGATGGTTTAACTTGACAATAACGAGGATTGTAGATCTTATTAAACAGTAGAAATGAATTCAAATGCTTTAACTTCACAACAATAATTACTGTAGATCTTATTCAAATATAGAAACGAATTCAAATTTAGTTCATATTGAAGCGGTAGAATATACGTTTGGAATGCACTAAAACGTTCATTTGAGTAGTATGTTGCATGCATTATACACGTAGCGGAATATTTTAATTGAACATAACATGACTTCAAAGTTTTGAATGACATTCGTAGTGCGCATTGATTTGGTACAGTACACGTTAGGCTTGTCCGGAAATTTTAACCCGTGCCTTGTTAGCCCGAAATATTTAAGATATTTCTTTGTCTCGTCGTGCTCCGGCAACTCCCTCCATCTCAACCCGCGCCTTGCTATTCCCAAATTACAATGCGCGCGAAAACTCCCACCTCCTGTGAAATCCCGACACGCGAAATGCTCATGGTACCCCTGAACCGAAAGAACCGCCTCAAATCGGTGGGGGGTACTTTCGTAACTTACCCCACATTTCGGAAAAGCGTGTCTCTAAGCCATGGTTCCCCACCGCCATCCCATCCGCCCACCCATTCGTACACCGAGGCCTGAAACACGCGATTTAAACCCCACCCTGCTCACGTCCGCCACCTAGCTCGAGCCTCTTCCCCGACGACGCCGTCCACAAGAACACCTCGACGTCCCTCATCCACCGTGCGGATGAGGATCCGTCGTCGATCTCATCGTCCCCGCCGTTTAGCCACCTAGTCCTCCACCTCCAAGGAGCTGCCCCGACGTTCCCCTCATCTTTCACGCCACCTCCATTCCCACACCGCCTTTCACCTGCACCACTCGGAAGAGCATCATCATCACCGCTTCTCGGATGAAGATGCGGCCTAATCGGCGCCACCAAAGAGGTTTTACACTAATCGCCAGATTTTCTTCTTGATTCGATCTCACGGTTGCTTCTTGGCCGTCGGTCCCGAGCCGACACGGCTGCTCCATCCACGGCGGCGCCGCTGCCACTTCCTCCACGACATCGCCTCCCTCGGCGGCGACGTCGAGATCGGTCGGAGCCTTTGCTGCTTTAGCTCTCGCTTCATGTTCTTTGCTCTTGTTCTCGGTCCCCTGCCTGATACGCTCTTGCTATTGCTCTTGTTTCATGGCTGCTGTTCTCGCTCTTGCTCTTGCTTGCGATGCTGCTCGATTTAGCTACACTTCGGCCGACCAATCGACTTTTGGGTGATCGATTTTCGGGGTGGGGGGGCTCATGAGGTGAAGGAAGAACCAGCACAGCAGGAGGGGGGCTCACGGAGAGGTACCCCACTATCTATCTTAGGGTTCTGGATGGGGGCGGTGGTCACCGGGGGTGGCGGAGCGTTAAGGGCGGTGGCGTGGGGATCACGGAGAAAAAGCTCAAGCACGGGGGCTAGAGGGATGGTCGGGCGGCGGCGGACCGGTGGTGGGGAGTGTCTTCGGTGGCGGGCGGCGCACCGCCGATCATGGGCCAGCGGGGCTCTTTGTTTGGCTGGGTGGTGGTGGCGGCTCGTGCGTGGAGGTTGAAGATGAACCGCAGCCCCTGATTTCAGATCCAACGGCTGCAAAATCGACCGACCAGAGATGAAAAAGTCGATTCGACCGACGTGTAGCCTCACCTTGCTAGTGCGTTCGGTTCGACAACAAAATTCAGTTTAATGACAAAAAATTCATTTTCGACAATTAAGTTCAGTTTCGACGGCTAAGTTCAGTTTTACAGTTAATTTTAGTTTCGACAGCTTAAGTTCGTGAGATGAGCGGCTGATGTATTTTACATCTAGCACTTTGTGGTTATGTATTTTATGTCATGTATTGGAGATGCTATTAGAATTCCACTCGTGTTAACGTTGTTCATTGTCTCTCTTGTCCTCGCTTCAGCCTCAGGGTACAACTCACCGGAGCTGCTCCAACAACTAAACCCTCCATCTTAGCGGAGCAAGCACTGGCTCCATCTCCGCATCGCCTAAGATCTTCTTCCCTCCTTCGACAAAGAAGTCAGCCGGAGCATCCTCACCGCCAACCCAATCACACCGAGATCGACATGGCCTCGCCAAAGAGGTTGTACACTTGTTGCATCTCTTTTTACTCTACATGTTATATATATTGTCCAATCGAGCACACGGATTTGTTCCTTTAGTTTCTCCTTGTAAGAAAAAACGTAGGAATTTTAATTTTCACTTGGCCTCCTTTTCAAATTCCTATTCATGAAGCACAAGACTAAGAGATTGTAGCATAATAGCATTATAACCGTATATTTTCTTGTGGTTTGACTTAATCTCACCATGCTTCTTTGCATCATGTGATCTTCCAATTGTTGTGAATCAAACACCCAGATTGGCTGTGTTTTTAAATTCTCTGCTTTGCACGTGCATTCCTATCCTATTCCTGTCTATTTCCTATCCCTGCATTGTTGGAATCCTCCAATTCAAACAAGCACTTACGTAATTACTTCTCTTACAGATAGTTGTCAAAGAAAACCTTGCATGGTTTGTCCGCCTGCTGCGCCGTCGTCCACCCCAAATTTCGGCTCCAACGATGTATGGTCCAAGACAAAAGGGATCCGCCTCCAGATCGCCTTTTCACGCCTCGAGATCTTCTTCTTCCCATTACCGGCAGCCATGAAAACTGCATTACCATCATCAACGGGGCAGATGGCCTCGAGGACTACACGGGTCCGCAAGAGAGGTCGCACTCTTTCGTGGTTCCGCCACGTTATGCATCGCTTAATATTACATGCTACTTTATCGTCTGTTCACCGATTAGACTCGAAGTCACCCAAACTAATGGTCATACTTGAGTTTTTAAATGGTTTGTGCGGTACATATCGGGCCGCTAACAATAGTATCTATCTACTATCTGGTTAATCTCCTGCGGTGTCTACTATGAGTTTCATGTTGGGTGGGAAACAAACAAGAAAGAAGCCATTATCTGTATTTTTTAACCGGGCCATTATCTGCCTGCTATTATTGGTTTTGGTTCTATCCACAGGGTGCTACCATCACTCTGGATTTTTGCATGCACTCCTTACATAATCTCACTATGTTTTATTCCTATGCATGACAGTTATTGTAAATAATGGAACTGAACATGTAGAGCAAAAGAGACAAGCCTTGCATGGCAATAAAATTTCATGCAGACATCGCTCCATGGTAGGCGCAAAGGCAGCCCCCCTCCACGCATTTCGGATTGTACTCGAGAGGAAGATATCTGTTCTGAGGGGGATTCGTATGAGAAGACAAATCCTATTTACCCCCGAGGTCTTCGCTCTAACTTGGCATGCCGATGTTGGTTATATCATGCATATGGTGTCTTGCATTGCTTACTTTATACATCAAATATGTCATCCGCTTAGTTTAGACATCCTTTGTGTGAATGCCATCTGCTTAGTTTATTCATCGCTTATGTGAATTATGCAACGCCATCTTGTTTAGCCAGCATCATATATGTGAATTTTGCAATGCCATCCTACTTAGCCAACATCTTATATGTAAATTATATCAGGCCATCCTTTTTTTGCATTACATATTACATTTGTCAACAATGTTAGTACATTCAATCGCTTCTTCGTGTGCATCAGCCATTTGACACGGAGATGGCAAATTCTAGAGTGAAAACAAGGTCTTGAGCAGACTATGCTATCTCGACGAAGCGCATATCTCGTCCGGTTACGGATAGCTCCTCGTGAGGAGGATTCAGAGATGTATGACCAGTCCTATTCCCCGAGGTGTATGCTCTAACTTGGCGAGGTTATGTTGCTCATATCGTATGTATATGGTGTCTCGCATTGCTATTTCATTTGATTAGTTTAGACATGCTTTGTGTGAATGCCACATTGCTCAAAGGTCTAATTACCATATATGTGAATTATGCATTGCCATCTTGTTGCAAGACATTATATATGTGAATTATACAATGCTATCTTGTTGCAAAGACATTATATATGTGAATTATGCAATGCCATGCTGTTTAGCCAATCATCATGTATGTGAATTATATCATGCTATCATTTTTTTGTATTACGTGTTCCATTTGTCGACAACGTTTGTATATTCAACTACTCTTCCCTGTGCATCAGCCATTTAAAGCGGTGATGGAAGTATCTCGAGTGAAAACAAGGTATTCACAATGCAGACAATGCTACCTCGGAAGGCGTACATCTTGTCGGTTACGTAGAGCTCCTCAAAGGAGGATTCCGAGACCGCTGACCAGTCCTATTTCCCCGAGGTCTATTCTCAAACTTGGCAGGGTTATATTACCCATGTCATGCATGTTGTCTTGCATTGCTTAGTTTTACATCATATATGGATTGCCATCTCGCTTACTTGCTTACTATAAAAATCATATATTTGAATTATATCAAGCCATCATGTTTACATAGTACATACACATCATCTATCTGAATTATGGCATGGCAACCCATTTAATAAAGACATCATATAGTTATATCATCTCATCCTGCTTAGTGTTTACAGTCATCATATTTTGAATTATGGCATTCTATCCCTGAATGTATGTGAATTATGGCATGCCAACCTATTTAATAAACACATTATATAGTTATGTCATGTCATCCTATTTACATAGTCTCATATTTTGAACTATATATGTCTTTCCATCTTTTTTAGTTAGCCATCATAACGTGAAATTGTGTCATGCTATCCTGTTTAGTTAGCCATCATATATGTGAAATTGTGTCATGCTATCCTGTTTGGTTAGACAACATAAATATGAATTATTTCATGCCCTCTTTTATTCCCCACTATCCATTGCACCTGTCTATCATACAATGTCTATACTTTCAATTACTTTTCTTGTTTATCGACCATTTGAATTGGAGAGCATGATGGCGTTATCTAAGGGACTAACAACACGGTCTTCGTAAAAGATAGTGCTACCGGGCTTGATGCAGATAGAACCACGGTTGTACTTGCCCAAGGACCGGATGCACCACACATAACCCGTGACTCTCGCAGATTGTACCCCTACCCAGCTTGGACAGAGAACCAGCTACACCCCTTCTAACCCCAACCCCGGCAGATAGTAACCCACTTCCAGCTTGACACAAGACCGACTCCACCACAGAGCACCCAAACACGGCAGTTAGTAAAGGGAACTGCAGTGCGGCAAGCACGAGGACCACCACTCCGAATCCCAACTCAACGCTTAAAGGAGAAGAAGATTTGTTCTTAGGTCGTGTTCTCAGTAGCCATGGTTCATAATCCTTCTTTTGTTGCATTATCAGTATTTACTCATACCAACTATTTTCAAATTTGAAGGATGGAATTGAAACTCCAATGGCGCAACAGTATGTTTTAAACCTGTTTCTTTAACTGGTTTGTCTGTTGTAACCTGCTCTATGTTGATTTCAGTTTCAATTGAATAAACAGTTATGTTCTCATGTCATGCACATTACAAGTGTTGTTATTGCTCTATAGTTACCCACACTTATATTCTGTCTATTCTGCTTTGTCTTGAACAAATATTATTTGAACTGTGTCTCTATCTTGATTTGGCAACAAAAACTAGAATGACACTACTAGGGAAAAGCCTATACATAGAATCTTAGCAGCAGCTGCTGCTAATTAGTAGTAGCGCGTGTGCGGGAAACTCGCTACTGACAAGTTTTTAGCAGTAGCGCGCTCGGTGTAAACTGCGCTGCTACAAATATCGACCGGCGGTGTCCACCAAACTCCATTTAGCAATGGCGATTGCAGCGAGCCGCGCTACTGCTATGGATGTAGTAGTAGCGCCGCTTTTCTAAGGTCGCCGCTGCTATATTTCAAATTGGCAAACTTTTGGTCCCGGTTAGCAAGAGCGCCGTTGCCCAAAAGCGCTAGCTTGCTATTTCCTTAGCAAGGCTGATTTTAACTCCCACGCCATCGCTAATCCGCACCAACCCACCACCTTTTCCCCACCTGTCCCTCCCCCTCCTCTCTTCCCTTTCCCCTACCTCCCACATGTTCCCACGCTCACTCTTCTTCTTCCTCAAAACTTCTCCCCATTACTCTCCCTCTTTTATCTACCTTTCTCTCTCTTCATTACTCCTACCTAACTACACCACCTCCATTAATGCATCTCCTTTCTCTTTTTCCTTCCCCCTCCACTAGTTGAAGTTGTCTCCTCCCAAATTAGGTAGCTAGGTAGATGTAGGATTTAGTTAAGTGACCTATTTGCCCCCTAACTAGATCTATGTTTGTCAAGAAGAGCTTTGTGCACTTTTGATCTCCCTACAACATCATCTCCACCGTGTGCTCGATCTCGAGATAGAGGTGATTAAATTTCATGCTTTTGCAAAATGGAAATATGTTTATGTGTGTGTGATATGTATATGGAAATTATGTGTGGCATGAGTCGGCCAAATTGTGCTTTTGAGTTGCCTATGTTTTGGTTTAAAATGTCGATTTATTTCCATTTCGCGAATTCGGGCAAACTCTAGATCCATATATTTCCTATTTTTTAGGGAAGGTCATGCCAAATTTTTGTATGTCTTTGATGCATGCATGCATTTTTATAATCAATTTGTTTTATTATTACCATGCAGACGTTCATGATGGTCAGTGGAATGATGGTGGACAAGTGGTTGCGGTCGGCGGTGCAGGACATGAAAGAAAATAACCTGACAGAGGTTTTATGTCCGTGTCGAAAATGCAAAGGAATAGTTTGGCTCGACCCCTATGACGATGGTCATGTTGAAGCGCACCTGCTCATGACTGGTTTCATGGATGGCTATACTCGGTGGATAATTGAAGATGAGGATGACGATGTTGAGGATGCCGACGGGGCAGGCAATGATGACACGGGGCAAGACGAAGAGATGATCGATAATGGCAGCGGGGAAGAGGCCGGACATGGCGGCGGAGAAGGGGTCGGACATGGCGGAGGAGAAGGGGCCGGACATGGCAGCGGAGAAAACGACATGGACTCCACCTAGCAGAGTTCGTCGGTACTAAGTTCAATCGTGCGGGACCCTCATGTTCAAGCATTGCTTCGCAAGGAGACGAGTACTGAGGGAGCTGATTCTAGAGAGGAGGCTAAGCTGGAGCAACTGGTGGTAGACTCGAACACTCCATCGTATGACGGTTGCAATCCTGAGGTGACCCGCTTGAGTTTCACGCTCCAACTCCTGAAGACGAAGGCTAAAAACAAATGGACCGACACTAGCCTCGATGAGCATCTCAAGTACCTAAAGGATGTTCTTTCCGCGGGTAATCTATGTCCTACTAGTGTTGATGAGGCCAAGAAGATCGTGTGCCCTCTTGATCTGCCACACATTAGATACCATGCATGCATCAACGATTGCATAATTTATCGGAAGGAGCACGCGGAAAAAACAAGTTGTCCGGTGTGCAATGCTTCTCGATACAAGAAGGCCGGGAAGAAATGTCCCCGTAAAGTTGTATGGTACTTACCAATCACTCCCGTCTCCAGAGGTATTTTGTAGATCCCAAGGAAGCAAAGCTAATGCGCGGCACGCCGGAGAGGAAGAAGCTCGGCGATGGAGATGATCCAAGTGAGACACGTGCAAGGATGGAAGCCAGTGGAGAGCGTTGAACAACTTCTATCAGTATTTTGAATGTGATGCAAGGAACATCGTGCTCGGCGTGTGTACCGATGGCATGAATCCGTTTGGCAACCAGAACACCAACCATAGCGCATGGCCCGTGTTTGTATGGATGTACAACCTCCCCCCTGGTTCTGCATGAAATCGAAGTACATTCACATGAGCATGCTTATTCAAGGGCCAAAACAACCAGGAAATACTATTAATTTGTATCCGGGGCTACTTCAAGAGGAATTAGACACGTTATGGAAAACACCGGCCAAGACATGGGACGCCAAAGAAGGCGGTATTTCAACATGAGAGCTGCGCTGATCACGACAAAGGCACGACTATCTCGATTACGGATATGTGGCAGGGCCAGGTGTGCCATGGATATTGCGGATGCATGCGGTGCATGGATGATACGACGTCTCGCCAGCCTAACGTCAAGGAAAGATGGCGGAGTGCAGGAAAATCGTGTACATGGGACATCGAAGATGGCTTGAACAGGACGACCCGTGGAGAAACCGTGGAGATCTGTTCAATGGTCACGCTGAGCATCGAGGACCTCCACGTAAGCGGAGCGGTGCCGAAAATGATGAGCTGTTGAAAAACTGGAAGGAGTGCCCCGCTCCGGGAAAGACGATGAGAAAGGCGCCGGAGCCGCTGCTGAAGGTATGGAAGACGCAGGTCTGTGTTGCGGGACTTGGAGTACTTGGCACAAACTCGATACACCTCATTGCCTTGATCAAATGCATATCTGTAAGAATGTCCTTGAGAGCTTGCTCGCAACACTGACGAACATGCCAGATAAGACCAAGGATGGGCCGAAGGCAAGAAAAGACTCGCAAGATTTGAAAATCAAGGAAGATCTGCACATGCCGCCCGTAAAATGTCGCACGAGGCAGAGGCGAGAGGCAGAGGCACGGAGAAGAAGGGCAAGAAAATAAAGAAAGACGATTATTGCCCCCTTCTTGCTTCACCTTAAGTCAGCTGAGATCAATCAATTCTTTAAGTGCCTTACCGAGTCAAAGTTAGTTCCGATTCTTGTGGCAAGATAAGCAGATATCTAGACACGGACAAGAAAAGGTTCATCGGGATGAAGTCTCATGACTGTCATGTGATGATGACGCAGATACTACCTGTTGCCCTTAGAGGGATAACGGACAAGCACGTCCGTGACACGCTTATTGTTCTCTCGCAACTTTTTCGACGTCATCTCTCGAAAGTCGATCGGTGTGAAGCAGCTCCGAAGGCTACGAGGAAGAGATCGTTGTGATCTTGAATGAGCTTGAGATGTACTTCCGTCCGCGTTCTTTGACGTGATGGTGCATCTGTGTGTCCATATTGTGGATGACATAATAGACACAGGGGCCGTCATTCCCGCACAACATGATGCCGCTTGAGAGGATGAATGGGATCATCAAAGGATTCGTTCATAACATGTCCCGTCCGGATGGAAGCATCATCCAGGCTATTTGACACAAGAGTGCATCTCTTCTGTGAGAATTTTCTATATGGCGCAGACCAACCTTTGGTGTTAGTGTTGGTTTGCCCGTTAACAAGCATGATGGGAGGCTCGAAGGAGATGGTCACTACAACGGTCGCAGGGAACTGCCGCGTGGCATACTCAGATCGACGCAATGACTTTGATGGAGCAAACTTGGTAGTGCTACAACACCTAGACGAGGTAGATCCTTTCGTGGCCTTTGCACAAAGAAATAATCGCAAAGAAGTATCGTGACCGGGCGTATGCAGTGGCTTAATGCCGGAAGTTACTAGAGAGCACAACTCCACTTTCCTGCATTGGTTCAAAGAGCATATTATTGCTAATCCCCCGGAGGAGGGCTCTAAGGACGGTTTGCTCATATACGCCTTAGCACATGGCCCCTCGCCCAACCTCATAATCTATCAGGCATATGATATCAACGGATACACGTTCTACACGGAGGCCAAAGATATGGATGTGATGATCGTAACTCAGGGGTGACGATGGAATGCATGACCGGCAGCGATAACGTACAAGAATCGAACAATTTTATGGAAGGGTCGAGGAGATCCGGGAGCTTGACTACTCACGACTGCACAACACGACGATGTTCCGTGTCAAACGGGCTAAGAATGTCGAAGAGAAAACCGGATTTTCACTACCATGACTATACCCGACGCCAAGAGTGCTACCGTGAACGCTATCGCAAAAAAGAGCCATGGGTACATGCTAAGCACGTGACACAATGCTTCTTCATAACCGACCCATGCAATCCCAGTCGTGTTGTCGTGAGGAGAGGCAAAAGGAACATCATTGGAATGGATGGAGTCGCCAACGAGGAAGACTATGATCAAGACGACAACCCAATAAGTGAAGATGACGATGATGGTGAAGTATTCGTCAAAAGAAGAATCAATACTACATTACCTAAGAAAAATCGTACTCCATGGAAAAGGCAAAGTCACAATGAGGGGCTCAATTATTCTTCGACGAACAAGAAGGGAAAGAAGCTGACTCAAAAACGAAAACGTCAGCACTGAGGAACCGTATGTTATCGGTCAAATGATGTAATATATATATATATATATATATATATATATATATATATATATATATATGTATATATATATATATATATGTTCCTATTTTGTATACACACTTAGCCATTATTATGCATGGGCCCAATGATGTAATATATATGTTCCTATTTTGCATACATATTTAACCGTCAAATGATGCAATATATATCGCCTCCCTTCGCTCACTTCTCTCGAAATAAAAGTGGGAGAAAATAAAGGAAAATAAAAAGGAAAACTGGCAGATGCAAGGTAGTAGCAGCGTTTGTCTAAACCGCTACAGCTACTGAAGGTAGTAGTAGTGCATTTCGTATAAACCGCTACTGACTCTTTGAAGTAGTAACAATGTTGGCGTTTTGTGCAAAGCAGCCATCACGCTTCTACGTCCACTTAACCCAAAATTCTCAGTCTCCCTGCTTCATCCCGCCTTTTCCCCCCAAATCCCCACTATCTCTTCCCCCGTCGCACCCTTCGTGACCAACCCGACGCTCGCCCCGACCCGGCCCTCGCCAGGCCCGACCCGGCGCTGCGCCCCGACCGGCCCTTCGCCCCCGACCCAGGCGCGGTGCTAGCCTCGACCAGGCGCTTCGCCCCCGACCCGGCGTGCTCGCCCCACGTCGGCCCTGCGCCTCCCTCCTCTGCTTCCTCCTCCCAACCTCGGCCGCCGTCGGGCCTGCCTCCTCGCCCTGCACCTCTGTAAACCCCCTCTCTCTGCTAGGGTTCTTGGTTAATTTACTTAGGTTTTAGTTAGGGCAGTATGTTAATTAGGTTATCTATTTAGTTATGAATTTAGCTAGGTTTCAAAATTAGCTGAATTTATATGCAAATTTGAACTGGACATGTGATATGTGGATATGTCATGTTTTGGACAAGTCATGTTTGGAAAATGATCCGAGTGGCCTATGTTAAGCGGAATGTTGATTCATTTCCGTTACGGTGAATTTCAGTATTTCGATATGTCCATTTTTAGCAAAGGTCATGCCGAAATTTCCCATGAATAAAGGCATGATTTGTGCTACATAGTTGACATATCGAGTCTTGGCACATAGATTTCTTTTATGTCATTTCTCATTTATTCATACTTTTAGAAATAAATGAGGACACTTAATCATAGGAAACATATGTCGAACAAACGAAGAAACCGGGCCTTCTCACCAAGATGCGGACGAGATGGATTATGAGGGTGAACAAGAGTACCTCGACTATTTGTTGCTAAGCAAGGTTTGCAGGTCGGCCTCGATGATAGTAATCTTGACGCCGACATCGACACCAGCGCTTTGCAGATGGCGCGCCGAGACCGGTGGGGAAGGTACCGGCGGGGAAGATACCGGCAGGGAAGGTACCGGCCCCACCAAGCCTTCTTGTAAAATCGGGTGTATAGCTCAGTTGGTAGAGCATTGGGCTTTTAACCTAATGGTCGCAGGTTCAAGTCCTGCTATACCCAAAACAAAAAAAACCACTCTTGTATTCGTAAGGATGCATAGTAGCCTTCAAAGAGCACTCTTTGGCCTTGAGAAAAGCCCTTTCTCATCAACATCTCGACTTAGCTCGTTGTTTGAGGTAAGTATAAAGGAGATCAGATCTGTCCCGGGAATCGAAGGATACGTAAATATGGAATCGAGCACAGATTATATGAAACAAGCAAATAGAACAGGTTGGATCCCATCTTTAATCGCATGTAGCAAAGAGCTCTACTATTGATTGATGATCTTACCTTCCTGAGAGTCGAGGAACAGCGGATGAGATAGCCGAAGGGGGACCCCGGGTAATAGGTTTCCTTTTCGGTTTCGGCTTGAGATAAATCAGAACTGAACCGAGCACTCCACAAGTATGGATTGGATTGTTTCATTACGATACCAACTTTCATGCTTTGGAAGATAAGGTTGCCATCTTGGGAAAGGGGGAAAGGAAATAGGATCCCCTCTCTCTCTACAGGAATGAACTTCTCCTCGCCGACCAAATCGGGCACTATACTTAGGTTAGGCGCAATAGGTGACTTAGGTTGGGTTGTGCGGATCAATCCTACAACGAATAGCTCTCTTTCCTTTTAATGGAACACTCACTAGATTATGCTAAATAAGGATAACTGCAAAGATAAGCGGGTCATCCGAAAATCCAGAAATATTTCCTGGATTTTCTGCATGGCATATTTCCTATCATTTCACAACCTACTTTTTTTTTTCTTAGTTAGATACTATAGCACCTTCCCTTCATGGGGAGATGTTTATATACCATCTAAATTCATTCATTCTTTCATTACTTACTTGCTCTTCTTTCCAAGTGATCGGAATAGGGATTTCCATGGATTGTAGGCCCTCGATTGTAATGATGGTATCAATGAAAGATGAAATAACATGATACTATTTAAAGCAATGGTTGATAGAGCGAGGTCTAACCTTGATTGGGTAGACCGAGAAGCAAACCACTAAGCAACTGGACTGCAGCCCCGAGAAAACAAGCAGTTCGGAAAAGCAAGTCGAATACGGTGGCGATCTCGCGGCAACGATACGCATTCCCGCAAGGGTAGTGAAAAGCCATTAGGGGGAAGAGATAGGTTTCTTATTCTAAGCCAAATTACTATACCATAAGGAGATTACCATTATGAGATGACACTTGAGAGGGCACTTTAAAGTGATTGAACCCACTTTCCATGTTAGTTTAAGCAACAATATCGCTAGGGACCAAAGTAGTGAAAACGGCAGCATCCATTTTCCAAAACTTTCTGTCTCATAAGACTGTGAAACCACACAATTTGACATTCCCCTTGGGAAATAGGGAAAAACAGGCCCGGATTCCGATAACTTATGTCTCGCCTAGTGGAAAAGTACACAATTGACTAAGAAGATTGGAAGGTGGTATGAAAATACTCATCGGGTCTTTCGTTCCAGCAGTCATGATATAGCTTCTAGCTTTGACCGCTCTTAAGGTGCCCGCACTCTTGGCTTGAATCGCCGACTTGTGTTTCGGTTTAACCGAAAAGAAGAATCCTATCATTTCACTACTCGACAGAGGCTCCTCATTCATCCATCGGATAGGACGCCCCATCTATGGACCAAGAGAACGAGATATTGACTTTTTTTACATCTCAGAATTACATTCTCACATTTCTTTTTGATCTCATGACTTTTTATGCGATCGGAAAACGAATGAAATCGAGAAAAGATAGGCGGACGACTTGACCATAAGGTCGGATGTTTCCGTGAGCGATGGCAGCGGATCTCCCCTTTTTGGGGGAAAGCTGGTTAAACAAAACTAGGGATAGCTAGCAGGTATTTTCTAAAGGTTCAAAAAGAAGGTATTTCAAAAGGGCTTTGGCAAAGGAAGTTCACCTCGCCTTCTTTCCTTGTCCTCCGTTCATCGATATCCTATCTTTGGATACCTTTGCCTTTTCCGAGTGGAGGCAGAGGCTATTCTCGTTCTTAGCTTTATACGCCGAAACATGCCATTGCGTAGGCTCGTGGCGTAATTACAGATTCGTATTTGTTATTGGCGTATGTAATTTCCTTACTACGTCTATCGCTTCGTAGGAATATCTCTAAATAGGAATCGTAGTCCTCGTATGTACATCTTCGTATTGTGATAAAGCACTTATGACGCTATAAATAGTAGCGCCTTAAAGAAGGCGTTCTAGGTTCTTTTTCCCTGGTTTGTATCAGAGCTGACCAGCGATAATAGGAAAAATGAAACATTTGGTGTGTTTAATTCATTCTCAATCTTGTTTCCCCTTGCGCTCGAGGGAAATAAAGGGAAATCACTGATTCATTTGGAGCTGTTTTCTAACCGACTCATTGACATGAGAGATTGGATGCGATGCGCCCATCACTTTCGTACTACAGCGGACAAAGGTCACCGACAAGCGACCGTTCCACAATGGAACCCAGCACTACTGTTTGCCCTAAGGGCCGACCCACCTTTTCGTGAGAAATGCAGACACATGAAATCACTATATTACGCATTTTCGAGATAAGAAAGTGGAGAATGCACTCTTCCCTTTTTTACATTTTAAACTCATGTTCATGGTCTGCTTTATTCCCAATTGTTGCCCGTGTGAAAGAAAGAAGAGAAATTGGGCCATGTTTCCCGAGAGAGACTGCCTTCTCTCGGGCCGGCGATCTTATACTTATAGTCGATTGCTCTATGACGATCCGACCTGTTTCACAGGCTCTGCTTGCTCGTCTGCACGCTCCCGACCAATTCAGTCAAAATCGAAAAAGCGATGTTTCCTTGAAAAAGTCTAAGAAATAGTAGTAGTAGTCAAAAAGTGCACTTTTCCATATATTTTGATTTATAGGGATCCCTATCTTTATCTCTATCCACGTAGATACCTATCTATATAGAGAGATTTTTCTCAAAATTGATCTAGATTATCCTCTATCCGGATAGATATGTCCCTATGAGCGACTAGGCCGATCTTTTTTATATGTTTTGGCCACGCCTGCTTCCGGCCTCCGAAGAGGAAGGTTTGGATCTTTCAATCTTATGTTGTGAGGGATGTGACCTATGTTAGGTCCATAAGATACCACAGCTTTTAGTGTTCTATGATTCACCTCCGAACAATGAGTACGTAGTTAGATCCTTTTGATTCTTATCTTCGTAGTAAACGGGGATCCGGAGCAATAAATTGAATTACTATATAAAGAAGACTTTTCTACAAAAGGACTTATTGTTCGGTAGGAAGATTTGGTTTTTCTCCTTCCCTCTTTTCAATAAGAAGAAGTATTTGAAATGAAACAAATTCCTCTTCATTACATTGTGCTCGTGAAAGGAACTGCCTAAGCATACTTTTTTGCGGATCCAAACTTCTTTGTTCTTTCAAAGTCTTCTTCTTGCATATAAGAACGCAACTTTTGCAATTCCTTGGATTTGAGTAGTAAGCGGCATCCCCTCCGAGTTGTGAGTAAAGCGGAACCATTCTTTTTTGTTCTTCTCCGATTCTGGCGGTAGGAATTTGCCTCTTCTTTTCAAACCGATATGGCCGATAGGAATTTGCCTATGATTTTTCCAAGCGATATGTCGATATAGAAAGATCTCCTTATTTCAAAACCGCGGGTTCTCGGCGTCATTTTCTTTAAAAGATATTAGATCACCGTGGGAAACTTTCAAATGAGTAATGGTTACCAAGTCCATTATTCAAACAAACCCTTCGATGACTTATCGGCTGCCTTGCTTGAGGAAGAGTGTCACTAAAATGGAGACGAACCGGAATCACGTCCGATCTTGTTTCTTGATTGAGTAAAAAAGGGATATATGAAGTTCGTTCTCTTCCTCTGTGCATCTCCCTTATGGGTAAATCCCCATAATAAAGAGACAACTTTCGTGTAGTTTGTGATTTGAAGTTCTTTGTTAGATTTTCTCTCCGAGAAAGATTTCTTTTAATGGATCTCCTCTTGTTCCTCAATCTTCGGAGAATACAGCGTTGGATTAGAGAAAGTTCTCTGTTCGAACATTTCACGGAAGTAGGCGACACGTTTTAAATCTTAATGCTGGCATGGCATATTTCGTTGAATCAGTCTTTTTACATACATCGCGTATAAAGGGAATCGAACCCAACTCTTCCACGAACTCCCCACGAATGGCCCTCCCTTAATTCAATGAACTATGAGAATTCCTTTTTCGTTTTTTCTTTTCGGTTCTCATAAGTCCTTGATATACTAGCGAAACTCAATACTTGACCGATTGCGTCCACGGTGCTCGAGTAATGTGGCGGTGGTTGAAAGCGGCCGGAAGCGTCGGTGTTTTACGTGCGTTCACGATAGTAGTGGTGAAAGAAAATCCAATTCAAATATCTCAGCGTAAAAGGAAAATCGTTTCACTTTGAAAGGAAAGCTAGCTATATGAGATCGAAATCACTCTACCTCACGATATTCATTGCACCATGATTGAAGGACAATGAGGGGCAGGTTACATTCCCTTTCTTCTGGATCGATTGAGCTCAAAGGCAAAAGGCACTAAAGATGTTTAAGATGTTTCATCAGAATTGCTATTGACATCGACTGGAAATGCGAGAGATTAGCAAGCACCTCGGGGTTGTGAGAAATCCATCCCCAAAACCAAGAATTGGATCTATTGTTTTCACTTTCTTTCCCAAACAATGTATCTGTTGATACCGAATTGCTTATATTGCTCGCCCTAAGATGGAAAATGCGATAGAACCCACTTTACATACCTCCATAGGAGAGATCCCTTAGAAGAGAGTGAAAGCAGGCGATGCAAAGCAATTCACAAGCCATAGAGAAAACGAAACTCGGAAGAAGATCTAGTTTCAAGTCAGCTAGGAAGACCTCTTTCTTAAATTCAAGGAAGGGGTCCACATAAGCCCCAATTATTCCCTAGCTTGTTAATCCAACATATCGGTTGGCGTGTGCGAATAAGAAAGAGTTGGGCGATGGTTTTAGAAAACCCGAAACTAGCCATGCCCTAAAGAAAGTGAATTCCAATCTACGTGAATCACGAAAGAAGCAAAGCCGGTCAAAGAATCGATTATATGCCTTCTCTTTCCATAAGACCGATGGCCTTAGTAACGTAACGCACAGAAGGAATAGAAGACAAAGCGAGGGGATATGTCACGAGCAAAAGGGATGAACAACTACCCACAGTACGTAGCTTTGTGTAACAGGGGAACGATTTGATGAGTCAAAAAGCTGAGTGAGAAGGAAGCAAAGGATCGGTTGTGGCGGGATACGAAGTGCTCTGCTAAGCCAATACGAATGTTTACATCACGAACCCACGCCAATACATACGAGTAGTAGGGGTATTGAAATTCTCGTCAATTAAAGGTTAGGGCTCGGTTTCCGGTTGACTTTTTCGAATCCTATCCTCTGTTTACGGTTAAACCAATGAAATAGGAGTATCCACCCAAATTTCATATCTTTGTAGTTCCTATAATGCTAACGGGTTCATATTTATAGGCAATGATTTCATTTGTATTCCAATTCGCACGTATACCCCATCGCTTTGTTTACCATCCCTATCGTCTCGAATAAGGTTTCCTAGCCTAGCCCATCTCGGTGTCGACTACCGAAAGAGAAAATTGGTCTAAGGGCAGCATCTACTGCGTTCATCGCTTGCCTCACATCGAGAAAGAGGCATGGCTTCTCTCTTCACTCACTCCCTGTTTGCCAGCTTCAATAGCATGGAAGAAGGTGTTCAAAGAACATAGTTTCACATCTACATTTTCTCCATTTGATCTTGATCAATAATTCACTTATAGAAATAGAATAGAATAGAAATATCAAGAGAAACACTCTTCTTTCCGAAGATCCATTTCTAGTGGGACATCGTTCATAGGGAGCTCACATCCAATGCGCCTCTACTCTTCACTCTTCACTCTTCACTCTTGTGCTCGATATCCTCTTCAACAAGGATTTGCGGCTCCAATCCCTTTATTTTTCCAAAGGTAAAAGATGGAACAGACCGAATCCAGGCCATATAATTGCTTGATGCACAAGAGTGCTTAGTTGGAAAAGAGTTTTCTATGTCGTTCAATCTAATGCTCGATTTAGAATTCTATAACAAAAAAAAGAAACAATCAATTAATCTATCTCACCTATATTATGAAGCAGCTGCTAGGCACGATAGCGAAGTGAGCTTTGTGACTTTTAGTAGGGTTGTATCGTCCGTCTTCAACATTCACCCATAAGACTTATTTATTTGATTCATTGTATCTCTAATGCAGGTAAGTCCAGCTTCCTCCTCTTTTCTTTCTTTTTGTTAGTGGCTTTCTCTTTTTAGAAGTCGAACTCTAGACTTGGCAAAAGTCCTATCCTTTCTTGCAGCGTGAGCTACGTCCTAATTGATTGTATCATGCTCTTTGAATTGAGGCACCTCTAATGTAATCTTTGTCCGGAGGAAGGAGGACTTTCCTTTGAAAAACAAAAGGCGTATGCCAAAAAGAGCCAATGTGAATTTAGGTTCAAAGGATCAATAGCACATGGCGAAGTTCAAGTGTCTTCTCTTCAAGAGAATAGAGCATAATTGTAGGATTATATGGATATCGATTGCTTTTATTCAATTCCGAGGCACTCTTCAACGATTGAGGAGATTCGAGGCAGTCTTAGTGCTATCGTCGAGGTCACCAGCCTCTGTGCACTTATTATTCGGCTTAGCCTTGCTTAAGCGGAAGAGGCTTTGTTAGCATCCTTTGTATCGTGTCTTTGTTCTTTGCTACCAACAATTCTTTAAGTACGCGGTGAAGTAAATAATAGTGCACTTGCTGACAGTAGAACCCCCAAGAAATCTCACAGTATAGGCCGATATCTTTGTGCAATGTCATGCCGCTACCGAAAAGAGGAAGCATAAGAAGCAGAGGATAAGAAAACCTAACAAACTAGGGATTGGATGACTTGTGATCACAAAGATGGCACCTGGCAAGTTTGAGCCATTAGAGCGGAAGAACCTCGCAAGTGCTATGGGAACCAAGTAGGATGCATCCTACTGAATGCCCGAGCATCAATGACGATGACTTAAGGAGTAAAGAACATTTGGCCTTGATTGCTCCTAACGGTTGCACAAGAGATTCAAGTTCCCCGACCGGGATGATAACATAGAACAACCGTGGGATGATACGAAGATGAAAAAGATTAACAATCACGCCATGGGCATGTTCAGCAATGATTTGGCCTCCTGGAAAGGGAGTGTGAAACGAGCTATTGAGGCTGATGAACCCCTGTCCAAGATTCTGGAGGAAAATCCGATACTTACGGAAGAGGAGTTCGAAAAGTTCAAGGACACTTGTGCTAACGAGGCAGCCAAGGCTAAGGCTGCGAAATTCAAGAGCCTTTAGCAAAGGAACACGGAAGCTTGTCGCCTCGGAAGCCGTGGCTACCTCGGTAAAAAGGCCCATATGGGATAAGGAGGACCGCGGGCGTGAAGCAGCAGGTCTCCCAGACCCTTCGAAAGTTCACCAACCCCTTGGAGCGTGACTTCATCAGGGCCCGCTACAAGTGGGACAGGGAGAAAAAGGTTTTTTACACGGACAAGATCACGAGGAAATTGATTAGACCACTGGAGAAGCAACACCAGCTTGCAGCCGAAAGCCCTACTTCTCCGATGAGGCCCAAGTGGGACACCCCTCTCAACCGGACCTTGAACGAACTTAAGGGACTCCCTTTGGGCCATGGCATAATATGGTCGTGTGCACGGTGCTGGAGGCGGCGCCACGTGGAAGGTGTTTTACAACGAGGGCCGGAGGCCAAGAAGCGAAAAAGAAGTTTAGTCGGCGGACATCGACACGAAGGTGAAGCTTGCGGTCGAGAAAAAGCGGTGAGGGCCTTGAAAAAAGTAGCCGAGGACAAATATGAGTTGCTATAGTAGGCAGTCAATGTGGCTGTAATCGCTGCTGCAGAAATGATTTCGCTACTAACTTGGTTCGATTATCATCAATCGGGCGAAGGAAAATCTGCACAAGGCGGTACATGATTTCCGTTGCCCAGTTTAAATCGGAGCAACTCCATGAACAACAACACCATCGCACCATCACTTGCTCATGCAACCAGGCCTCCTCTAGCAGCCGCTCCGCTCATAGCAGCCGTCCTCGGTCTCAAGCGCTAGGTGGGCCTTCGCCTTTTGGCTGAGCTCGCCGTCACACAAGAATTACATGTAGCACCAACATATATATATATATATATATATACATATATATATATATATATATATATATATATATATATATATATATATATATATATATATATATATATATAATGTTCCATTTTATTTGCCTTTGATTTGTTTTACGCCACAAACATATGTGTTTGCAGGCGAAAGAAACCCCGTGCACCATACTCTACTTGATCAAAGGCCAGAAGGTGGACGTGGGAAAGGGGATGATAATGGACCCCTCGCAACCCACGTTCCACAACCAGCCGATCCCCGCTGGGCACTTCAGGGTTAGCTTGACCAGTGTGAAATCGGGGCACGAGGATTTGCCTCCTCCAGTGCAGCATGTGGGAGGCGGGACGGCGAGACCCCGCAGCGGATTGCAAAGCGCAAGGGTTGGGTGCTGCTATGGCGAAGAATCTTATTAAATGCAGAGCCGACCAAGAGCACACCAATAACCACACATCAACAAGCATGTGCGGAGACCACCACCCGCCCTCACATGATTACCAGCTCACAGTAGTGCCGGGTGAGAGCGGCAGACGACATGATGAAGGGGTGCAATAATCTTTGGCTGATGTAATTTGTCACCGTAGAATGTAGAATGGATGATGAGACGGAGGTCGACCCTATGGATTTCCTCAATACAAACGCAGCATGACTGGTGTGACATAGATATGATGAGTCAACCATATGACGAATCGGGCTATCGACTTGCTAATGAGGATATGGATGATATGCCGGGCGAGGGTCATAGCAGGGATTGCAAAAGTCTCTCTTCATGAAATCCTCACAGGACACGCTGAAGATGCCGCCTCAACCACAGGCTCAACTAGCCTTTGGCTGGTCGAAGTCGTCTGATTACTTAGCCGGGAACCTTTGGGCGGGGGTTAAGGAAGATGCGGAAGGTGTGCCAAAGAAAAAGGAGAGGAAGAGATCGGGGAAGATAGCTGCCTCCAAACAAGCGGAGCACATAGCAGCCAGATGATGCATTACAAGAGCGTGTACCCGTGAAAGGTGCGGTCATGTTACATCTCACGGGCGAGCCGATGCTACCGCCAAAACCGGCTGGAGGCACTATCGGGGATCTCAAGAGATCGCACGACCATGTGCTTGTCATCGAGAAAAGCCTACTAGCCTCAAAGGATCCGGGATATCCGACATCTGCGGCTTGTGTGCACGAGGGGAAGTGCTACGTCGAGACCACGGCCAGCGGAGGTGTTCTTCCTGCGGTTTGACCATATCTTTGAGATGTTTTACGACAAAGGCGGCTCGATTTTACAATCGTCCGCCTTTTTCTTACATATGAGCTCTGTCATGAAGAGTGAAGAAGTCTCGCAAATCTGTGTGGCGGATCCGTACTACATGCACGAGTCTTTCTTGAGTCTTGGCGACTTTGAGCGTGAAACTGCTAGGGAGTACCTCCAGAACTTCATGGTACAGAATAAGGACCGGAAATTGTCCTCGTGCCTTATCATCCAAAGTAAGTCAGTTCCGGGCAACCCTTTCGTACATTTCAATCATTCCTTATCTCTCATATGGGGAATAATTTGAGGTTTCTTTTCCCCGCAGCAACGGGCGCGCCGTCCTTATCGTTCTTTACCTGCAAGTCTCCCACGCCATGTATTTTGACCCTTCCAGAGACTACGAGAAAAAAGACTACACCCACATAATGAATATTCTAGATGATGCTCTCCAAGGCTTCAGCTTTAGAGGTGGCCAATGCAGATCGAGAAACAAAGGAACAAGAATATGGGTATCGCGCATAAAACTAACTTCTTCTGCATCCATGTCCCAAAACCAAGCAAGAAGGATGGATTCTACATCGTCCATCTCATGATTCGGTTCAACAGGGATCACCAAAAGCTTCGCATGAGAAGCAGAAATGATGATCATATCCACAAGTGGCTAGAATCTCATGGAGAAGCGGATTATAAACTTAGAGATGACTTGTTTTCGCATCCAAAGCGACATTACGGCGATCATCATGAAAGAAGTAAATCGATGAGAAGGGGATGTTCCCACGGCCCTATATCGTGGTGACGTCCGAACTCGCATAGGCATGCAACGTCTAGACCTCACGCCGTTCAAGAAGCTAGGGTCCATCCTTGATGATATGGAAGGATGGAACTTCTAGTGATTTATGATGCCGATGATGATGATATGTGTCGGTTGAACTTTTATACTTTTTGTAGCGATGAAACTTTGTGATGTCCACGGTCCCTGCCGAACTTGCGTAATGCTACTTTGTTAGTTTGCATACGATGACCTGTGTACCTCTAGTTAATTAATTTGTGTACTGTATGTTGCATCTAGGTGCTAACCCTTTCTTTTGCGGTGTTGCTCTAGTATATTTTGTTGCATATATATGATTGTACATCCTCTTCATGAACATGCATCTCTAACAGGTACCTAGTTTCTTGATGGCGAGATGGAATTGCTATGTCGTGAACAAAGGGAAGGTTCCGGGGGTGTACAACGAGTGGCATGAGTGTCGGGGCGCAGAGTGAATGGGTTCACGGGTGCCAGCCATATAAAGGCTTCAAAAGCAGAGGGGAAGGAGAAGCTAGTTACTTGAGGTTCACGCTAAGCGAGAGAGGACTCAGAACCGCCACCTCATGTATCTTGCATAGTTCCGCTCTCACTCATAGTGATAGCTCTTCTTGCGTATACCTTTGTTTAGATGGATGACGTTGTTGTAGTTGCAACTATTCGAGACTTGCATGTATCGCTATTTTCGAGATGATGACAAGATACCACTTTGTGTTGGATGATGATTATGATGAGACTATTTGTATGTATATGCTATGATTACATTTGTGGTCTCACATGAGCATTTGTATGTGTATCATGATGAAATTTGTATGTGCTAAAGATTCTTCTATAAAGCCTGTTCAAATACAAAACAAATATGCCGAAAAAAACAAAAACTACTAAAATTAGCGATGGCGAGTGTATAAAAGTTAGCAGCAGCCAAGCGATAGCGATGGCGATCGAGCAAAAGTGCATAGAGCTACTAGCGATGGCGAGCTTCCACTAAGCGCTGCTGCTGCTACACTTGTGTAGGAGTAGCCCAGGTGAGCACGCCTTCTTTGCTATGTGTTAGCTGTAGCGCCTTATTAGTAGCGCCACTCCCCGCGCTACTGATACACCTAAAATCCACGCTGCTGCTAGCCTTTTCCCTAGTAGTGTATATAGACCATAAAGTGACCATGGTACATAGATATATGTTTGTTTCATGCTGTTATCCTGTCCACTTTACTATTGAACTCATTTACCAAAATGAGTTTCATATACAACATAGTAAACATGTGATGTGTATGCCTTGTTTCTCTTTTAGAATGCGGACAAAATATTGGAGAAACGATGCAGCGTTATCCAATGGTAAAGGAAGTAATGCGCATAAGGTTCAAGATAGTAGAGACATCCCTATTGGTCTCCAAGAAAAGGCTGATAAAAACTATCTTGGCGACGGAGGGAACCCAAAAGTCTTGTCTTGATGTAGTGTTCGAGTTCTTGGCCACTACTCTTGGCACAAGCTCTTGAACTTCATTTGCCTGAATCGATTCGTCTTATTGAGTCTCAACTTCAAGTTGAAAGACATCGATCGAGATGTGTCTTTGGCGAAGTCAAGAATTTGAGGAAGTCCCTGCAGTAATTCAGATGCATATTTCTTTGTGGTGCAACAGTTGACAGCCTTAGGAGGATTTAAGCGCCAAACAAGAGAAAGTTAATAAGCTTGCTAAGCATCTTGCCGACATTATGGGTACCTGTGATATTGTTTCTTGAGATCTTAAAGTGGTTTCAGTTCTGGATTTGTTTTCTTTGCGGCGTTTATTTGCGCTGGTCACCAACTTTGACAACCAGTGTATATGATATGCTGCTTTGTTCCGTATATTTGCACTGGTGGCGAACTTTGATGCCCAGTGGATGTAATATTTGTAATAGCCGTGATAGCCTAGCGTTAGTTGCTTGCTTATTTATTTCCTTGTTGTCTTGTTTATTTGTTTGCTTGTAGTCATTGCGGTTCTTTTCCGCGGTTTGCTAGTGGCTGCAATAAACTATTTTTAAAACTAGGCCACAATAACCATGGGCTAATATTCTTTGTAGTGACCATCGGGCCTCCTCTGGTCGTAGAAAGCAGTGGGCCTTCTACGGCCGTCAGAAACAATGGGCCTTCTCTACGGGCCGTAGAAACAATGGGCTTCTGCGGGCCGTATCATCAATGGGCCTTATCTGGGCCGTATGATCGGTTAATGAACATGGGCCAAACATACCGCATTATGGCCGTCAAGCGGGCCTGAAGTTGGAATCATCGTCCGTTCATGGGCCGACCATAATGGGCCATTGTTAATAGGCCGTGTTGATGACGCTTATGAAAACGGCTCAACGTGTTAACGGACCACAAGCGGGCGGCAGTAACCATCGGCTGAATTTGGCCCTAAGCGTAACATGTGATGTGGCCGTAAGTAAGCGAATCTTGAAATGAGCCCAAGAATAAATGGGCTCACGGTAGGCCGAAGATAAGATGGGCGGAAAGCATTAGCATGTAATAACGGGTATTAATGGGTATAAAGTGATACCTTTGTTCATTACGGGCTAGTTTCACCACGGGCCGTTAATGGGTGTAAAGTGACACCTTTATTCATTACGGGTCGGATTTCACCACAGGCGTTAATAGGCCAAGAGTTACATAGGGCCTCATATGGGCGAGAAAGACGTCATGGGCCATACATGCTTGAAGTGAAAATGAAATTTGGAATCATATTGGATGGCCCAGATGACGCTCTTGGGCCTAATTCGGATAGAGGCGTAGCAGGCCTTGGGTTAGCGGGCTGTAAATGGGCTATATGCGAATAGGCCTTAACGAACAGGCTTTCCATGGGCGGTCCCCCACCTTTGACCAAGTCAAACAAGGTAGGCCTTTTCACGAGAATGGGCCTTTGTTGGGCCGTGCCACGTGTCGGCGTATCATAGGCTCCTTACGTCCAGCGAAAGTGGATGACATCTGTCCCAGCGATGAGCGGAACCGTGTTTCCTCCACCAATGATAATTTTACCGTGGAAAATCTCCATTGGTCGGTACGATAGCGGGTTATCGGATCCAAAACCCGATCCGATAGCTTAACGGCGTTCCGTTACGGTGGATGCCACGTGTCGGTCACCCTTGACGAAAGCACTTCTGTGACGCGTGATTTATCATCATGGAAGTGGACACTTCCGTGATGATAATTTTGGGCATGTCATGGAACACTTCTCTGACTGACACATGTATGACTATCTTGATTCTGTCATAAAATTGTCATGGATGTACATGCATGACAAAAAATGCGACCTACTGTGACAAACACGTATCATCACGAAAGTGTATTTTTTTGTAGTGTATCCATCCAACGGCCGACGTGCTTCTTCAATCTCTGATCTTCCTGCTCCAGCCGCCTAAACTAGCGCCGGCGGGACTGCCTGCTCCCTCCTCTTATGGCCCGCTGTGATGCCGC
Source organism: Aegilops bicornis (assembly GCA_021605145.1). NCBI lineage: Eukaryota > Viridiplantae > Streptophyta > Magnoliopsida > Poales > Poaceae > Aegilops > Aegilops bicornis. Next base: position 1,926,827 of record JAHIAL010000051.1, read on the forward strand.
GCAGGCTTCCCCGGCCCACCCTACTCCCGCCGCTAGCCTAGCCACATGCAATCAACTGCCTCCTTATTACGCAAAAAAATGATTCCTCCCACGGACATCTGGGGCCCACCGGTTGGGAGGCTGACCGGTGGGCCTACTAAGTTGACGCGTACGCAGGGCTTGTCAACTTAGTTAACAAACAATTGTAGGAGCAGTAACCGTTGGATTTGAATCGAACGGTCTCTTTGCTTCTTCAAGTGCTGCTCTTCTTTTTGCACCACCGCCCAAACCAGCGCTTAGCGAGACCGCTGCCTCGCCTCCGATGGCAGTTGTCTTGCCGTTGAGGCCTCACCGCCTACTACTCCCACTGCTAGCTGAGCCTCAAGGCGGCGGCAGCCTTACACACTTGATAGAACAAGTGAACCCTCGTACTCCTCTCCGCGTGGGCATTCACTGTCGCGTCTTCCCCGGCTCTGCGTCGTCCCCTTCCTAGGCCTCCCCGTCGTCCACCACCCTGGTGCTCTCGGCGCGGCATGGTCAACTTGGTCATGGAACGACTTCCATCGGACGTGGACTGTACGTGGAGAGGCTGGCAGCTGGGTCCACGGCCGCACACAAGGAAATGCCTCCTTATTACGTGCAAAATAATTATTCCTCCAGTGACATATCCGGGACCCTTTGGAAGGGGCTCAGTATTTCGCGGCGTTACCCCGGTGACGGGTCCTGACCCACCAGCTATATATTCACACGCAAGGAAGTGTCTCCTTATTACGCACAAAAAATGAATACCCCCGCTGTTTGGGACCCACCATAGTGGGTGGCTGACTTAATGGGCCTACTAATTTGACGGGGACGGAGGGCTTTGTCAACTTAGTCAATACTCCAGTGACCGTATGATGTCCATCCAACGGCCATAGTGCTTCTTCAACCTTTGGTCTTCTTGCTCCAGCCGCCCAAAGCTGCGCTGGTCGTGCCGCTTTGCTCCACGCCTCCTGTGGCGGCTGTCTTGCCGCCAAGGCCTCACCGCCCCATACTACTCCCACCGCTGGCGGGCCATCCCTCTACTCACCCACACCCCCTGTTATTCTGCGGCGACGGCAGCCTCACACCGCAGCCGAACCAGTGAACCCTCGTACTCCTCTCCGCGTGGGCATCCACTACCGCGTCTTACCTAGATCCACGTCGTCCCCTTCCTAGGCCTCGCCGTCGTCCACCGCCGTGGTGCTCTCGCGACGCAGCGTGGTCAACGTGGTCGAGGCGACTTCCATCGGACGTGGGTATGCGTGGAGAGGCCGACAGTGGGTCCATGGCCGCAGCAAGGAAGTGCCTCCTTATTACGCGGAAAATAATGATACCTCCACACACGAGGAGGACCCACCGGACGGGCCACTATATTTCACAAAAAGCCATTCCCCCCTGACTGATGGGACCCACCAGCTACATCTTCGCACGCAAGGAAGTGCGTTCGGGCAAAAAAATGATTCGCCCCCCTGACTGTTGGGACCCACCAGCTACATCTTCGCACGCAAGGAAGTGCCCGACACGGGACCCACCTGGTCGAAGCGTCGTAGCATTGTCATTCTGGTCGCGAACGATATGCGTACATCTTGGTAGATGTAGAGGCGCCGCGTGCCGTAGTAGAGGCGCCGCGTAGCATGTACACGTGTGCGTCGTACAGCGGCGGTGTGCAAGAAAGAAAATCTGACCCACGTCGTGTACATACGGCGGGGTCTCGAACGCCTACTCGGCGCATACGTCTGACCCAGGGCTCATGTACATGGCTGGGTCGGAACGGGAGAAACAGCATCGTCGTCGTGTTCATGGGGAGCCAACCGGCTGGGTCGGAACGGAATGCGTCGTCGTGTTCATTGGGAGGGCTTGGACGGAACAGCCGATGGAAACGAGGCCTGGCATACCGCAGAACGGAGGAAACGGCCTTGTGTTCGACCGGCCATGTTCGAAACGGGATCCTGTTCATCGGGAGGGGTTTGGCGTACCGCAAAACGGAGGAAACGGACTTGTGTTGGACCTCCTACGGTCGAAACAGGGTCCTGTTGATCAGGAGGGGTGTGGCGTACCGCAAAACGGACGAAACGGACTTGTGTTGGAGCGCTGCGATCGAAATGGGGGTCCTGTTCATCGGGAGGGGTGTGGCATACCGCAAAACGGGACTCCACGGGATACTGTTCATCTCCACCGTCGACCTCCTCCAGCCTCCATGGGCTACTGTTCATCCACCGCCGACCTCCTCCATCCTCCACGGGCTCCTGTTCATCCATGGGCCCCTGTTCATCCAGCCTCCACCGCGCGCTACTCCACCGGCTACTGTTCAACCACCCCTCTCCACGGGCTCCTGTTCAACCACCCCTCCACGGGCTACTATTCATCCACCCCTCCACCGTCTACTGTTCATCCAGCCCTCCACGGGGTCGTCCTGTTCATCCAGCCCTCCACGGGGTCCTGTTCATCCAGCCCCAACCGGCTCGATCGATCGGGGTCCTGTTCATCGACCCCACCGCTCACTGTTCAGCCAACCACCCCGTTACAGCGCTCCTTTGTTCATCCAGAGGTAGCATCGATCGGCATTTAGCGGCGATGGCGAAGGAATCGGCTGATCGGGTTGATTAACGACCATCGATCGATCCCTCGAGTTCGATGTAGCGTAACTGCGGTCTGTCGCCGGGTTCGATTAGAGACGCCGCGCTTCGGGTTGATTAGAGCCCAACGCCTAGCACACGCGTGCATACGTGTCTGAGAGAAAGCGATGCATCGCTTCGACCCCGACCACCCACCGTAAATAACCGGAACTCGCCAAATTTTCTCGCCCTCGCTTCTACCATGGTTTTTTCCATCATGGATGGCCCAAAGAATGTCATGCAGCTGCGTCTCCGGCCCGCCCAGGACGAAAAGCCCATTTTCTGTCATGATTTTTTGTCATAGAAGTAGGAGCCCACCCACATCTATGATGATACCGGGTTTTGTCACAATTATCGTCATAGAAGTTTCATAAGTATGACAGGAAAAAAAAATTGCTCGCCCAAAATGTCACGGATGTGTCTTTTTTTTGTAGTGGAAGTCAAAAACGAAACAAGGAGGCCACGAGGCAGGAGGGCGCGCCCAGGGGGTAGGCACGCCCCCCACCATCGTGGACCCCTCGTAGCTCCACCGACCTAGTTCTTTCACCTATATATACTCTTATACCCTAAAAACATTAGGGGGGCACGAAACCACTTTTCCACCGCCGCAACCTTCTGTACCCATGAGATCCCATCTTGGGGCCTTTTCCGGCGATCTGCCGGAGGGAGATTCGATCACGGAGGGCTTCTACATCAACATCATTACCTCTCGATGAAGCTTGAGTAGTTTACCATAGACCTTCGGGTCCATAATTATTAGCTAGATGGCTTCTTCTCTCTCTTTGATTCTCAATACAAAGTTCTCCTCGATGTTCTTGGAGATCTATCCGATGTAATACTCTTTTGCGGTGTGTTTGCCGAGCTCCGATGAATTATGGATTTATTATCAAGAATTATTTTGAGAGTTTTTTAGAACAGCATGGTAATTTGCTTTGGTTATAAAATTAGTCCTAATATGATGGGCATCCAAGATGGGTATAATAAAAAATTTCATATAAAGTGCATTGAATACTATGAGAAGTTTGATCCTTTATGATTGTTTTGAGATATGAAGTGATATTAGAGTCTTGCTAGTAGAGTAGTTGAAAATTTGAGAGATACTTGTGTTAAAGTTTGTGATTCCCGTAGCATGCACGTATGGTGAACCGTTATGTGATGAAGTTGGAGCATGATTTATTTATTGATTGTCTTCCTTATGAGTGGCGGTCGGGGACAAGCGATTGTCTTTTCCTACCAATATACCCCCCTAGGAGCATGCGCGTAGTACTTCGTTTCGATAACTAATAGATTTTTGCAATAAGTATGTGAGTTCTGTATGACTAATGCTGAGTCCATGGATTATACGCACTCTCACCCTTCCACCATTGCTAGCCTCTCTAGTACCGCACAACTTTCGCTGGTACCATACACCCACCATATACCTTCCTCAAAACAGCCACCATACCTACCTATTATGGCATTTCCATAGCCATTCCGAGATATATTGCCATGCAACTTTCCACCGTTCCGTTTATTATGACACCTCCATCATTGTCATATTGCTTTGCATGATCATGTAGTTGACATCATATTTGTGGCAAAGCCACCGTTCATAATTTTTTTCATACATGTCACTCTTGAATCATTGCACATCCTGGTACACCGCCGGAGGCATTCACATAGAGTCATATTTTGTTCTAAGTATCGAGTTGTAATTCTTGAGTTGTAAGTAAATAAAAGTGTGATGATCTTCATTCTTAGAGCATTGTCCGAGTGAGGAAAGGATGATGAAGACTATGATTCCCCCACAAGTCGGGATGAGACACTGGACGAAAAATAAAACTAAAAGAAATAAAGGGGGCTATAAAAAAGAGAAAAGGCCCAAATGAAAATATGAGAGAAAAAGATAGAAGGGGCAGTGCTATTATCCTTTTACCGCACTTGTGCTTCAAAGTAGCACCATGATCTACATGATAGAGAGTCTCCTATGTTGTCACTTTCATATATTAGTGGGATTTTTTCATTATAGAACTTGGCTTGTATATTCCAATGATGGGCTTCCTCAAAAGTGCCCTAGGTCTTCATGAGCAAGCAAGTTGGATGCACACCCACTTAGTTTATTTTTGAGCTTTCATACACTTATAACTCTAGTGCATCCGTTGCATGGCAATCCCTACTCACTCACATTGATATCTATTGATGGGCATCTCCATAGCCCGTTGATCGCCTAGTTGATGTGAGACTATCTTCTCCTTTTTGTCTTCTCCACAACCACCATTCTATTCCACCTATAGTGCTATGTCCATGGCTCACGCTCATGTATTGCGTGAAGATTGAAAAAGTTTGAGAACATAAAAAGTATGAAACAATTGCTTGGCTGTCATCGGGGTTGTGCATGATTAAATACTTTGTGTGATGGAGATAGAGCATAGCCAGACTATATGATTTTGTAGGGATAGCTTTCTTTGGCCATGTTATTTTGAGAAGACATTATTACTTTGTTAGTATGCTTGAAGTATTAGTGTTTTTATGTCAATATTAAACTTTTGTCTTGAATCTTTTGGATCTGAACATTCATGCCACAATAAAAAAATTACATTGATAAATATGTTAGGTAGCATTCCACATCAAAAATTTTGTTTTTATCATTTCACTACTAGTGAAAACCCTAGCAGTAGCGCGGGTATTTTGCCTATCAGTAGCGCGGGACGTCATACTACTAATAAGCGTTATGCTAACGATGTAGCAGTAAGGCGTAATAGTCCCATCGCCATTGCTATACATGGCTAGCAGATGGCGGCGCTTTATGTAAGAGCATTGTCGCTAATATTCTGCGGCGCTTTTTAGAAGTAAGCGCTCTTTGGTAAGGGAGCGCTCTTGCTAACTTTGTTCCTCGCTCATCGCTAGTTTCATTAGTTTCTATTTTTTATGCATATTTGTTTTGTATTTGAAGAGGCTTTATACAATAATCTTTAGCATATCATACACATACAAATGTAATCATAGCATGTACATACAAAATAGTCTCATCAAATCATGTCATCATCATAATCATCATCCAACACAAATTGGTCTCTCGTCATCATCTCAAAAATAGTGATACAAGTCTCGATTACTTGCAACTACATCGTCATCCATCTAAACAATGATATACGCGAGAAGAGCTACACTATGAGTGAGAGCGGAACTATGAAGTACATGAGTTCGTATCCCTCTCTCGCATTAGCGTGAACCTAAACTAACTACTGGCTCTCGCTCAGAAACTGGAAACCGGTACACCTGGGCCTGACGTAGCACTTCTTCGCCATCGATGATCTATGCACCTGCATCGTCCCATGAGTCGATGATATGCAATATATATAGTTGAGCAACAGAAAGAGACAGACTTGGCAAAAATAGAAGCAACATATCATAAGCATAAATAATCAAGTTCATCGTACCCAAAATGCCCTAACTAGAGTGATCTTTGCTAGTCGAGGAGGAGGACGGTTTAATTACATCACAAATAAAGTTTCACCGTGCATAACTCAAAGTTTTGTCATACCGAAAGTATGGACTAAACGGACACACGTTGTCATATATATATATCGACAATCACTCCAATATGTCGCGCCATCCATCCACGTCAGGGAGAAAGTCCCCGAGCTTAGTGAAAGGCTTCATGTCGAGATGCTGAGAGGCTACACGTGTTCGGAAGTCTTCCCGCGACATTTCTCCTTCTTCGTAGTACATCCCTGTTTTTTCGAGGACCTCCTTCATGATGATTTGGGCAAGTTCGCGCTGGATGTGATAGAAGTCAGCTCGAAGTCGATGATCCTCGATATCTCCTATGTGCTTTGCCCATTGCAGAATCTGGGCATCGCCGGATTTAGGTGACATCACGAAGTTTCGGTGATCCCGTACGTACTCCAGCATGTGGTGTAGGACATAGAATCCATCATTAAGAGAATCACTCGGTTGCTGGATGCAGCAGAAGTCGTTCTTATATGGCTGAAGGCGGGCCTGCCGTGCCTTGTCTTCTTGTCGTTGACCTCTCCACCCCCTTTGCCGTAGTAAAAGATAGCACTGTCGAGAACAGACTTGATGTGGGTGTAATCCTTTTTGGTAATGTTCTTCGACGAGTCCAAGTAAAGAGCGTGGGAGTATTAGGGGTAGAGGATGATGAGGACGGCGCGCCCGCTCAGAGAGTCCAGGATTAGGGGGTATCCGGACAGCCGGACTGTGTATAACGTCCGGACTATTGAAGCGTGAAGATACAAGACTCAAGACTTCGGCCCGTGTCCGGATGGGACTTTCCTTGGCGTGGAAGGCAAGCTTGGCAATCCTGATATTATATTTCCTTCCTTGTAACCGACTCCATGTAAACCCTAGCCCTCTCCGGTGCCTATATAAACCGGAGAGGATGGTCCTTAGAAGGCCGATAACAATTACAATCATACCATCATAGGCTAGCTCTTAGGGTTTAGCCTCTACGATCTCGTGGTAGATCTACTCTTGTACTACCCATATCATCAATATTAATCAAGCGGGAAGTAGGGTTTTACCTCCATCGAGAGGGCCCGAACCTGGGTAAACATCTGTGTCCCTTACTTCCTCGTTACCATCAGCCTTGACGCGCCTGTGATCGGGACCCCCTACCCGAGATCCGCCGGTTTTGACACCGACATTGGTGCTTTCATTGAGAGTTCCTCCGTGTCGCCGCTATCGGGCTCGATGGCTCCTTCAACCATCGCCAATAACACGACATGCGGGACAGTCACGGCGAGCATGGCTTAGACCTGCTGTCGGATGAAGCTCGGGTGTCATCCCCACATTAGCCTCGGACCTAAATCCGGAGGCAGGCTGCGCTGCCCTAAGGGCGGAGGGTCGGACCCGTCCCTGTGTCGCACACTCGCGCGCCAGCGTTGGAGCCAAACACGGGCCTTACCTCTAGGGTGGCCTATGACTCGAACTCCCGGATTCAGATCCGGATGTTGAGTCCGTCCGCGCCTCGAGCCGGTCGAGCCAGGTTGGGCTCCGGTAATGGAGTTCACCGCTGCGGACATCTTTCAGCACTCGCCCTTTGGCGACATGCTGAACTCGTTGAAAACTCTCTCTTTGACAGAAATTTCTGGGCCAAACTACGTCCAGTTCGAGTGGGAAGCAGGCGATGGAGAAATTCGTTGCCCACCCACCACCCACTTCATAGCCACGGTCGATGATTTAACCGACGTGCCAGACTTCGACTCCGAAGACATCGGCGGGTATGGACGATTTATGCAGGAGAAGATGCGGAATCTACTGGGCGCTAGACTTCCCTTCATCACACGGACGTATACATGTTGGACACACCCAAAGAGGACAAAAGGCGACAATCCGGACGATAAAACCCCGGACAAAAGCCAAAGCGATGGCGCGAGACGCCGTTCTAAGTCCAAATGACAAGTAAAATAGTGACAAGAGCGCCAGAGGGATCGATACTACAATTAACTCCGAAGGCAACAACGACCATACGGACCTAGCGATGGAGCAGGACGAACCAGGTCACCCTGAACACAGTTCGGAAGCGGGCCTTGAGGACAACGATCCCGACGGACAAGGTCATCAAAGCGAATCCAGCCACGGAAAACAGCCCGGGTAATGATGCAATCCCGGAAAAACACGTGGAATGAGATAACCTCCACAGAAAGCTTACGGCCACCGCAAGAAGTCTAAAGAAGCAGAAGCAACGGATCAAGGCCGCACAGGAAACGCTCAACCGTAGATGGAATAAAGTGCTAGACACTGAAGAAAGATACGGCGATGGTCGCCATACAAAGAGCTATCCAAAATGCAAGCTACTGCCAGAATTCGACAACGAAGCTGTACCACTTCATAACCGCAACAAAGCAGCTACCGATCCACATGAACACCTGAATAAGAAAGCTGGTGCGGCCAGGTCCATCTATGGACCCAAAGGACGCACCCCGGTGAAGGACTATGGTCGCCCGAAAGCGACACGCCAATCGAATACCAGTCTCGAATAAAGACCGGACACAACAACAGCCCGACGACATGCCACAGACGTCCGGATACAGAGGGGCTGCTCACCCTCGTGCTTTACCGATGAAGTATCGACCACGAATTCCTCCACGGGCTTTAAACCTGTGAATATAGAGGCATCTGACAGAACGGCAGCACTCAGAAGTGCGGATCGAGGACTTTATCCTGCACATACATATGGCTCGTGGGGATGACCTTCACGCCATCAAATACCTCCCCCTCAAGCTGAAGGGACCAGCTCGGCACTGGTTGAAAGGCCTCCCCGAAAATTCAATTTGGAGCTGGGAGGAACTCGAGGACGCTTTCGGAGCCAACTTTCAAGGGACCTATGTCCGACCTCCGGATGCTAACGACTTAAGTCACATAGTCCAACAGCCCGGAGAATCCGCCCGCAAGTTTTGGAACAGATTCCTCACTAAGAAGAATCAAATTGTTGACTATCCAGTGGCTCACCAGAAACCTCGGCCAAGAAAAACCAAGGACAATGGCAGCCCTAACAAGCCTTATGACCCGCTTTTGCGCGGGAGAAGATAGCTGGCTAGCCCGTAAAGGCACCAGCGACCCCAGCACATCCGAAATAAGGGATGGCAACGGGAAGCCACAGCGTCATAAAAACAAACGCCAAAACAAGGAAGAGAGCCCGGATAACATGATGGTTAATGCCGGATTCAGGGGCTCTTGACCTAATCAGCAAAACAAGCCATCTAAAGGCAGCAAGAGGGACCGTCCGGTCTGAATAGAGTCCTAGATAGACTATGCCAAATTCATGGCACCTGACAAACACCGCAAACCACACGCCGCCAGAGTGCTGGGTCTTCAAGCAGGCCAGCAAATTAAATGCCAAACACAAGGAAAGGAAACACCAAGTGAAGACGAGGATGAACCTACTTGACGGCCCGAACAACTTTGAAGAAGTGAGAAAAATTCCCGCCAAGAGGTTAAAACAGTGAACATGATCCACGCGACTCACACATCCATGAAGAGGCACGAACGCGCGCATAGAGACGCGCCCGATATAGAGCCCATCGTACTCACGCCTAACCACTGGATGCCTTATCCGATCACTTTCAATAACTTGGATGACCGAACTAGTATTCGGCGGGGAGGATCAAAGGCCTTGGTGCTTGGCCCGATACTCGACGGGTACCGTCTCACCCGCGTCCTTATGGACGGCGGCAGCAGTCTCAATTTAATATATGAGGACATCGGGTCTGCAGGATGGGGATAGACCCATCCAGAATTAACCAAAGCAACACCACCTTTGAAGGGTGATACGGGCGTTGAATCCCACAGCGGGGGCTCCGTTGCCGGAGGTAACATTCGCCCGCAAGGCAACCTCCGGAAGCGACTATCACGCGGTGCTTTCGGAAGAAGCGGCCTTCGCCCGCTTCAACGCATTGCCGCACTATGGCTACCTTACACTTAAGATGCCCGGTCCATGTGGCGTCATCACCGTTAAGCGGACTAACAGAGCGCTAAATCGCAGCAGAGGAACACGCGGCGGCCCTCAGCGGCGGACTATAAGCGACCTCAACACAAGAAAACATGGATGGTCATGAAAGGCCACAGAACTCGGCTAGACGAGTCCGTCGCCCGGATAAAATTGAACCAGGGCACCGTATATATAATCCCATGGTGGACACCAGGGGCTATAAATACTTAACACAGTCCCACAGTTGGCTCAACCTTATGGGCAGGCCAACATCATACACTTTTATTATCCACCGCGTACTTACATTGTACCCTTCTACGAGTTTTCCCTTTTTCCACAGACAACGTTCGCGTGATACCCTTCCAGGATACGGCACAACGGAGACAAAGGCACAGACGTGCAGCGGGGCCCCGTTCAACAGGTTTCTTTTCAGATTAAGCCCCTGTGTAAACCTTTTTTATTGCCTCTTGTTGTTTAACCATCCCATGGGTTCCATAGCCATAGAGGATACTGCTGTTTTTGGCATCTCGCCACGGGAGATTAACGACGTGCACGAAAAACAGGGTTTATAACGAATGGGCATTCTTGAGCCCATCGACTATTATAAAGTCCGGAATACCCTCGGGAGTGTTAAGGCGTCACGAGTTTGGCCTTATATGCAGCAGCTACTCAATCATGTCTTTGGTCAAATGTTGGGTTTGCCCGGCTCACAGGTTTGCCGCCCTTACGTTCCGTTACTATCGGCTAAGGTGGCTAAAGGAGAACTACTCTGCGATTGTGCCCTGGTTATTCGGACGAGCACCTCGATAGAGAAAGCCAAACCGATCATGTCATGATACAGCGAGAGACTGTTTCAACCACTCGAAGACTTATCGGAATCTTTAGGATCCCTCGCATTAACGAAGGACCGTTTCGGTCATGCACACACCGCAGCGCCCGTATGCGGATGCACGCTGCGAAGGTACCAGGGGCTACATAGTAGCCCCAACATTAGACTCCCATGGCTAAGCGAAAGTGTTACAGCTATATAGTCCGGTTGCCTGGTTCGACGTGCGATCACCTCCTTCATGGACCAAGGCGTTGGATCGAGTGTGATTAAGCATATTTTTTGCGAACACCCCCGCATTGCCTGCGTCGGGGATGAAGCCAACGACTGCTATCTTTCGGATTAAATATTCACATATATATATATATATATATATATATATATATATATATATATATATATATATATATACGTGTAAACGGCCAACAGGGGACACAATAATACTTTTGGGCAAAAAGTATAAATATAGCCTTATAACCAAACTAACATTGTTTTTTACAATGATTCGACTCATCACTCGAATAAGACATTCTTCGAGCACTACACCTCTACTAGGCGGGCACCTTCTGTGACTTGCGCCAAGTAGTGCTCGGCCGGATACTGGCCCCCGCCGGATCTTGGGTCTCTATAATATTGTCCTCCATATCCGTCCAATAGGCTTTAACGCGGGCAAGAGCCATCCGTGCACCCTCTATGCACGCCGACCTCCTCATGGCATCGATCCGAGGCACGGCCCCAAGGAATTGCTGCACCAAGCCAAAGTAACTGTCCGGCTTAAGCCCTTCCGGCCAAAGATGGTCTATCACAGACCGCATTGCAAGACCGGACAGCCTGTGAAGCTCCGCTACAGCAGCCATCTTGTCATTTAATGGCAGCGGGCGAGTGGGAGCATTGAATTGCGACCAGAAAAGCTTCTCCACCTCCTTATCACCCACGACCCTCGAAGAACTTGGCAGCGTCGGCCGTACTCTTCGCCAAATCCGCATATCTGGCGTCCGCAGGACTCCAGCGCCCATCGAGGCGTGCTTGATCAAAAAACTTCGTCCATGACAAATAGGAACCTCCAACACGATTTTACCTGCTGTTGAAGCTCCTCCCGCCGCACTTTGAGCTCGGGTCCGTATTTCCTTGGTGGCATTGCGTGCCTTGTCCAGCTCGGCCAAGCTATCCTTATGCTCCTTTTCAAGGAGCTCATACCGATATTGACATTTTTAACTCAATCGCCATTTCGGCCATCTTTTTCTCGCTTCGGCGATGAGCAGCCTGTTCGGCTCTCAGTTCCTCGGCCGCCTTTAGGGCAGCCGCATTGCTAAACCCGAGCTTGTTCCTTGGATTGGACAAGTTCTGCCCTCAGGGCCTCCACGGCAGCAGCACCATCTGCAGTCTGAACATATCTATAGTACCTAAATAGTCCATCCCCACTATCTTATTTCTCTACACATGCAAGCTATCCACGTCAGCAGGCTATCCACGTCATCAATTCACTTCCTCACATCAAATCTGCTCCGTAAAGGAAGAAATCAACAAATTGTGTGATTTTTTTTACTCCGAACGAACAGAGCGGCCACATAACCGAGCGATTCCCTTCCGCTTTCGTAACCGAGAGACGATCCAATCTAATCAGTTTCCCTTTTCCATGGTGAAACGCCTCCCCATCCATAAAAACGCACCACCATAAAACATCGTGTCCCTTGTCTCCTGTTACCATCCGCCTAGACGCACAGTTCGGGACCCCTACCCGAGATCCGCCGGTTTTGACACCGACATTGGTGCTTTCATTGAGAGTTCCTGCAATATGCGTTGCCCGATAGGCCCGATGGCTCGCTTCGATCATCAACAACGACGCGGTCCGTGGTGAGACTTTTCTCCCGAACAGATCTTCGTGTTCGGTGGCTTTGCTTCGCGGGCGATTAAGCAGCCATCTGGAGCAGATCGAAAGCTACGCCCCGCCATCGGTCGGTTGGGAGTTTAAACTATATGGCCGATATCCGCTGGGACTTGATCTTCGACGGATTCGAAGCCGCCAAGCGTGCCGCCTGACCGTCTCGATGGGCATGATCTTGCTCTGCAGCGAAGCGGTGCCCCGGAGGCCGCACGATGTCTGCTCCGACCCTTAATCCGGAGCCGGGTTCCCGATCGAGGACGAGTGGTTGGACACCGCCTCGGGGCCTACAATCTCAACGGCGATCGGGCGAACTCCATCCCCTCGCTTTGCGAAAACCTCGACTCCAGGGTACCAGACTCCTCTCCGGACTCCGAACCCTCCGCGCCGCTGCCAATCGAATCCGATTGGGCGCAGGTCATGGAGTTCACTGCCGCGGACATCTTTCAGCAACCGCCCTTTGGCAACATCCTGAATTCACTAAAGTCTCTCTCTTTATCCGGAGAGCCCCTGGCGGACTACAGACGGGAAGGTTGGGATCGCAGACGGCGAAGAAATTCAACGCCCACCCACCACCCACTTCATAGCCACTTTGTCGATGATTTAACCCACATGCTCGACTATGACTCCGAAGACATCGACGGCATGGACGCATTTACGGCCGAGACAACCAAGACCCAACGCCCACAGGGCCTTTGGAAGGCCACCTCGTCATATGACATATACATGGTGGACATCACGGAAGATGGGAACGACGATAGAACAACGGAGGATGACCCTCCAAGAAACAGCCGAAGCGCCCGGCGTCGGTAGCCGCTCTAAATCCCGTCACAATAAAAGCGGTGATTTCGGCCACGGGAGATAATAGCACTCAGACGGTGCCAAGAGAACCCGCCTCCAGAGCCGGACTCGGTAGCGAGGAGGAGGAGAAGCAAGTCCGCACGACGGTCTGCAGCGAGAAGAGAGGTCGTGGGCGACAATTCTGGCGCCTCCCTCCGAAGATGAGGCAAGCCTCGGCGACAGCCAATTTGTCGTGCCTGAGGATCCCGCTAAACAGGGCGTTTCAAGCGCAGGCTTATAGCCACGGCAAGCAGCCTCAAGAAAAGCAGCAGCAGCTTAGAGCTGATCAAGACACGCTAAGGTGACGGATGGATGAAGTCCTTGCAGCCGAAGAGTATGAACTCGAACGCCCCTCCAAAAGCTACCCCAAACGCGGGCCGTTGCCTCGACTAGAGGAGGAAGCACCCAAAGTCGCGCGATTACGACATGGCAGACCGGCCACCTCGTGGCCGCGATGAAGACGCCTCTCGGCCTCCGCTCAAGCCACACCCGGCGCCGCTCAAAAAGTACCAAGGCAAGGGATAACGTTCCGGACTTACGAGATATATTGGAGGATAAGGCAAAACATACAAGGTCGATCTACGGATCACGTGGGCGCCCAACAACACGGGAATATTACCGTCGCGCGGATCTGACAAAACCGGCGGGCGAACCACGATGAGACAAAGCTTCGTATGAGCTACGTCGTGATATAGCCCAATCTGAGGCGCCGCACCCACTATGCTTCACGGATGAAGTAATGGATCATCAAATCCCAGAGGGCTTCAAGCCCGTAAACATCGAATCATACGATGGTACCACGGATCCTGCGGTCTGGATCGAGGATTATCTCCTCCGTATCCACATGGCTTGCGGTGATGATCTACATGCCATCAAATACCTCCTCCTGAAGCTTAAAGGGCCAGCTAGGCATTGGCTCAATAGCTTGCCGGTGAATCAATTGGTTGTTGGGAGGACACGGAAGCCGCATTCCTTGATAACTTCCAGGGCACATATGTGCGACCACGACGCCGATGACCTTAGCCACATAATTCAGCAGCGGAAGAATCGGCCGGACAATTACGGACTCGGTTCCTAACAAAGAAAAATCAAATCGTTGACTGTCCGGAGGCAGAGGCCCTTGCAGCCTTCAAACATAACATCCGCGACGAGTGGCTTGCTCGGCACCTAGGACAGGAAAAGCCGAAATCTATGGCAGCCCTCGCAACCCTCATGACTCGCTTTTGTGCGGGAGAGCATAGCTGGCTAGCTCGAAGCAACAACTTGGCCAAACATCCTGATAGTCCGGATACCAAGGACAACAATGGCAAGTCGGCGTCATAACAAGAACAAAGCGCCCGCGTGCTGGCGATAATACTAAAGACAGGGCCGTCAATGCGGATTGAGGCTCTAAACCCGGTCGTGGAAGAAGCCATTCAAAAGAAATACCTGTGGCCCGTCCAACTTGGACCGAATACTCGGCCGCTTGTGCGGATACATGGCACCCCGAAAACCAGCCAATCACACCAACGAGGACTGTTGGGTGTTCAAGCAAGCAGTGCAAGTTAGGTGCCGAACTCAATAACAAGGGGCTGCATAGCGATGATGAGGAAGAGCGCCGGCCGCCGATCTATTAAGGACTTACGTGTTTTTCTACGCATGTTCGGACGGTGATGATGATATACGCTACGCACATACCCAATAGGGAGCGGTAGCATGCACTAAAGGGGCGATATATGCGATGGAGCGATGCGCCCCAAAGTTTAACCCATGGTCTTCCTGCCCGATCACCTTCGATCGAAGGGACCACCCCACTAGCATCCGTCACGGCGGCTTTGCCGCATTGGTTCTCGACCCAATTATCAACAAATTTGACCTCACCAGAGTCCTGATGGACGGCGGCAGCAGCCTGAACCTGCTTTACCAGGATACAAAGGCGCAAATGGGCATTGACCCCTCAAGGATTAAACCTACAAAGACGACCTTTAAAAAGGCGTCATACGAAGGTGTAGAGGCGGTTATACAGGCTCGGTTACACTCGAAGTGGTCTTCGGATCTCCGGATAACTTCCGGCGAAGAGTTAATCTTCGACATCGTCCCATTCCGCAGCGGCTATCACGCCTTGCTTTCGGACGGACCGCATTTGCCAAGTTCAATGCGGTACCGCACTACGCATACCTCAAGCTCAAGATGCCAGGCCCTCGAGGAGTAATCACGGTCAATGGAAACACTGAACGCTCTCTCCGGACGGAGCGGCGGCCCTTGCGGCGGAGGTGCAAAGCAGCCTCTCACGGCAATTCTCGAGTCCGGCCACTAAGCGTCCGGACACTGCCAAGCGCTACCGAGTAACCTGCAACAAGACCACAGCACGATTCAAGCACGAGTAGCAATCCGGCCCCAACCCCAGCCCCTCACGAAATTGCGAACCCGGTATTACGTACATAGTTATGCTCTGGAGATACCATGGGCATTTGGGGAGGGGCAAGACCACGGCACGCCAAGAGTGCGGCTCGACCGCCCCACGGGCTACCGTATGTGTCATTTCTTTTTTTTCCTTTTTCCTTTTCTCTTTTCTTTTTACTTTCAGGACTCCGTCTTCGAACAGTCCTGTCCGGCACTTGAATCGCCGAACTCACGATGCAACAGCCAGGAAGCGGAAGGCCACGTCAAGTGCTCGGTGGTCTCTGTTATGAGCATTATACCTGTTTTACATACCATCCGCAGCTTATCGCTGGAGGGGACATGTTAGATAGTCCCATCCCTTGCTTACCGCACTATTTGTATCGTTCACGCTCTCATTGCGGTACCTTTTTTCAACAATATATAGCTCTTGCTTATTATTGCTCTAATTCCTTTACAAATATATACATGTGTTCATTCCACGACATGTCGCAACCGTACACTTTAGTGCAGCCAATACACCGAGGGCTTAAGTATCCCAAAATTATGGTGTGATAAAGTCCGAGACACTTTCACAAGTGCGGCACCCGAACTTATAGCATTATATGAATTGGCTCGAATCATGTCTTGGGTCAATAGTTGGGTTTGCCCGGCTCCGTGTTTTGGTACCTTACGTTCGCTTATATCGGCTAAGGTAGCATCGGGAGAACCATCTGCGATTGTGCCCAGCTTATTACGGGTCGAGCACCTCGATGGAGAAAGCCAAAAGCGACCGTCATGATAAAGGCGAGAGCCGGTCGCTGTTCGAGAGGTTTTTTTGGGTTCCTAAAGACTTATGCCGCTTCGAGCGAGGAACCGGAATTATCCGGCCAAAGGCGTTGATAGCGCCCCGAACTCGGTCTTCCGAATACTAGGGGCTTCACCGAAATTTAAAATTACAGAATTCCATGGCTAAGTGAGAGTGTTCAAGCATTATAAGTCCGGTTGCCTTGTTCGTTGTGTTGAGCGCCTCCGTAGATGGACCCAAAAATGGGAACAAGAGCGCTCAAGTTTATCCCGAACACCCCAGCACTCGTGGCATGGGGGCTGAAGCCAACGACTTGCCATCTCTCAAATTTGATAAACGGTCGCACATAAGGTAATATTTTAAATTAATAAAGCGTTGCTTAGCGCATATGAACAATTTTTCAGCGTACAGAATAACAAACGCGAGTCTATTCAAAAATTACATCCTTGGAGCACTCATCCGCTATTCGGCGAGCACCGTTCAGGAGGCCCTCATAATACATTTCCCGGGCGTCGCGATGCTCCTTGCCCTTCGGTGGCCCGTCCGTCACAAGCTTCTCCGCATCCAGCTTCCCCAGTGCACTTTAGCATGGGCAAGGGCCGACGGACCCCTTCAATGCAGACGGAGCGCTTGATAACTTCAAGCCGCAGACGAGGCATCCACCAGCCCGCTGCACCAAGCCGAGTAGCTCCGGGCATGGCCTCCAATGGCCACGCCATTTCTATAAGGCTCCCTCATAGCCTGTTCGGCGACCTTGTGGAGCTCGACCAGCCTTCAGCTGGTCGCTTAGGGCACTGGATGTCCGGCCTCGGACATCTTGAGACCGAACACCTTCTCCGTGGAGCTCCCCTCCAGGCCTTGAGAGAGCAGCGACATCGAACGCACTACAGGGGCAACTGCATGAATGCTCACCGAGCTCGAATCCGGGTAAGTAATAGGTAATTGACTTTTACATTCTTGCTTTGCATAAAGAATGCCTTACCCGCGCTATCTTCTTTAGTGCTTGATTTCTTGGAGGGCTTTTGGGCCTCGGCCTTAGCAGCTTTGGCACTCTCAAGAGCCGAGGCAAGCTCGGACTCTCGGGTCTTTGAGTCACGCTCCAAACCCTCGTGTTTCTTCACGAGAATCTGGAGCTCTTGCAGCACCTCCCTCCGCCACTGCGCCTCCCCTTTCTCTCGCTCGATCGCTCGCATGCCACTTTGTTTTCAGCCACGGCCACCGCTTCCCTCGGGGTCTCCACTGCTCGTTAAGTAGCCCCTCACAGTACCCATGTTATTTCTGTTATTTTTGCAACCAAAACCTTTTCCATAAGGTATTTCTTTAATAAGGCATTTCTTACCTTCCTTGTCCTCGAGCTGCTTTTTGGCTTGTCCGAGCTCGTTCTTGGAATGCTCGAGGTTTTGCTTCAATGTATTGACCTCCGCAGTCAGTGCGGCAGAGGTCAGCAGCGCAGCCTGCATTCCCATATTGACATACTTATATTAGACTCCTGCGTATATCTTTTTAGATCCTCAGTCCGGCTTTTTCTTTCCGAACACCGAACTAAGCATCAGGGGCTACTGTCTATGCGGTAACATTTTTATATGTTTTAAACTTACCTCAAAGCCTGTTAGAAGGCTGAGTGCAGGCTTCGGTCGATCCGCTCTTGGCGGACTGAATCGTCCGGATCACCACACTCATAATAGTGCGGTGCTCCTCCTCGATGGAGGCGCCATTGAGCGCCTCGATGGCTATTCGGTGCCTCGGTTGGGCCGGAGGACACGGCGTCTTACCCTTCTTGCGAAGGATCCGCTGTCCGGACTTCTGAACCACCGATGGTTCCGGCATGGAGTCCTGGACGAGGGTCGGGCTTAGAAACCCCTAGGGGTCTTGCCCCAGCGCTACCGAGTCAGGAAGGTCGCCTTGTGGCGCCTCGGCGCTACCTCCTCTTGACCAAGCCCTCCTTGGGGCCCCACCACGGTGTCGTCCGTGGCGTGCGGCGAGGAGGCGGCCGGAGGCGAGGCACTCTCCATTTCCAACGAGCCCAGGGACCCGCTTGATGAATTGGCGAGCTCGCCCTTGGGCGGGCTGCATGATTGTTGACATTAGAGAACACTATGCAATTATGAAAACCATGGGTATCCTGGACACTTATGATCTCGCCAGAGCTTGGTCCTTGTTGGCGATCCTCCTCGTCGTCGTCAACGTTGGTGGAGAAGTCCGGAGGAAGGGTTCTTCCTTCTTGGACCCTCCGGCCTCCCCGTTGGGCGGCCTTCCTTTTCTTCTCCTCCTCACTAGGGAGGAGCTTCTTCTTCTTCATCCTCGTCCTCGTGGAGAAGATTCTGCTTCAGAACTCCGACAAAGATTTTGGCGCCGGGAACTCCTGCGAGTTCCCGTGGCCTCCTTCTTGGCCTTCTTCTCCGGCACCACATGAGGCGCCGGAGCCAACAGCCCCGTCAATCGGGCGTCCTCCGGGTCTTCCGGCAAAGGAGCCGGATAGTTAATCTGTTCGGCCGTCTTCAGCCAGTTCTGTCAAAAATTAGGGAGTTTTAGATCCCGCATAGAGTCAATCTATGAAAAAAGAGTCCCGTAAAGGGTAAAATAACTCTCACCTCACGGTGGGCGCCAGTCTGCGCTGTACCATGATCTTTGGTAGCGGATGTTGGGGCTTTAAGCGCCTTGAACAAGACCTTCCGGGCATCTTCGCATGTAGTGTCGAAGAGCTGGCTCAAGGTTTGGTGCTGTGCCGGATCGAACTCCCACAAATTAAAGGCCCGTCGTTGGCAGGGGAGAATCCGGCGGATGAGCATCACCTAGATTATGTCGACAAGCTTGAGATTCTTTTCCACCAGGTTTTGGACTCATGTCTTGAGTCCGGATAGCTCTTCCGAATCCCCCCACGTCAGGCCCGTCTCTTTCCATGACGAGAGCTGTGTGGGGAAGCCAGATCTGAATTCGGGGGTCGCCGCCCATTCAGGGTCGCGTGGATCGGTGATGTAGAACCACCCCGATTGCCACCCCTTTACTGTCTCCACAAAAGCGCCCTCGAGCCATAGGACCTTGGCCATCTTGCCAACCATGGCGCCTCCGCACTCCGCTTGGCGGCCGCCCACTACCTTCGGCCGGACATTGAAAATCTTCAGCCATAAGCCGAAGTGGGGCTGGATGCAGAGGAAGGCCTCACACACGACGAGAAACGCCGAAATGTTGAGGATGAAATTGGGGCCAGATCGTGGAAGTCCAGGCCGTAGTAGAACATGAGCCCCGGAGGAAAGGGGTGAAGAGGAAAACCTAGTCCATGGAGGAAGTGGGGTAGAAACACTACCCTCTCATGGGGCCGGGGGTTGGAATGAGCTGCCCGCCGAGCAGCCTCAGATAGATGTTGCGGATAAGTATCCGGCCTCCCGCAGCTTGGTGATGTGCCCTTCCTTAATGGAGGAGGCCATCCACCTGCCTCCCGCTGCTAACATGGTTGGAGAAGGGTCGAGGTGGGATGTGCGGACTTGGGCGCTGGAGCTCGAGTGCGCGGAAATGGATAAGCAAAGGAGGAAGAAGGCGTGGGTGAAAAGGTGGATCCTTATCCCCTTATATGGACGGACGAAGCTATGCGTCCCCCACCAGCCTGGTAAAACTCGCTTATTCCCCAAGCGCCGTAATCAATGGCGCGGATGGGTTACCCACGTCCGTATTGATGAGAATCCCGGAATAAGGGGGGCACGATCTATGCTTCGATAAGACGTGCCAAGGAAACTGCCTCGCTAAACACGCTGAGGTGGAACAGTAAAAACGATTCATATAAAAGGCCTGGCCGTGGTGTGATGTCACGCCGCGGAATACGTCAGCAGATCTGTGCAAAAATTATTCTCTCTACGGTGTTATGTGGAATTTGTTTTGCAGAGCCGGACACTATCCTTGTGTTCAAAACCTTCTATGAAGTATTCGGAGGAGGAACCCGCCTTGCAATGCCGAAGACAATATCTTGTGACGGACTTATCGTCATTGAAGCCAGGTTCGAGGGCTCTTGAGGGAGTCCGGGACTAGGGTGCGGATAATGGGACTATCGCCACGGCCGACCGCAAGACTATGAAGATGCAAGATTGAAGACTTCTGGCCCGTGTCCGGATGGGACTTTCCTTGGCGTGGAAGGCAAGCTTGGCGATACGGATATGTAGATCTCCTACCATTGTAATCCCGATTTCTGTAACCCTAACCTATCCGGTGTCTATATAAACCGGAGGGTTTTAGTCCATAGGGCAACAACTTCATCATCAACGATCATACCATAGGCTAGCTTCTAGGGTTTAGCCTCCTTGATCTCGTGGTAGATCTACTCTTGTACTACCCATATCATCAATATTAATCAAGCAGGAGTAGGGTTTTACCTCCATCGAGAGGGCCCGAACCTGGGTAAAACATCTTGTGTCCCTTGTCTCCTGTTACCATCCGCCTAGACGCACAGTTCGGGACCCCCTACCCGAGATCCGCCGGTTTTGACACCGACAGGTATCATCTCGGCTGCGTTGTGCATTTGTCTGATTTGAGTTTGTCCAATGGAATTTATGCATGAGCACATATTCATTGTTCAAGTATTACATTGAAAATAAGTAATTTGTTCCCGTTGAATAGCTCTATGTGTCACCATCTGTAACTGTAAGTAGCCTCTCAAAATCTATTTTTTGTTAAATATTTCCTGGATGTATACACAAGGCATCATAAGTTATCTTGCTGCTTTCTGAAAAGCGTACTAAAGACTGTCTTCTTTCCTGCTTCTGGTCACTATCATCTTTCATGCTTCAGGTGGACTGATTATAAGCATTACGTCCTAGGTGGTAAATAAAATAGCTCAACCAATTTCAAAGTGATGTGTAACTTGGTGCAGTCCAACTCTGAACGTTTTTCTACTTTTTATTTTCATACAGGTTAATTCCCACACACGCTACAACCAGAAGGTATATCAAATTTTATATTCCGGAGTTGATATACATGTTTTACTACATATCACGTTGGCTCGCTTCCTTTTTGATTGAAATTCCACAATAGGTCCTCTCTACTTCCATCTATGTAAGTGTTCCATAGCAGATCTGAAGAGTTTATTTTGTTTGGCGGTGGCAGATCACCACAATTGAATATTCTCGAGTTGATATATTTCCATCTTGAAGAAATTCCACAAAGGTAAAGAGCATATACTATGGATGCATAAATAGAATATTCTAGAGTTTCTTTTTGTCTCGGGTCGATGGCAGATCACCAAAATTGAGTATTCTCGAGTTGATATATTTTTCTTCAAGAAATTCCACAAAGGTAAAGAGCATATAGTATGGATGCATAAATATAATATGCTGGAGTTTCTTTTGTTTGGTCGATGGCAGATCACCAAAACTGAATAGTGTTCTACTCCCTGTGTTCCTAACATATGTCTTTGTAGAGATTCCACTATGAACCACGTACGGAGCAAAATGGATTAATCTACACTATAAAATGCATCTATATACATACATATGTAGTTCATAGTGGAATCTCTACAAAGACCTATATTTAGGAACGGAGGGAGTAGAAATTATGAACTTTTTTTACAGAGACAGAAATTATGAACACTATAGTCTCTTAAGACAAGGATTTAGCTTTGTTGTGCTAATTTTTCCCATTTTATTTGCTTATCCACGCTGAAGAGTTCCTGGTGTAACAAGCTTCTCAAATTATGACAAAGATACGAGTTTGTAACGACTGTCTTGCCATCTAGGTACACCCCAGATCCCAAAATAATGAACTGAGGTGTTATATTCATCTAATATTTCGTAAACCCTGTTACTGCACCATTAGGGAGAGCAATACTATTATCCACCGGATGCAACTCATGTTCTTCCATTTCTTTTTTAGGAACACATTTGGCAATATCTTACTATATATATCGTGTATTGCTGGAGGTCTCCAATACAATTACTTTGTAAATGTGCAGAAGTTTACTTTGAGGGCATGCCATCCATAATCTTTGTCGTTCACCATGTCTTCTTATATTACTTTATGCTAATGCGAGATAAATGTATCTTCTCTGAACAACATAAGTATCTTAGTATTTAGAGGTTGCTTTTGTCTTGATTTTCAGTTTCCTTTCAGCGATTTTTTAGTGTTAAATATTCGGCGTTACTTCAACGACACGTATGCATGTTTGGCGTTACTTCAACAAGTACGCATACTGCTATGGACTCTCCTCAATGTTACCTACTATAAGGAAAATGAAGCAAGGTAAACCTATACCACACCTAGATACATGGCATCTAACTGATTTAGCTTGGCACCACCATTTGATGCCATTTTTGTAAAGGTAATGCACCGATCAGTGGATTAGTTTCTTAATTTGTCTGCAGAATTATTTTATCCGATCCATAATATTAGTCACAGGAAGGAGCTTTCGGATAGACATGTAAGATACAACTAAACAGTATAGGCATATTTAAAAGGTGAAGCTTGTGATTCTATCAGACTATTGTCATTTGCTTACTTCATGTTGTAGGATGGATCAAAGTAAATGTACTTGGAAGTTCTGATGGAGATTAAACATAGTCAAGACCTGTGTTATAGCTTTCTTGTGAAGTAGAAGCGGAGGTGTTAGCCTATATATTGGAGCTTTAAATCAGTTGGTTCCACATGTAAATGACCATATAATCATTTGTTCTGATTGTGCCGAACTTTGTTTGATATAAGTAGGAGGATAGATCTTACTTACCCGTGTACCATTATAGTCATGTATCGTTCTTAAGTATTGTTGTCAAATAACAACAATTTATTAATTGTTCTCTCATATTTTTTTCAATAAATTCCCATCCTTTTAGGAGTCAATTTGCAGAGTAAAACACTGATTTTAGACAACATTTCCCGCCGCAACGCGCGGGGAATCATCTAGTTACATTAATATCATGTCGCCTCCATATTTTCCTATACAAAGGAAGGCAGAGCACATACCTTGTGACTTGTCTAGCCGCTCGTTCACCAGCGTGATATCGGCATCAATCGATCGAATCTGCCTCGCTAGTTCGAAACTTCCACGGACTGGTCATGGCCGGACTCACAGGTACCTGCACATATTTATAGCGCAATCATTGATTTATGATCCCCCGTTTGCCCCCTAGGGCGGGCAACCAGAGTCTCAGGGGCTACTATCTATATGGAGCACACCTAACGCGTGCCTCACAGCCAAAAACAGTGTATTCTTCACTACATACCTCAAAGCCTCTGAGCAGACTTGCAAATGCTTCATTCAAACAGCTTAGAAGTGACGAATCTTCTTGAGCACCGCTCATCAATGAGCGGTGCTCCTCCGAGAGCACAGCTCGCCCAAGAAGCTCCGTCGATGCGTCCCACGGACATCAATCTATGTCGACCCTTCCCATCGCGGTGGCCGACGTTGGCCCACCCGGCAGATCCGGACTCCTCCGTGATTTATTATTATGCCGTGTCGCCAGCCATGCCGGAGAGGTAGGTGGGGTCTCGCTCTCCATCATCTCCGAAGGGAGGTCCCCTGAAGACGAACTTTGTTGAGAAGGGCTGCTAGCCGGACTTCGAAAGACGAATCCTGGTTATTAATCTAGGAGGAACGCAGTACCTTCGAATTAAAAATTAACTTACAGCTCGGTGGAGGGATGGCCCGTTGGTGGGCACGGTGCGGTGAGGGTGCCCGTTGGGGCAGAGCCCCCTGGTGTTATCTTTTTCCCGGGTGTGGGCATCTCCGCTCGAGTGTTCGGGCGGCCTCTTCTTCCTCACAGGAGGAGGAGGCCTTAGCCTCCCCTTCCCGACTATCCTCCCTAGGGGAGGCAACAATTCCCCCGGTTCGGATGCGTAGCATGTGAAGTTCGGTTTCTTCGTTCTTCCGCCAGTCTTCCCCTGAGTGCATTTTGCTGAGCACCCGGTCAAGCATCTTGGCCATGGTGGGACCATGCGAGCCTTCGGGAAGTGGTGTCGGACACCTGATTCTCTCTGCCTTGCTGAGCCATTCCTGGCCACGGATGATTTTCAGAACAAGCAATCATAACAAATACAAAACACGGTGTCCGGCATCAAAGCTACTTACTTGGGTATCTAGGCGATTACAGCTTAGGCCCGCATCCTCGATGGCGTCCGGACACTTTACTTTCCGTCCGAAGAATAATTTGCACATCTCTTCGAGCTTCAGGCCGAAGAAGTGCTTGACGGTCCGTGGACCCTCCGGATTGAACTCCCACATCTGGAGAGGCCGGCGTTGCCACGGCAACATCCGCCAGATCAACATCACTTGCATTATGCTAACAAGATTAATGTCCCTTGCAAGAAGCTCCCGGATGCGATTCGCGATCGTATATCACCGGTAGTCCCCAATTCCGCCTTTACGCCCTGTCCAAGACGCCAATCAGGATTTGAGGGCCCGAAGCGAAACTTCGGGGCAGCGCCCACTTTGTGCCTCCGGGAGCCGTGACATAGAACCACCTCCGCTGCCATACATCGGATACTTCTAGGAAAGAACCCCCTCGGCCACGGGCATCGCCGCTTTCGCTTATTACGCACCTCCGCACTCCACATGTCGCCCCTCGATCATCTTCTGTCACTTTGAAGGTCTTGAGCCATAAGCCAAGTGTGGGGTGACATGGAGAAAAGCCTCACACACGATAATAAACGCATTTAGATATGGAGGATAGCGTCGGGGAGGATCATGAAAATCCAGCCCATAATAGAACATGAGCCCCCTCACGAAGGGATCGAGGGCGAAACCTGCACCACGGAGGAAGTGTGGGGACGAAAACGACACACTCGTTGGTCTCGGCGTAGGGATGACCTGCCTGGAGCAGGAGCCTGTCTTGGATATCTGCGGTCAAGTATCCGACCTCCCTAAGCTTTGCAATATCCTTCTCTTCAATCGAGGAGGCCACCCACCGGCCTTGAGGGTCAGATCCGGACATATTGAAGGATTTCGGAGGGGTGGAGCTTAGGTTTTGGGTGTTAGAACTCAAGGTGCGAGAAGGCGCGATGAAGGTGAAAAAGGTGGCGTAGGTCTCGACCCCTTTATAAAGAGGGTGAATATCAAGAGTCCCCGGTGTGACCGTTTGAGGCTTATCTAAACAACACACGGGCTATACCAACAGCCATCGTGGGGTCACGCGTGCTCATATTGATGGAAAATCCCGTAATAAGAGGAACACGATCTCCGCCTGGGACGGACGTGCCAATAAAACCGCCTACGCAACACGAGTCGTTGTGGGGCAGGAAATGTCGGTTCGCGTTGGACCAAGCCCCCATGCAAGGGCACGACGCACGAAGATTGCCAGCAAATCAGATCTATACCATACGAAGATCATCTTGTAGATCCGGACACGGTCTACGTGTTTGATGGCCATTTTGGGGTATTCGGAGGAGGAACCTGCCCTGCAATTGTAAGTGCATCTAGTGCCACCCCTAGTTGGTTTTGGAGTATTGACGACAAATGTGGTTGAGGGACTAATGCGTTTGTGAGAATTACAGGATAACGCAGTAGTGTCTCCCATTGATTCGGTTTACCCTCTAGGAGATGACCCTAAAAATGTATGAAGACATTGGACGACAATGGTGGTATGTGAAGATATTCATATTGAAGACTATGACATGAGAAGACATTGAGTGAAGACTAAGGAGCGAGAAGATCGCGTCGCTTACTGTTTCCTTTTCTTCTTTGTTGAGTCATAGGAACCACCGTGACCGTTAAGTGGGGTCCAAGTGATCATAGTCGGAATGATCAAGTGATGCTCAACCCAAATCCTACGTCTTGAGCCGAAGACAATGAGAGCAAATCTTATCCAGAGCTGGATGAGTCAGCTTTGCTTGTAGCCCAAGTAAAGTTGCCGTGTGTGTTTGAAATCGACCGTTGGAACACGTGTCGGGCTTCCTTAGTGACCTGTGGTCATTTCGGACATAACAGGTCGGGTTGCCTAGTGGCTATAAATAGCCCACCCCTACACCATAAATTGGTGGCTGCTCGTAGTTAGTGCATGGCTTTTGTCGTTTGAGAGCAACCCACCTCGAAGCCTTTGAGAGAGAGAAATCCTTGCGAGGACAAAGCCCAAACACCCGTGAGCCAAAGAGTGTTAGGTATCATCAAGTCTTTCTTGTCTCGTGTGACACGAAGACTTATTACACTTGAGGACTGTGAATCCTCCAAAAGTTAGGCCGCTTCTCGAGCATCCAAGAGTCATTCGGATTGCCGGGTGAACGAAAGCTCAGGAAGGTTCAAGTCTACCTTGAAGACTTACCAAAGTGATTGGGCGAGGACTGTGTCCCTTAGCTCAAGGGAATAAGGTGAAGACGCAGTCTTCGAGTTGAATCTCAGCCTCCCTAACCAGACGCATACGGTTGTCGCAAAGAATCGGAAGTGGTCCAACAAATCATGTGTCATCAACAAGCTTAATCGGTTCTATCCTGTCCCTCTCTTTACTTAGAGTTTGTCTTCGTGAAGTCATTGCCCATCTATCATACCTATTTGACTTCATTGCTTGACAACTTTTATTGATTGGCTTCATACTATCTTCCATCTTGATCCTTAGTACCTAGCTGCTATTAGTCTTGTACTTTCACGTTATTGCATACTTGACTATGGTTTGCTTGTTGTAGTTTACCTTCCGCTGCATATCAATTAGGTCATTTCTATTGTTTGTCTTTGAAACATCCGTGTTTTGAAGACTTTCCTTAAAATCGCCTATTCACCCCCCTCTAGTCGATAACTAGCACTTTCAATTGGTATCAGAGCAAGGTACTCCCTTGTTCTGTGTGATTCGGTTTAACCACCTGGAGTTTTAGCTATGTCGATTCGCAGGATAATCAAAGTCTCCGCTGCTTGCCCGTGTTCGATGGAACTGACTATCCCTCTTTGGAAGAATAAGATGCATGCATCTTGAAGCCATTGATGTCGACCTCCGTATGTCGTCAAGAATGGCGTTCCCAAAACTGGTGAAGGTGTCACCCCTGCTGATGTCAAGAAGTTCATTCAACTAGACTCCACTGCAAAGAACATCATCTGTGGTCATCTGACCAAAGGGCAGTATGGCCGTGTGAGTGCTCTGGAAACGTCAAAGCTAGTAGGACTGGCTATCCAAGGTCAACGAAGGCGTCTCAACCCGGAGATATCAAAGGATCGGTGTTCTTCGCAACCTCTTCAACCGCTTCAAGAGAAAGCGACAATGAGAATGTCCAGCTCACGTTTGATCGCCTCACCGACATCACAAATGAGCTTCATGCTCTCAAGGCCATCTTGAGATCACCAAGCATGAAATCGTCAAGACACTACTAAGATCACTTGACAGCTCCTTTGACACCCTTGCCCTCATGATACAAGAACGCCTGACTTCAAGACACTCGATCCGTCTGACGATATACTTGAGAGGCTCAACACACATGAGTTCCAATTTTCCGAGAAAAGAGATATCTATGGCCCCAACTATGGCGAACTCGCGCTTTGAAGGCAAAAGTTGTTTCCTCATCCGAAGAAGAAGAATCATTGCGGTTCTGGCGATCCACGAAGACATTGGAAAGGAACTTGCCATGCTTGTGAAGAAGTTCCGTAAGTTCACTAGGAAGAAAGGCTTGAGAAAGTCTTCACGATCCAGCTCAAGAAATGATGAAGCTTCCACTCATGACTACAAGAAGAGAACCTGTCACAAGTGCAAGAAAACTGGACACTATATCTCCGAAAGTGTCCACGGTGGGACAACGTGAAGAAGAAGAAGAAGAGCAAGGAATATGATTACGATGACAAGAAGAAGAAGAAATCTTCAAAGTCTTCTTCCAAGTCCTCATCAAAGTCTTCATCTCATAAGAAGAGCTCATCTGGCAAGGCTCGTGCTTTTTGTTGGCAAAGAAATGGATTCTCGAGGAGGAGTCCGCATACGAGGAGGTGGAGGTGGAGTCCAAGAGGAGTCCGACCTGGCGTTGCATGTCTGGCTTTAGCCACAGCCTATGTTGCCAAGTCCATCTTCAACATCAAGACAATGACTTCCACACCAACGCTGAAGTTGATGACAAGGACGACCACTGCTCCCACCCTCTTTGCTTCATGGCACGTGGTGCCAAGGTAAAATCACGTGATGCTTACTTTCAAACATCAAGTGAAGATGACTCGATTGTGAATCCAAGCCCAGCTACAAAACACTTGCTAAAATTGCAACTCGAACAACAAAAGGCTATGGAACATATTCAAAAGCTGTTAGACAAAAGCGATGACCTGTTGACGCCGAATGACACGTTCACAGTCCTTAGTTGAAGACATAAAAATCTTCATACTAAGTACCAAGAATCTTGAAAGTCTTCATGAAACGCCTCAACCACTCATGAAAAGCTCTCCTATGATTATCTTCAAAGGAAGCAAAAGCTTGAGAAATTGAGAGCGGCTCATGAAGATCTTCAAAAGAGAATGAGTCACTTCTCGCTCAATGCATCAGTTCCGCTCAGGATGGATTTGAACCACCATGTCTAAAATGCATTGAGCATGATAACGCTACCTCTCTGTTGCTGAATGTTCCATCGCTGCTACTGTTGCATTGTCTTCAACTCGATGTGGTAACTAACCCCTCTGGACGATACCACTACTATTCTTTGATGAAAATGCTAGGTTGAAGACATTGCTTGAAACAGGATGTATAAAAAGTCCGAAAGGGCATCGACACTTCGCGATGTCCTCAAAAGCGAGATTCTCGAACGAAACCCTAGGAAAGAGGGTGTTGGGTTCGAGAGGAAAATGAATGTTGATGGTTCCTACCGAAGCCCCGAGCAAGATCCCAAAACCACATGGGTTGCTTTGCAAAGGACCTTCGGTGGATCCATCCACCTTATCTGGATTTACACATGCTAACCCTATTATCATTGATGAATCCTTTGATGCAAACTATAAGCTGTTCAAGAATCAGAATGGTGAAGTGTTTGCCAAGTATATTGGTACTAACTGCAGGAATGGACCGCCTATGAAGAAGATCTGGGTTCCCAAAAGCTGTCTTGAGAATCTTCAAGTGAATGTCATCATGACACCCCCTGGGAAGAAGACAAACCCCAAACCTAAGGCGTCATATGGTCCAAAGGCTTCATACAGACAGAGGACTCACCTGAGTCACCCTAACGCCAATGTTTTGCAGGGAAACCGTACTCAAACTTATGAATATGAGCGTGTGTCTTCAAACCACTATGTTCATAAAACTAAGAACTTTTCTGCTTATTCATATGAGTATCATTCATCTCCTGCAAGGCTATTTGCTAGGGCTCCAAAGCCGAAGTTCTCGTGATGTCTGCACTTAGACTCATTGCTTCTAAGCCACCCCTCAAGATGTGGGTGGTTAAGAAGAATTAACTCTCTTTTGCAGAAAGGGTCTCACCGAAAATCAAAGGCGTCTGATGCTATTCTTTGGGGACCTAAAACATCTTGTATGGCACAAGATCAAATGCCCAAATGGTCTCACTATGTATTTTGTTCTGAATCGATTGCCATTCATCCTATTAGTCCTAATCTTGATTTAAGCTTCAATAATCCACTTGCTCATCAAAAGTTTATGCTTCACAATGCTCTTGGTGAAGCCTATCCCCTAAGCTGTCTTGTAGGGTATGACACCACATGCTTGAGAATGGATTATGGACGGTGGATGCACTAATCATATGATCGGTGATCAAGTCTTCTCATGGACTCAACCTTACGTCCATCGACAAGAGTCACATCACATTTCTTGACACTTTGGTAAAAGCAAGGTATTGGGTCTAGGTAGAGTTGCAATCTCAAGGGATCAACACATGGATAAAGTGATGCTTGTTGAATCCCTTGGTTTCAACTTGATGTCCGCCTCAATGCTTTGTGACTTGAACATGATTGTGATATTCGTAAAATATCGTTGCCTTATACTAATGGAATCGACAAGTCTCTAGCCTTTGAAGGGTATAGAAAAGATGATCTATACATGGTAGATTTTTCAAATTTGGACCACGACTTGCCGTATGTCTTCTTACAAAAGCTTCAAAATGTCGGCTCGCATCGGAGGATGGGGCATCTTTGGCATGAGGAACTTACACACACTCGCCAAGAAGAAGCATGTCATAGGCATCAAGATGTCAAGTTCAAGAAGGATCATTTGTGTGGTGCTCAAATTTGGAAAGATGACTAGGGCAAAGCACCCCTCGAAGAAAATCATGACGACATCTCAACCCTTCGAGCTGTTACACATGGACTTATTTGGCCCTACTCACTACTCAACCTTCACAACAACTGCTTGTCTCTATGGCTTCGTCATTGTTGACGACTACTCAAGATACACATGGGTGCACATAATTCTCTACAAATCTGAAGTAGAAGATGTCTTCAGACGCTTCGCAAATCGAGCAATGAACAATTATGGCGCCAAGATCAAGCACATCGAAGTGACAACGGCACCGAATTCAAGAACACCGGACTTGATCTCTATTTGGATACAATAGGAATCACTCATGAGTTTTCTGCTCCATACACACCTCAACAAAATGGCATCGTGGAAGCGAAGAAACAGAACCCTCATTGAGATGGCTCGAACAATGCTCGACGAGTACAAGACACCAAGAAAGTTACGGCTCGAAGCCATTGATACAGCTTGTCACGTCATCAACCGTGTTTATATTCATAAGCTTCTAACCAAACTTCCTATGAGCTCCTTATCGGCAAGAAGCCAAATGTCACTACTACAGAGTATTTGGGGCTAAGTCGGATCAAGGATCCCCATCACAAGTCAAAATTTGAACCCAAAGCTCACGAAGGCTTCATGCTCGGTTACGGAAAGGACTCGCACTCCTCTACAGAGTCTTCAACCTCTATCTCTACAAAATCGTCAAAAGCGATGGGCGTGCGATTTGATGAAACCAATGGTTAACAAAGAGAGCTGCTGCTAAACGCACTAGATGAAACTTCACCCAATAATCTATCAAGCTAATGGGAACTGGTGAAATCATGCCTTCAAGCACACGAAGAGGAACTTATCATTTCTGCACCTAACCAACTCAAGACAATGCTCACTGAAGACAATCCTTCCAATGATGACAAAGGATCGGCAAGAGCAAAGTCTTCGTCGGTTCATCCTCGAGTTGCAAATGAAGTACAGATTGAAAAGATAATCGATAGCATCAATGCACCTGGTCCGCTTACTCGCTCAAGAGCAACACAGCTAGCAAATTTCGGTGGGAACTTTCCTTTTGTGTCAATATCAGAACCCAAGAAAGTTCTTTGAAGCCTTTATGGAACCGTAATGGAAACAAGCTATGCAAGAAGAACTTCAATGATTCAAGCTAAATAATGTTTGGGAACTTGTCAAAGCGTCACGACCCTCAAGCATAACATTATTGGCACCAAATGGATATATCTAAACAAGCAAGATGAGCATGGTCAAGTCGCCGTAAACAAAGCACGGCTTGTGGCTCAAGGATATACTCAAGTTGAAGGAATTGACTTGATGAAACATTTGCTCCTGTAGCTAGGCTTGAAGCCATTCGCATACTACTAGCCTATGCTAACCACCACAACATCTTGCTATATCAAATGGATGTGAAGAGTGCATTTCTCAACGGGCAAGATTGAAGAAGAAGTATATGTCGCTCAACCACCACGGCTTTGAAGATCCAAAACATCCACGATATGGTGTACAAGCTAAATAAAGCAATCAGTATGGCCTCAAACAAGCTCCTCGCTTTGGTATGATACAATCAAAGACTTCACGAAGAGCAAAGGCTTCAAACCTGGATCCCTTGATCCCACACTCTTCACTTAAGACATATGATGGTGAACTGTTTGTATGCCAAATATATGTGGATGACATTATCTTCTGCACCAACCGTAAGTATAGTGATGAATTTGCATACATGATGCAAGAACAATATTAGATGTCCATGATGGGAGAGCTCAAGTTCTTCCTTGGTCTTCAAATTAAATCACAAAGGAATGGCATCTTTATATCTCAAGAAAAATACCTCCAAGATTGTTTGAAGAAGTTTGGAATGCAAGAGTGCAAAGGATACACGGCGCCAATGCCAGCCTAAACACCATATGGGCCCCGACGACAATGGTAAAGAGTTCGATCAAAAGGTATACCGCTCCATGATTGGTTCCTTTACTTTACCTATGTGCATCTAGGCCAGATATTATGCTTAGTGTTTGCATGTGTGCTCGATTCCAAGCGGCACTAAAGGAATCGCATCACTTAGGCTGTGAAGTTTAATTCTTCAATATTTGGCTCACACCCCAACACTAGGATTATGGTATCAAAAGGGCTCAAAATTTGATTTGCTTGGATTTTTCGGATGTTGATTATGCCGGTGACAAGGTGGATCGCAAGTCTACATCAGGCACATGTCACTTTACGGGGACGATCACTTGTCTGTTGGTCTTCAAAGAAGCGTAATCGTATCACTCTCTCAAGCTGCTGAATCAATACATTCTTCTTTGGATCTTGCTGTGCTCAGCTTCTATGGATGAAGCAAACTCTCAAGGACTATGGCATCAATCTGAAACAAGTACCTCTCTTCTGCGACAACGAAAGCGCCATCAAGATTGCCAACAATCCAGTCCAACACTCGAAGACAAAGCACATTGAGATTCGCCATCATTTCTCGTGGATCATGTCATGAAGAAAGATATTGACATCATTCACGCCAACACTAAAGAGCAATCGCGATATCTTCACGAAGCCCTTGGATGAGAAAAGGTTTTGCAAGTTACGGTGTGGCTGAATATCTTGGAATCCTCAAATGTCCCGGTGTGATCAAGCACACATCCTAACACTTATGCATGTTGATGACTTAGATGCTAACACACGAAAGTAACGTATATCTTCAATCAATGAAGACTTACATTCGAGTGTGAATACATTAACGTGAATTTGACTTGGAGCGCCACGATAATTGTGCGCTTGCAATACGGGTCTAATATTTCCTATACGGTGGGTAACGCCACCACCAAATTTCTTTGTTTGAAGTGTTTCACTCATGGCGTTATTTCTCGCAATATCTTCGCATTTGATTTGTCTTCAACTTCAACTTATCCTCCTGATTTTCTTCACTATGTTGATTTGGTTTCTTTGACGATATATATATATATATATATATATATATATATATATATATATATATATATATATATATATATATATATATATATATATATATATATATATATATTGTTCTGTCCTCTCTGACATTCACTTATAGCTATGTCTTCCAAGTTGTATCTTTTGAACTAAGTGAATGTGATCGGACCCCAAATCTCTCTAGGCTTCCTATCTCAACTCTATCTGTCCAAATCATATGCATTCTATTGAAACTGTCGAATGTCTTCTCTGCGTCCTTGTCGCCAGTAAGACACAGAGACAAACTTTAAGTCTGCTTTTAAATGATTCATCCTTTACTCGTTGAAATCCGGAGAAGCCGGAACGACCATCCGACAAACCCGGGCATGCGTGGGAACGTGGGACATCTTATTGCATGTTGCATGCCCGCCACGTGTCCCTCGGATGTGAACCGCCAGGGCACTCACAGAATCGCTGTCAGCATACACCCTTATAAATACATGTCCCTCAAGTAAAAGAAAATCTTCTTCCACCTCTCCACCTCGTCAAAACCCTAGCGCCACCGCTTAGCTCTCGGCAACGCCCGGCGACGGCGCTTAGCTGCCGAGAGTTCTCCGACGCCGTCCTCACGCCGACGCGAACATCGCTATCTCCGCCCGTTGCCGTAGGTGTCCTCCGTCACCAAGTTAGGGCAGCCGCGGTGGACTGAACTCGGCTTCCTCTTCTTCCCGCTCTAGCGCTTCTTCGAGTGGTAAATATAACTCCATTTTTACCATCTTTTTGATCTTCAAGATTCATCCTACTCGCCAAAATTGGTTTCTGCCCATACTATGTTAGATCTATTCATGCATCTCGTCTTTGCCTAGTATATTCACTTAAGCTTCACAACTAGTTAGATTCCTCACTTGTACTTATTCACGGATTCGTACAAATTTGGAACCAACTCCCAGTGTATTAGTGAATGTCTTCGCATCATGAGGTCAATGTCTTCAAACTGATTTATCTTCAAAATCTTCTGAGAATGCATATGACCTCTTCCTCTTCCCTCGCATCTCTAATGCTGTCACAGGTACATGTTCGTGGGAGAATCCCTTGGTTCTCATAGTCTGCATTCGTTTGCAGAATTCTTGCAGCATCAACTTAACTCTCCCGAAGCCTGTTCCTGTTTGTCCAGCAAACGCAAGCCCTTGAAGCGTCTGAACGTATTGAAGCCATTCAGTTTGAAATTCATGGCTACAGATAAATCAGTCAGGAAGGGCGGCAGACAACGTCGTGGGGAAACCTCAAAGGATCTGCCTGATAACCTCGCAGAACTTTACAATACAGATCCTGAAGAGTCGTATGCCCAGCGCAAGACACGAATCCAATGGATTCGACGCTATTGGGCTGAACAATGGTTCAAGTACAAGTTCGTCACCAAGGAATATGCTGAGAAGAGTGCTATCAAAAGCCCTTGGGGTGATATTCTCTTGAAGGCCTTCCACCCAAGAACAGGGTCAAGCTATTGCACAAGGTTTCTATCCTTGTATGGTCCGTGGACCTCTCACCGAGAATGCCGACCCAACGCGTCATTGCTCTGGTGTCGTGGACGCTAATCTCTTCAAGCGCAACTTCCAAGACGCAAAGGCTTCGCAAAGGAAAACAAGAAGTCATTGGGATTAGACTTCAACCCTGGTCCCCTCTCGCTCCGGTCTTGTGGCCGACTCACGGCCGAACCCAATGTCATCGGTCCCTTTTCAAACCTTGATGGCCTCATCTCTTACATCTTGGTCCAAGGTGCCAAAGTGGATAACTCGATGGCGATGCTGATTACGATGAAATCCCAGCTCCTGCTCTGCTCGCCCTGCTCCAAAGCCGCAGAAGCAAAAGAAAGTCAAGGCTTCAAAGCCAGCTGTTCCTCCAAAAGCTTCACGTGTGATGCCACTGGCTACTGCACCTCCGGAAGCCAGTGTGCAGTCTGAAGATCAATCTCGTCTCTCCAAGAAGACGGAGAAGAGAAAGAAAATTGTCAAGAACACTAAATTGACCCTGACTCCTGCTGCCATTTTGCGCGAAGAGCACATTGATCTGTCCAGTGATGAAGATCTTGCAGATGATGCCCTTGAGCAACTGATAAAGAGCAAGGAAGAAGCAGAGATCTTCAATAATTTGCCTCTCTTTGATGTGGCAATCATCCATAACTTCATTGATGAGTGGTTTGACACACCAAATCTCAGCTTTAATGATCTGCAACTTCCAATTGGCCTCGGTGTAAGCCTTCAATGGCGCCGTATTGCTTCTCGAGCTAGCTCTTGCTCAGCCGGATTGTTCAAGCTGAAGCACAAGATAGACTATGAGAAGGCTCGGTTCAAGAAGCATATGGCTGCACTCAACGTGCAAGACGTCAAAACTTCAAGGTCATGCTGCACGCGACCTCAAGGGAAACCTTTCTCAAGAAGCGTGAAGAAGCCGGAGGCTCATGAAGCGCATGAAGGCTCGGCTGACAAGTGTGTGCTTGCCTACAATGAGGCCGAGAAGCGCAAAGCACTTGGCCGCCCCGGCATTGACCCTTAATGGCTGCAAAGAAAAAAGTCTTCAACTGACCAAGCTGCACCTTCCAGGCAGGAAGAGCCCCTCATAGTCTTCCCAAGCAGCATGACTGGCTCGAAGCCAAAGGTCCGGTCAACTGCTTCTGAACAGAAGAAAACGAGGGCTGCCGAGCCTGAAGCCAGAAAAAGGAAACATCCTGAAGCCTCTGATACTGTCCCTCCAAGAAGAAGCTCAAGACCAAGAAGAATCGGGCTGCTCCTACAGAGCCCTTGGTTGTTGAACCTATTTCTATGGTTCGCCCTGACTCTGCTACCCAAGAACGACGAATGATAGTTCATGAGCCTGCTTCCACAGAGGTTCATGAAGCTGAAGACATTCCAGCAGTTGACCCCATCGCTAATGAAGACATTGGTCCCCAAGACGATGTTGAACATGATGACGTTCTTCCTCAGATCGAACCAAACCCGGTATCATCGCCTGTTCTGACGAAAAGCGA
This sequence comes from Aegilops bicornis, assembly GCA_021605145.1. Taxonomy (NCBI): domain Eukaryota; kingdom Viridiplantae; phylum Streptophyta; class Magnoliopsida; order Poales; family Poaceae; genus Aegilops; species Aegilops bicornis. The sequence continues at coordinate 1,963,643 of JAHIAL010000051.1, forward strand.
ACTCATCAGCATTGGTCGTCCTCTGACGCCAATTGCTCAGGATGCATCGTGGGCTGATCACCCACAGCAACAAGAAGACTCCCCTAGTACTCCCCAACAACAAGTTACTCCCCAACAACAAGTCACTCCCCAACAACAAGATGAAGAGGAAGACTTTGAGGCCCAGCCAACTCCATCTCCAAAGGCGTCGCCAAGATTCCATGAGCTTCGCAGGACAAAGGCCTCAAGGCCCTCTTCGAGCATTCCAAGGAGAAGAGCACCACCAACCGTTGCACATCAAGTGTTTTCGTGGCCACCCAACTGTGGAATGTCTCGAGTCGAAGCTAAAGTCTTTGAAGACAATCCGGCTGCATCACCGGTAGATGAACCTCAAGAAGAAGTGATCGTGTCCCTACACCCCTGTCATTGAAGAAGTTATTCCCGATATCAACGTGCGTTGACCGACCCTCCAACTTCTCAAGTGGAGGTTGAAAACATTGAGGCTGCCACCACCAACACCAATGAAGCCATCGACGTTGTCATGGCTGAAACGTAATGTGGAGCCCAGCTGTGACTCTGAAGCCAATGAAGGAAATGTGCCTGAAGCCAATGAGGAAGCTGCTCCCAAAGCATCTGGCTGAAAGCAGCCTGAAGCCTCGCTTGTTGCCCTTTGCTCAGCCCGCCACCAAGGCCCTACACAATTGAGCATGCATACAACTATGGCGAACTAATCACGAGAAGATGGCCCGTTCGTCCCTCCGCCTCATGCATCCGGCCTCGGTTCGACTATCATATTGCGATAGGCCTCGTGTCCGAAGCCGGGCCAAGACTGCCAAGGTTTCCAGCACCGCCACCTCTCTGTGTTCTTTCAATGCAAATGGCTTCAAAGCCCACAACACTTTCTTTGATGAGCAAAGAACCCCTATACAAGGCCAAGGATATCATCCGATCGCTTCGAGTTATCAACAACGGCTATTACTCCCTGTGTTCAGAGTGATCAAGGTCGCATTTTTCCCTCATATGCGCCTCGACACTTTCAAGCCATTGCTTGGACCGACGTGCTTAGAAGAAGCACTTGATTGCTTTCGTGATGCAGGTCCGCTTGGTTTCATAATGCATAAAGAGCACTTCGAACGAAGAACTTGTACTTCAATTCTATGCTACCCTCCACATCCGTGGCTACTACAGAGACACGTAAGACATGGGATCTCGAGTGGATGACAGAAATGTTCATCATGAAGCCAAAGCTCTTGACATCATTGAGCTCACAGGCCCACCCACTCCCGGAGAGCTGTTTGAACACAGATGTCAACTCCATCGCGATGCCTTGGAGAGCATATTTCATAAATCGAGAACCCGACATGAGTCAAATGTTGAGTATGATGAAGCCATCGCCACATGATGCTGAATACCCTCAAAGACTTCTTTGTTGATGAGGTTGAGTATCTGCCTCGTACAATATATCACATCATCCGGCGAATTCTATGGCCAGTCAAAGGGCATTCATCATCTGCAAAACTGGAAGGAGCAATGAAGACATTGGTCTTCTACATCCTCAATGGCATCAGCTTCAACACGCAAGAATTCTTCATCCGACAATTGGCTGCATCTGGATCTGACCTCTTCGGACTGAAATTCTATGCTCCATGGGTCATGCGCCTCATCAAGCAATACTCTGCCATCAACTATCAACCATCTGCTCGCAATCATGTGATCTTCCTACCAGAGGTTGATATGTCTATTGAAGCCATATACCCTGAACCTGGCAAAACGCCTCTTTGTCTTCAGAATGCTGAACATCAAAGCTTCACTCAGCCTATGGAAGGAGTCCAAGCTGTCACGCAGCGTGTCTATCCGATGGCTGGAAATATTCGCCTCATCGTTGCATCAATCAAGCCACCGGAGCACGACAATAAAGGCGCTTAAGCGCCTCGAGTCCTCAATGATCGAGAACTTCTTGCGGCCGCATCAAAAGCAAGATAAGAATCACTACTGGCTCAGCGTCAAATGCAAAGCCTCTTGGTGGATGTCAATCGCATTCAAACCTTGCCACCAAGAATGCTTTTGTCACTCACGAGACCTGGCTTGCCGCTCATGGAAGAGTTTGACTCGCTTTCGGTCTTTGAAGCGAGATCTTCAAGACGATGGCTTCAATCAACGCCTTCAAGTTTGACTCCACTCCTCCACGGAATGCAGTCCTCACGACGAACTCCATCTCTTGAAGACTCGACTATTCTTCCTCCGCGTAACAGCTGTCAATGCCGGAGTGATCGATGATGAAGCCGATGCAACTTCACCGCCTCTTACTTCGCAGACGCATCGACACTGCGCACCAAGCTCGCCTCAGACCGCCAACCAACAACGACAACCCTGCTGCATCATCTACTTGAAGAGGGCGAGTAGATGCTCTATGTCTTCAAACCTTTTGGTCATTCTTGACAAAGGGGAGAAGCATATGAGTTGATAGTCTTCAAGCGGGTTCATAAGGGCGGTTGCACTATATTTTGCCTAGTGTTTACAACTCTCACTTTTGATACATTTGGTTCTTTGAGTTGTAACACTTAACCTCGATAATTAAATACGCTACTTATTTGCCTTACTGCAGTGCGATGATAAATTCCGCGTAATGCGACGATAACTTCCGCACTTAGATCATTCTCATAGACGTCCATTTTCATTATGCATGTCATTCTCTTAGTTATATCATTTCATGCATGATGAATTATCTTCATAAGTTGAAGAAGATATCCACAAGTACAACTCTGCAATGTGCATTTGCATTCCAAAAGCAAACTACTTATATGCACATCTTCGAGGGAGCCTTTGCCTCTTATGAAGACAATTCCCTATCCTTTACAATTTCACATATTTTATCCCCTGTTGAAAACTTCAACTAGTTTGTCATCAATCACCAAAAAGGGGAGATTGTAAGTGCATCTAGTGCCACCCCTAGTTGGTTTTGGTGTATTGACGACAAATGTGGTTGAGGGACTAATGCGTTTGTGAGAATTGCGTGATAACGCAGGTAGTGTCCCCATTGATTCGGCTTTACCTCACGGAGATGACCCCTAAAATGTATGAAGACATTGACGACAATGGTGGTATGTGAAGATATTCACATTGAAGACTATGACATGAGAAGACATTGAGTGAAGACTATGGAGCCTTGAAAAGGTATGTCGTTCGCTGTTTCCTTTTCTTCTTTGTTGAGTCATAGGAACCACCGTCTTTGATAAGTGGGGTCCAAGTGATCATAGTCGAGAATGGTCAAGTGATGCTCAACCTGAATCCTATGTCTTCGAGCGAAGACAATGAGAGCAAATCTTAACTGAGTCGGATGAGTCGGCTTTGCTTGTAGCCCAAGTAAAGTTGCCGTGTGTTTGAAATCGACCGTTGGAACACGTGTCGGTTCCTTAGTGACCTGTGGTCATTTCGGACATAACAGGTCGGGTTGCCTAGTGGCTATAAATATCCCACCCCCTACACCATAAATTGGTGGCTGCTTCAGAGTTAGTGCACGGCTTTTGTCGCTTGAGAGCAACCCACCCGAAGCCTTTGAGAGAGAGAAATCCTTGCGAGGACAAAGCCCAAACACCCGAGCCAAAGAGTGTTACGCATCATGAAGTCTTTCTTGTCTGTGTGACCTGAAGACTTATTACACTTGAGGATCGTAGATCCTCCAAATGGTTAGGCGTTGTGTTCTGAAAGCATCCAAGATTCATTGTGGATTGCCGGTGAACGTTAGCCTGCGAAGGTTCGAAGTCTACCTTGAAGACTTACCAGAGTGATTGGGCGAGGACCTGTGTGACCTTAGCTCAAGGGGAATAAGGTGAAGACGCGGTCTTCCGAAGGTTGAATCTCAGCCTCCCTAACTTGAGACGTACATGCTTGTCACAAAGAATCGAAGTGGTCCAACAAATCCTGTGTCATCAACAAGCGGTAATCGTTCTATCCTCTCCCTCTCTTTACTTAGAGTTTGTCTTCGTGAAGTCATTGCCCATCTATCATATCTATTTGACTTCATTGCTTGACAACTTTTATTGATTGGCTTCATACTATCTTCCATCTTGATCCTTACTACCTAGCTGCTATTAGTCTTGTACTTTCACGTTATTGCATACTTGACTATGGTTTGCTGTGTCATCAACAAGTACTAGTTGTAGTTTACCTTCCGCTGCATATCAATTAGGTCATTTCTATTGTTTGTCTTTGAAACATCCATGTTTTGAAGACTTCCATAAAAATTGCCTATTCACCCCCCTCTAGTCGATAACTAGCACTTCAAAGAATGTCAAGACAAAGCTGCAGCGCCGGACTCATCGTCATTGAAGCCTGGTTCAGGGAGACTCTTGAGGGAGTCCCGGATTAGGGGTATCCGGACAATGAATTTGTGTACAATGTCCGGACTATTGAAGCGTGAAGATACAAGACTCAAGACTTGACCCGTGTCCGGATGGGACTTTCCTTGGCGTGGAAGGCAAGCTTGGCGATTCGGATATTATATTTCCTTCCTTGTAACCGACTCCATGTAAACCCTAGCCCTCTCCGGTGCCTATATAAACCGGAGAGGATGGTCCTTAGAAGGCCGATCACAATTACAATCATACCATCATAGGCTAGCTCTTAGGGTTTAGCCTCTACGATCTCGTTGTAGATCTACTCTTGTACTACCCATATCATCAATATTAATCAAGCGGGGAAGTAGGGTTTTACCTCCATCGAGAGGGCCCGAACCTGGTAAACATCCTGTGTCCCTTGCTTCCTCGTTACCATCAACCTTGACGCATGGTCGGGACCCCCAACCTCGAGATCCGTCGGTTTTGACAATGACACCGCTGCAAGGCAAAATAAAGTACACCTCAAATTAATTAGCCTCCACCGTGCAAATGAATGATTGAAATCAAAGGAAGGGTATCCATGGCGGATGACTTATATAGGGATGATAAGGCACGAATCGCCTCCTTGTCCTTATTGGCGAGCATGAAATTGACGAGGTACTCCTCGCCAATTCTTGGTGCTTTGGCGCAGATCGCCAAGAAGCTCTCGTGCATGAAGTGCGGGTCAGCGACACAGATAAAAGGTATCTGCTCAACCCCGATGAGGTAGTTCATGTGCAAGGCATAAAGGTGGACAAACAAAAAATCCAGCTTCTTCCAGTGATACATGTCAAAGATGTAATCGAATCGAAGGAAGAACTTGTCCGCGGGGAATGTGTCGATGTACGACAATTGCCGCGGCACGTTAACCACGTAGAGTGGGTATCTTGGATTTTTCGAGGCGATGAGGCCTTTCTCTCTCCGCAGCACATCATCATGAAGTCTCCTTACATTGCCGAATCTGGCCCCTATTGCTGCTTCAGGTAGGATTGGTTCACTGGCGATATGCCATTTTGCCGCACCGGGGATATCTATAAGGTCTTGAACCCGAGGCTGCTGAGGCGGCTGGATCATAGAATCAGGTTTTTTGCCTTTCCTCGGTCTCTTCCTAGACTTCTTTGGTACCGGAAGGTTGTCCATAATACGTTCAAACTCCGGAGGCGATTTATTCGTGCAATCGACTCATGACGCTCAACCCCTAAGTAGACACCAGTATTGACATATTGTTGAGTGTCATCGTCATCCTCATCCTCATCTATGGCGACGTCACCAATGACTAATGGAGCCTCTTCCTCACCCCCTCCGCTATCACCCAGCACGATAGCCGACGCTAATTGAGTAGGTGAGGTGTTGATGTTCATACCTAACTGCTCGTGAGTGTGCTCCCGGCCGCCTCTAGACGAAGCAAACTCTTTGGCCACAACAGGACCCACCCATTGCAACAATGACCAAGCTGCCGTGGGGTCTTGCCAGAGGAGCCAAATTCTCGTGGACCGGTTTGACACTGGCCACGGAAACCTTGAAGACGTCCGGGGGGATCGCCGGCTATGGAACAATGGTTCCTTCGGCTCCATTGTCGTCGCCTTCCCCACGTCCACCTTCTGGTCGCCGATGGTGTACAATAAGGTGCACGGGGTTTCTTCGGCCTGCAAAGAGAAGTCCGCGATGTGAGACATCCGAAAGGCAACGAAATCGGGAGATTATACATTTATTGAAGAGGGCCAGTGTGACAGATACTGTGAGGGCGTTGAGCTCAGCCAAAGACGAAGCACCGCCGAGCACGTCCGATCACGGAGCAGTGCGGGGAAGCAGTGAAGGAGCCGGTCAAGGGAGCAGTAGTGCTGTATGTCCTGGTGCAACGCTAGTCGAGCTGCTCCCAAGAAGTCGCAAGGGAAAGTCCGCTGCACCTTTTCACAGATTTTTACTGGTCCAATTGAAAGCGGCCGGAACCAAGGTAGTAGACATATCTACAACCACATGTTTTCTTGGCAGATTACCGCTATTCTTGCGCCCATCTCGGATGATTTCTTCTCAAACCGCAATCTCAACCTTCTTGTTGATGTTTTCTTGATTAACATCCGTCTTTCCTTTCTCTCCTCCGTGGTCTCATGGTAGTACTTCTTCCATGTGGCGCCGTCTCCGACACCGTGCACGCGTCCATACGACGGTCGAATCTCCACCGGGAGTCCATTCAATATGTTCAACGCCCGGTTGAATGGAGTGTCCCACTTGGGCCTCGCCAACGCCTCAGACGGCGAGTCTCTTTCGGCCGCAATCCTGTGCTGCTCTCTTTGCAAAATGCACAAGGATCGTTTACAAATATGACTAACGTCTTGATCTAATTGATCGTAAACTAAAATTACCAAAGCAGTCTCATGAACTCCATTGTGACCCTTGGAGTCTCAAAACCTTCTTCATTGGGTCCCAATGGTGCTGGGCCCTGAGGACATCACGCTCCTGCGGGACGGTGAACTCTACCAAGGGGTCTGGATGCCCAGACTCGCAGCTTCTGCGTCCTCCTTGGCCCATATGGACCTCTTCCCACCGTAACCACGGCTTCCGAGGTGCTGGCTCCCAATGTTCCTCTGTTGAAGCCCCTTCATGTACTTCGACTTTTTTTGGCAGCTTCGGCCTCGCAAGCCGCCTTGAATATTTGAAAGTGCTCTTCCGTGATTGTCGGATTAATTATCCTTTACAATCTCGGAGTAGGGTTCCTTTTTGACGACGATCCGATATTTCACCCTTGTTTTCCAGGCGGCCAACGCGTCGCTAAACTTGGTCATGGCGTGTTTGTTTATCTTCTTCATTGCCGGGTCCTTATCTGGATCTTTATAATCCTTTTCATTCCGGCCCGGGAACAACAATATCTGGTGGAGCTTCTTTAGGAGGGAGGGCCTCATATTATCTACTCCCTCCGTTCCGAATTACTTGTCTTAGATTTGTCTAGATATGGATGTATCTAGCACTAAAATGAGTCTAGATACATCCGTATCTAGAAAAATACAAGACAAGTAATTCAGAACGGAGGGAGTATCTTCTTTAGTTCCGCATCATTGATGGTGGAGGTTGTCCGTATGATGCAGCCTACTTGATTGTCGTAGCACGCGCGCGCTTCCTCAGGCGTGGTTGGCTCAAATTGCCGTTGTCCACCTCCGTGACCACCCAGTCTAGTAGTCCCGAGCTTGTTAGGAAAGTCACGCCTCTTTGCTTTCGGTTCTATACCGGCTCTGCTAGTCTCGGCACTGGTCTCAGTCTCAGCGCCGGTCTCGATGCCGGTCTCAGTCTCAGCACCCGTCTTGATGTCGGTCTCAATCTCCGATGTGACAGGTGGACCCAACAACATCAACTCTTGATCGTCGGCTTCCCTAAAAAATTCTTCTTCGCCCGGGTGGACGTTGTATCGCAATGATCACGTAACCCTGTCCTTCATCGTTGCAAGCCATGTTTCCTACGATTAAATCTAGAAATTAATTCTAGACCTAATAAAATGAATAATGACATGCAGGAACATTAACTCCTTCCCGGTGTGGCAAATCCTGGGCACTCGATATGTCCTAGTTTGTAGCACAAGTCATGCCAAATTCACGGAAAATTTCGCATGACTTTTGCTAAAAAGTGGACAAATCGAGAACCTAAAATTCTTAATGTAAATGAATCTGAAGGAAATATGCCCTAGAGGCAATAATAAAGTTATTATTTATTTCCTTATATCATGATAAATGTTTATTATTCATGCTAAAATTGTATTAACCGGAAACATAATACATGTGTGAATACATAGACAAACAGATTGTCACTAGTATGCCTCTACTTGACTAGCTCATTGATCAAAGATGGTTATGTTTCCTAGCCATAGACATGAGTTGTCATTTGATTAACGGGATTACATCATTAGGAGAATGATGTGATTGACATGACCCATTCCGTTAGATTAGCACAGGATCGTTTAGTATGTTGCTATTGCTTTCTTCATGACTTATACATGTTCCTATGACTATGAGATTATGCAACTCCCGTTTACGGAGGAACACTTTGTGTGCTACCAAACATCACAACGTAATCGGGTGATTATAAAGGTGCTTTACAGGTGTCTCCGAAGGTACTTGTTGGGTTGGCGTAGTTCGAGATTAGGATTTGTCACTCCGATTGTCGGAGAGGTATCTCTGGGCCCTCTCAGTAATGCACATCACTTAAGCCTTGCAAGCATTGCAACTAATGAGTTAGTTGCGGGATGATGTATTACAAGATGCAGTAAAGAGACTTTAACTGCAATCGAGATTGAACTAGGTATTGAGATACCGACGATCGAATCTCGGGAAAGTAACATACCGATGACAAAGGAACAACGTATGTTGTTATGCGGTCAGACCGATAAAGATCTTCGTAGAATATGTGGGAGACAATATGAGCATCCAGGTTCCGCTATTGGTTATTGACCGGAGACGTGTCTCGGTCATGTCTACATAGTTCTCGAACCCGTATGGTCCGCACGCTTAACATTACGATGACAGTTATATTATGAGTTTATGTTTTGATGTACCGAAGATTGTTCGGAGTCCGAGATGTGATCACGGACATGACGAGGAGTCTCGAAATGGTCGAGACATAAAGATTGATATATTGAAAGCCTATGTTTGGATATCGGAAGTGTTCCGGTGAAATCGATTTTACTGGAGTACCGGAGGTTCTTGGAACCCCGGGAGGTAAATGGGCCTTAGTGGGCCTTTCACGGAGAAGAGGAGAGGCTGCCGGTGGCTGGGCGCGTGCCTCCTCCCCTAGTCCTAATAGGACAAGGGAAGAGGCGGCACCCCCTTCCTTCTCTCCCTCCTCTTTCCCCCTCCCGAATCCTATTCCAACTAGGAAAGGGGGGAGTCCTACTCCCGGTGGGAGTAGGACTCCTCCTGGCGCGCCCTCCCCTTGGCCGGCCGCACCCCCCCTTGCTCCTTTATATACGGGGGCAGGGGGGCACCTCTAGACACACAAGTTGATCAGTTGATCTCTCCCAACCGTGTGCGGTGCCCCCCTCCACCATAGTCCACCTCGATAATATTGTAGCGGTGCTTAGGCGAAGCCCTGCGTCGGTAGAACATCAACATCGTCACCACGCCGTCGTCGACGAAACTCTCCCTCAACACTCGGCTGGATCGGAGTTCGAGGGACGCCATCGGGCTGAACGTGTGCCAAACTCGGAGGTGCCAGACGTTTGATTACTTGATCGGTCGGATCATGAAGACGCATTTACTACATCAACCGTGTTGTGCTAACGCTTCCGCTTTCGGTCTCGAGGGCGTAGACAACACTCTCCCCTCTTGTTGCTATGCATCACCATGATCTTGCGTGTGCGTCACGAAATTTTTGAAATTACCTCGTTTCTAGCAGTGGCATCCGAGCCTGGTTTTATGCGTAGATGTCATATGCACGAGTAGGACACAAGTGAGTTGTGGGCGATATAAGTCATATCGCTTACCAGCATGTCATACTTTGGTTCGGCAAGATTGTTGGATGAAGCGGCCCGGACCGACATTACGCGTCACGCTTACGCGAGACCGGTTCTCCGACGTGCTTTGCACAAAGGTGGCTAGCGGGTGTCGGTTTCTCCAACTTTAGTTGAACCAAAGTATACGCCCGGTCCTTGCGAAGGTTAAAACAACACCAACTTGACAAACTATCGTTGTGGTTTTGATGTGTAGGTAAGAACGGTTCTTGCTAAGCCCATAGCGGCCACGTAAAACTTGCAACAACAAAGTAGAGGACGTCTAACTTGTTTTTGCAAGGCATGTTGTGATGTGATATGGTCAAGACGTGATGCTATATTTTATTGTATGAGATGATCATGTTTTGTAACCGAGTTATCGGTGGCTGGCGGGAGCCATATGGTTGTCGCTTTATTGTATGCAATGCAATCGCCCTATAATGCTTTACTTTCTCACTAAGAGGTAGCGATAGTCGTAGAAGCATAAGATTGGCTAGACGACAATGATGCTACGATGGAGATCAAGGTGTCGCGCCGGTGACGATGGTGATCATGACTGTCGTGGTTTTGTCACGGCAGATGTCCTCATGAAAGGACTTAGTCGTGGAGCCATCGCTACGGTTTAACTTGAAGGGGTTAAAGCGGACACAAAGACACAAGAGTTATACTAGTTCGGCCCTTCGATGAAGGTAAAAGCCTACGCCTAGTTGTGATGGGATTGATGTGGTTTTGATGACTAGGAGCGAATAAGCTTCTCCTAGGCCTCGAAATTGTTGTCCATGAACCGTCCCGGGTCGTACCCTTATATACATGGGCGACGCCCGTCGGTTCAGAGAGTCCCAATCTCCGGTTCATACACATCCGGGTTGGTCTCTCTCTATTCCTAACTTATGATACAAGTTTACATACTGGGCGGTTTATAGCTACCGGTGCTAAACCGACTATGTGCCTTGGGCCTTTATTCTCATGCCTCTCGGGCTTCTACCTGCTGTTGATCTCATCGATGAAGTTAACCCGCCCAGATAGGGCCGGTTTATGCCCGTGAGTAATATCCCCAACATTAGGCCCCAGATTGATTTGAACAGGTTCATGTCAATCCTTGATAAAACCTTCATCTGCAAATACTTTCTTGAAATTGTTGAACCGCCGCGGACGTCACCTTCTCCAGCTGCTGTAACCCGGCATGACGTCTTCATTAAAGACAACATTCATGATGTCTTATTTATTTAACAGATCCGCAATAGTCGAGGCGACAGCTCCACTTCCCAGATTCGCGGTCCTTGATTCCCGCGCCTGACACAGGTGTCTCGCCTTATAAATAGGACCGAAAGGTCGTTCCCTTTCTTCCCTTCGTCCTCTTTCTCTTCGTCTTCCTCGCGCCACTCGCCTCGGAGCTCCGCCGCCGCCATCGATCTCTGCCTCATCTCGGGCCGCTGCATCACCCTGAATGCACCAGAGAGACGCGGCGCCTCCTCCGCATCTCCTCGACTCAGGTAAGCCTTTAACTCCCCTTGACCTAGATCCGTTCTAGGGTTTCTTGTTTCTTGCCGTGCTCCATGAATCTGCTCATGTTCCTGCCGGACTCCTGGCTAGTTCTTTGTGACAGCTCGCTCCGATTAGCGGTAGCTTTTAGTGTCCGCCTGTAGCCTTGTGCCTGTACCTATAGATCTTACATATCATCTTCGGTTCATGGCATGAAAAACTGTTCTGTTTTATTCCTTCTTTTCTGATCTGGCTCCAGATCCTTCATTGTAAAGAAGTCTTGTGAAATCTGTTTCTGCATACCTAACCATTTGCAACCTTTAGATGCTTTCAATGTTTAGACCAAAGCGGTTTAACTTGTCATAGAAAAATTAATCAAACCGGTATACACCATTAGTCCCTTGTTGAACCGCCAAAATTCCTTAACCAGATTCTCGCCGCTTCATAGAACTCCGATTTAGATGTATTTATCTCCGATTCAGCACGGTACACCGGTTCTCTTTTTGTCCCAACATATTCCTTGAACCGGATATCTTTTCTTTTTTAGATGGCCAAGCAAGTGTACGAATGCAACTGGGCGCCTTCCCGGGTCACCGAAACTCAGTTAAACAACCTTGTACTGACTGGCGCTTTAAGCAGCAAAAATGATATCCATTGAGGGTTCACGGCAACGAATGTGTACCCACACCTCGGGAGGGGGAAATTGTAGTATTCAGATCACTTAGCCCGGGCTTTAACCCGCCGGTTCAAAATTTTACCGGATGTGCTAGCCAATTTTCAACTCCGTCCGCAAGATATAGGCCCCAATTTTGCTACCAATATTTGCCACTTCCAAGTGCTTTGTGAAGCATACTTTCAAGAAGAACCCACGGTTGAATTGTTTAGAGATCTGCTTTCATCTAAACCGCCGCATGTAATTCACCGACGGCCCTAACACAGAATTAGGAGGCATGGCGATTCAAAAGAGGAAGGAAGTCACTTATCCTCATGTCAAATCGCATACCACCCCAAGGAATGGAACCAAACATGGTTTTATTGCGAGACACCTCACCTGCTAATGAGAATCCTTTGCCCGGTTTTTCATTCCGAGCGACTCAAGAATGCACATCCCTTCCCGCAAAGGTTAACTGCCGATGAGAGAAGTAAATATGCTCCTCAACTCTCCAAGCTCAGAGCCTTCATGGCCAATGGTCTTACTGGATCGATCTACGCAGCTGTTGGATATCATGGAGCATCTTGCCCTCTCCCGGTAACTCCGGTTTCTTGTGCAGTATTCCGCAAAGGTCAATGATCCCCTCGCACATTAATATTCAGCTCACCGATGATGAGGTCACCGAAGCGGTGAAGAAAATGCTGAATGAACTGAACATCTCTCGTGTCTTGAACCGGGTTCCGCTTCCCTGCTCAGGCTACCAACAAGCCACCCTCTGTAAGTCTTCTAACTAATCTTTCTTTGAATATATTACTGTTGTTTTGGGTATGACTTTTAACCTCAACTGCTGCTTAACCAGGGTGATGACCCATTACGGAGCAAGAAACTTCCCCAAGAGAAACCAGAAGCCCGACAAACCGGAGAAACCAACCCGGCAAAAGACCAAAGCTGTCAAGAGAACTGCTTATAAAAGAAGAAACACTGCGTCTTCTGATCCGGCCGCGGATGATGCTGTGAGTAATCCGGACCTTGAGGTAGAACTTGATTCACTTGGCTTACTTTTCATATGCCTAATTAACAATGATATTTGCCAGGATGAAGCCAAGCCGTGATGTCGATGATGTAGAGGTAATTATTCTCTCCTCTTATTCAAGTCCTTCGCCTTCATTAAAAATCCAAATCGGGCAAACCAGAAAATTAAGTTTTCTCATCCCCTTGCTTACTTGGATCCCAAATTTCTTATGAAGACTCAGCAACATGAAGCTCGGCCAAGACAACTCTGCAAGACACGCTGTAGTAGTTACCTCCACCGGTTTACCAAACAGCCCGGTTCGAAAATGTCGTTCAGAGGTCTCTAATTTGACTGTCGCTGCTTATCCTAAAGCGGGTTGTGTTCACAACCCCTTAATCCATCGACTCGATTATCAGGTCACTTCCCACTCTTCATCTGGCGAGTCATCACTCAAATTTCACCGCCACCGCTTAAAACGGTGCTTGGGTAAGTCATACACTTTTCATTATTTCCAGCAGCATCCTTTCATAACATACGTTGTATTTGACTGTTCTTGTGCTTTTCGAGAATAAACCGAGGCCAAGCAAAAAGGCTCGTGCCGATAAGACGGTTGACGAAGAGACTGCCGCTTCGAACCGAAAAAGCACCTTAATCTCAAGCGGCTATTTGTGAAGATACGCCTAACGACCCACCATTGCATGATGACATTCTTGTTCTTTGAGGATAGGCCTGCTGATTCCTCCGTCTTTTGCCGATCAGCCGGAGGCCCGACCGGATTGAGAAACCCACCAGTCCGATCCGTCCTGCCGATAAAACGAATAGCTCCTGGTCAAACCGGCATTAGCAAGGACGATGATGTTGTAATCACTGGTTTTGGCTACGCGATGAACCCGGGTAACCCGGTCGCCTTAGCCAAGCATTCTGCCAAGGAAGAATCCGCCACCATGAGCAAGGGCAAGTGGGATGTTGATCGGCAACTTATGCCGCTCGAGCCCCCAAGACCTTCATGTTTGGTTATTTGAACCGGCTGTTTACTAGCCGTGATTACTGAAGCTGGCACAGTGAAAATGATGAAGGAAAAATTTGAGGTAACCTCCATGTTTCTTTCTACTAGAATGTTTCAATTGTTGTTAGCTCTCCTAGCCCCCAAGGGCCGGTTTAACTGTAATATAGTTAAACCGGGACTGTAATCCATAGCACCGCATTAGAACAGGTTCGATCAACTAGCCATTAGCCCCCAAGTGCCAAGTTGAATACTTGTATTAAGCTTGGGACTTTGTGATTCCGTTGGTAGATGATGATCAAATATGCATTAGCCCCCAAGTGCCAAGTGTGTAACTCGTTATGCACTCGGGACTTAGAATTTGCTCTTGTGTTGTTGCAGAGCGAAATATATCAACAAGGCGTACAAATCAATGATCTGCAAGAGAATCTGAAGACCCAGCAGGCAGAAACTTCCAAAGCCAAAGATGAACTGAAACCGCCTTGACCACAATGGAGCAGCTCAAGGAATGGTTCAAGTCTGAGCGGGCCGGCTGGGATACTGAGAAGGCCGCTTTAACAAAAAGGGCTGAAAATGTCAAGCTGCCCTTAAACCGGTGGTGGAGGAGTGACCAGCGTGAAGCGACAAGTACACGCCATGGCTGCGGCTATCTTTGGTAAGCTTTGCTGACTTCGTAATAACTTGAGCTGTATTATGATAAATCCGGTTTGTGATTGCTCTTGTATTGACATAGGCACACGTATTGGTCACTTGGGATCGGATGTGCGGATGAAATTGAAAGTCGTTTATACTCTAGTAGAGCAGCTTGTACACCGGGCGCAGCTGAATCATCTCCACCGCATCCCACAACAATCCGGCACCCTCCTTGATCCAAGACACTCTTAGGAGGCTGTCCATGCTCCCGCCCGGATTGAAGAGCTGAAAAATCTGCTGCTCGAACCGGTGCCATTAACGCTTTAATCCGGGCCAAAGCATGGGTGCCGATTTCGACCGGTGGAGGCAGCCTGTGGCTATCCCGGTTTGAAGGAGGGACGGTTCGTAGTTCAACGAAAAGCGACCGAGGCGATAAACCGGGCGGTGCGCCCTCTGGCTTGCCAACTAGTTGAAGATGCAAATCTGTCACATTATCAAGCTCAATATGATGATCAGAACAAGCGAGTGGCTGCACCTGTTCCTGAAGCGGAGAACCTGATCCCCCCAAACCGTAAGCACACCTACGCTCCTGATATTGAACCATCTGCCCTGATCCATGAAGAAGCTGTCTTTCAAGCTTTAATGGGAATCGATCGACTCTTGTTGACTTCGGCCGGCGTGGCGTAGATGAAGAAACTGAAGCGGCAGGGCGACCCACAACCATCAGGCCGCGTTGAGCAAGCATGGACCGGAAGCCGGTTTAAGTAGTCGCTTCATTATTTTCCATAAAAGCAGTGATCTTATTTGGGCACCATGTTGCCTTGTAATAGGATAGCCAATACTCTTGCTTTGAATATGCCTTTGTGCATAGGTACTGATACCTTTTCGTGAATGATCGATATTTTCAATATATATGTCGCCTGCAGTCACAAAATCGTAAACCGCCATGGCGGTTTGTACCGCCAGTTTGGCGTGTGATGTTCATATATATATGAAATGAAATATGGAGGTATACAATAAAAATTGTGATACAAAATACCTGCCATCCCTGGGCATAAAGTTGGTTTAACCAATCTTGAAGCCGGAGGTTGTCTAAACCTCACTTACCGTCAAAGGAGAGAACAGCTCCTGTATTTATAATGCCGGTTTACAAAGTAAACCGTGCCGAATCATGACGAGCCCCTATTACTCCATAATGGGATGTTAACAGTAACAAACCAAACCCGGTAAAACAAACTCCAGATTAAAAGTGAACCGAATTTACGTCAAATGAAAATTCGAACCGGTTTAAAAATGTTGTCGGTTTAAGAAACACAACAAAAATCATGAAAGCAAAGGCAATGATAAACCGCTTTGCAAAAGAGGGCTTTCTTGAGCCGATCGGATGGTGTTACCATGGTCGGACACGATCAAGCTCCCTACAAGGTGTAGCTACGATTCAAGTCAGCCAGGTCCCCAATCGAAACCGTGGCATTATGCCGATCAAGTGGCATGGCAATGGTTCGGGTTCGACCAAGCCCCAAGTGACTCTATGGCCTTAGGTCGATCAAGAGGCGTGGTAGTTCAGACTTGACCATGTCCCCAAGTGATCCGGTGGCTTTCGCCTATCAAAAGGTGTTGCATTAGTTCGGACACGACCAAGCCCCCAAGTGATATCACAAAGCTTTTGAAAAGCAAACTCAAAGGGGTAAACCGAGGCCGCTTTAAGCCGTAACAACTCCATGTAACCACGCATGATGTAACAGAACAGATACCAGCGTTAGGCGAGGCTCCGGTTTATTACTTTAGTCAAAATATATACCTTTGTCATAATATGTACATAAAGAGAGCCGATGTCTCAGTATAATAAGGTCAAGATGAGCTATGTTCCACGGCACTGTTGGTCTCCTCCTCGGCGTCACGTGAGTCTTTATGCTCTCGAATATCGATCAGATAGTATGACCCGTTGTGCAGATTCTTGCTGACCACGAAAGGTCCCTCCCAAAGTGGGGATAACTTGTGCATATCAGTCTGGTCTTGGATGAGCCGAAGCACCAAATCTCCTTCTTGAAAAGTTCTGGTTCTGACCCGGCGACTATGGTAACGACGAAGATTCTGTTGGTATATCGCCGAGCGAGCAGCTGCTATGTCCCGCTCTTCATCCAACCGATCCAAAGCGTCCGCCATTGCGGTTGCCTCGTTGTCCGCTTCAACATAAGCTGCCACATGAGGTGAGTCATGGCCGGATGTCACTGGGGAGAACCGCCTCCGCTCCATAGACCATAAAAGAACGGTGTGTATCCCGTGGATCTGTTAGGGCGTAGTGTTGATACTCCATAACACGTATGGTAATTCTTCCACCCAACAACCCGGCGTCCTCTACAAAGGGACCATAAGCCGGGCTTGATACCTCTTAAGATCTCTTGATTAGCTCTTTCCGCTTGACCATTGGACTGTGGGTGTGCTCTTGAGGAAACATCTAGCCGGATGTGCTCTCGCCGCAGTAACTCTTTCATGGCACCTTTGGACAAATTGGTACCATTATACGTGATGATCTTGTGTGGAAAGCCAAACCGAAAATCACCTTTTTGATGAACTGAACCGCCGTAGCAGCGTCACACTTGCTAACCGGTTACGCCTCCACCCACTTTGTAAATTTGTCAACCGCCACGTGAGGTGGGTCTTTTGTCCTTGGACCTTTTGAAAGGTCCAACCATATCCAACCCCAAGTCGCATAACGGCCAAGTAATCGGAATCATCCTCAATTCTTGGGCGGTACATGAGCACGTCTGGAAAACTTTTTGGCAACCATCACACCGCCCGACTAGATCTTCCGCATCGGCATGGGCAGTCAACCAATAAAAACCGTGGCGGAATGCTTTAGCCACCAAGGATTTTGAACCGCGTGGTGACCACAATCTCCTTCGTGGATCTCACGCAATATTTCATAGCCTTCCACAGGGGACACACAGCGTTGAAACGCCCCGGATACGCTGCAATGATGCAATTCATCATTAATAATAGTCATAGACTTAGACCGCCGGACTATTTGCCGGGCCAACGTCTCATCTTACGGTAACTTCGCCCCGGTTCATGTATCGCAAGATAAGGGAGCGTCCAATCCGGAATGACGTGAAGGGCCGCCACCAATTGAGCCTCCGGATCAGGAATAGCCAAATCCGCTTCACCAGGGAGCTTGACTGATGGGTTATACAGTACGTCCAGAAGAACATTGGGTGGGACCGGCTTACGTTGAGAGCCCAACCGGCTTCAGGCGTCTGCCGCTTCATTCTTCCGACGGTCCACGTGGTCCACCTGATAGCCCTTCAAATGACCCACGACGATATCCACCTCATGACGATATGCAGCCATGAGCGGGTCCTTGGAATCCCAAGTGCCGGACACTTGTTGCGCCACTAGGTCCGGAGTCACCAAGCACTTAACTCCGGCTTAAATTCATCTCCTTAGCCATCCGGAGACCATGGAGCAAGGCTTCATACTCAGCTGCATTGTTAGTACAAGGGAACATTAAGCGAAGAACGTAACAAAACTTGTCACCTCGTGGGAAGTTAGTACGACTCAACCCCGAGCCCTCCAATTGCCTGGATCCATCAAAGTGAATGGTCCAATATGTGTGATCCGGTTTTTCTTCAGGCGCTTGCAACTCTGTCCAATCATTAATGAAATCTACAAGCGCTTGGGATTTTACCGCCGTCCGAGGCACGTATTTCAGATCGTACGGCCTGTGCTCTATAGCCCATTTAGCAATCCGCCGATCGCTTCTTGGTTTTGTATGATATCGCCTAAGGGAGCAGAACTGACCACCGTGATGGGGTGCCCTTGGAAATACTGCTTCAGCTTCTGGCTAGCCATAAAAACCCCATACACCAGCTTCTGCCAATGCGGATACCTTTGCTTAGATTCAATAAGTACTTCAGTGATATAATAAACCGGACGTTGAACCGGATGCTCCTTCCCTGCCTCCTTCCGCTCTACCACAATGGCCACGCTTAACCGCCTACGGCATTAGCAGCAACATATAGCGTAAGCGGCTCCTTGTCAATGGGAGCGGCGAGTACAAAGCGGGTTGGCCAATTGCCGCTTTAAGTCCTCCAACGCTTCATCGCGAGCTGGACTCGCATAAACCGATCTGTCTTCTTCAAAGATCTGGTACAAAGGGATGGCCTTCTCTCGAGGCGGCCGATAACTCCGCCTCAACGCTGCCATCCGCCCGCCAAACGCTGGACATCATTAATGCACTTCGTTTAGCCAGTGGAAGTAATAGCCGTGATCTTCTCCCATTAGCTTCGATTCCCCGTTGGACACGAAAACCCAATAACTTGCCTGCCGAACACCAAAAACACATTTGGCCGGGTTGAGCATTATCTTGTAAACCCGCAAGTCGTCAAAGGTTTCCTTCAAATCGTCAATCGCTGTCTCCTTCTCCCTTGATTTAACCACAATATCGTCTACATAGGCGTGCACATTACGGCCGATCTGTTTACGCAGCAATTCTGTACCACAGTGACGTAAGTAGCTTACGCTCTTGAGCCCAAAAGGCATAGACACATAGCGTAAGGCTCCAAAGGGGTGATAAACGCTGTTTTCTCCTGGTCCTTAACTGCCATCTTGATCCGATGATACCCAGAATATGCATCCAAAAACTCAAACGCTCACAACTCGCCGTGGCATCAATAATCTGGTCAATGCAGGAGAGCGAAAGGATCTCACGGACAAGCCTTGTTAAGATCATGTAATCCACACATGCACCAAGTGCCGCTCTTCTTAAGAACCAGCACCGGATTAGCAAGCCACCTCTGGATGGAAGACTTCAACGATAAAACCAGCCGCCAAGAGCCCGGCTACCTCTTCCCGATGGCCTTTGCGTCTTTCTTCGTTAAACCGGCGGAGAAACTGCTTCACCGGTTTGTACTTGGGATCAATATTAAGAGTGTGCTCAACGAAGTTCCTCGGTACACCTGGCATGTCAGAAGGTTTCCAGGCAAAAATGTCCCGATTCTCACGGATGAACTCGATGAGCGCGCTTTCCTATTTCGGATCCAGGTTGGCACTGATGCTAAACTGTTTGGATGAATCACCAGGCACGAAGTCAACAAGCTTAGTCTCAGCTGCCGATTTGAACTTCAGGGCCGAATCATGCTCCGTGGTTGGCTTCTTCAATGGAGTCATGTCCGTCGGATCAACATTGTCCTTATAATACTTCAGCTCCTCGGTGGCACAAACCAACTCTGCATAAGCTGCGTCACCTTGCTCACATTCCAAAGCGATCTTGCGGCTCCCATGAACCGTTATTGTCCCCTTGTAACTCCGCATCTTGAGCTGCGATAAATATAACAAGGCCGTGCCATGAATTTGGCATAAGCCGCCGCCCAAATAGGGCGTGATACGGGCTTTGTATTTTTACCACTTCAAACGCCAATGTTTCCGATCTGGAATCATATTCATCTCCTCAAGGCCACTTCCGAGCTATCTTACCAACCGGTATGCCGACTTGCTGTGCACCACCCCATGGAACACCGTATTGGACGGTTTGAGATGTTTATCTCATAACCCCATACGACGGAAAGTCTCATAACACAGATGTTAATACTGCTCCCTCCGGCCCATGAGTACTTTGGTGAACTTATAACCTCCCACCGAGGCGCCACTACCAAGGCTAGTCGACCCGGATTATCCACCCGAGGAGGATGATCCTCTCTACTCCATACAATGGGCTGCTCGACCAGCGAAGTAGTGAGGCACGGCCGGTTCAACAATGTTGACCGCCCGCTTCTCAAGCTTCCGGTCTCGCTTATCTAAGCCGGTGGTGAAGACATGGTAACGCCCACTATTCAACTGCTTTGGGTGGCTCGATAACCCGACCGCTGTCATGTCGGGTTGTAACCTCCTTGGTTATTCTCGATTATTCGATTACCATGTCCGTCGACGTACCATTAAATCCGAACCGGAATTTCCTCCACCGAAACCCGACCCGGATCCCGAACCGCCGCTGTAACCATGATCATACCGAAAGCGTTGGAATTCTTGAACTCCCGCATGATATAGCGATCCTTCCAGAGGTGGTTTGCGGGCATCTTCGCTTCCGTGCTTCGGATGTGGCTGATTCAATAAATAGTTCAAGCGGTCCGGATTGGGATTAGGCGCGCCCGCTTCGATTCGCTTACCCTTGCAATCACCGGGCCCTTGTCCTCGCGTTGGTGTTGGCTACGGTCCAGATACCATTCGCTTTACGCTTGCCTCCACCATTACCCGCCGAATGATGTTGTCGGGCCCTTGAGCTGCCGTTTTCTTTCCCTTCCCTGCCTGCCATCGCCGACTCGGGATCCTTGGTACTATCGTAATCAGCATACTTCACTAAAGCGCCCATGAGAGTGCCATGTCATTACAAAACCGCTTCATGCGCCCCAACTTCAATTTTAAAGGCATGAACCGGCAATTACCCTCCGGTGGTTATGATCGCAGAGTCCGCGTTGATCCGTTTGATGAGTGCAGAATTTCAAACGCGGCGCACCTAACGGGTTGTCGACTCCCTTCCCCTCGACACAAGCCGCCAAGTCCACTATGGACATGGGCTGTTTACATGTATCCTTGAAATTCGGATAAACCGGGTTCGCAGCTGGGCCCATGAACTGATAGAATTGGGTGGTAAGCTTTTCAACCAAGTACGGGCCGTGCCTTCGAGCATCATGGTGAAGTACTTTGCATACGCGGCCTCGTCCACATCTAGCATCTCCATGGCCATTTCATAGCTTTCTATCCATGCTTCTGGAGCTAAATCGGTGGTGTAATTCGGCACCTTGCGCTGGACCTTTGAAATCTTTGGGCAAGCGTACATTGCGTAAAGCGGGGCGAGGCAAGGTACCCCAAAGAACTAGAGGAAAGCCCGGCTCGATCGACACGGTTGGATCTAACCGGGCGAGGCCGATATGCTTGGTGTCAGGTCGCTAACTCGGCCTCCCGCGTGCTCGGCCCGCCCACTACCTCCTCGGCATTATCAACACCACCAGCCGGGTGGTTGCCACGGGCGCACCACGCCTGCTCATTACTTGATACCGCCGGTTCATCCACGTGCTCGCTATAGCTCGGCTTGGGCGGGGGGTAGAAGTGGATCCGGTCGCCGCTGTATGAGTATGCTTCTGTTGAACTAAGGCTGTTCTAAGGAGTTCCTTAACCCGCGGCTGCCTCTACGCGCGCGAATCACCTTCAACTGCAATAGCTTCCAATCGCGCCGCCGCTTTAACAAGGTCATCCATCGGATTGGAGTAGTGGCTCGGAGGTGTTTGCACAGCCTGAGGCACACTGGCGTTATGACGAGGCAGATCTATCAAACGGGGTTGAACCGGCGCAGCCATCCTGTGTGCTTTGTCCGGTCTGCTTATCGGCGGATTACTGGTTCCATTCCGGGGTGTTGAAAAGGTCTCTTTCCTCCAAACCTCAAGGCAAACGGGATCTATATTTCCTCTTCATGACTTCATGCGACACGTTCTCGATCCAACATGAGCCTATAAGCTCGCATATCTAAAGCGGCCCGTTTCGCTATCATCCCGGCGCCAAGAAATGCTAGATCCGCTTTGGCTCGGGCGATCTGTTCTTCACCCTTGAAATCTCCGCATTGTGAGCATCCCGATCCGCCGGTTAGCTTCGCCATGAGCGCAGCCAAAGACATCGAATGATCTCGATAAACTTGAGCCGGGAAGACGGGCCTCCTCGCCCGCAGCCATCGCCGATGTTGAACCGCCATCGCCGCCGCAGCCGCTGAAGAATGAAGCACCGCTTGGTGTACCAGCCATGAATATTCCAACCCGTTGGGTAGATCGGAGGGGTCCGAATATCGCTACCATCGGAACAGCCCCCAATCCGCCATCTTGTAGCTGATATGCAGATTCGGGCCTCCGCTGACGATTCGTGCCGTGGCAAACGACCGCTTCGCATCGACTGATCCGCCCTTATAACTTCCTCCGTGGATAACTCCCACAAAGGCACGCCTCACGGCCGGTTTAGCTTGGGCAGATTTCGTACGCTGAGCTGTCTCGACGAGGTCGGTGCGTATGTCCAAATTTCAGGCCCCGCTCTCCGATCTTGCCGATGAAAACGTGGATGCCACCACAGGGGACCCGTATCCGTACTTGATTGAACCGGCCTCGGGGCCCCATCCCTGCGTCGTCGATGTAGAGCTTGCCGCGACGACTCTTGGTCATCCGCCCACGGCATAGCCTTCGAAGTCCTTTCGAACTTGCCTCCAAGATCATCAAACCATCACGCCGATAGCCCCACGGTGGGCGCCAACCGTCGTGGTTTTGTCACGCAGATGTCCTCATGAAAGGACTTAGTCAGGAGCCATCGCTACGGTTTAACTTGAAGGGGTTAAAGCGGACGCAAAGACACAAGAGTTATACTAGTTCGCCCTTCGATGAAGGTAAAAGCCTACGCCTAGTTGTGATGGGATTGATGTGGTTTTGATGACTAGAGCGAATAAGCTTCTCCTAGGCCTCGAATTGTTGTCCTTGAACTGCCCCGGTCGCCCCTTATATACATGGGCGACGCCTGCCGGTTCGTAGAGTCCCAATCTCCGGTTCATACACATCCGGTTGGTCTCTCTCTATTCCTAACTTATGATACACAGTTTATATACCGGGCCGGTTTATAGCTACCGTGCTAAACCGACTACGTGCCTTGGGCCTTTATTCTCATGCCTCTCGGGCTTCTACACTGTTGATCTACTGATGAAGTTAACCCGGCCCAGATAGGCCGGTTTACGCCCAGTAGTAATATCCCCAACAATGACGGTGCTTCGGAGATGGAAATCACAAGCACCAGATGGTGATGGCCATATCATATCACTTATATTGATTGCATGTGATGTTTATCTTTTATGCATCTTATCTTGCTTTTGATTGACGGTAGCATTATAAGATGATCCCTCACTAAATTATCAAAGTATAAGTGTTCTCCCGAGTATGCACCATTGCGAAAGTTCTTCGTCTTTGAGACACCACGCGTGATGATTGGGTGTGATAGGCGCCACGTTCAAATAAAACGGTGCAAAACAGTTGCACACGTGGAATACTCAGTTAAACTTGACGAGCCTAGCATATAATGTATATGGCCTCGGAACACGGAGACTAAAAGGTCGAGCATGAATCATATAGTAGATATGATAAACATAGTGATGTTCACCATTGAAACTACTCCATCTCACGTGATGATCGGACATGGTTTATTTGATTTGGATCACGTGATCACTTAGAGGATTAGAGGGATGTCTATCTAAGTGGGAGTTCTTAAGTAATATGATTCACTACTACAAAAAGGGCTATAGATGGGATGTCCACTAATGGCGCACCTGTCATGTGGTGCACCACTACTATATAGCAAGGGCGCATCGTGCAGGTGTGCCATTAGTGTGAAGACACTAATGGCGCACCATGCACACGGTGCGCCACTAGTAAAAACAAAATTTTATTTTTTCCAAAGATTCTAACGGCGCATCATGGCTGCGCGCCATTACTAGTTTAAATTAGTAATGGCGCACTGTGCCACCGTGCGCCATTAGAATATATACTTTTTTTATTTTTTTGCAAAACTTCTAATGGCGCACCGGCAGCAGGTGCGCCATTAGTAACCAGGGGATCATGGACGCGCACGTCCGTGAAACGCTATTTGGCCTATGAAACTTTTTCGACGTCATCTCTCGGAAGTCGGTTGGCGTGAGGCAACTCAAAAGGCTACAGGAAGAGATCATGGTGATACTATGCGAGCTTGAGATGTACTTCCCGCCCGCATTCTTCGATGTTATGGTGCATCTGCTGGTCCATATCGTGGAGGATATCATCCAACTCGGGCTAACGCTCCTCGCACAAAGATGATGCCGCTCGAAAGGATGAATGGTGTCATCAAAGGATACGCTCGCAACATGTCACATCCGTAGGAAGCATAGCCAGGCTTTCAATCAAGAGTGCATCTCCTATTGCATGAATTATCTAGGCATCGAGGACCCCGCTGGTCCGCCTTCAATAACAGCACCTCGGCAGGCTCATTGGATGGGGTCACCGTGAGGGTCGCCATAAATGCATGTCGATTTCGAGGGTCGACTCACCGACTTTGAAAGAGCAAACCTAGTCGTAAGCTACAACACATAGACGTGGTCGATCCTTGGGTGGTAGAGCACAAAACCTTTATTGAGAAGAAATACAATGACCGAGGCCAACAGAGGATGACGGAGATATAATCAAAGAGCACAACTCATGTTTCACGCTATGGTTCAAGCGTAAGCTTCGTTGCACTTTTACATGAGGATTCTTCCGCTGAAGAACAACTCATATTCGCTTTGTCACTGTGGCTACCGAGCACAACCTCGATGACCTATGAGGCGCACGATATCAACGACTACACATTCTACACCGAGGACAAGGACATGAAGAGCGATGGTTATCGTAACTCCGGGTAACGGCGGAATCCTACACCGTAACGACAAGGATGATACTACGGAAGGATCGAGGAGATCTGGAGCTGAAGCTACTGGAGAGAAGGTCCCGATGTTCCGTGGTCGATGGGCCAAGAGCGCTATAAAAGAAGACCGTATTTCACCACCATGGTTATAACCTACCCGGGTTAAATCTAAGATCAAGGGCGCAAACGTCACCGCTGAAAAATGAGCCATGGGTACTGCTTCCCAAGTGGACCAATGCTTCTTCATTACCGACCCGCCAAAGCCTACCATGTTGTCGTGGAGGAGAGGCAAAAGGAAGATTATCGTAATGGATGGAGTCGCCAATGAGCAAGACTTGACAAGTACGGTGACCAAGACGGAACATGACGCATTTGACGATGAAGTATCAAGATACACCACAAGAAGAAGCAGGACCACCCTACCTAAAGGACGTCCGTTCAAGAGAAGAACTCCATTTACGAAAAATAAGGGCAAGAATATTGTGAACAGATAGCTAGCTAAGATCGATTGTATTTAAATTGTAGCCTTCATTTCTCGACCCGCTCCACCGGCACCCCCTCGCCGCCTCGCCGCCGAGCACCCCACGCACCCACCCCAGCTCCATCGGTCAGCCAAGACCTCCTCCCCGGGCCTCCACCGGCCGCCGCCGAGCACCCCAAGACCTCCCTCAGCTCCACTGCCGCCACGCCGACCTCGGCCCGCACCCTCCCCACTCCACCGTCAGCCGATGACCCACCACACCCTCCAGTCCACCTTTTTCATATTCATAAATATTTTCAAATAACAAATTTGAACATATTTTTAAAAAATTATTACTATTTTTATAAAAAAATATTATCTGTTATGATTTAAAACAAGTTTGAAGATATTTAAACACAAATAAATATCAAACA
Source organism: Aegilops bicornis (assembly GCA_021605145.1). Classification (NCBI taxonomy): domain Eukaryota; kingdom Viridiplantae; phylum Streptophyta; class Magnoliopsida; order Poales; family Poaceae; genus Aegilops; species Aegilops bicornis. Next base: position 1,989,596 of record JAHIAL010000051.1, read on the forward strand.
GCATTTTAAATGCATAAAAATAAAAATTGGGGAGCCTGGGAATCAAACCCAGGACCTCCTAGTGTGTGTGCTGCGGGCTGACCAGTCGGGCTAGTGGGCGGGTTCTGATGTAGATTGGGTTAGGTGGAATATAACCAGAGGGCTCGAACTGTAATAAGAAAACATTCTAATGGCGCACCGCTACGGGGTGCGCCATTAGTAAGCTTCCCCCCCACTCCACCTATTCCCCTCCCTGGCTAGATCCCCGCTCGACCTAATTTGCCCCTCCGCCTCAACCATACGCGCCGTGCTCACGCCCCCTCCGTCCCTCCGTCTGGCCATGCACAGACGCCTGTCGGCGATGCTGCCGCCTCTCCTTCCCCCGCCTTCTTCTTCCCTACCTTCACCTGCCTCTCCTTCCCGCCAAGAAGCCGCCTGCCCGTGCCCAGATCGAGCCCACCTCGCCGCCCCCACCACCGCAGCTCCCCGCTGTCACGCCTCATACTTCTTCACCGACCTCACCGCCTGCGTCTCCCCACGCCCCCACCACCGCAGCTCCCACGCCTCTTCACCGACCTCACCCCGCCCTCTAGGGTTCCGGCCCAAGGTGGGTGGCAAGATCGACGCTGTCAGCCTCCTCCTCGACGCCTCCTCCTCGACGCGACACCGCCGCCTGACTCCTCCACAAGACGCCGCCACTTGACGCCAAGCAGACTTCCTCCTCCTAAGACAACTACTATCAAGGCTCTCCGGGACCCAAGGTGAGAGACTCTCTCTCCATATCACAACTACATCGTCAGCCCTTGATTCAGATGTTCAAAGTGTTCGCTTCGCACCGAGTCAGTATTGCTTTTCAGTGTTTTGTACATGAGCTGTACCGATGATCTCTCGAGATTTAGATATAATGATAGGTTTTGTTAGGATTTGGGACTTGTCTCAAACTTTGAATGGATATAGTCGTAGGTGTCGTTGTCATGTGGATTTATCACCAGAGATGGTCCTAACTCAACCTAGTAGCATGCTTCCGCACTCCTTTTCTCGATTCAGATAATTCAGCTTGGTCTCGAACTTTGAAGATAGTACACCAAGTTATGGAACCTGAAATGCCCAACCAAGTTCAGTCATCTCATTCCATCTTTGCAGAATATACTAAGTTTCTATCCTCGTGAACAAAATTCAGCTTGTGTCCTCGCTACAATAGATAGTGCATAGAAGCTTAGTTTTCTCGCACATCATATTGTTTCTGTGTTTTGCCTTCATGATGTTATCATTATAAGGCTCTAAGAACTGAATTAAGAACTGGTTTTGCAAGCTGAGATTTCTCAGTGATGTAATTGTTACTAATCCTCGCCATACAAATGTAGTAGTAATAATGTAAGGCTGGTGATCCACCAACAAGAGGGATGTTTCTCGCATTAGGTGCGTAATGTAGTAGTACATTGTTGAATGGTGTACCGACAAAGAGGTTGGTGCAAAACAGAGTAGTATATTGTTCTTTAACGTGGCATGGAAGAATAAGATCAACCCAATTGGTTTCATTGCCACATCTTGTTCTTGTTAAAAACTTGAGCTACTGTCAAAAACTTGAGCTACTGTCAAAAAATTCAGTTAGGTACAGTTAGGAGCTACCGTCAAAAACTTGAGCTACTGTCAAAAAATTCAGTTATGGCATCTAGAATTATGTCAATTTTGTTTTGTAACTAGAAGACCAAAGTGTTAGGAATTTCGTCTAAATCGTAGTTTTCAGTATTCTGTCCGAACTGAAAACTGTTAAAAAGACCATGTGTTTTTTGGTCAAAATCTGCATGTAAAATTCAACAACTTCTTTGATTTTATAAAGTTGTTCTTATATGGGTGAAACTTCACTTGTTTTTAGGCTAGTGCAGGGTGTTGCTTTATTGTGATGCCTCTGAATTACTTGTGATCACATTGAGAAAGACTTGCAAAGATGATGATCATCTTTTACATAAAACAATTTCAGAAACACGCCGTAAACTTTGCTAGTTTGCTTGGGTTTTGTCTCCGACCATTGTGTCGTGATGAATTTGCAGTGTACCCCGAGAGGTTCTTTGAGTTTGCTGTAATGTCGATTAACTTCCGCTCCTAAGAATTGGTATTTGATATGTCCTATTTTCAGCAAAGGTCATGCTGAAATTTTCCGTGAATTTTAGCATGACTTTGCTAAAAATAGGACATATGGGGTACTTGGGACTAATGCATGGGACGGGGTATCTTAGTACTTAGTTAAGTAGGATCAACTGCCCCGCCATTCTTGCTGCATTAAACCATAGGTGGCAATAGAGCCAAGTGGTCTTTCCTTTTGCGTGGTACCTTTTTGTTTTGCTAATGTGTACTAGGTGCTCCCATCTTCTCGTGTCATTGTTACCCTAATTTATAGTCCAAAGACAATTGGACTTTAAGTACAGCCCTGTTATCATGCATGTTTTATGATCTGTTGTAAGGGTACTAATTGGTCTCTTCTTCGCTGCTTATCGTAGATGGGGGAAGCAGCCACCGCCGCTTCTTCCACACCGCAGTACGAAGTTGGATGCTTCTCGAAGTTCTTCAAGATTACACTTGGGACTTCAAAGATCATCCATGACGCAGGTATATAAAACGAGAGATCTCCCCTTCACCCATCTCTCATTATGATATCTGTTGTTTGCTACATCACTCATTGTCCCAAACTGCAGAGGCTGCCCGACAGTTTTATGAACATGTCGGGTGAAGATCCGCCAATAATGTGAGGTCGCGACATGCCTATAGCGGGTTACACAGTTGTGGGATGTGGAGTTGGTGATCAAGGAGGCCACATGTACTTGTATCGTGTGTGGGAGAAGTTCTTCCGCGTTCACGACTCCGCGGGCTGGGTACTTCCTTCTCTTCAGTACGCATTTATCACGACGCCACCATGCTCATCGTGGAAGGTGTTCAACACGACTATAAATGATGCGCTTACTACCGACGATGATGATGCCAAGACGCTTCCGCCTCTTCTTATTCCTCTACATTTGGCTTTGTCTCACATCGATTGTTAACGGTCATTGTTGCATTTGGACAGGCAATGGGAGCAGCAAGAATACATCAAGCATGCCCAAAGCAAGAATGATTATGGTCAGTAGCAAAAGCAACAAATGATTCTGCTTTAGCGACAAAGAAAGCATAGCGATTTTGGCAGCAAGAAAGACAACAAGAAGGATGATCCGAACTGGAGTGCGGGAGAAGAGGAGCAAGAGGGGATGAGGACCTGCAGGATGACGATGGGCATCAGCCGAGGATGACCTAGCTACCGGTGGTGGTCGTACCAAGGGCAAGAGATGGTGGTGGCTGACCATGGGCAAGAGATGGTGGTGGCTGACCATGGGCAAGAGATGGAGGTGGCTGAGGATGACCTAGCGATGGTCGTGCCTGGCCCCGCCTCAAGGTGGCCTCGCGATGGTGGTGGTGCTCGACAATGACCACGCGACCGTGGTGGCGCCTGGCGATCCCACAGCCGGGCGACATGACCACGCCAATTGTGGTAGAAGACTACATCCCACCGCCTCCATCGGCTTCCACCGCCTGCCGCTCTTGCATCAAAATGAGGAAGGAGAAGGAGAAGAACAATGAGAACTAAACTATGTCAGGTATGTCAGATCTCCAAACTTATATATATATACTTTGTTTACTATTTTTTATCTAATATGCTTAGTTTGCTTTAGGTTAGCTTCATTTTAACTAATTTGGATCTATTATGGTAACTTTGATATTATATGCTTAGTTTCCTTTAGGTTAGCTCCAAAATAACTTATGTTAGCACAAATGATCAAGTTTACATAATAAGCTTATAGTCTTCTTCTTATTCTTCTTCTTTTCCAAAATGACATAGGTTAGCTTCATTTTACCTAAGTTGGCTCTAATATGCTAACTTAGAGCTTATATGCTTAGTTTCCTATAGGTTAGCTCCAAAATAACTTATGTTAGCACAAAATGATCAAGTTTACATAATAAGCTTATAGTCTTCTTCTTATTCTTCTTCTTTTCCAAAATGACATAGGTTAGCTTCATTTTACCTAAGTTGGCTCTAATATGCTAACTTAGAGCTTATATGCTTAGTTTCCTATAGGTTAGCTCCAAAATAACTTATGTTAGCACAAATGATCAAGTTTACATAATAAGCTTATAGTCTTCTTCTTATTCTTCTTATTCTTCTTCTTATTCTTCTTCTTATTCTTCTTCTAGTATTCTTCTAGTCTTCTTCTTCTTCTTCTCTTCTTCTTCTTCTTCTTCTAACTTCTAGTTTATCATTTTGCAGATTTGATTTAATTCACAGAAGCTTGCATGGATGGAGTGCTTATTTTCCATTTGTGTTTTTATTTTGTATCAATGTGAAACTTTTGTGAATTGATGGATAACGGTGTTGGATGAACAATGTGAAACTTTTGTAATATGTAACGATGGAACTATGTGTTGGCTATGTATGTATATATGATGAAACTTGTGTGTTGGATATGATTGTTATATGGATACTTGTTGTATATATATGTGTTGGATATCTCATAGGTGAAATAGTGACCTGAGATAAAGAAAAAACGAAAAAGAAATTAAAAAAATTGTTACTAATGGCGCACTACCATGTGGTGCGCTTATTAGTATAGCGTATAGTAGTGGCGCATCGTTGGCAATAATATTAATGGCGATTGATGCGTGGTGCGCCATTAGAACACCATATTCTAATGGCGCACAGGTGGTGCACCATTAGAAAAAAATTCTAATGGCGTGATGCTAGTGGCGCACCAGTGGTGCGCCATTAGAAGGCAAAACTGGTGCGCCACTAGCATGCCTTTTCCTAGTAGTGATTAATTGGACTTAAAATTATCATGAACTTAGTACCTGATAGTATCTTGCTTGTCTATGTTTGATTGTAGATAGATGGCCCGTGCTGTTGTTCCGTTGAATTTTAATGCGTTCCATGAGAAAGCAAAGTTGAAAGATGATGATAGCAATTACACTTGACCGGGTCCGTGAATTTGAGGATTATCCTCATTGTCAAGATGTAAGAATTACGCCCTGAAGCACCGCTGGGTGCCAGTGCCCGCTGCAGGAGCAACACCAGATGTTATGAACGTCTCGCAGAGCAAAGCCGATGACTACTCGATAGTTCAAAGGTGCCATGCTTTACGGTTTAGAACCGTGGACTTCAACGACGCTTTTGAACGCCATGGAGCATAAGGAGATGTTCCAGGAGTTGAAGTTAATATTTCAAGCAAATGCCCGGATTGAGAGATATGAAGTCTCCAATAAGTTCTATAGCTGCAAGATGGAGGAGAATAGTTCTGTTAGTGAGCATATACTCAAGATGTCTGGGTATAATAATCACTTGATTCAACTGGGAGTTAATCTTCCAGATGATAGCGTCATGGACAGAATTCTCCAATCACTGCCACCAAGCTACAAAAGCTTCGTGATGAACTATAACATGCAAGGGATGGAAAAGACGATTCCCGAGCTCTTCGCAATGCTAAAGGTCTGCGGAGGTAGAAATCAAGAAGGAGCATCAAGTGTTGATGGTCAACAAGACCACTAGTTTCAAGAAAAAGGGCAAAGGGAAGAAGAAGGGAACTTCAAGAAGAACAGCAAGCAAGTTGTCAGCTCAGAGAAGAAACCCAAGTCTGGACCTAAGCCTGAAACTGAGTGCTTCTACTGCAAGCGAACTGGTCAACGGAAGCGGAACTGCCCCAAGTATTTGGCGGATAAGAAGGATGGCAAGGTGAACAAAGGTATATGTGATATACATGTTATTGATGTGTACCTTACTAATGCTCACAGAGAACCTGGTATTTGATACCGGTTCTGCTAATATTTGCAACTCAAACAGGCTACGGATTAAGCCGGAGATTAGCTAAGGACGAGGTGACGATGCGCTGGAAATGGTTCCAAAGTCGATGTGATCGCTGTCGGCACGCCACCTCTACATCTACCTTCGGGATTAGTATTAGACCTAAATAATTGTTATTTGGTGCCGCCGCTGAACATGAACATTATATCTCGGATCTTGTTTGATGCGAGACGCATTATTCATTTAAATCAGAGAATAATGGTTGTTCTATTTATATGAGTAATATCTTTTATGGTCGTGCACCCTTGAAGAGTGGTCTATTTTATTGAATCTCAATAGTAGTGATACACATATTCATAATGTTGAAGCCAAAAGATGCAAGAGTTGATAATGATAGTGCAACTTATTTGTGGCACTGCCGTTTAGGTCATATCGGTGTAAAGCGCATGAAGAAACTCCATATCGATGGACTTTTGGAACCACTTGATTATGAATCACTTGGTACTTGTGAACTGTGCCTCATGGGCAAGATGACTAAAACACCGTTCTCCGGAACTATGGAGAGAGCAACAGATTTATTGGAAATCATACATACAGATGTATGTGGTCCGATGAATGTTGAGGCTCGTATGATATCGTTATTTTCTCACCTTCACAGATGATTTAAGCGTATATGGGTATATCTACTTAATGAATCATAAGTCCTGAAACTTTTAAAAAGTTCAAAGAATTTCAAAGAAGTTGAAAATCATCGTAACAAGAAAATAAATTTTCTACGATCTGATCGTGGAGGAGAATATTTGAGTTACGAGTTTGGTCTACATTTGAAACAAAGCGGAATAGTTTCGCAACTCACACCACCCGGAACACCACAGCGTAATGGTGTGTCCGTACGTCGTAATCGTACTTTACTTGATATGGTGCGATCTATGATGTCTCTTACATATTTACCGCTATCGTTTGGGGGTTATGCTTTAGAGACGGCTGCATTCACGTTAAATAGGACACCATCAAAATCCGCTGAGACGACGCCTTATGAACTATGGTTTGTCAAGAAACCAAAGTTGTCGCTTTCTTAAAGTTTGGGGTCATGATGCTTATGTGAAAAGCTTCAACCCGATAAGCTCGAACCCAAATCGGAGAAATGTGTCTTCATAGGATACCCAAAGGAGACTCAAGGGTACACCTTCTATCACAAATCAAGGCAAGACTTTTGTTGCTAAATTCGGAGTTTTTCTAGAGAAGGAGTTTCTCTTGAAAGAAGTGAGTGGGTGGAAAGTAGAACTTGATGAGGTAACTGTACCTACTCCCTTATTTGAAAATAGTTCATCACAGAAACCGGTTTCTGAGACACCTACACCAATTAGTGAGGAAGTTAATGATGATGATCATGAAACTTCAGATCAAGTTGTTACTAAACTTTGTAGGTCAACCAGAATAAGATCCGCACCAGAGTGGTACGGTAATCCTGTTTCGGAAGTTATGTTACTAGACCATGATGAACCTACGAACTATGAAGAAGCGATGGTGAGCCCAGATTCCGCAAAATGGCTTGAGGCAATGAAATCTGAGATGAGATCCATGTATGAGAACAAAGTGTGGACTTTGGTTGACTTGCCCGATGATCGGCAAGAAATTGAGAATAAATGGATCTTCAAGAAGAAGACCGACGCCGACGGGTAATGTTATCGCTTCACAAAGCTCAACTTGTCGCGAAAGGTTTTCAAAAGGTTCAAGGGATTGACTACGATGAGACCTTCTCACCAGAAGCGATGCTTAAGTCTCAATCAATCATGTTAGCAGCTATGCATTTTATGATTATGAAATTTGGCAAATGGATGTCAAAACTGCATTCCTGAATGGATTTCTGGAAGAAGAGTTGTATATGATGCAACCGAAGGTTTTATCGATCGAAAAGGAGCTAACAAAGTGTGCAAGCTCCAGCGATCCATTTATGGACTGGTGCAAGCCTCTCGAGTTAGAATAAACGCTTTGATAGTGTGATCAAAGCATTTGGTTTTGTATGCACTTTTGGAGAATCCTGTATTTACAAGAAAGTGAGTGGGAGCTCAGAGCATTTCCGATATTATATGTGGATGACATATTGTTGATTGGAAATGATATAGAATTTCTGGATAGCATAAAGGGATACTTGAATAAGAGTTTTTCAATGAAAGACCTCGGAGAAGCTGCTTACATATTGGGCATCAAGATCTATATATATAGATCAAGACGCTTAATTGGACTTTCACAAAGCACATACCTTGACAAAGTTTTGAAGAAGCTCAAAATGGATCAAGCAAAGAAAGGGTTCTAGCCTGTGTTACAAGGTGTGAAGTTGAGTAAGACTCAATGCCCGACCACCGCAGTAAGATAGAGAGAAGATGAAAGATGTTCCCTATGCTTCAACCATAGGCTCTATCATGTATGCAATGTCAGGTAATGCATCTGATGTGTGCCTTGCTATAAGTCTAGCAGGAGGTACCAAAGTAATCCAGAGTGGATCATCGGACAAATGTCAAGAACATCCTAAAATACCGAAAAGGACTAAGGATATGTTTCTCGCTTATGGAGGTGACAAAGAGCTCATCGTAAATGGTTACGTTGATGTAAGCTTTGACACCGATCCGGACGATTCTAAATCGCAAACCGGATACGTGTTTACATTGAACGGTGGAGCTGCTGGTTGGTGCAGTTCTAAATAAAGCGCCGTGGTGGGATCTATGTGTGAAGCGGAATACATAGCTGCTTCGAAGCAAAGAAATGAAGGAGTCTGGATGAAGGAGTTCATATCCCATCTAGGTGTCATACCTAGTGCATCGGGTCCAATGAAAATCTTTTTGTGACAATATCGTGCAATTGCCTTGGCGCAGGAGTCCAGATTTCACAAGAGAACCAAGCACATCAAGAGACGCCTAATTCCATCCGGATCTAGTCCGGTGGGAGACATAGAAATTTGCAAGATACATACGGATCTGAATGTTGCGTAATTCGCTGACTAAGCCTCTTCCACGAGCAAAACATGATCAGCACCAAGGCTCCATTGGTGTTAGAATCATTACCGTAATCAAGATTATTGACTCTAGTGCAAGTGGGAGATCAAGGAAATATGCCCTAGAGGCAATAATAAAGTTATTATTTATTTCCTTATATCATGATAAATGTTTATTATTCATGCTAGAATTGTATTAACCAGAAACATAATACATGTGTGAATACATAGGCAAACAGATTTTCACTAGTATGCCTCTACTTGACTAGCTCATTGATCAAAGATGGTTATGTTTCCTAGCCATAGACATGAGTTGTCATTTGATTAATGGGATCACATCATTAGGAGAATGATGTGATTGACATGACCCATTCCGTTAGCTTAGCACATGATCGCTTAGTATGTTGCTATTGCTTTCTTCATGACTTATACATGTTCCTATGACTATGAGATTATGCAACTCCGCTTACGGAGGAACACTTTGTGTGCTATCAAACATCACAACGTGAATCGGGTGATTATAAAGGAGCTCTACAGTGTGTCTCCGAAGGTACTTGTTGGGTTGGCGATTTTCGAGATTAGGATTTGTCACTCCTATTGCTCGGAGAGGTATCTCTCGGCTCTCTCGGTAATGCACATCACTTAAGCCTTGCAAGCATTGCAACTAATGAGTTGGTTATGGATGATGTATTACAAGACGAGTAAAGAGACTTGCTTAACGAGATTGAACTAGGTATTGAGATACCGACGATCGAATCTCGGGCAAGTAACATACCGATGACAAAGGGAACAACATATGTTGTTATGCGGTCCGACCGATAAATATCTTCAGAGAATATGTGGGAGCCAGATGAGCATCCAGGTTGCGCTTATTGGTTATTCACCGGAGACGCAGGTTCTCGGTCATGTCTACATAGTTCTCGAACTCGTAGGGTCCACACGCTTAACGTTATGATGATGCTTATATTAAGAGTTTATATGTTTTGATGTACCAAGATTGTTCGAGTCCCGATGTGATCACGGACATGACGAGGAGTCTCGAAATGGTCCTGACATAAAGATTGATATATTGGAAGCCTATGTTTGGATATCGAAGTGTTCCGTGAAATCGATTTTACCGAGTACCGGAGGTTACTGAACCCCCGGGAGGTAAATGGGCCTTCGTGGGCCTTTACGGAGAAGAGGAGAGGCGGCCAGGGCTGGGCCGCGCGCCCCTATGCCCCTAGTCCGAATAGGACAAGGAAAGGGGGGCAGCGTCCCCCCCCCTTCCTTCTTTCCCTCCTCTTTCCCCCTCCCGAATCCTGTTCCAACTAGGAAAGGGGGGGAGTCCTACTCCCGATGGGAGTAGGACTCCTCCTGGCGCACCCTCCCCTTGGCCGGCCGCACCCCCCCTTGCTCCTTTATATACGGGGGCAGGGGGCACCTCTAGACACACAAGTTGATCAGTTGATCTCTCCCAACCGTGTCAGCGGTGCCCCTCCACCATAGTCCACCTCGATAATACTTTAGCGGTGCTTAGGCGAAGCCCTGCGTCGGTAGAACATCAAAATCATCACCACACCGTCGTGCTGACGAAACTCTCCCTCAACACTCGGCTGGATCTGAGTTCGAGGGGCATCATCGGGCTAAACGTGTGCTGAACTCGGAGGTGTCGTACGTTCGGTACTTGATCGGTCAGATCGTGAACACGTACGACTACATCAACCATACAGTGCTAATGCTTCCGCTTTCGGTCTACGAGGGTACGTAGACAACACTCTCCCCTCTCGTTGCTACGCATCACCATGATCTTGCGTGTGCGTATGAATTTTTTTGAAATTACTACGTTCACCAACAGAATCAACATTCCGGCAAAACATAGGCCACTCGGCTTCATTCCCTGGAAACAACAAAGCCACTTGGGCACAATCGAACCACTTCAATGAAAAGATATAACATGACCACTTCAATGAAAAGATATAATCAACAATAAAAGTCTAGGAAAGGATCATCCTTAAAATGAAACTTGCCTAAATTCTTTTCCTTGAAAAATAGTGGTCTTTTCGAAAATCAAAAACCTTTGCAAAATGACCTCACTAAACACTTCTCTGCCTAGGACAGAACCCAAATTATGTTGATCTAGCTATTCCTCTCTCTCTCTCTCTCTCTCTCTCACACACACACACATATTATTTTCTCTAACCCTTCTCTGCCTAGGACAGAACCCAATTAAATTGCCAAGGAACTCCATTTCTCTAACCCTTCTGACCTAATGCTCTAAAATAAAATTTTGCTCTAACCTAGCCAACCTACTTAACCTAGCTTGTTAATCTAATCTAACCTAATTAACCTACCTATTTAACCTAGTTAGTTAACCTAGTTTACCTAGATAATTAACCTAATTAAACTACTTAACATAGCTAGTTCTCTGTCAAAGCCCTAAATAAATTTTTGCACAAACCTAGATAATTAACCTAATTAAACTAGTTAACCTAACTAGTTCTTTGTCAAAGCCCTAACTAATTTTTTGCACTAACCTAGATAACTAACCTAATTAAACTAGTTAACCTAACTACTTCTCTATCAAAGCCCTAACTAAATTTTGGCACTAACCTAGATAATTAACCTAATTAAACTAGTTAACCTATGCATGAGAGAGAGAGGAGGGGTGGGGGCTTACGGAGGATGGCTATGGTGGTGGCGAGGGAGGCAGTGGTGGCGAGGGAGGCAGGGCGCCTCCGTGACGCGAGGGGAGGTAGTTGTGGCGAGGAGGATCCGTGGCATCGATGGCGGCTACGGTGGCGCGTTGATGAGGCCGCACGGCTCAGTGGCGTTAGGGGGTTCGGTGGCGCTGACGGCTGCTCGTGGTTCGGGCGCTCGACGCCGGCAGGAGACGACGGCGAAGTGGGGCGACAGCGAATCGGGAGACGGCGGCAAGTGGGTGGGTCGAGGATTTGGGGAGAAGTGGTGGCCGGGGAAACGTTTTGGTAAGTCAAACTTAGCGGTAGCTGCGTTTACAAGAAATGCGCTTATAGCTAAGGTAGCTATAGCGGTTTTTACGAACGCGCTACTCCTATAGCTATGTAATTTCCTTCCATTTAGCGGGGGTCTAGGAAAAGCGTTGCAGCTACGTTAGTTATAACGCCACTTACGAACACACGCTACGGCTATGCCTTTCTTCTTTTTTCGCTTTTTCATTTATTTTGCTCTACATTTTATTTTTCCTTTCTCCTTTTTCTATTTCTTTCATTTTCATTTACTTTTCTATTTGTTTTTCATTTTATTTTATTTCCATTAGCAGTAGCGCTCTTCGTAGGAAACGCGCTACTACTTATGCGCTAGCGGTAGCGCCGCTTCTTCCAAGCTCCGCCATCGCTATGCGTAGCCTAAATGCGTTCTAGCAATGGGAATATTAGTAGTAGCGCTTTATTTATCACACGCCGCCATCGCTACGATTTTATCTCAGAAGCGGTTTTTTCTCAACCGCCATCGCTATCTAACACTAGCGCCTTTTTTGACCCAAGGCTGCTGCTAAATTTTACGTGTATAAGGTTTTCCCTAGTAGTGTTTACCTACTCGAGGACGAGCAGGAATTAAGCTTGGGGATGCTTAATACGTCTCCAACGTATCTATAATTGTTGATTGTTCCATGCTATTATATTATCTATTTTGGATGTTTAATGGGCTTCAATATGCTCTTTTATATTATTTTTGAGACTAACCTATTAACCGAAGGCCAAGTGCCAGTTTCTGTTTTTTTGCCTATTTTAAAGTTTTGCGGAAAAGGAATACCAAACGGAATGAAACCTTCGCGATGATCTTTCTTGGACCAAAAGCAAACCAAAAGACTTGGAGATCAAGTCGGAAACGTAACGAGGAGGCCACGAGGCAGGAGGGCGCGCCCATGGGGGTAGGCGCACCCCCACCCTCGTGGGCCCTTCGTAGCTCCACCAACCTAGTTCTTTCGCCTATATATACTCTTATACCCTAAAAACATCAGGGGGAGCCACGAAACCACTTTTCCACCGCCGCAACCTTCTATACCCATGAGATCCCATCTTGGGGCCTTTTCCACGATTCTGGGAGGGGAATTCGATCACGGAGGGCTTCTACATCAACACCATTACCTCTCTGATGAAGCGTGAGTAGTTTATCACAGACCTTCGGGTCCATAGTTATTAGCTAGAGGGCTTCTTATCTCTCTTTGATTCTCAATACAGAGTTCTCCTCGATGTTCTTGGAGATCTATTCGATGTAATACTCTTTTGCGGTGTGTTTGCCGAGATCTGATGAATTGTGGATTAATGATCAAGATTATCTATGAATATTATTTGGTTCTTCTCTGAATTCTTATATGCATGATATCTTTGCAAGTCTTTTCGAATTATCGGTTTAGTTTGGCCTACTAGATTGATCTTTCTTGCCATGAGAGAAGTGCTTAGCTTTGGGTTCAATCTTATGTGTCCTTTCCTCAAAGGATGACAGAGGGGCAGCAAGGCACGTGATTGTATTGTTGCCATCGAGGATAAAAAGATGGGGTTTATATCATATTGCTTGAGTTTATCCCTCCATCATGTCATCTTGCTTAATACGCTATCTGCTTCTTCTGAACTTAATACTCTAGATGCATGGTGGATAGCGGTCGAGTGTGGAGTAATAGTAGTATATGCAGGCAGGAGTCGGTCTACTTGACACGGACGTGATGCCTACGTACATGATCATTGCCTTAGATGTCATCATAATTATGCGCTTTTCTATCAATTGCTCGGCAGTAATTTGTTCACCCACCTTAGTACATGCTATCTCGAGAGAAGCCACTAGTGAAACCTATGGCCCCGGGTCTCTTTTCCCTATTATTAAATCTCGTTTACATCTTGCTAGTTTCGATCTACTATTTTGCAATATTTAATTTCCAATCTATACATCAAAAATACCAAAATATTTACTTTATTATCTCTATTAGATCTCACTTTTGCGAGTGACCATGAAGGGATTGACAACCCCTTTATCGCGTTGGTTGCAAGCTCTTGATTGTTTGTGCAGTATTCGGTGACTTGTGCGTCAGTCTCCTCTTGGATTGATACCTTGGTTCTCAAAACTGAGGGAAATACTTATGCTACTTTGTCGCATCACCCTTTCCTCTTCAAGGGAAAAAACCAACGCAAGCTCAAGAGGTAGCAAACCCCGCTTCATCGGGTAAGTTTATCATTTAGCACTGATTTGTTTATCATTGAGGTGCGTTAACTGAATAATCTGGTTGTTTCAAAAACAGTCGTGGAGGAAGGTGGTCGAGAACATCTATAGCCCTCCTCCACAACCGTAAGACCACGCACGCCATGAAGACCCCGAATTCCATGAAGATCCGGATATATTTGTTGAATTTGAAGACGGAGTCTATTATCAAAGCGAAGCCTTTGACGGCTCGGAGGTAGCCATTATGGCCGACATTACCCCGATCTTTACCCCTTAGCCAAGGTAAGTGTCCGGAAATACAAAAGGAGTGTCATTTCCGCACATAACTTATTCTCCGCACTGGGCCGCACCTCGCAGGATCGGCGCTCGGCGAACCATACCCAAGGACGGGCAACAAGAAGAACAACGGCACCTTCAAGGGGTAGTCATGCGAAGCCAAAGGAAGTCAGGAGCACCACTGAGCCTGCTCCATCACCCAAAAGGTATGTTCCTTATTTCATATTTAGGCACGGTTTAATTGTCATTTTTATCCTCCTATTATTTCAGAGGGGTACCCACGGACTGTAAACAAAATCCCGCCACGAGCCGCAGCCAATCCGCGCTGGAGACATCAACTAGGACCGGGCAAGACGCTGACGCCGGGCGCGGACTCCATCTGCCCCATCAAGAACCGGATGAGGTGTCCGTCACCAACTCCGAAGTAGAAAGTGCGATGAATAATCGGCACTTGAAAGAAGCTTTGCGCACCCCTGCTTTGACAGAGCCGGAGTTTACCGCTCTCAGCATCATGGGCGCATACATCCCAGCTACCCGGGACGGACTTACAGGAGTTGCTCGCGTGTTCTCAAAAGATAAACATGTATAAATTTAAATAAAGTTAGTATATAGATAGCAGCCCCCGAGACTTAAAGCGGGTGGAAAAAGCTGATTTGAGGATCGTTTATGACCGCAGGTTCTCAAGGAGAAGAATAGTGCATTGTCCCAGGAGCTCGAGACATGCCGGACACAGCTAAATGCCGCTGTCTCCGAGCTTGAAGAAATGAAGAGTGCCCCAATGTATTTTGGCAAAGATAAAAAAACTAGAAGAAGAAGTGAAGAAGCAGGACGAAGAGATAAAGAGCTTAAAGGCTCAACTCTTGGAGGCACAAGAGGAAAACCAGAAGCTGAAGGGCGGCATATTCGGTATGAGTTGTGAACCGTCTGGATTATTGATATAATCATATAATGTGGAATGTTATAATTCGGTTGATACGGGTATGTTGACCGGTCGCCCCAAGGAGGAAGTGTACGGGCTGCAAAGCGACGCTCTAAAGGAACTAGCAAAGCTACACGAGCATGCCCGGAAGGCCATGAAGAATATGGCCAAAGCCTTATGGCCCTCCGACGTCCCTCCAGAAAGTATGGAGGGGTTGGCAGATATGTTCAAGGGTGCTCGGTATCGCTTCGAGCTGTGGAAGATGTCCGCATGCCGTGAAGGTGCACGAGAGGCATGGGCCATGGTGACGACACGCTATACGGGACTTGAACCATATGGCCTGAGTTGGATCGCAAGGACCTGATGGGAAGGAAGTTCCTGTAAGCTTGGTATACGACCAAGTAATGACAGCGGCGAAATTTTTGCAACAAGATTGTAAATTAGATAGTCTACTAGATGGCGTAGAAAGAGATTAGGCGTTCGATTCTATGTAACAATGTACTTTATGACCGAACTTATCTCCTGCCGAACTTATAAAAAATTTGTCATCGCAAATCTTCGGCTTCCACCTCCGAACCAAGAAGTTGGAGTGCTTCCATATACCACGTCTAACTAAGAAACGTTAAGTATCTTTGGAAATCAGGCAATCCGGTCATATTACTCGAACAGACAAAAGTACTCGGGGAGTTATGTTATATTACTTTTTAACGTAAGAAACATCTTCCAAGAAAAATATTTCCGTTAGGGGTTCCTTTCCTTGGGCTAGGCTCGTATTCGAAGTACAGGCAGCCAATTTCATAGTTTTTTTTTCAGAAACAGTTTGTTGTATATGTGCCGACCAATTATTCCCTTAAGAACGCTAGCTTTCGGCTTCACCCGTCTGAGGTACAGGTCTGGATAACCCGATTGTAACAATCGCAAAGGTACTCCCTTTACACCCTAGCCGAACAATCGGGTACGTAGAGTATAAACACGGGAGCAAGGCAACCCAGCTTGGCAAAAACTTAAGTCATAGAGGTGCATAAAATGGCAGAAACAACAACCATTATGGACAAAAAAGCTTGTAAGCTTTTCAATAAAATGCTTCTCTAAAAGAAGCCCCCATGTATGGTGGGGTGTATACATTTAAAGATGTGTACCCCCAACAATGCGGTTGATCCGAACATACATTTAAGAAGAAAAGGGAAAAATTAAAAAGGGAGAGAAAATAGAAAAACCTATTTTAAAATGAAACCTAAGGAGGCCGAACTATGCGTAAAATCTTCGGAGCCGGGCGGCTTCCATGGGTTCGGCTCAAGGCGTTTATCCTCTCAGATTGGCGGCGATAGGCTCCTCCAAGAAGGACTTCATATGTGATGAAGGGGCCCTCCCATTTGGGTTTGAGCTTATCCTTTTTCTTCTTCGGGAGGCGTAGAACAAGTTCTCAGACATTGTATGTTTTAGCCCGCACTTCTCTGCTTTGGTAATGCCTGGCCTGTTGTTGATAGAATGCGGAACGGGCCTTAGCAACGTCGCGCTCCTCTTTGAGTCCGTCTAGGTCGTCCTGCCGATCTAGTTCAACTTCTTTCTCTTCGTACACGCGCACTCTAGGTGAGTCATGAATAATATCGCAGGGCAATACGACCTCTGCGCCATACACCATAAAGAAACGTGTGTATCCGGTCGTTCGATTGGGCGTGGTCCGGAGTCCCCAAAGTACGGAATCGAGTTCCTCAACCCAGTGCTTGTCTGACTCTCGTAAAGAGCGCACTAGTCTGGGCTTAATACCACTCATGATCAGACCATTGGCCCGTTCGACTTGGCCATTTGTTTGGGGTGGTATACGGATGCACAATCGAGTTTAATGCCCAACTTAGCGCACCAAGTTTTCACCACATCAGCTGTGAAGTTAGAGCCATTATCAGTGATGATATTGTGCGGGACACCGTAACAGTGGACTATGCCGGATATAAACACTAGTAGAAAACAGGGCTATGGTTCCGGGCCAATATTCACATTAGTCCCGGTTCAGTCACGAACCGGGACTAATGTGAGCATTGGTCCCGGGTTCGCAAATCTAAGGCATTAGTCCGGTTCACTGTGCCCTTTAGTCCCGGTTTGTGCCTCAAACCGACTAAAAATCTTGATGTTTTAGTCTCGAGTTCGTGCCTCAAACCGACTAAAGATTGACCTTTAGTCCCGGTTTGAGACATGAACCGGTGCTAATGGGGTTGAGACCTTTAGTCCCGGTTCGTGCTACGAACCGGTACTAAAGGTCCCATTTTCAAATTCTACCCCCGTGGATCGCCTTTTCGGTTTAAAAAAATAAAAGAAAATGATGGAAATGTCAAAAATAAAAGAAAATAAGTTTCCCATGTGCTATGGCGTCTAGTTGTTGGGAAAATTTGCAAATGTGAATGTCCACTTTATTTGCAAAATCTCACCGCAATTAGTAAAAATGGGCATAACTTTTGCATACTAACTCGGATGAAAAACTTTTCTATATGAAAAATCATCTACTTGAAAAGTTACATCCAAATTTAACTGGGGGAACCCCGTTAAACATTTTCAAAATCCTCAAAAACCTAACAGAAAAAAGTTACGAGGCTTTTAAGATCTAGAGTGGAAAAATCGAAAAATTTCAAACTGTGGTCAAATAATGGTCAAACTAATTATTCTAGAATATTAGTGTTACTAAATAATTATTTCAGTTATTTTGAATTTTGGTCAAATCTGGTCAAACTATGGTCAAACTATGGTCAAACAATGGTCAAACTAATTATTCAAAATAACTATTGTTTTTTAAATAATTATTGTTTTTAAAACAATAGTTTCAAACTCAAACAAAGTGAAATGTGTCACTTCATGCTCAAGCAAAATTCACGAGGGTTAATAGGATTGACATCTTACTATTGTCGGAAAACAACAAGTGCAGACTTGGAAAGCGAGGAAGAATAGAACCCGGAAGTTAAGCGTGCTCAATTTGGGGGAGTGGGAGGATGGGTGACCGTTCGAAGTTGGATGATTTGGAATGATGAGGGGTGATTAGTGATTAAAGATTAGAGGATAAATTGAGCAGTGATGAGGGGTGGTGATTAGAGATTAGAGGTTAAAATAATTCAGAAATTTGAAAATAAAAAAAATTCAAAATTTTTTTAAAAAAAAAATCATAAAATTTCCTTTAGTCCCGGTTGGTGTTACCAACCGGGACTAAAGGTGGAGCTCCACGTGGCCGCGGCCTTTAGTCCCGGTACCGACCCTTTAGTCCCGGTTCATGAACCGGGACTAAAGGCCCTCACCAACCGGGACAATAGGCCCTTTTTCTACTAGTGAAAGTCAATCACTAGTCCGACCTCAGCTGTTTTTACTGGTTTGGCCTCTATCCATTTAGTGAATTTATCAACCATGACCAGCAAGTATTTCTTTTTGTGGCTTCCCTCTTTACCATGTCAAGCCCCCAGACCGCAAAGGGCCAAGTAATGGGGATTGTTCTTAATGCGGTGGGAGGCATGTGGCTTTGATTGGCGAAAGCTAGCAGCCCGCATAGCGTCGGACAAGGGCTTGAGCATCTCCTCGAGCCGTGGGCTAGAAAAACACTGTCCGGAACGCCTTGCTTATGAGGGCTCGAGCTGCGGCATGATGACCGCCGAGGCCAGCTTGTATTTCTGCCAAGAGCTGCCTTCCCTCTTCTTCGGAGATAGAAGGACTCCGGTAGTACTTCTTTTATACAGTTCACCCTCACGTACTTTAAAGGCTTTAGAGGCCCGAACTATGCAATGAGCCTCGTTTTGATCGTCGGGGAGCTCTTGCCTAGTAAGGTAGGCCAGGAATGGTTCAGTCCAGGGAGCGATAACCGCCATGATGTCATGAGCGGAGGGTGTTATCGTGATATCCGGATCCCTGACGGTGTCTGCATTGTGTTCGGCGGCTGAGGGGGTGGTCAGGTCCGTATTGCCTTCTCCGCTCTCACCCTGCCACACCACAGATGGCTTAAAGAGCCATTCCACAAAGGTGTTGGGTGGAACGGGGTCGCGCTTAGCACCCATACGGGAGAGGATGTCGGCTGCCTGATTACTCTCTCAAGCAACGTGATGAAATTCCAGTCCTTCAAACCGGGCTGATATTTTTAATATGACGTTTTGATACGCCACCATTTTTGGTCCTTTGCGTTGAACTCTCCGTTGACCTGGGAAATTTCAAGGTTGGAGTCACCACGCACCTCCAGTTGTTGTATGCCCATAGAGACAGCCATGCAGAGACCATGTAGCAGCTACCTCGATTCTACCGCATTGTTGGTATCCATATACATAATTTGTAGTACATAGCGGATCGTGTGTCCCCGGTGGGGATGTTAGGATGACGCCACCTCAAATCCACCAGCATTCTAGAGTCGTCAAAGTACATAATCAAATTGGAGTATGAGCTATGCTCTTTAGGGATTTTGGCTTCCGTCCATTCAGCGACAAAATCGGCCAATACCTGGGATTTAAGAGCCCAGCATGGCTTGTATACGATTTCGAACGGTAAAAGCTCGATGGCCCATTTGGCTCTGGCCAGTGGCGTCCCTGTTATTGATAATGTCATTGAGTGGTACTTTGGATGCCACTGTGATCGAGCACTCTTGAAAGTAGTGTCACAGTTTACGGGATGCCATGAAGACTGTGTAGGCTATCTTCTGGTAGTGGAGGTATCAGGATTTGCAAGGTGTAAGGACCTCTTGTACGTAATAGACTGGTTTTTGGGTGGGGAATTTATGTCCCTCTTACCCTCGTTTCGACGACGAGCACAAAGACTAACCACTTGGTTAGTCGTCAAATATATAACAACATGGGCTCTTCAACACCGTGCAGCTAGGATTGGGTTGCTTGCAAGAAGGGTTTTAATGTCTTCCACCAGCTACGGCAAAGCATCCGTCCATTTGAAGTTGTCTCAAGGCCGTAATAGCTTGTAGAGTGGTAGCGCTTTTTCTCCCAATTTGGAGATGAAGCGCTTAAGGTCAGCGACACAACCTGCTAACTTCGGACTTGCTTTAAGTCTCTGCTTTGGTATGGCCAATTGTGAAAACACTCGGATCTTGGCTGGGTTTGCTTTGGTTCTTCTATGGGAAACGATGAACCCAAGCAGCTTTCCTACGGAACTCCGGAGACACATTTTTCCGATTAAGACATATGTCGATGTTCTGGAGGTTGTCGAAGGTGAGGCGAAGATCGACCACAAGTATCTCGACGTGCTTTGTCTTGATGACCATGTCGTCCACATATGCTTCGACCGTTTGGCCTATTTGCTTTTCCAGGCAAGTTTGAATCATGCGCTGGTAGGTAGCCCCGGCGTTTTTGAGTCCGAAGGGCATAGTGTTGAAGCAGAAGGGGCCATAAGGGGTGATGAACGCGGTTGCCGCCTGGTCCGATTCCTTCAACTTAATCTGATGGTATCCGGAATAAGCGTCGAGGAAACACAAAGAGTCGTGCCCTGCAGTTGCTTCAATTATTTGGTCAATCCGAGGCAATGGGAAGGTGTCTTTAGGGCAAGCCTTGTTGAGGTCCTTGAAATCGACACACAGGCGCCAGGATTTGTCCTTCTTTGGTACCATAACCAAGTTGGCTAACCAATCCGGATGTTTAATTTCCCTAATAAATCCAACCTCTAACAATTTGGCTAGCTCTTCTCCCATGGCTTGACGCTTGGGTTTGGATAATCGCCGTAGTGTCTGCTTCCCGGGTTTGAATCCCTTGATTATGTTAAGACTGTGTTCGGTGATGACCCACAAGTGTAGGGGATCTATCGTAGTCCTTTCGATAAGTAAGAGTGTCGAACCCAATGAGTAGCAGAAGGAAATGATAAGCGGTTTTCAGTAAGGTTTTCTCTACAAGCGCTGAAACTGTAGGTAACAGATAGTTTTGTGATAAGATAAATTGTAACGAGTAACAAGTAAATAAAGTAAATAAAGTGCAGCAAGGTGGCCCAATCCTTTTGTAGCAAAGGATAAGCCCGGACAATTTCTTATAATGAGAAAAGAGCTCCTGAGGACACATGGGAATTATCGTCAAGCTAGTTTTCATCACGCTCATATGATTCACGTTCGGTACTTTGATAATTTGATATGTGGGTGGACCGTGCTTGGGTACTGCCCATACTTGGACAAGCATCCCACTTATGATTAACCCCTATTGCAAGCGTGCGCAACTAGAAAAGAAGTATTAAGGTAAACCTAACCACAACATTAAACATATGGATCCAAATCAGCCCCTAACGGCAGCAACGCATAAACTAGGGTTTAAGCTTCCATCACTCTAGCAACTCCATCATCTACTTATTACTTCCCAATGACTTCCTCTAGGCTCAAATGATAGTGAAGTGCCATGTAGTCGACGTTCACATAACACCACTAGAGGAAAATACAACATACATCTCATCAAAATATCGAATGAATACCAAATTCACATGACTACTAATAGCAAGACTTCACCCATGTCCTCGTGGAACAAACGTAACTACTCACAAAGCATATTCATGTTCATAATCGTGAGGAGTAATAATATTCATAAAGGATCCGAACATATGATCTTCCACCAAGTAAACCAATTAGCATCAACTACAAGGAGTAATCAACACTACTAGCAACCCATGTGTACCAATTTGTGGTTTTGATACAAGATTGGATACAAGAGATGAACTAGGGTTTTGAGAGGATGGTGCTGTGAAGATGTTGATGGAGATTGACCCCTCCGATGAGAGGATCGTTGGTGATGACGTTGGTGATGATTTCCTCCTGAGGGAAGTGTCCCCGGAGACAGCTCATGTTGGAGCTCTAGATTGGTTCCGCCAAGGTTCCACCTCGTGGCGGCGGAGTTTAAATCGAAAGCTTTCCCACGATTTTTTCCAGGTAAAGCCTCATATAGCGTAAGATGGACACCGGGGCCACCAGGGGCCCAGAGACAGGCGTGCCTGGTAGGGTGGGCACGCCCCACCCTCCCCGGCCGTGGTGTGGGCCTCATGTATTTCTTCCGCTCAATAATTCTTATTAATTCCAAAACAGGTTTCGTGGAGTTTGAGATTTTTGGAGCGGTGTAATAGGTTTCCAATGTTTGCTCCTTTTCCACCAGAATTCCAGGTATCGGCATTCCCTCTTCATGGTAAACCTTGGAAAATAAGAGAGAATAGCCATAAGTATTGAGATATAATGTGTAATAACAGCCCATAATGCAATAAATATTGATATAAAAGCATGATGCAAAATGGACGTATCATTCGGCCAGTCTTCGTGGGATGTCGGGCATGTCTGATGGGTGCCAGGCAAAGATATCCCAATTCTCTTGTAGAAATGTGCGTAGGGCGGCGTCCACTGCCGGATCCAACTGTGCTCCGATAGATGCAGTTTTATTAGGGTCCGTTTGGTGCACTTGGAATTTTACTATTTCCTAGGCTGGCTTGAAAGAGGTGGATTTGGATCTCTTATCGGGGATCACATAGCCCCTATCCACCGTGGACCGTAGGGTGGTTAATTCCTCCGCCGCTAGGGCTTCGGATAGTGCCTCGAGGGCCAAGGATGCAGTTTTGTTTTCGGCATGAAGTGCTTTGTCCGGGTCGCTCGAGATTGTGATAATTCCATTCGGACCGGGCATTTTGAGTTTCATATACCCATAATGGGGTATAGCTTGAAAGCGTGAGAAAGTGTCCCGGCCGAGGATGGCGTGATGCCCGCTATTGAAGGGGACCACATGAAAGAGCAACTCTTCGGATCTATAGTTCTCAGGCGCGCCGAACGCCACATCCAGTTTAATTTTTCCCGAGCAGTGTGCCTCTCGACTGGGGATAATACCTCAAAAGGTGGTATTGCTTTGTTCGATGCGTGATCTATCCATCTACATTTTGTCGAGCGTGTCCTCGTAGATGAGGTTAAGTCCACTGTCACCGTCCATGAGCACTTTAGTAAGCAGAAAACCATCAATGATGTGGTTTAGTACTAAGTGGCGGGTGCTTTCGACCGACCGAGCCTTTGGTTAGATCTTCGCCGTAGTAAAGTTATTACCGTGTAGTTCCATGGGCTCGGTCTTGAGTAACTTGATGGACTTCGGCGAGGTCGCGGAGCGCCTGTTTGCACCGATTGTTCGAAGAAAAGGTCTCGAAGACTGTTAGGACGTTAAAGTTGTCCTTCTCCGTTGAGTATCTCTCTGGAGTTGTGGTGAGGATGGCCTCTCCACTTTTTGCTACTTGTCGGAGTACCCAGCATGCTCGGAGGCTATGGGGAGGGAAGTGTCTGTGGCCGGTTCCTCAACGACCGCCACGAGGTGGGTGATCGGAGGGTGATTAATTTCCCTCTTGTCGGGCTTGATCCTAGATGTCTAGCCTATGATAATCCCAATGATGGTGAAGAAGATAACCTCTACGGACTAACCCCTCCAGTTTATATACACACCAGAGGGGTCTAGGGTTTGTACAAGGTCAGTTTATCAGGGAAGGAAGCTTCTAGACTCTATTCTTGCCATCCACGTTTTGAGAAGTCCCATCTGGACACGGTGGATAATCTTCATCTTGATCTTGTACGGCCCATCCAACCCGGCCCATGCTCTGGGCGGACACCGAGGACCCCGAATCCGTGACTCCTCAAGTCCCCCCCCATTTGGCCGGCCCAGGGAGCAGGAGCTGGACTCCTTCCCCACTCCAATTCGGCCTCCTTCCTTAGAGTCTGATTCTACACCCTGATCGAGTGACCCAGCCAGTAGACACCGTCGCACCCGAAAAAAAGGACGCCATCGCATCCGCATCATACTAGTAGTCCCAAAAAAAAGAAGCAGCAAGAAAGAAATTTAAAGGATATTACTTAGAGTCTGATTTGCGTCATACTAGTATATTCTAAAGAGCAACTTGCTGCTTGTTATTGCAAATGGCAAGAAGAGTACACATTCAATGCTTCTACTACTTGTCTGGTTTGCTTTTGGAGTAGATTACAGCTTTACTATGTAGTTAGTTCATTCTTTTTGGGGTTCAAGCAAATCATTGTTTTTGAATTCACAGCGTCTATTTCATTTTCATGGTGTTCAAAGGGTCTGTCTAAAGTGTTAACCTGATATAACAAAACTCTGAGGCATAATCAAGTTTGTTATGAGTCCCTGGAATCCAATTTCTACAATAATTCAACATATATTCTTGGAAAACAGTTTTTGTTCTTTAATCCAATTTGTACATTGCCCACTAGTGATTTTAGCGCCATAAAAGGAGATGATAAGTTGCATATTTTCAGTGTTGTTTCTGTTTATGCTGTAGTCTGATGTGGCATGAGATGAGCCCAAACCTAATTTATTCCCACTGAATCGGGCGAACTTTTTACACTTGTGTTACTGTTTCCATCTGGGGATGAAAAAAAAATCTACTGTCAGATTTCAGCTGACAAGGTTAATCTTGCCAGTCCCTCATGGTCGCACCGGTGCTGCTGCCTCCATTCCTGGTTCCTGTTTGTCGTGCAAGGCAACAAAAGGAGAGTCACCATGAATGCGAGGCTCGTCACCCCCGTCTTCACGACTGCTCCGGAGTACTGACGAGGCAGAGGTTGTTGCTGGCAATCATTCAGCGAGCATGCTGTAAAATGATTATTACAAATAAAAGTATAAAAAATGAATCTGAAAAATGTTCCGAGATCGCCGTACTGCGTGTCAAAAACAAATGTTGTTGATCCAAGTCATCGAGCATGCTGTAATGAAATGTAAAAACAAATATGGTTAAACAAATCTGCTGAGATCGCCGCACACCAAGAATTTTAAATGTGCTCACCATTAGGTATGATCATCATTCCTTTTAGATGTCTATACTACAATTTACATCAATGCTTCTAGCCAATTTTATGTTGGATGGTTAGGATGCGAAGTTAATATCAAATACCACTTGGAAAGTCCATGTGGTCAAAAAAGGAATGATTTACAAGGCTACTGAATAATCATTTGCTTATTAGTCACAACCACAAGAAAAGCAGCTGCTTCTCATGAACATGTATTAATAAGTAAAACATACGAAGAAGATGACTCTCATTGTTATGCGTTCCCCTTGGTTATACATACTTTTTTTCTTCTAAATTCTTCTCTCCTCCTTCCTTTTCCTGTATATAATTTTGGGATACGTCTTATAGAATATTTTGTGTCATCATAGGTACAAAGAGCCAATTACTCGCCATTAAGAGAAGAAATGCATAGCTCTGGTTTTATTTATAAAGCGGGGTGAAAGCCTATTTCGAGAGAAATGCATAGCTTTGCTTGCTAGTTGCTACTGTATCTGGCACTTATGGAAATCCATAAAAAACTACTTCCTCCGTCCCATAATATAGTGTAGTGTCAAAAACGCTCTGTAGTGTCAAAAACACTCTTATATTATGAGACAGAGGAATGTCATTTGCTATTCTGCATCAGGTTTGGCAATAGGTGGTACTAGAAACTGGTGCTGAGAGCCTGAGACACTGAAGCAAGCTCTTTTGGGGGAAGTGAAGCTCACCCTTCCTTTCCTAACAATCAGTAGAAAAATTCAGGATTGGTGTAAAGAAAGGTGAACCTGAAGGATTCAGTTCTATTAATAGGGTGATATGTTGTTTCCAGCCCTTGGATATGAATGTTTCAATTGCTGCAGAGATTGTAGGACAAATAAATTGATGGGCAATCTGTGGCAACCTACAAATTAAGTTGCTTGAAGACCAAGTTTAAACCTGTACGATGTCAGTGAAGTTGCGCCTCCATGTCTCTTCACTTCCTGATGTAATTAGTCTGGTAGTATTCAGTTCTGTAATAACGATTTCTGAGTTTTTTTTCATGCTGCTGGTTACCGATTTGCCAAGTGATATTCGATGTTCTCCAAACGAATTTTATTAGTATCATAGGGATGTTTTTTATTACTTGAGATATTTACTGGAAACATCAGCTACTTTCTACATGGAATCTATTTATCATATGGCTCAGTTGTGATTTTAGGATTTAAGGCCACCAGGCAGAGTTCTTGTATTGGCTCACAGTTTCTATACATTAATACCTTTCACGGGTCTGATTTCCCCTTTTTAGATTGGTTATCATAATCTGTACGTTGGCTAACACAGCTTTTTCTTAAGTCATGGTTGTACAAATACCTCCTGCATGCTATGATGTCAAAAAAATACCTCACGCTACATTGGTCATCACTTCTTTAAGCCTGTTCTGAAAATTTCTTATGCCAAAAGTGTCTTGTGTGCAAAATGAATTAATGGACCATTTCCTTAGCTACCAAAACTACCTTGTACAAAACGATTACCGGACCAGGTGTGCAGAACGACTATTAAAGCACTAGCGAAAATACCTACTGTATATTATAGGAATGTAACTTTATCCAAAATGAAAGAAGTCAGGAACGCCTTCCCATTTCGTCGCCGTAAGATTACAGCATCATCGTTCGTTTTTATAGTGTGGTCTTGTTGGGCGATACACAAGAGGACGTAACTTACAGGCATGCATTCTGTAAGATTACCTCGATCCTTCCATGCCATTGTAATCTTACCTCAAGTCTTTTATTTCTGACGTTTTAAAGTTTTGAGCGTGGGATTGGACTGGGGTGACGAATAGTGCAGGATTGACTATTCGTCATCCTAGATGAGGAATAGTTATTCTTCACCCACCTCTATTTTGATATCTATGCACCGTAATTTTACGTTTCATAAATTTTGTCATATTTTAGACATAAAAAGAAAACGTAAGAAAACCTATTATCGTCGTAATTTTTTTTATGTTATGTAAAATTACAAATGTAAAAATATAGTGTAAAATGTACATAAAATATAATTTTTGACCTATATTTTTTTGTGCCAAATTTTATGCAGTAAATCAATATGAATGTAACTATTTGTATTTCAAATGTAATTTATTTATGAAATGATTGTAAGATTACCTCGGTGAAAAATAACTTATTCTGCCCCTGGGTGATGAATAGTAACACTATATATATATATATATATATATATATATATATATATATATATATATATATATAGGGATTGACTATTCGTCACCCTGGGTGAGGAATAGTTATTCTTCACCCCCTCTATTTTACCATCAATGTACCGTAATTTTACGTTCCGTAAATTTTGTCTTATTTCCGACGTAAAAAGAGACCGTAAGAAAATATATAATCGTCGTAAAAAATATTTTATGTTATGTAAAATTACAAACGTAAAAACATAATGTAAAATACATATAAACTGCAAATTTTCTTGTCTTATGACCTATTCTTACACCAAATTTTACGTAGGGAATCAATAGGAATTTAACTATTTGAATTCCAAACGTAATTTAATTATGAAATGATCGTAAGATTACATCGGGTGAAGAATAACTTATTCTGCACCCTGGGTGATGAATAGTATCACTATATATATATATATATATATATATATATATATATATATATATATATATATATATATATATATATATATATATATATATATATATATCGAAAATGCATCCCTACTACCTGGTGTAGCTACACTCATTTCTCATATACTATCATGTGGTAGTATATACTTTACTTTATTATTTTTAGTATGTTCATATACTATATCTAAGATACTCCCAAGTGATTTATATGAAAAAATGGCAAGGGAGCTCATAATTTTATTGTATTTATGAAATACATACATATTTGTACGTGAAATAAAGTATGCGCAAAATATGATACATACTACCAAGAAAGTAGTATATATATACTACCTAAACATTCTTATATACTACATATACTACGCGTACATACTCTCCGATATGATAGATACTACATAGAACGTATGAAACAAAATGGGAGTAACTACACCCGGTAGTAGGGAAATTTTGTCATATATATATATATATATATATATATATATATATATATATATATATATATATATATATATATATATATATATATATAGGGTGGGTCTAATTATGATAACACCCCTTAAGAGTCTTATTCTAATAACACCTAGCTTATTCTGCTAACACTTGAGCACTTCTAGTCCATTATAATCGGACCGCACACAAACCCCCAGGAAACTGTAGTTGCCCTAAACCCGCCCCACCTTCTACCACGCACGAAACCCACACCGGTTAACCACCTTCTTCCCCCACCTACCTCCTTGCTCTCTTTCCTCTCCCGATCTGGATCAGGAGCTTGTCGGCGCCGCCCAACCTGCCTTCCCCAGCTAGCCAGCCACCCTCTCCTCTCACTGTCGCTTCATCTCCTAGCCTCCCTCCCTACTCCCAACCTCCACCGGCCGCCACATGACTCACCCCCCTTGATCCTCTCCACCGTCCACACTAGAGCCCAGCAGACGCACTACCCACTCTGTTGCCTCTAGGACCACAGCCTCCTTCCTCCCAACGCCGAGCGCCCCCTGCCTTCTTCCTCCTGGCGCCAAGACGTGCATGCAGCCATGTCAGCTTCATGTGTCCCCGCAACTCCTCGATCCCCCTGTCCCGACCCCGGATCCGGCGAGATCCACCACCTTGATGCCTCGGCCGTCACCGTCGGGCTGCTTTCTGGATCGGCGGCGAAGGGAGCCTCACGGCCATGCAATCGGATCCCTGTCTTCTCGCCAGATTCGGCCTCCGCCAAGAACACCTACCTACGCGGAGGTCCCACCACCGCATCCCCGACTCCGCCCACCGTGACTCTGCGACACGACCGCCACCGCTCCTCACCTCGACTTCCTCCCATCCGTCATGGAGCGAGGGACCCTGGATCCGTCAAGCTCGCTCCCTCTTCCAGCCACGCGACCCCACACCTCCCAGTGGGCCGGTCTGCATGGCGCTCACCCACACGGGATCCCTCCCCCTCCACAGACTCCAGCAGTCCCGTTCCCATGGCGCGCCCGGCCAGTATAAACAAAAAGAAGACCAAAACAAAATCTTCACTATTGTTCTCCGCTGACTACGAGCAGTGCAGGTTGCTCTTCGTTGCAGGTCGGTTGGATTATTGGTGCAATACCCAAATCGCTAGTGTTTTCGTTGATGCTCGCACACATCACTGGAGGTTCACCGGAGCACCCCCTCGCAGCTCTCTCCTTCCCCAACATGTAGTTCACTGGCGACGACCTTCAGTTCATTTTGGTTGCTGTTGATGCCATCGCCACAATAGTACGTATGCAGACGGTCGAGTCGACCACCTCACCTCCTCTCCACAAACGTCAAGTTTGGTTGTTGCATGCATTTGCAATATACCGTGGGCGTATGCGGCGCAAGGCGACAGCACGAAGTTTGGTTACGGGGCGACTTGCAATACACCAGCGTGCCGTCAAGCAGGTAAGCCGGCGGCATGCAAGGCGCAAGGCGGCAGCCTGAAGTTTGGTTGTGGCACGCACTTGCGATTACACCAAGCGTGCACGTCACTAGTAGAAAAGGGGCAATGGCGGGCGGTTCAGCCCATTAGTCCGGGTTACGCCCGCGAACCGACCAATGGAGGTATTTGTCCCGTTCGTGAGCCCGAGGGGGCCGGGCCGGGCCACGTGGGCCATTGGTCCCGTTCGTCCGGACCTTTGGTCCCGGGTTGGTGGGACGAACCGGGACCAATGGGCTGGCTCTGGCTCACCACTATTGGTCGGTTGGTGGCTTGACCGGGGACCAACGGCTTCCCTTTAGTCCCGGTTCATGCCACCAACCGAGACCAATGGTGGTGCCTATATATACCCCCTCACAAGCAAGAGCAGAGCATACCGCTCTGCTTTTTCCGGCCGAGGGGAGAGGGCTTGGTGGTGCTCTAGCTCACCTCCTATGCACACAAGGTGTTCGATGGAATGCCCGAGCCACACTACTTAAGGTTTCTCCTCTCCAAGCTCGACCGCCAAGCTCCATTTTCCTCAATATTTATCTAGGTTTAGCGGTCTTTCACGCCCCGTTCCCGTCTTCACCGCCGTCGATCACCCGCGCCGATCTCATCGCTGGCACCACCGTGGTGAGCCTCTTGTTCTTATCTTCTTTCTGAAAGGAAAAATATTCTTACTTGTATGTTTAGATAGATACTTGTATTATTTTCTTACTTTTATTATTGCATCTTATATAGTGCGATGGTTTTGGTATCCGCTTCGCTTACTTTCTCCTGTCTATGATTCGGATGTGGTATATATTATCTTTTCATAACTATTGGTCCATATATTGTTTATCAAAATTATGCCGACCAATGTGACATAGATTTTATTTATCTAGGAGGTTGTTGAACCGGAAATTTCAACCGACCCTATTGTCGAGAGGTTAAATTTAGTTGAAGAAGAAAACAATTTCTTGAAGGAAAAAATAAAAAAACTTGAGGAGGAGAAGATGATATTGGAGTTGCATGTTGCAGATGTCGTCGATGATCACAAGATCAAGATGGATGCAATGCGCTTGAAGATGAGAAAGATTAGAAAATATGCCATTCATACCGAGGCTTGGTATCATTATGCCGTTGGATCAGTTGTTACCTTGGTTGCGATTATGATCGCATTTGTTTTCACATTGAAATGTTTTACATGGTTTCAATGTATGGTTTAATTAATTTAGATGCTCTGCAGAGCTTTATGTTGTTAGATGAGAACTATGTATGTACTTTGGTTTTTATGTGATGATGAACTTCTATTAATTTGGTCACTTAATTATCTATTCATGATGTTCTGTAATGATTTTTGACACACTTAATTATATATAATGCACGCAGATGAACCGGCAATGGATGTACGGTGACGTATTACACACCTCCGAGTACACTAAGGGCGTGCATGATTTTCTCAAGTGGCTGAGGCAAACAAGCAGAATGGTTTTATGTGTTGTCCATGCCCTATATGTGGAATCTGAAGTCTTACTCTGACCGGAAAATCCTTCACACCCACCTACTTTACAAGGGTTTCATGCCACACTATAATGTTTGGACGAGGTACGGAGAAATAGGGGTTATGATGGAAGACGCAATGAAGAAAAAGAGTACGATGACAACTATGTGCCCCTGAATACGGTGATGCTACCTGAACATCAAGAGGAACTGCACGATGTGCACGATGGTGCTGCAACGGGCGAAGCTGCTGAAGATCAAGAGGAACCAGACGATGTGCCCGATGATGATGATCTCCGCCGAGTCATTGTCGATACAAGGACGCAATGTGAAAGTCAAAAGGAGAAGCTGAAGTTCGATCGCATGTTAGAGGATCACAAAAAAGGGTTGTACCCCAATTGCGAAGATGGCAACACAAAGCTCGGTACCGTACTCGAATTGCTGCAAAGGGAAGGCGTAGAATGATGTGCTCGATAAAGGATTTGAGAAGCTCCTGAAAATAATGAAGAAGAAGCTTCCAAAGGATAACGAATTGCCCGACAAGACATACGCAAAGAAGAAGGTCGTATGCCCTCTAGGATTGGAGGTGGAGAAGATACATGCATGCCCTAATGATCGTGCATCCTCTACCGGTGCCTACAAGGATCTGAATGCATGCTCGGTATGCGGTGCATTGCGGTATAAGATCGCACGAGATGACCACTGGTGATGTTGACGGCGAGCCTCCAGAAGAGGGTTCCTGAAGGTGATGTGGTATGCTCCTATAATACCACGGTTGAAACGTCTGTTCGTAAACGGAGAGCATGCCAAGTTGATGCGATGGCATAGTGAGGACCGTAAGAAAGACGGGAAGTTGAGAGCACCCACCGACGGGTCGCAGATGGAGAAAAATCGAGAGAAAGTACTTTGGGATGAGTTTGCAAAGGACCCAAGGAACGTATGGTTTGCTTTAGCGCGGATGCCATTAATCCTTTCGGGGAGCAGAGCAGCAATCACAGCACCTGGTCCGTGACTCTATGTATGTATAACCTTCCTCCTTGGATGTGCATGAAGCGGAAGTTCATTATGATGCCGCTATCATCCAAGGCCCTAAGCAACCCGACAACGACATTGATGTGTACCTAAGGCCATTAGTTGAAGAACTTTTACAGCTGTGGAATGGAAAGCGGTGTACGTGCGTGGGATGAGCACAAAAGAGAATTTGACCTAAAGGCGTTGTTGTTCGTGACCATCTACGATTGGCCCGCTCTCGGTAACCTTCAGACGGACAAACAAGGGATACCACGCATGCACGCATCGCTTACTTGACACCGATAGTATATACCGGAAAGCTGCGGGAAGAATGTGTACACAGGCCATCGCCGATTTCTTCCGACCAACCATCAATGTCGAAAGAAAGGCAAGCATTTCAAAGGCGAGGCAGATCACCGGAAGAAGTCCGCCAAGCGTCTTCGGGTGATCACGCATTTGCTATGGTCAATGATTTACACGTAATCTTTGAAAAAGGGTCGGCGGACTAGCTGTTCCATATGACGCTGAGAATCAACCACCCATGTGGAAGAAGAAATCTATATTTTGGGACCTACCCTACTGGAAAGACCTAGAGGTCCGCTCTTCGATCGACGTGATGCACGTGACGAAGAACCTTTGCGTGAACTTGCTAGGCTTCTTGGGCGTGTATGGGAAGACAAAAGATACACCTGAGGCACGGGAGGACCTGCAACGCTTGCACGAAAAAGAGGGCGCAGCAAGGGACGTTCGTTCCAGACAGGGAGAAGGACGAGCTCACAATGGCCCTCGGGAATCCTGAGCACCCTGGACGGACACGAGGCACGCCAGGCTCCGTTTCATGGAAGGCTGGATTTTCGGACGCAGGGGTTACAAAACCCGTGAGAGGAGGAAGAAAGCTGGGCAGAGCCAAGCTGCAGGCGTTGCCACGAAAGGGTAATGGGGCTAGAGGAACGAGAGCAGATCGCGACAAACGACTCCGCAAGCTTCCCCGAAGCTACCCGCCATCTCGGCGGAGAAGCGGCGTGGCTTCCACCGAAGCTGCTTCAGTAGGAGCATGCCTTGACGGCTCCTCGCCAGCCTATCCCGTGGATGCTATCACGGAGTCTCAAAATTGCCACCTTATGGCGGAATGGAGCAATTTGAAGGTCAAGGCTGTTGGCTCTGTTTATCTTACTAAACCCGACTCAACTTTTCACTGCCGGCCGATTCCAGAAGGATATGCTAAGGTGATGGTGGATGAAATAACGGAGGGATTTGAGGACTTCCGGCTTGCCCTACCAGTGAAGGGGAGTATCGGCTGGGTTCTACTCTGAAGACTCCATGCCTATGGCGGAAGGATCTCATCAACCTTCCGAACTAGACGCCTCCGCCTCCTCCTCCTCCTCCGCGAGTCGGGCACTCCGCCTCCTCCACCGCCTCCTCCTCCCGGCGAGTGGCGATTAGGGCACTCGGTCGGGTCCTTCTCCAGCGTGGTGGCACTCCGCCTCCTTCTTCGCTGCTGCGCCCGGCAAGCAGCCAGCCTTCTCCTTCTCCGCCTCGTCGGCAAAGGGCAGAGACCCGGCGCCGCCTCGGCTGCTCCGGCGTCGTAGTCCTTCTCCTCCGCCTCGTAAGCAAGGAAAGAAGACATCCGCCCCGCTCCCGCTCTACCGGGCGTCTAGCAAGACAACCAAAGGTGGGAGGAGATACAGATTCGGTCCTTCTCTGAAGACTCGGAGAAGTTACTGCACGAGAGGACCGAGGAGGAAAACGCGAAGATTGCAGCACCGAAGTGGATGACTGGTTTCAAGGGTTGAAAGCAAAGAGACATCCACCCACGGAGGAGAAGGTAGATCCGGTGAAAGCGAAGCGCACTCTGCTGCCCTGACAAAACCACCCAAGTCTCCGCCGAAAGGCAACTATGAGCGCATTATTGGAAGGCATTTCTTTGAAGCGGAGAGGTCGGGAAGTACTAAAAGTGATCAAAGGATGAAAGAACGACGAGCTGGGAAACAAATTGCCCAGCTCGGCGAACAAGCAAGCAATCGTGCCCCCGCTCAAGGTGCTCGCTAGCGACATCGTCGATCCGAGGATGGTGCCGGTTATGGCAATCCTGCAGATTACCTGCCCGACGATGTACATTATGATTTCTTGGAGGTGCGAGATACAAAGATACGAGTACGGGAAGCCTCTCGTCAACGATGAAAGTTCTCTATCAACGATGATGCGAAGATTGCATGATTGGTACATGAAAACCTGCAGAGAGTCCGAGGGGAGGAGTACTTTGTATGTGAGAGTTAAAAGGAGCATGACCTCCTTGGAATTGAACTGTTGCCTATTCCATTTGAGGAGTTCTATCAGTTTTCAATCAATTGGCCCTCGATAAAGCAACGGTCACCTGCCATCGTCTGTGAGTAGTACTACTTCATCATTAAGTCTCTCTATATAACTCAGCTCTTTCATTGCATGTATTTATAATTATCCTCACTATATTATGCAGATTGAAGATCGCCGAATTGAAGAAAAGACAAGAGGGTGATATTGGGTTCATTAACACATATCTCATAGATAAAACTGAGGTTGAATTTCATGCCGAAAATACCGAGGCCAACTTGCTACAATCATTGGTAAGAAATGAACACAAAGATATAATACTCTTTCCTTACAACTTCAAGTGAGTGTTACTGTCTTGTGGCATATTCGGTTTCCCTTATTAGTCCAGGTTATAGTAATGTAATATTGATGAGTTATGCATGTGTGCGCAGCTACCACTATATTCTCCTAGAGATTAAGCTTGAGAAGGAAGTAGTAACTGCCTTTAGACTCCAAAGCGAAAAGATCCCAAGGAGTATCTGGACATGACTGAAATGCTCGAGAAGTAAGTTAAATCGATCATTATCCACCATATCAGCAACTTTGTTCATTTCTGATATCAAATAATTGTTTTCTTTGTATGGCAGGGCTTGGAGAAAATTCACCAAAAAAGCTCCGGGACTGCCGAAGAAGCTGCAATTTAGACACCCGAAAGTAAGTACTATAGTAGCATATTCCACGCATCTCCTAGTCATTCAAGCGCTAGTTTCATCAATATCATTTAGCATGCTTGCTAATTATCAGTTTGATTGACCTCTATTTCTTGTAAAGTGGTTGTGGCAGGAACAAGGGAATGATTTCTATGGATACTACATTTGCGAGTCCATCCGTCACACGACACATGAGCGGGCTACTCGACAAACAATATGAAGTGCGTAAATAACAATATTCACAATTTTATTTTATTACCATCATTTGTGTTGAGTTTCATTCGTTCATATATATATATATATGTATTGACCCCTTCTTAAAATTAGATGTTTGGATGCGGGATGAACTCCTAGCACCGAGATAAATGCGTGAGCAATTCAAGAGGAATTGGCGGCATTCTTTCTTGACCACGTGATCGCTGAAGACGGAGAATACTATGTGGACCACGCGTCCGTATGTTAGGAGATTATATTTGTAAAAGATAATTATTGTATATATATAGCCGATAGTTTCGGATAGATATACGAGAACTTGTTGTTCGACCAATCTCTCGAAGAAGGAGAGGTGGTCGATATCACTTCTCTCTGTATGCATATATGTACATGACGATCTTCTGTTTCCTTCGTTTGCTTACTAGCTAGCTAGCGTGTCTAGCTAGTCATCTCTATACGTATGTATAGTACGTAGCGTCGACCAAGCACGGACAAAAGAGAGGACACTTCTCTCTATTAATTAGCTAGCTAACACAATATATGAAACACCTAACTTAACCCCCAAAACCCCCAACCCTCCCCCTTTAAAAAAATTTAAAAACCCCAGCCACGAATGTCGACGCTGAATGATTGATTGGTCCTGGGTTGGTGCCACCAACCGACCAGGCCATCCTGCCTCGGCCAAACAAGACAGGCCATGCTGGAGGGTTCATCTGTCCCGGGATTGAACCGACTAAAGGGCCAGGGAATTAGTACCGACCCTTTAGTCCCGGTTCATGAACCGGGACTAAAGGCCCTCACCAACCGGGACAATAGGCCCTTTTTCTACTAGTGCGTGCAGTGCGCAAGCCGACGACATGAAATTTGGTTGAGGCGTCCCTCTCCTCGTCGTCTACAGGGATCCAGCGCCCCCGTGGTTGTCTCTCATTCCGTCAACAAGAGGGCCAGGGTCGTTTCTCACTGTTCACATTTTTTCCACGCCACCCCTTATCACTTCTTGTGTCTGTTTGGCAATTTCACCAACGTGTCTTGGGTTCACACGTTCGTTGGTGCAGCTCGAAGCTCCCTCGCCCGATGCCAGCGAATAGGCTTCCTTGTGAAGTTCAATAGCGCCACCAATGGTTCATGGATAAACTATTTGATATGCTTCAAAGAAGAGTAGAAGGAAAAAAATTGAACAAAGGTTTCTGCTGAAGCTTTTGCGTTGAGGAGTGAGAGGAGCTGTTAAATATTTAACTTTCTTTTTTCCTTTTGGCAATTGGCCTATTTTGTTCTGGAGTTGTCTTAAATTTTTCGCTGTGATTGAGAAAAAGGTTTTGGAGTTCACTAGCAAAAATGAGCGACCGTGTGCTTGCAGTACGTCCAGAGAGTGTGTGCGGTTAGGCGGGGCAGGCACTGCATCGTGTCATTGCATTTAAAAAAAATGTGGAGTGGGTTGTATTTTGTGTGCGATGATTGTAACTTGGAGACCGAGAAAGGGATGCAATTTTTTTACACTACATTGTGGGTTATTGCTCAATTTGTAAAATCTTTCTTTGTAAAAGCAATGCGCTCGGTGAACCGAAGAAGTACTTTTTTTCAAAGTTCATTATTAAAAAAAGTATAAAATAAAAAACATCATGAAGTTCGCTTGCCCGTTTGATTGCAGTGTGGTTTTCAGTTTAAAAGCAGTGCGGTTTTCTTCCTTGTCTTCAAAAATTTATGTCCCATAAAAAAATCATGCAGTCCGCTAGTCCGTCTGATGCGGTGCGGTTTTCAGTCTAAAAGCAGTGCGGTTTTCTTCCTTGTCTTCAAAAATTTACGTTCATAAAAAAGAAACCATGCAGTTCTCTTACCCGTGTGATGCAGTGCGGTTTTTCGTCCGTTGCAGTGCAGTTTTCAGTCGGATGAAGTATCCACGCCGATTTGGGTGTCGCGAAAAACAGAGTGTCCACATTTCGATAAATTCGAAATTCCTCTTAAACCGTAAAGAATTAAAGAGATTGTTCTACATGAAAGAGTTGCGTATCGTCGATATATTTCGACGGCGTATCGTTTGAATCATTCCAACCACGTCGATTATAGGAATGCAACTTTATCCTAAATGAAAGAAGTTAGGAACGCCTTCCCATTTCGTCGCCGTAAGATTACAGCATCATCGTTCGTTTTTATAGTGTGATCTTGTTGGGCGATACACAAGAGGACGTAACTTACAGGCATGCATTCTGTAAGATTACCTCGATCCTTCCATGCCATTGTAATCTTACCTCAAGTCTTTTATTTCTGACGTTTTAAAGTTTTGAGCGTGGGATTGGACTGGGGTGACGAATAGCGCAGGATTGACTATTCGTCACCCTGGGTGAGGAATAGTTATTCTTCACCCACCTCTATTTTGATATCTATGCACCGTAATTTTACGTTTCGTAAATTTTGTCATATTTTAGACATAAAAAAAGAATGTAAGAAAACCTATAATCGTCGTAATTTTTTTTATGTTATGTAAAATTACAAATGTAAAAATATAGTGTAAAATGTACATAAAATACAATTTTTTACCTATATTTTTTTGTTATGCCAAATTTTATGCAGTAAATCAATATGAATGTAACTATTTGTATTTCAAATGTAATTTATTTATGAAATGATTGTAAGATTAACTCGGGTGAAGAATAACTTATTCTGCACCCTGGATGATGAATAGTAACACTATATATATATATATATATATATATATATATACATATATATATACATATATATATATATATATATATATAAAGAGAGAGAGAGAGAGAGAGAGAGAGAGAGAGTATATATCGATAATATACGGTATTACCTGATATTCACTGAAACCCTTCCGGTGACCCGAAACACTCCCGCATCCTCTCGGAACTATTCCGAATATTAATGAAACAATTACACAAATATATTCTCATCACTTCGGCCCTACTAACACTCAGCGGATCATGATAGCATAAAACTTGTGACCCCATAGGTTCGGTAACTCATAGACATGAATGAAACCCCTTTGTTCAATGACTGATAGCGGAACCGTAGACGTCCATATAGATCCCTATGAGCACACGAATGATATTCGAGTGAAACTTGGTTATAATGTGATGTTTCCTTTGCTTCGCGATACTTCACAAAACCCGGGATGTGTCGGTATCCTCCTGAGTCATCACATGCTCACTATGTCGATACCATACCAGTTTTGTTCTTCTTTCTCATTGTCGTGTTCTAGCATCCCCGTGATGAAGTCAGCTGTGTCTGGCCAAACGACTATGGATGTTGTCACACTGAGAGGGACCTAAGAATATCTCTCCATCGTTGGAGGAGCAAATCCCACTCTCGAGCTATCTAATCCCTTGTTAAACTTTCCGATGAATCTGTAAGTTCTCATAATGATTACCGTGTTACAGGTGGCGTTTGAGCAACCCCAAAATCTACCGTATGGTAAGGAGTGACTATGATACTCTCATGGTCTAAGGAGCAAAATCATGTGTAAACACTCCGGTTAATTACAATTGATTACAAACGATTTTATTTCAATTCATAACAAACAAGTTTGGGTCAATTCAATATGATCGTTCTTCCAACATCATAATCTCAATATTGTTTTAGGACCATCGTTACACTTAACAATATCCTAAGATCCGGAAAACGTGATCACCAACAACACTTGAGCGCTAGTCTTAGAGGCGAGACTAGGAACCTTTATTTTATCCCTTTACCATTTCACACGTGCATATGAGTTTTCCACTGAATCACATATTTCAGAATCATAACAGTTATAACATGAAATATAAACACTTAACTATGAATATGGAAATATAATACTATAATATTATTGCATCTAGGGCATATTTCCAACACGATCAAGCCCACGCAATCGTTGGATTAATCAATTTAGGTCGCGTCTTTCTCATGCAGAACAACAACGTGTGTGGCCTCGTCTTCCTCGCCTCGCACCATACCGCACTTGCTCGCAGGCTTGCCCCTAGCATCGTTCCTTGCCATCACGATAGCACCACCGCTGCGGGCGGCTGGCCCCCTGCAACACCCTGGCGCATTCCCTCCTGCAACACCGCCAGCGGCCATGGAAGCTTGCTTCTACAGCAAAGCCGTTGGGCGCGTGGTAGCGTCGCTCACGAACTGCCGATCTAGAGCATCCACCTACTGCAACGCAGCATCGCGCTGGCCATGCCAACGGCGTCAACTCCAGGCGTGGCAGCAACACTTCATTGCAACGTCGAGCTTCCCCAAATGTCGTGGCGACTCTACATTGAGCCGCCAACAAGCGTTGTGAGTGCTGCATCGAAGCACAGGGGAGCGACCGACGAGCGCTCCATTGTAGTTGTGTTGCAGCATTGGCGACGCGCAGAGTGACGCCCGCTCCCCTTGCGCCCTGCGTGTTGGGTCTCCCCACCTTTGGCATCCCCTTCGAGCTACGTACGCCGCCCCCTTTGCAGTTGTGGTACTGCTGCAACCGCGGGGTTGCAACACCGCGACGATGGCGTGCGAGGGTGGCCGGCGTCAACCCTTCCTGTTTGTAGCAAAGGTGGTGCTCCCATGGTGAGGTTGCATTGCAACGAAGTTGTTTCGGAGAGAGTAGTGGTCACGTCGCCCTTCATTTTGCGGCGGGGATGCAGCAGGTGGTGGGCACCATGGGAGCCATTCCCTCTCGAGCTAGACGAACAAGATATCGAGAGGGGAAAACGAAGGGGAAGAATTGTGTGGAGCAGAGACATCTCGAAGGGATAAGGCTGGAGCCTTGAGGGGAACCGATGAGGCAACACAAGTCTTACATAGACTAACTACGCATGTTTAGGTAAACTAGAACAACGCCTGCATGTATGGGATATAAATATTCTAATATGTTAGCTTGTGATTTACCTGCTCATAATATCACGATTGTGTAAATAAATGTTCATCAAATTTTGTCTGTGGTTTACCATATATTTTGATCAGAAGTAATTTACCTTCCCATAGTATGCGATTGTGTAAATAAATGTTCATCAAATTTTGACAGTTGTTTACCTTATATTTTGATCAGAAGTGATTTACCTGCCCATAGTATGCGATTGTGTAAATAAATGTTCATCAAATTATGCCCGTGATTTACCTTATATTTTGATCAGAAGTTTGGTAAGTAAATTAAAGTGAAGTTGGTTCAGAAGGTAACTAAATTAAGGTGATTGATTATTATATAAGGAAGATTGGACAAAGGGGTGATGGGGAGAAAGATGAAACGAAAACCTTATATTATTTTTAAGTAAGTGGAGATAGAGATAGAGAAACCAATGTGTCGGATTGGTGTTTAGGGGAGGAAGGCAACCACCCCCCTTAAAATTCAAGGAGGGGGGGGGGGGGTTATGTTCAGATTAGTTTACAAGGTTTCATAGACTTGCATAGGGTCTTCGTAGGCGTAGGATTATTAGGAAGCGGTGGATGGGTTGCGGGGCCATGTGCCGGTAAGCGGTGCGGTCTAAGTTCTTGTTATTATCAGTTGGTCGAAAATAAGTGCTTTCCTGTTGCATAATATAAGTATATACTTGTATACATGTGATATTTCCCACTATGAGCAGCCTTAAAACTGTTTTATTGTTATATAAATAAAACTTACTAGTACAGTACTAGTTACCGAAACAACCACTAACTTAACTTTTTTTTTCGAGTATCACCACTAACTTAACTAGTGGGAGTGTTAAGTATGATCGAGGATTTGACGGGCCAGATGTAGTAAGTGGAGCACTGTATTATTATCAGAAAACAACTCCGCTTTAACACGTCCACAGACATGCCGGGCCGTGCGCCTTCTTCCGTTTCTTTTCCGTGTCTGCCATGCGTGC
Source organism: Aegilops bicornis (assembly GCA_021605145.1). NCBI lineage: Eukaryota > Viridiplantae > Streptophyta > Magnoliopsida > Poales > Poaceae > Aegilops > Aegilops bicornis. The sequence goes on from JAHIAL010000051.1 coordinate 2,030,562, forward strand.
ATACCACATTGGTGCACACACAGATCGACCGAGGCTGACACGCGGGACCCCGTCACTTGGCGGCCCACATCACAGCGATACGAGAGGAGGCCCTGTTGCGTTGCGTGCTCAAAATAAGGCCCGCTCGGTGAGTCAGTCAATCAGTCAGTCAGTCAGGCGGTCGACGGCCATGAAAGGCAAAGAGGGATTCTCCTTTCTTCGCTTGCCATAATAAATACGAGGGGAGGGAGCGGGGGTTTTCTGGGAGTGGTGTGCCTCACAAGCCAGCCAGCAAGCCGAGGAGCCAGCGAGGGTTTTCATCTCCCGCTCCAGCCCAAGAGGGCAGATCCGTCGAGCAAGTCGCCGTTGCCGCCGGTGACCCGTCCATCCCAGGAGGAAGAGGCCAAGGTGACGACGAGCTCTCCTCCTCTCCATCGCCTACCGTCGCTGCATTTTCCTCTTGGATTCATTTCTCTCTTTCTCGTCTCTGCGTGAATCTGTTTCTGTGCTGGCTTCCGATAGTGTGGATTTCTCTCCGTCCGTTTTCTTGCCGATCGAGGATATATAGATAGATCCATGGCGTCGGCGACGTAGTCGCTAGCTAGGTCGGTGGTTTTCAGGGTTTTCCCGCGGCGGACACGCTCGATCCAACTGTGGCCGCACTAGTTCGTCTTCTCGATGGTCGGCTGTGCGAAGCTAGGATTTGGGCTTTTAACTTTGTGAGTGATGAGTGAGTCACTAATGTTTCGCCTATTCAGAGGGTTTTCAGGTTGGTGCAGAAAGCATGGTGATGTTTTTTTCTTCTTTTTTTGCGGGATGTATGGTGGTGTTGTGTTTTTGGGATGCGACATATTATTAATTATATTTTGTACGCAAATTACTACCAAGTGATTTCTTCTTGTTTCCTCCCCTGGTTTAGACGGCACCGAATGCTGTGAACTTGTGGTTCCATATCTTTTTTTTTTGCGAAATAACTTGTGGTTCCATATCAATGCAACTGGGGGAAAACCCAAACCCCTATATTGCTAAAAAAGGTTATGCTGATGTTGTACCAATTGACCGTCTCACTGGTTCTTAGTTTCCAGATTATATCACTTGTCCGCATTTTTTTTCTTTGCTCGATCTGAATCACCTCCTGGAGTTGGGAATACAACCCCTAATTCTACTTTCTTTGTGGGAAACATACCATGTATCTATCATCAGAAAATATTTTCATGTTACATAAGTTGCATCCTTTTTATCAATTTGCTTCTCATATATTTAGGGAACTAATTAATCATGGAGCAGTGATCACAGCGTCCGGTTAATTCCCTGCCCAATCAAGAGTACATCCTTGCTGAGCGAATTTTCTTGCTCTGTGTTTTCCTTGCAGAAAAGATGGAGTCGCAGGCTCAGAGCAGCAAGGGCGATTCCAGCAAGTCCCCAATGCCGCACGGTGGCGAGGGCGATGAACCTAGCAAGGATGATTCCAGCAAGTCACCAATGCTGCACCGCGGCAAGGGCGATGAACCCAGCAAGGCGCCGCCCACGCCTCAGATGCTTCCCATCACAAGGCCACCCAAGCCCGGCACAATGGGGCGGCGCATAACGCTGCTCACCAACCACTTCAAAGCCTCCTGGAAGCCAGCGCATGACTTCTTTTACCACTATCACGTACAGCAATCCCTCGTCCTAAACTAGTCCATCCATCACCATTCCATTTCTTCAACTTGATTTCCATGGCCACCTGCCAACACTTGGTTCCGAATTTTCCATCCACAGGTAGATCTCAAGTACGCAGACGGTCAACCCGCTGCTGGGGAACGCGTGGGGAGGAAAGTGATGAGGCAGCTTTACGAGACCTACGCCTCTAACCTCGCAGGCAAGCAATTCGCCTACGATGGCGAGACGGGCCTCTACACCGCCGGGCCTCTTCCTTTTACCACCAATGTGTTTGAGGTTATCCTGGTCGATGCTTCATCCCGAAGGTAAAACACTCATCTACTCCATCACCCATTTTTCTATTTTTGAACTCGTCATCTTCTCTTGGTAGTGGGAATCATCTTGACATTTAATATAACCTGCAGGACTGCAGCAACGAGCGGGAGCCATGGAGGAGATGGCAGCCCAGGGCCAAGTGACAACAAGAGAATGAAAACAGAAGCACACTCCAAAATTTTCAAGGTGGAGATAACCTTCGCGGCAAAGGTTCGGATGAACAATTCCTCACAGGATGCTCTTCGGGTTCTCGACATCATTCTGAGGCAGCACTCTGCAAAACAGTATGTTCTTAAGTTTAACCTTTTTGATCTGTTTATCAAATGTTGCAAACTCTATGATGGCTCTCTCTTAGGTTCTTATTATAACAACCAATTCCATGTTCTTGTACTCACTCAGCTTTCTTGCTGGCTGCAGGAATTGCCTTTTAGTCCGTAAAGATTCCCGTTATGTGGAGTTGGGTGGCGGTGTTCGCGGTTGTCAGGGTTTTTATTCTAGCTTTCGACCCACTCAAAGTGGGCTCTCACTCAATGTTGGTATGTGTATTATCTCGAGGCCTAATTTGCATGAGCTTCCTGGAAAAAAGTTTGTTACAAGATTGAAGGTTGCATATTTGCACATGTGATTGATTATTGAAATTTTTGCAGATTTAACCACCACGATGGTAGTGAGACCCGGGCCTGTAATTGACTTTCTACTCTTCAACCAGGATGTGAAGGACACTTCCAGAATTGACTGGCGCAAAGTATGTTACAACCTAGTGATTTCTTAATAGATGTTCAGTCCTTCAAGAATCCATCACTAGACTTAACATGTTTACCTGCTTTAACCTTGGTCACCCTTGACATGATTTTAGGCCAAACGGGCACTGAACAAATTAAGGGTCGAGACCATTCACACCAAGGCAGAATTTACGATTACTGGATTGACCGAAAACAATTGCAATGAGCAGACGTAAGATGTTATTACTCTTGAATTGTTATATGCAAGTTCAGGGCATACGCCTCACGTCCTCTTGTTTCAATAAATTCATTCTTGTTCTAGTTTCCCACAAAAGCAAAAGGATGGCAACACTGTGGATGTAACTGTCTATGATCACTTCATGAATCGTTGGTCTATGAAGATGGAAAAGTCTGCTAATTTGCCCTGTCTAATTGCGGGGAAGCCAACGCGCCCAACATACCTCCCGCTGGAGGTCCGTCCCTTTCTCGCTGTTCTTGTTCTGAGTCATTCTTCCCGTGCAAAGTATCTTGTGTTTTTGGTGCTAATTTCTGTTTGCAACCAGGTTTGCATTCTACTGCCATTACAAAGGTATAAGAAGTCACTGTCAACGTTGCAAAGGTCAAAGCTGGTGGAGGGATCCAGGCAGAGGCCGGATCAAAGGATGTTGAGCTTGTCTGGTGTATGTTACTCTGATACCATGAATTCAGCTATACTGCAGTAGATAATGTTCACAGGGTCTAAAAATATCGAAAATACAATAAAGCTCAATTTTATTTACCCAGGTGTTGCGTGCCAATAATTATAATTCTGATCCAATGCTGAGGGAATGCGGCATTGCGATAGATCCAGAGTTTACTCAAGTCGAGGGTAGAGTCCTTCAGGCACCACAGGTTAGTAGAGCCATACTGCTCTTTTCACTGGATGTATGTCTTTGAACGCCTACTATGCAGGCCCTTTGCTGCTTGCATCTAATTAAATATCGTAATGTGCAGTTAAACTCTGCAGATGGTAGAGAACTTCGTACACCTAATGGGCGGTGGAACTTCAATAATGACGTAAGCAACTGAACATACCTCTTGATTGAACTCTACACATGTGCACTGTAAACTCTTTATTGTTGCATATTGTTATCGATGCGGTAACGTTCCCAGTTCTGCTCTCCAGAGGTTCATTCAACCCATAAAAGTGAAGATGTGGGGAGTTGTTAATTTTTCTGCACGATGTAATGTTGAAGATCTTGTCAGCCGCCTTGTCCAATCTGGTGCCAAGAAGGGAATTGTAAGTTCACCGTTTTGCATAATCTTGGGCTTTTTCAAAAAATTCTGGTATTGATCAACAAGTTATATTTGCAGGAAATGGCCAAATGTGGCGCTGTAATTGAGGAGAGTCATCAAACGAGACGGGAGCCTCCGACAAAAAGGGTAGAGGCTATGTTTGAGCAGATAAAAGCAAAGCTAAAAAGAAAACCAGACTTTCTCTTTCTCCTGTGTGTTCTTCCTGAGAAAAACTCTGACATCTATGGTTTGCTCTGCTACCTCAACTTTGCAAATAAACTTTATTATGTCTTTATTTATTATCCTAATCTATTGTTCTTATCAGGACCGTGGAAGCGTGAATGCCTTGTGAAACATGGTTTCTTTACGCAATGCTTGGTTCCTCCTGCCAATATCAAAGATCAGTACCTCACAAATGTGCTGCTAAAGATAAATGCAAAGGTTTGTGTTGTGATATTTGCATCTTCAATGTACCATGCAATTTGTTGCCTTGTGACCATGAGGTCACAGGTTCGAGTCCTGGAAACAGCCTCTTGCAGAAATGTAGGGAAAGGCTGCATACTATAGAACCAAAGTGGTCGGACCCTTCCCCGGACCCTGCATGGCGGAGCTACGTGCACCGGGCTGCCCTTTAATGTACCACACAATTTGGATTTGTTAGCTGGAAAACTGAATGCTTTCGTTTTGTTTCATTTTTGCCAATCAGCTTGGCGGGTTGAATTCATTGCTAAAAAAGGAAACAACCCGTGCTATTCCTCATGTGTCGAGGGTACCAACCATCATCTTTGGTATGGATGTTTCCCATGATTCACCAGGACGAGACGTGCCATCAGTTGCTGCAGTAAGTTTTGCTTATGTTTACAGTTTCCTACAGTAAGAAGTCAGGTGTCAGCTGATGGTCCTGGAGAGATTTTCCAACCGACAATTTGCTTACTCACCTGGGTGTTTTTTGGCATTTACCTAGGTGGTTAGTTCATTGAAGTGGCCAATCATGTCAAAGTACAGAGCTTCTGTATGCACTCAGTCACCCAGGCTGGAAATGATTGATACCTTGTTTAAGCCAGTTGGAGATGATGATCATGGCCTCATTAAGTGAGTTTCTTCTGCTCGGATTTATATAAGTGCAATTTATACAATTTTAATAGCAATGCTTCCTAATTATACATATGCTTTTCTTTTGTTGCTCACTGGGGACAGTAACATTTCAGGGATTCTCTAATTGACTTACTCAAAAACAACGATGGTCATAAGCCGGAACAAATTATCATTTTCAGGTCAGTAGCCCTCCCTGAGATAATTGATAGTGGACTTTGCATTTAAGCAGCATATAAAATTTCTGTACAAATTGGTGGACTAATTGTGTGTTGTCCCTTGATGTTAACAGTACAAACTGGCTGTAAAATTCGATGGCATCTCTAAGTTTACTTTGTCCCCCTGATTTATAAGTAAACTCTGTTGTCTTGATGTTAGGGATGGTGTTAGTGAGAGCCAGTTCAATCAGGTGCTGAATGAGGAGCTAGCTCAGATCATGGAGGTAAACATAAATGATATCCCATTCCTCATGGGCCAGTGCTGGGTAGTAATGTCTTGATAATTGATACAGGCATGCAAGTTTTTTGGTGGCAAGCATTTTAATGGCAACTGGTTCCCCAAGTTCACATTGATAGTTGCACAGAAGAATCATCACACGAGATTTTTCTTGCGAAATGGACAGAGACCTGATCAAGTGAATAATGTCCCCCCTGGTAACCTACATCTTTAATCTACACACCTACCACAGAACTACTCCCTCCGTCCCAAAATAAGTGACTCGACTTAGTCACTTATTTTGGGACGGAGGGAGTATTGTTTACTACAATTTTGTATGGACTAAACGAGCAATTCTTAGGCCTTTTTACACATACATTCTTATCATATTCCTATTTTCCCCTTGTGTAGGTACTGTGGTTGATAGTGGAATCTGCCATCCAAGGAACTATGATTTCTACATGTGTGCTCATGCTGGCATAATTGTACGTTCTCTCTACCTTGTGAGTTGTGATTGTAACTCACAGCGTTGCAAATGTTTATTTGAATCTAAGTCATTCTGCTTTTGTGTTCCAGGGGACTACAAGGCCAACACACTACCATGTGCTCCACGACGAGATAGGCTTCTCTGCTGATGAGCTGGAGGAGCTCGTGCACTCCCTATCCTATGCGTATGTCCACTAAAGCAGTTAGTTTTAACAAAAGATTCAGTTGTTACCTTGCCTCTGATCATCACTGCATCCTTTTGATATTTCAATGCTTGTGAACTCGTTTCAGCTACCAGAGGAGCACCACAGCCATCTCAGTAGGTAAGCATGATTTTCCGCTACTTGATTTCGCAACATATATCAAAAAGGCATGGCTGACCATCTGATTTTCCCTCTCAGTTGCTCCCATCTTCTATGCACACCTTGCGGCGGGCCAGGTGGCCAAGTTCACCAAGCTCGATGACATGTTGGAGACATCGTCCCAGGCTGAGGCTGCCCCGGTGCCGGAGCTGCCTCGTCTGCATCCCAATGTAGCATCAACGATGTTCTTCTGCTGAGTCGCACGGTTTCCCCATCGTCAGTGGTTGGAAGCAACGGAAACTTTCTCAAATGCTCTGGAACCGGTCGTGAGTGTTAATGCCTGAGTGCTGAAGTATGCTTTTGGTCTTAGCTGCTTGATTTAGTGGGTGTTATCTCGGCGAACAATCTTTGATTGCTATCATGGTGCTTTCTGTGGAGTTCCTTGCCAACAATAATCTGAACTTTTGTAGTCAAGACCTTAAACTCTGCTCATGTGCAAGGTGCCTACATATTTTGCATGTGAAGTTCATAAATATTGTCGCCAGCATGTCCAATGGTTAAGTTTCGGATTCTCAATAAGTGTCTGTAGTTTTGTGATTATGTACTTTGCTGTCAATTTACTTAAAGTAAAGGCCAGGCTTTTGACCCCACTACACAACCCAAAGGAAAAATAATAAATGCAACTACGAAATAATTTTTAGAGGATACTAGTTATCTATAAGTTGCAGTCAAGGAGTAATTTCCAGATGTCAAACTGAAATTATGAGGTAATTTGCACTTTCAGATCAGTGCAAAAATAGCAGGAGAGAAAGAAAACGTCAATCCTTGTCTAGTCAATCCACCCTTCTCATATTTTGACTCCAATTTACATCAAAAGTCACCGCATGGTTTGTACTAATCACTAATGAAACCTGGTTTACAACAATTGTATAAATAAGACAACATTGAGCATCAAAAATCAGATGGCAGATGGGAAAACTCTAAAGCTGATGCCATATGCAAGTCCCTGAGGTGTGAGTCATGCTTTTTCTATAGAATTGATTCTTCGTTCTTCATATAGACAAATGACTGGGGCGATCTCGAACTTACCTTGAAATATTCAGGCTCATCAAACTCAAGACCATCTATCAGCAGATCATACTTGTATTCCATATGAGAGCGCAAGCAATCAAGAACAGCCAAGACATGATTTACTTGTTGGCTCTTTGATCTGTCTTCTGCTGTGAAGGTATAAACCTTATTGCCAATTTCTATCCAGCTGCACCCAGTGTTCGTCTTCAGTCCTCTCTCCTTCATCATCATCCTCACTCTGGCCACATCACTCCAGCAATCAATGCTAGCATATAGATTTGCTAGCTGTACATGAGTTGCAGCACAACCTGGCTCCAGCTTAAGGCGGTGCTCTGCAGCATGGATGCCAATCGGAATGTTTCCATGCATCCTACAGGCAGCCAGCAGAGAACCCCATATGACTGCATTTGGAGACTTGGACATTGTATGGATCAAATCCCATGCTTCATCGAGCAACCCTGCCCGGCCGAGGAGGTCTACCATACACGAGTAGTGATCTAGCTCTGGTTCTATTCCAAGTCTGATCATTGCCTTGAAGCAGCGCCCGGCCTTCCTCTACAAGGCATGCATGCCGACATGATGACAGGATGCCAAGGAAGGAGATTGCATCAGGCACTATGTGCTCCTCCTCCATTTCTTTTAGCAAGCTTAGGCAATGCTCAGCAAGGCCATGCTGTGAATATCCAAATATCATGGAGTTCCAAGAAATCAGGTCCTTGCACGCAATGCTCTCAAATATGGACTGGGCCTCATCTATACTCCCACACTTTGCATACATTGATATCAGTGCATTAGAGACATGCACACACAAATCAAAACCCATTCTCAGTTCTAGACTATGAACACTTTTACCAAGTGCAAGAAGTGCGTGGTTAGTACACACACTGAAGATAGTGGCAAATGTGATGTCATTAGGCCTGCACACTGACTGCCTCATCAGCTGAAACACCTGGAGGCAAGGCTCAACCTTATTATCCTGCGCATAACCAGAAATGAGTGCTGTCCACGACACCGTATTTTTAACTGGCATGTTCTGAAAAACCTGACAAGCATTCTCCGGTTGATAACATCTTGCATATAAGCTGATTAAAGAGGTGCCAGAAAGGATTGACAATTCATAACCAACTTTCACCAGTAGAGCATGGAGCTGGACACCTCCCCTAATGGACTTCTTAACAGCACAAAAGCTCATGGCAGATGCTAAAATAGATATATCCGCACTCATTCCTCTCCTATGCAGCTCCACAAGTAGCATAAACTTGTTTACCTTTGCGAGCTTATTCATGGAAGGACAAGCAGAGATATCATGAGAATCAACGGTATTGGGTAAAATTTGCTCTGCATTATTGCTTGAGCCAACAAACTGCACTTTTCCATTACGCATAACATGATTTTCTGGCTGAACTCCCAAGATGTCATGTATACAGTCGTTGATAAGGCGGCGGTGAGATGGACCTTCCTCCTTGCCATTATATGCCTTCCTTGGCACGAGGTGCATGACTCTCAATGCGTCATGGATGCCACGATCCCCTTGCTTTCTTGATCTCTCGGGTGGTAAGTGAGTGCCAAAATTCGCCACGCACAGACGAATCGGTGAGAACGATGGTAAATGTTTGCTGAAACAGTACCAGAGGAGATGGCTGTGCTTGTGCATGGCTGAAGTTGTCCATGGGCAAACCCAACGACATGCACAGCAAGTCGTGCAAAGCCTCCGTTTGGAAAAGGCCTAGCAGCATGAACAGCTAAATCCACACCTGGTGAAGGGAAACAGAGGCATTGAGTTAGTTATGTTTATCATGAAGGAAGATTTACTGATCCACTTTTCTCTTCCGCTTTATGCATAAACATAAGCAGATTGTGGCTGCATTACTCATCCTGAAGCGTCTCTTCCAGCATCCTTGAATACGAACATCAAGTTAAGGAGATTTTGACTGGACGCCAAGCTTGGATGCCAATAATTTAACTGTCCCCACAGCAGCAGAGAGGCATAGTTAGTAATAATAGTGCGGAAGACGATTTTGTAGAGAAGCTCTTTTATATTGAATCAATCGACCAAAGGCAGACTAAAATTCAGACCTATTGGCACGCACACATACATGATTTTGTACTGAGAAGGGGCAGGTGCCTAACGGTCCAACAGAATAGACCAAATATGACAAAACTACAAGTAACAATACAGGTGTAGAAAAGAGTACCAAATCAATGGCTTGCTTCATCTTATATTTGATAGTTTGTACAACAATTGATAAGAAAATGTTGAAATAGTTGTGCGCAATCACGCACGCTTAACAAAATCTGTATGCCTACTAATTAACTGCAGCACCAAAGCATGATTCATACAGGACACTGGACATATACACACGCACATGACACAAAATGTCAAAAGCCACCGCCGGCTGCAGGCTGCCTGAAAACTCACCTAAACCGAGATGGACCAAAGCGTGTAGCGCGGCGGCCGGGGACCGCAGGAGCAGCGCCGGCGCGGGCCACGGTAGGGGGCGAGCCGGGAGCAGGAGAGCTGCGGCGGTGCTGGCGCGGGAGCGGGAGCAGCACGCGGCAGAGCCGGCGCACGAGGCAGGAGCAGGCGAGCGGCGGCGGCGGCTTTTCCGGTGCGTGCGTGCCCTCGCTTGTGGCTGCGCGCGCGGTTGGGTTGGGCCGTTGGGGGAGAACTGCAAAATAGCACTATGTCTTGGGCCTGCACGATTGCTGTCTGCTGGGGCTATCTCTCGCCCGCTACAGCATGTACTCTTTTCCTCTGTGTTTTTGTTTTTTACTCTGTTTTCTTCAGTTTTTCTTCGTTTTATTAGGGTTCCTGTTGTTTTTTTTCCTTCAGTTTTTGGTTCCTTTGTTCGCTTTTCACCGGTTTTCTTTGATTATTTTCTCTTTATTTTTATAACTTTTTCAATGTCTACATTTTCATACATATTATACATTTTCCGTATACATCATAAAAAAATTATACATGTTTAATATTTTTTTCAAACATATAATTAACATTTTATCAAATATATGTTTTATTTCTTTTTTGTCAGGCATAGTGTACATTTTTGGTATACATACAAAACATTTTCATACACGTTTAACATTTTTCACATACATGATTAATTTTTCTTAAACAGATCTTTTCGAATACGTGTTAAAAAATTAAAATAAACATTGAAACTTATTTAATGATACAAAACATTATTTTAAACTAGGAACATCTTTTTACATTGTATATTTGTTTTTAAAATCACATATTTTTGAAACTTGTGACATTTATTTAAATTTATATTTATATGTTTTGAATGGTGGCTAGCATTATTTTTGAGTTACACGGACTTTTTTACATTGTACAAAGATTGTTTACAATGTCACAGTACATTTGTTTTGAAATGAATGAGCATTTTTTAAATGTTACACCGTTTTTATGAATGCTTTCAACATTTTATAAAATTATTCTTACATTGCATACATTTTTAAAGGAGTTTTCAGTGGCATATCACTCTTTGAAATGAATGAGCATTTTTAAAATGTTACACTAATCAACTGCAGGAACCGAAGTCTGCTTTCGCTACAAAAGCAGTGGTAACTTGAATCTCATCAGTCCAAGGAACTGAAGCCTGTTTTTGTAAGACAGACCAACCTTGTCAGTCGTCGCCTGAAGCTTCGCCATTTCATCTTCCTGATGCTCTGCATGGCGTGGTGTCCGTCGTGATTGTAGTTTTGCACATCATATCAACAAACTTGCCCTGACTTGTTTCTCAAAGAGACCAACTCAGCAGCTGCAGTGCAAGTATCTTCAATGAAGAATCCGACACTCAGATCCCGGCAGTAATCTTCACAGCTATCCTTTTGGTGTGTTCAAGGAACAATCTTGATCTTCGAGAGAAGCATCTATTTGGAAAATTGCTCCGCCAGTACCGGTCACCAGTTCCAGCATCAAGTTAGGTAGCCTCCTCCATAGCAATTCTCCATTTCCTGTTCCACAAGCTCATGCAGACTGCCAAAAGCACCAAGGACTTGCCCTCCATACGGATATAGCTCCTGTTTTCTTCAGCAGTTTTGTATGGTTCAGAGGACAGATGATTCAGGAAACATGCAGACCTCTGCTAGAGCGTATCCTGGGTGCTCCTCCGGGTCAAGAGTTCTGTGCGGGTCTGCTTGTACTGCTCCTCCATGACCGTGTCCATGCCCACGTCGCATCCTTGGCAGCACATACCACCGCCAGGAGGTTAAGGATCTATCGTTCATGGTATCAAGTGGATGAGAATTACATACTTATACAAAGTGATTAGATAAGCTCGTGTTACGGAAGTGACAGGTACTGTACCTTATGTGTGCAGAGTGCACCCCCCATCTTGCTCTCGAATCATCCAATTCCTCCGCCTAATACATCAATTAACAGTCTCGGGTGCTCAGCAGCCAGAGGCGAGAGGAGGGCGGCTGGCATCATACATTAGAACAAGCCTGCAGTAAATAGAAGACTTGAATATGAACATTTTTTACCAATGTTTTTCACACCTACGAGCATTAAAAACTGACAAGAGTACTATTAAAATATACTCCCTATGTAAACTAATATAAGATCGTTTAGATCCCTATTGATCTAAATGATCTTTATATTAGTTTACAGAGGGAGTACACCAGAACAAACAAAGTAACCAGAATTAAGGCCAGCTAGGAAATTAAAGTCTACTAGCCTCCTTTTCCACCAGCTGCAGTAGTAACTCAGTGTCTAGAACACAGAGGAGGCCATTCCAATTTCCAACCCAACAGTTCCTGCAGCTCGTGGAGTCATAGGTTCTCTTACTGCTAACTCATTGGAATCAATGCTCGGAATTATTTTCTTCAATAAGCTGAATGATGATGCGGGCATGTTACATTCTGCAGTGAACTGCAGTAGATCATTCTCTAGAACAGCAAAAGCCTGCCACAAAAAGCATCATAAAATACCAGTAAGACTTGTTGATCCGTGATTTGCCGGACAAATATTTATATCTTCAAACATAAAGAATGCATTAGTACTAGTACCGCACAAACATAAATTTCAATACCAAGATTGCCCGGTCAAACGAATTACCACATAAAAGAGCATAATCACAGCATTGCCACAACTCCAAAAGCTCTAGACAACAACAGAAAGATTCAACCAGTCCAGAAAAGATAATTTGAGCCAACCTTGATGCAGTGGTGGACCCGGAAACAATTCCGGCCCACAATGTTAGCAGGGCAAAGAGGATCATCGATGTGAATCGGATCAGTGCTGCAAAATCAACAATATGGAAAATTACCATAGGCAGAAGGTGACAGAAAGAAACAATTACACCGGGTCCTGATCGCTGACGATCGAAGAAGGAAACCCGTGGAGGCAGACGATGTCATCGAAGAAGGCACGGGCCACGGACGCAGCAGTGTAGGGATGGCTGAGCGCGATGAAGTGAGCATACTTGGAGAAGCGGTCGACCACCGTGAGGATGACGGACTTGCCGCCCACCTTGGGAAGGCCCTCGATGAAGTCCATGGAGATATCAGCCCAGACCTGAGAGGGCACCTCCAAGAGCTGTAGCAGACCAGCCGGCCGCAGTGTGTCTGTCTTGTTGCGCTGGCACGTCTCACAAGACCGCACCCAGTCCTGGACCAGGGCCCGATCATCGGGGATGTAGAAGACGACACGGAGACGATGGAGGGTTTTCTGCACAACCTCGTGGCCGGCCGAGTGTGCCAGCAGCAGAACCTGGTGACGGCGGTCGTTGTGGTCCGGCACGAAGACACGGCGCCCATGCAGGAGCAAGTCATCTGCTAGGCGCCACGGCTCCTCCGAATCGCCAGTAGCAAGTCATTGCCGAAGGAGCTGAGCGTCCAGTGCGGCCGCGGTGGCCCGACGGATGTCGGCGAAGAGGGCGAAAGATGGCCCCGAGCGGATGCAAAGCGCCGCCCCCTCGGAGTCGCCGATGGCTGCATCGTGGTCGGCGTCGAGGCGAGACAGGGCGTCGGCCACAGTGTTGAGGCCGCCCGGACGATACCCGACGGTGAAGTCAAGCCAAAGAGCTTGCTGATCCACTGATGCTGTGGCACGGTAGACAACCTCTGGTCCAGCAAGAACTTGAGGCTGTAGTGATCCGTGCGAATCCGGAATGACCGGCCCCAAAGATAAGGCCGCCAATGGCGCACCGCCTGCACCAAGCCAATGAGCTCCCTCTCATAAGCCGCGAGCTTGAGATGGCGCGCAGCGAAGGGCCTGCTGAAAAATGCGAGAGGTCCATCGCCCTGATGAAGGACGGCGCCGAACCCCACACCGTAGGCGTTGCAATCCACGACGAATGGCAGGTCGAAGTCAGGCATCTGAAGAACGGGACCCGTCGTGAGGGCCCCCTTAAGGGCCTCGAACACCGCTGTTGCCTCCTCATCCCAGCCAAAGGCGTCGCGACGTAGTAGGCGCGTGAGTGGGGACGCGATGAGGCCGAACTCCGGATAAATTTCCGGTAGTACCCCGCGAGACCCAGAAAGCCGCAAAGAGCCCGCGGTGAGTGCGGTGTCGGCCAAGCCGGCCGCCACCTTGTCGGCGTCCATAGCAACCCCCTCAGCCGAGATGACGTGGCCGAGGTAGTGATGTCTACTACACAACCTTCTTCTTGTAGACGTTGTTGGGCCTGCAAGTGCACGGGTTTGTAGGACAGTAGCAAATTTCCCTCAAGTGGATGACCTAAGGTTTATCAATCCGTGGGAGGCGTAGGATGAAGATGGTCTCTCTCAAGCAACCCTGCAACCAAATAACAAAGAGTCTCTTGTGTCCCCAAAGACACCCGATACAATGGTAAATTGTATAGGTGCACTAATTCAATGAAGAGATGGCGATACAAGTGCAGTATGGATGGTAGATATAGGTTTTTGTAATCTGAAAATATAAAAACAGCAAGGTAGCAAGTGGTAAAAGTGAGCGTAAACGGTATTGCAATGATAGGAAACAAGGCCTAGGGTTCATACTTTCACTAGTGCAAGTTCTCTCAACAATAATAACATAATTGGATCATATAACTATCCCTCAACATGCAACAACGAGTCACTCCAAAGTCACTAATAGCGGAGAACAAACGAAGAGATTATGGTAGGGTACGAAACCACCTCAAAGTTATTCTTTCCAATCAATCCGTTGGGCTATTCCTATAAGTGTCACAAACAGCCCTAGAGTTCGTACTAGAATAACACCTTAAGACACAAATCAACCAAAACGCTAATGTCACCTAGATACTCCATTGTCACCTCAACTATCCGTGGGTATGATTATACGATAAGCATCACACAATCTCAAATTCATCTATTCAACCAACACATAGAACCTCAAAGAGTGCCCCAAAGTTTCTACCGGAGAATCACGACGAAAACGTGTGCCAACCCCTATGCATAGGTTCATGGGCGGAACCCGCAAGTTGATCACCAAAGCATACATAGAGTGAATCACGTGATATCCCATTGTCACCACAGATACGCACGGCAAGACATACATCAAGTGTTCTCAAATCTTTAAAGACTCAATCCGATAAGATTACTTCAAGGGGAAAACTCAATCCATTACAAGAGAGTAGAGGGGAGAAGAAACATAAGATCCAACTATAATAGCAAAGCTCGCGATACATCAAGATCGTGCCAAATCAAGAACACGAGAGAGAGAGAGATCAAACACATAGCTACTGGTACATACCCTCAGCCCCGAGGGTGAACTACTCCCTCCCCGTCATGGAGAGCGCCGAGATGATGAAGATGGCCACCGTGAGGGATCCCCCCTCCGACAGGGTGCCGGAACGGGCTCCCGAGAGGTTTTTGGTGGCTACAGAGGCTTGCGACGGCGGAACTCCCGATCTATCTTCCTGTTGGAAGTTTTTCGACACGTAGGTATATATGGGTGCAAGGTACGTCGGTGGAGCTGGGGCCCCACGAGTGGGGGCGCGCCCTAGGGGTGGGTGCGCCCCACTCGTGGCCAGCTCCCGATTTTCTGACGTAGAGTCCAAGTCTATCCGGTGGGTTTCCTTCAAAAATAACTTCTTGAGTTGATTTACGTTCCGTTTTAAACTCCGCTGATATTCCTTTTCCTCGAAACCTTTGAAATAGGCATAAAACAGCAAATCTGGGCTGGGCCTCCGGTTAATAGGTTAGTCCCAAAAATAATATAAAAGTGGATAATAAATCCCAATATTGCCCAAAACAGTAGATAATATAGCATGGAGCAATCAAAAATTATAGATACGTTGGAGACGTATCAAGCATCCCCAAGCTTAATTCACCTTTCGTCCTCGAGTAGGTAAATGATAAAAAAGATAATTTTTGATGTGGAGTGCTACTTGGCATAATTTCAATGTAATTCTTCTGAATTGTGGTATGAATATTCAGATCCGAAGATTCAAGACAAAAGTTTAATATTGACATAAAAATAATAATACTTCAAGCATACTAACTAAGCAATTATGTCTTCTCAAAATAGCATGGCAAAAGAAAGTTCATCCCTACAAAATCATATAGTCAGGCTATGCTTCATTTTCGTCACATAAAGATGTTCCCAACTTCTATACCCCCGATGACAAGCCAAGCAATTGTTTCATACTTAAATAATCTTAAACTTTTTCAACTTTCACGCAATACATGAGCGTGAGCCATGGATATAGCACTATGGGTGGAATAGAATATGATGATGGGGATTGTGTGGAGAAGACAAAAAAAAGAAAGTCTCACATTGACGAGGATAATCAACGGGCTATGGAAATGCCCATCAATTGATGTCAACATGAGGAGTAGGGATTGCCATGCAACGGATGCACTAGAGCTATAAATGAGTTCTCAACAAAAAGAAAACTAGTGGGTGTGCATTCAACTTGCTTGCTCACGAAGACCTAGGGCATTTGAGGAAGCCCATCGAGGAATATACAAGCCAAGTTCTATAATGAAAAATTCCCACTAGTATGAAAAAGACAACTTTTGAGACTCACTATATGAAAAACATGGTGCTACTTTGAAGCACAATATATGAGACTCACTACATGAAGAACAAGGTGCTACTTTGAAGCATAAGTGTGGAAAAAGAGATAGTAACATTGCCCTTTTTTTGGGCCTTTCTTTTTGTTTCTTTTTTTGGCCTTTCTCTTTTTTTTTGATTGGGCAATGCTCTAATAATGATGATCATCACACTTCTATTGATTACAACATAAGGATTACAACTCGAAACTAGAACAAGATATGACTCTATATGAATGCCTCGGTGGTGTACCGGGATGGTGCAATGAATCAAGAGTGACATGTATGAAAAATAATGCATGGTGGCTTTGCCACAAATACGATGCCAACTACATGATCATGCAATGGCAATATGACAAAAGTAAAGTATGTCATGATGATGATCGGAACGGTGGAAAGTTGCATGGCAATATATTTCGGAATGGCTATGGAAATGCCATAATAGGTAGGTATGGTGCTGTTTTGAGGAAGATATAAGGAGGTTTATGTGTGATAGAGCGTATCGTATCACGGGGTTTGGATGCACCGGCGAAGTTTGCACCAACTCTCAAGGTGAGAAAGGGCAATGCACTGCAATCAAGAGGCTAGCAAAGGCGGAAAGGTAAAAGTGCTTATAATCCATGGACTCAACATTAGTCAAAAGAACTCATATACTTATTGCAAAAATTTAGAAGTCATCAAAAATCAAGTACTACGCGCATGCTCCTAGGGGGATAGATTGGTAGGAAAAGACCATCGCTCGTCCCCCGACCGCCACTCATAAGGATGCACAAGCCAGGTACACTTCATGTTTCTAATTTGTTACACAATTTTAACCATACGTGCATGCTACGGGATTGGCTAACTTCAACACAAGCATTCTTTAAATTCATAATTACCAAACTAGCATGACTTTAATATCACTACCTCCATATCTCAAAACAATCATCAAGTATCAAACTTTTCTTAGTATTCAACGCACTCAAAAGAAAGTTTCACATATCTTGAATACCAAGTATATTAATTTTAAGAAAATTACCATGCTATTAACGACTCTCAAAATAATATTAGTGAAGCATGAGAGTTCATATATTTCTTCAAAATAAAACCACCATTGTGCTCTAAAAGATATAAGTGAAGCACTAGAGCAAATGACAAACTACTCCGAAAGATATAAGTGAAGATCAATGAGTAGCCGAATAATTATGTAACTATGTGAAAACTCTCCCATTTAATAATTTCAGATCTTGGTATTGTATTCAAACATCAAGCAAAGCTAAATAAAACTACATTGCAAGGATAGCACAACTCATGTGAAGAAGCAAAAACTTAGGCTCAACCGATACTAACCGATAGTTGTTGGAGAAAGGTGGGATGCCTACAGGGCATCCCCAAGCTTAGATGCTTGAGACTTCTTGGAATATTATCTTGGGGTGCCTTGGGCATCCCCAAGCTTGAACTTTTGTGTCTCCTTAATTCCTCTCATATCATGGTTTCTCTTTTATCAAAAGCTTCATTCACAACAAACTCAACAAGAACTCGTGAGATAGGTTAGTATAAACCAATGCAAAACCTTATCATTTTCTACTGTAACAAATCACTAACATTATTATTCAACATTGCATACTAAATGCCCCTGCATATTTAATACTCCTATCCTCAAATAGAATCATTAAACAAGCAAACATATGCAAACAATGCAAACATAACAGCAATCTGCCAAAACAGTACAGTCTGTAAAGAATGCAAGATTCATCATACTTCCCTAACTCCAAAAATTATGAACTAAAATTCCCACTGTAATAAATTTATCAGAGCTCAATATGCAAAAATATACAACATTATACCACTCTCTGACTTTTCTATGGGATGTTTGCAACAGCGGTAAACTTTCTATTTTCAAACAGCAACATGTATAATAGCAAAATAAGCATGGCAAAGGCTATCCTTGGCTTTTTATTGAAACTAAAGATGCAAAACATTAATCTAATTAACAGCAAGCAAATACTAACAAAATAAAATGATGCTCCAAGCAAAACACATATCATGTGGTGAATAAAAATATAGCTCCAAGTAAAGTTACCAATGAACGAAGACGAAAGAGGGGATGCCATCCGGGGCATCCCCAAGCTTAGGCTCTTGGTTGTCCTTGAATATTACCTTGGGGTTCCTTGGGCATCCCCAAGCTTAGGCTCTTGCCACTCCCTATTCCATAGTCCATCGAATCTTTACTCAAAACTTGAAAACTTCACAACACAAAACTTAACAGAAAATTTCGTGAGCTCCGTTAGCGAAAGAAAACAAAAGACCACTTCAAGGTACTGTAATGAACTCATTCTTTATTTGTATTGGTGTTAAACCTACTGTATTCCAACTTCTCTATGATTTATAAACTATTTTACTAGCCATAGATTCATCAAAATAAGCAAACAACACATAGAAAACAGAATCTGTCAAAAACAGAACAGTCTGTAGTAATCTGTAACTAACGCAAACTTCTGGAACTCCAATAATTATAAAATAAATTGGTGGACCTGAGCGATTTGTCTAGTAATCATCTGCAAAAAGAATCAACTAAATAGCATTCTCCAGTAAAAAGTTGAAGCTAATCTCGTGAGCGCTAAAGTTTCTGTTTTTTACAGCATGATCATAAAGACTTTACCCAAGTCTTCCCAAAGGTTCTACTTGGCACAAACACTAATTAAAACATAAAACCACATATAACCATAGGCTAGATAGATTATTTATTACTAAAAAGAACCAAAAAGCAAGAAACTAAAAAAAATTTGGGTTGCCTCCCAACAAGCGCTATCGTTTAACGCCCCTAGCTAGGCATGATGATTTCAATGATGCTCACATAAAAGGTAAGAATTGAAACATAAAGAGAGCATCATGAAGAATATGACTAGCACATTTAAGTCTAACCACTTCCTATGCATAGGGATTTTGTGAGCAAACAACTTATGGGAACAATAATCAACTAGCATAGGAGGGTAACACAAGCATAGCTTCAAGATTTTCAACACATAGAGAGGAAACTTGACATTATTGCAATTCCTACAAGCATATATTCCTCCCTCATAATAATTTTCAATAGCATCATGAATAAATTCAACAATATAACCAGCACCTAAAGCATTCTTTTCATGATCTACTTGCATAGAAATTTTATTACTCTCCACATAAGCAAAATTCTTCTCATGAACAATAGTGGAGCAAACTCAACAAAATAACTATCATGTGATTGAAAATTAAGATCAAGATGACAAGTTTCATGGTTATCATTATTCTTTAAAGCATAATGTCATCACAATAATCATCATAGATAGGAGGCATGCTTTCATCATAGTAAATTTGCTCATCAAAGCTTGGGGGACAAAAATATCATCTCCATCAAACATAGCTTCCCCAAGCTTGTGGCTTTGCATATCATTAGCATCATGGATATTCAAGAATTCATACTAACAACATTGCAATCATGCTCATCATTCACATATTTTATGCCAAGAATTCTATGTAATTCTTCTTCTAGTACTTGAGCACAATTTTCCTTCCCATCATTTTCACGAAAGACATTAAAAAGATGAAGCATATGAGGCACTCTCAATTCCATTTTTTTGTAGTTTTCTTTTATAAACTAAGCTAGTGATAAAACAAGAAACTAAAAGACTCGATTGCAAGATCTAAAGATATACCTTCAAGCACTAACCTCCCGGCAACGGGCGCCGGAAAAAGAGCTTGATGTCTACTACACAACCTTCTTCTTGTAGACGTTGTTGGGCCTGCAAGTGCACAGGTTTGTAGGACAGTAGCAAATTTCCCTCAAGTGGATGACCTAAGGTTTATCAATCCGTGGGAGGCGTGGGATGAAGATGGTCTCTCTCAAGCAACTCTCAACCAAATAACAAAGAGTCTCTTGTGTCCCCAACACACCCGATACAATGGTAAATTGTATAGGTTCACTAGTTCAATGAAGAGATGGTGATACAAGTGCAGTATGGATGGTAGATATAGGTTTTTGTAATCTGAAAATATAAAGACAGCAAGGTAGCAAGTGGTAAAAGTGAGCGTAAACGGTATTGCAATGATAGGAAACAAGGCCTAGGGTTAATACTTTCACTAGTGCAAGTTCTCTCAACAATAATAACATAATTGGATCATATAACTATCCCTCAACATGCAACAAAGAGTCACTCCAAAGTCACTAATAGCGGAGAACAAACGAAGAGATTATGGTAGGGTACGAAACCACCTCAAAGTTATTCTTTCCAATCAATCCGTTGGGCTATTCCTATAAGTGTCACAAACAGCCCTAGAGTTCGTACTAGAATAACACCTTAAGACACAAATCAACCAAAACCCTAATGTCACCTAGATACTCCATTGTCACCTCAAGTATCCGTGCGTATGATTATACGATAAGCATCACACAATCTCAAATTCATCTATTCAACCAACACATAGAACCTCAAAGAGTGCCCCAAAGTTTCTACCGGAGAATCACGACGAAAACGTGTGCCAACCCCTATGCATAGGTTCATGGGTGGAACCCGCAAGTTGATCACCAAAGCATACATCAAGTGAATCACGTGATATCCCATTTGTTGGGGAACGTTGCAGAAAATTAAAATTTTCCTACGGTTTCACCAAGATCCATCTATGAGTTCATCTAAGCAACGAGTCAAGGGAGTGAGTTTGCATCTACATACCACTTGTAGATCGAGTACGAAGGCGTTAGAGGAAGCGGTAATGATGGAGTTGTACAACGTGATTCCGATCAACGATGACCAAGTGTTGAGCGGACAGCACCTCCGCGTTCAACACACGTGCAGTGCGGGTGACGTCTCCTCCGTCTTGATCCAGCAAGGAGGAAGGAGAGGTTGAGGGAAGAAAGCTCCACCGGCAGCACGACGGGCGTGATGATGGTGGAGAAGCAAGATCTCGGCCAGGCTTCACGAGCACACAACGGAGGAGGAGAGGTGTTGGGGAGGGAGGGCTGCGCCTTGGCTTGGGTGCGGTTGCTGCCTCCCTCACCCCTCTATTTATAGGGGAGGGAGAGAGGGCGGCCCCTCTAGATGGCATCTAGAGGGGGCGGCGTTATGAGGGGGACTTGCCCTCAAGCAAGGGGGCGCCTCTTAGGGTTCCCTCAACCCTAGTGGGGCGCATGGGCCCAAGGGGAGGGGGTGCGCCTAGCCCACCAGGGGCTGGCTCCTTCCCCACGCAGCCCATAGTGGCCCCCGAGGAGGTGGCCTCCCGATGGACCCTCGAACCCTTCCTAGGGTCTCCCAAGACAATACCGGTATGCCCTCAAACTTTCCGGTGTCCGCTTTGGCAACTTCCCATATATAAATCTTTACCTCCGGACTATTCCGGAACTCCTCGTGACGTCCAGGATCTCATCCGGACTCGAACAACATTCGGTAATCACATACAAGTCTTCCTAATAACCCTAAGCGTCACCAGACCTTAAGTGTGTAGACCCCTACGGGTTCGGGAGACATGCTTGAACATGACCGAGGCGCTCTCGGGTCAATAACCAACAAGCGGGATCTGGATACCCATGTTGGCTCCCACATGCTCCTCGATGATGTCATCGGATGAACCCACGATGTCAAGGGTTCAAGCAACCCCGTGTACTATTCCCTTTGCCGACGGTATGTTACTTGCCCGAGACTTCGATCGTCGGTATCCCAATACCTCGTTCAGTCTCGTTATCGGCAAGTCACTTTACTCGCATCAGTAATGCATGATCCCGTGACCGCACACTTGGTCACTTTGAGCTCATTATGATGATGCACTACCGAGTGGGCCCAGATGATACCTCTCCGTGTCACGGAGTGACAAATCACTGTCTCGATCCGCGGTCAACCCAACAGACACTTTCGAGATACCGTAGTGCACCTTTATAGTCACCCAGTTATGTTGTGACGCTTTGGTACACCCAAAGCATTCCCTCTGACATCCGGGAGTTACACGATCTCAAGGTCTAAGGAAGAGATACTTGACATTGGAAAATCTCTAGCAAAACGAATCCACACGATCTTGTGCTATGCTTAGGATTGGGTCTTGTCCATCACATCATTCTCCTAATGATGTGATCCCGTTATCAACGACATCCAATGTCCATAGTCGTGAAACCATGACTATCTATTGACCAACGAGCTAGTCAACTAGAGGCTTACTAGGGACGTATTGTAGTCTATGTATTCACACGTGTATTACGATTTCCGGATAATACAGTTATAGCATGAATAAAAGACAATTATCATGAACAAGGAAATATAATAATAATGCTTTTATTATTGCCTCTAGGGCATATTTCCAACAGTCTCCCACTTGCACTAGAGTCAATAATCTAGTTACATTGTGATGAATCGAACACCCATAGAGTTCTCGTGTTGATCATGTTTTGCCCATGGAAGAGAAAGTTTAGTCAACGGATCTGCGACATTCAGATCCGTATGCACTTTGCAAATTTCTATGTATCCATCTTGAACATTTTCACGGATGGAGTTGAAGCGACGCTTGATGTGCCTGGTCCTCTTGTGAAACCTGGGCTCCTTGGCAAGTGCAATAGCTCCAGTGTTGTCACAGAAGAGTTTGATCGGCCCCGACGCATTGGGTATGACTCCTAGGTCGGTGATGAACTCCTTCACCCAAATTGCTTCATGCGCTGCCTCCGAGGCTGCCATGTACTCCGCTTCACATGTAGATCCCGCCATTTACGCTCCTCGCTTGCCATTGCACCGGCTTACTCGCTTCCACCATTCAACATATACATGTATCCGGTTTGTGACTTAGAGTCATCCAGACCGTGTCGAAGCTTAGCGTCGACGTAACCCTTTATGACGAGCTCTTACGTCACCTCCATAAACGAGAAACATGTCCTTTGTCCTTTTCGTGTACTTCAGGATATTCTTGACCGCTGTCCGGTGTTCCTTGCCGGGATTACTTTGGTACCTTCCTACCAAACTTACGACAAGGTTTACATCAGGTCGGTACACAGCATGGCATACATAATAGATCCTATGGCTGAAGCATAAGGGATGACACTCATCTCTTCTTTATCTTTTGCCGTGGTCGGGCATTGAGCCGAGCTCAATCTCACACCTTGCAATACAGGCAAGAACCCCTTCTTGGACTGATCCATTTTGAACTTCTTCAAAATCTTATCAAGGTATGTGCTTTGTGAAAGACCTATGAGGTGTCTCGATCTATGTCTATAGATCTTGATGCCTAATATATAAGCAGCTTCTCCAAGGTCCTTCATTGAAATTTTTTTATTCAAGTAGGCCTTAATGCTGTCCAAGAGTTCTATATCATTTCCCATCAAAAGTATGTCATCTACATATAATATGAGAAATGCTACCGAGCTCCCACTCACTTTCTTGTAAACGCAGGCTTCTCCATAAGTCTGCATAAACCAAACGCTTTGATCATCTCATCAAAGCGAATGTTCTAACTCCGAGATGCTTGCACCAGCCCATAAATGGATCGCTGGAGCTTGCACACTTTGTTAGCATTCTTAGGATCGATAAAACCTTCCGGCTGCATCATATACGACTCTTCCTTAAGATAACCGTTAAGGAATGCTGTTTTGACATCCATCTGCCATATCTCATAATCATAGTATGCGGCAATTGCTAACATGATTGAGACGGACTTAAGCTTCGCTACGGGAGAGAAAGTCTCATCGTAGTCAATCCCTTGAACTTGTCGATAACCCTTAGCGACAAGTCGAGCTTTATAGATGGTGACATTACCATCCGCGTCCGTCTTCTTCTTAAAGATCCATTTGTTTTCTATCGCTCGCAGATCATCGGGCAAGTCTGTCAAAGTCCATACTTTGTTTTCATACATGGATCCTATCTCGGATTTCATGGCTTTGAGCCATTTGTTGGAATCCGGGCCCGCCATCGCTTCTTCATAGTTCGAAGGTTCACTGTTGTCCAACAACATGATTTCCAGGACAGGGTTGCCGTACCACTCTGGTGCGGAACGTGTCCTAGTGGACCTACGAAGTTCAGTAGCAACTTGATCCGAAGTACCTTGATTATCATCATTAATTTCCTCTTCTGTTGGTGTAGGCATCACAGGAACATTTTCCTGAGCTGCACTACTATCCCGTTCAAGAGGTAGTACTTCATCGAGTTCTACTTTCCTCCCACTTACTTCTTTCGAGAGAAACTCTTTTTCCAGAAAGGATCCGTTCTTGGCAACAAAGATCTTGCCCTCGGATCTTAAGTAGAAGGTATACCCAATGGTTTCCTTAGGGTATCCTATGAAGACGCATTTTTCCGATTTGGGTTCGAGCTTTTCAGGTTGAAGTTTCTTGACATAAGCATCGCATCCCCAAACTTTTAGAAACGATACCTTAGGTTTCTTCCCAAACCATAATTCATACGGTGTCGTCTCAACGGATTTAGACGGTGCCCTATTTAAAGTGAATGTAGCTGTCTCTAGAGCGTATCCCCAAAATGATAGCGGTAAATCGGTAAGAGACATCATAGATCGCACCATATCCAATAGAGTGCGATTACGACGTTCGGACACACCGTTCACGCTGAGGTGTTCGGTGGCGTGAGTTGTGAAACGATTCCACATTTCCTTAAGTGTGTACCAAATTCGTGACTTAAATATTCTCCTCCACGATCCGATCGTAAGAATTTTATCTTTCGGTCACGTTGATTCTCTACCTCATTCTGAAATTCCTTGAACTTTTCAAAGGTCTCATACTTGTGTTTCATCAAGTAGACATACCCATATCTACTTAAGTCATCAGTGAGAGTGAGAACATAACGATATCCTCCATGAGCCTCAACATTCATTGGACCGCATACATCGGTATGTATGATTTCCAACAAGTTGGTTGCTTTCGCTCCATTGATAGGAGAATGGAGTCTTGGTCATCTTGCCCATAAGGCATGGTTCGCATGTGTCAAATGATTCATAATCGAGAGACTCCAAAAGTCCATCGGCATGGAGCTTCTTCATGCGCTTGACACCAATGTGACCAAGGCGGCGATTGCTACAAGTATGTGGGACTATCGTTATCAACTTTACATCTTTTGGTATTCACGCTATGAATATGTGTAACATTACGTTCGAGATTCATTAGGAATAAACCATTGACCATCGGAGCATGACCATAAAACATATCTCTCATATAAATAGAACAACCATTATTCTCGGATTTAAATGAGTAGCCATCTCGTATTAAACGAGATCCGGATACAATGTTCATGCTCAAACTTGGCACCAAATAACAATTATTAAGGTTCAAAACTAATCCCGTAGGTAAATGTAGAGGTAGCGTGCCGTGGCGATCACATCGACTGAACCATTCCCGACGCGCATCGTCACCTCGTCCTTTGCCGATCTCGCTTATTCCGCAGCTCCTGTTGTGAGTTACAAATATGAGCAACAGCACCGTATCAAATACCCGGGAGTTACTACTTAGTACTAGTAAGGTACATCAATTACATGTATATCAAATATACCTTTGGTGTTGCCGGCCTTCTTATCCGCTAAGTATTTGGGGCAGTTCCGCTTCGGTGACCCTTCCCTTGCAATAAAAGCACTCAGTCTCAGGCTTGGATCCATTCTTTGACTTCTTCCCGGCAACTTGCTTACCGGGCGCGGCAACCTCCTTGTCGTCCTTCTTGAAGTTCTTCTTGCCCTTGCCCTTCTTGAACTTAGTGGTCTTATTGACTATCAACACTTGATGTTCTTTCTTGATTTCAACCTCTCACGACTTCAGCATTGAGAATACTTCAGAATGGTCTTTACCATCCCCCGTGATATTGTAGTTCATCACAAAGCTCTTGTAGCTTGGTGGGAGCGATTGAAGGATTCTATCAATGACCGCCTCGTCCGGGAGGTTTATGTCCAGTGGGGACAAAGGCGGTGATGCAACCAGACATTTTGAGTATGTGCTCCTTGTGAGAACTGTTTTCCTCCATCTTACAACTATAGAACTTGTCGGAGACTTCATATCTCTCGACCGGGCATGAGCTTGGAAAGCTAGTTTCAGCTCCTCGAACATCTCATATGCTCTGTGTTGCTCAAAACGCTTTTGGAGCCCCGGTTCTAAGTCTGTAAAGCATGCCGCACTGAATGAGGGAGTAATCATCAAGACGAGACTGCCAAGCGTTCATAACGTCTTGGTTCTTCTCGATAGGGTGCTTCACCTAGCGGTGCTTCTAGGACATATTGTTTCTTGGCAGCTATGAGGATGATCCTCGGGTTCCGGACCCAGTCCGTATAGTTGCTGCCATCATCTTTCAGCTTGGTTTCTCTAGGAACGTGTTGAAGTTCATGGTGACATGGCGTTGGCCATTTGATCTACAAGACATATTATGCAAAAGTTTTAGACTAAGTTCATGATAATTAAGTTCATCTAATCAAATTAAAATGAACTCCCACTCGGATTAGACATCCCTCTAGTCATCTAAGTGTTACACGATCCGAGTCGACTAGGCCGTGTCCGATCATCACGTGAGACGGACTAGTCATCGTCGGTGAACATTCTCATGTTGATCGTATCTTCCATACGACTCGTGTTCGACCTTTCGGTCTCCGTGTTCGAGGCCATGTCTGCACATGCTAGGCTCGCCAAGTTAACCCTAAGTGTTTGGCGTGTGTAAATCTGTCTTACACCGTTGTATGTGAACGTAAGAATCCATCACACCCGATCATCATGTGGTGCTTAGAAGCGAACTTTAGCAACGGTGCACAGTTAGGGGAGAACACTTCTTGAAATTGTTGTAAGGGATCATCTTATTTACTACCATCGTTCTAAGTAAACAAGATGCATAAATATAATAAACATCACATGCAATTATATAATAGTGACATGATATGGCCAATATCATAAAACTCCATTGATCTCCATCTTCGGGGCTCCATGATCATCTTGTCACCGGCATGACACCATGATATCCATCATCATGATCTCCATCATTGTGTCTTCATGAAGTTGTCACGCCAACGACTACTTCTACTTCTATGGCTAATGCGTTTAGCAATAAAGTAAAGTAATTTACATGGCGTTCTTCAATGACACGCAGGTCATACAAAAATAAAGACAACTCCTATGGCTCCTGCCGGTTGTCATACTCATCGACATGCAAGTCGTGATTCCTATTACAAGAACATGATCTCATACATCATTCATCACAACTTCTGGCCATATCACATCACATGACAATTGCTGCAAAAACAAGTTAGACGTCCTCTAATTGTTGTTGCATCTTTTACGTGGCTGCAATTGGGTTCTAGCAAGAACGTTTTCTTACCTACGAATAACCACAACGTGATTTTGTCAACTTCTATTTACCCTTCATAAGGACCCTTTTCATCGAATCCGCTCCAACTAAAGTGGGAGAGACAGACACCCGCCAGCCACCTTATGCAATCGTGCATGTTAGTCGGTGGAACCGGTCTCAACGTGGCGTGCGTGTAAGGTTGGTCCGGCCGCTTCATCCCACAATACCGCTGAAGCAAGATACGACTAGTAACGGCAAGAAAGTTGACAAGATCTAAGCCCACAACAAAATTGTGTTCTACTCGTGCAAAAGAGAACTACGACATAGACCTAGCTCATGATGCCCTTTGTCGGGGAACGTTGCAGAAAATTAAAATTTTCCTACGGTTTCACCAATATCCATCTATGAGTTCATCTAAGCAACGAGTCAAGGGAGTGAGTTTGCATCTACATACCACTTGTAGATCGAGTAATGAAGCTGCCGAGGAGCGGTGATGATGGAGTTGTACACAACGTGATTCCGATCACCGATGACCAAGTGCCGAGCGGACAGCACCTCCGCGTTCAACACCACGTGCAGTGCGGGTGGCGTCTCCTCCGTCTTGATCCAGCAATGAGGAAGGAGAGGTTGAGGAAGACAGCTCCACCCGGCAGCACGACGGGCGTGATGATGGTGGAGAAGCAAGACTCTGGCGGGGCTTCGCCCGAGCACACAACTGGAGGAGGAGAGGTGTTGGGAGGGAGGGCTACGCCTTGGCAGGTGCGGCTGCCCTCCCTCACCCCTCTATTTATAGGGGAAGGGAGAAGGGCCGGCCCCTCTAGATGGCATCTAGAGGGGGGCGGCGGCCAAGGGAGGGACTTGCCCCCAAGCAAGGGGGGCGCCCCCTTAGGGTTCCCCCTCAACCCTAGGTGCATGGGCCCAAGGGAGGGTGCGCCCAGCCACCAGGCTGGCTCCTTCCCCATGCAGCCCATGTGGCCCCGGAGGTGGCCCCTCGGTGGACCTCGGAACCCTTCCGGTGGCCCCTGCATAATACCAGTATGCCCCGAAACTTTCCGGTGTCCGTTTGACAACTTCCCATATATAAATATTTACCTCCGGACTATTCCGGAACTCCTCGTGGACGTCAGGATCTCATCCGAGACTCGAACAACATTCGGTAATCACATACAAGTCTTCCTAATAACCCTAAGCGTCACCGAACCTTAAGTGTGTAGACCCTACGGGTTCGGGAGACATCTTGAGACATGACCGAGACGCTCTCAGTCAATAACCAACAGCGGGATCTGGATACCCATGTTGGCTCCCACATGCTCCTCGATGATGTCATCGGATGAACCCACGATGTCAAGGGTTCAAGCAACCCAGATACTATTCGCTTTGTCGGACGGTATGTTACTTGCCGAGACTTCGATCGTCGGTATCCCAATACCTCGTTAGGTCCTAAATTCGGCAAGTCACTTTACTCGTACCGTAATGCATGATCCCGTGACCGGACACTTGGTCACTTTGAGCTCATTATGATGATGCACTACCGAGTGGGCCCGGTGATACCTCTTCGTGTCTGGAGTGACAAATCCCTGTCTCGATCCGTGTCAACCCAATGACACTTTCGGAGATACCAGTAGTGCACCTTTATAGTCACCCAGATTCACGTTGTGACGTTTGGTACACCCAAAGCATTCCCTACGGCATCCGGGAGTTACACGATCTCAAGGTCTAAGGAAGAGATACTTGACATTGGAAAAGCTCTAGCAAAAGCGAACTACACGATCTTGTGCTATGCTTAGGATTGGGTCTTGTCCATCACATCATTCTCCTGATGATGTGATCCCGTTATCAACGACATCCAATGTCCATAGTCGTGAAACCATGACTATCTATTGACCAACGAGCTAGTCAACTAGAGGCTTACTAGGGACGTATTGTAGTCTATGTATTCACCGCAATGTATTACGATTTCCGGATAATACAGTTATAGCATGAATAAAAGACAATTATCATGAACAAGGAAATATAATAATAATGCTTTTATTATTGCCTCTAGGGCATATTTCCAACACCATTGTCACCACAGATACGCACGGCAAGACATACATCAAGTGTTCTCAAATCTTTAAAGACTCAATCCGATAAGATTACTTCAAGGGGAAAACTCAATCCATTACAAGAGAGTAGAGGGGAGAAGAAACATAAGATCCAACTATAATAGCAAAGCTCGCGATACATCAACATCGTGCCAAATCAAGAACACGAGAGAGAGATCAAACACATAGCTCTTTGGTACATACCCTCAGCCCAGGGTGAACTACTCCCTCCTCGTCATGGAGAGCACCGGGATGATGAAGATGGCCACCGGCGAGGATCCCCCCCTCGGCAGAGTGCCTAACGGGCTCCCGAGAGGTTTTGGTGGCTATAGAGGCTTGTGGCGGCGGAATTCCCGATCTATCTTCTGTTCTGGAAGTTTTTCGATACATAGGTATATACGGGTGCAAGGGGTACGTCGGTGGAGCTTCGGGGGGCCCCCACCCTCGTGGCCAGCTCCCGTATCTTCTGACGTAGAGTCCAAGTCTATCTGGTGGGTTTCCTTCCAAAAATAACTTCTCCAGTTGATTTCGTTCCGTTTCGACTCCGTCTGATATTCCTTTTCCTCGAAACACTGAAATAGGCATAAAATAGCAAATCTGGGCTGGGCCTCCGGTTAATAGGTTAGTCCCAAAAATAATATAAAAGTGGATAAGAAAGCCCAATATTGCCCAAAACAGTAGATAATATAGCATGGAGCAATCAAAAATTATAGATACGTTGGAGACGTATCAGGTAGGCGACTGAAGGCGTCCTGAGCGAGCACTTCGAGCGCTTAAGATGAAGATGATGCACTCGAAGCTTGTTGAAGACGTTGGCGACATGCTGAAGGTGCTCCGCCCACGAGGCACTGTAGATAAGAATATCATCAAAGAAAACGAGCACAAACCGACGCAAGTAGGGGCGGAGGACGTTGCTCATCAAAGCCTGGAAGGTCGCCGGAGCGTTGGAGAGGCCAAAAGGCATCACCAAGAACTCGAAGTGGTTGTGATGAGGCTGAAACGCCGTCTTGGCGACATCATCCGGGTGCATCCGCACCTGGTGGTAGCCCGACCGGAGGTCGAGCTTGGTGAAGAAGCGCGCCCCATGTAGCTCGTCCAGGAGCTCGTCGACCACCGGAATAGGACACTTGTCCTTGAGCGTCATGACGTTAAGGGCGCGGTAGTCGATGCAGAAGCGCCACGTGCCGTCCGACTTGCGGACAGGGAGGACTAGCGCCGAAAACGGCTACGTGAAGATCCAGATGATGCCCAAGGCGAGCATGAGCGCGCACTGCCGCTCCAGCTCGTCCTTCTGCGGTTGGGGATAGCGGTAGGGGCGCACTGCAACCGGCGCCGTGCCCGGCGGGAGATGAATGCGGTGATCATACACCCGAGCTGGCGGAAGTCCCTGAGGCTCATCGAAGAGGTCGCCATGCTGCTGCAGTAGGTGATCCAACAGTGGGTGCTCGGGCTCGGTGGCGTTCGGCCCGAGCTGAAGCTTGGCGTCGGCTGGCGAGGCGCCTCCAATGCCCTCCCACCGGATGCGACGACCGAGACGCCAGAAGGTCATCGTCAGGGCGTCGAAGTCCCAAAGGATGGGACCGAGAGTCCGCAAGAAGTCGACGCCGAGGATGAAGTCGAAGCAGCCCAAGTCGATGCCGGCGCACGTGATGGTGAAGTGCTCGTCGCCGATGGTGATGGGCACATTCCGCACCAGCCCATGGCACCGGAGGCGGTCGCCGTTAGCCACCGTGACACGAAGTTGCTCCCCACCCGTCGGCTGAAGCGCTAAGCGGTGCATGGTTGCCTCGGGCAAGAAGTTATGTGTGGAGCCCGTATCCAGGAGGGCCACTAGGCGCTCGCCATGAATCATCACCGGCAAAAGCATCGTCCACTCGTTGCGGATGCCGGCAAGCGCATGGAGCAAGACCACGAGCATCGTCGCCGGAGCAGTTTCCGCGACAGCTGGTGGCAGCAACTCGCGAGCCTGTAGAAGAGGCGCGGGCAGACATGGCCCGGCACATAGGGCTCATCGCAGTTATAGCAAAGTCCCTGGCGACATCGCTCGAGCTACTCGGCCTGAGTGAGCCGACGGAAGGGCCGCGACGCGGCCAGAGCGGGCGCCGTTGGGGTGGCCGTGGGCATCCGGCCCGGCACGGTGTCTTTGCCAGAGGCGGCACTGGTACACCTCGGTCGGTGCCGCTTGTCTGCAGAGCTGCGCTCGGCCTTTCGAGCCAGGCGTAGTACATGGCCGTCTGGAGTTCGTGGGGACCCCGAAGCTCCACGTCCACGCAGATGTGATCCGGAAGACCGCCGACGAAGAGCTCGGCTTAGAGCAACCGGTTTACCTTGCATTGCCAGCCCAAAGATCAAGTCTTCTGGCAACACACAACAACATGGTACAGAACAACCGCTTTACTGATGCTAGCGGAAACATAAGTCTGATATTACATCGAGATAAGGGGCCAAGTGGCACACACGGTGCGGCTGAACAGTATGTACATTTGTAGGATCGAAAGTATGTCTAGAGGGGGGGTGATTAGACTACTTGACCAAATAAAAACTTATCCTTTTCCCAATTTTAGTCTTTGGCAGATTTTAGCTATCTTAAAACAAGTCAAGCAATCTTAACACAATTCAAGCAAGCATGAAAAGAGTATATGAGCAGCGGAAAGTAAAGCATGCAACTTGCAAGAATGTAAAGGGAAGGGTCTGGAGGATTCAAATGCAATTTGGAGACACGGTGATTTTTGAGCCGTGGTTCCGATAGGTGGTGCTATCGTACATCCACGTTGATGGAGACTTCAACCCACAAAGGGTAACGGTTCTTGTGAAGTCCACGGAGGGCTCCACCCACGAAGGGTCCACGAAGAAGCAACCTTGTCTATCCCAAAGATGGCTGCCGCCCACGAAGGACTTGCCTCACTAGCGGTAGATCTTCACGAAGTAGGCGATCTCCTTGCCCTTACAATCTCCTTGGTTCAACTCCACAATCTTGTCGGAGGCTCCCAAGTGACACCTAGCCAATCAAGGAGACACCACTCTCCAAGAAGTAGCAAATGGTGTGTTGATGATGAACTCCTTGCTCTTGTGCTTCAAATGGTAGTCTCCCCAACACTCAACTCTCTCTCACAGGATTTGGATTTGTGGGAAAGAAGATTTGAGTGGAAAGCAACTTGGGGAAGGCTAGAGATCAAGATTCATATGGTAGGAATGGAATATCTTGGCCTCAACACAAGGGTAGGTGGTTCTCTCTCGAAACAACAAGTTGGAAGTGTAGGTTTGTTCGATGGCTCTCTCCACGAATGAAGAAGAGGTGGAGGGTATATATAGCCTCCACACAAAATCTAACCGTTACACACAACTTGCCAAACTTCGGTGGGACCGAATTGAGAAACTCGGTCGGACCGATTCAAGAAATCTAGTGACCGTTAGGATTTTCGATTGGGACCGACATGCAACTCGGTAGGACCGATATGGTTAGGGTTAAGGCATAACTTAATCTCGGTGAGACCGATTACACAAACTCGGTGAGACCGATTTTGGTAATAAGCTAACCGGAGAGTTGGTCAAGTAAACTCGGTGGGACCGGTTCGCTCACTTCGGTGGGACCGAAATGTTACGAAAAGGAAACAGGGAGTTTACATTGCAATCTCGGTGGGACCGATCGCTCATCTCGGTGGAACCAAAATGTTACGAAGGGAAACAAAGAGATTACAATCCCATCTTGGTGAGACCGAGATCCCTATCGGTGAGACCGATTTGTCTAGGGTTTGTGGCAGTGGCTATGACATCTGAACTCGGTGGCGCCGGATAGAAAGAATCGGTAGGGCCGAGTTTGACTTTTTCGTCAGGTCATATGTGGATGCGAGAAAGTAGTTGAGGGTTTTGGAGCATATCACTAAGCACTGTGGAGCAAGAAACTCATTAAGCAACACCTCATCCCTCCTTGATAGTATTGGCTTTTCCTATGGACTCAATGTGATCTTGGATCACTAAAATATGAAATGTAGAGTCTTGCGCTTTTGAGCTTGAGCCAATCCTTTTATCCATAGCATTTTGAGGGATCCACTTTTCTCATCCATGCCATGCCATTCATTGAGCTTTTCCTGAAATATTCATCTTGGAATGATGTTAGCTCAATGACCTGTATGTTGTTAGGAATTACCAAAACCACCTAGGGATAGTTGCACTTTCAATCTCCCCTTTTGGTAATTGATGACAACATATAGATCAAAGCTCGACAAATGATAATAAGAGTAAAAAACATTGTCGCTTTGAGAAGTATGTGATAAGCAAGAGCTCCCCCTAAATTTGTGCATAGTTTAAGATTTGCTTTGGACTGCAAATGCACAAAGAGTTAGGCTCAAAATGATAAAGATTGAATATATGTTCTCATCACCAAGCAAAGTGAATGATCATATAAAGATAAAAAGGATAATGTCATCCAATAAATGTAGCATATGATCAAGCACTTGATCATCCAAGTATCACACAGACATAAAGAATCTCAAACAAGCGAATAAAGTTCAACCAACAAAGCAAGAGAGAATAAAAAGCAACACTCTCTCTCGAAGCCTATGATCTATACATTTTTCTCCCCCTTTGGCAACAAGTTACCAAAAAGTTTATAGAAAATGCATAGTACTAAATCGTCTCTCAGGCTTGATCTTCAGGTGGTGGTGTAGAGATGGCTCCTTGGACAAAGACTTCAGTAGATGTGGATGGAGCTGGAGGTGTAGGTGCTGGAGCTGGTTGCACTGGAGCTGTAGGAGCTGTAGCTGGTGCAGATGAAGTGGCTCTGGTGTACATCCTTTGCAGCCTGATCTCCAGCTCTAGGCACTCCGCAAATGCATCGCTGGTTGTGTTGCCCTTCCTCTCCTACATATCATCCTGAAGCTGCTCAACAACAGACTGGATCTCAGTTACCTTCACATCCAAGTCATAGAACTTCTGCTCCATGATCCTCTCCAGGCTCTCCTGGTTTTGAGTCAAGGTGGCCAGCCCCTTCTCAATCCTTAGAGTGGATGCAATCAAGTAGCCTAGCTGATCTTGTTTGCTCTTCAAAAAGTACTGAGATGCCTCTTCCATTGTTGGCATCTTGGTAGCCTTCTCTGTCCTTGCCTTCTCCTTCTTTGCTTGAGCATGCACAGAAGATGGTTCATCTTCATCCATAACCACTTGGTTGTCCTCAAAGTCTGGATAGATAGCAATGTGATCCTTGTCCAACAAGTATGTGCCTGTGCCCATCTTGGAGTTAATCAGCTCCTGGATCTGTGGGGCATACCCACAGCTTCGCTTTTGGTCGGCTGCTGTCCTCTTGATAGTCTCAACTATGAGGCTCATGACCTTGAACTTTTGTGGCACATCAAATAAGTGTAGCAAGTTTATTGCATGGCCTCTGATCATGTTGTGGTCACCTGACTTGGGCAAGAGAGTATGCCTGAGGATCCAGTTGATGGTTGGCAGTCCTGACAGAAGGTAGTGTACAGATCCAAGCTTATGTGTCTCAATTGCAGCATCTGGGATCTCCTTGTACATATGTGCCATAGTGTTGTGATCCATCTTCTTCTTGGCATAGACATCCAAGTCATCTTCTTTCTCCTTAGGTGCATTGAACAGATTTGCCCATTCTTCAATTGTTGATTGGTACCTAGTACCTTCAGACATC
This sequence comes from Aegilops bicornis, assembly GCA_021605145.1. Taxonomy (NCBI): domain Eukaryota; kingdom Viridiplantae; phylum Streptophyta; class Magnoliopsida; order Poales; family Poaceae; genus Aegilops; species Aegilops bicornis. The sequence continues at coordinate 2,065,866 of JAHIAL010000051.1, forward strand.
CATACTATCCTGCCATCTGGATAGAAGTGTGCTGTGGAGTAGAATTGCATTATGAGCTCATTATTCCACTTTGTGAGCTTCTGCCCAACAAAGTATGCCACTCCACAAGCACTGAAACTGTCATACACACCAGGATAGTGTTCTTCATTTGTCTTCATGTACTTCCAGTCCACCCACCTCATGTCACACACTATAGGCTTCTTGTCCAGCAATATTGTCTCATAGAAATCCTGTTGTTCCTTAGTATGGAACCTGTAGTCAACAGCAGTCCTTCTCCTGATAGCATAAGGATCAGACAACCTCCACTGTCTGAGACCTGCATCCTTTCTCAGCTTCATGTTCTCAGCCATAGGATGAGCATCATTGTGATCTGGAATCTTTGGCTTCAACTTTCTCAAGACATGCTCTTCGTCATCTTCCTCTTCAGCAGCAGTCTCAGGCACTGGGGCCTTGTTTTTCTCAGCAGCGGATATGTTTCTGGTATTCCTCTTTGGTGCAATCTTGGGCTTGGAGGCAGCTTTGGGTGCTTCTTTGGGCTTTGATGATGCAGCCCCTGACCTTATAGCATCACCCATAAGCTTCTGAGCCTTGGGTGCTGGTGCAGCAACCTCTTCTTCCTCTTCTTCAGAGTCTCTTCTCATAGAGGGATTGCCAAGAACTTTGGTAGTAGTGGTTCTGACTCTCTTTTTCTTTTTGTCTTGACCAGCAACTTCATCTTTTGACTCAATAGTAAACTTCATGGTTTCTCCGGTGGCAACCTTTCTGGGTTTGGAAGTGGGAATCCTTCTTGCAGGTGCCTTCTTCTGCACTCCTGGCTTAGTGGATGCAGCTGAGCCATACTCCTTTTTGAGCACTTTCTTCTTGGAAGTGGCCTCATCCTCAAGTGCCACATAGTCTTCATCCTCAGATTCTGAGGTTTTCTTCTTCTCGCCACGGTGGCAGCTTTGGGCAGGTTGCTTGGGGTGCTCCTGCTACCATCATCAGAGGTGCTAGAGGGACTAGTGCCCTCACTCATCTGAATTTGCTCCTCTTCCCTGTTCTGGCTGTCACTTTGATCAGACATGTTGCAAACACTGACTGCAGACCCTGTGAATAGATATAGATGAGATAGAGTGGATGAGCATCACAAAATACAGAGGTTTTTGCAAAAGAATGATTCAAAAACTTAGTTTTAGTTTTCCATAGAAAGCATTTCGGATCAACCGACGGTAAACTCGGTGATACAAAAGCAGCTTTTGGAACCTAAACTAGTGAACTCGGTCAGACAGTCACAGTTAAATTAACACCGAGACCTGCTAGGGTTTCACAAAGTCCTGAACTCGGTCACACCGATTTGCAATTCTCGGTCAGACCGAGAATCACTTGTGCAATGGCCTTAGCGAATCGGTGGAACCGAGTTCTACAACCAGTGGGTCCGAGATGGTTTCATGAAACCTAACCTAAATTTTCAATTCACCTCTAAACTATGGAATGTTTTGACTGGATAGAATAGTTTCAATCGTGGCAAGATTTATGATGAACACAATGTGCTAGGAATCGGACGGGGATAGCACTGTGATCGAGTCCATATCCTAGCTCGGCGATGAACTCGCTACGGCGGCAACGGCGGGGACGATTTCCATTGTCGGCGGCGGAGACCAGCGACTGGAGGCGGCTGGCGATGAGGAGGACGATCCGGAGACCCTGGAGGCAGAGCGAGCTACGCGTGGGCGTAAGAGTTCGGAGAAAGTTTCCAAAATTTTGCCCGTGGGTATATATAGCCCGACCCTGTCGGTGTGACCGAGTGGAACAACTCGGTGGCACCGAGATGCATAACTGTTGACAGTTACAGCAACTCGGTGTGACCGAAAAGTTCAAACCGGTTGCACCGAGATTGAAAACCTAGATCGACTTAGTGATCTCGGTATGACCGAAATGGGAGAATCAGTCAGACCGAAACGCACAAAGAAGTTTTGGAAGTTTAAGTCTATGATGAATCGGGACTCCGAAAGTGCTCCTCACACGAGTGGTTCGAATCTGACTTGATCAAATTTTGTGATGTAGCATGAATAGAGTTTGAGACGAGAAAAGCATAGATAGCTAGAGAAGGTTCTTAGGCATTCTTGTCCATCCACTTGGCAAAAGAAAAAGAAACCAATCAATCAAAACAACAAGTGGATGTCCTCGAATGAGTGAAATATGCAACCAACATGCTCACACAATAAAATGGAAAATGAATTATGTGGCAAAGCATGCACAACCAATTCTAGCATCTATCAAGCAATTGGCGGTGACTAGGTCATCTATATATGAGTATATTGACTTAGGAGTCAAATGAGAACATTTGATCATAGGTCATACTCATCGTTTAAGCTCAAGTAAGGTTACCACTTTTACATAATGCATTGATGTGATCACACCATTAGAGTTGCTTTGACTCAATTCTTAGAGTTAAGCTCCCCTAGATGTGAGATCCCCCTTAGAGGGATGAACTAACCTTGGGTTTTGTCGATGATGACTTCATGTAGGTGTTGAAGATATGGATGCTCAATGTTGATGAAGATCATTTGGAGCAATCCTTTGGAGTGAGTTGCACTTTCAATACCTACACAGGTTAGTCCCACAAGCAACAAACAAGGATATCCATAGACATAGAGTGATGCACACACAAGATGAAGTCTATGAAAGCATTAGGTTACCTTGTCCCTTGTCTTACCAACAAGAGGGTTTGTGACTCCTTGAACTAGTGCAAGATGTGAAAGTTGATTGCACTTGTTGTTGCCAAAATGTTATGAGTGAAATATGTCGGCGGAGTTACCCTCAAGAACTCTCTAGTTCTTCTTCTTCGGAATCCACATCATCTTGATGGGAATCCTTGGAGTTGTAGTCGTACTTGATGAACTAGAACTTGACGTAGTCTTGGAACCCACTTGACCAAGGCCTTAGGAGCTTCTTCAAATGCATCAATCTCCTCTTGAAGCTTGTCCTTTCCTTTTTGCTTGTGGTCTTGTGGTGGAAGATCATCTTGAGCTTGTGTCCCCTTGAAGGAAGTAGGATCATACTTCTCTTGTTGAGGAACAAACTTAGTCTTGGGATATTGATCTTCTTCCCACTCAACTCCATTGGCATTGAACTTTCGTTCAAAACCAACACTTTGGTTCTTCCGGTGCCTTCCTTGCTTGCACACAAGTTCCTCAAATTGCTTACTCCCGGCAAGGCTCTTGTAAACACCTTTCTCTATAATTCCCTTCAATAAGCTATTTTCTTGCTCAAGTGTAACTTGGCTAAGAGAATCATTAGTGGAATCAAGAGAACTACTAGAAGCAACAAGATTGGATTTAGCATGATTATTGTTACTACTAGAGGAAGAATCCTTCTTGTTCTTGTTAGTGGACTTGACTTGAGGCATGTAAGTAGATAAGAGTAAACGCTTGGCAATGTAAGAAGAACTTTTCTTACGGAGATCATCATTGATTGCCTTTAAGAACTCATGCTCTTGCTCAAGGTTGAGCTTTTCAAAGCGTAACTTCTCATGAGTCCTTAAAAGTTCTCGATGATCTTCTAAGATAGTTTCATGAGCTAACTTAAGAGTGTTTAGTTCTTTAGTTAGGAGCTCAATCTTCTCCTTATCATTGTCATTCGTTTTATCTTGATTAGCATGATTAATTGACGTTTCATATCATAGTATTCATCACTAGAGTTGTCAACAAGTAAATCATCATCACCTAGCAAGTCATCTTTATCACTATTGAAATCAACATACTCGGGGTGTGTTACCTTTGGGCCTTTAGCCATGAAGCATCTTCCAAGTCCTTCATTTGGTGAATCAAATATGTCGTAGGAGTTGGTTGACACAAGTGCTAGACCGGCAACACCTTCATCTTGAGTATATTCAGAGTCGGAGTGATAGCTTCTCTTAGAGTGATTGCCGAGTTCGGGCGGATACCCATTCACCAACATGAGCTTGATGTCTTTGTTTTGTGTAGCTCCTTGATGACTTGTCCTTCCTTTCCGAATCCTTGCTTCTCCGGGATGTTCTTCGTTCATAACGATCATCTCTACTCCTTCTCTCTCTTGGTGGTGATTCTTCTCTTCTACTTCTCCTCTTGGGTGATTCTTCTCTTCTTTTGTGGGATGCCGTAGACTCATTGGAATAGTGTCCGGTGAGGGAGTCCTGGATTAGGGGGTATCCGGACAGCCGGACTGTGTACAACGTCCGGACTATTGAAGCGTGAAGATACAAGACTCAAGACTTCGCCCGTGTCCCAGGATGGGACTTTCTGGCGTGGAAGGCAAGCTTAGCGTCCGGATATTATATTTCCTTCCATGTAACCGACTCCATGTAACTCCTAGCCCTCTCCGATTGTCTATATAAACCGGAGAGGTTGGTCCTTAGAAGGCCGATCACAATTACAATCATACCATCATAGGCTAGCTCTTAGGGTTTCGCCACTCACGATCTCGTGGTAGATCTACTCTTGTACTACCCATATCATCAATATTAATCAAGCGAAGTACGGTTTTACCTCCATCAAGAGGGCCCGAACCTGGGTAAACATTTGTGTCCCTTGCTTCCTGTTACCATCGACCCAACCGCACAGATCGGGACCCCCTACCCAAGATCCGCCGGTTTGACACCGACATTGGTGCTTTCATTGAGAGTTCCTCCGTGCCATCCACCGTCGAGCCTCGATGGCTCCTTCAATCATCATCAATGACACCGCCTGTGGCGCAGACTTTCCTCCCCGGACAGATCTTCGTGTTCGGCGGCTTCGCACTACGGGCCAACTCGCTTGGCCATCTGGAGCAGATCGATAGCTACGCCCCTGGCCACCAGGTCAGGTTCGGAAACCTGAACTACACGGCGGACATCCGCGGAGACTTGATCTTCGATGGATTTGGGCCCATGCCAGGAGCACCGAACAGTCACGACGAGCATGGCTTAGACCTGCCGTCGGACGAAGCTCGGGGCATCATCCCCGTACTGTCCCCGGACCTAGATCCGGAGTGCATCGCGCGGCCTTGGGGACGGAGGGATGGACCCCGCCCCCAGTGTCGCACACTCATCGGCGGTGGAGGCGAACCACGGGCCTTACCTCTGCGGTGGCTCGTGGCTCGAATCCCAGTTCCTATCCGGACGTTGGTTCGATCTTGCGCTCCAAGGCCCGTCGGGCCAGGGCGAGCTCCGGTAATGGAGTTCACCGTTGCGGATATCTTCCAAAGACTCGCCCTTTGGCGACATGTTGACCTCATTAAAGTCTCTCTCTTTGTCGAGGTTTCACGCCAACTATGTCCGTTGAGTGGGAGGCAAAGCGACGTAAGGATTTTGTCATTTCACCCACCACCCACTTCATCGCCACGGTCGATGACTTAACCGAGGTACTGAACTTCGACCGAAGACATCGACGGTATGGACGATTTATGCATGAGAAGAACATGAACCACCGCTCACCAGGCGGTGGACAGCCACCTCTTCTTATGACATATATATGGTGGACACTCCAAGGAAAAACAAATGGCGATGAGGCAACGGAGGATAAAACCTCAGGGAAAAAAGCAAGGAATGGGCGTCGTCGGCGCCACTCCAAGCCCCGCCACACCAATACCGGCCCAGGAGACGAAAACAATCTGAATGGTGCCGAAGAAGAATACAACCCCGAACAGCCCGCCGAAAGCAGGCGAATCGGAGGATGAGCAGGTCAGCCCGGTATGAACAGGCGGCGGATTTAATACCCGGAGGAGGACGGCTACATGCCCCTCCGAAGACGAGATTAGCCTCGGCGACGACGAGTTCGGGCGTGCTCGAGGATCTCGTGAGAGCAGGAACGCTGAAGGCGTCGGCTTATAGCCACCGCGAGGAGCCTGAAAAAGAAGCGACAACAACTCCAAGCTGATCAAGACCTGCTCACGCATGCATGGACTGCAGTCCCGGCTGTTGGGGAACGTAGTAATTTCAAAATTTCCTATGCACACGCAAGATCATGGTGATGCATAGCAACGAAGAGAGTGTTGTCCACGCACTTCCCTTGTAGACCGGAAGCGAAGCGTTATAACAACGCTGTTGATGTAGTCAGACGTCTTCACGGCCCGACCGATCAAGCACCGAAACCACGGCACCTCCGGAAGTTCTAGCACACGCTCAGCTCGATGACGATCCCCGGACTCTGATCCAGCAAAGTGTCGAGAAGAGTTCCGTCGATCTGACAGCGTGGTGGCGATCTTGATGTTCTACCGTCGCAGGGCTTCGCCTAAGCACCGCTACTGATATCGCGGTGGACTATGGTGGAGGGGGGCACCGCACACGGCTAAGAGATCCAAGGGATCAATTGTTGTTGTGCCTAGAGGTGCCCCCCTGCCCCCGTATATAAAGGAGCAAGGGGGGAGGGGGCGGCCGGCCTAGGAGGGGGCGCGCCAAGGGGAGTCCTACTCCCACCGGGAGTAGGACTCCCTCCTTCCTTGTTGGAGTAGGAGAAGGGGAAAGAGGGGGAGGAACAAGGAAAAGGGCTGCGCCCTTGTCCAATCTGGACCGTAGGGGACGAGGCCTCCTTCCTTTTGGCCTCTCTCCTCTATTCCCGTATGGCCCAATAAGGCCCATATACTCCCCGGCGAATTCCCGTAACTCTCCGATAATCCGAAAAATAGCCGAATCACTCGGAACCTTTTCGAAGTCCGAATATAGTCATCCAATATATCGATCTTTACGTCTCGACCATTTCGAGACTCCTCGTCATGTTCCCGATCTCATCCGGGACTCCGAACTCCTTCGGTACATCAAAACTCATAAAATCAGAATATAAGCATCGGCCATCGAACCTTGTTGCATGGACCCTACGGGTTCGAGAACAATGTAGACATGACCGAGACATGTCTCCGGTCAATAAACAATAGCGGAACCTGGATGCTCATATTGGTTCCCACATATTCTACGAAGATCTTTATCGGTCAAACCGCATAATAACATAATGCTTGTTCCCTTTGTCATCGATATGTTACTTGCTCGAGATTCGATCGTCGGTATCTCAATACCTAGTTCAATCTCGTTACCGGCAAGTCTCTTTACTCATTCCGTAATACATCATCTCACAACTAACTCATTAGTTGCAATGCTTGCACAGCTTAAGTGATGTGCATTACCGAGAGGGCCTAGAGATACCTCTCCGACAATCGGAGTGACAAATCATAATCTCGAAATACGCCAACCCAACAGGTACCTTTGGAGACACATGTAGAGCTCCTTTATAATCACCCGATTCGTTGTGATGTTTGGTAGCACACAAAGTGTTCCTCCGTAAACGGAGTTGCATAATCTCATAGTCATAGGAACATATATAAGTCATGAAGAAAGCAATAGCAATATACTAAACGATCATGTGCTAAGCTAACGGAATGGGTCATGTCAATCACATCATTCTCCTAATGATGTGATCCCGTTAATCAAATGACAACACATGTCTATGGTTAGGAAACATAACCATCTTTGATCAACAAGCTAGTCAAGTAGAGGCACACTAGTGACACTCTGTTTGTCTATGTATTCACACATGTATTATGTTTCCGGTTAATACAATTCTAGCATGAATAACAAACATTTATCATGATATAAGGAAATAAATAATAACATTATTATTGCCTCTAGGGCATATTTCCTTCACTGGCAGCCGAGGACTACGGACTCGAGCACCACACGGCCCGACCGCCACCTCGTGGCTGGACAAAGCGACATACCAGTCCGCGACACTAGCCCAACACCCCCACGCCAACATACTACGGCGCTGGGTAACAAATCAGGACAGCCAAGATCGATCTACGGATCACGGGGGCGCGCCTTGATACGCGACGATGACCGTCACGCCGGACACACCTTCAACAAGTCCGGCTGGGCCGAATATAGCCATCCAGAGCAATTCGACCTCCGTAGCCACATAGCCTTTACGTGAGGCGCGTGCACCCCTCTCGCTTCCACTGATGAAGTAATGGATCATGAATTCGAAGGGTTCAAACTCAGAACATCGAATCATACGATGGCGCACAAATGTAATTCCCGCAGTATGGATCAAAGATTTTCTTCTCCACATTCACATGGACCGCGGAGACGATCTGCACGCCACCAAGTATCTTCTCCTTAAGCTCAAAGGACCAGCCCGGCACTGGCTAAACAGCCTGCCAGCAAACTCCATTGGCAGCTGGGCAGACCTGGAAGACGCATTCCTCGACAACTTCCAGGGCACATATGTGCGACCACACAGCGCCCGACGACTTGAGCCACATTACTCAACAGCCCGGAGAGTCGACCAGAAATTCTGGACTCGGTTCCTAACTAAGAAGAACCAAATAGTTGATCGTCCCGGACGCCAAGCCTGGCGGCTTTCAAGCATAATACCCGTGATGAGTGGCTCTCTCGACACCTCGGCCAGGAAAAACCCAAGTCCATGGCAGCTCTTACAACACTAATGACCGCTTTTTTAGCGGCGAGGCGAGACAGTTGGTTGGCCCAGCGGCAGACCTACGCCACGATCTCGGCAATTCGGATGGCCGCGACAATAACGGCAAAGCCACGGCGTAATGCACATAGCGACGGAACAACGGGCGGCGAAGGGCGAAGACACGGCGGTCAGCGCCCGAATTCAGTGGCTCCAAGCCCGGTCACGGAAGAAGCCGTTCAAAAAGAAATCATCGAGGACCGTTCGATGCGGACCGCCCATCTTTGGAGTGCTCTCTCGTGCCAAATTCATGGCACCGGGATAAACCGCACGCAACCACACCAATAGAGAGATTGCTGGGTATTTAAACAGGGTCGGCAAGATAAACGCCGAAGACAAGGACAAGGGGCTGCACGGCGACGATGACGAGGAGCCCCGACGTCCGAACACGGGGGGACTGAAGAAATTTCCCCTGTGTGAAAACGCTTCAACATGATCTCGCCACGCACATCCCCAAGCGAACGGAGCAGGCGGGCACTAAGGGGCGTCTATGCGATGGAGCGATCGCCCCAAAATTTAACCCTTATGGTCAGCTTGCCCGATCACCTTTGATCGTAGGGATCACCCTACTAGCATCCGTCACGGCGGCTCGGCCGCATTGGTCTTAGACCCAATCATCGACGGATTCCACCTCACGCGAAGTCCTCATGAATGGCCAGCGGCGGTAACTGAACACCTCGCTTTTACCGGACACGGTCACGCCAAAATGGGCATCGAACCTTCAAGGATCAAGCCCACCAAAACTACCTTTAAAGGTGTAATTCCTGGAGTAGAGGCCCGTCAATGCGGGCTCTATAACATTGGAAGTGGTCTTCGGATCTCCGGATAACTTCGAAGCGAAGAGTTAATCTTTGATATCGTCCCTTTCGCAGATGGTTATCATGCCTTTGCCGGCGAACTGCATCCGCTAGATTCAATGTGGTACCACACTATGCATACCTCAAGCTCAAGATGCCAGGACCACGCGGGGTCATAATGGTGAACGAAAACATGGACCGCTCTCTACAAACAGAAGAACATACCGCAGCCCTTGCGGCGGAAGTACAATGTGGCCTTCTCCAAAAAACCAATCCGGCGACAACAACTTCAAACACAGTCAAGCGAGTCCGGAGCACCCCGCAACAGGATCATCAGGCATGCCAAGCTCCGCTCAAGCCCTACCAAAGCAGCATTCGTGCCACATGCACATAATTACACACTCAAAATACCATGGGCATAGGCGGAGGCGCATCAATGACTCAGTCAACAATGCGGGTAACCGCCAAATACTTTGATACTCTTTCCCTCTTACCTTTCAGGACACCGCGTTGGCGCAGCATCCTCAAAAAGCCGAATTGCCGGACTTATAGGGAAAAGACATCCACGGAGGCAAAAGAAGTTGTGCACGTAAGGAAATACAGTGGAATCTATTTACGCATCATTATACCTGCTTTATCTATCCGAACACAGCAGTTCTTACTGGATAGGACATGTCAAATAGTCCTATTTTATCTCTGCTTAACGCATCCATTGTAAATGTACGCTTAAACGTATTTTTCATCAATGTGAGATTATACATAGCGTCAACTTATTATTCTTCTTTGAGCATTTTTCTCTTATAAATGTTTATTTGATATTGCATCCGTACACCTTGGTGCGGCCGGTTTGCCAGGGGCTTCTTATAGGCGCCCGCTATATGGCAACTAAAGTCCGAACACTTTCAATACAAGGCGGCACCTCTAACTTATAGCACTATATGCATCAGCTCCGAATCGTGTCTTGGGTCTCACAGTTAGGATAACTCGGCTCCTTGTTTTGGTACCTTACGTTCCGTTGTATCGGCTAAGGTAAGTTTAGAGGAGAACTACTGCGATTGTGTCCGGTACTCCTAACGAGCACCTCGATAGAGAAAGCCGAAAACTGACCACGGGCATGATGTGGCGAGAGCTGGTCGGCTGTTCGAGGAGAGGTTCTAAAATCCTTAAAGATTTTTCGGTTTAAGGCGATAAATCGGCTTCTGCGATCTAGGCGTGTATAGCGCCACCCAATTGACCTCGGATTCTAGGGGCTTCACGAAATTTAAAATTGTAGACTTCTATGGCTAAGGAAAGTTATAAAGTCGAATAGTCCGATTGCCTTGTTAGCTCCGGACACCTCCTTGAGGATCAAACATTTGGATAAAGAGTGTCCTGGTTTTCCATGAACACCCGATTACTAGCTACGTGGGGCTGGAAGCGAGGACCTAGCCTACTTTAGAATTTTATAAACAAACCGCCTGAAGGTAATATTTTAAATCTAAAAAGTGCTACATAGCACAAGTAACCGTCTTTAAATTACATACATGACACAGGAGTGAATTCATTTGAAAATGGTGTCCTTGGTACATTCATCGGCCACGAGGCGAGCACCCTTCATAACGCCATCATAGTACATTTCGGGATATGGCGATGCTACTTGCCCTTTCTACGTGCCCGTCCCAACCAGCCTTCTCCGCATCCATCTTGCCCCAATGCACTTTCGCGCGGGCAAAAGCCCGGCGGGCACCCTCAATGCAAACGGATCGCTTGATCACTTTAAGCCACGGGCAGGCATCCACCATCCGCTTGATCAGGCCAAAGTAGCTAGTGGGCAGGAGCTCGCCAGGCCACTTTCAGACTATGACATCTTTCATAGCCAGTTCAGCCGTCTGTGGAGTTCAACCAACTGCTTCAGTTGGTCACTCAGAGGCGTTGGGTGTTCGGCCCCAGCATACTGGGACCAGAACAGCTTCTCCGTTGAGCCCTCCACGGGCACGGTAGAACTCCGCGGCGTCAGATACGCTGCGTGGCAGATCTGCGAATACCCCTGGAGAGCTTCGAATCCGAGTAAGTAAAAGAAACGCCTCCTCCACATGTTTGGTTTGCATAAAGAACTTCTTACCTGCTGCTATCTTTTTGGCCTCCTGGATTTCCTGCTCTAACTTTTCGGCTTCGGCCTTGGCGTCTCTTATACTCTCAAGGGCCTTCACAAGTTCGGCCTCTTTCGCCTTCAGATCATGCTCCATGGACTCGAACTTCTTGCCGAGGTCCTGGAGCTCCTGCTGAACCTCACCCACTCTAGCACTTTGCTTTTGCTCCTTCATTCCCGAGGCCGCTTTGTCTTACGGCCTCGGACAGGACGCTTACTTCGGCGGGCGCCACTTCGGCCTGCTACATACCACATCGCTTGGCGTTAGATTGACCCAATTCTCGCTTATCTTTAAACACATACAAACTGGGAATTACTTACCCTTGTTCACTTCGAAGCTGCCTCTTCGTGAGGGCGAGCTCTCTGGCCGGCTGCCTGTGCTCAGCCACTGTCTTCGGCAACCTCGGCCGATGCGGGCAGAAGCTAGCAAAGAAGACCTACTTATTCACAACAATACTTATTATTAGACTCCTCATGATTATAGTTGACCCTCCGCTTGGCTTTTTATTTCAGAACACCAACCAGAGTTTCAGGGCTACTACCTATCGGTGGTAATTTCATACATTTTTACTTACCTCAAAGCCCGGCCGAAGGCTTTGTGCAGCTGTTAGTCCGCTTCTTGGCGGATGTAACCTTTTGAATCACCACACTCATAAGAGTACGGTGCTCTTCTTCCATGGAGGCGCCTCGGGCGCTTCCACCAGGTTATCCGCCATGGATACGCCAGAAAGTCCTCGGCCACGGGCGGCTGCTCGCCTCCCTAACGAGGGGTTGCCTGCCAAGTCCGGAACCGTTGGAGGTTCAGAGCAGTGGTTTGGTCGGAAGTCCGCTTTGTCATGCCTCGGCCCACGCGATCCGCTGAGGATCTTGAACCCCGTGCATGCCCGACATCTGGAATCTCGCCGTGGGCGCCTCCAGAGTCACCTCCCCATGCTCGAGAGCCTTCGACAACACCTCCGTGTCATCCGCGTGTGGAGGTGTTGTGGCGTGCCGAGGCGTAATTTATTGCCGAATCGCCAGGACCCGGAGGAGGATTCCTGTGAGCCTGGCCGGACTGCATATATGTTCGGCACTATAAGTACAAAAAATATGAAGTGAAACCATGATAGGATGTGGACACTTACGATCGCACCGTGGGCTTCTCGGCAGCCACCCTCCTTCGCCGTGGAGCGGCCAGTGGCGGAATAGTTCTGAGGGGTTACCTTCCCCTTCTTGACGCCCCCTGCCTCCGGGGCGGCCTTCTCGTCTTCTCCCCCGGTGCGGGAGGTGGAATTTCTTCTTGATTCCTCGCCTCCTCGCTGGAGGAATGTGTCTCGTCATCGTATTGGGTCAGAGGGAATCACGGCCTTACGCCGAGGGCCTTTTCTGTACTGGCCCGCTTTGCGGGCCCCTCATCCTTCTCGGATGGGGCGTTTCTTCTTCCTCCTCCCCTTTGTGGGAGGAGTCCGCCTCATCGTCTTGAACGAGGCTTCAGACGCGAACTCACGCCGAGACTCTTCACGGTCCCGGCCTTCTTTTTCGGCCTTCTTTCTCGGCACCTTATGCGGTCTGGACCAAAGATCTCCGTCAGAGAGCATCCACTGATCTTCCGCAACGGAGCAGACGATCCAATCTGCTCCGCTGTCTTCACATAGTCTCGAGGCTAATATATATAAATACTTGAAACTACCCCATGAATGTATTGGGAAAAAATTGCCCAGTGGTGGTCTCAAAACTCACCGGATTCAAGGGGTTGCGCGTGAAGTCCGTGGTCCTCGATGTGGGAGGAGGTACGGGAGGCCTTGAAAACACTTTCCATGCGCCTTTGTGCGCCATGCGTAAAGCTTCCGGAGCGTCTCGGTGTTCGGCCGACGAACTCCCACAGATTTATCGCCTCGCCTTTAGCGTAAGGATCCGGCGAACGAGCATGACTCGATCACATTGGACAAGCTTGATATTCTTGTCCTTCATGCTTTTTATGCATGTCTTGAGTCCGCCAGCTCGGTGGAATCGCCCCTGGACAGGCCCTTCTTTTCCTGTGAGGTGAGCCGATAGGGATTACGGATCGAACCGGGACCGCCGCCCGATTGACGCCATGCTGCTCGGTGATGTAGAACCACCCGATTGCCATCCTATTACTTGCCTTCCGCAAAGGAGCCGGCCCAGCTGTGACGTTAGGCATCTTGCCCACCATGGCCCCTCCAAGACTCTGCTTGTTGGTCAGATACAATCTTCGCTTCACGCAGAAGATTTGCAGCCACAGCCAAAGTGAGGCCGGGATGCAGAGGTAAGCCTCGCAAACGATGATGAACGCCAGATGTTGAGGACGAAATTCGGGCCAGATCATGGAATTCCAGCCCATAGTACAACATGAGCCCGCGACGAAGGGATGGAGGAAATCCCAGTCCACGTATCTAAATGGGCAATGAACACGACTCTCCTCGTGGGTCCTGGGTTTGAATGACCTGCCCAGTCTCGCGAGGCTATGCGTTATGGCAAGCATGCTGGTATCCGCCGCCTCAAGATCTGTGGATGTGCTTCTCTCTAACGGTGGAAGCACCCACTTGCCTCCTTCCCCGACATGTCTAGCTGTGAGGAGACTTGGGCTTGGGCTACCGGAGCTCGAGGAGGCAAGAGTAGGCAGAGAAAGAAGAAGGCGGGTAAAATGAGGAAACCTTATCCCTTTATAGAGGCGACGAAAGCGGTAAGCGCCTCCCCACCTGCCTGCTGGGGGAATCGCTTGTTTCCCAAAGCGCCACGATTAATGATGTGGTGGGACTACCTGCACCAGTATTGGATGAGAATCCCGTAATGAGGGGGCACGATCTCTGCTTTGACAAGACGTGTCAAGGAAAAGCCTCGCAATATGCTACCGTGGCTAGTTGTGGAAAGATTTGTTCGAATAATGACCCGACCGTAGTGACACGTCAAGGTCGCTTAAAAGGTTGTCAGTGGATTTCGCTTTGTGAAACATCATTCTCTACTGATGGCATGCGAAGATTATCTTGTGGATCCTGACACGGTTTAAGTGTTCGAGAATTACTTTGGAGTATTCGAGGAGGAACCCGCCTCGCAATGTCAAGATAAGATCATGCTACCGGACTCATCGTCATTGAAGCCCTGGTTCAGGGGCTACCGAGGGAGTCCTGGATTAGGGGTATCCGGACAGCCGGACTGTGTACAACGTCCGACTATTGAAGCGTGAAGATACAAGACTCAAGACTTCGCCCGTGTCCGGATGGGACTTTCCTTGGCGTGGAAGGCAAGCTTGGCGATCCGGATATTATATTTCCTTCCTTGTAACCGACTCCATGTAAACCCTAGCCCTCTCCGGTGTCTATATAAACCGGAGAGGTTGGTCCTTAGAAGGCCGATCACAATTACAATCATACCATCATAGGCTAGCTCTTAGGGTTTAGCCACTACGATCTTGTGGTAGATCTACTCTTGTACTACTCATATCATCAATATTAATTAAGCAGGAAGTAGGGTTTTACCTCCATCGAGAGGGCCCGAACCTGGTTAAACATCTGTGTCCCTTGCTTCCTTTTACCATCAGCCTTGACGCACAGATCGGGACCCCCTACCCGAGATCCGCCGGTTTTGACACCGACATCCGGGTCTTCCACAATTGTAGCAATTGTGCTCTCGACTAGAAGATCTTTTGTCATTGTAGGACCTTGACTTGGAGCTTCTCTGTTTGCTTCTATTCTTGTAGAACTTGTTGAAGTTCTTCACCATTAAGCTCAATTCTTCATTGAAGGTTTGTTTCTCACTTGATGATGTGGGGGCTTCACATGAAGCTTTGTAAGCACCACTTGACTTGTTGTGAAGTTCCTCCTCATCCTTGAGTGACATCTCATGAGCAACAATTCTTCCAATGACTTCCGTTGGCTTGAGATCTTTGTAATTGGGCATCATTTGGATCAATGTGCACACGGTATCATATTTTCCATCCAAAGCTCTTAGGATCTTCTTGATGATGAATTTGTCGGTCATCTCTTCACTTCCTAAGCCGCAATCTCATTTGTGATAAGAGCAAGCCTAGAGTACATTTCAGCAATACACCTTCACCATCCTTCATTTTGAACTTGTCAAGTTGACTTTGGAGCACATCCAACTTGGATTCCTTGACGGAGTCGGTACCTTCATGCACATCAATCAAAGTATCCCAAATTTCCTTTGCATTCTCAAGACGGGCTGATTTTGTTGAATTCTTCTGAGGCACAATCCGTTGAAGAGGATATCACAAGCTTGAGCGTTGTATTGCAGCATCTTCAACTCATCCGCTTAGCTTCACGGTTCGGTTCTCTCCCATAAAAGAATTCACCTTGTAAGCGAATACACACAATAGCCCAAACGGCGGCGTTATGTCCAAGAATATGCATTTTCATCTTATGCTTCCAACTAGCAAAATTAGTACCATCAAAGTAAGGACCTCTATGGTGATAATTTCCCTCGCTAGACGCCATACTCTCCTAGGTTGTGAAACCAAGGCTATGACCACCAAAAGCTATGGAAATCAAAGCAAATGGAGACCAAAGTTCTGGATACCACTTGTAGGATCGAAAGTATGTCTAGAGGGGGTGATTAGACTACTTGACCAAATAAAAACTTATCCTTTTCCCAATTTTAGTCTTTGGCAGATTTTAGCTATCTTAACACAAGTCAAGCAATCTTAACACAATTCAAGCAAGCATGCAAAGAGTATATGAGTAGCGGAAAGTAAAGCATGCAACTTGCAAGAATGTAAAGGGAAGGGTTTGGAGGATTCAAACGCAATTTGGAGACACGGTGATTTTTGAGCCGTGGTTCCGATAGGTGGTGCTATCGCACATCCACGCTGACGGAGACTTCAACCCACCTAAGGGTAACAGTTTACACAGACGAAAGTCCACGGAGGGCTCCACCCACGAAGGATCCACGAAGAAGCAACCTTGTCTATCCCACCATGGTCGTCGCTCACAAGGACTTGCCTCACTAATCTGTGAGATCTTCACGAAGTAGGCGATCTCCTTGCCCTTACAAACTCCTTGGTTCAACTCCACAATCTTGTGGGAGGCTCCCAAGTGACACTCTAGCCAATCTAGGAGACACCACTCTCCAAGAAGTAACAAATGGTGTGTTGATGATGAACTCCTCGCTCTTGTGCTTCAAATGATAGTCTCCCCAACAATCAACTCTCTCTCATAGGATTTGGATTTGGTGGAAAGAAGATTTGAGTGGAAAGCAACTTGGGGAAGGCTAGAGATCAAGATTCATATGGTAGGAATGGAATATCTTGGCCTCAACACAAGGGTAGGTGGTTCTCTCGTAAAATGCAAGTTGGAAGTGTAGGTTTGTTCTCGATGGCTCTCTCCACGAATGAAGAGGAGGTGGAGGGGTATATATAGCCTCCACACAAAATCTAACTGCTACACACAACTTGCCAAACTCGTGGGACCTAATTGAGAAACCTCGGTCGGACCGATTCAGCAAATCTAGTGACTGCTAGGATTTTCTAGGACCGACATGCAACTCGGTAGGACTGATATGGTTAGGGTTAGGGCATAACTTAATCTCAGTGAGACCGATTACACAAACTCGGTGAGACCGATTTTGGTAATAAGCTAACCAGAGAGTTGGTCAGGTCAAACTCGGTGGGACCGGTTCGCTCACTTCGGTGGGACCGAAATGTTACGAAAAGGAAACAGGGAGTTTACATTGCAATCTCGGTCGGACCGATTGCTCATCTCGGTGGAACCGAAACGTTACGAAGGGAAACAGAGAGATTACAATCCCATCTTGGTGAGACCGAGATCCCTATCAGTGAGACCGATTTGCCTAGGGTTTGTGGCGTACTATGACATCCGAATCCCTAAGTGGCGCCGGATAGAAAGAATCGGTAGGGCCGAGTTTGACTTTTTCGTCAGGTCATATGTGGATGCGAGAAAGTAGTTGAGGGTTTTGGAGCATATCACTAAGCACTGTGGAGCAAGAAACACATTAAGCAACACCTCATCCCTCCTTGATAGTATTGGCTTTTCCTATGGACTCAATTTGATCTTGGATCACTAAAATATGAAATGTAGAGTCTTGAGCTTTTGAGCTTGAGCCAATCCTTTTATCCTTAGCATTTTGAGGGATCCACATTCCTCATCCATGCCATGCCATTCATTGAGCTTTTCCTGAAATATTCATCTTGGAATGATGTTAGCTCAATGAGCTATATGTTGTTAGGAATTACCAAAACCACCTAGGGATAGTTGCACTTTCAACATTATTTAATGAACATGAAGGGGCCTCGATCACTTAAACTACGTGGCAGCGGAACGACGACGAAGTGGAACTCCATAGCACAGGGACACTGACGTGGACACGATCTAGACGCGGGAAGCTCTCTGATCCGATACGACTTGCCTGAAATCTGGCATGACACGCCAGGTCAGTACATTTAATGTACTTGCAAGATCACAACAAACATAAGCATAATGACAACCAATATCATGACAATTATTCAGCTTAATGCAATGCAGGTAATGCTACTGATGTGGTGAAACCAACTTGTGCACCGAGTCCCTCGGACTCGCTTACCAGACGGGTTACCTTGTAACCGAACGGTGATCATACCTGGATCACAACTGAAAGCAATCACATCCCGATCATCTCATGATCCCACAAATCATCACAAAAAAAGTGCCAACAATAAATCTTTAGTGTGCAACATTACTTATAAATGTTGATCCATGGTGTGACCTACTACGAGTTGTGTCCGTAACCGAGGACGCGGCTATCGATAGATTGAATACACTCTGTAGAGGTAGCGCACTTTACCCACACCATAGAATCCATGGCCTCGCACTCCCATTCGGGTGGACCAACGGCGCTTCGATGAAACCCTTCCCTTGCCATGACACTCTCCCGCACGACCACCAACTCCCTCTCAAAGGTTAAGTCATGGGTGGCCCTGCGCTCACCAAAGGCATCAACGGCCACCGTCAGGCACAATGGTCCCAAGCACGGGGACAAGGTACCATAAAACAACGAGCACACAAGGTTATGTCTCGCCACGGGCCAGGGTACCGCACGCCCATAACCTTCCCTCGTTGGAGGCACCGGCAAGAGGCACGACAAAGGACCGAATCAAGACCCCCCATAAAGGTAAATGTGGTCGCACTGAGGAAAACCCGATTCGGTGGCACCATGACTTTATCAACGTTATATTCAAGTTGGATCATTATCAGGTTTAACTTGAAAATAAAATCACTAGAAGTCATACGATGCCATGATCATGCAACTATGCGACATGCAAAGCATACAACTGAAGGAAATATGCCCTAGAGGCAATAATAAAGTTATTATTTATTTCCTTATTTCATGATAAATGTTTATTATTCATGCTAGAATTGTACTAACCGGAAACATAATACATGTGTGAATACATAGACAAACATAGTGTCACTAGTATGCCTCTACTTGACTAGCTCGTTAATCAAAGATGGTTAAGTTTCCTAACCATGGACATGAGTTGTCATTTGATTAATCGGATCACATCATTAGGAGAATGATGTGATTGACTTGACCCATTCCGTTAGCTTAGCACTTGATCGCTTAGTATGTTGCTATTGCTTTCTTCATGACTTATACATGTTCCTATGACTATGAGATTATGTAACTCCCGCTACCGGCGAACACTTTGTGTGCTACCAAATGTCACAACATAACTGGGTGATTGTAAAGGTGCTCTACGGTGTCTCCGAAGGTACTTGTTGAGTTGACGATTTCGAGATTATTAGGATTTGTCACTCCGATTGTCGGAGAGGTATCTCTGGGCCCTCTCGGTAATGCACATCACTATAAGCCTTGCAAGAAATGTAACTAATGAGTTAGTTACGAGATGATGCATTACGTAACGAGTAAAGAGACTTGCCGATAATGAGATTGAACTAGGTATTGAGATACCGACGATCGAATCTCGGGCAAGTAAAATACCGATGACAAAGGGAACAACGTATGTTGTTATGCGGTTTGACTGATAAAGATCTTCGTAGAATATGTAGGAGCCAATATGAGCATCTAGGTTCCGCTATTGGTTATTGACCGGAGACGTGTCTCGGTCATGTCTACATAGTTCTCGAACCCGTGGGTCCACACGCTTAAAGTGAGATGACAGTTATATTATGAGTTTATGTGTTTTGATGTACCAAGGTTGTCTTGAGTCCCGGATGTGATCATGGACATGACGAGGAGTCTCGAAATGCTCGAGACATGAAGATCGATATATTGGACGACTATATTTGGACACCGTGAAGGTTCCGGTGAGATTGGGACACATCTGGGAGCTCCTGGAGGTTATCGGAATTCCCGGGAGGTATATGGGCCTTAGTGGAAAGGAGGCGAAGGATCATGAGGGCGCCCCCAAGCCCAATCCAATTGGGAGGGGGGCCACCCCTTTGCTTCCTCCCTCCTTCCTCTTCCTTCCCTCTCCTCTCCTAATAGGGAAAGGAGGGGTCCTACTCCCGTGGGAGTTGGACTCCCCCTAGGCGCCGCCACCCCCTTGGCCGGCCCTCCTCCCTCCTTTATATACGGAGGAGGGGCACCCATAGACACAACAATTGATCATTGATCTCTTAGCCGCAGCGGTGCCCCTCCACCATAGTCCTCCTCGATAATATCGTAGCGGTGCTTAGGCGAAGCCCCGCGATGGTAGAACATCATCATCGCTAATCACCACCCCGTCGTCGATTTGACGGAACTCTCCCTCGGTTACACTTTCGGCTAGATCGATGCGAGGGACGCCATCGAGCTGAACGTGGTGCAAGAACTCTGGAGGTGCCGTAGTTTCGGTGCTTGATCGGTCGGGCCGTGAAGACGAGTGACTACATCAATCGCTGCAGTTAACGCTCGCTTTGGTCTATGAGGGTACGTGGGACACACTCTCCCTCTCATTGCTATGCATCACCATGATCTTGCGTGCGTAGGAAATTTTTGAAATTACTACGCTCCCAACAAAGGCATCCGAGCCTAGGTTTTATGCGCTGATGTTATATGCACGAGTAGAACACAAGTGAGTTGTGGGCGATACAAGTCATATCGCTTACCAAAGATGTCATACTTTTGGTTCGCCGGTATTGTTGGATGAAACGCCCTGACCGACATTGGCATGTACGCCACGCGAGACTGGTTCTACCGACGTGTTTTGCACATTGTGGTGGCGGTGCCGCTTTCCAACTTTAGTTGAACTGAAAAGTGGCATACGCCCGTCCTTGAGAAGGTTAAAACAGCACTAACTTGACGAACTATCGCTGTGGTTTTGATGCGTAGGTAAGAACGGTTCTTGCTCAGCCCATAGCAGCCACGTAAAACTTGCAACAACAAAGTAGAGGACGCCTAACTTGTTTTTTGCAGGGCATGTTGTGATGTGATATGGTCAAGACATGATGCTATATTTTATTGTATAAGATGATCATGTTTTGTAAACCGAAGTTATCGCAACCAACTAGCAGAGCTATATGGTTGTCGCTTCATTGTATGCAATGCAATCGCTTTGTAATTGCTTTACTTTTATCACTAAGCTAAAGAGCGTATAGTCTTAGAAGCAATAGTTGGTCGACGACAATGATGCTACGATGGAGATGAAGGTGTCGCTACGGGTGACGATGGTGATCATGACGGTGCTTCAGAGATGGAGATCACAAGCACAAGATGATGATGGCCATATCATATCACTTATAGTGATTGCATGTGATGTTTATCTTTTATGCATCTTATCTTGCTTTGATTGACGGTAGCATTATAAGTTGATCTCTCACTAAATTTCAAGATAAAAGTGTTCTCCCTGAGTAAGCACCGTTGCCAAAGTTCACGTGCCTGCACACCACGTGATGATCGGTATGATAAGCTTCCACGTCCATCTACAACGGGTGCAAGCCAGTTTTGCACACGTAGAATACTCAAAGTTAAACTTGACGAGCCTAGCATATGCAGATATGGCCTCGGAACACCGAGACCGAAAAGGTCGAAAGCGTGAATCATATAGTAGATATGATCGACATAGTGATGTTCACCATTGAAAACTACTCCATTTCACGTGATGATCGGTTATGGTTTAGTTGATTTGGATCACGTGATCACTTAGATGATTAGAGAGATGTCTATCTAAGTGGGAGTTCTTAAGTAATACTAGCAAATGAGCCCGTGCGTTGCAACGGGTGAAAAAAAACACTTCCTAATCTAATAACCATGAGTCCAAACTTCAGTAGGTCCATGTCCTTTATTTCAAGACATGGCATTCCATCCGTTTCTATTTACTTTTCTTCCCACTCTCTCGTAGATGTCGGGCCTCTGTTGACATCAACACAACACGTTTGAATGTTTTCAATCTTAAGGCATCTCTCTCTCTCTCTCTCTTTCTCTCTCTCTCTCTCTCTCTCTCTCTCTCTCGGCATATGATGCAAATGAGCCCGTGTGTTGCAACAGGTGAAAAATACTCACTAATCTAATAACCATGAATTTGTATGTCCATGTCCTTTATTTCAACACATGGCATCTCATTTGTGTTCCTATTTTTCTTTCTTCCCATTCTTGATTAAGGTTTCATCGTAAATATCATTTTTTTTAAATGGTTAACAGTTAAAAATAATATCATATTCAGATTCTACATTTTTTCTAATCAAATTTCATATATAACATGTTAAATTTGGAGTTAGGGTTAAAAGTTATGGATTTTAAAAATCGATTAATATGTACTCATGGATTTATTACCAAAAGCTTGAGGGTGTTTTCTAAAAATAGCATGACGGACCAAGAATACCTATTTCTTCTATTAGTAGGTATAGATGATTAATTGAACTTAAATTTATCATGAACTTAGTCCTGATAGTATTTTGCAAATTGTGTTGTAGATCAATAGCTCGCGTTGTTGCTTTCATATGTTTATTTTGATATGTTCCTAGAGAAAACTGTGTTGAAAAATGTTAGTAGCAATGATGCGGATTGGATCCGTGATCTGAGGATCGTCCTCATTACTGCACAGAAGAATTATGTCCTTGATGCACCGCTAGGTGACGGACCTATTGCAGGAGCAGATGAAAACGTTATGAATGTTTGGCTAACTCAATATGATGACTACTTGATAGTTTAGTGCACGTCATGGGCCATATGAGATGTTCCAGGAGTTGAAGTTAATATTTCAAGCAAATACCCGAGTTGAGAGATATGAAGTCTCCAATAAGTTCTATAGCTAAAAGATGGAGGAGAATTGCTCAACTAGTGAGCATGTGCTCAGATTGTCTGGGTACTACAATCGCTTGAATCAAGTGGGAGTTAATCTTCCAGATAAGAAAGTGATTGACAGAGTTCTTTAGTCACCATCACCAAGTTAGTAGAATTTCGTGATGAACTATAGTATGCAAAGGATGACGAAAACGATTCCCGAGCTCTTTGCGATGTTGAAATCAACGAAGGTAGAAATCAAGAAAGAGCATCAAGTGCTGATGATTGACAAGACCACTAGTTTCAAGAAAAAGGGCAAAGGGAAAGAAAGGGAACTTCAAGTAGAATGACAAGCAAGTTGTCACTCCCGCGAAGAAGCCCAAAGCTAGACCAAAGCCCTAAAACCGAGTGCTTACCTCGCAGCGAAATGGTCACCGAAACGGAAATGCCCTGAATATTTGGTGGATAAGAAGGATGGCAAAGTGAACAAGGGTATATTTGATATGCATGTTATTGATGTGTGCCTTACTAGTGTTTATAGTAGCCCCTGAGTATTTGATACTTGTTCGTTTGCTAAGATTAGTAACTCGAAACAGGAGTTACATAATAAATAGAGACTAGTTGAGGGAAAGTGACGATGAGTGTTGGAAGTAGTTCCAAGATTGATATGATCATCATCACACACTCCCTATACTTTCGGGATTAGTGTTAAACCTAAATAAATGTTATTTACGCTTGCATTGAGCATGAATATGATTTGATCATGTTTATTGCAATACGGTTATTCATTTAAGTCAAAGAATAATTGTTATTCTCTTTACATGAATAAAACCTTCTATGGTCATACACTCAATATAAATGGTTTATTGAATCTCGATTGTAGTGATACACATATTCATAATATTGAAGCCAAAAGATGCAAATTTAATAATGAAAGTGCAACTTATTAGTAGAACTTCAGTTAAGGTCATAAAGGTGTAAAGCGCATGAAGAAACTCCATGCTGATAGGCTTTTGGAATCACTTGATTCTGAATCACTAGATGCTTGCGAACCATGCCTCATGGGCAAGATGACTAAAGATTCCGTTCTCCGGAACAATGGAGCGAGCAACTGACCTATTGGAAATAATACATACTGTTGTATGCGATCCGATGAGTGTTGAGGCTCGCGGCGAGTATCGTTATTTTCTGACCTTCACATATGATTTGAGCAGATATGGGTATACTTGATGAAACATAAGTCTGAAATAGTTGAAAGGTTCAAAGAATTTCAGAGTGAAGTGGAGAATCATCGTAACAAGAAAATAAAGTTTCTACGATATGATCGTGGAGGAGAATATTTGAGTTACCAGTTTGGCCTTCATATAAAACAATGTGGAATAGTTTCACAGTTCACACCACCTGGAACACCACAGCGTTATGGTGTGTCCGAACATCGTAATCATACTTTATTGGATATTGTGCGATCTATGATGTTTCTTATCGGGTTACCACTATCGTTTTGGGGTTATGCATTAGAGACAGTTGCATTCACTTTAAAAAGGGCACCATCAAAATCCGCTGGAGACGACGCCTTATGAACTGTGGGTTTGCAAGAAACCAAAGTTGTCGCTTTCTTAAAGTTTGGAGTTGCTATGCTTATGTGAAAAAGTTTCAACCTGATAAGCTCGAACCCAAATCAGAGAAATGTGTCTTCATAGGATACCCAAAGAAAATGTTGGGTACACCTTCTATCACAGATCCGAAGGCAAGATATTCGTTGCTAAGATGGATCCTTTCTAGAGAAGGAGTTTCTCTCGAAAGAAGTGAGTGGGAGGAAAGTAAAACTTGATGAGGTGATTGTACCTTCTCCCGAATTTGAAAGTAGTTCATCACAGAAATCAGTTCCAGTGATTCCTACACCAATTAGTGAGGAAGTTAATGATGATGATCATGAAACTTCAGATCAAGTTATTACAGAAATTCGTAGGTCTTGCAGTAGTAGGGTCCGCACCGGTGAGTGGTACAAAGAATCCTATTCTAGAAGTCATGTTACTAGACCATGATGAACCTATGAACTATGAGGAAGCGATGATGAGCCCAGATTCCGCGAAATGGCTTGAAGCCATGAAATCTGAGATGGGATCCATGTATGAGAACAAAGTATGGACTTTGGTTGAATTGCCCGATGATCGGCAAGCCATTAAGAATAAATGGATCTTCAAGAGGAAGACGGACACTGATAGTAGTGTTACTATTTACAAAGCTCGACTTGTCGAAAAAGGTTTTTGACAATGTTCAAGGTGTTGACTACAATGAGATATTCTCACTCGTAGCGATGCTTAAGTCTGTCCGAATCATGTTAGCAATTGCCACATTTTATGAAATCTGGCAAATGGATGTCAAAACTACATTCCTTAATGGATTCATTCAAGAAGAGTTGTATATGATACAATCAGAAGGTTTTGTCAATCCTAAAGGTGCTAACAAAGTGAACAAGCTCAAGTGATCCATCTATGGACTGGTGCAAGCATCTCGGAGTTGGAATATACGTTTTGATGAGTTGATCAAAGAATATAGTTTTATACGGACTTGCAGTAAAGCCCGTATTTACAATAAAGTGAGTGGGAGCACTACAGCCTTTCTGATAAGTATATGTGAGTGACATATTGTTTATCAGAAATGATGTAGAATTTTTCTGGAAAGCATAAAGAAGTGTTTGAAAGGAGTTCTTAAAAGAAAGACCTCAAGAAAGCTACTTACATATTGAGCATCAAGATCTATTGAGATAAATCAAGACGCTTGATAAGATTTTCAATGAGTACATACCTTGACAAGATTTTGAAGTAGTTCAAAATGGAACAAATAAAGAAAGAGTTCTTGCATGTGCCGCAAAGGTGTGAAATTGAATAAGACTCAAATCCTCGACTACCACGGCAGAAAATAGAAAGAGAATGAAAGTCATTCCCTATGCCTCACCATAGGTTCTACAAAAGTATGCCATGCTATGGACCAGACCTATTGTATACTCCGCCTGGTTTGGCAAGGAGTACAATAGTGATCTAGGAGTAGATCAATCGGACATTGGTCAAAATTATCCTTAGTGCAATAAGGATATGTTTCTCGATTATGGAGGTGACAAGAGGTTCGTCAGATAGGGTTACATCGATGCAAGTTTTGACACCCATCCAGATGACTCTAAGTCTCAATCTGGATACATATTGAAAGTGGGAGCAATTAGCTAGAGTAGCTCCGTACAGAGCATTGTAGACATAGAATATTTTGCAAAATACATATGGCTCTTTATGTGACAGACCCATTGACTAAACTTCTCTCACGAGCAAAACAGGATCACACCTTAGTACTCTTTGGGTGTTAATCACATAGCGATGTGAACTAGATTATTGACTCTAGTAAACCCTTTGGGTGTTGGTCACATGACGATGTGAACTATGGGTGTTAATCATATGCAGATATGAATATTGGTGTTAAATCACATGGTGATGTGAACTAGATTATTGACTCTAGTGCAAGTGGGAGACTGAAGGAAATATGCCCTAGAGGAAATAATAAAGTTATTATTTATTTCCTTATTTCATGATAAATGTTTATTATTCATGCTAGAATTGTGATTAACCGGAAACATAATACATGTGTGAATACATAGACAAACATAGTGTCACTAGTATGCCTCTACTTGACTAGCTCGTTAATCAAAGATGGTTAAGTTTCCTAATCATAGACATGAGTTGTCATTTGATTAATCTGGATCACATCATTAGGAGAATGATGTGATTGACTTGACCCATTCCGTTAGCTTAGCACTTGATCGCTTAGTATGTTGCTATTGCTTTCTTTCATGACTTATACATGTTCCTATGACTATGAGATTATGTAACTCTCAAGCATCGAGGAACACTTTGTGTGCTACCAAACGTCACAACGTGAATCGGGTGATTATAAAGGTGCTCTACTGTGTGTCTCCGAAGGTACTTGTTGAGTTGACGTATTTCGAGATTAGGATTTGTCACTCCGATTGCTCTGGAGAGGTATCTTCGGCCCTCTCAGTAATGCACATCACTATAAGCCTTGCAAGCAATGTAACTAATGAGTTAGTTACAAGATGATGCATTACGTAATTAGTAAAGAGACTTGCTGTGAACGAGATTGAAATAGGTATTGAGATACCGACGATCGAATCTCGGGCAAGTAAAATACCGATGACAAAGGAACAACGTATGTTGTTATGCAGTTTGACCGATAAAGATCTTCAGAGAATATGTAGAGCCAATATGAGCATCCAGGTTCCGCTATTGGTTATTGACCGAGATGTGTCTAGGTCATGTCTACATAGTTATCGAACCCGTAGGGTCCGCACGCTTAAAGTGAGATGATGCTTATATTATGAGTTTATGTGTTTTGATGTACCAAGGTTGTTTCGAGTCCCGGATGTGATCATGGATATGACGAGGAGTCTCAAATGGTCAAGACATGAAGATCGATATATTGGACGACTATATTTGGACACCTAATGGTTCCGTGAGATTGGGACAATACCGAGCTCCTGGAGGTTATCGGAACCCCGGGAGGTATATGGGCCTTAATGGGCCTTAGTGGAAAGGAGGGAAAGGAGCAGTGAGGGGCGCCCCCAAGCCCAATCCGACTGGGAGGGGGCCGCCCCTTTCCTTCCTCCCTCCTTCCTCTTCCTTCCCTCTCTCTCTCCCTAATAGGAAAGGAGGGAGTCCTACTCCCTTGGGAGTTGGACTTCTAGGCGCACTACCCCCCTTGGCCGCCCCTCCTCCACTCCTTTATATACGGAGGAGGGGGGCACCTGAGACACAACAATTGATCATTGATCTCTTAGCTGCAGCGGTGGCCCTCCACCATAGTCCTCCTCGATAATATCGTATCAGAAGCGGTGCTTAGGCGAAGCCTTCACGACGTAGAACATCATCATCGCCACCACGCCGTCAGGTTGATGGATCTCTCCCTCGACACTACCGATCGTAGTACGAGGGATGTCATCGAAATGAACGTGTGCAAGAACTCTGAGGTGTCGAAGTTTCGTGCTTGATCGGTCGGGCCATGAAGACGCATTTACTACATCAACCGGCGTTAACGCTTAACGCCTGCCGGGTCTACGAGGGTACGTGGACACACTCTCCCCTCTCATTGCTATGCATCGCCATGATCTTGCGTGTGCGTAGGAATTTTTTTGAAATTACTACGTTGCCCAACAACAACTCACATGAACGGATCAACACATCAAACATGATTTTCTTGCACTACTTATCATCAAACTTTACTGGTTCTACTTCACTGGTTATTATCATGCATCATTTTGGTTAACTTATCATTTATATGAAAATCCAATTATCAAAAATAAACTACCATTATTTATCAAAGCAATTTCATTAAGTTAAAACTTTATTCTACTAGACCAAACTAGTTCATGCATTCAACCAGTAACTTAAACAAGCATTTCAAGCACGACAAGGTAACTAACATTAAACTCTATTTATTTAACTAATTTAAATGCATGAAAAGTAGCTCATATTCTAGTAGGAAATTCATGGATATTGAAATGACACCATCCAAATGTTGGTGTGGCTTGCCTTAGTGTAGAGGAGGTTCACACTCCTCCTGGTTATCTTCAAGACAAGTCTCTCCCTCTGAAAATATTTAAAAACCACAAAACAGAATATCAAGAACCATTCTGAAAAACACTAGAAATTCTAGACAGCAAGGAAAAATCCACACTTTGGTGTGCTACTAGAGCTCTTTGAAACAAACACAATGCAAAAAGAATCAACTCATTTGGACTTATAGGTTAAAAGTTATCACTGGTCAAAGTTCTAGTCAAATTTTTGAATTTATTTGAATAAAACAGAAAACCTGGGGGGTGACGTCGATGGCGTAAAGACAGAATACGCCTCCACTGTACCGCTTCAAGCACGAGTGGAGAGGCTGACAGCGGGCCCCATCGGTTAGGAGAGAGAGAGGGGGAGAGATCAAATGTAACACGGCAGAAGGTTCACCGAGCTCACGCCATGGCGAGGAGGGTTCTTGGGCGAAACCAGAGGGATAGAAATGGAGAGGGGGTCACGGCGCACCTGCCTGTACCTGTGGCTCGTCGGGGGATGACCGGAGCTGCTCGCAATCGAGCTCGCAAGCGGCGGTGGCGGTCGGGACTTGCCGGAGAGGAAGAAGGCGACGGCGAGGGGCGACTCCAGGGGCTCCAATGCTTCCAGGCAACACTAGTGGACCTCCAGTGATGCGCCTGAGAGGTTGGTGAGCTTGAGGGGCTCTGGGACGGGTTGGAGGGGCTGGGGGGGGTCACCGGCGAGCTCTGGTCGGGGACGGCGGCCAGAAGCCTGCCCGGCCGGGCTGCGGTTAAACTACGGGGTCGTGGTGGTTGAGAGGTGCGGTGTGTGGCTTCGAAGAGGAGGGAGGGGCTCTATAAATAGCCGGAGGAGGAGGGGGATATGTGGCGCCGTCGGATTTCTCTGGAAGGGCGCCAGTGAGGGGGGGGGAGAGCTCAGCGATCACGCCGGAGCTGTCCATGCTCGCGGAGAAGCACAGGAAACAGGGGGAGAAGAAGACAGGGGCACGGGCGCGCTATGGCTTTCGGCCGCGACGTGCCCATGCTCGCTACAGCATCTCCGGCATCGGCGAGCACCAGGGAGAGGTCATGGGTGAAGAGTCGAGGCTGGTGGCGCGGCTGCAAGAATCATCGGCGAAGCTCCGCTTGAGCATCGCTGTCAACAGAGGCATCAAGGCGACGCAGAGCGTTGCTGAACGCATGCCAGAGCCCGTGTCCACATGCGGTCACCACGCTGGCATGGTCAAAACGACACCCACGCTCGGCCAAACCTTGTTTGGGCTATTGTTCATGCAGTGTTAGGTCTAGGAACGTTGAGAACTCACTGCTAGGCCGACCAGATGTGACTCAAGCTTGCTAGCAAGTTTCTGGCCAGAAACTTGGTCGCCAAGTTTGGAGGGCTTCTAGAAGACCATTAGGGCTGATCTCCTGTGGTTAAGGTTTACTTAGGAGGGTAATGAGGCTCAAGAAAAACCAGCTCCATTGGATCAAAGAAAAATACACTTGCTGTGCAAAGTGCATTTTTGGGCCAGAAGAGAAATGATTTTCTGTAGCAAAAATATTACAAAAACTCATGCGATATTTTTGCTCAGGGAGGTGGGCCAAGGTTCAAAAAATATTCAGGAATTATCTCAGGATTTTTGGAGCAATAAAAATGAGGGTTCCTTTGGAGTACTAGTTTCTGAAATGAGTTTCATGAGAGAATTTGAATATTTTTCCTTTATGAAAAATATTCATTGGGCCATTTTGGGTTTTTTCAGAGAAATGAGGTTGAATGAGAGGTAGATGGGTCACTTGGGTGAAAGTCAAGGGCATGCCCAAGTGATAAGTCCATTTGAATTGATTCCAAAAACTCAAATCCAAAGCAAGGGCAAATAAAGTCCGGAAAAAGAGAGAAGGCAAAATCAAGGTTGTCACAGCTTTGTGTTGCCATCTTCGCAATTTGGGTACAACCATTTTTTGTGATCCTCTAACATGCGATCGAACTTCAACTTCTCCTTTTCACTTTGGCGTTGTCTCTTTTCATCAACAATGACCCGACGAAGATCATCATCGGGCACATCGTCCGGTTGCTCTTGATCTTCAGCTTCCCCCGTTGCAGCATCACTGTATTCAGGGGGTGGATAGTTGTCATCGTCCTCTTCTTCTTTGTTGTCTTTCATCATAACCCCTCTTTCTCCGTGCTTTGTCCAAACATTATAGTGTGGCATGAAACCCTTCTCAAGCAGGTGGATGTGAAGGGTTTTTCGGTTAGAGTAAGACTTCGTATTCTCACAGATAGGGCATGGAAAACACATAAAACCATTCGGCTTATTTGCCTCAGCCACTTCGAGAAAATTATGCACGCCCTTTTAATGTACTTGGAGTTGCGTCTGTCACCATATATCCATTGCCGGTTCATGTCAAAAACCATTACAGAACATCATGAATAGAGAAGTGACCAAATTTATAGAAGTTCGTCATCACATTAAAACCAAAGTACAATAGTGATCAAATGTTATTACTGAAAAAATAAATACGTAAAATTCATACATAGTTCTCATTGAACAACATATAACTCTCTAGAGCATCTAATTAAATCATACATTGAAACTATGTAAAACATTTCAATGCAATAACAAATGCGATCATAATCACAACTAAGGTAACAATTGATCCAACGGCATAATAATACCAAGCCTCAGTATGAATGGCATATTTTCTAATCTTTCTAATATTCAAGCGCATTGCATCCATCTTGATCTTGTGATCATCGATGACATCCGCAACATCCAATTCCAATTTCATCTTCTCCTCCTCAATTCTTTTCAATTTTTTCTTCAAGTAATTGTTTTCTTTTTCAACTAAATTTAACCTCTCGACAATAGGGTCGGTTGGAATTTCAGGTTCACATACCTCGTAGATAAAAACATCTATGTCACGTTGGTTGTCATAATTGTCATAAACACTAAATGAAACAAATAGTTATAAAAGATAATATATACCACATCCGAATCATAGACAGGACGAGGGCCGACGGAGGCGGATACCAAAACCATCACACTATATAATAACAAACAATAATAAAAGTAAGAAAATTATACAAGTATATGCATCTAAATCATACAAGTAAGAAATTTTTTTCTTTTAGAAAGAAGATAAGAACAAGAGGCTCACCATGGTGGTGCCGGCGACAAGATCGGCACGGGCGATCAACGGCGGTGAGGACGGGGACGGGACATGACGGACTGCCAAACCTAGACAAATCTTGAGGAAAATGGAGTTTGGACAAGGAGCTTGGAGAGGAGAAAGCTTAAGTGTGGCTCGTGCATTTCATCGAACACCTCATGTGCATAGGAGGTGAGCTAGAGCACCACAAAGCTCTCCCACGGCCGACCAAAAAAAACAAAGCAGTGGCTCTGTTCGCGGGCAGGGGCGGGGGGTATATATAGGCCTCTCTTTAGTCCCGGTTTGTGGCTACAACCGGGACTATAGGACAACCTTTGGTCCCGGTTCAAGCCACCAACCGGGACTAATGGTGGTGGGCCAGGAGCGAGGCCCATTGGTCCCAGTTCGTGTCTGGAACCGGGACCAAAGGGCTCAGATGAACCGGAACCAATGGCCCGAGGCCCGGCCGGCGCCCTGGCCCAACGAACCGGGACTAATGCCCCCTTTGGTCCCGGTTCATGAGTGAACCGGGATTAATGCCCTTACCCAGGCCTCAACCAAAGCCATGTTTTCTACTAGTGATGGCTATGATGGCAACTCTGAGGACATAATGTTAGAAGAATACACTTGTGTTGAATCGACCCAAATTTATGTTATGCCATGAGATACATTCGTCAAAAGTTAATAATTTTATAATACAGAGAAAGTTAGTGTTTGCATAACTCCTTAGACCATGAGATTATCGAGTTCCTTCATACTTGCTTCATG
Organism: Aegilops bicornis; assembly: GCA_021605145.1. NCBI lineage: Eukaryota > Viridiplantae > Streptophyta > Magnoliopsida > Poales > Poaceae > Aegilops > Aegilops bicornis. The sequence goes on from JAHIAL010000051.1 coordinate 2,097,918, forward strand.
AACTTTGGGGTTAGTTAACATCATCTGTAATATGGTGGCTATTACGGCGGCTTTAGGGTTCATGGAAAAGTATGAAAAGGTACTTGCTAGCTCAAGATTAGGATTTGCTCCTCCGACGATGGAGAGATATTCTTTGGGTCCTCTTGGTGTTACGGTATACATCATCATCTGCCCAGACACAGCGTGATTTGATCACGGGGATGCTGAAACAAGGGAACAAGAAAAAGGACAAAATCGATAACGAGGAAACTGGCATGGGGATGCCATTAAATCTCACCTCGGGCATTTGTAATATATCGCGAAGCAACGGGAACAACATTCAGTAATTGCAGGTTCGCTCGAATATTCATTCGTGCGGATATATGGATCAATGTGGATGTTTGTGGTTCTGCTATTGATCATTGATCGGAAAGGTAGCTTGTTCTTTGTTGAAAGGTAGCTTGTTCTTCATCGCATTAGTCCTTCCACCCTTCTATAGTTCTATTAGTGTGTAAAAATGTGTTGTAGTAAGAAAATTTGGGCTGCAGGTTCCTTAGTACTTTGAAAGGCATGGTGAGCAATAGGGCACACCCAGAGGGTTCAATTGCTGAAGCTTATGTTATGAAGGAGTGCTCAACATTCTGCTCCATGTATCTACATGGAATTGAGACAAGGTTCAATAGACAAGAGCGGAACTTTGATGGGGAGAGACAACCACTTGATTGTTTCTCGGTATTCTCAACTAGTTTCCGTGCTTTTGGCCATAGGGATGACCTTATGTTAAAACAAGATCAGTATGATTCTTTGTCTTGGTATGTGCTAAATAATTGTGAGGAACTACAAGAATACCTATAGTAAGTATACATGTTATAAACTTTAAGTTATAATTATAAATCCTCAACTAGTTAGAAACTCATCCCTCGACATTTGTTTCTAGTGAGCATGAGGATGCCCAACTGGTTGAAGGTGCGGATAATATTGAAAATAGGCAATGTGAACAGTTTGGTTCATGGCTGCGCCAAAGAGTAAGTCCATGCTATTACTTGAGTTAACTTGCAATGGCTTCGCCAATCATGCTAGAACAATCCAGGCAATGGCTTCCATGAGTTAACTTGCATTACTTGTGGAATTTAGGTTATCAATCTGCGCAAGCAAGGAGCATCCCTAGTGTCTGACTGTTTGTATGCATTGGCAATTGGACCGCATAAGAGAGTACACAAATTCTCGTGATGCATTGTCAGTGGTGTTAGATTCTTGACAAAGGAGCGTGAAGAGGGTCGTAAAAGTCAAAACAGTGGTGTATGCATAGAGGGACAACATAAGGGGCAAAATATCACATATTATGGTATTCTTAAAAATATACATGTCCTGGATTACCCCAATGATCGACATGTTACTTTATTTGAGTGTGAATGGTATGATTTAGAGAGTAACAAGCCTGTGAGGATCGTTGACGACTTTGTTAGTGTTAATACAGGAAGCAAGTGGTACCAAAATGACTCCTTTGTAATCGCTAGTCAAGTGAGCCAAGTCTCTCTATGTAACGTGATACAAAATTGAAGGGAGATTGGCTAGTTGTGCGTATGGGCTCAAGATCGCCTCTTTTTGATCCAGAGGTTTGGAATCAAGTCAATGAAGATGATGCTAGCGAAGATATTGCATTTCAAGAGGAGGAAGCTACCAATGTTTCCATAGATGAAACTTTTGAAGGCAATATCTCGTGTCGACATGATGTTGCACCAGAAATTGTTACTGATCCAAAAGAGTTGGCATCTTTGAAAGAGAGCCATGTCTCTTAGGATAATTTTGAAGAGGAACCAGAGTAGTAGAATAATTATGTGTTGTATCGGGTTATATGTCTCCTATTTCAAAGTTATGTTAGACTACATGTGTCCTGTGGTCGTTATATTAGAATAATGGTGTTCTGCTTCAAAGGTATATCGACTATATGTATCCTGTTTGGTGTTATATCGACTATATGTATCTTGTTTTAGGTTATATTAGACTATATATGTCCTGCTTTCAGTGTTATTTCGAATTATTATTGATACTTATGATTTATTTATGTTGCCACAACATATCTAATTACTATGTAACTCGTGGTTTATTTCTGTTGACGTAGCAAATCTGATTTCCCTATCTTCCTAATATAAACAATCTGGGTATTGTTCCATTCTTTTAATTCTATGGCAGATGGGATCTGGACGAACAGTCCGCCACCAAGAAATGCCCCGCAATCTCAAGGTCAACATTCCGGGAGTACCTCAAAGATCAAAATCCAGGAAGGTGCGTGGGATAAATAAGGAAAGGGCTTGGAGCGTTTGATCAAAAGGGCAGGTCATCCACTAAACTTAATCATCTCCGAAGAGAGAAGACCTATTGGAGAAAATAATGAACTACTTTCTAGAGAGATTGGACTTCTTACACGGTACCATGCACCTATCCAACGTGCCGGGTGGCATAGTCTTACTGAGGATGATAAGGAGCCATTGTATGAACTTCTAAAGGTATGTAAGATTATCAAACTTTCTAACTTAGAATATGTATAGTTTTAACTTTGAGTTCTTTCTTCGTAGCTTAAGTTCAATCTTGATTTCACCCAAGATCATATCAAAGGCTGTGTGGATCTTCTATTCTCTTCAAGCTACAAAAGTTTCCGTCACAAGTGTTATGAACATTATGTAAAATCTGGTGATGATGTTAGAAGCAATCCATATCCCCTTATTGATAATAGAGTTGGAGACTGATTTGGCTCTGTGATCATTTTGAAATGTAAGAATTTAAGGTATGGTAGTCTTTGAATGGATGTCAACAGTTTTGCATCTATCTTATCACTCGACCGCCTTATTTGTTTACAAAAACTACCATATGCGTAAACGGTCCACAATTGGGAAGGCTAACCGCCTCAAACCTACCTTATGTTCACAAGAAGGGAACAAAGTCATTTGTAGCGGTTCAACATGAATTAGTAAGTCACTATTACTTATCTTTATCTTGTGTCACAATTGTGGTGAAAGCAGAATATCGAAACTTGTAGCTGTCTTATTATATTCATGTCTTTTGACTTTGAATCTTGTATTATCAGAATTGTGGCAATATCAGACTATACAAGGAGTGTTACTCTAGTGATAAGAAGGGATGGGCATCAGAAGATGCCAGGAATAAACATGTAAGTACCATGTAACAAATTAATTTATGTTGAGAGAGATTAAGCAATGGGAATACTTAGATACAAATGAGAACTAGAGAGCAAGAAATGGTTCTTGTACTTTTAAGTAGTAGTGATGGCAGAACTAGATGATGCACTATTATTAGGAAGACGTGCATGATATAGGTACAAATAATTTTTGCTTGACTATGGTTCTTGTACTTTTAAGTAGTAGTGATGGCAGAACTAGACTTTAATGTCTACGGTTATTCAAGTAATTCAAAGTTGTTGGTGTTGCATTATACTAATAGTGAATTTGGGTACTTTTAAATACATCATTATGTTGCTGCAATTAAGAATGTAAATGCCTTTCATTTCTTGTATTATTAATGCAGGAAGAAATGTTGCAGAAGCAAAAGGAACCCATAGAGGAGGGTGAAGTACCTTTAACAGAAAGCAACAGATTTTATGAGCATGTGCTTGGTAAGGCATATGGTTACATCAGAGGTCGGGGTCATGGACCAAAACCAAATAGAAGGGCTTACTCAAGCGCATCAAGCTCAAATCAGCATGTAGTGGAAGAATTGGCCTCTACAAAGGAGATTGTTGCTACGCAGCAAACTCAAATTGAGGCTCAACAATCTCAACTTGAAGCTCAACAGAAGAAGATTGATTGGCTACCACTAGTAGGAAAGAGGGCTATGGACCAGGCCGGGTCAGCCCATTAGTCCCGGTTCAGTCCAGAACCGGGACCCATGGGGGCATTGGTCCCGGTTCGTGAGCCCAGGGGGCCGGCCGGGCCACGTGGGCCATTGGTCCCGGTTCGTCTGGACCTTTTGGTCCCGGTTGGTGGGACGAACCGGGACCAATGGGCCTGGCTCCTGCCCACAACCATTGGTCCCGTTGGTGGCTTGAACTGGGACAACAGTTGTCTTTTAGTCCCGGTTCGTGCTACGAATCGGGACCATTGAGGTGCCTATATATACCCTCGCTCATGAAAGCGTGAGCACTCCACCGCCTGCTTTTCTCTGGCCGGGAGGGGAGGGCTTTGTGGTGCTCTAGCTCACCTCCTATGCACACGAGGTGTTCGATGAAATGCCCGAGCCACACTAGTTAAGCTTTCTCCTCTCGAAGCACGACCTCCGAACTCTATTTTTCCCGAGATTTGTCTAGGTTTATATTAGCGGCCCATCACACCCCGTCCCCGTCTTCACCATCGTCGATCGCCCGCGCCGATCTCGTCGCCGGCACCACCGTGGTGAGCCTCTTGTTCTTATCTTCTTTCTAAAAGAAAGAAAATTCTTGCTTTAGATAGATACTTGCCTAATTTTCTTACTATTTTATTGCTTGTTATTATATAGTTCGATGGTTTTGGTATCCGCTTGCCGGCCCTCGGCCCCTGCTCTATGATCTTCGATGTGGTATATATTATCTTTTCATAACTATTGGTTCATTTATTGTTTATGACAATTATGCCGACCAACGTGACATAGATTTTATTTATCTAGGAGGTTGTTGAACCGAAATTCCAACTGACCCTATTGTCGAGAGGTTAAATTTAGTTGAAGAAGAAAACAATTTCTTGAAGGAAAAATAAGAAAAATTGAGGAGGAGAAGATGACATTGGAGTTGCATGTTGTGGATGTAAATACGATGATCACAAGATCAAGATGGATGCAATGCGCATGAAGATTAGAAAGATTAGAAAATATGCCATTCATACCAAGGCTTGGTATCATTATGCGCTTGGATCGCTTGTTTCCTTGATTGCGATTATGATCGCATTTGTTTTCGCATTGAAATGTTTTACATAGTTTCAATGTATGGTTTAATTAATTTAGATGCTCTGGAGAGATTTATGTTGTTAGTTGAGAACTATGTATGTACTTTGGTTTTAATGTGATGATGAACTTCTATTAATTTGGTCACTTAATTATCTATTCATGATGTTCTGTAATGGTTTTTGACACACCTAATTATATATAATGCACGCAGAAGAACCGCAATGGATGTACAAAGGATGCACACACCTCCGAGTACATTAAGGGCGTGCATGATTTTCTCGAAGTGGCTGAGGCAAACAAGCGTAATGGTTTTATGTGTTGTCCATGCCCTAAATGTGGGAATACGAAGTCTTACTCTGACCGGAAAATCCATCACACCCACCTGCTTTACAATGGTTTCATGCCACACTATAATGTTTGGACGAGGCACGGAGAAATAGGGGTTATGATGGAAGACGGCGAAGAAGAGGACGATGACAACTATGTGCCCCCTTGAATACGGTGATGCTGCAACGGGGGAAGCTGCTGAAGATCAAGAGGAACCAGATGATGTGCCCAATGATGTTGCAACGGGGAAGCCATGAAGATCAAGAGGAACCGACGATGTTCCCTGATGATGATGATCTCCACTTGGTCATTGTCGATGCAAGGACGCAATGCGAAGTCAAAAGGAGAAGCTGAAGTTCGATCGCATGTTAGAGGATCACAAAAAGGGTTGTAAAATTTCAATTGGCGAAGATGGCAACACAAAGCTCGGGTACCGCATCGAATTGCTGTAGTGGAAGGCGTAGAATGTTGTGCTCGATAAAGGATTTGAGAAGCTATCAAAATATTGAAGAAGAAGCTTCCAAAGGATAACGAATTGCCCGATAGTACATACGCAGCAAAGAAGGTCATATGCCCTCTAGGATTGGAGGTGCGTAAGATACATGCATGCCCTAATGATCGCATCCTCTCTGTCATGCGTGCGTACAAGGATCTGAACGCATGCCCGGTATGCGGTGCATTGCGGTATAAGATCAGATGAGATGACCTCGCGATGTTGACCGTGAGCCCCTGTGAAGAGGGTTCTCGCGAAGGTGATGTGGTATGCTCCTATAATACCACGGTTGAAACGTCTGCTCGTAAACGAAGAGCATGCCAAGTTGATGCGATGGCACAGTGAGGACCGTAAGAAAGACGGGAAGTTGAGAGCACCACGACGGGTCGCAGTGGAGAAAAATCGAGAGAAAGTACCGGACTGAGTTTGCGGGTGACCCAAGGAACGTATGGTTTGGTTTAAGCGGATGGCATTAATCCTTTCGGGAGCAGAGCAGCAACCACAAAGCACCTTGCCCGTGACTCTATGTATGTATAACCTTCCTCCTTGGATGTGCATGAAGCGGAAGTTCATTATGATGCCGCTTCTCATCCAAGGCCCCGAGCAACCCGGCAACGACATTGATGTGTACCTAAGGCCATTAGTTGAAGAACTTTTACAGCTATGGAATGGAAACGGTGTACGTACATGGGATGAGCACAAACAGGAGGAATTTAACCTCCACGCGTTGCTGTTTGTAACCATCTCAGTAATCTTTCAGGACAGACAAACAAGGGATACCACGCATGCACGCACTGTTTAGATGACACTGAAAGTATATACCTGGACAAATGCAGGAAGAATGTGTACCTGGGCCATCGTCGATTTCTTCCGACCAACCATCAACGTCGAAAGAAAGGCAAGCATTTCAAAGGCGAGGCGTATCACCGGAAGAAGCCCGCCATGCATCGGTGTCCACGCATTTCTTGCTATGGTCAATGATTTACACGTAATCTTTGGACAGGGTCCCGGCGGACTAGCGGTGCCGAATGACGCTGAGGGACACGCACCCATGTGGAAGAAGAAATCTATATTTTGGGACCTACCCTACTCGAAAGACCTAGAGGTCCGCTCTTCAATTGACGTGATGCATGAGACGAAGAACCTTTGTGTGAACCTGCTAGGCTTGTTGGGCGTGTATGGGAAGACAAAAGATACACATGAGGCACGGGAGGACCTGCAACGCTTGCACGAAAAATACGGCATGCCTCCGAAGTAGTATGAAGGTCCTGCCAGCTACGTTCTTACGAAAGAAGAGAAAGAAATCTTCTTTGAATGCCTGCTCAGTATGAAGCTCCCGACTGGCTTCTCGTTGAATATAAAGGGAATAATAAATATGCCAGAGAAAAAGTTCCAGAACCTAAAGTCTCATGACTGCCACGTGAGTATGACGCGAATCGCTTCCGGTTGCATTGAGGGGCTTCTACCGAAAACGTCGATTAGCCATTGTGAAGCTATGTGCATTCCTCAATGCAATATCTCGAAGGTGATCGATCCGTAAATCGTACCAAGGCTAAGGAGTGATGTGGGCGCAATGTCTTGTCAGTTTCGAGCTGGTGTTCCCACCATCCTTCTTCAATATCATGACGCACGTCCTAGTTCATCTAGTCGACGAGATTGTCATTCTGGGGCCCGTATTTCTACACAATATTTTCGCCTTTGAGAGGTTCATGGGAGTCCTAAAGAAATATGTCCGTAACCGCGCTAGGCCAGAAGGAAGCATCTCCATGGGCCACCAAACAGAGGATGTCATTGGGTTTTGTGTTGACTTCATTCCTGGCCTTAAGAAGATAGGTCTCCCTAAATCGCAGTATGAGGGGAGACTGACTGGAAAAGGCACGCTTGGAGGGGACTCAATAATATGCAGGACGGAATATTCTTGGTCTCAAGCACACTACACGCTCAATGTAACTCTACCTTGGTGACCACAGTATGTCGATGAACACAAGAGCGATCATTAGCTCCAAACACCCTTGAGGCAAAGGCGACGACTGGATTACATGTGAACACATCAGGACTTTCAGCAGTTGGTTGGAAACACGTCTCAGAGGTGACAAGACTGTTTGTGATGAGCTGTACTTGTTGTCCAGGGGACCATCTTTGACTGTATTGATTTACAAAGGATATACGAGATGAATGGGAATACATTTTACAAGATTGAACAAGATCAAAAGAGCACCAACCAAAACAGCGGTGTCCGCTTTGATGCAGCAACCGAGAGGGGAAAGGACACATATTATGGTTTCATAGTGGACATATGGGAACTTGACTACGGACATGATTTTAAGGTCCCTTTGTTTAAGTGCAAATGGGTCAATCTGTCAGGAGGCGGGGTACAAGTAGACCCACAGTACGGAATGACAACAGTGGATCTGAAAAATCTTGGGTACACTGTCGTGGAATTGTCACGTCAGATGTCCTAGTGTAAGGACTTAGTCGCGAGGCCAACGCATCTACGTGGTAGCTTGAGAGGGGTTGAGCGGAATCGAGAGACGCAACACACAAGACGAGGATTTAGACAGCTTCGGCCCCGGGAAACATCATCCTAAAAAACCCTACATGCTGTTTGAGGCTAGGTCTCATTATCACCATGAGGGAGTCGCCGTAAACCGGCTCTCCTCTTTGTGTCTAGCCCTAAGATTGTTTCTTCTTGCTTGTAACTTGTTTGGGAAGCCCTGCCCCTCCTTATATAAGTTGAAGGGGCGGGTTACATGTGGATTCCTACTAGGATTAGGACAAACCTCTCTCTAATACAAACCGGATACAAGTCCAGGTCTTAACTCCTTGTAAGACAAATATTCCTTATGCCTTTCCTTATAAACCGGCCCACAATAGTTGAACCGGTCTTCATGAACCGCCAGACGGGCCACCGGGTCTTGTCGCTCCTCCCGACCCGGCCCGGGTCACCAAAGTGAGTTACAACGTCTGGGCGGTTGTCGGTAAATTGCCGTGTCAGGCGGGTCACCAGTGAATATCGCCAAGTGCCGCCGAACCTCAAATAAACCGCCAAGTCCGCCGGTTAACTTCTGCCGGTTTACACCAAGGGTATATCCCCGACATTAGCCCCCAAGTTTAGCTTGGGTTTATCCATGGTAAACTTATGCTGCAAAATAAACACAAGAACAAATTTGACGAGGTTGTGCTCCGGTTAAGAATTCTTGTAAACCGCACCGAACATCCTTAAGTCCTTGTCATTTCCTTCTTCTAGAAAATCCGGGTCAATAGACCAGCTTCACAATCAATTTTCTTGTAGAAGAAATATTGTAAACAAATAATCCATTTGAGTCGGCTTCCAAAGCGCCGGTTTAAGAAATATTGGTCTTGAAATATTCATCTGATATTCAACCGGTTTGAAGATGCAGAACTTGCCGGTTTTATCATTGCCAAAGAGTGTCGGGTTGCAGCCACAGGGTCATAATGATTGGTGACGCCGGTTCAACCTAGTTTGCTCAATCAGAGAATTTGAAAATATTTCTTCGATAATAATATAATACACCGTAGCCCCCAAGTCTTTGAGCGTAACAAAGTGGTGGCTTAAGACTTTTGCTTCAATATAAATACTGCCACTTTTAAAGAAATCCATGTTGTTCATCCCAAAGGACTAGTAAAAACTGAATACTCCATACTATGTAGCCCCCAAGTGTCGGGTTGTCATGCTTAAAGAACCTCGGGACTTGTAATTGTCTTATACTCATAAAAACTTCAACCAAAGTGTAGCCCCCTAAGGGCCGGGTCATTATGCAATAATGAGCAGGACTTTGTAGGTGTAATCATGTAGATTTGAGCAATGATGTAGCCCCCAAGGGCCGCTCGAAGAAGATAATATTGAGCTGGGACTTAATATATACTTCAATGAAAATAACATCATATGATGTAACCCCATCATGGGACTTGAATCCACGTCCACAAGGTTAAGAGCCTTGTGATTTACCAACCGAAAGCAAAGGACCCTTCAATATAATGAATAAAAGCTTTGTACCTTCAATTGTTGACAGGAGCAATTGGTAGCCCCCAAGGGCCGACTCATTATAATGTGATGAGTCGAGTCTTCAATAATATGAGCAAAACATTACTTTGCATTAGCCCCCAAGTGTCATGGTGCATGCTTGCAGCGACATGAGACTTGCATATTTGATATAATCTCAACTTAAATAATGTAGCCCCCAAGTGCCGGGTCGTAAGCCTGCAGAGACTGGGACTATTCCCTCCATTGTAGAATAAATCATACCCATTGATGAAATAATAGCCATTAACCAAGCAACCTTGAAAACCTCAATCATAACACTGGTTATTGATAATCACAATAGAAATCCAGCCATGTTGGCTATTCAAGATTTGAATAATATAATCCGGTATGAAAAACCTTATTCATTCAATATCATAATGAAAATTCAGCCAAGTTTGGCTAGTTGAATAATATAACCCAATGATTTATAAGCGCATGATTCCAATGGCGCAATCCAAATATGTACTGGCGACTTATAGTCCAAAACCAGGCCGGGTTAACAAACACCGGATAATTTCTCATCATATACTGGCGACTTATCGTCTTAAAGCCGGTCCGGTTTAATAAACACCGGATAATTTATCATCATGCTTTATTCAACCTGTCTGCATACAACAAGTTTAAAGTGTCCCGGCGGTTTACCACGGACGGGTCATAATGCCCAACATATAACCCAGGTTTATAACCAAGGCTGCACTTAAGAATAATCAATGAAATATATCATACCTGTGACATTGAATCACATCATTGGTTTACCAACTTTTTGTAGTAAGGGTGATAACCCTAATCATGAGTATTGATAACTCCTTCCATATTGTGCCGGTTTATGATAAAACCGTACCGGGTCGTGATAGACACCGGATTATCCATATATAATACTGGCGACTTGTAGTCGAACCAGACCGGGCTGATAGTCTCCGGATTATGAGTTGATCATGTACTGACAACTTGTAATTGAAAGTCAAGCCGGGTTAATGAACACCGTTTACTCCATAAGAAGATGGTAACATAAAATCAAACCGGCAGATAGTCTCCGGATTAAAAATGGACCGAATTTCATCAATTGGATGCTTGAACTGTTTAAAAATGTTGTTGTTTTAAGAAACGCAACAAAAATCAACTATTAGTTATGTAAATCTTGTAAGCAAAGGCGATGATAATCAGTTTGAAAAAAAGATGGCTTTACTGAGCCGATCAGATGGTGTTACCATGGTCGGACACGACCAAGCTCCTATAAGGTGTAGCCATGGTTCAAGTCAGCCAGGTCCCTAATCGAAACCGTGGCATTATGCCGATCAAGTGGCGTGGCAATGGTTCGGGTTCACCAAGCCCCTAAGTGACTCTATGGCCTTAGGCCGATCAAGAGGCGTGGATCGGTTCAGACTTGACCATGTCCCCAAGTGATCCGGTGGCTTTCGCCTATCAAAAGGTGTTGCATTGGTTCGGACACGACCAAGCCCCCAAGTGATATTGTGGTATTGCGCCGATCAAGAGGTGTGACATGACCAAGCCCCCAAGTGATCAATAACATGATAAGCCAATAAGGCATGATACCCATGTTTGAACCGCGCATCATGGCAACAGGTCCTCTTTGGCACCCTTTAACTTTTTGCAAGAGATAAATCCTTCTTGAACCGGATTTTGAACCGGATATTGAGAGCTTCAAAGCTTTGTGGGAGACATCTTTCCCTTGAACCGGATTTTAAACCGGAATCTTCATTTTCAAAGGAATTTTTTCACGGCCTTTAAACTCGAACTTTATGAGAAGCTAATTCCTTTTGAACGGACATTTTGTAAACCTGATTTTTAGAGCTTCAGAGCTTTGCAGGAGAACAGATTTCCCTTGAACCGGATTGTAACCCGGATATTTGAGAGCTTCAATGAGACTGACTTCCCTTGAGCCGGATTTTAAACCGGAATCCTTTCTGATGACCCTGGACCTCTTCATTGAGTCCGGATTTTGTAACTGTCATATACTTTCTAAGCCGGAAATTTTCTCGACGGCCTTTAAGTTTTTATCAATATAACAGAGCCTCCGTGACCGGGTTATCTTTCCCTCCATCGTTACGGGGTTCTTTAGATTTGCTAAAACCGCAAGATTTGGCCGAAGTCATGTCATCGTAGCCCCGAGTCTCAAGGTGACCCGAGGAGTTGGCTTGAAACTCTCCATATTTGACCGTGATGTAAACCGGCATAACTTTCATATCATTGGTGTTGATAGCACAATGTGAATCCATAGAAGGTTGAGGTGACTGCGGCGGGTTATAAATGGTCCCGCAGAGCCATGTCAAGAATTTCGGCCAATGGTTCCTTCCAACTGGCGATTTGAAGTTAACCAAAAGCGTAGTGGCGGCGACTTGCGCCTGCTCATTGAGCCATCCAAAGGCAGACGGCGGTTGATGATAATTTGCCTCCAATTTGAAAAGAAACCGGGCTACCCAAGCTATGACTTGCTCATATCCAATAAACAGCTCATGTAGACGAGTGCGGCCCGGTATGTCGATGTAGACCAGCGCCATGAGACGGACAGCAGAGACGACCGCATCATCGCGGGCGGCTCGGCGGATGAGTCGATCACCGTGTTGTAAGCCGGCTCGGGCGGGAGGGTCGGCCGCGACGCTTGTAAACCGGTGCAGATGCGTGAACCGCCACGAGGGCAGCCGAGCGAAGTCGTCCGGTGTTATAAGGCGTACGGACGGGCGAGTTAATCACAGCGCGATAAACCGTGCGTGACGGCGAGTTGGCCGGGCGCGTTGATATAGATCGGACCGCTAGGGGCGGCGGTTTGCACGCATCCACTCGCCGGATAATGTCGCATGGACAAACGCCGGTGCAAAAGTTGCTAGTGCTTTCCGTACCAGTGGTATAAACCATGTTTTGTAGCGAATAATTGTCCTACATACAAAAAATACAGCAGGGTGGAGCAGTATTTGGATGATTGAATACGTACTTAAAAATAGATAGGGTAAATAGCACCTGGTATTTTATCAGATGAACGCAGATGCCGGTCCTTGATAATGCACCATGGTGTTTTGCCTTTTTGCCAAAGAATTGATCTGAAGTGTACCGTTGAAAAATGAGTACTAGTGGTACTAGCTCTCTTGTCCTTGAGCGCCAAAGCATGATTGAGGTTCCAATGCTTTGCCTCTCTTGAGATAGTCAGGATAATAGAAGCACTAGTGCACACCTGAAGTTGTATACACACACATGTACTGGACCTTAGAGAAAGCAACAAAGCGCCGACCAAGACAAGTGTATTCTCGTGAATCGTGTGACTTGGCGGTGATGACGATCACGGAGCCATGTTGGGAGGCTGCAACACCGGGTCATCTTGGCGTTGTTGTAATTTGAAGAGGCATCGAGGCGGCGGTTTGAAGGTCCAGATGGTGGATTAACACACAAGCCGAAGCCACGCGAGGCAACTAGCGGCTCGAGTTAAAACAAAGGTAGGCCAAGGCCGCGATGGCTCAGCGCAGCCCGGTGATGAAGAAGAGGAGCTCAGTGCGGGTGGCTCGTGGTGGCGGCTCGAGGCATGCTCGGACAGCGAGGCGGCAAGCCGGCGAAGCGCACTCTGGCTAGCCACAACCTCGGCGGATTCGGCGGGCGCGGCACGTCTTTGGGAAGGCGGCGGCGCTTGATGCGGCAGCCGGAGGCGACAAGTCGACGAAGTCCGTGCCAACAACTTGGCCATGGCAGGAAATCGGTGGCCGGCGAGCCAAGCGTAGCGTAGCGCGAGCCGGCAGGAGGCGAGCAAAGGCGGCTTCAGTCGATTAGCAGCCGATGCAAGCCGGATGGCTGTGCGCACACACGCGCTCGCGCGGATTAGAACAGAGGTCCTGGATGCAGTCCCTGTCCAGGGCCGACCTTTGGGATATCGTAGTGCTCACTAAGATTTGCGAGGTATTTTAGCAGAGGCCGGTGCGACGGAAGTCGGTTCGAGGACGAAGCGGCGGCTCAGCAGCAGAGGCCGAGGCCGGTTCGAGCGGAATCAGGCCAGCGATGGGAAGCGCGATTATGCGGCAAAAGTCCGGAGTTGTAATTGGTTTGACCTCGTATCCTTGCCAAACCAAAAGTGCAGTCGTTGACTTATCGACCCCAATGCATAGTCTTGGTGATTTTTTTGATCTGAGAAAAACTGTTTCCATGACTCTGTAGATCTTGAAGGATATACGCGGACCAGTACTTTGTATCCACGTATACTAATAGCAGTAAGCAGCCTTGGGACTTGAGCCTGTGATCCAGCCGCAGCAATTCATGGAACTCGGCCCGGATCGAAAGCGGAAATCTTTTTGTCGGTTTCGATGGAAAACTTGATCTGACAGATTGCACTATTGAGCGAAACAAATCCTCTGTCGGTTTGGACAGATCGTCCCACGTAGGCGGCGTGTAAAAAGCAACACCCTAATTTTAGTCTCAATCTTGTATGACACTCTGATAGCTTGCCACGGAGATGATGTATATTCTTGTGCGCCGGCTCTTTTTCCTCCGACACATCACTAGCTTCTTGATCCCTGAAGAAATCCCTCCAAGAAACCCAACATCGAACAAGGTCAACACCGACATACACTGACGAACCGTTCGTCCTAGCCAATGATGTGGCACAGGTTATCTATGTGAAGGACATGTCTACCAAACCGAGAAAAAGAGAAGATAAGGAAGCGAATACATCATACGATGAGCCAAAGCGCCACATAGTTCTTTCAGAAAAAAGGGACATCGTGGGAGTGGAGGGCAAGATGTACATGTCTGAAGATTATGAAAAGTTTCATGAAATTCCTCCCTTCAAAGTCAAGGCTGACCCAAGCATCCTGATAAACGATGAAGATTATCCATGGTTACGGCGCAATAAGCAAATGGCACAAGCGAAGAAAAAGTGAAGACTTTCTCCCGCAACTATTATGATGATACCATGCCAACTTTGTAATGCATTTGCAGTATGATACCATTGTCCGTTTTGTACATGCACATGCTATGTGGGTGAAATTATGATACCATGCCAACTTTTAACTTTTTTCGAGTTCATTTGAAATGCTTTAATGTCTTATGGATTCGGCCCTCGTAATACCATTAATCCCGGTTCGCTCCTTGTCAACTATGTTCTCACCAAGAACACTCAAGAGGGCAGCCACGTGGGCCATTGGTCCCGGTTCTTACGGATCTTTTGGTCCCGGTTCCACGACGAACCGGGACCAATGCCTCGCCGGCCCATGACCATTAGTCCCGGTTTGTACCACAAACCGGGACTAAAAGGTTGGTCCTCATTATGGTCGAGTTTAGTCCCACCTACGCCAACCCAAGGGCGCTCACACCGGTTTATAAGCCCTCCCTCTACGCCTTGTTGAGCTCCTCTCCAAGTGAAAATAGAAGCCCTTATACAGGAATTTGACCTAAATTCATACTGAATTTCTCTGAAATTCATAGAAATTTATTATGAATGTAGGTTGAATTCTCTCTATAGGCGCATCTATGCTCATTTTCTTAGTAAAGTTAATCACAAACTTGTGATTCACACAAATTTCAAAGAATTCAAATTTTAACTATTCAAATTTGAAAACTAATGGCACTAATGTAAAAGTTTATAATTTTTCTAAAACTAATGGCACTAACAGAAAGTTTATAATTTTGCTGACCTAAAAGCAAAAAGAATTAAAAAATAAAGCAAAAAACAAAAGAAAATAAATAATGCAAAAAACAAAACAAAAAACTGAAAAAAAAAATATATTTTTATAGTAAAGTTAATCACAAACTTGTGATCACACAAATTTCAAAGAATTCAAATTTTAAATATTCAAATTTGAAAACTAATGGCACTAACAGAAAGTTTATAATTTTTCTGACCTAAAAGCAAAAAGAATTAAAAAAATAAAGCAAAAAAAAGAAAATAAATAATGCAAAAAACAAAAAAAACTGGAAAAAAATGAAAAAACTGCCACCTATTGGGCCACCACGGCTTGAATACGACTAGAAACCAACCCTGGGCCAGGATTCAGGCCCGCAGAAGGCCCAATAGGCCCACAGATAGTGTAGTGTGACATTAGGCCCGTAAGCCTGCATTTGAGAGGAGCTCGAGAGGGCAGCTGCAGTGGGGCTTATAAACCACTCCGAGCCCCTCTCAACTAGCGAGGTGGGACTAAACTTTTGGCATGGGCAGCAAGAAGGCCTTTGGTCCCGTTGGTGGCACCAACCGGGACTAAAGGAGACATTGGTACGGTTGTGGCAGCAGTACCAATGCCCTTCTTAGTCCCGCTGATGCCACCAACCGACCAAAGGTCAGCCGCTTCCCGCCCCTTTGGGCTGTCAAAAACCGGGTTTATTTGGTCCCGATTGGTGGCACCAACCTAGACTAAAGGGGCCATTGGTCCCGGTTGGTGCCACGAACTAGGACCAATGGCTTTTCTATATAAGCAAACACTTAGCGTTTTTCAGTCATCTCTGCAGTTGCCCGCGCCGACGACGCCGCCAGGCTGCCCGACTCACACCCCGCCCGGCGCTGCCGCCGCCCAGCGCTTCGCCCGTCACCACGCCCACGACGCCGTCGCCGCGCCACCCAGCGCCGTCAGCGGTCACCTCCCCAGCCGCCCGGCCGTCGCCGCTTCGCCCGACAGGCTGCCCGAGCTTCGCCCGTCGACACCGTCGCCGCCCTCTGCCGCTTCGGCCGTGCAGCCGCCCACCCGAGCATGCCGCCCGCTGACCGCCCCGACCACGTCACGCCCTGCCCGACCACGTCGTCGCCTCAGCCTGCTCCCGACCACGCCTGGTCGCCTCTGCCTCACGCCACTGCCCGACCACGCTGCCGTCAGCCTGCCCCTGCCCCAACCACGCCGCCCCGCCCTTCCTCCCTGTTTATATGTCCTTTTTTAGATTTTTTGTTTTTTGCATTTCTATAAAAATGTATATATGTTCTCTGTTTATATATATATGTTCATGTATATATGCAAAAGATAGATTTTTGGAAAAGTTAGGATTTTTTTCTGTTCATAGATTCTTTTGGTGATATTAATTATTGTAGAATATGCAAATGTTTGTATATTCATAATAACAATGCATTAGGCAAAACCTTTACTTTTTTCGAAATTTTCTATTTGAACATTTTTTTTAAAAAGCAATACTAAAAGAATGAGAGGAAAAAGGAAAATAAGAAGAGGAAGAAAGGAGGAGAAGAGGAGAAATAAATAAGAAGAGGAAAAAGGAAGAAAAGGAAGAGGAGAAGAAGAAAGGAATAGAGTATTCTATTTTTTCTTCTTCTCCTCTATTCCTTTCTTCTTCTCCTTTTTTTCTTCTTCTTCTTTTTTCTTCGATCTTCTCCTCTATTCCTTTCTTCTTCTCCTCTTTTTATTTCTTCTTCGTTTTCTTATGTTTTATCGGGTCTGTCGTCGTCGATATAGCCCTCCCGATAACTTCAACACGAGGGGGGGTCGATATACCCCCTCCCCGATAATATTATTTTCCCGTGTATGTACGTCGTCATTGTCGATATTACCCCCTCTCGACTGTGATAACTTATACCAGAACTCTCGAGGACACCCAAACCCTAGAAAAAACGATGTCGGTCTCCTACCCCCTCCCGCCGCGCCCCGACCCGACAAACTTTCTCGAGGCCACCCCCTCTCTATCGACCAAAACTCTCGAGGACACCCAAACCCTAGAAAAAAAAACAATGTCGGTCTCCTACCCCTCCCGCGCCCCTACCCTTGAAGTGTTGCGAGGCCACCCCAAACCCTAATAAGCTCGGTCTACGTTTGCCACTAATATATCCAGCGTCTTTGTCATGTTTGTGTAATAATTTCCATGTTGTAATATTTGCAGAAACAATTGAGCACATACGAGACGAGGAAGCAGAAGAGGTGTTGGGGGACATAATCTTATCCGGAGGTGATATCTTGTCGTATCTTAACGACAGTGATGGTCTGGAAGAACAGGGTGAAGAAGCGAGCTACGGTGATCAAAGAATGGAGGAGGAAAGACATGATTATGATGGCTCGGTGACCCAATGAGCAGGTGCAAGAAGGAGACCGTGATGACGGCTCCGGTGACCGAACCGAGTCCGCCAGGTATATATATTAGTTAAGCTCAGCTGACTAGCTAATTGATGCATTCATTGTTTTGGTATATGTACACATATTAATTAACTCTCGTCTTTCTTCTTTTTTCTAGCCCTCCGGATCGAGCACAACTTCGGTAAAGAGACGAGGCCCGAAGAAAAAGTTGCGCTCGGATGAAAGGTTTGAGATCACAGCAATCGCGCGCGACGGCGAACCGATTGAACCCATTCGGACAAAGGATGCATTTGCTGCTCAGTGCGGGGTTCTTGTTAGGGACAAGATCCCGATCAGCATCCACCAATGGTATAAGCCTAAGAACAAAGACCATGAGGTGTATTATGTCAATGATATGCAGAAAGATGATCTTTGGACTGAGCTGAAGGCAAATTTCACCCTACCGCCAGAGGAGGATCCGGAGAAGCCAGTTAAAGAGCAATTAATCAAGTCTCATGCTCTTAAGAAGATGGCAGGCCAATTCAGGAGGTGAAAGAATGAGCTGAAAAGGTTAGTCAACAAAGAAGAGACACCAGAATTCATCGGCAAATATGAGAAGATCAGAGCTCACTGGCCCGCATTTGTGGCCCACAAGACATCGGGAAAGATTAACAAGATGTCGGCGACAAACAAGCAAAATGCTGTGAAGAAGAAGCTTCACCATCGCACGGGGTCAGGTGGCTACCTCAAAGCCCGGCCTAAGTGGGCCAAGGCTGAGAATGATCTACTTGATAAAGGGATCGAACCAGAGACAATGAATCGGCCGCATCGTTGCGGACTTGGTTCTTCTGGGGTCAAGGAACCTTGGACCTATATCGTGGAAGTGCCTTTAGACGGACGGTCAAATGAAAATACCACCAAGAGGCTTCGGCACTATATCGATGCAGCGCAGGAAGGGACGTTCGTTCCAGACAGAGAGAACGACGAGCTCACAATGGCCCTCGGGAATCCTGAGCACCCTGGCGGACACAAGGCACGCCAGGATCCATTCCGTGGAAGGTTGGGTTTCCGGACGCAGGCGGTTACAAATGCCAGGAGAGGAGGAAGAAAGTGCAGTAGACCGAACTGCAGGCGCTGCACGCAAGGGTACAAGCAATAGAGGAACGAGAAGCAAATCGCAGCAAATGAACTGCCAAAGCTTCCCCCGAAGCTACCCCGCCATCTCAGCGGAGAAGCAGCGTGGCTTCCACCGAGCTGCTTCAATGAAAGCATGTCTTGACGGCCTCGCTAGCTACCCGTGGATGCTATCACGGAGTCTCAAAATTGCCACCTTATGACGCAATGGCGTAACTTAAAAGTCAAGGCGGTCATCGGCTCTGCTTCGACCTTTCCAACCCGGCGCAACTTTTCACTATCGTCCGATTCTAGAAGGATATGCTAGGGTGACGGTGGACGAAATAACGGAGGGATTTGAGGACCTCCAGCTTGACCACTCTACCGGTGAAGGGGAGACTCGGCTGGGTTCTGCTCTGAAGACTCCATGCCTATGGCAGAAGGAGCTCATCAACCTTCTGAATCGACGCCTCCGCCTCCTCCTCCTCCTCCCGTGAGTCGGGCACTCCGCCTCCTCCACCGCCTCCTCCTCCGGTGAGTGACGATCGGCACTCAGCCTCCTTCTCCGGCGCATGGCGGCGCTCCGCCTCCTTCTCCGCTGCTGCTTGGCCACGAGCAGCCGGCAGCCTCCTCCTTCTCCGCCTGCGCCAAAGAAGGGCGGAAGAGACCCACCGCCGCCCAGCTGCTCCGGCGTGTCGTGGTCCTTCTCCTCCGCCTCGTAAGCAAACACGAAGAAGACAGACACAGCTGCAGCCGCTCCGTGCACTCCGGCGTCTAGCAAGACAGCCAGGCGGGAGGCAATCTGATATAGTCCACCTCTCAAGCCTCTAGAGAAGTTACCTGCACGAGAGGACCGAGGAGGAAAACGCGAAGATCATGCGGACCGAAGTGGAGGACTTCTTTGAAGGGTTGAAAGCAAAGAGACATCCACCTCCGGAGGAGAAGTAGATCCGGTGAAAGCAAAGCGCACTATCGATGCCCTGAGGAATCCACCAAAGTCTCCGCCGAAAACCAACTATGAGCGCATTACTCAAAAGGCATATCAAGAAGCGTCGCGGTTGGGAAATCTTGTCGGTGATCAAAGGTTAAAGAACGACGAAAGCAGCTGGGAAAAAATTGCCCAGCTCGGCGAACAAGCGAACCAATCGTTCCCCGCTCAATGTGTCTAGCGACATCGCCGCTAATGCTCGAGGATGGTGCCCGTTATAGCAATCTTGGAGATTACCTGCCCGATGATGTACATTATGATTTCTTGAAGGTGGGACGAACACGAGATACGAGTACGGGAAGCCTCTCGTCAAAGATGAAAAATCTCTAACAACGATGATGCGAAGATTCCATAATTGGTACATGAAAACCTGCAGAGAGTCTGAGGGGACGAATACTTTGTATCTGAGAATTAAAGAGGAGCACGACCTCGTTGGAAATGATCTGTTGCCTGTTCCATTTGAGGAGTTCTTCGAGTTCTTCAATCAAAAGGCCCTCGATAAATTAACGGTCTTTTGCTATTGTCTATAAGTACTATTTCTGTCATTAAGTCTCTATACATAGCTCAGCTTTTTCATTGCATGTATTTATAATTAATTATCCTCACTATATTATGCAGATTGAAGATCGTCGAGTGCAGAAAACAAGAAATGTATGATATTGGGTTCATTAACACAAATATCATAGATGAATTTCTGGTTACAAAGCACGCCGAAGAGGCCGAGGCCAACTTGCTACAATCGTTGATCAAAAATCAAAACAAATATTTAATACTCTTTCCTTACAACTTCGAGTGAGTGTTACTGTGTGCATATTCGGGTTTCCTTATTACTCGAGCGAGGTTATAGTAATGTAATTGATGAGTTATGCATGCGTGCGCAGCTTCCACTATGTTCTTCTGGAGATTAAGCTTGAGTGGGGACTAGTAACCGTCTTAGACTCGAGATGAAAAGATCCCGAAACCTATGCGGACATGACTAAAATGCTCAACAAGTAAGTTCAATCGATCATTATTGCACCATATCGGCAACTTTTTGTTCATTTCCTGATATCTCAAGTAATAATTATTATTTTCTTTGTCTTGCAGGGTTTGGAAATAGTTCACCGCAGAAGCTCGGGACTGCCGAGGAGCTGCGATATACATACCAAAGTAAGTACTACTAGCTAGCTAGTTATGCGCATCTCCGCTGATTCTATAGCTATACTTTCATCAATGCCATTTATAATGCTTCATTATCAGTTTGATTGACCTCTATTTCTCGTAAAAGTGCTTGTGGCAGGAACAAGGAATAATTACTGTGGATACTACGTAAAGCGAGTTCATCTACAACGCGACTTTGAAAAATAAGCGGGGCTACTCTAAAAGACAATATGAAGTGCGTAAGCAATAATATTCACAATTTCATTTTATTACACCATCATTTCTGTTGAGTTTCATTCATATATATGTATTAACCCCCTCTTCAAATTAGACGTGGTAGATGCGGAATGAACTCCTACCACAAGATCGCATGAAAGCAATTCAAGAGGAATTGGCGGGATTCTTTCTTGACCACGTCATCAATAAAGACGGAGAATACCATGTGGAAGTTGATTTCAATTGCTAGGGGATTGTAAGAGATCTTACATATTGTATATGTATGTAGCCGTGATAGCGTCGGATAGATAATACAAAACTTGTTGTTCGACCAATCTCTCGGAGAAGGAGAGGTCGATCGATCACTTCTCTCGGTATGCATGACGAACTTCTGTACTTAATGGTTTCCTTCATTTTCTTACTAGCTAAGCGTGTCGAGGGCCTCTCTATGTATAGTACGAAGCGTCGACCAAGCAACGGACATAAGAGAGGACACTTCTCTCTATTAATTAGCTAGCTAACACACTATATGACACACCTAAATTAACCCCCCCACCCCCCCAACCCCCTCCCCCTTTCAAAATCAAACAAAAACCACCGCCCCTGAAAGGCTGACGTGTGGATGCCACTTGGTCCCGGTTGGTGCCACCAACCGGGACCAAAGGCCCTCCCGCTCGGGTTTCGGCGCACCGGCCACGTGGAGGCCCATCTGTCCCGGTTCGTGTTCGAACTGGGACTAAAGGTCTAGGGCATTAGAAATGACCCTTTAGTCCCGGTTCAAGAACCGGGACAAAAGGCCCTTACCAACCGAGGCGAATGGGGCTTTTTCTACTAGTGTACAAAGTGTCGTGTCTAACTTGGTTGGCATTTCACCTCCTATGGACGGCACTAGTGCAATAGGGCTAGGTTTCACAACTGAGCGGCCAATGCCATCTGACGGAATAGGTATGCAACACATCAATCTCAACTATTTTTGTCATTTTTATTCACTGAAAATACATGTAGCATATTGCTTTTGTTAAAGCATTCCAATTTCTGCCACAGGTTCGTTGATGTCTAACACTGTACAAAGGATGTCAAGTTTTCCAAGATCATTTGCAAGGTAATGTTATTTTTCCCATGCTCTGGTACTTTAGATGATGCCTCCTACACCTGCAGCTTGCTTAGATATAGCAGTGTACTTGGTATCGAAATCTTCTAATCACGATAGTTCTTGCTAATAATTCTGTAACAAAAAATGAAGATACTCATCATGAATATATGGACTTACAAATTCCAATGTATAGCTAGTAATACATGTATACATTTTCAACAGTCATTTGAGGCCAGGATACAGACCGACTCCAACTTCTTCTTCTGATGGAAATGGTATGATCAGGTTGCCTTTGATTCAAACAATCAAAATACTATGTGATTTGGAAAATTTCTTCATGATCTTAATCTTGATGGTCCAAATTTGTGAATCACAGGCTCTCTGGTGTCGGATGGAGGGTCCAGGTATTCATGATCAGGTTGCTAGCTTTATTTTGTGTTGTTTACCTCACCAACCAAACACGCTCCAGCAGTGCTTTCTCCTGGCCGGCACGATTCGATGCTGCACTTTCCCCGCTTTTCGTGTCTGCTACCACATCTCAAGAAAGGCACATTGCATTGCCCATTTATTGTCTGCCTTACCTAGTCATTCTATTAGTTAATCCCCGGCACAAGCTTGTCTTTCTCGTCTTGGACGAATGACACGGCTTGGCACTAGTTAACTTGCCATTTCTTCATTGACGATTAGCTAGCCTTAAACACTACTGGCCTCTGGATTTTTGGGTGTGCCGGTGCACCTAGATCCACTTCGTTGCTTCTTCAAAATGCCAGATCAATCTACTTATCTGACTGAATTCTCTTGACCACATTTACTCTCGCTTAGTCGAGTTCTGCCACCACCCATGCACTCTGGTCATTAACACCAGTTTAAGTTAATTTAATGCGCTCATTTTTATTTGATTAGTTTGCTGCGACGCCTGATAATATTAAGTGTACGTACATTAGCTCAAGTCTTGGATGTAATCACGTATGCAGTCTGTTTACTTTTGCTAGACCTGACCTGACCATGTTCCTTAATGTTGGTTTCACACCGATTCGTTAGTTCATTATCCAGCGATTTCTCTTGGTGGACAATTGGATAGTTATTGGTTTCGACCCATGGGAGTTGGAGAATAATGTGATTCAGAGTTAGCTACATATTTCTATGCATGTTATCATCCACAAATGAACTTTCATAACTAAGACTGATAGTAGAAATTAAAAGTAGGTAGGTGGCACACTTTCCTGTGTATGTGTGCAGTTTTTCTTCCTGTGATGTTGTTGAGCTTCTGAGCTATGGCAAAGCTGATCAAGTGACTGGCAATTTGGTTTCTCTAGCTTAGTTTATTGGCATGCTTGCACTCTTTCTGATGTTTGTTATGTCTGATGTTGTTAATGAAATAACATGTGCTCTGGCCACCATTATATAGGAGATGACCTTGGAGGAGCAGCGGAAAGCAATACTCGAGCTAAAGACTGAGAAGAGAAAACTAGTTGGATCTAAAGAAAATTCAGTGTACAAATGCTAAATGTAATGTTTGGATCATATTGGGGTTTACTGATTGGATCATATGTTCAGATCAGTACTAAACGTGGTACTGTACTTTGCAAATGCTAGAGTGGTATTTCCTACTTGCAAAACAAAATTCAGTTTAGCATGTAATGTTTGGATCATAAGTTTACAAATGTTGATTCTGAACTTCTTACTGCCAAATGTCTAAATTCTGAGATTTCTTGCATACTGCAAATGTCAGCGTGTAACAATATATTGTACCTATGATATAGTTGCTTTCTCATGCCTGTAGTTACCAAGGTTTACAATTTTTTGGTTACAAAAGATGTCTAGTCTCCAACATGTAGCTGGTCTCTACATTCTTTTAGTCACCAAGCCTTGGCTGGTCACTTGATATCTCTAGCCACTAACCATGTACATGGTGGCTGTACATTTTTAGCAACCAAGTCGTTCATGGTCTCTAGATGTCATCAGTCACCAAGTCTCCCTTGGTCGCTAGATGCCATTAGTCACCAGATTTGGTTGGTAGCTATTGGTATGACATTTAGTGACCAGGGTTCTCAATGTTGGTCACTCAATATCTATAGCGACTAGACTATAGCCACCACGAAGCGATCAAGTAGTGTTGGTACCAATAGACCACTAGCCACCAATTTTGTACCTTTAGCAACCGATCACCTTGGTGGCTAAAACTCATCTCTAGTAGTGTAGGAACATGCAGCAAATACTGTGCACACTCGCGCCACGCACTTAGCACGGGTGCGTGCATGCTGTGTGCTATGCTACTAGCTGAGTGTGTGCGTGCTTGCCGCCCCTATGCATGAATGTCGGGTAGCGTCCCACCATTTGCGCAAAGTTTAGCCAGATCTGAACCCGTTTTGAAAGTATTTCGACATCTGACCATTTTCTACCGTTGGGATGGATATAAGACTTGAGTGCGTCGTCATTTTCGTTTGACATGAAAAATACCCTGCCACCGGAACCATTGACAATAGGGTGTACAACCCTACTGTCAAAGTATATGGCATTAGACTCCTTATATGTGTGGATCACGCTCCCATGCATGCACATCACCCTATGCATGCAGCACTTTCATCCATTCATCCCATGAATACAGCACATCCATGTTGTGTGCTATACTGCTAGCGAGTGTGTGCATGCTTGCCGCCCCCATGCATGCACACGACAATGATGCATTCAAAGCGCAAGGATTATGGCAGTAAGGTCACAGAGCCTACCTCCAAAGACCCTGCAGTAGGGTTTTTTCAACGTTAAATGAATATGACGGTGCGGTGGAGTCCTATCTCCAAGGCCCGTGGCGATTGGCTGTGTAATCCCACCGCCAAAGACTACGACGGTAGATAGATTCCGAAATACTTTCGGAACAAGGTTCAGATCTGTCTAAACTTTATGCAAAGGGTTAAAACATGAAAATTGTCCTCGGGTAGCGACTACCGAGCATATGCCGGCACGCGCAAGTTAGTGTAGGTGTGCTTATCATGTGGGCGCGTCAAGCCGTCATGTGCGTGTACTCGTATATTTATAAAAAGTTATCGCACTGTCACGTAACACGAAGCGCTTGTCGGTCACATTGAGCGATTTCCGACCAGCTTCGTAGGCTCCATTATGAAACAATATCCAGCCGCATGTAGCCGCACTTTCCTTATAAATACTCTTTCCGTAAAGAAATATAAAAGTGTTCAGATCACTAAACACTTTTATATTTTTTTACAGAGGGAGTAGGAAAGAGAGAGATAACAGAAGAGATTTAACCGTAGGGAGAGGATTAGAGGGAATATCTCACCTGCTCCATGCTAAATATGGGGATAGAGAGATTTAGAGAAGATCTTCCGTGTGATCCTATTTGGCCCACCTTAAAATCAGGGAAGAGAGAGATTAGTATCGCTCGTTGCTAAGCTCGCTCGTGAAAGAGCTTTTTTGTAAGAGAAATATGTAAACAATTACATGAATTGACGACGGCTTCATGTAGTAATTTAGAAGTATTTCAGTGCTAGATAACTAATATGAGTGGAGAGGATAGCACTTAATTAACACGGTGGCCATTTTATTGTATTTAATTAACACCAACACTTACTTCCTCCATTCCATAACATAAAAGCGTTTTTGGTACTAAGAAGCAGTTAACACAGTGGACATTTTAGTATGTACTACTTCCTTCATCCTATAATGTAAGATGTTTAGTGTCAAGAAACGTCATATTTTATAGGACGAAGGGAATATTAAATTAAACAATAGGCGACTCCACCTGAAGGCGTGTCCCCCGTCGTACTTCCGATTTCTTATATCGCTTAGATCTGAGACTATCTATTATCTCCCTTCTTTTGCCCTAATCCCTTTTCAAGCAGATCTGGATAGCAGCAGCATCGGTCCGGTGAGGCTTGAGCAGAGCCTGCCGCCGTTCTCACTCTCAGCCTGCACTCCACACCGCGTAACGGTGAGTTCACCAGCCCATCTCCTTGTCCTGTGCGGATGAGCATCAGCTACTTCTGTTTAGATTTCTTTTTTGACCTGTGCTCAGTGGCGGAGACAGGGGTGCCAGCCAGGGCCCTGCCCCCCTAACATCAGTGATTTAAGCCTAGAATGAATAGTAACAGTGATTTGCTTTTGCTAAAAATGGTGTTTTTTTATGGATTGGCCCTACCTAGCAAGGTTTAACAATACTTGGCCACCCTTGTCTGAATTTTCTGGCTCCGCTACTGCCTGTGCTACCACTGTTTGATTACTTTCTGATACTACTGTCTTAGGGCATCTTCAGCCGTTGGCCCCCGTGAGGGCAAAAATCGCCCACTGAGGCGCACTGCCGCTTAAATCACAAGATCGGGGCGTGATGCCCCCGATCATGGCGCTACTGATTAGTCAAAAAGTCAAATCTGGCGCAAAAAGCGACTCAAATTTAACGCATAAACATCGGCGAATTCGTTCAAACTTAAACATATTTTACAAAAAGAAAAAACTACCGCGGGCTACCCGCCGTCTCCTCGCCGCCCGCCTGCCGCCGCTTCACGCGGTTCTACATGCCGAGGAGGTCAGTAGAACCGCGTGTAGTCACCGTCGTTTTCGTCATCGTCGTCGTCGCCGCCGCCGCCCTTCGCCACGCCTCCGCCGTCCTCGCTGCATCCCTCCCGGTTGGCGCGGCGGGTTGGGACGGTCGAAGCGTCGTCGTCGTCGCTTATCGAGGACCACGACGTCGTGCTAAATCTCAGCATACGCTTGTGGGCGGCGATCTCTCCGAGGGCTGGCGCTGCGGACCATCTCGTCACCGCGAGGTAGTCGTCGCGCCCACCGCATGGCGTCCTCGTCGGAGAAGCGGCGCCGGACTATCTCCCTCGTACTCGGCAGGAAGCGAGCTCTTAGGCTCGGCGAGGGCAAGCGGCGGTGGGTGGAGAGGCGTTGGCGCCCGATCTTGAGCCGAGCTACTTAGTCTTGTGGACCGGGCGTGCCACAGGGCTCCGGCTTGACGGGCGAGGCGAAGGCAGCCGCCGGACGAGGAGGAGGACCCCGGTCTCCATGCGCCTCGGGGTCCGAGAGCTTCCCCGTGGCGTGAAGGAAGGGGAGGCCGGGGTACTGAGGCGCGGCGTGTTGCCGCCCTCGATGAACTTCGAGGACGGCCTCCAACGTGCGCCCGGCACGCCCCACCACCGACGCCCGGCCGGCGGCGTTGAGCTCGCCGGAGAGCACGCAGCGCCCGTTGGTGGCCTCGAGCTGCTGGGCGTGGCCGGCGGAAGTAAGGAGTCCCGAAGCAGGCCGCCGGGGACGTCCGTGGCCCCTCCCTCGCGCCTGCGCAGGTTCGCCGGATGCGTCACGATCTCCGCCGCGCCGGCGCCAGCGCCGGTGGTACCGGCACGCACGCCGCTTCAAGGCCGATCCTCCACGCCCCGAGCACCCGCATGTCCGGCGGGACCGGGTACTCGGCCTCGTAAAGGAGGCGAGCCTAGTCTTCATGAAGATGGCGGCGGTCGAAGCCGTTCGCCGCCGCGCCGTCGCCTGGGAAGCGCTTCGGCCATGGGTGTGGAATCGAGACGGCGAAGAGAGAGGGAGGAGAGGGAGAACGACGACGGCGGGAGAGTGTGAGTCGCCGAAGTCGCGCCGGGCGCGTCATATATAAACCCGGCGCCGAGGCGTGCCACCGTGTGTCTGGCGTGGCCAGGCGAGGAGAAAGGCGAGGACGCGCGTCGTCCGGTCTTCAACTGCGCCGCCCGTGAGGCATCAATGGTGCAGCTGACCGGCGCGGCAGCGCCAGCGGCTTTTGGCATTGATTCGCCAAGGGAAACGAGGCGATGAGGACGCGAAGGGCCGAAGAGAGCCGTGTCGGCCGACGGCAGCTCCGCTTTTTCGCGCCAAAACAGTTCGCCCGGCGCCCAGGCGCCCCAACAGCGCGGGTTCGGGCTGGAGTCCGCCCGGTATTGTTTCGGCCCATTGGTGGCGAAAAATCGGGCTCTGGGGCCTTGGCCACCGGGCGTTTTTTCGGGCCGCGAAAAACGCCTTTGGGAGGCCTTCTGAAGTAGCGGCTGGAGATGCCCTTATGGCTCACTAGAATTTATCAGACTTAAGCCACTTGACAGCATAGGCGGGCGTGTAAAGCCTTCTGCAGTGTCAAATCTGAGGTGCGTGTACTGCCTTAGGGCGGCCTTGACGTCAACACAATGCGTGGTTGGTTACAGTAGCGTTTGTTCCTCTCCTTTTTCCGATTTCTCTGGAGTTTTGCGGTGCGAAGTTGAAGGAACGATTGTGAATGAATCAAGGAGGGAGAGGGAGAGAGAGAGAGAATTCTTAAACATCAACACTGTAAGCTTCAAGTTCCTGACAGAACAGAAGCTTAAGGTACCTAATTTAACAGAAATGTGATTTTTTTATTATTAAATAAAGAGCGCTTGCCCGTGATTTCTATTAATAGAAAAGCAAAAGACTATTGCTTTGTTTCTATGACATTTGGGTGCAATGGGTCGTCGACCTCGGACCAATGTTGCAATTCTTGGCTTACTCTGTTTCACGTGACTTCCTCTGCTTCATACACAATCTGAAACTGAATTGCCTGCACTCCTTAGCATCATAAAGTACAAAAATGTCTATGCTTTTGCCATGCATTGATGTGAAGTGTATGTGATATATCGTATATGATGCCTGATTGTATATTTATTTCTTCATCTTTCCACAATTCAAGCAAAATTGCTAACTGAGGCTTAGCTCTGCTATAGCTTTTCATAACTCCTGAGCGAGCCGCCACTAAGTGGCATAGCCCATTATTTAGAACTTGGATACAAATGCAGGGGCAACTGAAACTAAGAAAAACTGAGATAATTAACCCTATTAATCATCAGAGAGGATAAAAGGTGCTACTCAAACACTCGTTAGAGTAATCTAGGTTGACCATAGAAAACTTTTTTGTGCAAAAAGGCCTAAAGCCATATACTAAGTATCAAACGTCCTTACAAACACATCCATACAAAAAACATAAAATTACAATCAAATCCTTGAAAGTGTCGAAGTCTTCTTCCTCCAGCATTCACCAGCGCGCGTCGATGGCATAGTTCGCCACCTCTGGTCCTCCGCCTCGGTGACAAAGCTGGCCAAACGGGTCGGTCCGGCCCGTGCTAATCATGCCTGGCACGGCACGGCCAGCCGTGGCACATTTAACAGTCGGGTCGTGTCGTGCCAGCCCACGTGCCTCACTTCTCGGCCTAGGCACAGCCTATTTATTAAACGAAATGGCCTGTGACACGTTTAGCACACTGGGTCGCATGTTTTTCAACCAATTGAGATATTTTTTTTAGGCCTACTGGGTCGTGCTGGCCGCCCGCGTGCCTAGCCTCCAGCCCAGGCACTGCCCTAGGCGTGCCGCATGCCGCGTGCGGCCCGTTTAGCCCATGTCGTGCCTGGACCATGGCCGTCCATGTCGGCGTGCTCGCGTGCCGGCCTAGTTGGCCCAGCCAGTTTGGCCAGCTTTGCTCGGTGAAGCAAACTTTTATAAATGCAGAAGTAGCTACCAGAAAGTCATCGATGCACATCAATAAACTCTTGCAGTTGCAATCTGCAAAGCAAATCGCCACCCAAAGAAGAAAACATCAACAAGGGCTTGTTAAACTCTAAAGACCACCAAAGCTGGCCGAATCCAGATGGATCGACCGGAAACCTAAACAAACCGGATCTCAGAAGACCCGCTGGAGACATGGCTCCGTAGGCCCTTCGCCTGCGATAAACACACCAGCGGAATGGGGAAAGGGCGGGGAGAACATTATTCATACACTGGGAGAGCGCCACCGCCTCGCCTCACCAAACCAAACATGAGCACTGCCTAAAGAAACCTGATAAAATTTACCCATGCCACTGCACAAGGTCCAGGTACGATATCGAGCTCACCGCCATCCATACCCGTGCATCGACGCCTTCTTCTCTGGTGACCTAACCAAGACGCGGTCCACTGTTGAAGATCATGGCACTGGACCCGCCGGGCGCCGTCGTCCAGAACCGTCTGCCGCAAAATCACTCGAACACATACATCTATTGCCGCCTCATAGTAGCCTCTCAATCCTCCACAGTGGGTCGTCTCCGAACAGGATCTCCCCACTGACGCCGGTGAGATGTCGAGGCGGCCAAGAGGGAGAGAAGACGCGTGGTGGCTAGGGTTTCCTAGTCACCTATGCAACCGCCCCTCATGGTAGCATTTTTCCTAAGATTGTGTGGAGCTCTCTTGGTTGCAGGACCATACCATAGAGAATACGGAATGATCTGAATGAGTGACCGGCTGCAGTTTCTGTTGCATGAAACAAAACCTCCACCGTACTGATGCAAATTTTATTCATGCTCAAAGGATGGAATTTAGTAGAATTTCTACCCTAGCGACGACAACAACGACTCAAACCTGGCGATGGCGACGGGCCCGACTCAATGATTATCCCTAAGAGCTACTCTAACCGATACGCAATAATCAGTTAGAGGAGCAAAATAGGCGGCTAACCGGACCTAACCGAACTCCCAAACCGTTAGTGAAGAAAAAATTATACTCCGGCCAAAAAGTTCCATTAACTCTCCTAAATATACTCGACCTCAGCGTGGCTGAGTAAAATATTTCATCCCCTCTCTCCTGACCGGGCCTCCCCATATCCGCCCGGGCATTTGGGGACGCGGGGGGGGGGGGGGGGGGGGGGGGGCTGGGAACCTGCCTATAGATGCTCTAAGCCGACTAGGGAAAAGTTCTCCTTCCCTCCAAGATCCACTGGCCAACCCATTGATTCTCCTCCCTTTGCTTGCCGCTCCGGGCTACTGGTGTCGAGGAGCGACATCCTGGCGCCTCCACTCTGACTAGTAGTTTAAGTTAGAGTTTTTAGTCTTTGCAGGGGCGGCAATCGGACAGATGGCGATGCTTCATCATCGAGCTAGTCTTGCCGGCTTCGATCCTCCTTGAATTTGTTCGTCAGGATAGAATCAATGGAGCTCTGGCATATATTCCTGCTATCTCATTGGGGCAGCAAGGTTAGGGTTTACCACCATGCGTGGTGTGAAGTGCTTCAGACTGATTCAAGGGTTCAATGATGGCAACTAAGGATCTAGGGCATTGATCTTTAGGGGCACATGCACGAAGACTTTCCGGCTATCACCCACAAGTTCAGGCCGGCTCTAGTATGGGCAGTGGCGGAGCTACCCAAAAAATGTTGGGCGGCCCGGATAGTGTAAACAGTGCTACCAAATTTAAAATCTATGCATTATTAAGGGATAAACTTCATGTAAAACTCCTTTTTGCTCCAGCCCAGGGCGGGCCATGGCCCTTTGAGCCTTGCCATAGCTCCGCCGGTGGGTATGGGAGCGAAGAAAGCGGCGTGTCAGCGTCTTGTTTCTTGTGGCGGTAGTGGTCATTCTGTGACCTAGAGAACTCGATATAATTCTTATTATATTTGGGGTACTTTGTACTTCTGGTGAACTTTGTAATAATGTGGTTATTTCGCAAAAAGAAAAATCACACTATACATTGGTGTTTGTCCTACTCCATTAGAAACGTGAGACTAACCCCTGTAGAAGTGTAGATTGTACACATGTCATGCAAATCAAATGTGATTTGGTGATTTTTAGAGTTTTACAGGACTTAGATGTAGAAAATTTTAAATAATGATCTTAAGAGAAACCATCTACTAACTCCGTCCTATATTCAAGTAATGATCTTTAGAGTTTTACACATTATGAAACGGAGGGAGTAACAATTATTGGGTGGAACCATGTCTCCTGTGACACATGCATGCATTATGGATGCGGCTGCAGACTAGTATTGGTTTATTTGGCCAGCTGAAATTGGTATTTGGTAGTACTATAACTTTGCGCTTCACAATTTGTTTTCCACAGATCCATACTGCAGAGAATTGATTCGCGGCAGTCTCAGCAGCAAGACAAAATGAATAGCAATACAAACAACAACATGATGAGGGCCTCTTCTGCCGATTGGGAGAAAGAGAGGCTTCAGGATTTCCGTGCCTGGTTGTTTTTCCTGACGACACTGGTTGCCACCGTCTCGTACACCGCAGGGCTCACCCCACCCGGGGGTTTCTGGAGCACGGATGACAAGGAAAAGGGGTACGTTGCTGGTACGTCAGTCATGCGTGCCATGTTCCGCCTAAGGTACCGGATCTTTTACTGGAGCAACGCCACCGCCTTCTTCTCGTCCGTTATGATCATCGGCTTGCTAGGAAAACGCGTAGCCTTAAACTCCCTATTTTATCGAAT
Organism: Aegilops bicornis; assembly: GCA_021605145.1. Lineage (NCBI taxonomy): Eukaryota > Viridiplantae > Streptophyta > Magnoliopsida > Poales > Poaceae > Aegilops > Aegilops bicornis. The sequence goes on from JAHIAL010000051.1 coordinate 2,130,441, forward strand.
GCAATTTCGAGCCCTCGTAGGAATTTGTTTTGTGAGCGTGGGTGTTAGCTTCATCAGCGGCACGTGGGAAAGCGCCAATCAAGGGTTTTACAGCCTTACTCTGTTTGCAGTTGCCATTCTCTACTTTTCGTTCCTAGCATGCGTGACATGCTAGTAAGAGAAGGCAAGGATTGAAGTAGTGTTGTCGGAAAGACAAAGAACATTTGAAGTGGCAACCGCACGCAGATCCACAAATATGCCCAGCTAGATTTATAATTATTGTTATTACTCTTATTTATTTGGCATGTGTTACCAGCTGTCATTCTATTTTTCTTCAAGAAAAACAGTCATTGTATTCACCACTGAAGAAAACCGTCATCATATGTTGTATAAATCACGTATTTGAGTGAGTTTGTCCGTATTTTCTCCTTCCCAGTTTTTACTTGTGTGCATGCTATGCCAATTTAGAGGCGGGAGGAAACTCTTTGTATTCAGTGGAACAGCCTGCAGCAATAAGAAAATAGAAAAACCTCCACTGTCTAACAAAAAAAAATTATTGTTCAGTTTTATTGGGCGCTACATCAGCTTTGGTATATCACTAAGCGTAGCGTAGGCACACTTTGCTGCGCCGCCCAGGCTGTAATGGTTTCACCTTTCGCCTTTGCATGTTAATTAAGCGACCTACAAATGGAGGTAAGTATATTGCTTCATCTAACAACAAACAACTCAGCCCAGTCATACACCAGTATGTAGGCCCTATGACCTCTAGCCTAAGCAGATTTTGACCAACAAATTATTCTAGAGGTTTCAAGACATGTCGGCTCAAGCAATTATGTATGACATACATTGTTCTATTGCTCTAAGAAAACAAAGGGCAACAAAAATGTACTTCTAAAATCTGCAAAAAAAAAATTATCAGTTTAAAATGAATTGCATAGGCAGAGCACATAGTTCATGATTTGAGAGTGCAATCAAAGGAGTAAGGAGCATGCAGATCCTCCGTGGGACCTACCAATGTTATTAAAGCATATTCATGATATCAAATAAATGTATCAGCTTCTTATGGTAATTCGGGATTCATCAGTCTTGTCATGCATGATCTTTAAAACAAACACAACTCTTCTATTATATATGTTTTTTTTTTTGAAGAGAAGACCGTAGAACAGTCTATTATATATGTTGTTGCATATAGTATGATAATCTAACGAAAGAAGCTTACGTTTTCTTCTCTTTGTCTTACCCTATCAATATTTTCTTGACAACAGGATCTTTACGAAATTGCATTAACTACTATTAGCTGTGCAATTTCATAAATCATGACATTATGGAAAAATATTGATTTTAACTACAGTTATCAGTTAATGTATCACTGGACATGGTGAAGACAATGTATGTTGACGCCCAAAATTAATACGCGTAAGATGGATCATCTGTACAATTACTAAAAGCCCTAATGTGAAAGAAAATATATGTAAGCATAAATAAAAATTAAAACATATGTAAGTATGGATAGATTAAATCACTACATGGTTTTGGTGACACGTATGCTCATTCAATGAAACCGTCTCCAGAAATTCGGGGCCCCGGGGGCGAAAATCAAAATAGGGCCTAAAATTATTTCAAATTTTTCACACTATAGAAGAACTAATATAACTAAAACAAATTCTCACTTTACTACCACTGATAAGGAATAAACTTAATTCCATACTACTCCTAACTTGGCTTTGTTGACAAATAAATTCATGACAAAGATTCCATGGACAATCTCAATTTCATCCTAATTCGGTCCCTGTCAACCTAATTTAGTGCCAGCCTGGAGTACCAATACCTAGCGCCGTGGACAAATAATATTAACCTACTCATCTACTCCTAACTTAGCATCGGGGAGATCAAGCTTAATCAAGTATTAGTAATCAAAGAGAGGGATGGGCTTAAGCAGATGAGACATTTATACCTAGTAGACTAGTACTGGAGGACTCGGGGCAGCCATGGAGGGGGAAGGCAGCAGACGACTGCGTCCTGGCCGATCGGTGGTAGGCAGTCAGCAGACGACGGCATCCTGGGCGATTGGCGGAAGCAAGCCGATCGGCGTGTTGTGTTTAGGGTTAGTGATCGATGACGGAAACATGCCTGGTCGATAGATGTACAAGGACCCGTGGGCTGGCTTTGCTGCTGCGTGGGCTCTCTATACGCTTTTCCTAGGCCTTTGCTTGGTTAGCCGCTGGTGGATTAAATCACCTAAGCCTAATACCTGGTAATTTGGGGCCCCAAATTTTGGGGGGCCCTGTGCAGTCGCCCATCTTGGCCCCCTCCATCGACGGGGCTGAATGAAAAACATCTACGCATGTCCAACTAAAAAAAAAATCTAAGCATGCGAATGGACAATCAAATTTTTTTAAATCAACCTTTTTTGTAATCAAGAGTTTCTAGTGGGACGCTTTGTAGTAGTTACTCTCTTGTGCTCCCTCCGTCCCAAAATAAATGTCGCTGCTTTAGTACAAAGTTGTATTACCTCCGTACCAAAATTCTTGTCTTAGAATTGTCTAGATACGGATGTATAACGTGACTAGATACATCTGTATTTAGAAAAATCTAAGACAAAAAATTTCGGGACGGAGGGAGTACTAACTTTGTACTAAATCAGCGACACTTATTTCAGGACAGAGGGAGTATCATTTTCTTGTCCTAATCACCAATCAAATATAGCTACCAATAGTTGGCAAACTAATTTGAACATATTGCCACACTACAGAAAGTTAGAAACTGGAAACAAAGAACATAGTTTCCACATCCTAAAAGAAGTAGATATAGGAAGTCATGTTCCATTGACAATGTATAGAAAGATAGTAATTGGAACAAATAGCATAGTTTCTTTTTAATGAACTGGCATTATTTTTTTTACTAGTAGCAGTGCATTGTTCCACAAGAACTAAAATTTCTTCCATTAGTAATTGTGAATTATTCATGAATACTGACGGCAGTAAGTTGCACATTACATAAGTCAGGGTAACACAAGTTACTACCACTTGCATAAGCAAGCACAAACAGAGATCAACCCATCTTAGCTGTAATGTGTTTGAAAGACAGGACACAAGTTAACCAGACTGTACATACATGACAAGCACAAACAGAGACTGCGTATCACTGAAACTTGGACTTCTAGCAGCACAAAACTATGCATCAGTTCTTTCTCCCACAGCATCAAGAACTTCACAATTCCTAATGATGAACACAACGCACTTCGCCTTGAGCCATGACCTCACAGATCTGGCGGCACACATCATTAGGCGAGTCCATTTCCACATCCTTGGCAGCACATAACACCGGCACGAGGTTAAGGATCTAGGGCCTGTTCAGGACGTAGGGAAACTAGAGGAAAAGTAGAGGAACGCTGTTTCTAAGGAATCTCCACCTTTAGGGCCTTTTCGGGACGTAGGGAAACTAGAGGAAAAGTAGAGGAACGCTGTTTCTAAGGAATCTGAGCTCATGGGATTGTTAACCACTGGATGAAAATTACATGCTTACAAAGTGATTAGATGAGCTCGCGTTACAGAAGTGACAGGTAGAGTACCTACCTTCTGTGTGCAGGGTGCAGCACATTCTTGCTCTTGAATCATCCAATTCAGCCAAACACCTCTCGGTCTCTCGGCAGCCAGCGGCGTCTGTCTGAGAGGAGGGCAGATGGCATCATACCTTAGAACAAGCCTGCGCTAAATAGAACACTCAAATTGACCGTTTTGTTATCGGCGTGTTCATACCTACAAGCAAGTGTTAAAAACTGGAGTACAGGAGCAGGACTACTATTAGGATGTACACCAGAACATATTTAAGGCCGAGCACTAAATTATCACCTCCGTTCCGAATTATAAGACGGTTTAGATATTTCAATATGGGCTACACTCGGATTGAAATGAGTGAACAAACACACTTAAACGCGTCTACATACAGCCGATTCATAAAAAAGTTGGAACATCTTATAATTCAGAACGGAGAGAGTACATCACAATGAAGGGGGTAGGTTGTGCATTACAAAAGTCAGGGAAACCAAGTTACTACTACGCATAACAAGAACAAAGGCCAACCCATCTGAGCTTCAGTGTGTTGGAAAGACAGGACACAAGCCAAGTAGACATGTATATACATGACATGCACAAACAGAGACTACTCATGTATCACCTGGTGGCAGTGATAACCATACAGGGAGATAGATACCAAATCATGGACCATTTAGACTAAATTACATCACACTGAAAGCAGCAGGTTGCACATAAACAAGTCAGGGGGACACAAGCACGACCAGCCACCAACATACCTGAGATTCAGTTTGTTATTAAGACGTGCCACAAGTTAACTAGACACGCATAATAAGCACAGACAGTTAAAATTTGCACCCAACCATGCATCAGTTCTTCATCCCATGCGCAGACTTGACTTGAGAAGGTCAGCCAACACCGAAGGGCAGCTTGCCGCAAGGTACTTGTACCCCTCTGTCGCCAACACAGCATCAAGAACTTCACGATTTCTAATGATGAACTGGACGCACTTGGCCTTGAGCCGTGGACAGTTGTGCTGCTCGCCAAGAGCCAGAGACGTCGCTGCAGTGTCAACATTGATGCCATCAGAGAGCTTGCCTTCGCAGATCAGCTTGAGCCTGTCCAGCCCGTATCTGTCAGCAGCTGCAAGCAAGTGCTGGGCTAAAATTGTCACCTCCTCACCCTTCTCGTCGAATTCAGCCACAGTATCAGTGTAGATGTAGTGAAGCAGGGCCTTGAACACCGCAGCCTCCATGTCCTCGATCACCACACTCTGAGCATTTCTCCTTCATGTCTCCAAAGAACTGAGCCATGAAAACCGGAGACCTCGCGGCCAGTATGCTCTTATGCGCGGCAAAGGACTCGCCGGACACGAGGAACGTGACGTCCGCTCCGGCCTCGCTCTGCAGGAGTAGAGCCAGGTGCCGGCTCAAGTTTGAGGATGGCAACGGCACCTCTTCGACAGGGTCCGTCACCGTGTCAGGCAGCTCCTTGAGAACCTCAATGGTGCATTCCATAGTGAAGGAATCGCCCCGGATGAACGCCGACGCCGCCAGAGCGCGCCGCCCGACGATGGCCGCCTTGGTCGAGCATTCCTGCGGACGACTGAACACCTTTGAGATACTGATCTCGTTGGACGGTTTGAGTATCCCTCTCGGGTCGACCAGCCGGCAGCCTATGGCGGCCCTCACACTGCCCCTGCGGGGCTTGCTGAGGAAGGCGACCTCCAGCACCACGTACGCGCCGCCGCCGCCGCCGGCAGAGCTGGTCATCGCTGGGTAGACGCGGACCTCCCACTCGTACCCGTCGAAGGTCCACCTGGATCTGACGCAGTCGTCGTGGTCCATGCTCTCGGTCAGGCTGAAGCCGTCGATCTTGAGCATCCGCACCGAGCGCGCGACGGCGGTGAAGTTTATGCAGGCGTTCTCCATGAAGAAGGTCTGGGTGGAGACGAACGCGTGTGAGCACGATTCGGTTGGCGACGGGAAAGGCGCGAGGGCAGAGGAGGCGAAGGGCGGCTCACCGGCGTCGCTGGAGGCTGGATATGAGGACCCTGCGCGAGCGCCGACGGATGAGGGCTAGGCCTGGTGTCCCGGCGTCGGCGAGGCGGGCCGGCTGGCCTGCCGGCGTCCGCTGAGGCGGATCTGGCCGGATTTGGGGTTTGGCTGGTGGAGGTCGGCGGCGCCGGGGAGGAGAAGGTGGAGGTGGCGAGTGAGGAGGATTCCGACTGGACTGCCGAAATTGACGGTGAGAGACTGATTGGGCAAAGCTGGCCAAACGGGCCAGCACGGCCCACAGAGGCACGATTAGTAAACGGGCCGGCACAGGGGCACAACAGGACGCTGGTTGTTACCTTGAAAAAATGTCTGAATTTTGAAAAGAAAAATGTCGTTTTTTTATGTGGGCACTCTCTTTTTTCATACAGAAATGTTTTTTAATGCTAAAAATCTTAATTCAGATCGAACATTTGTTATGTCAATTTATGTTGGCGTGAGACGTGACGATAGCAATTTTAGTTTGCAAGCACGAAATTTCCTGGCAAAAAGAAACCGAGATGGATTTGCCATACTCACCAACTAAACTTGTCATTCTCGACAAACATAATTTACCATGAAAAATGTTTGATTTACCATATCTATATCTAAAAATCTGACGTTCGTTAGATATTCTGGTCATTCTTAAAGATTGACTGACTGTGACAAAACAATTGTCAAAAAGACGGTTCGTACGTTTTTTACAGCAAAGGATCCTCGAGATTTATTGATTAAAAACTACTCGCTCCGTCCCATAATATAAGAGTGTTTTTCAAGCTTTGTTAGTTCAAAATACGTTCTTGTATTATGGGATAGAGAGAGTAGCGTATAACACATCTTACAAAAGGACCCTAAAGAAACAAAGAGGTACAACCAAGTTCCTAGACTTTTGTAAGAAGGACGGGTCAACAACCACCACGTGGGATTCACCTCGCCGTCACCAGGGAACAAGCCACTTGGGGGGACAAGGGCACCACAGGTCGAAGCCATGGCTATCGATGAGAAAAAAAATTGATGATAGCATCGTGATGCCGGTCGGCCTAGGTTTTCGTAGGTTTGAATAGTACTACATGCCTACCGGGCGCCACAGCGTGTTTCATTCGTGAAAGTAACTCGTTTTTCTCTTTCGTGAAAGTAACTCGTTTTTCTCTAGCAATTTATTACTCGTTTTTCTCTTTTGTGGAAGTAACTCGTTTTTCTCTAGCAAGTTATTACGACCGGATGTTTCGATTCAGTTTTTCTTTTTGTTGCGTTGCTTTGGTTTTATCCCTGTTCCGCTCGCTCGCTTGGTTGTTTCGTTCTGGTTTTTATCTATGTTGCCTTGGTATTATCCTTGTTTCGCTCGCTTGCTTGGATGTTCCGCTCCGGTTTTATCTATGTTGCCTCGGTTTTATCATTTAGCTTTTTCTTCAGCTCCCTCCACTCCTAGCTCAAAAAACAAATACTTCCGTCTTTTTTATTTGAAAAAGTACAAAAATAAAAAGATGTGCAGGGATTTAAAAAATGATGCAGAATAAATAAATCATAAATTGTGAAAAAAATTAAGGATTACAAATAATAGTCATGAATTTGAAAAATGTTTTGCAAATTAAAAAAATGTTAACAGACCTTAACAGTTCATGAACTTTAAAAATATTCACGAATTTTAATATATGTTCATTGGTTTTAAAAAATTTCATGATAAAAATCAAAGGAAAAAAAATAAAAAAGAATATTAAAACCGATAGAGAAAACAAAGAAATAAAAAACTAAAAACTAAACAATGCCTTGTAGAACATGCTCAAATCAAGGGAGCTTAGTATCTCAAATATTTTAAACCAAAGTGAGTTTAAGGTTTGTTAATTTAAAATGGACTTCTAACTGGTAACATCAACATTTGCAAAAAGAAAGAAACATGGTGCAACAGAATGCATCTTTTGTTGCTAGTGAATGACAGGAAATAAATTTGTGCACAGAAAGTGGCCTGGTTAGCCCATCACGAATGTCCTTTTGTCACACAAAATGTGTATTACTTTAGAAGGAAGAAATGCAGAGTGTACATATCACATTAACACCTACTACTACATGTGTATTTTTTTTTAAAGAAATCTTAGTTCTGAGAATAGCTTGTGACAGAGAAAGCAAAAATCGATACTTGCACAAGAAAGAAAGCGCAAGAACATCACTACATCAGCGCAACAAATCAAGAACATGCTAGTTTCAAATTTGTGTTGGAGTAAACTACAAAAGCGGTAACTTAAATCTGCTTCGCTACAAAAGCAGGAACCGAAGTGTGCTTCGCTACAAAAGCAGCAACTTGAATCTCATCAGCTGCAGGAAACAAGTCTGCCTTTATAAGACAAGCCAACGCCGTCACCTGACCATGTCCCTGATGCCCTAAAGATTGCTCTGACTGTAACTGAAGAGTAGCTCGGCAATCGCATTGGTGAGTAACTGCAACGAAGAATCTGGTACTCGAGATCACGGCAGTAATCTTCCCAGTTACCCTCTTGGTGTGCTCAAGGAACAATCTTGCGGTCCTGGAGAAACGACAATCTGAAAATCGCTTTGCTACACCAGACACCACCTTCCAGCATCAAGTCTTGTACCAGCTCCAAGTAGGAGTTGCCTCCTACTCTGTTTCGGAACACAAGTAGCCTCATTCGTAGAATTTCTCCATTTCCTGTTCCACAAGCTGATGTTGACTGCCAAAAGCACAAAGAACTTGTCCCACCACATAGATATGGATGTTCTGATTTTCCTTAGCATTTTCTAAGGTTCAGAGAACAGATGATTCAGGAAACATGTGGAGCCTCTGCTAGAGTTGATCCCGAGTGCTACTCCGGATCTGGAGTTCTGTGCGGATCTGCTGTACTGCTCCTCCGTGACCTTACAGGTCTGGCAGCACACATCATTAGGCCAGTCCATTTCCGCATCCTTGGCAGCACATACCACCGCACGAGGTTAAGGATCTATCGCTTATGGTATCAAGTGGATGAGATTTACATACTTACAAAGTGATTAGATATGCTCGTATTACAGAAGTGATAGGTGCTTTACCTTCTGTGTGCAGAGTGCAGCACCATCTTGCTCTTGCATCCAATTCGGCCCAATACCTCAATCAACGGTCTCGGGTTCTAAGCAGCCAGAGGCAAGAGAAAGGCAGCTGGCATTGTACCTTCGAACAAGCCTGCACTAAATAGAAAACCTGAATATGAACATTTTTCTATCAATGTTTTCACACCTACTAGCGCTAAAAACTCACAGGACTACTATTAAGATGTACAGCAGAAAAAAGAAAATAATCTAGAATTAAGACCAGCTTGGAAATTTATCTCTACTGACCTTTTCCACCAGCTGCAGTAGTAACTCGGTGTCTAGAACACAAGCAGAGGCCATTCCAACCCAACAGTTCCTGTAGCTTGTGGACTCACAGGTTCTCTTCATTGCTACAACTCATTAGAATCAATACTTGGAATTATTTTCTTCAGTATGCTAAATGATGATGCAGGCATGTTACATTCTGCAGTGAACTGCAGTAGCTCGTTCTCTAGAACTGCAAAAGCATCAGCAAAAGCCTGCCATGAAAAGCATCAGAAAATACCAGTAAGACTTATTGATCCGTGATTTGCAGGACGAATATTTATATCTTCAAAGGCCAAACAAAGAACGCATTAGTACTAGTACCATGCAAAGACTAAATTTCAATACCGGGATTCCCCAGTCAGATGAGTTACTATATAACAGAGCATAATAACAGAAAACGGTGTTGCCACAAGTCCAAAACGCTCTAGATGCAAAAGATGGATTCAAGCAGTCCAGAAAAGATAATTTCAACCAACCTTGATGCATTGGTGGATCCGGAAACAATTCCGGCCCACATTGTTAGCAGGGCAAAGAGGGTCATCGATATGAATTGGATCAATGCTGCAAAATCCACAATATGAAAACTTAACATAGGCAGAAGGTGACAGACATAAACGATGTATTACTGAGATCGACTTTTATTACCTGTGCCCTCTTTCTCGGTTCAAATAAATTCCACTTCCTTGGATGGAAATACGCATATGGCGTGGATCAAACACATTCCTGTCATCCAGAATGTTTGAAAGCGGTTAGAAGTCAGATGCACCAATATATTGCTAATTTAGCTGTCCCAAAAGAGAAACCATACACTGGGCCCCTATAGTCATTCTAGCACACTTTACACGCTTTTCTACATCTGGTACTCATCTTTTCCTTATGTTTTAAAACAATAAAGTGTCCATACATACTCACTTACCCAAAAAAATACAGGAAATCCATCAAAAGGCTCCCTAGATTCTGCCAAACACAAAACAGCAAAAATGTAGCATTAGTGGCAGTTTACAATAAAAATATGAACTTGCTAAGAAGAGGGGCCAGAGATGAATTTTTATTTTTCCATTGGTACTACTGAAGTTTGAAACTCAAAGATGACCAAATATCTACATATATGTGAGCCAACCACTAAAATATAATATATGATACAGAAACAAATATCTCACAGAAACATGATAGAGTAACCGAGGAAAAAATAGTGTAGATTCTAAGTGAGCTATACTATTCAAGATGTGCAACTTACTTGGTTAGTAGGCCGACCAAGATGATGTTCATGCTGAAGAAAACGAGTGATTAACAACACCTGCGAAGGATATTAAAAGATGAAGTTCTTTTCACAGGTCATCTCAAGAGTTAATGTCGTTAATAAATATAATATGCTAACATGAAATGTAAGCATCAAGTATGTTATCCAGAGATGAAAATATAAGTTAGCTCGGAAACGTGCTTGTAATGCTGTTAGACATACATTAGCAGTCACTACGAGGACATATTATCTGACCGAAAAAAATTATCTGATGAAAGGTTTAATCCAGACAAACCATCAAAAGTATAGAACAATCAACTGTGACCAACCCTGATAAAATTAACAAGCAAAATTCTTACTAAAATTAAGGAAGATATTTTAGTCATTATTATACTAACTCAGAAGCAATGATCTGGAGAGCGTGTAGGTAAACATAAATAAGTTATCCAGCGCAAACAAACTTTCAGAGTCATAAATCAGCACAAAAAAAAATCACAGGAGTATTATGAAAAGCTACATACCAAACAGTAAGAGCTTAGACCACCCGAATATGGGTGGTCCAAACTACGATCTGCCAAAAACTTCTTCATGATTAAGGCAAGGGGTAAAGCCGCAGGAAATTGCTGAGTCAGCTCACCAACCTGTAGCCAGTTAAAGAAAGAAGGTGAATAAGCATGGCAAACTTGGATCTCTAATTTTAGTCCCGAAAATTTTGTATTCATGACTTTCAAGCACAATTTCATGGGCACTAAAGCATGTGGCAGTACCATGTAGTTAGATAGTTCCATGGTTCAACTAACCAAACAGCTAGCTAGCTGACCATTCATGTGTATACAAGACTTGCACTTGCACTTGAAGAAATTAAGTGATTGTGGTGGTATTGAACGCTACATACTAAACAAATCCAAAACCTCATAAATGTTGCCTTCCAGCATCTCTTTTTCTTTAGTTGAACCATCACCATGACATCATTAAAAACAGAAATCACACAAGAACCATCATTATCTCATCCTTAGGATCATTTGAGGCGACATGTATGTAAGCATCAAATGAGAAAACATTACTGTTACCTCCGTACCAAAATATAAGACGTTTTGTAGGCTAGTTTAGCCTACAAAAAACATCTTATATTTTGATACGGAGGTAGTACTTTTTAATGAGAAAACATTAGTGCTCTCGAACATGTAACAACTGATAAGAACTAAGAGCAATGATGATAATTCGAACTGCCTACGATCGACATGATGCAACTTAAGTATGACAATAAATTTGTGTGTAAATGGTATATACAATTTGAATTCAGATCATGCTTCACACACAGATTATTACAATACTGAACTGCAATCTTACATAGAGCGGATACATAAGGCAATAATCCATGCCTACAAGAGACAGGTATCAACTAAGCATGTACTTATTCATACCCAATTACCCATTAAGCATTCCACCTTATAATATATTTGTATTTTTATTACATGATCATGTAATCCTCATGACTAACTGTTCAAAATATTCAGTGATACTTAGATACAGGTTGATTTTCTATTACAGTAAACTGAAGATAACAATACAAAACTACCAAACTGTGATCAAACATCTCAGAAAGAAAACCTTTTCATGGAGGCTGACTTTAAAACCAACAAATAGAAACAAAGCAGAACATATTTTACTTAAAAATATTCTGTTTGATAGTAGCTTTTGATTTTACCAACTCAGTAGTCTGGAGTCCTGTGTGGGATGCTGATTTGAAACTTATATCAAGACGAATTGACCGCACAGCATCACAATCATCCTTATTCATTTTGAGCCCATAAGCGCGTTGCTGCCTTCTGAACTAGAATTGTCAGAACGAGGAGGGCTCCCTTGCTCCCCAAGCACATTGACTGAAATTTCTTGTGAGCTATCCAGAACAGAAGGGTACTCATTGGACATATTTATGTCACAAGGTACTTGGGCTACAAGCATGATCACAGGTATCTGCAAATTTTTAATGATGAAGAGTGAGGAAAATAAAAACTAGCTGGCAAACTAGCAAATTAAATGGGATTATGACTTACTGCTGTGTTTTCAATCGTTTTGAGGGAATCACTCCTAACCCAGTCCTGATTTCCAAGGCACCTTGCCGCATGCTAAAGAAAAACAAAAAAGACCTGTGAAGATCAGCTTTATTTTTTCCTTTGGGAGTAAAAGCATATAAAGATTTATGCATTGTAAGTAAGCATGGGCATGCAGTTATGCACAAAGTATAGTAAGAGAATTATTGTTAATTAAATGTTGATTGCCAAAAGCCAGTAACGCACTATGACCCGCGAAGATATACAAACAAGTAGACAACTCAAAAATTAACTTATCCAGAACATATCTGTAGCAACTCACAAGGCATATAGCAACAAAAAACAGAAAGCATTTAATGCTTCGCTTATTTCCTATGTTAATTCTAACAAGAAACAGTGCCGTATATTGTTGCAGCAATGGTGAAACCATGAAAGGAGCTTAGTGTAAGAAAAACACGAGATAAAATCAAGTGTTAACATCTCAATATCTGTTTAGACAAATTTGATGTTCAAATCTGATAATAGGTCATTCACCTATTAAAGAATCCAGAGAGCGAAAAATCTATTAGCCGACATGCATTACCTGGAGGCATGTTTCCTTAATGCCATTGCGGCCTTCCAAAATTCCAGCTTCTTTAATAGGTTCCTGGAAACAGCTACAAATTTAGTTCCATGATGGCACAAAGACAACTGCATTTGTGTTACTATGTTGTGTTAATGGTCATGCAACTCACCAGATTTCGGACTGGGGGGAGAGAAACCACGAGATCTACATCACTAGTTGGAAGGGCCAAACCAGTGGCATTTGAGCCAAATAGATTTGTACGCGAGCGGGGCCAAAGGACTTGCAGGCACCGTGTGACCCTTTTGACAGCCCAATTTATATAGGGCTTCGTCACCAGATTTGCAGTAGCAACCTTGCAAGTATAATGAATAGCATCAACACCCATCAGAGGAGGAATTTCACGTGCACACGGCATGCAATTACTAGGCATCAGAGTAACGATTAATGATTGATAGCGCACATTCATGAAAGTTGTGATGATGCAAAAGGCAGGAGGTAAGGGAGAATACCTGCTTACAGAATTGATCAATTTCTTCATGTAGAGCATTGTGCATCAAAGAAAGGGACGCCTTGTGAGGTGAACCATTTAACATATCAGGTGGCTGCAGAGGAACTGCAACATCTGGCTGCAAAAACATATGTCAGTAACGCATAAAAGCTGCATAAAAATACTTGTCAGTAATAGAAGAATGGAAATTACTTCCTTACATGTTGATCACGTGAAAGCTGTGAAATCTTAACAAGGTGGTCCTGCAAGACAGTATCCTCAATTGATTGTACCAGTGTACCAGTAGAGGTGCCTTTATTCACCCATGAAGGCCATACGACTTCAGGGCCATCCAAGCAAAACTGAGCCCTATTGAAAATTTTATCATCAGAAAACAAACTTCTCATCCCCCAATGCCGCGGGCTTGAACTGCCAGATCTAACAATTGGGAATCCACGTTTTCTTGACTCTCCAACAGGAGAAGGAGGAGGTGGCGAGGCATGCGAGGAACACTAAGTAATACTGGTGATGGAGGTCTTCTTACAAGAGGTATATCCCTCCTGGTCGAAGACACACATGGGCTCCTGTGATCATGACCACCCCTAAAGTCAGATCTTGATAGCCTTCGTGATATATTAGAAACAACTATTGGCCGCAGCATTGCATATGGTAATGTATCTCCCTTTACTATTTCACTGGCACAAGATGGACTCTTTACAGCCGAAGTACTCTTATCTTCAGGACTGTCTTGCATGGAAGATGGAGAATGTGAAGCTTCATTATTGATGTCATTCCCTGCCACTGAGTGACAAGCAGGCTGAGGGGAAGGATCAGAAGGTTCATTCTGGGAACAGAATGGGCTTGGGCTGGATGGTGGTGACGATGGACCAGTTGGATTATATGTTGATGATGGAATCCCAACAGCCAGATCGTCGACAACTCGACTAACATCTGCCTCATGCCATGCCCAAGCACTGTCATCTGAACTAAGAGATGGTGGCCTAGAAAAGCCTGTTCCGCATGTTCTGCAGGACTCCAATACATCACGCCTCCGCCAAAATATTGATTAATATCTCTTCCAGAAGTTGCGCGGCCATCTGATTCTTCTTCAGAAAACCAATAGCTTTCAGTATCATCCCCAACATCTGATGTGTTTCTTGGGTCACTATCGCTAAAAATATTTCCTATCTTTTTCACTGCAAATGCCACCTCTCTGAATTAGTTGAGCAGGAAACCCAGGCCAAGCAGAAGACTGCATATGTGGGCAAATACCGGATCATAACTTAAAGCAGCATTTTGAGTCAATTTACCATAACCTCTGAAAACAGGAGGCCAATCAAAACTTAAGGGCACTGACAGAGAAGATAACATTTGATTGCATCCAGCTTCAACTGGTGAGCTTCTCACCTGATGGTTGGCAGGAATGAAAGGTTGGTTAAATTGAGTAGGCCATCTGTAACCAACGTCAAGATGCAACCTGTCTGCTGCAGCAGGGCGCTGTTGCATTTCAGGTGATACAAAATGGGGTGCTACACTAGGCCACTCGTATGATGTTCCTCCCAGTAGGTTCCGGTTGAATGCATAATATTCATCTACACCATTCTTCACTGCTGTACCATTGTCGCTTATAGCACTTTGGAGAATGTTAGCAGGAATGACTGATGGTAAAAGTTTGTCGGTTGTCACAACAGAACTATGATCCACTTGTTTCTCGTATCCTTTACCAACACCAGGAGCAAGTCCATGCAAAGCTCCCTGTGTTATATCACAGCCAGTCTTATCCTGTGCAGATCTTACCAAGGAGTCAGCAGAGTTTCTACATGGATTACCAGATAAAACATTATCACTACTGGAAGGTGAACATAAAGATGGTTGGACCATGGATTCATTTAGACTAGTGTGTGATGGGCTCTGCTCATTCACACTAAAGTTGGCAGGTTTTTGTGCACTCTGACAACACTCTGTGGTTACTGATGAGATAACCATAGAAGAACATAAGGTATCTTCCAGTTTTCTGCTGCTTTTGATGCCTTTTTCTTCAGTTCCATCAAAGATACTTGAAGACTCAGAACAACCCACTGCTTCAGGGATGTCATTGCTGGATGTATTTACGTGAGATGGGACACGCAGTGGGGCATCTACTGCTTCGGCAGATTTATGCAAGGCTTCTGTAGCAACATGAGCAACAGCTGTCTTCAGTTTGCCAGGTCCAGGGTTCTCAGCTCTCATAAGATCAGAGAGTTTTGCCTTCCCTTTACGTTTGTTTTTCTTTTTGTTACACTGATTATTGCAATCCGCCGACCTGATAGCTTGCTCCTAAAATATATAGTATGCCACTCGTAAGTCATGACTTAACAAACACAAAGTAGGATTGTGCTAAAGTATGCTTACCGCCTTTGGTATTGGTGCAATTTCTTTGCAAGGACTTCCTTCAGAAGCGGGTCCAATAATAGTGCATCGAACAGATGGAGTCTGCTGGCTTGACTTTGACACAATCCTAGAATTTCGGGTTTCTGTGCTACTGCATCCATTGTCCTGGAAAAGAGTCCTTAAGTCAAATAAGCTAACTTGCTTGTTGAAGTATACAGCCCCGTGCCAATAACAAACTATAGGAAGAAGGGCATGAATGAACTATACCTTGGACGACTTGGAAGACGCTGCTAGCTTTTTCGAGCTACTAGACTTCTTCTTTCCTTTTCGAGAACCTACACTTGTCTTTTCAACATTCTTTTTTGGATTATTTGATGCTCCATCCCCAATGAGTTCCAAATTTATACTTTCCGTCGACACCACCATGAGAAGTCTTCGTAATCTCATGAGTATATTGTCAGCAACAGTGCCAGCTGACATTAATGAAGTGAGAAAGATTGCATCACCGCCACAGCAAGTAATATTGCTCTTTAAACACACTATCTCCTGAAGCACTAGCAATCTTTTTAATTCTTTAGCAAAAGCAGGCTTCTTTTTACAAGACAGAATGCTTGCAACATCGCCACAACCAGGTTGATTCTTTCTGAAAAAAGACTGCCGTGTACTTCCATACAAACTGTCTGCAAGGAATGATCCAGAATCGCTAGAAGCAACATCTGATCCTTCAATCTCATTAGCCTGCAAACTTGAGCTATTAGTAGGTGACTTAGATATAGTTGGCATAGCAACTTCCTCAGATTAACTGCACACCAATGACACCAACTTTAGTGATCTTCTTCCCAACATTAGCAATATGTAAAACAAGAAGGTATGGGGTGGCAAAGAGCTGATTGTTCATGTACACCGTGTCAGCGAGCTGGTCAACATAAGCAATTAGCATATTCAGGATAGCAATTTCTTCAGTCGGTATTTAAAAGAAACACTGAATCGGGTTTTGATAAAAAGGACGACCATTTTGTCAATCTGCATGTATCTGACTGCCCAAGAAAGACAGACAAATCAATACTGAAAATGAAAGTTTACACATAAGCTAGAGGAGAACTGCGGGTGGGACACACTAAATTGTCCGGGCCAAAAGTAACCTACTTGTGGTCAACCTATTGTGGAATCTATATTAAAAGCACTCCTACAAAGGATTTACGAAAAGCAAACCATTTGAGTCAACAAGGCCTCAAAGTTGTTCTCAATAAATGATTGGTTTGTGATCAGATCTTTGGTTTGTTCAACCTAGTAAGAACATGATAATCATCCCTGATGCATTGATTATGAAAGAGTGTATGGACTGTCTATGCTTGTAATTCAAAAGAATGCACATTTTGGCAAGCGAAGTCAATATGTCATTTGCCAAATAGTTTAGTCATGCAAGTGCAGATATTTCACCAAAAGTTACTTCCACCCTCTAAACATACATTACATTAGCAGAACGTCTGATATGATCTTTCCAAAACAATATGTAAAGCATTAAGCGTCAGTATTTTTTATCTGACTAAATATATCAGTGAACTCACTCTTTTATCTTAAATAATAACATAATCTTCCAATCCATCCTCCACTAGAGCCTCCCAGACAGAATGCTAGATAATTAAAATCATGGATCCAAGAGCAGTATATTTGTGCTGTTTAGCTTTTTCTGGAAGGCTTTTCTCAGAGCCTACTTTACTTAAAACAGCTGATTCTAAATATGATGACAATAAGTGAACAGCACTCTAGGCATGCAATTCCCATCACTTTTTTACTTTTCTTCCTCAAGCACATTCAGCCAACATTATCTCCTTTCTTGCAATACAGCAAAAACAACAACTAGCTACCCAAAATACATGGATGCTGCCTCTACCACCCCGTAAAACGAAAATCAGACATATTTAGCTCACCTATACATTCTAACTAAATCAGATAGATGTTTCAGCACAATAGACATAGTCATGTAGTTACTGTCAGGGTTTGGTTTCACTTGAATAAAAACCATGCCAAAGAAACTAACAGATAAAAGTACAGCATTGCTCTGAAACTTTTGCACTTTGCATACACAAGATATATATATATATATATATATAGTCTGAAATTATATTGCATACAACTGAGACAAGCATCGACCATAGCACTCCATAGCCATGAACAAAGGAACATGTCGAAACACAGAGCGAGAGGGCATATTACCAGCGCCTTTGCACTCTTCCCGAAGAAGGCCCCAGTGATCCTCGCTCTCACCCGGGGCTCCAGCCGCATCCACCAGTCCACATACCCCTTCTCCCTCCAGAAGGCCGTGGACGCCAGCCCGGCCTTCTCCTTGACGCACCTCCCGACCCTCACCGCCTTCTTCCCGCCGGCGCCTCCCCCGGCCGCGGCCGCCGCCCACGACATCCGCAGCGCGATCTCGACCCAGTTGGCCACGAACTCCTCGACCACGTAGTACCCCTTGGCTTTCAGCCAGGGCAGCTCGGGGAACTCCTCGGACGCCAATGCGGCCAGGTCGACCTCGCTGTCGCCGCCGCGGAGGAAGGCGCCGCCGGAGATCTCGTCCATGGCGGCGACGAAGGCGTCGAGGTCGGCCAGGAGGGGCTCGGCGAGCGTGATCGCATCGGGGCGGTGGGAGGCGGGGGTGGCGGTGAAGAGGAGCGCGCGCGCGAAGAGCAGCTCGTGCGCGCGGGAGGCGGCGGCGCGCGCGAGCAGGCCCTGGAGAGGCGCGAGAGGACGGTGGGGGAGGAGGGTCGGTGGGGGCCGGGTCGGCGAGGACGAAGAAGGAGGAGTGGCTGCGGAGGCGGAGGCGGCGGAGCATGGAGAGCAGCGCGGCCGAGGCGGGCGGCGGCAGGAGGGCCGTGCAGGCCGCCGCGCGCGCCGGCGGCGGCAGCGCGGCCAGCCACCGCAGGATCGCGGCGCGCGGGGAGGGGGAGGGGGAGGGGGAGGGGGCGGGGGAGGGGCTGCTAGGGTTGGCGGCGTGGTAGAGGGAGAGGTGTGCCGTGAGGGCGTCGACGAGCTGGCGCGCGGTGCGCGGCGACGCGAGGGCGGCGGCCATGGTTGGTCGGAGCCGCGGGGGGTGTGTGTCCGTGTCTCGGTGGCCGGTCGGAACTCGGGAATGGGGAGGAGCCACCGCGCCGCACCGCTTGAGAACGTGTGTGTGGTTTTTTTTTTCTTTCCTTTTTTCCTTTTGGGTCTGATTCTGTTGTGCGGCGGCCATGTTTTTGTCGTGTTTGGTCCCAACCTGTGAGACACACACGGCAGTTATGGTTCTTTGCCGGGTCGTTCTTCCTCTTGTGCAAAGCAAAAGTCAGAATTATGTGTGGTTTCATTTAGTATTTGGTACGATTGCAAAGTGATTTTGTTGTTCGTCGAGGTTAGGGTTCTGGAAATTGCATGACGGACCTGGTGGAACACTGCGGTAATCGAGGGGAATGGGGGAGGTGGCGTCCCCACATCATGCGGCTTGTGACCGTGGTGGTGCCGATGAGGAAGATGATGGATGGCGCTGGTGAACGGCAATACACTCCCCTTACCCCAGTAACGATATGGTAGGCAAGTCTGAGGGGTGGGGAAGGGTATGTAAAAGTATGGTCACTTTGACGAATGATAGTATAAGAAGGAGAAATGAGAGGCCTTCCAAGCAAATGAAGAACAACGACACATGGCTTGAAGGGGCAACGACGAGAGGCAGAGGAGAGGAGGGCAAAGCTAGATCAGGAGAATAGAACCAAAAAGGGGAAGATCCAGCGGACCACCTAAGAAGTGGGAGTCGAGATGATTTTCTTGAGGAGTTTTCTTCCTAATCTACCATGGCTCCTTGGAACTAATGTAGTGATAGAATGAACTTTTGAATGTGGCTGTTCATCGTTCTGATGTAAGAGGTCGAGAGGCAACGAGGACCTGCTACGCTCCTGCTTTTTCATGTTTACAGTCTAGTTATCCCCATTACTATAGAGATGAACCGATCCAAATTATGAATCGCAAAATGGAACACCTGGTAAAACCAATCACTGGAATATTGGTTACATTAGTACTTTTGGTGAACATTAATAATATATTTGGATCCTTTTCGAAAAGAGAAAAAGCAAAGAAGAATTCTTCCCATCGGCCATTCTTACTTCCATCTACATTTTATCATCTGGCCATCGCTAGAGACAAAAATATTCATGAATAGTCATTTGAATGGTATCTTTCCAAATTGGATAAAAGAATTATTTACTGCACCTTTTTTTTCTTCTCTAGATTGAAGAAGTAACTACAAAATAAAACAATAAGTACAAAAATGCCAATCGGGTTTGATTGTGCAATAGCTCTAAAGTTATAATTTGGTTTATCGTTGGATGGAGTGGCTTGATGGTTTGATCTCATGGGAGCTTTTCATACTCAAGTTACGAAACGTTTTCCACTCGTAAGAGAGGCGGCTGTGTCGCAACCAGGAAACCCTAGCTGCCACCCGTCCTCTCTTCCTCTCGCCGCCGCCTGGGTACGTGGTCGGGCAAAACCAACGGGACGGCAGTGATGTCTACTACACAACCTTCTTCTTATAGACGTTGTTGGGCCTCCAAGTGCAGAGGTTTGTAGGACAGTAGCAAATTTCCATCAAGTGGATGACCTAAGGTTTATCAATCTGGGAGGCGAGGATGAAGATGGTCTCTCTTAAACAATCCTGCAACCAAATAACAAAGAGTCTCTTGTGTCCCCAACACACCCAATACAATGGTAAATTGTATAGGTGCACTAGTTCGGCGAAGAGATGGTGATACAAATGCAATATGGATGGTAGATATAGGTTTTTGTGATCCGAAAATATAAAGACAGCAAGGTAACTAATGATAAAAGTGAGCGTAAACGGTATTGCAATGGTAGGAAACAAGGCCTAAGGTTCATACTTTCACTAGTGCAAGTTCTCTCAACAATAATAACATAACTGGATCATATAACTATCCCTCAACATGCAACAAAGAGTCACTCCAAAGTCACTAATAGCGGAGAACAAACGAAGAGATTATGGTAGGGTACGAAACCACCTCAAAGTTATCCTTTCTATTCTATCTACTCAAGAGTCTGTAGTAAAATAACATGAAGCTATTCTTTTCGTTCAATCTATCATAGAGTTCATACTAGAATAACACCTTAAGACACAAATCAACCAAAACCCTAATGTCACCTAGATACTCCATTGTCACCTTAAGTATCCACAAGATGATTATACGATATGCATCACACAATCTCGCATTCGCTTACTCAACCAACACAAAGTACTTCAAAGAGTGTCCCAAAGTTTCTACCGGAGAGTCAAGACGAAACGCGTACAACCCCTATGCATAGGTTCATGGCGGAACCCGCAAGTTGATCACCAAAACATACATCAAGTGGATCACGTGAATATCCCATTGTCACCACAGATAAGCATGACAAGACATACATCAAGTGTTCTCAAATCCTTAAATACTCAATCCGACAAGATAACTTCCAAGGGAAAACTCAATCCATTACAAGAGAGTAGAGGGGGAGAAACATCATAATATCCAACTATAATAGCAAAGCTCGTGATACATCAAGATCGTGCGAAGTCAAGAACACGAGAGAGAGAGAGAGAGATCAAACACATAGCTACCGGTACATACCTCAAATTTCGAGGGTCAATCTACTCCCTCCTCGTCATGGAGAGCGCCGGATGATGAAGATGGCCACCGGTGATGGATTCCCCCTCCGAGTCTTGAGAACAGGCTCAGAGGTTTTTGGTGGCTACAGAGGCTTGCGGCGGCGGAACTCCCAATCTATTGTGCTCCTCGATGTTTTTAGGGTATATGGGAATATATAGGCGAAAGAAATCGGTCAGGGGAGCCACGAGGGGCCCACAAGGGTGAAGGGCGCGCCTAGGGGGGTGGGCGCGCCCCCTGCCTCGTGGCCTCCTCGAAGCTTCCCTGACTTGCACTCCAAGTCCCCTGGATTGCTTCCATTCCAAAAATAACACTCCCGAAGGTTTCATTCCGTTTGGACTTGCTACCTCTTGAGCACTGCGTTGGATTTCCCCGAAGAGGAGAGGATGATGCAGCAAAGTAGCGTAAAGTATTTCCTCAGCTTTTTGAGAACCAAGGTATCAATCCAAAGAGGAGGCTGCACAAGTCCCTCGTGACTGCACAAAACGATAGCTCCTCGCAACCAACGCGATTAGGGGTTGTCAATCCCTTCACGGTCACTTACTTAGAGTGAGATCTGATAGAGATGATAAATAATATTTTTGGTATTTTTGATATAGAGATGCAAAGTGAAAAGTAAAAGGCAAAATAAAAACAAATCAAGTATTAAAGTGATGGAGATTGATATGATGAGAATAGACCAGGGGGCCATAGGTTTCACTAGTGGCTTCTCTCAAGAGCATAAGTATTCTACTTGGGTGAACAAATTATCGTTGAGCAATTGATGTAATTGAGCATAGTTATGAGGATATCTAGGTATGATCATGTATATAGGCATCACGTCCGAGACAAGTAGACCGACTCACACTCAAGATCTACTACTATTACTCCACTCATCGACCGCTATCCAAAGATGCATCTAGAGTATTAAGTTAAAAATGAGTAACGCCTAAGCAAGATGACATGATGTAGAGGGATAAATTCATGCAATATGATAAAAAAAACCCCATCTTGTTATCCTCGATGGCAACAATACAATACGTGCCTTGCTGCTCCTTCTATCACTGGGAAAGGACACCGCAAGATTGAACCCAAAGCTAAGCACTTCTCCCATTGCAAGAACTACCAATCTAGTTGGCCGAACCAAACGGATAATTCGAAGAGACTTGCAAAGATAACTCAAGCATACATAAAAGAATTCAGAGAAGATTCAAATATTATTCATAGATAAACTCGATCATAAACCCACAATTCATCGGTCTCAACAAACACACCACAAAAAGAAGATTACATCGAATAGATCTCCACGAGAAAGGGGGAGACCATTGTATTGAGATCCAAAAAGAGAGAAGAAGCCATCTAGCTACTAACTATGGACCAAGGTCTGAGGTAAACTACTCACACTTCATCGGAGGGCTATGATGATGTAGAAGCCCTCCGTGATGACGGCCTCTTCTATGAGCTCCTAATGTGCCCCAAGATGGGATCTCGTGGATACGTAAAGTTGCGCGTGTGGAATTAGGTTTTTGGCCCGCTTTGATCTGCTTGGGGTAATGAGGTATATATAGGAGGAAGGAGTGCGTCGGTGGAGCAACAGGGGCCCATGAGGTAGGGGCGCGCATACAGAGCGCCGCCCACCCTCGTGACCGCCTCTGTTACTTCTTGGAGTAGGGTCCAAGTCTCCTGGATCACGCTCGTGAGAAAATCACGTTCCCAAGGTTTCATTCCGCTTTGGACTCCGCTTGATATTCCGCTTTCTAACACCGAAATAGGCAAAAAACAACAATTACGCTGGGCCTCCGGTTAATAGGTTAGTCCCGTAAATAATATAGAAGTGGAAAATAAAGCCCAATATAGTCCAAAACAGAGATAAAGTAGCATGGAGCAATCAAAATTATAGATACGTTGGAGACGATTGCATCCCCAAGCTTAATTCCCGCTCATCCTCGAGTAGGTAAATGATAAAAAAGAATTTTTGATGCGGAGTGATACTTTGGCATAATTTCAATGTAAATCCTCTTAATTGTGGTATGAATATTCAGATCCGAAAAGACTCAAGACAAAAGTTCATATTGACATAAAAATAATAATACTTCAAGCGTACTAACTAAGCAATTATGTCTTTTCAAAATAACATGGCCAAAGAAAGTTATCCCTACAAAATCATATAGTCCGGCTATGCTCCATCTTCCCACACAAAATATTTAAATCATGCACAACCCGATGACAAGCCAAGCAATTGTTTCATACTTTAACATTTTCAAAACTTTTTCAATCTTCACGCAATACATGAGCGTGAGCCATGGATATAGCACTATATGTGGAATAGAATGGTGGTTGTGGAGAAGACAAAAGGGAGAAGATAGTCTCACATCAACTAGGCGTATCAACGGGCTATGGAGATGCCCATCAATAGATATCAATGTGAGTGAGTAGGGATTGCCATGCAACGGATGCACTAGAGCTATAAGTATATGAAAGCTCAACAAAAGAAACTAAGTGGGTGTGCATCCAACTCGCTTGCTCCGAAGACCTATGGCATTTGAGGAAGCCCATCATTGGAATATACAAGCCAAGTTCTTATAATGAAAAATTCCCACTAGTATATGAAAGTGACAAAATGGGAGACTCTCTATCATGAAGATCTTGGTGCTACTTTGAAGCACAAGTGTGGTAAAGGATAGTAGCATTGTCCCTTCTCTCTTTTTCTCTCATCATTTCTTTTATTTGGGCCTTTCTCTTTTTTATGGCCTCTTTTTTTTTCTTTTTTTGTCCGGAGTCTCATCCCGACTTATGGGGGAATCATAGTCTCCATCATCCTTTCCTCACTTGGGACAATGCTCTAAAGAATGATGATCATCACACTTTTATTTTTCTTACAACTCAATAATTACAACTCGATTCTTAGAACAAAGTATGACTCTATATGAATGCCTCCGTAATGTGTACCGATATGCAATGAATCAAGAGTGACATGTATGAAAGAATTATGAACGGTGGCTTTGCCACAAATACGATGTCAACTACATGATCATGCTAGCACTATGATAATGATGGAGCGTGTCATAATAAACGGAACGGTGGAAAGTTGCATGGCAATATATCTCGGAATGGCTATGGAAATGCCATGATAGGTAGGTATGGTGGCTGTTTTGAGGAAGATATATGGTGGGTATATGATACCGGCGAAAAAGTGCGCGGTATTAGAGAGGCTAGCAACAGTGGAAGGATGGAAAAAAAGTGCGTATAATCCATGGACTCAACATTAGTCATAAAGAACTCATATACTTATTGCAAAAATATAGAAGTTATCAAAGCAAAGTATTACGCGCATGCTCCTAGGGGATAGATTGGTAGGAAAAGACCATCGCCGTCCCCGACCGCCACTCATAAGGAAGACAATCAATAAATAAATCATGCTCCGAAGTTCATCACATAACGGTTCACCATAATGCATGCTACGGAATCACAAACTTCAACACAAGTATTCTTTAAATTCACAACTACTCAACTAGCATGACTCTAATATCACCATCTTCATATCTCAAAACAATTATCAAGCATCAAACTTTTCTTAGTATTCAACGACTCAAAAGAAAGTTTCACATATCTTGAATACCAAGTATATTAATATTAAGCAAATTACCATGCTATTAACGACTCTCAAAATAATATAAGTGAGCATGAGAGATCAATAGTTTCTTTAAAACAAATCCACCACCGTGCTCTGAAAGATCTAAGTGAAGCACTAGAGCAAAAAATTATCATGCTCAAAAGATATAAGTGAAGCACTATGAGCAAAACCATCAAGCTCAAAAGATATAAGTGAAGCACATAGAGTATTCTATCAAATTCCAATTTATGTATGGCTCTCTCAAAAAGTGTGTACAGCAAGGATGATTGAGGTAAACTAACAAACAAAGACGCAAATAATACAAGACGCTCCAAGCAAAACACATATCATGTGGTGAATAAAAATATAGCTCCAAGTAAATTACCGATGGAAGTAGATTAAAGAGGGGATGCCTTCCGGCATCCCCAAGCTTTGACTTTTGGTGTCCTTGATTATCTTGGGGTGCCATGGGCATCCCCAAGCTTAGGCTCTTGCCACTCCTTGTTCCATAATCCATCAAAAGAATTTACCCAAAACTTGAAAACTTCACAACACAAAACTCAATAGAAATCTCGTGAGCTCCGTTAGAGAAAGAAAACAAAAGACTACTTTAAGGTACTGTAATGAACTCATTGTTTATTTATATTGGTGTTAAACCTACTGTATTTCAACTTCTCTATGGATTATAAACTATTTTACTAGCCATAGATTCATCAAAATAAGCAAACAACACACGAAAAACAGAATCTGTCAAAAACAGAACAGTCTGTAGTAATTTGTAACTAACGCAAACTTCTGAACTCCAAAAATCTACCAAAATTGGAAGACCTAGACAATTTGTTTATTGATCAGCAGAAATTGGAATCAGTATTTTATCACGTTCTGGTGATTTTTAATAATTCGGGCACTGAGGGCAAAGTTTCTGGAAATTACAGCAAGATCAAATAACTATCATCCAAGAAGATCCAATAGGTCTAACTTGGCACAAACACTAATTAAAACATAAAACCACATCTAAACAGAAGGTAGATGGGTTATTTATTACTAAGCAGCAAGGAAAAATATTGGGTTGTCTCCCAACAAGCGCTTTTCTTTAAAGCCTTTTTAGCTAGGCATTGAGATTTCAATGATGCTCACAAGAAACACAAGAATTGAGGCACAAAGAGAGCATCATAAAACATGTGACAAACACACTTAAGTCTAACATACTTCCTATGCATATGCATATTATAGGCAAACAAATTATCGTAGCAAGCAAAAACTAACATATGCAAGGAAGCGAAAAGGAACAAAAGCAATCTCAACATAACGAGAGGTAATTTAGTAACATGAAAATTTCTATAACCATATTTTCCTCTCTCATAATAATTACATGTAGGATCATAAGAAAATTCAACAATATAGCTATCACATAACATATTCTCAACACGATCCACATGCATGCGAAGTTGACACTCTTCCAAAATAGTGGGATTATCATTAACTAAAGTCATGATTTCTCCAAGCCCACTTTTATCAAAAATTTCATAAGATTGAATGTTATCCAAATATGTGGGATCTAAAGTTGACACTCTTCCAAACCCACTTTCAATATTATTGCAAACACTATTATCAATCTTATATTCATTATGGGGCTTAAATAAATTTTCAAGATCATAAGAAGAATCTCCCCAATCATGACTATTGGACATAGCAAAACTAGCATCCCCAAGCTTAGGGTTTTGCATATTATTAGCATAATTGACATCAAAAAATTTATAATAAAATCATTGCAATCATGCATTTTATTCAAAGATCTATCGTGAGTCACTTCACGCATTTCGTGCAAAACCTTATAAAGATAATCTAGTGCATCCAAATCACTAGGAATTGGTTCATCATAATTGGATCTCTTAAAAGATTGGCAAGCGGATGAGGATCCATAGATATTGGCTTCTTTGTTTAGGAATAAATACTCAACTATTTCAACCAAACGACCAAACGAGCCAAGTAAGACATCAAGGCAAACGAAAAGAGAGGGCAAATAAAACGGCAAGGGTGAAGTGTGGGAGAGGAAAACGAGAGGCAAATGGCAAATAATGTAATGCGGGAGATAGGGATTGTGATGGGTACTTGGTGTGTAGACTTTAACAGCGCCAGAAGTGGCTTGTTGTTAGGAGTTCAAGTCTTGACTTGCTCTTGCGTAAGCCTCCCCGGCAACGGCGCCAGAAATTCTTCTTGCTACCTCTTGAGCACTTCATTGCATTTCCCCGAAGAGGAGAGGATGATGCAGCAAAGTAGCGTAAGTATTTCCCTCAGTTTTTGAGAACCAAGGTATCAATCCAAAGAGGAGGCTACGCACAAGTCCCTCGTACCTACACAAAACGATAGCTCCTCGCAACCAACGCGATTAGGGGTTGTCAATCCCTTCACGGTCACTTACGAGAGTGAGATCTGATAGAGATGATAAATAATATTTTTGGTATTTTTGATATAGAGATGCAAAGTGAAAAGTAAAAGGCAAAATAAAAACAAAGCAAGTATTAAAGTGATCGAGATTGATATGATGAGAATAGACCCGGGGGCCATAGGTTTCACTAGTGGCTTCTCTCAAGAGCATAAGTATTCTACGGTGGGTGAACAAATTACTATTGAGCAATTGATGTAATTGAGCATAGTTATGAGGATATCTAGGTATGATCATGTATATAGGCATCACGTCCGAGACAAGTAGACCGACTCCTGCCTATCTACTACTATTACTCCACTCATCGACCGCTATCCAGCATCTAGAGTATTAAGTTAAAAACAGAGTAACGCCTTAAGCAAGATGACATGATGTAGAGGGATAAATTCATGCAATATGATAAAAAACCCCATCTTGTTATCCTCGATGGCAACAATACAATACGTGCCTTGCTGCCCCTTCTGTCACTGGGAAAGGACACCGCAAGATTGAACCCAAAGCTAAGCACTTCTCCCATTGCAAGAACTACCAATCTAGTTGGCCAAACGGATAATTCGAAGAGACTTGCAAATATAACCAATCATACATAAAAGAATTCAGAGAAGATTCAAATATTATTCATAGATAAACCTCGATCATAAAACCCACAATTCATCGGTCTCAACAAACACACCGCAAATAGAAGATTACATCGAATATATCTCCACGAGAGAGGGGAGAACATTGTATTGAGATCCAAAAAGAGAGAAGAAGCCATCTAGCTACTAACTATGGACCCAAGGTCTGAGGTAAACTACTCACACTTCATCGGAGGGGCTATGATGATGTAGAAGCCCTCCGTGATGATTTGCCCTCTCCCGTGAGTTCTAACAGGCCCCAAGATGGGATCTCGTGGATACGTAAAGTTGCGGCGGTGGAATTAGGTTTTTGGCCCGCCTTTGATCCGTCGAGAGTGCGAGGGTATATATAGGAGGAAGGAGTATGTCGGTGGAGCAACAGGGGCCCACGAGGTAGGGGGCGCGCCTCAGGCGCCCCCACCTCGTGACCGCCTCACATTTCTTGGAGTAGGGTCCAAGTCTCCTGGATCACGCTCGGTGAGAAAATCACGCTCCGGTTGTTTCATTCCGCTTGGACTCCGTTTGATATTCCGCTTCTTCAAACACCTAAATAGGCAAAAAACAACAATTTCGGGATGGGCCTCCTACTAATAGGTTAGTCCCAAAATAATATAAAAGTGGAAAATAAAGCCCAATATAGTCCAAAACAAGAGATAAAGTAGCATGGAGCAATCAAAAATTATAGATACGTTGGAGACGATCAGACCTCGCTTGATATTCCTTTTCTTCAAACACCGAAATATGCAAGAAAACATCAATATGGGCTGGGCCTCCTGCTAATAGGTTAGTCCCAAAAATAATACAAAATGTATAATAAAGACCATAAACATTCAAAACAGATAATATAATAGCATGAATGCTTTATAAATTATAGATACGTTGGAGACGACAAGATCCCCAAGCTTAATTCCCGTCATTCCTCGAGTAGGTAAATGATAAAAGAAAGACTTTATGAAGTGTGAATGCTAGCAGGTGCACAAGTTTGATCAATGATAATTTCAATCACCTTTTCTAGCATGATTATATGTCATAACAGTAGTTCATCTCATAAAACTTCTCAAGATCTAGTAACAAGCTATTCACATGTTAAAGCATAGACCATAAACTTTCTTGAAAACTAGCAAACTTCATTCTCACCATCAAACAATTGCAATTCATCTTATTTTCGTGAAGGGTCTATGTCGAGCTTTGATTTAGCAAACTCCACATACTCAACTATCATATAGTCTTCCATGATTGCTACCACTCAAAGCATATTCTTAGAACAAATAGCATCCATCGAACAAAGAGAAAGATAGGGGCTTAGTGTTTCGCCTCCCAACTCATTTATCATATAGATAATTGTCAACAATAATAATTCATGATCAAATATATTTGCATGGCCATATATGCTTAGATCTTTCCCCAACACATGATGCTTGCTAACTAAAGAGTAGGTAGGAATGAGAAAGAATACTACTGACTCTTGCATAAAAGTAAAAGATAGGCCCTTCGCAGAGGGAAGCAGGGATTTGCAGGGGTGCCAGAGCTCGATTTTGAAATAGAGATGAAAATAATTTTGAGAGGTATGCTTTCATTGTCAACATAACAACCAAGAGTTCCCAATATCTTCCATACTACATACATCATAGGCGGTTCCCAAATGTAATGGTAAAGTCTTTACTCCCCTCCACCAACAATCACACTCCACGGCCATCCGAAACAACGGGTACCGCCCATACCAACAATGATCCTGGGGAGTTTTATTTTAATTAGTTTGTTTTGCTTTGATCTTTTTGATCATGGGACCGCATCCCGGTTACCAGCCATTTTCTCGTGAATGATGAGCGGAGTCCACTCATCTTGAGAATAACCCACCTAGCATGGAAGATACTGACAGCCCCTAGTCGCTACATGAGCGATTCGGGCATACAAAGCAGATTATTATTTGAAGGTTTAGAGTTTGGCACATGCAAATTTACTTGGAACGGCAGGTAAATACCGCATATAGGTAGGTATGGTGGACACTCATGGAAGAAACCTGGTTCAAGGGATTTGGATGCACAAGCAGTATTCCCGCTTAGTACAGATATTTTGGCTAGTAGAGGATTCTAAAAAGCAAGCACCACATGTTGGAGGATCTATAACAATATAACTTCTATACAAATACACCCAAGCATAACTCATTACGTTGTCTTCCTTGTCCAATTTCAACCAATTCGCTCAGGTTTGAAAATAATTAATGGGGCTCACAATCATAGAAGATGTCTAAGATAGTATATTTATATGTGAAATTTCCCTTCCTTCAATATTCTTTCATGAATTGTTCAAGTGACCAATACAATGCTTGCTAACCTTCAATAAATTTATTACCTCTACTTCTTAGATGTGAAGTCATTACTCCCCATGGGATAAGCAAATGGAGCATATATAATTTTAGATTTATGACATTCAACTCATTCAACCATTTACTCATAGGATATAAGTGAAGCACACGAGTAAATGACAAACTACTCCAAAAAGATATAAGTGAAGATCAATGAGTAGTTAAATAATTATGTAACTATGTGAAGACTCTCTCTCATTTAAGAATTTCAGATCTTGGTATCCTATTCAAACAGCAAGCAAAGCAAAATAAAATGACATTGCAAGGATAGCACAACTCATGTGAAGAAGCAAAAACTTAGGTTCAACCGATACTAACCGATAATTGTTGAAAAGAACGGTGGGATGCCTATCGGGGCATCCCCAAGCTTAGATGCTTGAGACTTCTTGAAATATTATATTGGGGTGCCTTGGGCATCCCCAGATTGAGCTTTTGTGTCTCCTTAATTCCTTTTTATATCTCGTTTTCCTAAATCTCAAAAAACTTCATCCACATAAAACTCAACAAGAACTCGTGAGATAAGTTAGTATAAAATAATGCAAAACCTTATCATTATCTACTGTAACAAATCACTAAAATTATTATTCAACATTGCATACTAAATGTCTCTGCATATTTAATACTCCTATCCTCAAATAGAATCATTAAACAAGCAAACATATGCAAACAATGCAAACATAACAGCAATCTGCCAAAACAGTATAGTCTCAGAAGAATGCAAGATTCATCATACTTCCCTAACTCCAAAAATTATGAGAAAAATATTACGCTGTAGAAGATTTATCAGATCTCAATATGCAGAAAGTTTCAACATTATATCATTCTCTGACTTTTCTAGGGAATTTTTGCAACAGCGGTAAACTTTCTGTTTTCATACAGCAACATGTATACTAGCAAAATAAGCATGGTAAAGGCTATCCTTGACATTTTTATTGAAAATATAGATGCAAAACATTATTATAAATAACAGCAAGCAAATACTAACAAAATAAAATGACGCTCTAAGCAAAACACATATCATGTGGTGAATAAAAATATAGCTCCAAGTAAAGTTACCGATGAACGAAGACGAAAGAGGGGATGCCATCCGGGGCATCCCCAAGCTTAGGCTCTTGCCACTCCTTATTTCATAGTCCATCGAATCTTTACCCAAAACTTGAAAACTCCACAACACAAAACTCAACAGAAAACTCAGAAGTCTGCTAGTATAAGAAAATAAAACCACCACTTAGGTACTGTTGTAGAACTCAGTCTAAATTCAGTATTGGTGTAATATCTACTGTATTCCAACTTATATATGGTTCATACCTCCGATACTACTCATAGATTCATCAAAATAAGCAAACAACACATAGAAAACAGAATCTGTCAAAAACAGATCAAGAGTGTAGTAATCTGTATCAAACGATACTTATGGAACTCCAAAATCCTACCAAATTAGGAAGTCCTAATCAATTTGTGTACCAATCCAGAGCAAAAAGAATCAGATCAGAAGCACGTTTCTGTGAATTATCAAAACTAAGTTACTGGGTGCAAAAGTTCCTGATTTTCAGCAGGATCAACACAACTATCACCGTAAGCTATCCTAAAGGTCTTACTTGGCACTTTATTGCAACAAAAGCTATAAAACATTATTACTACAGTAGCATAATCATGTGGACACACAAAAACAACAAGGATACATATTGGGTTGTCTCCCAACAAGCGCTTTTCTTTAATGCCTTTCTAGTTAGGCATGATGATGACAATGGTGCTCACATAAAAGATAAGAATTGAAACATAACGGGAGCATCATGAAGCATATGACTAGCACATTTAAGTCTAACCCACTTCCTATGCATAGGGATTTTATGAGCAAACAACTTATGGGAACAATATGAAGGAAATATGCCATAGAGGCAATAATAAAGTTATTATTTATTTCCTTATATCATGATAAATGTTTATTATTCATGCTAGAATTGTATTGACCGGAAACATAATACATGTGTGAATACATAGACAAACAGAGTGTCACTAGTATGCCTCTACTTGACTAGCTCGTGAATCAAAGATGGTTAAGTTTCCTAACCATAGACATGAGTTGTCATTTGATTAACGGGATCACATCATTAGGAGAATGATGTGATTGACTTGACCCATTCCGTTAGCTTAGCACTCGATCGTTTAGTGTGTTGCTATTGCTTTCTTCATGACTTATACATGTTCCTATGACTATGAGATTATGCAACTCCTGCCATCGGAGGAACACTTTGTGTGCTACCAAACGTCACAACGTGAATCGGGTGATTATAAAGGTGCTCTACAGGTGTCTCCAAAGGTACTTGTCGGGTTGGCGATTTTGAGATTAGGATTTGTCACTCCGATTGCTCGGAGAGGTATCTCTCGCCCACTCGGTAATGCACATCACTTAAGCCTTGCAAGAATTGCAACAAATGAGTTAGTTATGGATGATGTATTACGAATCTAGTAAAGAGACTTCTGCCGTGAACGAGATTGAACTAGGTATTGAGATACCGACGATCGAATCTCGCAAGTAACATACCGATGACAAAAGGAACAACGTATGTTGTTATGCGGTCCGACCGATAAAGATCTTCGTAGAATATGTGGGAGCCAATATGAGCATCCGTGTTCCGCTATTGGTTATTGACCCAGAGACGATCTCGGTCATGTCTACATAGTTCTCGAACCCGTAGGGTCCGCACGCTTAACGTTACGATGGCGATGCTTATATTATGAGTTTGTATGTTTTGATGTACCGAAGGTTGTTCGGAGTCCCGGATGTGATCACGGACATGACGAGGAGTCTCAAAATGGTCGAGACATGAAGATTGATATATTGGAAGCCTATGTTTGGATATCGGAAGTGTTCCGGGTGAAATCGGGATTTTACCGGAGTACCGGGAGGTTACCGGAACCCCCCGGGAACTTAATGGGCCTTAGTGGGCCTAGGTGGAAGAGAGGAGAGGCGGCTAGGGCTGGGCCGCGCGCCCCTCCCCCCAGTCCGAATAGGACAAGGAGAGAGGGGCGGCGCCCCCCTTCCTTCTTCTCCTCCACTCCTTCCCCCCTCCCAAGTCCTAATCCAACTAGGAAAGGGGGGGGGGGAGTCCTACTCTGCGGGAGTAGGACTCCCAGCCGCCTCTCCTTGTCGGTCAAGACCCCCTTGCTCCTTTATATACGTAAAGGCAGGGGGCACCCCATAGACAACAACATTGATCAGTTGATCTTTTAGCCGCAGTGCGGTGTCCCTCCACCATAGTCCACCTCGATAATATCAGAAGCGGTGCTTAGGCGAAGCCCTGCGTCGGTAGAACATCAACATCGTCACCACGCCGTCGTGCTGGCGAAACTCTCCCTGAACACTCGGCTGGATCAGAGTTCGAGGGACGTCATCGGGCTGAACGTGTGCTAAACTCGGAGGTGCCGTATGTTCGGTACTTGATCGGTCGGATCGTGAAGACGTACGACTACATCAACCGTGTTGTGCTAACACTTCCGCTTTCGGTCTACGAGGGTACGTGGACAACACTCTCCCCTCTCGTTGCTATGCATCACCATGATCTTGGCGTGCGAGGGAATTTTTTGAAATTACTACGTTCCCCAACAAAGGGCATCCGAGCCCGGTTTTATGCGTAGATGTCATATGCATGAGTAGAACACAAGTGAGTTGTGGGCGATATAAGTCATACCGCTTACCAAAGCATGTCATACTTTGGTTCGGCGGTATTGGGAGATGAAGCGGCCCGACCGACGACATTACGATACGCTTACGCCGAGATCGGTTTCACCGCCACGAGCACTCGTTGCTTAAAGGTGACCGTGGTGTCCTGTCTCTCTCACTTTAGTTGAATCGAGTGTGGCTACGCCTGGTCCTTGTGAAGGTTAAAACAACACCAACTTGACAAACTATCGTTGTGGTTTTGATGCGTAGGTAAGAACGGTTCTTGCTAAAGCCCGTAGCAGCCACGTAAAACTTGCAACAACAAAGTAGAGGACGTCTAACTTGTTTTTGCAGGGCATGTTGTGATGTGATATGGTCAAGACATGATGCTAAATTTTATTGTATGAGATGATCATGTTTTGTAACCGAGTTATCGGCAACTGGCAGGAGCCATATGGTTGTCGTTTTATTGTATGCAATGCAATCGCCCTGTAATGCTTTACTTTATCACTAAGCGGTAACGATGGTCGTAGAAGCATAAGTTGGCGAGACGACAACGATGCTACGATGGAGATAAAGGTGTCGCGCCGGTGACGATGGTGATCATGACGGTGCTTCGGAGATGGAGATCACAAGCACAAGATGATGATGGCCATATCATATCACTTATATTGATTGCATGTGATGTTTATCTTTTATGCATCTTATCTTGCTTTGATTGACGGTAGCATTTTAAGATGATATCTCACTAAATTATCAAAGTATAAGTGTTCTCCCTGAGTATGCATCATTGCGAAAGTTCTTCGTGCTGAGACACCACGTGATGATCGGGTGCGATAGGCTCTACGTTCAAATACAACGGGTGCAAAACAGTTGCACACTGATGTCTACTACACAACCTTCTTCTTGTAGACGTTGTTGGGCCTGCAAGTGCACAGGTTTGTAGGACAGTAGCAAATTTCCCTCAAGTGGATGACCTAAGGTTTATCAATCCGTAGGAGGCGTGGGATGAAGATGGTCTCTCTCAAACAACCCCGCAACCAAATAACAAAGAGTCTCTTGTGTCCCCAACACACCCAATACAATGGTAAATTGTATAGGTGCACTAGTTCGGCGAAGAGATGGTGATACAAGTGCAAAATAGATAGTAGATAAAGGTATTTGTAATCTGAAATAATAAAAACAGCAAGGTAACTAATGATAAAAGTGAGCGTAAATGGTATTGCAATGATAGGAAACAAGGCCTAGGGTTCATACTTTCACTAGTGCAAGTTCTCTCAACAATAATAACATAGATAGATCATATAACAAGCCCTCAACATGCAACAAAGAGTCACTCCAAAGCCACTAATATCGGAGAACAAACATAGAGATTATGGTAGGGTACGAAACCACCTCAAAGTTATTCTTTCGGATCGATCTATAAAAGAGTTCGTACTAGAATAACACCTTAAGACACAAATCAATCAAAACCCTAATGTCACCTAGATACTCCATTGTCACCTCAAGTATCCGTGGGCATGATTATACGATATGCATCACACAATCTCAGATTCATCCAACCAACATAAAAGTACTTCAAAGAGTGCCCCAAAGTTTCTACCGAGAATCAAGAAAAGCGTGTGCCAACCCCTATGCATAGGTTCCCAATGTCACGAAACCCGCAAGTTGATCACCAAAACATACATCAAGTGGCACGTGATATCCCATTGTCACCACAGATAATCACGGCAAGACATACATCAAGTGTTCTCTTTAAAGACTCAATCCGATAAGATAACTTCAAAGGGGAAACTCAATTCATCACAAGAGAGTAGAGGGGGAGAAGCAACATAAGATCCAACTATAATAGCAAAGCTCGCGATACATCAAGATCGTGTGAAGTCGAGAACACGAGAGAGAGAGAGAGAGAGAGAGAGAGAGAGAGAGAGAGAGAGAGAGAGAGAGAGAGAGATCAAACACATAGCTACTGGTACATACCCTCAGCCCCGAGGGTGAACTACTCCCTCCTCGTCATGGAGAGCGTCGGGATGATGAAGATGGCCACTGGTGATGGGTTCCCCCTCCGGCAGGGTGCCGGAACGGGCTCCCGAGAGGTTTTTGGTGGCTACAGAGGCTTGCGGCGGCGGAACTCCCGATCTATCTTCTGTTCTGGAAGTTTTAGGGTATGTAGGTATATATGGGTGAAAGGAGTACGTCGGTGGAGCTACAGGGGCCCCATGAGGCAGGGGGGCGCGCCCCCACCCTCGTGAGCACCTCCCGTATCTTCTGACGTGGGGTCCAAGTCCATTAGGTGGGTTTCCTTCCAAAAATAACTTCTCCAGTTGATTTCGTTCCGTTTCGACTCCGTCTGATATTCCTTTTCCTCGAAACACTGAAATAGGCATAAAAAACAAATGAAATTTGGGCCTCCGGTTAATAGGTTAGTCCCAAAAGTAATATAAAAGTGGATAATAAAGCCCAATATTGCCTAAAACTGTAGATAATATAGCATGGAGCAATCAAAAATTATAGATACGTTGGAGACGATCAAGCATCCCCAAGCTTAATTCCTGCTCGCCCCTCGAGTAGGTAAATGATAAAAAGAATTTTTGATGCGGAGTGCTACTTTGGCATAATTTCAATGCAAATCTTCTTAATTGTGGTATGAATATTCAGATCCGAAGATTCAAGACAAAAGTTCATATTGACATAAAAATAATAATACTTCAAGCATACTAACTAAGCAATTATGTCTTCTCAAAATAGCATGACAAAAGAAAGTTCATCCCTACAAAATCATATAGTTAGGCTATGCTTCATTTTCACACACAAAGATGTTCCCAACTTCTATACCCCGATGACAAGCCAAGCAATTGTTTCATACTTAAATAATCTCAAACTTTTTCAATCTTCACGCAATGCATGAGCATGAGCCATGGATATAGCACTATGGGTGGAATAGAATATGATGATGGGGATTGTGTGGAGAAGACAAAAAAGTCTCACATTGACGAGGATAATCAACGGCTATGGAGATGCCCATCAATTGATGTCAACATGAGGAGTAGGGATTGCCATGCAACGGATGCACTAGAGTTATAAATGAATGCTCAACAAAAGAAAAACTAGTGGGTGTGCATCCAACTTGCTTGCTCACGAAGACCTAGGGCATTTGAGGAAGCCCATCGTAGGAATATACAAGCCAAGTTCTATAATGAAAAATTCCCACTAGTATGAAAAAGACAACTTATGAGACTCGCTATATGAAAACATGGTGCTACTTTGAAGCACAATATATGAGACTCACTACATGAAGAACAAGGTGCTACTTTGAAGCACAAGTGTGGAAAAAGAGATAGTAACATTGCCCTTTTTATTTATTTTTATTTTTTTGGGCCTTCTTTTTTTTCCTTTTTTTGGCCTTTCTTTTTTTTTCTCTTTTTTTAGGGCAATGCTCTAATAATGATGATCATCACACTTCTATTGACTACAACATAAGGATTACAACTCGGAACTAGAACAAGGTATGACTCTATATGAATGCCTCCAAGTGTAAGGATGGTGCAATGAATCAAGAGTGACATGTATGAAAAATAATGCATGGTGGCTTTGCCACAAATACGATGTCAACTACATGATCATGCAATGGCAATATGACAAAAGTAAAGTATGTCATGATGATGATGAACGGAACGGTGGAAAGTTGCATGGCAATATATCTCGGAATGGCTATGGAAATGCCATAATAGGTAGGTATGGTGGCTGTTTGAGGAAGATATAAGGAGGTTTATGTGTGATAGAGCGTGATCGTATCAACGGGTTTTGGATGCAATCCGACGAAGTTTGCACCAACTCTCAAGGTGAGAAAGGGCAATGCACGGCATCAAGAGGCTAGCAAAGGCGGAAAGGTAAAAGTGCGATAATCCATGGACTCAACATTAGTCAAAAGAACTCATATACTTATTGCAAAAATTTAGAAGTCATCAAAAATCAAGTACTACGCACATGCTCCTAGGGGATAGATTGGTAGGAAAAGACCATCGCCGTCCCCCGACCGCCACTCATAAGGATGCACAAGCAGTACACTTCATGTTTCAAATTTGTTCCACAACTTTAACCATACGTGCATGCTACGGGATTTGCTAACTTCAACACAAGAATTTATCAAATTCACAACTACTCAACTAGCACGACTTTGATATTATCACCTCCATATCTCAAAACAATTATCAAGCATCAAACTTATCTTAGTATTCAACGCACTCAAAAGAAAGTTTCACATATCTTGAATACCAAGTATATTAACATTAAGCAAATTACCATGCTATTAACGACTCTCAAAATAATCTAAGTGAAGCATGAGAGATCAATAGTTTCTATAAAACAAATCCACCACCGTGCTCTAAAAGATATAAGTGAGGCACTAGAGCAAACAACAAACTACTCCGAAAGATATAAGTGAAGATCAATGAGTAGTCGAATAATTATGCAACTATGTGAAGACTCTCCCATTTAATAATTTCAGATCTTTGTACTTCATTCAAACAGCAAGCAAAACAAAATAAAATGACATTGCAAGGATAGCACAACTCATGTGAAGAAGCAAAAACTTAGGCTCAGCCGATACTAACCGATAATTGTTGGAGAAAGGTGGGATGCCTACCGGGGCATCCCCAAGCTTAGATGCTTGAGACTTCTTCAAATATTATCTTGGGGTGCCTTGAGCATCCCCAAGCTTGAACTTTTGTGTCTTCTTAATTCCTCTCATATCATGGTTTCTCTTTTTATCAAAAGCTTCATTCACAACAAACTCAACAAGAACTCGTGAGATAGGTTAGTATGAAACAATGCAAAACCTTATCATTTTCTACTGTAACAAATCACTAACATTATTATTCAAAATTGCATACTAAATGCCTCTGCATATTTAATACTCCTATCCTCAAATAGAATCATTAAACAAGCAAACAATGCAAACATAACAGCAATCTGCCAAAACAGTACAGTCTGTAAAAAATGCAAGAGTATCAATACTTCCCTAACTCCAAAAATTATGAACTAAAATTCCCACTGTAATAAATTTATCATAGCTCAATATGCAAAAGATTCAATATTATACCACTCTCTGACTTTTCTAGGAATTTTTGCAACAGCGGTAAACTTTCTGTTTTCAAACAGCAACATGTATAGTAGCAAAATAAGCATGGCAAAGGCTATCCTTGACTTTTTATTGAAACTAAAGATGCAAAACATTAATCTAATTAACAGCAAGCAAATACTATCAAAATAAAATGACGCTCCAAGCAAAACACATATCATGTGGTGAATAAAAATATAGCTCTAAGTAAAGTTACCGATGAACGAAGACGAAAGAGGGGATGCCTTCCGGGGCATCCCCAAGCTTAGGCTCTTGGTTGTCCTTGAATATTACCTTGGGGTGCCTTGGGCATACCCAAGCTTAGGCTCTTGCCACTCCTTATTCCGTAGTCCATCGAATCCTTACCCAAAACTTGAAAACTCCACAACACAAAACTTAACAGAAAACTCGTATGCTCCGTTAGCGAAAGAAAACAAAACACCACTTCAAGGTAGTGTAATGAACTCATTATTTATTTATATTGGTGTTAAACCTACTGTATTACAACTTCTCTATGGTTTAAAAACTATTTTACTAGCCATAGAGTCATCAAAATAAGCAAACAACACAATGAAAACAGAATCTGTCAAAAACAGAACAGTCTGTAGTAATATGTAACTAACGCAAACTTCTGGAACTCCAAAATTCTAAAATAAATTGGTGGACCTGAGGAATTTGTCTAGTAATCATCTGCAAAAGAATCAACTAAATAGCACTCTCCAGTAAAAAAGTTCTATCTAATCTCGTGAGCGCTAAAGTTTCTGTTTTTACAGCATGATCATAAAGACTTCACCCAAGTCTTCCCAAAGGTTCTACTTGGCACAAACACTAATTAAAACATCAAACCACATCTAAACAGAAGCTAGATGGATTATTTATTAATAAACAGAACCAAAAAGCAAGAAACTAAAATAAAATTGGGTTGCCTCCCAACAAGCGCTAACGTTTAACGCCCCTAGCTAGGCATGATGATGGCAATGATGCTCACATAAAAGATAAGAATTGAAACAAAAAGAGAGCATCATGAAGAATATGACTAGCACTTTTAAGTCTAACCCACTTCCTATGCATAGGGATTTTGTGAGCAAACAACTTATGGGAACAATAATCAACTAGCATAGGAACGCAAAACAAGCATAACTTTAAAACTTTTAGCACATAGAGAGGAAACTTGATATTATTGCAATTCCTACAAGCATATGTTCCTCTCTCATAATAATTTTCAGTAGCATCATGAATGAATTCAACAATATAACCAGCACCTAAAGCATTCTTTTCATGATCTACTAGCATAGAAAAATTTACTACTCTCCACATAAGCAAAATTCTTCTCATGAATAATAGTGGGAGCAAACTCAACTAAATAACTATCATGTGATTGAAAATTAACATCAAGATGACAAGTTTCATGGTTATCATTATTCTTTATAGCATAGGTGTCATCACAATAATCATCATAGATAGGGGGCATGCTTTTATCATAGTAAATTTTCTCATCAAAGCTTGGGGGGCAAAAAATATCATCTTCATCAAACATAGCTTCCCCAAGCTTGTGGCTTTGCATATCATTAGCATCATGGATATTCAAGGAATTCATACTAACAACATTGCAATCATGCTCATCATTCACATATTTTATGCCAAGCATTCTATGTAATTCTTCTTCTAGCACTTGAGCACAATTTTCCTTTCCATCATTCTCACGAAAGATATTAAAAAGATGAAGCGTATGAGACAAACTCAATTCCATTTTTTTGTAGTTTTCTTTTATAAACTAACTAGTGCTAAAACAAGAAACAAAAAGATTCAATTGCAAGATATAAAGATATACCTTCAAGCACTCACCTCCCCGGCAACGGCGCCACAAAAGAGCTTGATGTCTACTACACAACCTTCTTCTTGTAGACGTTGTTGGGCCTGCAAGTGCAGAGGTTTGCAGGACAGTAGCAAATTTCCCTCAAGTGGATGGCCTAAGGTTTATCAATCCGTAGGAGGCGTAGGATGAAGATGGTCTCTCTCAAACAACCCTGCAACCAAATAACAAAGAGTCTCTTGTGTCCCCAACACACCCAATACAATGGTAAATTGTACAGGTGCACTAGTTCGGCGAAGAGATGGTGATACAAGTGCAAAATAGATAGTAGATAAAGGTATTTGTAATCTGAAATAATAAAAACAGAAAGGTAACTAATGATAAAAGTGAGCGTAAACGGTATTGCAATGATAGAAAACAAGGCCTAGGGTTCATACTTTCACTAGTGCAAGTTCTCTCAACAATAATAACATAGATAGATCATATAACAAGCCCTCAACATGCAACAAAGAGTCACTGCAAAGCCACTAATAGCGGAGAACAAACGTAGAGATTATGGTAGGGTACCAAACCACCTCAAAGTTATTCTTTCGGATCGATCTATAAAAGAGTTCGTACTAGAATAACACCTTAAGACACAAATCAATCAAAACCCTAATGTCACCTAGATACTCCATTGTCACCTCAAGTATCCGTGGGCATGATTATACGATATGCATCACACAATCTCAGATTCATCCAACCAACATAAAAGTACTTCAAAGGGTGCCCCAAAGTTTCTACCGGAGAATCAAGAAAACGTGTGCCAACCCTTATGCATAGGTTCCCAATGTCACGAAACCCGCAAGTTGATCACCAAAACATACATCAAGTGGCACGTGATATCCCGTTATCACCACAGATAATCACGGCAAGACATACATCAAGTGTTATCATAAAAGACTCAATCCGCTAAGATAACTTCAAAGGGGAAACTCAATTCATCACAAGAGAGTAGAGGGGGAGAAGCAACATAAGATCCAACTATAATAGCAAAGCTCACGATACATCAAGATCGTGTGAAGTTGAGAACACGAGAGAGAGAGATCAAACACATAGCCTCTTGGTACATACCCTCAGCCCCGAGGGTGAACTACTCCTCCTCGTCATGGAGAGCGCCGGATGATGAAGATGGCCACCGGTGATGGGTTCCCCCCCTGTGGTGCTTGGGAACGGGCTCCAGAGGTTTTGGTGGCCTCTGAGAGGCTTGCGGCGGCGGAACTCCCGATCTATCTTCTTTTCTGGAAGTTTTAGGGTACGTAGGTATATATGGGTGAAAGGAGTACGTCGGTGGAGCTACGGGGGCCCCACGAGGCAGGGGGGCGCGCCCAGGGGGGTGGGCGCGCCCCCCACCCTCGT
Organism: Aegilops bicornis; assembly: GCA_021605145.1. Classification (NCBI taxonomy): domain Eukaryota; kingdom Viridiplantae; phylum Streptophyta; class Magnoliopsida; order Poales; family Poaceae; genus Aegilops; species Aegilops bicornis. The sequence continues at coordinate 2,172,742 of JAHIAL010000051.1, forward strand.
GAGCACCTCCCGTATCTTCTGACGTGGGGTCCAAGTCCATCGTGGGCTTCCTTCCAAAAATAACTTCTCCAGCTTGATTTCGTTCCATTTCGACTCGTCTCCGATATTCCTTTTCCTCAAACACCTGAAATAGGCATAAAACAAAGAATCTGGGCTGGGCCTCCGGTTAATAGGTTAGTCCCAAAAGTAATATAGAAGTGGATAACAAAGCCCAATATTGCCTAAAACAGTAGATAATATAGCATGGAGCAATCAAAAATTATAGATACGTTGGAGACGTATCACACACGCGGAATACTCAGGTTTAACTTGACGAGCCTAGCATATAACATATATGGCCTCGGAACACGGAGACCGAAAGGTCGAGCGTGAAACATATAGTAGATATGATCAACATAGTGATGTTCACCATTGAAACTACTCCATCTCACGTGATGATCGGATATGGTTTAGTTGATTTGGATCACGTGATCACTTAGAGGATTAGGGGGATGTCTATCTAAGTGGGAGTTCTTAAGTAATATGATTAATTAAACTTAAATTTATCAGAACTTAGTCCTGGTAGTATTTTGCAAATTATGTTGTAGATCAATAGCTCGCGTTGTTGCTTTCATATGTTTATTTTGATATGTTCCTAGAGAAAACTGTGTTGAAAGATGTTAGTAGCAATAATACGGATTGGATCCGGTGATCCGGAGGATTGTCCTCATTGTCGCACGTAAGAATTATATCCTTGATGCACCGCTAGGCGATTGGACCTATTGCGGGGAGCGAGATGCGCACGTTATGAACGTTTGGCTAGCTCAATATGATGACTACTTGATAGTTTAGTGCACCATGCTTAACGGCTTAGAATCGGGACTTCAAAGACGTTTTTGAACGTCATGGACCATATGAGATGTTCTAGGAGTTGAAGTTAATATTTCAAGCAAATACCCGAGTTGAGATATATGAAGTCTCTAACAAGTTCTATAGCTAAAAGATGGAGGAGAATTGCTCAACTAGTGAGCATGTGCTCAGATTGTCTGGGTACTACAATCGCTTGAATCAAGTGGGAGTTAATCTTCTAGATAAGATAGTGATTGGCAAAGTTCTCTAGTCACCATCACCAAGTTAGTAGAACTTCGTGATGAACTATAGTATGCAATGGATGACGAAAACAATTCCCGAGCTCTTCGCGATGTTGAAATCAATGAAGGTAGAAATCAAGAAAGAGCATCAAGTGTTGATGATTGACAAGACCACTAGTTTCAAGAAATGGGCAAAGGGAGAGAAAGGGAACTTCAAGTAGAATGACAAGCAAGTTGTCACTCCCGCGAAGAAGCCCAAAGCTGGACCAAAGCCTGAAACCGAAGTGCTTACACCTTTGCAAAGGAAATGGTCACCGGAAGCGTAAATGCCCTGAATATTTGGTGAATAAGAAGGATGGCAAAGTGAACAAGGGTATATTTGATATACAGGTTATTGATGTGTACCTTACTAGTGTTTATAATAGCCCCTGAGTATTTGATACTTGTTCAGTTGCTAAAAATTAGTAACTCAAAACAGGAGTTACAGAATAAACAGAGACTAGTTAGGGTGAAGTGACGATGTGTGTTGGAAGTGGTTCCAAGATTGATATGATCATCATCGCACACTCCCTATACTTTCAGGATTAGTGTTAAACCTAAATAAATGCTATTTGACATTTGCGTTGAGCATGAATATGATTTGATCATGTTTATTGCAATACGGTTATTCATTTAAAGTCAGAGAATAATTGTTGTTCTGTTTACATGAATAAAACCTTCAATGGTCATACACCCAATGAAAATAGTTTGTTGGATCTCGATAGTAGTGATACACACATTAATAATATTGATGCCAAAAGATGCAAAGTTGATAATGATAGTTCAACATATTTGTGGCTTGCCGCCATTTGGGTCATATCGATTGTAAAGTGCATGAAGAAACTCCATAAAGATGGATTTTCGTAATCACTTGGTTATGAATCATTTGATGCTTGCGAACCGTGCCTTTTGGGCAAGATGACTAAAACTCCGTTCTCCCAAACAATGGAACAAGCTACTGACTTGTTGGAAATAATACATACTGATGTATGCAGACCAATGAGTATTAAGTCTCGTGGCAGGTATCATTAATTTCGGACCTTCACAGATTATTTGAGTAGATATGGGTATATCTACTTGATGAAACATAAGTCTGAAATAGTTGAAAGGTTCAAAGGATTTCAGAGTGAAGTGGAAAATCATCATAACAAGAAAATAAAGTTTTTGCGATCTAATCATGGAGATGAATATTTGAGTTACGAGTTTGGCCTTTAGCTAAAATAATGTGGAATAGTTTCACAAACTCATGCCACCTGGAACACCACAACAGAATAAAGGTGTCCGAACGTCATAACCGCACTTTATTGGATATGGTGCGATCTATGATGTATCTTACTGATTTACCACTATCGCTTTGGGATTATGCATTAGAGACAGTGCATTCACTTTAAATAGGGCACCATCAAAATCCGTTGAGACGACACCGTATGAACTATTGTTTAGCAATAAACCTAAGGTAGACGCTTTCTTAAAGTTTGGAGTTGCAATGCTTATGTGAAAAGTTTCAACCTCGATAAGCTCGAACCCAAATCGAGAAGTGGGTCTTCATAAAATACCCAAAGGAAATCATGTTGGGTACACCTTCTATCACAGATCCGAAGGCAAGATATTCGTTGCTAAGATGGATCCTTTCTAGAGAAGGAGTTTCTCTCGAAAGAAGTGAGTGGGAGGAAAGTAGATCTTGATAAGGTAATTGTACCTTCTCCCGAATTGGAAAGTAGTTCATCACAGATATCGGTTCTAGTGATTCCTACACCAATTAGTGAGGAAGCTAATGATGATGATCATGAAGCTTGGATCAAGTTACTACCGAACCTCGTGAGGTCAACCAGAGTAAGATCCGCACCGAGTGGTACGGTAATCCTATTCGAGGTCATGTTACTTGACCATGGCGAACCTACGGACTATGAGGAAGCGATGATGAGCCCAGATTCATAAAATGGCTTAAGGCCATGAAATCTGAGATGAGATCCATGTATGAGAACAAAGTATGGACTTTGATTGACTTGCCCGATGATTGTGAGCCATTGAGATTAAATGGATCTTCAAGAGGAAGACAAACGCTGATAGTAGTGTTACTATCTACAAAGCAAAGAATTGTCACAAAAGGTTTTCGACAAGTTCAAGGTGTTGACTACGATGAGGGTTTCTCACTCGTATCTATGCTTAAGTCTGTCCGAATCATGTTGGCAACTGCCGCATTTTATGAAATCTGGCAAATGGATAAACAAAACTACATTCCTTAATGGTTTTCTGGAAGAAGAGTTGTATATGATGCAACCAGAAGGTTTTGACAATCCTAAAGGTGCTAACAAAATGTGCAAGCTCCAGCGATCCATCTATGGACTGGTGCAAGCATCTCGGAGTTGGAATGTACGCTTTGATAAGTTGATCAAAGCATATAGTTTTATCTGGACCTGCAATGAAGCCCGTATTTACAATAAAGTGAGTGGGAGCACTATAGCCTTTCTGATAAGTATATGTGAGTGACATATTGTTGATCAGAAATGATGTAGAATTTTTCTAGAAAGCATAAAGAAGTGTTTGAAAGGAGTTTAAAAAAAAACCTTAGTAAAGCTACTTACATATTGAGCATCAAGATCTATTGAGATAGATCAAAACGCTTGATAAGATTTTCAATGAGTACATACCTTGACAAGATTTTGAAGTAGTTCAAAATGTAATACCAAAGAAAGAGTTCTTGCACGTGTTGTAAAGGTATGAAATTGAGTAAGACTCAAATCCCGACCACGGCGAGAAAATAGAAAGAGAATGAAAGTCATTCCCTATGCATCAGTCATAGGTTCTATAAAAGTATGCCATGCTATGGACCGGACCTATTGTATACTCTGCCCTGGTTTGGCAAGGGAGTAAAATAGTGATCTAGGAGTAGATCCTTTGGACATTGGTCAAAATTATCCTTAGTGGAATAAGGATATGTTTCTCGATTATGGAGGTGACAAAAGGTTAAATGCGTAAAGGGTTACGTCGATACAAGTTTTGGCACCCATCCGAATGACTCTAAGTCTTAACACTACAAAAAAAGACACATCCGTGACATTTTGGGCGAATCTAATTTTTTTACATCATACATATGACACTTCTATGACGATAATTGTGACAAAACCGGTATCATCATAGATGTGGTGGGCTCCTACTTCTATGACAAAAAATCATGACAGAAAATGGGCTTCTCGTCTGGCGGGCCGGAGACGCAGCTGCATGACATTCTTTGGGCCGTCCATGACGGAAAAACCATGGTAGAAGCGAGGGAGGAAAATTTTGGGGAGTTGCTTCTGGTTATGGGAGGTCGGGCGGAGCGATGCGCGCTTTCTCTCGTCTGTGCACGCTGCAGGTGTGCGAGGCGTTGGCTCTAATCAAGCCGAAGCGAGGCGTTGGGCTCTAATCGAACCCGGCGATTGCAGACCGCAGTTACGCTGCTATCGAACCCGAGCGATCGATCGATGGCTGTTAATCGAACCAGATGGAGCGATTCTTCGCTATCGCACGCTAATCAAGCCGATCGATGCTGCCTGGATGAACAAAGTGGCGCTATGGGGGTTGGATGAGCGATTGGCGGTGTCGTGGCCTCTGGATGAACATGAACCCGTGGTGTGGAGGGCTGGATGAACAGTAGACAGTGGAGGGGTGGCCGTGGAGGGTGGTTGAACAGGACCCCGTGGTGTGGAGGGCTGGATGAACAGTAGACGGTGGAGGGGTGCCCGTGGAGGGGTGGTTGAACAAGAGCTTGTGGAGTAGCGCCGGTGGAGGCCGGATGAACAGGAGCCCGTGGAGGCCGGAGGAGGTCGATGGTAGCCCGTGGAGGCCGGAGGAGGTCGACGGTGGAGATGAACAGTATCCCGTGGAGTCCGCTTTGTGGTACGCCACACCTCCCCCCCTGCTTTAATCGTGGCGCTCCAATACAAGTCCGTTTAAATCGTTTTTGCGATCGCCGCACCCTCCCGATCAACAGACCTCGGTTTCGACCGTAGCGCTCCAACACAGGTCCGTTTCGTCCGTTTTGCGATACACCACACCCCTCACGATCAACAGGACCCCCGATTCGACCGTAGGAGGTCCGTTTCCTCCGTTTTTGCGATCGCCAGCCCCTCCCGATCAACAGGACCCGTTTGAGCGTGGCTGGTCGAACACAAGGCCGTTTCCTCCGTTGTCGGCACGCCAGCCTCGTTCCATTGCCTGTTCCGTCCAAGCCCTCCCGATGAACACGACCACGCATTCCGTTCCGACCCGGCCGGTTGGATCCCCATGAACACGACGGCGATGCTTTGTTTCTCCGTTCCGACCCAGCCATGTACGTGATGCGCGATAGGCGTTAGAGACCCTACCCGTATATGCGTGCGTGGTCAGATTTTCTTCTTGCACCCTCACCACCGTGTACATACGCAGTACATGCTACGTCGCAGCGCCTCTACTACTTACACGTGCGGCGCCTCTACATCCACCACCAAGATATATATGCATTACCGTTCGCGACCCGAATGACAACGCCACGCACGCTTCGACCAGGTGGGTCCCATCGCCGATCACTTCCTTGCCTGCGAAGATGTAGCTGGTGGGTCCCCAGCCGTGGGGGCGAATCGCTTTGTTTTTTTTTGCCCGACGCACTTCTTATGCGTGCGAAGATGTAGCTGGTGGGTCCCAGCAATGTCGGGGCGAATCGTTTTTTTGCCCGGACGCACTTCCTTGCGTGCGAAGATGTAGCTGGTGGGTCCCAGCAGTCAGGGGGAAACATTTTTTTCGCGAAATACGGTGGCCCGTCCGGTGGGTCCCCGCTGTCACGTGGAGGAATAATTATTTTGCGCGTAATAAGGAGGCACTTCCTTGCGGCAGCCGTTTTTTTATCGAAAGACTGTAAGGGAACCCCCTACAGTATAATTGGTGCAACAAACCCAAATTGCAAGTATCATGCCTTGAACCTGGGTGGGTGGGAAGGCATCAGCCCCTTCCCACCACTAGGCTATGCCTTAGTCTGCCTTGCGGCCGCCGTGGACCCAGCTGTCAGCCTCTCCACGCATAGTACTCTTCCGATGGAAGTCGGTCGTTGACCACATTGACCACGCCACACCGAGAGCACCACGGCGGTGGACGACGGCGAGGCCTAGGAAGAGGATGACGTGGAGCCGGGGAAGACGCAGCAGTGGATGCCCACGCGAAGAGGAGTACGAGGGTGAGGGCTGTCGTCGCCGCAGTAATAACAGGGGTGTGTGGGTGAGTAGAGGGATGGCCTGGCCAAGAAGTGGGAGTAGTAGGGGCGGTGAGGCCTCCATGGCATCACTGACCGGCCACAGGAGGCAGGAGCACGCGACACGACCGGGCGCTGCTTTGGGCGGTGGAGCACGAAGACCGTGAGGTTCAAGAAGCACTACTACCGTTGGATGGACATCGTGCGGTCCTTTGGAGCTAGAGTCGTTCATATTGACTAAGTTGACAAAGCCCTCCGTCCCGTAAACTTAGTAGGCCCACAAGTCAGCCTCCCACCAAGGTGAGTCCCAGCTAGCGGGGAGTATTCATTTTTGTGCGTAATAAGGAGGCATTTCCGTGGGTCCGAAGCCGACAGCCGGGGAACATTTTTTCACGAAATACAGAGACCCTTCTGGTGGGTCCCAGCTATCAGGTGGAGGAATCATTATTTTGCGCGTAATAAGGAGGCATTTTCCTGTGTGGGCCCCTACTGTCAGCCTCTTCCGATGGCTGTTGTTTGTTGACCATGTTGACCTCGCCGCGCCGAGAGCACAAACGCGGTGGACGAGGGCGAGGCCCAGGAAGAGAACCACCCGGAGCCGGCAAAGCCACCGCAGCGGATGCCCACGCTGAGGGGAGAACGAAGGCCCATCGTCGGCCAGGGGTGAGGCCGACGTCAGCCGGAAAATAACAGGATGTGTGGGTGGTTAGAGGGATGGCTGGCGGCGACAGCCACCGGGAGGAGGGAGCAGCAGTCCGCCGCGCTGGTTTGGGCGGCCGGAGCGGGAAGATCGAGAGATTGAAGAAGCAGCGGCCGTTGGATGGACATCCAACAAATCGCTGGCAATGTTGACTAAGTTGACAAAGCCTTGCATACGCCGTAAAAAAAAAATTTAGGACAGCGTCATCGTCAACCTAGTAGGCCCGTAAGTCAGCCTCCAAATCATGGAAAACAGATACAAAATTTATTAGCCATTATTTTCAATAATTTATAGCCCATTTGCTAATTCTTAAGGATATTTGAAGCTCATATTCTTTTTATTAGCATTACGCACCATATATTCAGGCCTTTGCTAAAAATTCAACGAAATTTTGCATATTTCGTGGGGTCCGAACTCTTTTAATCACGAAATTTTGAGTCATGTTAAAAATAGTTTTCAAAAATTATATCAAAATAAAATTCAAAAACAATTCTCCATAAAAAATGAATGAAATTTAGAATCTTAACTAGCAAGATGCCCGTTTGTTGCACGGAACATGAAGATGCATTTGTATGAGTAGTTTATCTTGTGGGTGAAAAGATGATATTTTAAATGTAATTGCCAGTTGGCTTTGGTTTTTATAAGAGTAGAGAGTAGAGAAATCCTGAAAAATGATATTTTAATGCAATTGCGGTTGGCTTTGGTTTAAAATTTACAGCCCATTTCTTACAACTTATAGCCCGCTTTTCCGGGGAAGCCCATTTCTTATCCCTTCTCGCCTTGAAAGATTTGCAGCCCAAATGAGGCTGAGAAAAGCAAGTAGGCCTTAGTTTTGGTATTCTACAAAAAAGAACTGGCTAGCCAATTTCGTAAAGAAAAAATATCAACTGGGCTCGTCATGTGCTTAATAAAAGCGTGGCGTGGGCTAGACGGGCCACAGCCCTTTCAAGACAACAAGGCATTGAGCTCCGTCTCAAATCGAAAAACAATCAAGAGCTGTCGGGTCCTTGGTGTTATCCGCTCGTTGTGTAATTTTCTCGTTTATTGACTACATTGACATTGGCGTGGAACCTAGTTGTCAAACAATTAGGAGGAAGTATTGTTTTGGCTTGTAATAACGAGGCACCTGCTTGCAATGCAATGACCCTGGTGGGTCCCTACCGCTCGACCTCTCCACGTACAATCATCTCCTGATTCCTCTTGGTTGTTGACCATGTTGACAACACTGCAGACGGGCCAAGTAGCACAAAGAAGCTAACCATGTAGTGGAGAACGACGGCAAGGCCGTGGACGAGGAACTAACGAGCAGCGACCATGAAAGATGCGGCAGCAGTAGTGGTGTCGAGGGAGTACGAGGGCAACAACATGCAAGTCAAGCATACAAATGGTACAAAAAGCCCAAGGATTAATTGTTCATCAAATTTTTAGACAAAACCAGATTGAACATGACAAGAACATCTAACCCAACCACTCTTTTTTGCAAATATAAACAAATGGATCACCGATCCATAAAATCAACATCCCGTGCAAAAAAAATTATTTTAGGATGTCTACAACTTGTTGTAAATAGAAGCCGAGCAGGTATAGAAGCCCATTTGTCCACCTGAAACTTCTTTTTTTGTTGTTCAACATGTTCGTCCGTGAGAAATCTCTTGCTGTAAAAATTAAGCCTCATGGACAATAGTAACCTCGCATTCAACAGAAAAATGTGACAAGGCTTCGCTTTGCACAGTTGGATGCATATCGTCCCATCGTTATTGTCCTCAAACGAATGTCATGAGAACTGAGAAAATCCTTGTGCTTATTACGCCCAACGATTGGTTATATGTTTTTGTCCATGTGGTTACGCCTAAGTAGACATGAAGATTGAAAACAGTTAAGGTCCTGAAAAAGAGTATGTCGAAAAGAATGACAAATGAGCAGTTAATTCTAGTACAATATATACGAGCTTTCAATGTGCATGAAATCATCACCTCTATGTATAAATTCTCCGGAGATCGAAAGCATCATAGCAAGCCAATAATTATGTCCAGATCAAAACTATACATTCTCGATATATATGATCTTGACAGAATCCAAATAGATTGATAGGCTATCAATGGGCCGAACTCTTCATTGAGCATATAACATAATATTAGTACCCAAAGTGTTCTCCAAGATGATATAAAACTTATGCGCATAAATGAAAAATGCAGCATATGATTACAAATGTGTAGATGATAATATACGGTACCGAAAAGGTGAGGAGCCAAACACCAACTCCTTGTGATTATTAAACGGGTCACTTAATTACACCCAAGGTCTCCAGCTTTGGTAGCGAGAGGCGGCAGTTATTTCCGATAGTGTATAACAATTATGAAGGAGCAACCTTTCAAGTGAAGGGGCATCTTCGATGATGAGCTGCTGTCCTTCAAAAACAAATTCCAATGCTTTTAAGGTGAGGCGACTTTATTTGGAGACAATCGATACCAATTTCTATTCCCAAAACAATCAAGAAGCGCTCCAGGCAGGGCAACTAGAGTGGATGATGCTTTGTGTAGTGAGGGCCTCCGACGGATAAACCACCACAAGTGAAAGTTTTTTAGCGGTGGGGAGTCGAAGCATTTGTACCAGATCGTCTGGTAGATGGCACCAAGGCGAAGGTGGCGGTGTGGAGAGAGAGGAGGAAAACCGCGAGATGGACAACGGTGGTGTGGGCACGAATTCTTGGTATGTTCGTGGTATGAAAATTTCGTGGTAATGCTAGAACTCAAACTGCTGGAGTTTTCCGAATTCAGGGGATGTCAGCCAAGCGTCCACCTTGGCGGGTATGGACAGCAGGTAGCTTGTCGGGATGCAGAGGCATTGAACGGTGCCCCATCGGGTGAGAAGAGACGATGGCTCTAATGAGATCAAATTCAGAAGGACGGATATCCGGCACAGTCGAGATTGAGGGCGCGGTGCGCATAGAGGGCGCCACCGAGTTGAGAGAACTTGTGTGCAGCAGCAATCCTTAGTGGGGAGAAGCGAGATGATCTCCTCATGGATGACGCCCCGAGATCGCTGATGCGGTCCACTGGAGATTCTACCGTTCCTCGATCCGGGTGGGGGCTCGCCCGCTTCTCCCAGCCTGGCTAGGGTGCAGGATCTACAACCCGGCGTCGCCACATGGAGCCTCATCTTCTTGAGACCGGGGCCAGCCGACTCCATTTTCCTTGTGGGCGTCGCGCCGAGCTCACGGGTTTGAGCAGAGTAGCCAGAGACGAGCCTAGTGGCGGTCAAGGAGTGGGGAAGAAGGAGGGCTGGGGATTTTCAGAGGGAGTGGAAGAAGAGGAGCAGGCGTTTTCAGACGAGTGAGGAAGAAGGTGAGCGGGGTTTTCCGGGCCAGTGAGGAAGATTGGGGAGCGGGGGAATTGGGTGGGAGGCAGAAGCGAGAGAGCGAGCTGTTCATGTTTATAAGGCACGCTGCACTAACTACTCGCTTTTTCCCAAGAACCTCTCTTCTTTATGCGTTGCTGCATGATCGGCCATGCATGCAGGATGCATGTGCCCACCGCCATCGTGCATGCTACCGGGTTTGTTACTAGGCCTATTTAATAGGGTGGTTATGGAGTAAATTAAGGAGATTTATTTTCTCGTGTGCATCCACCAAATTAGAGGATGCGGTAATCGGATGCGCACACTCACATTAAACTAACATTCAGAAGAACAAAAGTTCAACATGTCTATGCATCTCAATGATTCACCATACTATAACCAATATACAAAACTGTGAGAAGGTGTGGAAATAAAGAAAATCGGTCGATGCTTCTCTGAGCAAAGGGCCTCCCTACGCACGCATTAATTTCCTGGGCATGCTTGTTTCTTCTCAATGTTGCGAGCACTTTGAGCATGTTGGCAACTCCACATCTATCTAGCTGCCTCATCTTGCAATTGATGCTGACACATTTGCAAAGCAAACACATGAGGCAATAGAGATGACTCAACATGGGTCCATATTGTGCGGGTTCCACGATATCCTATTCATTGTCCTGAATTTGAAAAAGATAGGAAAACAGTAGCTATACTTAAACGGTAAAGGTTGCAAAATAGTAGCACATATCAATAGCTCGGCATGACAAAACACGATCATCCGGACGAAAGGGAATCTAATTTGCCTGAGGAAGATTACATATAATTTGATAAGTCCTTGGTTGATTTCCACCTTCGGCCAGACCTTGTTTGCTCCTCCAGACATGACAGGATCGTTCCGCATCGCATTCAAAGCAAGTCAACGTCTGAATAAGCTAATTTCATCTTGCGGTGGTCACTGCCTGATCTAGTTACGAATGTAGGAATACCGGAGCACCATGAGGTTAGGCGACAGCAGTAGATGCAGCCATATAAATTTTGTGCGGTGCTACCAAAATTGAGGTTTGTATCCCTTCCCGTTATGAGAATTCTTCTTGAAGTTGGTAGAATGTGATGGCTTGTTCTTTGCATCAAACTTCCCTTTCCCTGAGATTTATTCTTGTTGTTTTGGGGCTGGTTGGGCTGGAAGTTCTTCCTAAGTACCATGTGGGCACTAGAAGCTCCCTCGGCGACCCGAGCACGTGTGTCTTTGCTCTCGCCTTCTCCTCAAAATCAAGAGTGCTAATGAGATCCAAAACAGAAAACTCATGTCTCTTGTTTTTCGCAGAAGTAGCAAAATCGTTCCATGGCAATGATGGTCCCGACAACAAATTTGTCCAAGAACACACACTTCAACGGGCAAGGAAGTGAGAGGTCGCGTCGCCTCGACTTTCCATCAATGTGGGAGCGGGCTCGGCTGGCGCCAGGCGGGAGAGAAGCCAGGAGGGGGAGGGTTTTGTTGGGCCAAGAAGGTGAGAAGCCAACTTGGGATCGGTCCCGGACGGGAAATATCATGTGCTCCCATACTGCATATGACACTAGTGTATGTTACTACTCCCTCCTTTCCAGTTTATAGAGATGTTTAGAGTAACATAGTAATATGTTACAAGACAAGTTACTCCCCACTATGACCAGCCTTGGCCTCTCCGGTGCTCCACCATGTATAGCTGCTAAGCACCCGCCACGTAGGCATAAAATATGATGTGGCACCAATAAACTAAGCACCTATGCATTGAACACTTGATTTACTAAGCCATTTAATGCACTTAGCACCTCATCTAAAGAGCATTAATAGTATAGCCAGATCTTGGCTATAAGCCTACAGCCCATCTTATAGTCAACATGTACTACAAAGTGCCTAGGAGCACGTGCTAGAGCTGGCTCTTCACGAAGAGCCCGCTTACCTTCTCTCTCCTCTTCTCTTTCCTCCAACTAAGCAGAAATATACTGTTTATTCCTTATAGCCCGCTGACTCAGCTCTATTGTACTTGCTCTAAGCACATCTAAGCACTTGCTAGCACCCCCTTGACCGTGGACCTTGACGGTGTACGTCACCTTGTGTCTCATAATTTTCCTCGTCATCATCTGAGTCCTAAAAGATCTCACCCACATCATCATTAGCATGCAGCCGCCTTGATAGACAACGTCTTGAGAAGGAGTAGAGGCGACTCGGGACGCACCACCACCACGCCGTGGGCACTCCGTATGTGCTCGTGGTAATGCAGCTGCGGCGTGTTTTTCCATCGGTGCTAGCTCTAAGGCTGAGGCTGTGGTCGTCTTCGTCTCCGACTAGTAGTTGAGCAACGACGGCAAAGAGGTGCTGCAAGAGATGCGTATGCGCCGTTGCGTGCGAGCTTCACCGTAGCACAACGAACCGGACGTCGCTGCGGATGGCGCACGCCTCCATGCAGTCGAGTGTGTGCGCATGCATGTGTTATTCATGTGCATTCTACGGCCGAGCGTGTGTGCATGCACGTCTTGTGTACGTGCGTTGTGTGCTCCATCTTTGTCAGGCGTATGTGCATGAGTTGGATCGGATGGAGTTAGTGCGTTCGCTTGTGTACATATTTTAGAGTGTAGATTCACTCATTTTGTTTCGTATGTAGTCCCTTATTGAAATATCTAAAAAGACTTATATTTGGGAACGGAGGGAGTATAAAACATCTTCAACTTAGCATCCTAATGTACCGTTTCTAGTGGTTAGCGAAAAGTTCATGTTCTTTTAGTTGTTTATAGGTGGGCAGGCGGCAAAAAACAGGGGAAAACGCCAAGGTTCCTTGCAGACGCTCCACCGCGAGGTTCCTTGCTCCTCCTCGGTCGTCGGGAATCTATGCTCTTCAACTCTTTTCTTTTACGTGAGCTTTGTTCATCCTTTTCCCAACACGCGAGACATCTAGCATCAAGGTGCATGTGTCATGCAAGAAAATGGAGATAATCAGATAAGCGGTCGTAAGTGAGTCGCAATGGGGAAGCCGGGGAAACCCTTTTCCGTAAGTGAGTCGTGCACGTCGATGGCACCTACGCAATATTTTTTCTCCTCGATCGCATGTGAATGGCACGTGAATAGTGCGGCAGACTCAACGACGGACGCGGGATGGTAGCAATGACATGGTCAGCCCTTTTTGAGAGAGTACGTACTACTAGTAAATAACTTTTATGTGTCCCATCAACTCGCACAACGCACGAGAAGCTTGATTACGCCTTCTCCCTCGCCAACACGCGCGCGGTGGCTTGCAGACGAGGAAAAACTTTGCTTACAAGCGGTGGACGTCAGCAGTTCATTTGGTGTCGATTGCCGGAAGCACTCTTGTAGAACCATCGACTTCGGAAGAGGCTAAGAGCCAAGCGCAAGGTCACCTACTAACCTTAGGCTAGGCGTAGTGGGAGTAACATAAGTAGAGGTACCTCCTTTTTATTCTAGGAAACAACCACACGCGAATATCAAGGTGTTTGGTTACGTGAGAACAAATTTCCTGCAGTCCGTGCTCGGCACTCCTCTATGTCTCTTCTCAGCCAGCCAGCGGACGCGCGGAGCCCATCGTCTGTTTGCTCATATGCTGCCCCACATGTCAGAGAAAACGCAAGAGGACCCACTGAACTTGCACATCTTTCACCTCGACGTGCTGGTGATGAAAAAAAAAATCCAAGAAAGATCTTCGGTGGCCGCTTTTGGAGTTACTCAAGAGTAGTCGATTCTATTTACGCTTTAACCCAAGATGCACATCTCGTGGCTTCAACTTATCAACTACCACTCTATTTTCTTTCATGACACGACACTGGATGCCTTTGGATGTCCCGCATTAATGCGGCAAAAGGAGGAAGAACCCGACCAAATCTTCGGTTGTGCTCTCGGATTAGACTAGTTGTGCTAACTTAAAATTTTTATTGTGTACTCCCTCCGTTCCAAAATACTTGACTTCCATTTGTCCAAAAATGGATGTGCCTATATACTAAAACATGTCTAGATAAATATATATTTTGACAAATACTACCTCCGTCTGGGTTTATTGGTCCCCATTATATTTAGGTGCCAAATTTTGACCATAGATTAAACTAACAAAATGTTTACGCATGTCACCAAACATTATATTTTTGAAAACTATGTTCAAATACTGAATCCAATGAGATAATTTTTCTTGACATGCATTAACATTTTGTTAGTTAAATCTTTAGTCAAAATTTGACACAAACTACAAAGGGACCTATAAACCGGGGACGGAGGTAGTAGAAACGGAGGGAGTAGAATGGATGCAAGTTTTTGTATTGGGAAGAAGAGTACATCCATATATTGATAGAGCGTTGGAGTTGGCCTTACAAATGGGACCGCAGCTTGAGGAAACCGACTATCGGCAAACCCCCACCTCGCCGCCGCCATGTGGATGGCTGAGTTAGAGAAACGATGAGGTTGAAGAGATTGCTCTAGCACGGACTCCAAGAAATATGGTGTCGACGGAAGTCGTCTTTGGTGGCGTGTGCCGTACTCTGGGCGTGAATGCTTGTTCTGGCCCATGCCACCCTACTACTCCTACTACTTACTATATAGTACTACTAGTATCGAGGATTCGAGGTGCTGGTTACGTAGTACAATATGGCTACTGATAAAAACACCCGCGACGACGCTTGCCAAGCATGTGAAGCTAGTACAAATAGTGTACTACTATTGTTGATGATTGGCCTCATCCGATAACCTATTGCAATGCACGTACAATTATGTATTCGAAAATATTTTTTGCCTCGTCGCACCACTCACTCCACGTAAGCAACTCAAAGCCATTCACAAATTTAGTAAGTTTATCACAGGCATATCATTTTATTACATACAACAGGTCATCAACCCACATCGACAACGAGGATACATTATAAATACTAAAGTTTTCACCACACAACAAATAACAAGCAATGAAATGAACTTCAACTCAACCATTCCTCGGCGTTGGAAGCGCTTTGCTTTGAACCACAAGTGATTCTCTCGACGGGCATCTATTAGTCGATCTCAAGACCCATGCAGATCGATCATCCAGTGAAGCAGCCTACTATATCGCATTCGTGGTAGGGAACCACGCTAATGTCCGAGGTATAGACACAGCTTGCTTCTCATAAATGGTGCTAGTAACGTTGTGTCAACAAATAGCTTGGATCGCTTTTCACCATCATCGAGATAGTTTGGTCCAAGGAAGAGCGAAGTTTTCTCCAAGACTATCAATTCTGCACTGTGGGAGAAGGTGTTGGCGCTAGCACACTAGTATCCATCCCAATACCATGCAACGGGTGTCGGAATAGGTCCGAGAAGTGCGACCATGGGAGACTACACCTGCTTCCTTAGCGATAACATCATCAAGGGCTGTATACACACGAGAAGAGGTGGTCCATCGGAATTAGTTGCCAGGCGCCAACGAGTATATGGGCGCTGCTCGTCCTCATGCTCGTGATCATCATCATCGTCATCTCCCCCTTGGTTATAAATTTTTTCAAGTATAGGTGGTGGAATTTTCACAGGACCTTGGAAACACAAGAAGAAGGTTAATTAGTAAGGGAAACTTGCTAACCCGCATGCATGTGGATGAAACAATTATAATTACGGTGGAAGACAAATGTACCAAAATCATAACGATTCCATGCAAAAATAGTGCCACGAGTGGTGGAAGCAAACACAAGGCCCTCATATTCAATTGCATCACAGTACTCATCCGTGTACAGAAACTGATTTTTGAGCAATGTCCATCGAGTCAAACCATCAACGACGGCAACAAGCTTGTCGAAGATAGCAACAACTTCATAGTTGTTGTAATTCCAAGAGCGGGTGGGAACTCGAGAAATTGCTATCTTCCATAGAAAACAGTCACCATGATTGTATTTGAACGTCATTACAATACCGGTGTGCTCAACCTCTAGGCGATCTGCTGAGATTTTTGGAAGTGGAACCCGGTCACAGTGTACACATTCACAAGTTCCCACTCATGATTGGACCCAATGTAAACAACCCAATCTCCATTTGCGCCTGCCAGGCCTTGCCCTCAAGCGATGGCATCTTAACATCATAATGATCATTATCAAGCGGCATCAACTTGCATTGCGAAGCGAGGCCTCCCAAATGCGGACGGCGCGGTCATCGTAGGTCACGGCCGAAGAAGATAGGGGAGATCAAACCGTTCCTTGACTCTTGGGTTCCTTGTAATGATGTTATTAGTTGAGTCAAGAATGGGCTTGAACGAACCTGCCATGCTAGCCGAGGTGATGACGTCGCACCGATCAATGAGTTCCTCCACCACGTCATGTTTCAGATCAGGGCAAGAATAACAGGGTCGTTTCCGTCCTGTTCCCTCCATGGAGAAGACGATCGAACAATGGCAGAAGAAAGTGTGAAGGGCTGAAGGAAAAGGGAGGAGGGAGAGGAAAGAGCGTGCGACAACAGTTCCAAATCGAGAGGGAAAGGCGAAACATCGGTGGGCCGGTTGCCAGCTTGCCACGGTTCCACGAAGGCGCCCGCCTACACATCGGTTCGGAAATACTCCTACTACTAAGTCGTCTCACTAATATGTTGGAGCAGGACCACATGTCAACGAAACATGGTGTGTAATTTCTCGTGCAAAATGCGATCCGGCGCGTTGGCCCGAAGTGCCGCATTAGTTTTTTGAAAGTTTGCCGCATTAGTTATCGACCTTTATTTTTTTAACATGCAATCTGAATGGATAGCTCCACTGTGGTCATCACATGTGAGCGGATATAGTGATGGTTGATTAGCGAGCAACTTTCTTTGTGGGAATATGGGAGTACCAAATGATTCAAGGAATAGAGAAATGATGGTTGCTTCGTCCGAGCAACTTACTATGGCGAAGGTGGGGCTCGTGATTTATTTGCTCACTAGTCATTACTCTTGCGGCACAACGCATCGGGTGAATCTTTCCTGAAGTTGTGTTGTGCACTCAATATTGCTGCATGGCAGGTGGAGCGGATGAAGGATGTCCAACATGTCGGCCAAAAGCGAAGTTGAATTGTTTCGGCATTGCTATCAATCCTTGAGGATTTGTTTATATGTACGCATAATTTTGATGAAATTGTCTTTGTGTGATGCTATGAAGGTTTCAACTCTGGTTCCCTCAAGGAAAAAAGGTTTCAACTTAGGATTCATGTGTCTTGCCTCGAGATTATCTCGTTACAACATTCCATCAAATACAAATGAAACTACCATGGCTAATGCATCTCAATGGTTCGCAGATCAGCGCCAATATTCACATCACAACCGAAGATAAAGTTGTGAGAAGGTGTACAAATAAAGAAAAAATATAATTGATCGATGCTGTTCGTAGGCATGGCTCCATTTCCTTGGCACAATGTTCATTGCTTGGCAGCTAGTTTCACCCAGCTCTGTAGCCAAAAAAGAGGTGTATGAAGGACACCACAATCCGATCGTTTTGTGCAGCTCCACTAAAATCGGGCGGACCATCCCCTGTTGCAAAGATATCCGATCGGTGTGATTACAATAATAGTGGAACTAGATGATGAATTATAACACACATAAATAGAAGCCGATCACCTCTCGATCTCTCTTTAGGACTAACTTCTTGCCGGAGAAGATTAGGCATGGAGTTGGATGAGGAGGATAGCAAAAACCAATCTCCCTTTCCGCAAATTCCACAGAAATGTAAAAAGCGTTGCCCGTGTGACATTTTGGCGGAACTGCACAAAACACTCTTGAGAAAAGTGATTTGTGCGGTTCACCAAAAAATGCATAATAACAACAGGTGAAAATGGATAGCCCTCTTTGCAAAAGGAGGTCGAAAGGAAACAATTACTGCCCCATAACACGAGTTGAAGACACATACGCCGACAAAAAAGAAGCATGTTCCATGTAAAAAGGGAAAGATAGCACATAGTGGTACGAGATTGCAAGATGGAAAGTACGCCGGCCGAGATACGATTTAAGCAAACAACTAAAGAAGATCCACATGCAGCAACGTGGTAAGATGGGCAGTGTAGCAAGGCTGGAGGAAGCTGTACCGAGGGTCGTCGAGATGTTACTAGGAGGGCGCCCGTGATCGGGATCTGCCCATCTTTGCGGCAGCGAGCAAGTGGCGAAGGCCCTACCACGTCGGAGCTTGGTCGAGAGAACGACGGGTACCGCAGATCGGAGACGAGCTGCCTCAACGCCTCGTCCCGAGCGGAGAGACGATGCACATCCTCCCTTTCCGCCCGGCCGGACGGGATGCGGCCGGATCACTGACCAACGCTGAGAGAGAGAGGCCACGTCGGCCTTGTGTGAGATTGTGTGACGAGACTCACGAGAGACAAACCCATTTTCCCATTTTCCCCATGGCAATTGTTTTATATTCTAGGCGTGGTACCCGATCCTCCTTCGAGTAAAACAACCGCTACGCCGTCAAATTATCCACGTGGGCTGCCTTTTCGTGCAAACGAACTCCACCACCGTGTACCCGCCGGGTGTGGCCGAAGCGAGACGTGAGTACGCATAATGCGTGCGCGTGCACTTCTTCTTTAGGTGCAGGTACGTGCATTGGGTGGGTGTGAGAGAGATGGTTTGTGCGAAAGCAGAGGCAATGTGTTGATGATATCTCAATCGGAAAAACATAACATATGCAATGTGTGTGAAAGCGGAGTCATGGACGTGAGATATTGATAGAATTGAAAACAAGGATGAAGTGTGTGGCTCTTGCGATCGATAAAGACTGCCATCAATTTGTGTTAGCCCACGTCAAAAGATCTGTAGGCGGCTGGCCTCTGGAATTTGAGAGGCAGAGGTGCAGTTCTTCTCCGTGGCATGGATACCTACCTACAATGTTCGACTATCGGTGTGTGTGTGTGGGTGGGGGGGTAGAGACGGTCGACTAGTATATGTCAGGGAAGGAGAGAGACCTAGCTATGTATTGAGGGAGATCGATCGACATCCATGGATATGTGTAGCAGAGGAATAAGGTTGGGAAAAAGACAAAGGTTGAGCGTCGGAGGGTTGGTGGTGGACTCCGTCTCTCACAAATGGTGGGAGAGGCTTGCTAGACAAGCGGAGGGTATGAGTGCAATATCAATAAGAGAGGCGGGGGATGTCTGCTCTGCCTATGCACGCAAGGCAGGAGAGACGGGTCGGAGGTATTCAAGGATGATGAGGGGAGAAGATATGGTTGTGGTAAGCATGCATAACTACATAGGAAGATCAACCCGTCATGTGTCCGAGAAAGGAGAGACATAACTAGTGAGGTAAGTGTATCGGTGCTTGGTGAAAGCGAATTATAGTCGACACTGGCTATATGTAGGGACATCAGTTCATATACACGTCTGCATGTGTTAGAAGCAAATAAGGTCCTGAGAGGCGCATGGGGAGAGAGTGTGGCTAGGAGGTGGTGCGAGGCCTACCATGTCGAGGGGGAGGTGTGCGAGCATGTGACTAATGAAAGAGAGGGCGAGTGTGCACTGCGTGGAATCGTATTGGACATATGGGGGCATGGACGGTGAGAAGATAAGAGGGAAGTATATATGTCTTTGTTGTAGGCACACTTGGCTAGAGAGGTATATCGACGGTGTGTGCGGAAAGAAGGAGCCAGGTGGCTCACACACCTGGTGGGACGCACCTAAAGAGAAATAATGAACGTCTTGTGATGGAGGGCGCTAAGGGTGTGTGAGGCGGGCGTGTGCATGCATGATAGAAAGTTAGCGCTAGCTAGCTGCAAATAGAAGAGGATCGTGAAGGTGTAAAAGGCGAACAAAGATCATAATTCATTATAAAAAGGTGGATACGATACTTGAAGAAGATATCATAATGTACAACATTGATTATAATTTGGGCTAATGTGTGGCTTTTGCAACTCAGGTCTAAATACTTGTCATAATGTAGGCGGGGCACTATACTTTGTGTGATAAACACGGTGTACGTATGGAACATGGTTTAGATTATGAATATATAGTTAGTACATCAAATGTACTATTATTTGGAATCAACATCAAGTGTATTCAAAAATAGAATTCGAGTTCATGTAGTGCACATAGTTCATATCTATCTCTATAGTAATCATGTGTTGTGTTATTAAGGTAATACCACTAATGATGGTTGAAGTTGGCAACAATCATGATTGTAGATTCTTATTGAAATAGAGAAACGAATTCAAATTTAGTTCGAATTGCAGCGGTAGTATAGACATTTGGAATGCACTAAAATGTTGGTACGAGTAGGTTACATGCATTATACAGCAAAGCGAAAAAAATTGATCGGACATAACATGGATTCATTCCCTCCTTCCATCTATATAGGGCGTAATGAGGTTTTTAAGGCCGCCTTTGACTATTGACAAGATTAATAGTACATGACATGCACAATGTGAAAATTATATCATTGAAAGAACCTTTCACAGACGAAGTTAACGGTGTGCTTTGTGTAAGTTGCATGTCATATATCATTGCTCTAATATTTGGTCAAAGTTAGCATCGAAAAGCATTAGGCCCTATATAGATGGAAGGAGGAGTAGCTTTGAATAGCATTTGTATAGTAAAGCGGGCAAGATTCTCTCTCTTTGTGTGGTGTGAATAGTTTTATTTTTTTTTTTTCTTTTGGTTGAGGAAGTGCGAATTGATTTTGCGTACGCATAAGTACAATATTACTACATGTTAGGTTTGTCCCTAAATTCAACCCAGCGTCTTGTTATATCCCGAAAATTCAGATATCGTGCTCCCAAAACTGGCGCCTTCACAACCCGCTACTTGCTATCCCGAAATTACAACGCGAAAACTCCCTCCGGTACCAAATCCCGACACGCAAAATCCCCTTCTAACCCCGAGCGAAGGGCCGCTAGTTCAAATCGGTGGGGGTACTTTTGTAACACACCCTACATTTTGGACAAGCGCGTCCCTAAGTCATGCTTCACCCCTTCCATCGCCCCCTTTTAGCCATTCAAATCCCAGTGCCGCCATAACCTCTCTCCGGCCCGAAACCCCAACCTCCTCCGTCCGCCACGCCACGCTGCCCAGCCGGAGCCTCTTCCCCGACAGCGTCGTCCACCACAATAGCTCGCTCGACGTCCCTCGTCCACCTCCCCGGATGAGGATCCTCGTCCATCTCGCTGTCCCGCCGGTTCAGCCGCCCCGTCCTCCACCTCCAAGGAGCTGCTCCGACGATCGCCTCGTCTATCGCGGCTGCTCCATCCCCACAGCGCCGCCTTAACCTGCTCCACCGGAACCCCAGCATCCTCACCGACTCCTCGGGCCGAGAGCCTACTCGACGCCACCAAAGAGGTTGTACACTCATCGCATCGCACCTTCTCCTTAGCTCGACCTGCCGGCGCCGACGGTGCTCCATCTCACACCCCCCTGGAGCGGCTACCTTGAAGCCGGTGCCGCGGGCGACATCTCCACAGCGGCTCTCCCAGGCGAAGCCCCTTCATGGGCCCGGCGTCCATACCAGCCGGATCTGCTGCTACTTTGCTCGGCTCGCTTCCTCCTTCAGCTTCTTTGCTTGCTCAAGCTCTCGCTTCGCTTCCTTGACTCTTTGCTGCTGCTGCTCTCCCGCTCGCTCATGCTGGTGCTCTGCTCCGATTAAGCCACACTTCAGTCGACTGAATCGACTTTTGGGTCAGTCAATTTTCAGGGGTTGGGGGGGGGGGGCTTGCCGGAGTTAAGGAAGAACCACCCGCAGCGGGGACGGGGGCTCGCCGGAGAGGTACCCCACTATCTATCTTAGGGTTCTGGGTGGGGGAGGGGCTAGAAGGCTGGCCGGGGCGGCGGTGGCGAGTTGTTTCGGGGCGGCGAGGCGGCAACTGGGCCGGGCGGTTCGCCGGTGGTGGCGGCGGCTCAGGGTGTGCAAAGTTGAAGATGAACTGCATGCCCTCCCTAAACTACATGTCAAGTGTCTCTCTGCAACCATTGCATTCAGTTTCGACGGTAGCATTCAGATTCCACTTGTTAATTTCAGTTTCGACGGTTAAGTTCGAGTCAACAGTTTTTACCTCATCTGTTGTAGTCGTGTGGTTTTTGGTGATGTTAATTTTACATCCATTTTTCATCATCTATTGGGGATGCTATTAGAATCCCACTTGAGATTGACGATGTCATGCCTTGTGCTGCTTCAGCCTTGACGCGTCTTACGGCTCACGAGCTGCTCCAACGATGAGCGATCCATCACAACAGAGCAGTGCCACGGGCGCCGTCTCTGATTCCTCGGATCTTCCTCTACACCTCCGACAGCCACCTGCGCCTCAAGCGCCCAAATGACCAACCCAATGATGCTTTGAGGTCGACACGGCTACTGACAAAGAGGTTGTACACTTGTTGTGTCACTTATTACTATACATTCATGTCGATCCATTAGGGCTATTTTGGTTCAACGGAAGAAACATAGCAATAGGGAATTTTCCAATGGCACTCTACTATTCAATTATTCATGCATTTTGTTGAAAGGAATGAAGCAAAACATCCACCTGGACCTACTTTTCAAAATCCTATGCATGAAAACAAGACCAAGTGCATTAGTGCCAGAATAACATTCTAGCTGTACACACTTTCATATGGTTTCACTTTATTTTGGCCATGTTTCTTTGCATTCTCTCTGCTTCTTCCAATTCACAGTAAACCAAACACCCAAGTTGATAGAAATCCTATGTTTACAAATGCTTTGTTTACCATGTGCATTTTCCTATCCTATTCGGTGTTTTTCCTATACTCGCGTTTTAAGAATCATGCAAGCTAAAGGAGCCCTTGCTGCACTATTACTTGATTATAGTGTGCACGCGGTCGAAGGGAACTTAGTGTGGTTTGTCCTGCTCTGCCGCGACGTCGTCCACCTCACACGAAAGCTGCTCCATCGACGAAGCATCCACCAAACCGGACATCCACGACTCTGACCGTCTTTCGCCGCCTCAGATCTCCTTCCTGCCAAAGACGCATTCTAACGACATCACCATCATCGACTCGGCAGATGAACACGAGGAGTACACGGGTCCACAAGAGAGGTCGCACTCTTTTGTTTACCTTATGTTATGCATTGCTTAAACTTACACCGCTACTTTATCGTCTTGTTCAGCTCTTGGACTCCCAACTCAGGTCCAAATTCATGTTCAAACTTGAGTTCTAAATTAGTTGTGGGGCACATATCGAGGCAGCAATGAATAGTATGTCATCTAATATCTGGTTCACCTAGGGTATGCCTATGTTTTTCATCTTGGGTGTGAAACAAATATTAAATCAATCATCATCTGTCTTTTTATTAATTTAATGCAATAATCAGTCTTCTATCATTATTTTTGGATCCTTCCTATGGTTGTTACCATCACTCTAAATTTCTCGCATGCTCTCCTTACATAATCTCACCATATTTTTTCATATGCATGTCGATATTGTACACAGTCATCTTGAACATGTAGAGAAAAGAGAAGAGTTTTCTTGGCGGCAATACAATGTCATGCAGATATCGCTCCATGGTGGGTTCAATGGCAAACCCTCCCCACCCCTCTCCAGTTGTAATCCGTAGCAAGATATCGGTTCGAGGCGGATTCAGATGCCGTGACCACTCCTATTTACCCCCAAGGTGTTTGCTCTACCTTGGCATGATGATGTTAGTCATATCATGCATATGTTGCCTTCACGGCCTACTTTTGACATCATATATGTCATACCTTGGATTTAGACATGTTCTGTAATGCCACCTGTTTAGTTTCTATATCATATATGGGAATTATGCAGTCTCATGTCTTTTAGCCAGCCATAATATATGTGAAATGTGCAATGCCATCCTGTTTAACCAGGCATCATATATTTGAATGATATCTTGCCCATCCTTTTCTTCATTACATTTCCATTTGTCGACAATGTTTGTACATTAAACTACTCTTCCTGTGAATCAGCCATTTGGGTGGAAGATGGAAAAATCTGGAGTGAAAACAAGGCCTTCAGAGCGAGCGGTGCTACACAGCCAAGCAGATCTCTTGTTGGGTCCCGATAGCTCCTCGAGAGATGGATTGAGAGGCAGATGACCAGTCCTATTCCCCTCTTGAGGTGTATGCTCTAACTTGGCACGGTTATCTTTGCTCATATCATGCATACGGTGTCTTGCATTGCATAGTTTAGACATCATATACACAATATTCAACACCATGTTCTTAGTTCGGACATCATATCAATGCCCTCCTGCTTAGCATATAAATCACATATGTGAATTAAATGATGCGATCCTAATTACTTAGATAACATGTAGGTGAATTATGTCATGCGATCCTGCTTTGTTATTCATCATATCTTTGAATTATGTTATGCTATGCTATCCAGTTTAGATAGACATCATATATGTGAAATTATGTCATGCTATCCGTTTTAGTTAAACAATATACATGTCAACAATTTCATGCCCTCTTTTTTCCACACTATCTATTGCATCTCTCTCTCATACAATGTATGTACATTCAACTATGTTTCCTGTTTATCAGCCATTTGAATTGGGCCGGGTGATGCCAAGTATCTAAGCGGAATAAAAACACGGTCTTCAAATAAAAAATAGTGCTACCTATTGGTGGAGATAGCACCCCGGTTGTACATGCACAAGAACCAGCCCTACCACACATAACCCAAACTCTCGCAGATTGTACCCCTACTGCGATGGACAGAGAACCAGCTTCACCCAATCTAACCCCAACCCCAGCTGATAGTAACCCAGTTCCTGTTGACACAGCTATTGGAAATATGCCCTAGAGGCAATAATAAAATGGTTATTATTATATTTCTTTGTTCATGATAATTGTACATTATTCATGCTATAAGCTGTGTTATCCGGAAATCGTAATACACGTGTGAATACATAGACCACAACATGTCCCTAGTAAGCCTCTAGTTGACTAGCTCCTTGATCAACAGATAGTCACGGTTTTCTGACTATGGACATTGGATGTCATTGATAATGGGATCACATCATTTGGAGAATGATGTGATGGACAAGACCCAATCCTAAGCATAGCTCAAAGATCATGTAGTTAGATTTAGCTAGAGCTTTTCCAAATGTCAAGTATCATTTCCTTAGACCATGAGATTGTGCAACTCCGGATACCGTAGGAGTGCTTTGGGTGTACCAAAGCGTCACAACATAACTGGGTGACTATAAAGGTGTACTACGGGTATCTCGGAAAGTGTCTGTTGGGTTGTACGAATCGAGACTGGGATTTGTCACTCCGTATGACGGAGAGGTATCTCTGGGCCCACTTTCGGTAATGCATCATCATAATGAGCTCAATGTGACCAAGTGTCTGCAGTCACGGGATCATGCATTACAGATGCAGTAAAGTGACTTGCCGATACGAGATTAAGCGAGGTATTGGGATACCAAACGATCGAAGTCTCGGGCAAATAACGTACCGATTGACAAAGGGAATTGTATACGGGATTGAGTGAATCCTCGACATCATGGTTCATCTGATGAGATCATCGAGGAGTATGTGGGAGCCAACATGGGTATCCAGATCCCGCTGTTGGTTATTGACCGGAGAGGCGTCTCGGTCATGTCTGCATCACTCCCGAACCCGTAGGGTCTACACACTTAAGGTTCGGTCATGCTAGGGTTGTAGAGATATGAGTATGCAGTAACCCGAAAGTTGTTCGGAGTCCCGGATGAGATCCCGGATGTCACGAGGAGTTCCGGAATGGTCCGGAGGTGAAGAATTATATATAGAAAGTGCAGTTTTGGCCATCGGGAAAGTTTAGAGGTCACCGGTATTGTACTTTGGGACCACGGAAGGGTCCCCGAGGTCCACCGAAAGTGGGGCCACCTATCCCGGAGGGCCCCATGGGCTGAAGTGGGGAGGGAACCAGCCTGGTGGGCTGGTGCGCTTCTTGGCCCCTCCCACTTGCGCCTAGGGTTGGAAACCCTAGGGGTGAGGCGCCTCCACTTGCCTTGGGGCAAGCCTCCCCCTTGGCCGCCCGCCCCCTGGAGATCCCATCTCCTAGGGCGGCGCCCCCTAGGGGCCTATATAAAGAGGGGGAGGAGGGCAGCCGCACTCCATGCTCTTGGCGCCTCCCTTCCCCTTGCTACACCTCTCCCTCTCGTAGAAGCTCGGCGAAGCTCTGCCGAGATCACTGCTTCATCCACCACCACGCCGTCGTGCTGCTGGATCTCCGTCAACCTCTCCTCCCCCCTTGCTGGATCAAGAAGGAGAGGCGTCTTCCTCAACCGTCACGTGTGTTGAACGCGGAGGTGCCGTCCGTTCAAAGCACTAGGATCATCGGTGATTTGGATAACGTCGAGTATGACTCCCTCAACCCCGTTCTCTTGAATGCTTCCGCTCGCGATCTACAAGGGTATGTAGATGCACTCCTTTCTCTCGTTGCTAGATGAACTCATAGATTGATCTTGGTGAAAGCGTAGATTTTTTTTTATTTTCTGCAATGTTCCCCAACAGTGGCATCATGAGCTAGGTCTATGCGTAGTTCTCTTTGCACGAGTAGAACACAAATTTGTTGTGGGTGTAGATGTTGTCAACTTTCTTGCCACTACTAGTCTTATTTTGCTTCAGCAGTATTGTGGGATGAAGCGGCCCAGACCGACCTTACACGTATCAGCTATTACGTGAGACAAAAGTTCCAATTTAACGACATGCACTAGTTGCATAAGGTGGCTAGCGGTGTCTGTCTCTCCCACTTTAGTTGGAGCGGGTTCAATGAAAAGGGTCCTTATGAAGGGTAAATAGAAGTTGGCAAATCACGTTGTGGCTTTTACGTAGGTAAGAAAACGTTCTTGCTAGAACCCTATTGCAGCCACGTAAAACATGCAACAACAATTAGAGGACGTCTAACTTGTTTTTGCAGCATATGATTTGTGATGTGATATGGCCAAAAGTTGTGATGAATGATGAATAATATATATGTGATGTATGAGATCATGTTCTTGTAATAGGAATCACGACTTGCATGTCGATGAGTATGACAACGGCGAGAGCCATAGGAGTTGTCTTTATTTTTGTATGACACTGCGTGTCATTGAGAACGCCATGTAAATTACTTTACTTTATAGCTAAACGCGTTAGCCATAGTAGTAGAAGTAATAGTTGGCGAGCAACTTCATGGAGACACGATGATGGAGATCATGATGATGGAGATCATGGTGTCATGTCGGTGACGAAGATGATCATGGAGCCCCGAAGATGGAGATCAAAGGAGCTATATGATATTGGCCATATCATGTCACTATTTGATTGCATGTGATGTTTATCATGGTTTTCATCTTGTTTACTTAGAACGATGGTAGTAATAAGATGATCCCTCATAATAATTTCAAGAAAGTGTTCCCCCTAGCATGCACCGTTCTGCGAAGGTTCGTTGTTTTGAAGCACCACGTGATGATTGGGTGTGATAGATCCTAACGTTCGAATACAACGGGTGTAAGCCAGATTTACACCATAATACACTTAGGTTGGCTTGACGAGCCTAGCATGTACAGACATGGCCTCGGAACACGGAGGACCGAAAGGTCGAGCATGAGTCGTATAGAAGATACGATCAACATGGAGATGTTCACCAATGTCGACTAGTCCGTCTCACGTGATGATTGGACACGGCCTAGTTGACTCGGATCATGTTTCACTTAGATGACTAGAGGGATGTCTAATCTGAGTGGGGAGTTCATTAAATAATTTGATTAGATGAACTTAATTATCATGAACTTAGTCTAAAATCTTTACAATATGTCTTGTAGATCAAATGGCCCACGTTACCCTCAACTTCAACGCGTTCCTAGAAAACCAAGCTGAAAGATGATGGCAGCAACTATCTGGATTGGGTCCTAACACGAGATCATCCTCATAGCTGCCAAGAAAGATTATGTCCTAGAAGCGCCGTTAGGTGAAGCACCAATCGAGAGAACCAAGGCGTTATGAACGCTTGGCAGTCTTATCTTGATGATTACTCCCTCGTTCAATGCGGCATGCTTTACAGCTTAGAACCGGGGCTCCAAAAGCGTTTTGAGCAACACGGAGCATATGAGATGTTTGAAGAGCTGAAAATGGTTTTCCAAGCTCATGCTCGGGTCGAGAGATATGAAGTCTCCGACAAGTTCTTCAAATTGTAAGATGGAGGAAAATAGTTCTATCGGTGAGCACATACTCAAGATGTACGGGTTGCACAACCGCTTGACTCGGTGGGAGTTAATCTCCCGGATGGCCAGTCATTGACAGAATCCTTCAATCGCTTCCACCGAGCTACAAGAGCTTTGTGATGAACTTCAATATGCAGGGGATGGAAAAGACCATTCATGAGGTATATTCAATGCTGAAATCAGCGGAGGTGGAGATCAAAAAGGAACATCAAGTGTTGATGGTGAATAAAACCACTAAGTTCAAGAAAGGCAAGGGTAAGAAGAACTTCAAGAAGGACGGCAAGGGAGTTGCCGCGCCCGGTAAGCTAGTTGCTGGGAAGAAGTCAAACAATGGACCCAAGCACAGGCTGAGTGCTTTTATTGCAAGGAAATGGTCCTTGGAAGCGGAACTGCCCCAAGTACTTAGCGAACAAGAAGGCGGCAAAACCAAAGGTATATGTGATATACATGTAATTGATGTGTACCTTACCAGTACTCATAATAGCTCTTGGGTATTTGATACCGGTGCGGTTGCTCATATTTGTAACTCAAAGCAGGAGCTGCGGAATAAGCGTAGACTGGCGAAGGACGAGGTGACGATGCGCGCCGGGAATGGTTCCAAGGTCGATGTGATCACCGTCGGCACGCTACCTCTACATTTACCTACGGGATTAGTTTTAAACCTCAATGATTGTTATTTAGTACCATCTTTGAGCATGAATATTGTATCTGGATCTCGTTTAATACGAGATGGCTACTCATTTAAATCTGAGAATAATGGTTGTTCAATTTATATGAGAGATATGTTTTATGATCATGCCCCGATGGTCAATGGTTTATTCTTAATGAATCTCGAACGTGATGTTACACATGTTCATAGTGTGAATACCAAAAGAAGTAAAGTTGATAACGATAGTCCCACATACTTGTGGCACTGCCGCCTTGGTCACATTGGTGTGAAGCACATGAACAAGCTCCATGCTGATGGACTTTTAGAGTCTCTCGATTATGAATCATTTGACACATGCGAACCATGCCTCATGGGCAAAATGACCAAGACTCCATTCTCCGGAACAATGGAGCGAGCAACCAACTTATTGGAAATCATACATATCTTGATGTGTGCGGTCCAATGGCGTTGAGGTCATGGAGGATATCGTTATGTTCTCACTCTCACTTGATGACTTGAGTAGATATGGTTATGTCTACTTGATGAAACACAAGTCTGAGACCTTTGAAAAGTTCAAGGAATTTCAGAATGAGGTAGAGAATAAAGCGTGACCGAAGATAAAATTCTTACGATCGGATCGTGGGGAGAATATTTAAGTCACGAATTTGGTACGCACTTAAGGAAATGTGGAATCGTTTCACAACTCACGCCGCCTGGAACACCTCAGCGTAACGGTGTATCCGAACATCGTAATCGCACTCTATTGGATATGGTGCGATCTATGATGTCACTTACTGATTTACCGCTATCATTTTGGGGATACGCTCTAGATACAGCTACATTCACTTTAAATAGGGCACCGTAAATCCATTGAGACGACACCGTATGAATTATGGTTTGGGAAGAAACCTAAGCTATCGTTTCTAAAAGTTTGGGGATGCGATGCTTATGTCAAGAAACTTCAACCTGAGAAGCTCGAACCCAAGTCGGAAAAATGCGTCTTCATAGGATACCCTAAGGAAACCATTGGGTATACCTTCTACTTAAGATCCGAGGGCAAGATCTTTGTTGCCAAGAACGGGTCCTTTCTGGAGAAAGAGTTTCTCTCGAAAGAATTAAGTGGGAGGAAAGTAGAGCTTGATGAAGTACTACCTCTTGAAACGGTAAGTAGCGCAACTCAGGAAGATGTTCCTGTGGTGCCTGCACCGACAAGAGAGGAGGTTAATGATGATGATCAAGATACTTGGATCAAGCTCCTACCGAACCAAGGTCCACAAGGACACGTTCCACACCAGTGAATGCACGGCAACCCTGTCTTGGAAATCATGTTGTTAGACAACGGTGAAACTTGAACTATGAAGAAGCGATGGCGGCCCAGATTCCAACAAATGGCTTGAAGCCATGCAATCCGAGATAGGATCCATGTATGAAAACAAAGTATGGACTTTGACAGACTTGCCCGATGATCGGCGAGCCATAGAAAACAAATGGATCTTTAAGAAGAAGACGGACGCGGATGGTAATGTTACCATATATAAAGCTCGATTTGTCGCTAAGGGTTATCGACAAGTTCAAGGGATTGACTACAATGAGACTTTCTCTCCCTTAGCGAAGCTGAAGTCCGTCTGAATCATGTTAGCAATTGCCGCATACTATGCTTATGAGATATGGCAAATGGACGTCAAAACGGCATTCATTAACGGCCATCTTGAGGAAGAACTGTACATGATGCAGCCGGAAGGTTTTGTCGACCCTGAGAATGCTAACAAGGTATGCAAGCTCCAGCAATCCATTTATGGGCTGGTGCAAGCATCTCGGAGTTGGAACATTCGCTTTGATGAGATGATCAAAGCGTTTGGGTTTATCTTGGACTTATGGAGAAGCCTGCGTTTACAAGAAAGTGAGTGGGAGCTCAGAGCATTTCTCATATTATATGTAGATGACATACTTTTGATGGGAAATGATATAGAACTTTTGGACAGCATTAAGGCCTACTTGAATAAGTGTTTTCAATGAAGGACCTTGGAGAAGCTGCTTACATATTAGGCATCAAGATCTATAGGGATAGATCGAGGCGCCTCATAGGTCTTTCACAAAGCACATACCTTGATAAGATATTGAAGAAGTTCAATATGGATCAGTCCAAGAAAGGGTTCTTGCCTGTGTTGCAAGGTGTGAGATTGAGCTCGGCTCAATGCACGACCTGACGAAGATAAAGAAGAGATGAGTGTCATCCCCATGCCTCGGGCATAGGGTCTATTATGTATGCCATGCCGTGTACCAGACCTGATGTAAACCTTGCCGTAAGTTTGATAGGAAGGTACCAAAGTAATCCCGCAAGGAACACTTTGGGCCGGTGGTCAAGAACATCCTAAAGTACACGAAAAGGACTAAGGATATGTTTCTCGTTTATGGAGGTGACGAAGAGCTTGTCGTAAAGGGTTACGTTGACGCTTAGCTTCGACCACAGATCTGGATGACTCTAAGTCACGGACCGGATCGTGTATATTTTGAATGGTGGGGCGATGGCTAGTGCGATTTGCAAGCAAAGCGTCGTGGCGGGATCTACATGTGAAGCAGAGTACATGGCAGCCTCGGGAGGCAGCGCATGAAGCAATCTGGGTGAAGGAGTTCATCACCGACCTAGGAGTCATACCCAATGCGTCGGGGCCGATCGCACTCTTCCTGTGACACCACCGAGCTATTGCACTTGCCAAGGAGCCCAGGTTTCACAAGAAGACCAGGCACATCAAGCATCGCTTCAACTCCATACGTGAAAATGTTCAAGATGGAGACATAGATATTTGTAAAGTATACACGGATCTGAATGTAGCAGATCCGTTGACTAAACCTCTTCCTAGAGCAAAACATGATCAACACCAGAACGCTATGGGTGTTCGATTCATCACAATGTAACTAGAATATTGACTCTAGTGCAAAGACTGTTGGAAATATGCCCTAGAGGCAATAATAAAATGGTTATTATTATATTTCTTTGTTCATGATAATTGTGCATTATTCATGCTATAACTGTGTTATCCGGAAATCGTAATACACGTGTGAATACATAGACCTCAACATGTCCCTAGTAAGCCTCTAGTTGACTAGCTGGTTGATCAACAGATAGTCATGGTTTCCTGACTATGGACATTGGATGTCATTGATAACGGGATCACATCATTAGGAGAATGATGTGATGGACAAGACCCAATCCTAAGCATAGCTCAAAGATCGTGTAGTTCGTTTAGCTAGAGCTTTTCCAAATGTCAAGTATCATTTCCTTAGACCATGAGATTGTGCAACTCCCGGATACCGTAGGAGTGCTTTGGGTGTGCCAAACGTCACAACGTAATTGGGTGACTATAAAGGTGCACTACGGGTATCTCCGAAAGTGTCTGTTGGGTTGGCACGAATCGAGACTGATTTGTCACTCCGTCATTTACGGAGAGGTATCTCTCAGGCCCACTTTCGGTAATGCATCATCATAATAAGCTCAATGTGACCAAGTGTCCGGTCACGGATCATGCATTACGGTATGCGAGTAAAGTGACTTGCGATAGCAGATTAAACGAGGTATTGGGATACCGACGATCGAGTCTCGGGCAAGTAACGTACCGATTGACAAAGGGAATTGTGTACGGGATTTATTGAATCCTCGACATCGTGGTTCATCCGATGAGATCATCAAGGAGTATGTGGGAGCCAACATGGGTATCCAGATCCCGCTGTTGGTTATTGACCGGAGAGGCATCTCGGTCATGTCTGCATGACTCCCGAACCCGTAGGGTCTACACACTTAAGGTTCGGTCACGCTAGGGTTGTAGAGATATGAGTATGCAGTAACCCGAAAGTTATTCGAAGTCCCGGATGAGATCCCGGACGTCACGAGGAGTTCCGGAATGGTCCAGAGGTGAAGAATTATATATAGGAAGTGCAGTTTCGGCCATCGGGAAAGTTTCGGGGTCACCAGATTGTCTTTGGGACCAGGAGCAGTGCTGAGGTCCACCGGGTGGGGCCACCTATCCCGGGAGGGCCCCAGAGGCTGAAGTGGGAGGGACCCAGCCTGGTGGGCTGTGCGCCCCCTTGGGCCCCTAGCGCCTAGGGTTGGAAACCCTAGGGGTGGGAGGCCTCCACTTGCCTTGGGGGGCAAGCCTCCCCCTTGGCCGCTGACCCCCCTTGGAGATCTCATCTCCCAGGGCCGGCGCCCCCCCCTAGGGGGCCTATATAAAGGGGGGAGGGAGGGCAGCCGCACCCATGCTCTTGGCGCCTCCCTTCCCCCTTGCTACACCTCTCCCTCTCGTAGAAGCTCGGCGAAGCTCTGCCGAGATCACTGCTGCATCCACCACCACGCCGTCGTGCTGCTGGATCTCCGTCAACCTCTCCTCCCCTTGCTTTGGATCAAGAAGGAGAGCGTCTTCCTCAACCGTCGTGTGTTGAACGGAGGTGCTGTCCGTTCAGCACTAGGATCATCGGTGATTTGGATCACGTTGAGTACGACTCCCTCAATCCCGTTCTCTTGAACGCTTCCGCTCGCGATCTACAAGGGTATGTAGATGCACTCCTTTCTCTTGTTGCTAGATGAACTCATAGATTGATCTTGGTGAAAGCGTAGAAATTTTTTTATTTTCTGCAACGTTCCCCAACAACAGCACCATCTCCACCACAGAGCTCCCAAACAAGAGCAGTTAGTAAGGCAGCTCCAGTGCCCAAAGGGCCAGTATTATCACGGCGAACCCCAGCTCCACCAGTTAGTACGTTTATTCCCGTGGAGGAAGCACAACCAGCCAGTCGTAGTTTAGCATCTATCGCATTTGATGTTGTTAAATCGTATGTGCGTATCTTCCCATCTTGGAAATATTATACTCAAGATGAAGGAAAATGCCAGATTCACGGTGTTTGTCCAGGAGTTATGTGTAAGTAATGTTATTCATGGCAATTACTTTGCTTAGTCCCATACATCCTACCTCCATGATGGTTATAATACAGCAAATTTTCCCATTTTTCTCTATAGAGAAGGACCGATTTGGAAACTTCGGGATGAGGTAACCTGTGCTAATACCTACGCTATCTTAAAGAATGCTTGGTGGCGATATTAATTACCTAAGAAAACGTACTTCACCGGCAAAGAAACTCATCAAATTCCCTTACGTTCTCTGAGACACATTCTTTGGACGATGGATGGGAACGCCTTGTTACATCTTGGTCCCGAACCAAGAATGTGGTAAGGTCTATGAGCTCATTTTCTATTTTGAAGTATTATATTCTTGCGTCTTCTTGTGCTCTGTTCATGTAGAACAAGTGCCTAAACCTGGAGAACAACTGTTCTACTTTAAGATTCCATTGCTATCATAGTACACAAAAGCGCTAGGCGTTAATTGTGCGTTCTGCCACCGCCTTTCGCTTTACTGACCAAAGTGCATGCTTATGCGCACTTATGCACAGATTAAGCGTAGTTATGCGCATGCGTTTGCCAACGCCTAGAGCCTAGGGCGCCGCTTAAGCTAAGCCGCTTAGGCGCCGCCTTTTTAACTATGGTTGCTTTGCTCTTGTATCATTGTATTTACTCATACAAACTTATTTTTAAATTGAAGGATCCAATCGAAACTCTGATGGCACGGCAGGTATGTTCACGCATGTTTCTTTAACAGGTTTGCTCTTATCAATATCTCTTTTGATTTCAATTTCAATTGTGTATACTGATTGACTTTCATATCATGCACATTACTAGCATCACAACATGAGCCAATAGTGTTGTTGTACATGTAGACCCGTGGTACCCATCTGAAATCTTGTTGTGCCGTGTAGTTTCCCACGCTTTGTATTCTTTCACTTTGCTGCTTTGTCTTGAACTGATATGATTTGAACCGTGTCTCTATTTTGATTTGGCAAGACAATGCAGTGACCATAGGACATAGATATATGTTTGTTTGATGCTTTTATTATGTACTAGTACTTGGCAATAGAAGACTTGGTAGTTTAATCCTGTCCACCTTACTAATGAACTGGTTCACGAAATGAGTTTCATATACTAGTACATGCTAAACTTGTTATGTGTCTACTTGTTTCTTCTTTTAGAATCTTGTGAGAATATTGGGGAAGAGTGCCTTATTAAGCAATGGTAAAGGAAGTAATGCAGATAAGGTTCGGGATAGTGACGCATCCTTGTTGGTCTCCAACAAAGCTGATAAAACAGCTAAGGAAGACTATCTTGAAGGCAATGAGACAACCCCAAAGTCCTGTCTTGGTTTAGTGTTCGATTCTTGGCCACTACCGCATGCACAAGCTATTCAAACTCACATGCGAATCAGTTCGGTTTCTTGAGTCTCAACTACAAGTGAAAGACATCGATCAGCCGTCTTTGCGACAAGAAGCGGAAGGACTGCGGAAGTCCTGGAGCATTCGGGATGCATACTTTTCCGGTGCAACAAAGAAGCGTTGGAGGATTTTAGCGCCAAACAGGACAAAGCTAATCAGCTTGCTAAGCTTATTGCCGCATGGTGGATACCCGGGATAACGTTTCTTGAGCTCTTCCGAAGTTGTTTTGATTTATGCTCTTGTTTTGCTGCAGCGTTTATTTACCTTTGGTGGCCAATTTTGTGACCAAGTGTATGTAATATGTCGCTTTGTTCCCTATATTTGCAATTGGTGGTGAACTTTGATGCCCGATGGATGTAATATGTGTAATAGCGGTAATAGGCTAGCCTTAATTGCTTGCTTATTTATTTCCTTATTGTCTTGTTTAGTTGTTTGCTTGTAGTCACCGGCAGTTCTTTTTACGTGTTTTTCTAGTGGCCACAATAGCCTATTTTTTGGTAACTAGGCCAAAATAATCATGGCAACACCTGCAATTTGTTGTAACCATGGGCCTCCTGCAGTCAGTATGATCCATGGGCCTTCGTCGCCATAGGAGCATTGGCCTTCTATCTGGGCCGTAGGGATCCATCGGCCTTCTATACGGGCCTTAGGGATCAATGGGCCTTCTACGGGCCGTAGGGTCCATGGGCCTTCTACAGGCCGTACTATCCATGGGCCTCATACGGGCCGTAGGATCCATGGGCCTTCTACGGGGCGTATCATCATTTCGCCAATCATGGGCCGTACTATTCGTGGACCATAACGGGCCATTAATAGGCGTGTTGATAACTCTATGAAAACAGCCCAACGGGTTTTTTACATGAAAACGACCCTAACGTATTAACGGTCCGCAAGCGGGCACATTGTAATGACGGGCTGAATTTGGCCCCACAAGCGAAAATGACAAAGAACGGGCCGTATGTAATCGAATCGTAATGAGCCCAGAATCAATGGGCTCTGAGAAGGCCGAAGATAACTTGGGGAAAGCGGCCCAATGGAATAACGGGCCGTTAATGGGTATAAAGTGATGCACTTTGTTCATTACGGGCCGGTTCACCACGGGCCGTTAATGGGCCAAGAGTTACAAAGGTCCTCATATGGGCGAAGAAGTCAAAGGCCACACACGGGCCGGAAGTTAAAAGCGGGCTGAATCATATTGGACGCCCACATGACGCCATCTTGGGCCTAATTCAGATAGGGCGTAACGGGCCCTGGGTTAGCGGGCTGTAAATGGGCTATATGAGAACAGGCCGTTAACAGGCTTTCAGTGGGCCGGCCCGCCACCTTTTGACCAAGTCAAACGGGCCGGCCTTTTGACAGGAATGGGCCTTTGTTGGGCCATGCCACATGTCGCCGTATCATAGGCGCCTTCGGTCCAATGAGCGGATGACATCTGTCCCAACGGTGAGCCGGCACGTGTTTCCTCCAGCCAATGATGATTTTACATGTGGAAAATCCCCATTGGTCGGGGCTATTAACGGGTTATCGGATCCAAAACCCGACCCAATAGCTTAAAGGCGTTCCGTTACGGTGGATGCCACGTGTCGGCCAGCCTTGACGAAAGCAGTTCTGTGACGCGCGATTTATCGTCATTGAAGTGGACACTTTCGTGATGATAATTTTGGTAATGTCATGGAACACTTCTACGACAGCACAGGTATGACTATCTTGATTCTATCATAAATTTGTCATGGATGTACATGCATGACAAAAAACGCGACCTACTGTGACAAACACGTATCATCACGGAAGTGTATTTTTTTTGTAGTGTAATCTGGATACATATTGAAAGTGGGAGCAATTAGCTAGAGTAGCTCCGTGCAGAGCATTGTAGACATAGAATATTTGCAAAATACATACGGCTCTGAATGTGACAGACCCGTTAAATAAACTTCTCTCACAAGCAAAACATGATCATACCTTAGTACTCTTTGGTTGTTAATCACATAGCGATGTGAACTAGATTATTGACTCTAGTAAACCCTTTCGGTGTTGATCACATGACGATGTGAACTATGGGTATTAATCACATACAGATGTGAATATTGGTGTTAAATCACATGGCGTTTTTAACTATATTTTTTACTCTAGTGAAAGTTGGTGACTTAAGGAAATATGCCCTAGAGGAAATAATAAAGTTATTATTTATTTCCTTATATCATGATAAATGTTTATTATTCATGCTAGAATTGTATTAACTAGAAACATAATACATGAGTGAATACATAGACAAACAGAGTGTCACTAGTATGCCTCTACTTGACTAGCTCGTGAATCAAAGATGGTTAAGTTTCCTAACCATAGACATGAGTTGTCATTTGATTAACGGGATCACATCATTAGGAGAATGATGTGATTGACTTGACCCATTCCGTTAGCTTAGCACTTTCGATCGTTTAGTATGTTCTTGTTGCTTTCTTCATGACTTATACATGTTCCTATGACTATGAGATTATGCAACTCCGTTACCGAGGAACACTTTGTGTGCTACCAAACGTCCTACAACGTAATCGGGTGATTATAAAGGTGCTCTACAGGTGTCTCCGGAGGTACTTGTTGGGTTGGCGTATTTGAGATTAGGATTTGTCACTCCGATTGCTCTGAGAGGTATCTCTGGGCCCACTCGATAATGCACATCACTTAAGCCTTGCAAGC
This sequence comes from Aegilops bicornis, assembly GCA_021605145.1. NCBI lineage: Eukaryota > Viridiplantae > Streptophyta > Magnoliopsida > Poales > Poaceae > Aegilops > Aegilops bicornis. The sequence continues at coordinate 2,210,848 of JAHIAL010000051.1, forward strand.
ATTGCAAAAAATGAGTTAGTTGCAGGATGATGTATTACGGAACGAGTAAAGAGACTTGCCGGTAACGAGATTGAACTAGGTATTGAGATACCGACGATCGAATCTAGGGCAAGTAACATACTGATGACAAAAGGAACAACGTATGTTGATATGCGGTCGACCGATAAAGATCTTCGTAGAATATGTAGGAGCCAATATGAGCATCCGTGTTCCGCTATTGGTTATTGACCGGAGACGTATCTCGGTCATGTCTACATAGTTCTCGAACCCGTAGGGTCCGCTTGACGCTAACGCTATGACAGCTTATATTATGAGTTTATATGTTTTGATATACCTAAGGTTGTTGAGTCCTGGATGTGATCACGGACATGACGAGGAGTCTCGAAATGGTCGAGATGAAGATTGATATATTGGAAGCCTATGTTTGGATATCGGAAGTGTTCCGGTGAAATCGGGATTTTACCGAGTACCGGAGGTTACCGGAACCCCCAGAACATAATGGGCCTTAGTGGGCCTAGGTGGAAGAGAGGAGGCGGCTAGGGCTGGGCCGCCCTCCCCCCCAGTCCGAATAGGACAAGGAGAGGGGGGCGGCGCCCCCCCCCTTCCTTCTTCTCCTCCACTCCTTCCCCCTCCCAAGTCCTAATCCAACTAGGAAGGGGGGGGGGGGGGACCGGGAGTAGGACTCCTCCCGGCGCGCCCTCTCCCTTGGTCGGCCGCACCCCCCCTTGCTCCTTTATATACGGGGGCAGGGGGGCACCCCATAGACAACAACATTGATCAATTGATCTTTTAGCCGTGTCGTGCCCTCCACCATAGTCCACCTCGATATCTTGTAGCGGTGCTTAGGCGAAGCCTGCGTTGGTAGAACATCAACATCGTCACCACGCCTGGTCGTCTTGTGAAACTCTCCCTCAACACTCGGCTGGATCGGAGTTCGAGGGGCGTCATCGGGCTGAGCAGCGTGCTAAACTTCGGAGGTGCCGTTTGTTCGGTACTTGATCGGTCGGATCGTGAAGACGCGTCGACTACATCAACCGCGTTGTGCTAACGCTTCCGCTTCGGTCTCACGAGTGCGTGGACAACACTCTCCCCTCTCGTTGATATGCATCACCATGATCTTGCGTGTGCGTAGGATTTTTTTTTGAAATTACTACGTTCCCCAACACAATAATCAACTAGCATAGGAAGGCAACACAAGCATAACTTCAAGATTTAAAGCACATAGAGAGGAAACTTGACATTATTGCAGTTCCTACAAGCATATGTTCCTCCCTCATAATAATTTTCAGTAGCATCATGAATGAATTCAACAATATAACCAGCACCTAAAGCATTCTTTTCATGATCTACAAGCAAAGAAAATTTACTACTCTCCACATAAGCCAAATTCTTCTCATTCGGAATAGTGGAAGTGTCATAAGAGACTTGAATACTATAAATGGTTTCCACATTAAAAGAGTAATGTTCAGAAAAAGGGTAATCATAATCATGACAAGTTTTATAAATATAATCATCACTACTTTTTATAGCATAAGTTTCATCATAATAATCATCATAAGTAGCAACTTTGTTCTCATCATAATCGATTGAAACCTCTTCCAAGATATTGGAATCATCACTAAATAAAGTTGACACTCTTCCAAATCCACTTTCACAATAAGATTCAACATCCTCCAAAATAGTGGGATCATTACTTCCTAAAGTTGACACTCTTCCAAACCCACTTTCATCAATATAATCATCATAGGTAAGAGGCATGCTATCATCATAACTTTGCATATCAAAACTTGGGAGGCTAAAAATATCATCTTCATTAAACATAGCATCCCCAAGCTTGGGACAAACATTAATTGCAGCAAATATATTCTCAAATATGTCATCCTCGTCAAACATAGCCTCCCCAGGCTTGGGCCTTTTCATATCATAAGGATAATCACTCTCATCATTAATAGTTTGGATAGCACCAATAGTATAGTAATTAACATCATCACAATGAGTAGTAGGAGCAACATCATTTGGGAGGGATACCTTTTTACCTTTGCTTCTCCGTTTTTTCTTTTTCTTCTTCACATTATGTGTGGGTTCAACCTTCTTCTATGAGCTCCTTATTGATGAGATTGTTTGAATAGAAAGCTCCTCCTCGTTACCTGATTCATCATAAGAAATAATAGAAGGATATTGGGAAGTCTCTTTGATGCAGAGCATCCTTCGGTCATCGCCATGGACCTTCCGTCGCCTCACCAAGCACCAAGAGGACCCATGATTAGAGCACGAGCCCGAGCTCTCGAGACCGAGGTGACTTCTCTCCTTATTGATATATCATATGACCCTCTCGAGACATGGCTACTACCTCAATCCGGAATGTTGTGCATGATTAGGTACCAAGAGGACCCTCCCGAGGATGCACATGAAGACGGACAAGACCCCAAGTCCACGGACGAAGAGAACCAACGGAAGAAGGCAAAAACAGTTCCCAGGCACCGGACATCCGGCCTAGGCCCCGGACATCCGGCCCCTGGAGGTCCACACAGCCAGAATCTGCAGAAAACGGCTACAGCGACCGGACATCCGGCGGCCCCCCCGGACATCCGGCCCCTCGCAAGCCACCGGACATCCGGCCTCTCTACCGGAAATCCGATCCCCCCCTTCACAGAATGCAGCTGGAAGGCCCCCGCCAGCCCGGACATCCGGCCTCAAGCCCGGACATCCGGCGCCCCGCGAGCCACCGGACATCCGGCCCGACGCCCGGACATCCGGTGCCGCCTGCCCGCGTGCAGCTCCTTTGGGCCGTGACCCATGTACTCCTCCGCCCCTTTGACTATATATATTCACTTCTCCCGTACGTTTTAGGGTTAGCGTTGATTTAGCTCAAGTTAGAGATATAGCTTCGCTCATCCATCGGATCTCCTCTTCGTGAGAGACCGCGGCCTCCTCGGAGAAGATCCTATCGGATTCAAGACCCCCTTCTAGGGTGGACCCCATCAAGACCTCCTCACGGAGAAGAACCTGGTTACTCTTGTATCATCCTTTGTTGATTTTGAATCTTGTGCTACCTTATGTGTTCGGTGATCTAGCACTTGTGTGATTGATCCTGTTGGTTGAGTGATTCCCTCTTGTTTTCCCCGTGTTTTCCCTTTGTGCTTCCGCGTGTTCTTCGTGATTCCCGTAGGATCCACTCTCCAAGCGTGAAAGATCGGCCCCTAGGGTTCCGCCCTACATCATCTTGGTATCATGAGCCCACGTTGATCACGATTTTTGGAGCCCCTACCCGTGTTTTCTAGCTTGATTTTGTTGTTTTCGTCCTAAATCCGAAAATTCCCCACCAAAAATAGCCCCAAATTTTTTTGGTGATTTGTTGGTTTGTTGAGATTTTGTTGGAGTTGGTCCATGGATTTGTGTTGCTACGTGTGGATCTAGCTTTCCCCACCCTCCCCACCCTTTTCCATCCACAAATTCTTCCGAATTTTACCCCGGAGTTGCAATTTTTCCCGTGGAGTTCATCAAATTTGTGCCCGTCCCAGGAGCCCGGACATTCGCCGAGTCCACCGGACATCCGGCGTACCGGACATCCGGCAGCTGGCCCGGACATCCGGTCCCTGGCAGCTGCAACTCCATCCCCAAGCCCATTTGCTACTATAATTTCGCCCAATTTTTCCCGGAGCCCACGTCTACTTCCGCATACCCATACCACTTCCACAAACACCACCACCGATCACCGCTACCTCCTATGTCGATTTTGACACGTTTTGGTCTTTCAGAGTTTGGTTTGTGGTTTCCCGTATCCTATTGTGTTTCGGCTATCTAGGTACGGTTCGACTTCATCATCACCACCGCTCATCTACATCGACTAGTCATCATCGCCGAGGATGGTAAATTCGTCGAAATCTTTGTCATACCTTGCAATTGCATTGATAACCCACATTGCCTCATATTGCGTAGCTTACCCATCGAGACTAGCCATTGAGTATTGCAGGCAACGTGACTTGTGCACATTAGTGATCATACTCCATAGCATACATACCATACAATAGTGGTGCATATCTTGAGATCAACTTGTGTGTCACAAAGTTGTCATCGCATACACAATTGCTATCTTGGTTCGTGAAGTTTTGCATGAGAAAAGAGCTCAAAAGTGAAAGAGCCACCCAAGCTTTTAAGCAAAGAGGAAAGATAAGCAACGAGCTTATAAGCAAGAACCATAGCATCATACAACATTAAGATTGTCATATCCGATCATCTTGGATCATAGCACCGAAACATCATACATATAGCATACTTGGGATAGAGATAGTTGCATTTTTGCCTTCTAGGTTGTGCACAAGTTTGCGTATCCGCCTATTGTGCAATCGTGCTAGCGTCTCTCTAGTATTATTTTAGCAAACAAGAGCATTTTCGTGGTTTCCACATTTTGGCTCACTTTTGGATTGCACAATCCCATTTATCTATTTACGTGTGTGTTTCCGTGTTCCCATACTTGCTTTGTCTACTTGTTGCATTTGCAAATTTGTGAATCTTTTCCAACATTATTGAAGCTCACTTACAATTGCATCAAATTTGTGCCACCATCCTCACCAAGCTCCACCATAAGCTTTTATTTGTGTAGGTGTGAGAATCGACAAGGATTGGTACCAATAGTGCTATTTCATTGTCCGCATTTGAGTGAACTTGATTCATCATCAACATCGGTCAAAGGTACATTGATATAAGTTCTTCTCCTTCTACCACTCACATATTTTTGCTTGGAATGATGGATAGGCCAAGTACTTCTACCAACCCACTCTTCATCGAAAGCAAGACGACGACATGTCATCATATCGTCACCAAGAGCCACCTCTTTGGTGCACAACGAAGCGTTGCACCAAGAGCAACAAGCAATGAGCGACCGCATCGACAACCCTCACCACCGACTTGCGACTCTCCGAGCAACGTACAAGAGACTACTTCGACAACAAGTTCGACGCTCACAAGCAAGAGAATGATGCAAGAATGGACGGAACCGGCATCATTCCACTTCTTCATCCTCAAGACGGAGCCGCTCGAGTCGACACTCCGTCGACACCTTCTACGACTCAAGTACACCGTCATCAAACACACTTCGACGAGCAGCGCGTCAAGACCGTCATGCATCTCGCAACCCGCTACATGACAAGCATTCACAAGAGAAAGTCAATGAGCAAGTCCCTCGTCCTCAATCGAACCAAGCCGCTTTTGCCCAAGCTCAAGAACGACAAAGACTACGACGCCAAGAGGAAGAACGAGCGCATTTACACTAAGAAGAACAAGACGCCGAGGCGCAACGCCTTCAACAACAACAACGAGAAGCGCAAGCTCTTGAGGCGCAACGTGCCCTTCAAGAATCAAGTCGAGCCATCGCCAACCGCAATCGCGAACGGCACAATCAAGAGGAAGCCCTTCGAGAAGAAATCCAAGAGAGGAACTACCAATCACGTTTGCAATGTCAAGTTCCTCAAGCTCCTCCACAAACTCGTCAAGCTCCACCTCAACCTCAAGTTCAACAAGAGCAAGTTGATCATGGTCTTCCTCCACGCCAAGAGCAACATGAAGATGATTGCAATCCACGTCAAGGGCGTCATCATCAACATCGCCAACAACACAATGAAGAGCAACGCTATGGAAAGCTCAAATTCACCATGCCCAAGTTCAATGGAAGCAATGACCCCGAAGAGTACCTCTCGTGGGCATTGAAGGTTGACAAAATCTTCCGGTTGCACAACTACGATGAAGAAAAGAAGATCGCTATGGCATCACTTGAGTTCCAAGACTATGTACTCATATGGTGGGAAAAAAATCCTTGAGCGACGACAAGCAAGACGTGAACCTCCAATCACCACTTGGGCTCAAATGAAGGATGTCATGCGAGCATGTTTTGTGCCAACCTACTACAACCGCGACCTCTTCAAGAAACTCCAACTCCTCAAGCAAGGAACAAAGAGTGTTGAAGAATACTACAAGGAAATGGAGATAGCCATGATTCGAGCCAATGTGAAGGAAGATGATGAGCAAACTATGGCACGCTTTCTTGAATGGACTCAATCATCCCATCAAGAAGATCGCCGACTTCCAACCATACTCCACCCTCATTGAGCTCGTCCATCAAGCTACCAAGGCGAGCGTCAAGTGCAAGATGACTTCAAATGCCTAAGTACTGGCCCAAGACCCTCTGGCTTCTCCAACAACCAAGCTTCAACAACTACTCCAACATCTACAACAACCAAGCCTTCTCCAAGCAACGACGACAAGTCAAGTTACAAGAAGACTTCGGCAAGTTCAAGTCGTCTTCCTCCTACGACAAGCACCTTCAAGCCGCGTGCTTCATCATCTACTCCGACCAATGAGACCATCAAGACAAGCTCCTTCAAGTGTTTCACTTGCGGTGGCCGAGGCCACAAGTCCTACGAATGCACCAACAAGCGCACCATGATCCTCAACGATGATGGCACCTATGACTCAATGAGCGAAGAGGAGATGGAAGCTCTTGAGCAAGTGGCCATGCACCCCATGAGTGAACGAAGATGAAGATGATCGAGTCTTTTGTGATGAGGATTCGAGCCCCGCTCTCGTTGTCTCCAAGGCCTTGACTCTTCAACATCAACAAGAAGAAGACCAACGATGCCACATCTTCCACACAAAGGCCGGCATCAATGGGAGGTCCGTCAAGGTCATCATCGATGGAGGTAGTTGCCACAACTTGGCAAATGAAGAACTATGCTCCAAGCTGCAATTGGTCAAGAGGAAGCACCCGCACCCCTACAAGGTTCAATGGCTAAGTGAATCAGGCACTATCCGCATTGAGCATACGGTCCAAGTCTCCTTCAAAATTGGTGCATACGAAGACACTTTGGAGTGTGATGTGGTCCCAATGACCGTTTGCCACCTCATTCTTGGTCGACCATGGCAAATTCGACCGTGGTGTCATCCACAATGGGCGTACCAATCACTATAGCTTCAAGATGAAAGGGAAGGAATATGTGCTACGACCTATGTCTCCTAGTCAAGTGATAGCCGACAAGCAAGCCACCCACCATAGAGACAAGAGTGAGAAAGTGATACACCAAAAAGTGAGTGAGAGCCACAAGCCAAACTTGAGCGCCTCTTCGCTTAGAGAAAAACCTCATCCTATTTGCCACCAAAAGTGAGATGAGAGAAGTGTGTGAGAACCCATCGAGTGTGATGCACTTTGTCCTTGTGTGCAAGGATGGAGATCCAAAACTAACACCTCTCACGAGCTACCTTTAGTGTTTCAATCTCTTTTGCAGGAATTCCAAGATGTTTTCCCCGATGAGCTACCTCGGGTCTACCTCCTCTTCGAGGCATAGAGCATCGAATCGACCTCATCCCCGGAGCACCTCTACCAAACAAAGCTCCATACCGAGTCAATCCCGAAGAAACCAAGGAGATTCAGCGGCAAGTACAAAAACTCATCGACAACGGTCATGTACGTGAAAGCCTAAGCCCTTGTGCCGTTCCCGTTATACTTGTGCCTAAGCCCGATGGAAGTTTCCCCTTGTGTTCCGATTGTAGACCTATCAATGCTATTACCGTTCGATATAGGCTTCCCATTCCTCGCTTAGATGATATGCTTGATGAACTTAGTGGAGCCAACTTTTTCTCAAAAATTGATCTTAAAAGTGGCTATTATCAAATCCGCATACAAGAGGGTGATGAATGGAAAACTGCTTTCAAAACCAAATTTGGCTTGTATGAGTGGTTAGTGATGCCTATGGGTCTATCGGAGGCTCCGGTACTTTCGTATGCGTCTTATGCATCATGTGCTTCGTCCTTATATTGGAGTCTTTGTTGTGGTTTACTTGACGATATTCTTGTGTTTAGCAAAACCATGAAAGAACATCTTGATCATGTTAGGGCTATTTTGCAAACCCTTCATAAGGAAAGTCTTTATGCAAACATGAAGAAATGCACATTTGGTGTTGACAAAGTGGTTTTCTTGGGTTTTGTTGTTTCCTCAAAGGGTGTCCATGTTGATGAATCTAAAATTGAAGCAATTAAAACTTGGCCCCAACCCACCAATTTGCAACAAGTGCGTAGCTTTCTTGGTCTTCTTGGGTTTTTATCGCCGCTTTGTGAAAGATTTTAGCACAATTGCCGCTCCTTTGCATGCTTTGAGCAAGAAGAATACTCCTTTTGTTTGGGGAACTTTGCAATCCACCGCTTTTGATGAGCTCAAGTCTTTGCTTACTCATGCTCCGATTCTTGCTTTGCCCAATTTTGACAAAACTTTTGAGGTTCATTGCGATGCAAGTGGTACCGGAATTGGCGGAGTTTTGATGCAAGAAAAACGAGCCATTGCTTATTTTAGTGAAAAACTCTCCGGTGCTCAACTTAACTATCCCATCTAAGAATTATATGTTTTAGTGCGTGTGCTACATGTTTGGGAACATTACCTTAGACCTCATGAGTTTGTCATCCATACCGATCATGAAACGCTTAAGTACTTAAAAGGAAAAACTAAGTTGAACAAGCGTCATGCCAAATGGAGTGAATTTATTGAATCTTTTCCTTATGTGATCAAGTACATTAAGGGTAAGGAAAATGTAGTTCGCGGATGCACTTTCACGCATATGCATGCTTGTCACTCAACTTGAATTGAATGTTATTGGCTTTGAGCACATAAAAGACTTGTATGAGCATGATCCTTCTTTGCTAATCCTTATGCTAAGTGTTTGGCCTTGACACGTCTTGGGAACAATATTATATCAAGGATGGTTATCTTATGAGAGCTAACAAACTATGCGTTCCCGAGTCTTCTCTTTGTTTGCTCCTTTTGCAAGAGGCTCATGGAGGCGGACTCATGGGACACTTTGGACGCGACAAGACATTCGCCACGCTCTCCAAGAACTACTTTTGGCCCAAGATGTTCCGCGACGTCCAACGCTTCACCAACCGATGCTCGACATGTCGCAAAGCTAAGTCTAAAGCTCAATCTCATGGTCTTTACATGCCTCTTCCTATTCCCTATCAATCTTGGGAAGACATTAGCATGGATTTTATACTTGGTTTGCCTAGAACTCAAAATGGCAAGGATTCCGTCTTTGTTGTTGTGGATAGATTTTCTAAGATGGCACATTTCATTCCTTGCAACAAGATAGACGATGCTTCACATATTGCCAATCTCTTTTGTAGGGAAATCTTGCGACTTCATGGAGTGCCAAAGACGATTGTCTCGGACCGTGACGTCAAGTTCTTGAGTTACTTTTGGAAGACCCTATGCGCCAAGCTCGGAATCAAGCTATTGTTCTCTTCGGCATACCATCCTCAAACCGACGGCCAAACGGAGGTGACGAACCGTACACTCTCAACTCTACTTCGCGTGTTGATCAAGAAGAACATCAATGAGTGTGAGGCATGTCTACCCATCGCCGAGTACGCCTACAACCGTGCAAGACATTCGACGACCGGCAAGTCCCCTTTCGAGGTCGTCTACGACTTCAACCCGTTGTCCCCATTGGACATTCTACCTCTTCCTCTACAAGAGCGCACCAACCTCGACGCAAGTGCTCGTGCAAGCTACATCAAGAAGATGCACGAAGATACAAGGCACACCATCGAGCGCCAAGTACAACGACTCGCGACCAAGCTCAACGTCAACAAGCACCCCATGATATTCAACATTGGAGACCTCGTGTGGCTACACCTTCGCAAGGACCGCTTCCCCAACGAAAGCAAGTCCAAGCTTCTCCCTCGAGCAGACGGACCATTCAAGGTGCTAGCACGCTACTACAACAATGCTTACAAGATCGATCTCCCACGCGACAAGTACAACGTGAGCGACATCTTCAACGCCTCCGATCTCTCCCCGTACCATGGTGATGAGGATTTCAATCCGAGGCCGGATCTTCCGCAAGGGGGGGGGGGGAGATGATGCGGAGCATCCTTCGGTCATCCCCATGGACCTTCCGTCGCCTCACCAAGCACCAAGAGGACCCATGACTAGAGCACGAGCCCGAGCTCTCGAGACCGAGGTGACTTCTCTCCTTATTGATATATCATATGACCCTCTCGAGACATGGCTACTACCTCAATCCGGAATGTTGTGCATGATTAGGTACCAAGAGGACCCTCCCGAGGATGCACATGAAGACGGACAAGACCCCAAGTCCACGGATGAAGAGAACCAACGGAAGAAGGCAAAAACAGCTCCCAGGCACCGGACATCCGGCCTACGCCCCGGACATCCGGCCCCTGGAGGTCCACACAGCCAGAATCGGCAGAAAACGGCTACAGCGACCGGACATCCGGCGGCCTGCCCGGACATCCGGCCCATCCCGAACCACCGGACATCCGGCCCTTCTACCGGAAATCCGGTCCCCCCCTTCCTGAGAATGCTGGAAGGCCCACTTGACCCGGACATCCGGCCTCAAGCCGGACATCCGGCGCCCATGAGCCACCGGACATCCGCCCGGCCGCCCGGACATCCGGTGCCGCCTGCCCGCGTGCAGCTCCTTTGGGCCGTGACCCATGTACTCCTCCGCCCCTTTGACTATATATATTCACTCCTCCCGTACGTTTAGGGTTAGCGTTGATTTAGCTCAAGTTAGAGATAGAGCTTCGCTCATCCATCGGATCTCCTCTTCGTGAGAGACCGCGGCCTCCTCGGAGAAGATCCTATCGGATTCAAGACCCCCTTCTAGGGTGGACCCCATCAAGACCTCATCACGGAGAAGAACCCAGTTACTCTTGTATCTTCCTTTGTTGATTTTGAATCTTGTGCTACCTTATGTGTTCGGTGATCTAGCACTTGTGTGATTGATCCTGTTGGTTGAGTGATTCCCTCTTGTTTTCCCCGTGTTTTCCCTTTGTGCTTCCGCGTGTTCTTCGTGATTCCCCGTAGGATCCACTCCAAACGTGAAAGATCGGCCCCTAGGGTTCCGCCCTACATCACTCTTCCCTTTCATTAGTATTCTCATCATCTTCTATTTGCTTTCTTTTCTTTATGTAGTTGGCAATATAAGGGTTTTCAATGCAATTCACCGCACAATACATATAAATTTCCTCTAGATCAAACTCAAGAAGTTTATAACGGGCAAATTCTGGAAGAAATTTAGTTAAACGTTTCATTTCTTCGTAACCCATAAGCAAACTAAGTTCAGTATAATTTGCAAAGGAGATCAAATCATCACAATTTTTGGACACGATTCGATCATGAAACAATTTGCACCGGAGATGTAAATGACCACTTTCATTGCAAAGTTCACAAGTACGGCGAAGGAAATATAAATTTTCAGCACTCACCCTTAGCCTCTCTTGCAACAATTTAGTTTCTACATGCTTATGCCTCTTGCAATATCTATCTTCTCTATTTGGTGTATCTATGCAAACCCAATGCTCTCCACAAAAATTGACATGCTTATAAGAGACATTTTCATCATAATTAGTGCAATCATCATTAGTACTATGGATATTCAAGGAGTTCATACTAACAACATTGGAATCATGCTCATCATTCAAAGATTTAGTATCAAACATTTTATAGACTTCTTCTTCTAGCACTTGAGCACAATTTTCCTTTTCATCATACTTACGAAAGATATTAAAAAGATGAAGCATATGAGACAAACTCAATTCCATTTTTTTGTAGTTTTTTTATAGATTAACTAGTGATAAAACAAGAAACTAAAAGATTCGATAGCAAGATCTAAAGATATACCTTCAAGCACTCACCTCCCCGGCAACGGCGCCAGAAAAGAGCTTGATGTCTACTACACAACCTTCTTCTTGCAGACGTTGTTGGGCCTCCAAGTGCAGAGGTTTGTAGGACAAGAGCAAATTTCCCTCAAATGGATGACCTAAGGTTTATCAATCCGTGGGAGGCGTGGGATGAAGATGGTCTCTCTCAAACAACCACGCAACCAAATAACAAAGAGTCTCTTGTGTCCCCAACACACCCAATACAATGGTAAATTGTATAGGTGCACTAGTTCGGCGAAGAGATGGTGATACAAGTGCAATATGGATGGTAGATATAGGTTTTTGTGATCTGAAAAATATAAAACAGCAAGGTAACTAATGATAAAAGTGAGCGTAAACGGTATTGCAATGGTAGGAAACAAGGCCTAAGGTTCATACTTTAACTAGTGCAAGTTCTCTCAACAATAATAACATAACTGGATCATATAACTATCCCTCAACATGCAACAAAGATTCACTCCAAAGTCACTAATAGCGGAGAACAAACGAAGAGATTATGGTAGGGTCTGAAACCACCTCAAAGTTATCCTTTACATTCTATCTACTCAAGAGTCTCAGTAGTAAAATAACATGAAGCTATTCTTTCCGTTCAATCTATCATAGAGTTCATACTAGAATAACACCTTAAGACACAAATCAACCAAAACCATAATGTCACCTAGATACTCCATTGTCACCTTAAGTATCCGTGGGCATGATTATACGATATGCATCACACAATCTCAGATTCATCTATTCAACCAACACAAAGTACTTCAAAGAGTACCCCAAAGTTTCTACCGAGAGTCAAGAGGCGGCGTGTGCCAACCCCTATGCATAGGTTCATGGGCGAAACCCGCAAGTTGATCACAAAAACATACATCAAGTGGATCACGTGAATATCCCATTGTCACCACAGATAAGCATGGCAGGACATACATCAAGTGTTCTCAAATCCTTAAAGACTCAATCCGACAAGATAACTTCCAAGGGAAAACTCAATCCATTACAAGAGAGTAGAGGGGGAGAAACATCATAAGATCCAACTATAATAGCAAAGCTCGCGATACATCAAGATCGTGCGAAGTCAAGAACACGAGAGAGAGAGAGAGAGAGAGAGAGAGAGAGAGAGAGAGAGAGAGATCAAACACATCACATCGGGTACATACCCTCAGCCCCGAGGGTGAACTACTCCCTCCCTCGTCATGGAGAGCGGGATGATGAAGATGGCCACCGGTGATGGATTCCCCTCCCGGCAGGTGCCGAACGGGCTCCGAGAGGTTTTGGTGGCTACTGAGAGGCTTGCGGCGGCGGAACTCCCGATCTATTGTGCTCATTGATGTTTTTAGGGTATATGGGAATATATAGGCGAAAGAAGTCGGTCGGGAGCCACGAGGGCCCACGAGGGTGGAGGGCGCGCCCGGGGGGGTGGGCGCGCCCCCCTGCCTCGTGGCCTCCTCGAAGCTTCCCTGACTTGCACTCCAAGTCCCCTGGATTGTTTCCGTTCCAAAAATAACGCTCCCGAAGGTTTCATTCCGTTTAGACTCCGTTTGATATTCTTTTTCTTCGAAACACTGAAATAGGCAAGAAAACAACAATATGGGTTGGGCCTCCGGTTAATAGGTTAATCCCAAAAATAATATAAAAGTGTATAACAAAGCACATAAAAATTCAAAACAGATAATATAATAGCATGAATGCTTCATAAATTATAGATACGTTGGAGACGTATCAGGCAGCGGCAAGGAGATCCTGTTCAGGGGCAGCCCATTGTGGAGGCTTGGGGGGTGATTGCGAGATGGCGAAGGAGATGCGTATTCGAGCGATTTGCGTCAGACCGTGCTCGACGACGGTGGATAGAGGGATCTAGCGTGGCGATCTTCGACGGCGGTCCGGCCTAGCTAGGTCACCGGAGAAGAGGGTCTTAGCGCGCGACCCTGGACTAGTGCGCTCAACATCATACCCGGACCTATCATGCAACCACATGGGTCAAATTTTCCAGTTTTTCTTTAGGGAGTCTTCGTGTTTGGTCTTTGCGGTGGTGCTATCCTAGTGTAGGTATAATGATATCCCTGCCCTTTCCCCGTTCCGTTGGTGTGCATATCACCGGCGGAGGGTGTGCAGAGCCATGTCTCCGACGGGTCTTCCGGGATCCGGTCGGTTTAGGTTTCCAGTGGATCCTCCATTTGCATTCAGTCGGCGCTCGTGGTCTTCGGAGTTTTTACAGGGCCTTATTGGTATTTTCTTCTCCGGGGCGGTCATTTGCTTCGCAGATCGCGCCCGTCGATATCTCCTGGTTTGCATCAACGACTTCGCAGCCATGCCTACACAAGTTCCTGGCTTTACAAAAGTTTGCTCCGCCGAGGCGGCATCGAGCTATGCCCACGGCACACTAACGATGGATGAAGGGTCAACACTCCCAAGGATTTGATAGTAATTTTATTATTCATATGGATGTGTTTGCAAGGACCTGTGCTAAAAAAATTGATCTGGGAAAAGTAGGTACAACTACTCTTCTGCCCAAAATGTCAATCTAGGCCGTTTCCTTTGCTTTTCCTAATAATGGACGAGACAAATAACGCCATGTGTCATGGCATTTGTTCTATGCGATGGCAGAGGACACGTTGAGTGCTCTTTGCTGCAGGTATCCTTTTCTTCTCTAGAGAACTGATGGCAACTTTGTCAAAAGGTTAGTCATGTGGTCGTCTGACTCATTGTTAGAACACTGACTGGAGACCACCACTTTGGCAAGATGGTGAACTGACTGATAGATTCCAATGTGAACAGTCCTACCAAAATTCTAGATGTAAATAAGAGTAGTGATGCACTAGCCAGAACTTGTGAAGCCACAAACTTGTGGAAGAGGATCTGGGGCAACTGGGTGCTCCAACCCCCAATATGAACATTAAGTTAAAAAAAACAGGGAAATTAAAAAATATATATATCAAACCTGAGTGTCCAATCTACTTTTGTGAAATTTCGTGAAAAAATACTAGGGAATGTATCCATGGCAAAAAAGACAAAAATTCCTATGTATAGGAACAAACTGTTTGGATGGAGAGTAGGTCAGACTGTATTTTCTTCGCCACGGATACATTTTCTGGGTTTTTTTTTCACAAAACATCACACACGAGTAGACTTTGCATCCAAGTTTGATATCCACACACTGCCATAGTTTAATCAATCAGTTTATACATAAATTTATTAACAAAACCAAACTAAAACCAAAGTTCGTTCGAAAGATCATACGATGAAGTAACTGTCGAATGTAGAAGCTCAGGTTCGAAATGCCGAAACCTGACAAAGACCATCCAAGGCTCCTTTTCTTCCCCTCTGCATCAGGAGAAAGCAGAGTTTCCCTGCCAATGGGAAACCAGGAGCTCTCGCGCAGAAATCCTTCCCAAGTAATTACATCTTATAATTAACCGCGAGTGAGTTACATTACATGCCGTGCCTCGAGTAGGAATTAGTGTACATCCAAGAAATATGAACATCTTACAACAACAACAAATTTTTCCAACCCTATAAATGCGGGCGAACCTAGACCGGGACGGCCGCCTGGGGCGTCGGGGGCACCCGGTTCTCGACGGGGATCTCAGTGAACTCGGACAGGATGGCCCGGAACTCGTCGCCGCTCAGCGTCTCCTTCTCCAGGAGCACCTCCACGATCTTGTCCATGGCCACGCGGTTCTCCCTCACCTGCTGCAGGGCGATCTGGTAGGCCTGGTCCGACAGCTGCTTCACCGCCGAGTCGATGTCCAGCGCCAGCTTCTCCGACATGGAGTTCCGAGCCATCATCCGCATGATCACGTCCCCGCTCTGCGCCGCGTCCATCAGAGACCACGGGCCGATGTCCGACATGCCGAATGTCACCACCATCTGCAGCAGAAGAATCGCGATCAGTACGAATGGAACGTTTAGCAGAAGCTGTTATGACAAAATGGGAGCATACCTGCTTGGCTAAGCCGGTGATCTGCTGCAGGTCACCAGCAGCTCCAGTGGTCACCTCAGAATCTCCGAATATGATCTCCTCAGCAGCTCTGCCGCCAAGGCCGCCGACGATTCTGGCAAAGAGCTGCTGCCTAGAGATGAGCGTTGGGTCATCCATGGGAATGAACCAGGTGAGACCACGGGCTTGACCCCTTGGAACTAAGGTAACCTTCTGGACGGGGTCGTGGCCAGGCGTCAAAGTTCTGCAAAAAGTAACATCTTCAGTTATGAACCAGGTTGTTGGGAAGTTTGTAATGCGAGTAATAAAAAAGAACGGAAACGCCTGAAAGCATAAGCCTACACACATAATGGTGCATGCAAAAGGAGGTCGGAAGTCTTCGCTAGCACAAAACAGTATCTAAATGCACCACAGAAATGCTGAGAAATCCATCAGACCCAATGCGGAATTCGAAGAGATGAAGATTCTCTCTTACCCGCAAACTGCATGCCCAACTTCATGGTAAGCAACAAGGCTTTTGCTCTTCCCATCTGTCATGACAGTTCCTTCCATACCAGCCACTATTCTGTCGATTGAATCGTCAATCTCCTTGAGGAAATTCCGGTCCTCCCACGTCGGCCTGCTAATATGGCTGCCTCATTCAGAAGATTCGCCAGGTCTGCTCCACTGAACCCAGGTGTTCTCATTGCAATGACCTCAAGGGAAACATCAGCATCGAACTTCTTGTTGCTACCGTGCACCTTGAGAATCTCTGTCCTTCCACGTACATCAGGAACATCAACACTCACCTGTGAAACGAGTTACAAGGTATATCCAAATGTTAAGCAAGATCCAGAATATTTAAAAATAGGTTCTAACAGGTTCCACGTTTTAAGATATTCAAAGATAGTTCAAGCTCTGAACTAGAATTGGACTTGAGGTTTACAAGCATGTGAGAACCTCACTAAGAATTTTTTTTCTAAAATCTGTTGCAGGAATAATTGCAATGATAAGAATATGGAAATAGGGACATGCAAATTAAATTCCAGACTGATGTTATTAACCTTAAAAAAAGCCGGATAGAAACTAACCTGTCTGTCAAAGCGTCCAGGTCTAAGCAAAGCGGAATCCAAGATGTCAGCCCTGTTGGTGGCAGCAACAACAATGATGCCAGTGTTGCCCTCAAAACCATCCATCTCAGTCAGTAGCTGATTGAGAGTCTGCTCCCTTTCATCGTTCCCACCACCGATACCTGTTCCTCTTTGCCTCCCAACAGCATCAATTTCATCAACGAACACTATGCAAGGAGCATTCTCCTTGGCCTTCTTGAAGAGATCACGAACACGGGAGGCACCAACACCAACAAACATCTCCACGAACTCAGAACCCGATATCGAGAAGAATGGCACGCCAGCCTCTCCTGCGATCGCCTTGGCAAGCAAAGTCTTACCAGTTCCAGGAGGACCAACAAGCAGCACACCCTTGGGAATGCGGGCACCAACGGCAGTGAACCTCTCTGGCTTCTTTAAGAACTCCACAACTTCCATGAAGTCCTGCTTTGCTTCGTCAACACCAGCAACATCATCGAAGGTAACACCGGTGTTGGGCTCCATCTGGAACTTGGCCTTGGACTGGCCAAAACCAAGAGGAAAGCCAGGCCCACCGGGTCCACCCATGCCACCAGACCCTCCTCTTCTCGACAGCAAGAACAGACCGCCGATAAGGATAAGCGGGAAGGCCAAGTTCCCGATAAGGTTGAAGAGGAGATTACCAGAGTCCTCCTGCTGGTTGTGCGCAGCAAAGTCAATATTCTTCTCCCTCAACTTCTGGAGAAGCTCCTGGCTGAGACCAGGAAGCTGCACACGGACCCTCTGCACGCGGTTGCCGAGCTCGGGAGAAATGGCCTCCACGATAGCGATCGTCCCGTTCTCAAACAGGTCGACCTTCTTCACCCTGTCCTTGTCGAGGTACTCGAGGAACCTCGAGTAGGACATCCTGGAGGAAGAGACGCCCTGGTCATCTGCGAGAGCCTTGTTGGCACTCAGCAAGGCGGGCAGGCCGACTCCTCCGAGCGCAAGCTTCAGGAGCTTCCTCTTAGAATCGTTCGGCTTGTGCTCCAGGGAGGCGGTCACGGACACCGGCCTCTGCGCGACGCCGCTCGAGGGGAGCGCTCCGAAGGGGAGCAGCCCTTTCGCTGCAAGACTTATGGATGGCGCCATGTTTGCTTACTGTGGATAAAATGAACGGGGATGTCGTCAGCATGAATCAGAGAATGAACATAATTATCGTCATCAGCATGAATCAGAGAATGAACATAATTATTGTCATCAGCATCAATCAGAGAGAGAGAGAGAGAGAACGAAAGTAATAATTGTTGTAAAAGCAGAATTTGTACCAAGGCAGGTACTTTTCCTTCGCATCATCAGTTCAGTTAAACAGAACCAACCAATGCTATGAGCAGAGGTCCCATCAGCATCACAAATTAGAAGAGCAACGCTGCCTAAGTCGATCAACTCCTTCATTGTGGACACTGCACTAGCTACCCCCAGCGCATGGGATGTGAAATGTTTCGAAAAAAAAAAAGGTATGTCATACGGTATGGTCCACCAAACAAGAGTTCCTCCTGATGAAGAACTAGAACGGAACCAGAGAAACTAGAGGTGCCGGTGGCACCAACCAACCATTTCATTCCTTCCTCCAGCTAGAAGCAACCAGAGCTATCAATCTTACCTACCCCCTCAAAGTGCTCCCAGCAGCTTGTGTGTGCGTCGGATTACTCTACTGACTGAGATGAGCAATCTAACGGTTTCACTAACCTTCACAGCTACCAGAACCTAGATTAGCAGCACCATACGCTATCCAACCACAGGCGGGAGGGAAGACAACGGAATCTCGCGGGGTGCTGCCGGGGAGGGCCTAAGCAAGCAGCAGGATTGAAGCGGAAATTCGGAAGAAATCAAATCACGGGAGCTCAGCTCAGTCAGTCGGATAGGGAGGCGTGACGCACCTGAGATGAGCTGGATCGGGGCCGGGGCGGAGGAGGGATGGGGGAAGGGGGCGATTGTGAGGGGAGAGGAGCGAGCCGAGCCGAGTGTATAAGTAGCGGGGACTGACTGGCCGACGAGGAGCTAGCGGCCGCAGATTTTACCTCCTCCGGCTCTCCCTCTCGGAGGTGGCTTTGTGTCCTCCGGTGCTGCGCAGTTGCGTGGGGATTTCGGCAGGGGGGAGGGGGCGGGCGACGTGGGCGGCTCTGCTCCCACAGCGCCGATAAGGAAGAGATGAGCCCACATAGACGTAAACCGGCCGCGTAGAAGAAAACGACCCCCTCTGAGCCTCCCAGTGAAAATGGACCGTGCTATTTTCCCGTGGACGATGGCCTCGGCGTCGTGGCTGGGCTCGCGCTCACGCAACAACCTCTGGACCCGTGTCCTGTCGTCGCGTGGCCGACGAAGAGAGCAACTTGGACTCCCGGTCAAGTGCCAGCCAGTGGCTTTGGTGAAAATAAACTGGAAACTTTTCGTTCTTTCGAAGAAAAAATAAAAAATGGAAACGAAAATTTACAAAACAGAAATGAAAATGTAATTTTTTATGTGAAAACGGGAACAAAAACTAGCCGGTGTTTTCCGGTGGAAATGGAACTTTCCGTTTCCATGATGCTCACCATGCCCGACAACTGTTCGGTGAATTGCCCGAGCTAATTTTTTTGTTCGTTCTTTAGAGCAATGGATTCGGATATGGAGTACATATACGAGAGCTATGTTGAGTCGTTGGATGGAGGACCACACGGATGAGACGGCGATGATGCAGGCGGTCCTTACAGTCACGAAGTGTGTGGAGGAGCATGTTCTCAATTTCACGGGATTGACCAAGGGTCATCTAGTGCTCAGCCGCAACCGGGCGGGCATTTGACGCTGATGGACGACTACTTTGCTCTTGATGCCCTCTTCGCTGACAATTTTCGCCGGCACTTCCAGATGCGCAAAAATGTCTTCGATCATCTCTAACATGGCGTCCAACAGCCATGGAGTCGTCCTACGGCAGCCTGGGCGGTCAATTGAAGTGCGTCGTTGAATTGAGGAGTTAAGCCACCGTTGTTGCTAGCCACAAAGAAAACATAAGAGAAAAATTCACCACAGGTCCCCAAACTTGCAGTGGCGTTAGCTTTAGTCCCTGTGGTTAGAAATACACGCAATACGGTCACCAAACTTGCTCTAGGGGGTCATGTACGGTCCAAAATATGTTTTTCTATCGACGCTACCGAAATGGCCTCGATCAGCAGGCGCCACACGGGCCCGACCGCCACATGCGCTTGCTCGCTCGAATCTGTGATGCAACCATGTTTTTTTTGCAAAGCGGCAGTTATTAAAAGATCTCCTCCCCACCTGGTCGGGTCGGACCGAGCCACTCCCTCGCTTCTCCTCCACTGGTTAAGTAAATCATTGCCGAAATTGGTCGTCTCCGTGCGTGGTCGGCGTGGCGGCGACATCATGAGCTCGTCGTCGAGACGCTTGCCGCCCGTCCGCGCCCATTTGGGAGGGGCTGCGTAACGCCCTCTCGCCGCACCAGCGTCGTGACGAGCATGCCTCGCCGCCCCTTTATGGTACGTCCCCGTCGCCGGCAGCTTTTGTACTCGATCTGTCCATGAAAGCTCCGGGGAAGAGCTTGCGTTCGAGTCAATTGCGCATAAAGTGCTAGGGTTTGGGCTATTTCTCTCCCCTTTTGCCACGGATGGTGTAGGGTTTAGGGTTTTAGCAGCAGACGTTGAGCAGGGCCACAGATCAAAGCTAGGGTTTCTGATGGGCTATGGATCTTGTATTTGGAGATGATCTAGGGTTTGCAGCGCACAATTAGGGTTTGATTTTGGAGCATGCGAAGGCCATGCTCGCTTCTCCCCTGTTTCTTTGCTTGACATGGCCTGGTTGTTGATCATGATATGAAGATGATCGTTTTGCGCATGATATGGCCTGGTTGTTGATCATGATATGCAGAAAGATCATATATTTGTTCGGTGGAGGCCATGAATCCGTGCTTTTATTTCTGCAACATGTATGAAATTTGCTCTGTACTTGAGTTACCTGTCTGAATATTGAAATGTCTGAACTTGATTTAGTACAATAACTGAACATTGACACTGAGCATTGCAACCTTACTTGTTTTGGTCCAATTACAAGATGCTTCACTGCTTGCTCAAGATCCTTACTTAGCTGAGCTCTTGGTGGTTTGATACTGATGGCGAACATTTGGAGTTAACTAAATATTTTCAGCTTGACTGAACATTCATAAATGTCTCTGTTTATGTTGTCTGAACATTGCAAGTTTGAATGTTTTGCAGGACCCCTAAGCAACCAATTCTCTGTTGAAGTCATACATGGTGGCTATTTCCTTTGTGCAGGCAAGCATAGGGGTTACCACAAAGGCCACTCCATTTGGTATGACTACTGTGACATAGATAACTGGACACCTACTGTTGTTGCTAGTCTGGTTGAGGAAATTGGGTATGAGTTTGAGGGTAGGATTAGGGCTTATTGGTGTGTTCCTGGGTTGACGGTGTACAAGAATGGATTAAGAGAGATTAAGATGGGAGACAACACTATGACAGAGAACATGAAGGATTGTGTTCTTAATGGGAATCATTTTCAACAAATATTTCTTGATCATGATGAGAGCCTGAGATCATATATTTCTCCTGTTCCTGTTCATTCTGATGATGAGGATCCTCCATTTGCCAAATTCAGTGGAAGTAGCCCAAAGAAAGAGCAAGTGCATGATCAAGAGCATGAGGAGCAAGAAGAGCAACAACAGCAAGAGGAGCAGGCTGAGCTCATTGTAGTGGAACAGGAGCTACCTCAGCATGATCAAGAGCAGGAGCAAGATGAAACACAGTCAGAAAGTGGAGCAGAGTCAGAAGAAGATAATTTCATACCAAGTCCACCCCAGCCAGGAACAACTTACCTTTCATCTCAGTTTGGATTTAGGGCCAGGAAATCCTCTAGGTGTTTGAACATGGATGTAGCAGACACAGTTGGTTGTTCAGTAATGTAGGATTCAGATGAAGATTACATTCCACAATTTGTTGATTCAGACATTGATCTGCAAGATGATGATGACTTGTTTGACAAGAATGTTGATTGTGACAAAGGCAAAGGTAAAGCAGTCCAAGAAGAAGCTGATGATCCTACTGAAGATGTGGACATGTGCTTGCCTTCATCTGATGAAGATAAGGTTAAGCTGAATTTCAAAAGTTTTAGAGAAGAGGACCTGGCTAAACCAGAGTTCAAAGTGGGTCAGACATTTGCTAGTGTTGAGTTACTGAGGAGGGCTATCAAGGAGTATAGCTGCCATGAAAGGGTTGACATCAAGTGCCCTAGAAATGATAGGAAAAGAGTTAAAGGAATTTGTGAAGATGGGTGTCCATGGTCTTTGTATGCATCATTTGATGGGAGAATCAACTGCTTCATGATCAAGAAGTGTAACCCAAATCATACCTGCATAAGGAAATGGAGTGTCAAGTCATTCACTGCCCCCTTCATGGCAGGGAAGTATCTTGATTCATTCAGAGAAGATGAAAACATGAACATGAAGAATTTTTCAAGGGTTGTTCAGAACGACTGGAACATGACAACCACAAGGAGCAAACTTAGAAGGACCAGGAGACTAGTGAAGAAAGTCATTGAAGGAGATGAGTTAGAGCAGTATAACAGTATGTGGGATTATGCAGCAGAATTCAAAAGATCGAACCCAGGTAGCTCTTTCTATGTAGGTGTCAATGATGGCATATTTGGAAGTTGTTATTTCTCTCTGGATGCCTGCAAAAGGGGTTTCATGCAAGCATGTAGGCCTGTCATTTGTTTGGATGGATGCCACCTGAAGACAAAGTATGGAGGTGTTATGTTGTGTGCTGTTGGCATGGATCCTAATGACTGCATTTACCCTCTAGCTTTTGCTGTTGTTGAGGTAGAGAACACTGACACATGGAAATGGTTTCTGTCAAACCTGAAGAGTGACTTGGGAATTATCAACACAGAGCCATGGACTATAATGTCAGACAAGCAAAAGGTCTTGATCAAGGGAGTGAGGCAAAGACTTTCACGATCTGGGAAACCACAGACAACATGTTAGGCATATTTGGCGAATTTTCAGCAAACACACAAAGGAGATGTTCTTAAGAACCAGTTATGGAAGTGTGCAAGGAGCACAACACCAGAGCTGTGGGCTGCAAGCATGGAGGAGATGAAGGTCATCAGCATAGAAGCATACAAATGGCTTGAGCAGCTACCACCCAACACTTGGGTTAGGGGCTTCCAAAGAGACTTGGCCAAGTGTGATATCCTTCTGAACAACAACTGTGAGGTTTTCAACAAATATATTCTTGAGGCCAGGGAGATGCATCTCAGATCAATGATTGAGAAGATCAAAACTCAGCTCATGGTCAGATTCTACAACAAAAGAAAAGAGGCAGAGAACTGGCACAGTTACGTATGCCCAAAAATAAGAAAAAGAATTCAATGTAATATAGAGCTGGAAACTACATGCATGGTTTCAGGGGCTGGTGATGGCATCTTCCAGGTTGACAACATGACCAAGACATACATTATTGACCTCAAGGAAGAGAGTTGTACATGCAAAAGGTGGGATCTTAGTGGAGTTCCATGCCACCATGCAATTGCATGTTGTAGACATGAGAGAATTAACCCAGAGAGTTTGGTGCACTCCTGCTACAGTATAGAAGCATTCAAGTTAGCATACAAGCCAATTATCAAGCCTTGCAGAGATAGGAGTGAGTGGCAGAAGATGAATGGGTGTGAAATCAAACCACCTGTCTATGAAAAGAAAGTTGGGAGGCCTTCAAACAAGAGTAGGAGAAAGCAGCCTTATGAGATTGAAAAGAAAGATGGCACAAAGGTACTGACCAGACATGGAGGCACAATAACATGTTCATACTGCCATGAACAAGGCCACAACATCAAAGTATGTAATACAAGAAAAGCTGGCATTTTGCCAAAACTAACAGTGAGAAGGGGGCCAAGGGCTATTCCTGAGGATGTGTCTGATGATGAACCAGTTATGGCACAAGATGAACAGGAACAGGATGGTGGGCAAGTCACACAGGAGGAGGTTCATGTCACACAAGATGATGAGCAAGTGACACAGGAGGAGGTTCATGTCACACAAGATGATGGCCAACTTACACAGGAGGATGTCAATGCCACACAGAATGATTGCCATGTGCAGCAATCGGAGGATGAATATGATACACCAGTTGTTTTTCAGGTAAACTCTAATCTTTTTTTTTGTCCATTTCTTTTAGGTTGTATTTAATGTGATACAGCAGTGATGATAGCATGTGATGATTGGCTGTGCACAGGTGCAAGACTTTGGGCATACAATGCTTCTTAAGATGCAGCAGTCTAGGCCTGTACCTAGAGAAGAAACTGAAGTCACTCTGCGAGATTCATCATTCATATTACAGGCAGCTAGTTCTCAAGCGTCAGCACATACAACAACAGCTACAAATGGTGGCAACCTGACCATGAAGTTGTTGAAGATGAAAAGAGACAAAGAAAGGGAGATGGCAGCCAGGAGAGATGAAGCACTAGAGGCAATGAATGAGATGGCAGAGAGGAGAGCAGAGGAGGCTGAAGCAAAGAGGCAGGAAATTGCTATCAGGAGAGCAGAGAAGGCAGCCAGAAGAAGAAGAGCAGCAAAAGAGAAGAAGGCTGAGGAAACAGCAGCAAAGATGGTAGCTTCAGCAGCAAGAAAAGCAGCATTACAAGAAGAGAAGGAGGCCATGGCAATTGAAGCAATTGCAGCTAAGGCAGAGGCATGAATGAAGAGAAGAGAAGAGCAAGAAGCAAAAAGAGCTATTGCACTGAAGAAAAAACAAGATCAAGAAGCAAAGAAGAAACAACAAGAAGATGCCAAGAGAAGAAGAGTTGAATCAGTTTGCCCAAGTGCACCAACAAGAAGTGGACGTGTGCCCAAGAAGAAGAGAGTCAACATGTTTGATGAGTTCAGATGAATCGGTGCTGTTGCACTTGTAATTCAGTGATTTTTGGCAGAAACTTAAATCTGAGTAATTTGATGCTCATTGAGCTCAAATGTGGTTCATTCAGTGAAGAAACTAATGTTGGAAATATGCCCTAGAGGCAATAATAAAATGATTATTATTATATTTCCTCGTTCATGATAATTGTCTATTGTTCATGCTATAATTGTGTTATCCGGAAATCGTAATACATGTGTGAATACATAGACCACAACATGTCCCTAGTGAGGCTCTAGTTGACTAGCTCGTTTATCAATAGATGGTCACGGTTTCACGACCATGGACATTGGATGTCATTGATAATGGATCACATCATTGAGAGAATAATGTGATGGACAAGACCCGATCCTAAGCATAGCACAAGATCGTGTAGTTCGTTTGCTAGAGCTTTTCCAATGTCAAGTATCATTTCCTTAGACCATGAGATCGTGTAACTCCCGGATGCCGTAGGAGTGCTTTGGGTGTAACAAACGTCATAACGTAACTGGGTGACTATAAATGTATACTACAGGTATCTCCGAAAGTGCCTGTTGGGTTGACACGGATCAAGACTGGGATTTGTCACTCCGTATGACGGAGAGTTATCTCTCGGCCCACTCGTTAATGCATCATCATAATGAGCTCAAAGTGACTAAGTTGTTAGTCACGGGATCATGCATTACGGTATGAGTAAAGTGACTTGCCGGTAACGAGATTGAACGAGGTATTGGGATACCGACGGTCTAATCTCGGGCAAGTAACATACCGATTGACAAAGGGAATTGTATACGGGATTACTTGAATCCTCGACATCATGGTTCATTCGATGAGATCATCGTGGAACACGTGGGAGCCAACATGGGTATCCAGATCCCGCTGTTGGTTATTGGCGGAGAGTCTTCTCGGTCATGTCTGCGTGTCTCCCGAACCGTAGGGTCTACACATAAGGTTCGGTGGCGCTAGGGTTGTAGAGATATTAGTATGCGGTAACACGAAAGTTGTTGAGTCCCGGATGAGATCCGGACGTCCACGAGGAGTTCGGAATGGTCGGAGGTAAAGAATTGTATATAGGAAGTCCGGTTTGACCCTTTGGGGAAAGTTGGGGGTCACCGGTATTGTGCAGGACCACCGGAAGGGTCCCGAGGGTCCACCGGTGGGGCCACCTATCCCGGAGGGCCCCATGGGCTGAAGTGGGAGGAACCAGCCTGGTGGGCCTGGTGCGCCCCTATGGGCCTCCCCTGCGCCTAGGGTTGGAAACCCTAGGGGTGGCGGCCAGCTTGACTTAGGGCAAGTCCCCTGAGGCCGCCCGCCCGCCCCTTGAGATGGGATCTCTAGGGGCGGCGCCTGGCCCCTATATAAAGAGGGGGAGGGAGGACAACCGCACCCTAGTCCTGGCGCCTCCTCTCCCTCGTCACCACCTCTCCCTCTCACGAAGCTTGGCGAAGCCCTGCCGAGATCACTGCTACTTCCACCACCACGCCGTCGTCTTCTTTGGATCTCCATCAACCTCTCCTCCCCCTTGCTGGATCAAGAAGGAGGAGACGTCTTCCCAACCGTGCGTGTGTTGAGCCTTGAGGAGGTGCTGTCCCGTTCAAAGACTAGGATCTTCGGTGATTTGGATCACGACGAGTACGACTCCCTCAACCCCGTTCTCTTGAACGCTTCCGATTGCGATCTACAAGGGTATGTAGATGCACTCCTCTCTCTCGTTTCTAGATGACTCCATAGATTGATCTTGGTGAAGCGTAGAAATTTTTTATTTTCTGCAACGTTCCCCAGCGGTGGTATCGAGCTAGGTCTGTGCGTAGTTTCTATGCCTGAGTAGAACACAAGTTGTTGTGGGCGAAGATCATGTCAATTTACTTGCCGCTACTAGTCTTATCTTGATTGGCGGCATCGTGGGATGAAGCAGCCGGACCGACCTTACGTGACGCTTACGTGAGACAGGTTCCACCGGTGACATGCACTAGTTGCATAAGGTGGCTAAGCGGGTGTCTGTCTCTCCCACTTGATCGGATCGGATTCGATGAAAAGGGTCCTTATGAAGGGTAAATAGAAATTGGCATATCACGTTGTGGCTTTTCGTAGGTAAGAAAGCGTTCTTGCTAGAACCCTATTGCAGCCACGTAAAAACATGCAACAACAATTAGAGGACGTCTAACTTATTTTTTGCGACATATGCCTTGTGATGTGATATGGCCAAAAGGATGTGATGAATGAAATATATGTGATGTATGAGATTGATCATGTTCTTGTAATAGGAATCACGACTTGCATGTCGATGAGTATGACAACGGCGAGCCATAGGAGTTGTCTTTATTTTTGTATGACCTGCGTGTCATTGAATAACGCCATGTAAATTACTTTACTTTATTGCTAAACACGTTAGCCATAGAAGTAGAAGTAATCGTTGGCGTGACAACTTCATGAAGACATGATGATGGAGATCATGGTGTCATGCGGTGCCGAAGATGATCATGGCGCCCGAAGATGGGGATCAATGGAGCAATATGATATTGGCCATATCATGTCACTATTTGATTGCATGTGATGTTTATCATGTTTTGCTTCTTATTTGCTTAATACGACGGTAGTAAATAAGATGATCCCTTATAATAATTTCAAGAAAGTGTTCCCCTAACCGTGCGCCCGTTCTGAAAGTTCGTTGTTTGAAGCACCACGTGATGATCGGGTGTGATAGATTCTAACATTCACATACAGCAGTGTAAGACAGATTTACACATGCAAAACACTTAGGTTGACTTGGCGAGCCTAGCATGTACGGACATGGCCTCGGAACACAAGAGACCGAAAGGTCGAACATGAGTCGTATAGAAGATACGATCAACATGAAGATGTTCACCGATGATGACTAGTCCGTCTCACGTGATGATCGGACACGGTCTAGTTGAGTGGGATCATGTATCACTTAGATGACTAGAGGGATGTCTAATCTGAGTGGGAGTTCATTAAATAATTTGATTAGATGAACTTAATTATCATGAACTTAGTCTAAAAACCTTTGCACAATGTCTTGTAGATCAAATGGCCAGCGCTCATGTCAACCTCAACTTCAGCGTTCCTAGAGAAACCAAGCTGAAAGATGATGGCGGCAACTATTAGGATTTGGAGTCCGAACACGAGGATCATCCTCATAGCTGCCAAGAAAGCATATGTCCTAGAAGGACCGCTAGGTGAAACACCCATCGAGAGAACCAAGACGTTATGAACCTTGGCGATCACGTCTTTGATGATTACTCCCTCGTTCGGTCGGCATGCTTCTGACTTAGAACCGGGGCTCCAAAAGCGTTTTGAGCAACACGGAGCATATGAGATGTTCGAAGTGCTGAAAATGGTTTTCCAAGCTCATGCCCGGGTCAAGAGATATGAAGTCTCCGACAAGTTCTACAGTTGCAAGATGGAGGAAAATAGTTACATCGGTGAGCACATACTCAAAATGTCTAGGTTGCACAACCGCTTGTCCCAGCCTGGACATTAACCTCCGGACGAAGCGGTCATTGGCAGAATCCTTGATCGCTCCCACCTAGCTACAAGAGCTTTGTGATGAACTACAATATCAGGGGATGGTGAAAACTATTCACTGAAGTATTTTCAATCTTTGAAATCAGCCGGAGGTAGAAATCAAAAAGGAGCATCAAGTGTTGATGGTCAATAAAACCACTAGTTTCAAGAAAGGCAAGGGTAAGAAGAACTTCAAGAAGGACGGCAAGGGAGTTGCCGCG
The DNA here is from genome assembly GCA_021605145.1 of Aegilops bicornis. Lineage (NCBI taxonomy): Eukaryota > Viridiplantae > Streptophyta > Magnoliopsida > Poales > Poaceae > Aegilops > Aegilops bicornis. Next base: position 2,239,250 of record JAHIAL010000051.1, read on the forward strand.
CCGGTAAACCAATTGCCGGGAAGAAGCCAAAGAATGGACCCAAACCTGAGACTGAGTGCTTTTATTGCAAGGGAAAGGGACCTTTGGAGCGGAGGCGCCCCAAATACTTAGCGGACAAGAAGGCCGGCAACACTAAAGGTATATGTGATATACATGTAATTGATGTGTACCTTACCGATTACTCGTAGTAGCTCACAGGTATTTGATACGGTGCGGTTGCTCATATTTGTAACTCAAAGCGGGGAGCTGCGGAATAAGCGGAGGCTGGCGAAGGACGAGGTGACGATGCTTGGCGTCGGGAATGGTTCCAAGGTCGATGTGATCACCGTCGTACGCTACCTCTACATTTACCTCGGGATTAGTTTTAAACCTCAATGATTGTTATTTAGTGCGAGCTTTGAGCATGAACATTGTATCTGGATCTCGTTTAATCTGAGATGGCTACTCATTTAAATTCGAGAATAATGGTTGTTCTATTTATATGAGAGATATGTTTTATGGTCATGCCCGCTGGTCAATGGTTTATTCTTAATGAATCTCGAGCGTGATGTTACACATATTCATAGTGTGAATACCAAAAGATGTAAGGTTGATAACGATAGTCCCACATACTTGTGGCACTTGCCGCCTTGGTCACATTGGTGTCAAAGCGCATGAAGAAGCTCCATCTTGATGGACTTTTAGAGTCTCTCGATTATGAATCATTTGACACATGCGAACCATGCCTCATGGGCAAAATGACCAAGACTCCGTTCTCCGGAACAATGGGCGAGCAACCAACTTATCGGAAATCATACATATCTTGATGTGTATGCGGTCCAATGAGCGTTGAGGATCGCCAGAGGCTATCGTTATGTTCTCACTCTCACTGATGACTTGAGTAGATATGGGTATGTCTACTTGATGAAACACAAGTCTGAGACCTTTGAAAAGTTCAAGGAATTTCAGAATGAGGTAGAGAATCAACGTGACGAAAGATAAAGTTCTTACGATCGGATCGTGGGGAGAATATTTAAGTCACGAATTTGGTGCGCACTTAAGGAAATGTAGAATCGTTTCACAACTCACGCCGCTGGAACACCTCTGCGTAGCAGTGTGTCCGAGCGTAAATGTCGCACTCTATTGGATATGGTGCGATCTATGATGTCACTCACCGATTTACCGCTATCATTTTGGGGATACGCTCTAGAGACGGCTACATTCACTTTAAATAGGGCACCTCTAAATCCGTTGAGGCGACACCGTATGAATTATGGTTAGGAAGAAACCTAATTTATCGTTTCTAAAAGTTTGGGGATGCGATGCTTATGTCAGAAACTTCAACCGAAAAGCTCGAACCCAAGTCGGAAAAATGCGTCTTCATAGGATACCCTAAGGAAACCATTGGGTATACCTTCTACCTCAGATCCGAAGGCAAGATCTTTGTTGCCAGAGCGGGTCCTTTCGGAGAAAGAGTTTCTCTCGAAAGAAGTAAGTGGGAGGAAAGTGGAACTTGATGAAGTACTACCTCTTGAACCGAAAGTAAGCGCAACTCGGGAAGATGTTCTGTGGTGCTGCACCGACTAGAGAGGAAATTAATGATGATGATCAAGGTACTTGAATCAAGTTACTCTTGAACCCGTGGGTCCACGAGGACACGTTCCACACCAGAGTGGTATGGCAACCCTGTCCTCGAAATCATGTTGTTAGACAACGGTGAACCTTTGAACTATGAAGAAGCAATGGCGGGCCTAGATTACAACAAATGGCTTGAAGCCATGCAATCCGAGATAGGATCCATGTATGAAAACAAAGTATGGACTTTGACAGACTTGCCCGATGATCGGCGAGCGATAGAAAACAAATGGATCTTTAAGAAGAAGAAGGCGAGCAGCGGATGGTAATGTTACCATCTATAAAGCTCGACTTGTCGCTAAGGGTTATCAACAAGTTCAAGGGGTTGACTACGATGAGACTTTCTCTCCCGTAGCAAAGATGAAGTCCGTCCGAATCATGTTAGCAATTGCCGCATACTATGATTATGAGATATGGCAAATGGGCGTCAAAGCGGCATTCATAACTTGGCTATCTTAAGGAAGAAGCGTATATGATGCAGCGGAAGGTTTTGTCGATCCTAAGAATGCTAACAAGGTATGCAAACTCCAGCGCTCCATCTATGGGCTGGTGCAAGCATCTCGGAGTTGGAACATTCACTTTAATGAAATGATCAAAGCGTTTGGGTTTATGCGAGACTTATGGAGAAGCCTGCGTTTACAAAGAAAGTGAGTGGGAGCTACGTAGCATTTCTCATATTATATGTGGATGACATACTTTTGATGGGAAATGATATAGAACTTTTGGACAGCATTAAGGCCTACTTGAATAAGTGTTTTTCAATGAAGGACCTTGGAGAAGCTGCTTACATATTAGGCATCAAGATCTATAGAGATAGATCAAGACGCCTGATAGGTCTTTCACAAAGCACATACCTTGATAAGATATTGACAAAGTTCAATATGGATCAGTCCAAGAAGGGGTTCTTGCCTGTGTTGCAAGGTGTGAAATTGAGCTCGGCTCAATGTCCGACCACGGCAGAAGATAGAGAAAAGATGAGTGTCGTCCCCTATGCCCAGCCATAGGGTCTATCATGTATGCCATGCTGTGTACCAGACCTGATGTAAACCTGGTCGTAAGTTTGGTAGGAAGGTACCAAAGTAATCCCGGCATGGAACACTGGACAACGGTCAAGAATATCCTGAAGTACCTGAAAAGGACTAAGTATATGTTTCTCATTTATGGAGGTGACGAAGAGCACAAATGCGTAAAAGGGTTACGTCGGCGCTAGCTTTGACACAGATCTGGATGACTCTAAGTCACAAACCCGGATACGTGTATATTTTGAATGGAGGCGATGGTAGTGCGATTGCAAGCAAAGCGTCATGGCGGGATCTACATGTGAAGCGGAGTACATGGCAGCCTCGGAGGCGCGCATGAAGCAATCTGGATGAAGGAGTTCATCACCGACCTAGGAGTCATACCCAATGCGTCCGGAGCCAATCACCTGATACGTGACAACACTGGAGCTATTGCCCTTGCCAAGGGCCCGGGTTTCACAAGAAGACCCGAGCACATCAAGCGTCGCTTCAACTCCATTCGTGAAAATGTTCAAGATAGAGACATAGATATTTGCAAAGTGCATACAGATCTGAATGTCGCAGATCCGTTGACTAAACCTCTTCCGCGAGCAAAACATGATCAACACCAGAACTCTATGGGTGTTCAATTCATCACAATGTAACTAGATTATTGACTCTAGTGCAAGTGGGAGACTGTTGGAAATATGCCCTAGAGGCAATAATAAAATGGTTATTATTATATTTCCTCGTTCATGATAATTGTCTATTATTCATGCTATAATTGTGTTATCCGAAAATCGTAGTACATGTGTGAATACATAGACCACAACATGTCCCTAGTGAGCCTCTAGTTGACAAGCTCGTTTATCAATAGATGGTCACGGTTTCACGACCATGGACATTGGATGTCATTGATAACAGGATCACATCATTGAGAGAATGATGTGATGGACAAGACAATCCTAAGCATAGCACAAGATCGTGTAGTTCGTTTGCTAGAGCTTTTCCAATGTCAAGTATCATTTCCTTAGACCATGAGATCGTGTAACTCCCGGATGCCGTAGGAGTGCTTTGGGTGTACCAAAGCGTCCTGGCGTGGCTGGGTGACTATAAAGGTATACTACAGGTATCTCCGAAAGTGTCTGTTGGGTTGACACGGATCAAGACTGGGATTTGTCACTCCATATGACGGAGAGGTATCTTTGGGCCCACTCGTTAGTGCATCATCATAATGAGCTCAAAGTGACAAAGTGGTTAGTCACGGGATCATGCATTATGGTACGAGTAAAGTGACTTGCCGATAACGATATTGAACGAGGTATTGGGATACCGACGGTCGAATCTCGGGCAAGTAACATACCGATTGACAAAGGGAATTGTATACGGGATTACTTGAATCCTCGACATCGTGGTTCATTTGATGAGATCATCGTGGAACACGAGGGAGCCAACATGGGTATCCAGATCCCTGTTGGTTATTGGCGGAGAGTCCTCTCGGTCATGTCTGCGTGTCTCCCGAACCCGTAGGGTCTACACATAAGGTTCGGTGGCTAGGGTTGTAGAGATATTAGTATGCGGTAACCCGAAAGTTGTTGAGTCCGGATGAGATCCCGGACGTCACGAGGAGTTCGGAATGGTCGGAGGTAAAGAATTGTATATAGGAAGTCCAGTTTGACCACCGAGAAAGTTTCGGGGCCACTGGTGTATCTGGGACCACCAGGAAGGTCCCGAGGTCCACCGGTGGGGCCACCTATCCTGGAGGGCCCCATGGGCTGAAGTGGGAGGGAACCAGCCCCTGGTGGGCTAGTGCGCCCCCCTTGGGCCTCCCCTGCGCCTAGGGTTGGAAAGCCTAGGGGTGGGCGCCCACTTGACAGGGGCAAGTCCCCCTAGGCCGCCGCCCTTGAGATGGGATCTCTAGGGGCGGCGCCCCTAGGCCCCCTATATAAAGAGGGGGGAGGGAGGGCAGCTGCACCCTAGTCCCTGGCGCCTCCCTCTCCCCTCGTACCACCTCTCCCTCTCGCTGAGCTTGGCGAAGCTCAGCCGAGATCGCCGCTACTTCCACCACCACGCCGTCGTGCTGCTGGATCTCCGTCAACCTCTCCGTTCCCCTTGCTGGATCAAGAAGGAGGAGACGTCTTCCCAACCGTACGTGTGTTGAGCGTGGAGGTCTTGTCAGATTCAGCACTAGGATCTTCGGTGATTTGGATCACGGCAGTGCGACTCCCTCAACCCCGTTCTCTTGAGCGCTTCGATTCACGATCTACAAGGGTATGTAGATGCACTCCTCACTCTCGTTGCTAGATGACTCCATAGATTGATCTTGGTGAAGCATAGAAATTTTTTATTTTCTGCAACGTTCCCCAACAACTAATAGAGCTGAAATGTAGCTCATTCAGTGAGACATAAGTAATTTGATGCAAACTGAATTTGATGCAGCATTGCAATTGTGTATATGTGTCTTAAGTGAATTTGATGCAAATTGAACTTAAATGAGGTGATTCAGTGGTTTTTCACTGTTAGAATGGTTTTGCAATGTTAGAATGGTTTTGTCATAACTGAACTTCAGTGTTTTTTCACTGTTAGAATGGTTTTGCAATGTTAGAATGGTTTTGTCTTAACTGAACTTAAATGAGGTGATTCAGTGTTTTTGCACTGTTAGAATGGTTTTGTCTTAACTAAACTTTGTCAGATAACTAAATTCAGACAAGTGTAAAAATTAAGTTAAAAACTGTAAAAATTCAGACAAATGATTTTGTACTTATCTCTTCACTGCTTTTTATACTTAACTGCATAAAATAAAAAAATTAAAACAAAAAAAATGGGTGGCCTGGGTCTCGAACCCAGGACCTGTAGTATTTAACGTTGGGGGCAAAGCCAGTGGAGTAAGTAGTAGTGCTTTGGTCAAAGGCAGATACTAAACTATCTATTTAGTAGTTGTTAGTGGCTAAACGGCCCACGTCTTTTCGGTTTCCTTCTCTGCTCTTTAAGCCCACCCACCCATCGCTCCGCTCGCCACTCACATCCAGTCTGCAGTCCACCCACGTCGCCTCGGTTACTGCTACGTCTTGAGCTTGCGTTGGTTTTCCTCGAAGAGGAGAGGGTGATGCAGCAATAGTAGCATAAGTATTTCATTCAGTTTTTGAGAACCAAGGTATCAATCCAGTAGGAGGCTCCTCAAAAGTCCCACGCACCTACACAAACAAGCGAGAACTACGCAACCAACACGATAAAGGGGTTGTCAATCGATCCCTTCACGACCACTTGTAAAGTGAGATCTAATAAAGATAGTAAGATAAGATAAATATATTTTTGGTATTTTATAATATAGATGCAAAAAGTAAAGATGCAAATAAAAAGTAGATTGGAAGCAAATATGATAAGAGATAGACCCGGGGGCCATAGGTTGCACTAGTGGCGTCTCTCAAGATAGCATAAGTATTACGATGGGTGAACAAATTACTGTCGAGCAATTGATAGAAAAGCGAATAATTATGAGATTATCTAGGCATGATCATGTATATAGGCATCACGTCCATAACAAGTAGACCGACTCACTGCTGCATCTACTACTATTACTCCACACATCGACCGACTCCTGCTCGCATCTAGAGTATTAATTTCATAAGAACAGAGTAACGCATTAAGCAAGATGACATGACGTAGAGGGATAAACTCAAGCAATATGATATAAACCCCATCTTGTTATCCTCGATGGCAACAATACAATACGTGCCTTGCAACCCTTTACATCCTTTGGGTAAGGACAACTTTGCAAGATTGAACCCAAAGCTAAGCACTTCTCCCATGGCAAGAAAGATCAATCTAATAGGCCAAACCAAACTGATAATTCAAAGAGACTTGCAAAGATAACTCAATCATACATAAAAGAATTCAGAGAAGATTCAAATATTATTCATAGATAAACTTGATCATAAACCCACAATTCAACGGATCTCGACAAACACACCGCAAAAAGTGTTTACATCGAATAGATCTCCACAAGAGAGGGGGAGAACATTGTATTGAGATCCAAAAAGAGAGAAGAAGCCATCTAGCTAATAACTATGGACCCATAGGGCGGTGGTAAACTACTCACAACTCATCGGAGGGCAATGATGTTGATGTAGAGGCCCTCAAGTGGTCGATTCCCCCCCTCGGCGAGCATGCCGTGAAGGCTCCAAGATGGGATCTCGCGGATCTGAAGGTTCACGGTGGTGGAAATTGTTTTTGTCTGCTCCTGGATGTTTTCGAGTGCGTGAGGTATATATAGGAGGAAGAAATGCGTCGGTGGGCGCCGAGGGCCACGAGGCAGAGCACGCCCTCCTATCTCGTGGGAGCCTCGGCTGCTTCTTGACTTGCACTCCAAGTCCTCTGGATCACGTTCGTTTCAAAAATCACGCTCCTGAAGGTTTCATTCCTTTTGGACTCCGTTTGATATTCCTTCTCTTTGAAATACTGAAATAGGCAAAAAAAACAGCAATACGGGTTGGGCCTCCGGTTAGTAGCTTAGTCCCAAAAATGATATAAATGTGTAAAATAAAGTCCATAAACATCCAAAAGGGGGTAATATAATAGCATGGAACAATAAAAAATTATCGATACATTGGAGACATATCAAGCATCCCCAAGCTTAATTCCTGCTCGTCCTCGAGTAGGTAAATGATAAAAAGAAAATTTTGATGTGGAATGCTACCTAGCATAACTCTCAATGTAATTTTCTTTATTGTGGCATGAATGTTCAGATCCAAATGATTCAAAATAAAAGCTTATAAAACATAAAAATAATAATGCTTCAAAGCATACTAACAAATAATTATGTCCTATCAAGATAGCATAGCCAAAGAAAGCCTATCCCTACAAAATCATATAGTTAGGCCATGCTTCATTTTCATTACACAAAATACTCCCATCATGCACAACCCCGATGACGAGTCGAGCAATTGTTTCATACTTTTTAACGCGCTTCAGCTTTTTCAACTCTTACGCAATACATGAGCGCAAACCATGGACATAGCACTATGGTGGTATATGGTGGTGGTTGTGAGGACAAAAAGGGAGAAGATAGTCTCACATCAACTAGGCGTATTAACGGGCTATATGGAGATGCCCATTAATAGATATCAATGTGAGTGAGTAGGGATTGCCATGCAACGGATGCACTAGAGCTATAAATATATGAAAGCACAACAAAAGAAACTAAGTGGGTGTGCATCCAACTTGCTTGCTCACGAAGACCTAGGGCATTTTGAGGAAGCCCATCATTGGAATATACAAGCCAAGTTCTATAATGAAAAATTCCCACTTAGTATATGAAAGTGACAACATAGGAGACTCTCTATCATGAAGATCATGGTGCTACTTTGAAGCACAAGTGTGGAAAAAGAGATAGTAGCATTGTCCCTTCTCTCTTTTTCTCTCATTTTATTTTTTCCTTTTTTTTCTTTCCTTTTTTTCTTTGGCCTTTCTTTTTTTCTTTCTTTCTTTTTGGCCTTTCTCATTTTTTTTATTTTCTCATTTTTTTTCTTTTTGTAAAGTCCGAAGTCTCATCCCGACTTGTGGGGGAATCATAGCCTTCATCATCCTTTCCTCACTAGGACAATGCTCTAATAATGAAGATCATCACACTTTTATGGATTTACAACTCAAGAATTACAACTCAAAGCTAGAACAAGATATGACTCTATATGAATGCCTCCGTGATGTACTGTGATATGCAATGAATCAAGAGCGACATGTATGAAAATTATGAAGGTGGCCTTGCCACAAATACAATGTCAACTACATGATCATGCAAAAGAGCAATATGACAATGATGAGACGTGTCATAATAAATGGAACGGTGGAAAGTTGCATGGCAATATATCTCGGAATGGCTATGGGAATGCCATAATAGGTAGGTATGGTGGCTGTTTTGAGGAAGGTAAATAAAGGGTTTATGATACCGTGAAAGTTCTTGCGGTAATAATAAAGGCTAGCAAAGTGGAAGGATGAGTGTGCGTATATCCATGGACTCACATTAGTCAAAAGAACTCATATACTTATTGCAAAAGTCTACTTAGCCCTCGAAGCAAAGTACTACTACGCATGCCCCAAGAGGGATAGATTGATAGGAAAAAGACCATCGCTCGTCCCCGACTGCCACTCATAAGGAAGACAATCAAAAGAGCACCTCATGCAACAAATTTGTCACACAACTTTTATCATACGTGCATGCTACGGGACTTGCCAACTTCAACAAAAGTATTTCTCCGTTTCATAATTACCCACTAGCATGACCCTAAGATTACTACCTTTATATCTCAACACAATTATCAAGCATCAAGTTGATCATAGCATCCAATTCTTTTTCTATGATAGTTTTTATTATACCCAACTTGGATGCTCATCATTCTAAGACCAACTTTGTAACCATAGCAAATACCATGCTGTTCTAAAAGACTCTCAAAAAGATATAAGTGAAGAATGAGAGACTAGAAATTTCTTCAAAATTAAGACACCACCGTGCTCTAAAAGATATAAGTGAAGCACTAGAGCAAAAAGTATCAAGCTCAAAAGATATAAGTGAAGCACATAGAGTATTCTAGCAAATTCTAATCAAATATGCTTCTCCCAAAAGGTGTGTACAGCAAGGATGATTGTGGTAAACTAAAAATCAAAGACTAATATAATACACGATGCTCCAAGCAAAACACATATCATGTAGCGAATAAAAATATAGCTCCAAGTAAAGTTACCAATGAAAGAAGATGAAAGAGGGGATGCCTTCCCGGGGCATCCCCAAGCTTAGGCTTTTGGATATTCTTGAATATCTTGGGGTGCCTTGGGCATCCCCAAGCTTAGTCTCTTGCCACTCCTTATTCCATAGTCCATAAAAGCTTTACCCAAAACTTGAAAACTTCACAACACAAAACTCAACAAGAATCTTATAAGCTCCGTCAGTGAAAGAAAACAAAACCACCACATAAGGTACTGCAATGAACTCATTCTTTATTTATTTTGGTGTTAAACCTACTGTATTCCAACTTCTCTATGGTTTATAAACTATTTTACTAGCCATAGATGGATCAAAATAAGCAAACAACACACGAAAAACAGAATCTGTCAAAAACAGAACAGTCTGTAGCAATCTGTAACTAACGTAAACTTATGGAAATCTAAAACTCCTACCAAAATAGGAAGTCCTGGACAATTTGTTTATTGATCAGCAGCAAAAAGAATCAACGCAAAAGCACGTTCCTGTGATTTAACAAAATTATATTAAATGCGGCGCAAAGTTTCTATTTTCAGCAGAATCAAATCAACTATCATCATAGGTTATCCTATAGGTTCTACTTGGCACAAACACCAATTAAAAGATAAAAACACATCTAAACAGAAGGTAGATGCAAGATTTATTATTAAACAGGAGAAAAAACAAAAAACATAAAAAAAATTGGGTTGCCTCCCAACTAGCGCTATCGTTTAACGCCCCTAGCTAGGCATAAAAGCAAATATAGATCTAACGAGTGCCCTCTTTGGCACTAAATTCACAAGTAGCCCGCATGATAGATTCATAAGGTAATTTGACTTTCTTTATTGGAAAGTGATCCATGCCTTTCTTTAATGGAAATTGGAATCTAATATTCCCTTCCTTCATATCAATAATCGCGCCAATCGTTCTATGGAAAGGTCTACCAAGAATAATTGGGCAAGAAAGATCGCAATCTATATCAAGAACGATAAAATCTACGGGCACCAAATTTCTATTTGCAAAAATAAGAACATCATTGATCCTTCCCATAGGCTTTTTAATGGTGGAATCCGCAAGGTGCAAATTTAACGAGCAATCATCAAGATCATGGAAACCTAGAATATCACATAAAGTTTTTGAATTGTGGAAACACTAGCACCCAAATCACACAAAGCAAAACACTCATGATCTTTAATTCTAATCTTTATAGTAGGTTCCCACTCATCATTAAGTTTTCTAGGTATAGAAACTTCCAAATTAAGTTTTTCATCATAAGATTGCAACAAAGCATCAACGATATGTTTGGTAAAAGCTTTATTTTGACTATAAGCATGAGGAGAATTAACAACGGATTGCAACAAGGAAATACAACCTTTTAAAGAACAATTATCATAATTAAATTCCTTGAAATCCGAGATAGTGGGTTCAATACTATTTAAAGTCATGACCTCTCCAATCTCACTTTTACCAAATTTAGCATCAAGATCTAAAGACTCCGAATTCTTGGGACGCCTTCTAGGCGAAGTTGATTCATCATAAGTCCCATAATCATCAAAATTCATATTGCAAAACATAGATCTAATAGGAGACGCATCAATAACTTTAAGATCTTCATCATTATTTTCATGGAAACTAGAAGAACACGTTTTTATAAAGCTATCTTTCTTAGCACGCAATCTAGCGGTTCTTTCCTTGCACTCATCAATGGAAATTCTCATTACTTTGAGAGACTCATTGATATCATGCTTAGGAGGAGAAGATCTAAGTTTAAGAGAATCAACATCAAGCGAAAGTTTATCAACGTTCCTAGCCAAATCATCAACTTTGAGCAATTTTTCTTCAAGCAAAGCATTAAAATTCTTTTGAGAAATCATAAATTCTTTCACACTATTCTCAAAATCAGAGGGCATCTTATTAAAATTACCATAAGAATTATTGTAGGAATTTCCATAATTATTAGAGGAATTACTAGGGAACGGTCTAGCATTAAAGTTTCCTCTATAAGCATTGTTTTCAAAACTATTCCTACCAACAAAATTCACATCCATAGATTCATTATTATTCTCGATCAAAGAAGACAAAGGCATATCATTGGGATCAAGAGTAGTGTTTTTAGTAGCAAACAATTTCATAAGTTCATCCATCTTTCCACTCAAAACATTGATTTCTTCTATAGCATGCACTTTTTTTACTAGAAGATCTTTCGGTGTGCCATTGAGAATAATTAGCCATAATATTATCAAGAAGTTTTGTAGCATCTCCTAACGTGATTTCCATAAACGTGCCTCCCGCGGCCGAATCTAAGAGATTTCTAGAAGCAAAGTTCAAACCGGCATAAAATTTTTGTATAATCATCCATAAATTCAAACCATGAGTAGGGCAATTACGAAGCATCAATTTCATTCTTTCCGAAGATTGGGCAACATGCTCATGATCAAGTTGTTTAAAATTCATAATATCGTTCCTAAGAGTGATAATCTTAGCGGGAGGAAAATACTTAGAGATAAAAGCATCTTTGCACTTGTTCCAAGAATCAATACTATTTTTAGGCAAAGACGAAAACCAAACTTTAGCACGATCTCTAAGAGAAAATGGAAGTAACTTCAATTTGACAATATTGTTATCCGTATCTTTCTTCTTTTGCTTATCACACAAATCAACAAAGTTGTTTAGATGAGTAGCGGCATCTTCACTAGGAAGGCCGGCGAATTGATCTTTCATAACAAGATTCAGCAAAGCAATATTGATTTCACAAGACTCAACATCATTAAGAGGAGCAATCGAATTACTAAAGAAATCATTATTATTGTTATTAGAAATCACACAATTTGGTATTATCTTGCGCCATGGCAACAAGTAATCCAACACACAAGCAAACAGAAAAAGGCAAGCGAGATTGGGAAAGAGAGGGCGAATAAAACGGCAAGGGTGAAGTGGGAGAGAGGAAAACGAGAGGCAAATGACAGATAATGTAAATGCGAGGGAGATGGGTTTGTGATGGGTACTTGGTATGTCTTGACTTGAGCGAAGACCTCCCGACAGCGGCGCGAAATCCTTCTTGCTACGTCTTGAGCTTGCGTTGGTTTTCCTCGAAGAGGAGAGGGTGATGCAGCAATAGTAGCGTAAGTAGTTCCTCGATTTTGAGAACCAAGGTATCAATCCGATTAGGAGGCTCCTCAAAAGTCCCACGCACCTACACAAAGAAACTGAGAACTCGCAACCAACGCGATAAAGGGGTTGTCAATCCCTTCACGGCCACTTGCGAAAGTGAGATCTAATAAAGATAGTAAGATAAGATAAATATATTTTTGGTATTTTATAATATAGATGCAAAAAAGTAAAGATGCAAATAAAAGTAGATTGGAAGCAAATATGATAAGAGATAGACCCGGGGGCCATAGGTTTCACTAGTGGCTTCTCTCAAGATAGCATAAGTATTACGGTGGGTGAACAAATTCTTGCCGAGCAATTGATAGAAAAGCGAATAATTATGAGATTATCTAGGCATGATCATGTATATAGGCATCACGTCCATAACAAGTAGACCGACTCACCTTTTGCATCTACTACTATTACTCCACACATCGACCGACTCCTGCACGCATCTAGAGTATTAAGTTCATAAGAACGAGTAACACATTAAGCAAGATGACATGATGTAGAGGGATAAACTCAAGCAATATGATATAAACCCCATCTTGTTATCCTCGATGGCAACAATACAATCGTGCCTTGCAACCCTTTCTATCCTTTGGGTAAGGACAACGTAAGATTGAACCCAAAGCTAAGCACTTCTCCCATGGCAAGAAAGATCAATCTAATAGGCCAAACCAAACTGATAATTCAAAGAGACTTGCAAAGATAACTCAATCATACATAAAAGAATTGAGAGAAGATTCAAATATTATTCATAGATAAACTTGATCATAAACCCACAATTCAACGGATCTCGACAAACACACATAAAAAGTGTTTACATCGAATAGATCTCCACAAGAGAGGGGAGAACATTGTATTGAGATCCAAAAGAGAGAAGAAGCCATCTAGCTAATAACTATGGACCCGTGAGGTCTGCAGTAAACTACTCACAACTCATCGGAGGGGCAATGATGTTGATGTAGAGGCCCTCAGGTGGTCGATTCCCCCTCCAGCAGTAACGCCGGCCAAGGCTCCAAGATGGGATCTCGCGGATCTGAAGAAGGTTCACGGTGGTGGAAATTGTTTTTTATACGCTCCTGGATGTTTTCGAGTGCGTAGGTATATATAGGAGGAAGAAATGCGTCGGTGGGCCTTTGAGGGGCCCACGAGGAGTAGCGCCTCCTATCTCGTGGGAGCCTCGGCTGCTTCTTGACTTGCACTCCAAGTCCTCTGGATCACGTTCGTTGCAAAAATCACGCTCCCGAAGGTTTCATTCCGTTTGGACTCCGTTTGATATTCTTTTTCTTCGAAATACTGAAATAGGCATAAAAACAGCAATACGGGCTGGGCCTCCGGTTAGTAGGTTAGTCCCAAAAATGATATAAATGTGTAAAATAAAGTCCATAAACATCCAAAAGGGGTAATATAATAGCATGGAACAATAAAAAATTATAGATACGTTGGAGACATATCAGTTACCCCGCTTCCAAACCCCCACTCCACCTACTTGGCCACGACCACCACACCGCCCGCCGCATGGAGAACAACCTACTTTGGCGAGGGTCATCGATGACCTCGCAGGCGGCGACAAGGTGATGCGCGCGGACCTGACGGAGATCGGGAAGTGGTTCCCCAGCATTGCGATGCTGCGTCACCACGCGCGTGGCCTCCTCAAGATCATGACCGACGATGAGCTGGAGCACGCCTGCATCGACCGCCTAGGTATCGCTCCTGCGCTCGTCCTCCGCTTCGCGATGCAGGAGACGCGCTCCGACGACCCGGGCCAACGAGCCCGGTGGTGGAGGTACCGGTCCGCCACCGCGCCGCGGCAGCCGGATCCTTCGCGCGCTGGCTCGCGAGCGGAGCGTGTCCACAACGTTGAGGTGGCCGTCCCCGCGCCTGTCAACACGGCCTACTGGGACCACTACCAGCCCGACCTCAGCGGGCCGGCAGCGTCTCCGATTACATCTCGCCGGAATCGAGATGCGACTCAACTCCGGCAACGACTACGCTACGCCGCCGACTCATCGTGGTCGACTGGCTGGGAGGAGCTGGAGGTGATTGTCCTCTCTGACGACGAGCCGGAGGTGGCGGCACCCGTCGTCCCCGAGCCGGAGGTCCAGATGGTGGCGCCCGTCGCCAGGGAGGGTGACAAGCACCGCCCCATTGACGTTGAGCTGCTTCCGATGTTCCCGACATTGTAGGCGGGGAGGTGGAGGTGGTCTTGGCCCTGCAAGCACAGAACGTCGGAGCGCAGCCATAGAGGAAGAAGAAGAGGAAGGTGGTGGCAGCTGACATGGAGGTTCGCCGCTTGGAGCGCCTCCAGAAGTTGAAGAACTGAAGATGAAGATGCAGTAGAAGGCATGAAGAAGATGCAGTAGTTAGGTATGCTGAAATATACAGATTTTCAGCATATAAGTTATAAAAAATTAGTTTGTTAGGTGTGCTTGTATATTAATCACATAAGTTATTTGTAATTTCTGGCTGTTGAACTGGCTGTTGATGCTATATCAGTGTTGAACTGGCTGTGATGCTATATATGTGCTGAACTGTGTTGATGCTATATTAGTGGCAGTAATCCAAAAGTGTTTTGTTGGTACATAATGGTGTTGATGCAGTCTTGTTGCTATATAAGGCAACAATCCAAAATTGTCTTGTTGCTATATAAGGCAATAATTCCAAAAGAAGTAGGTGCTAAGGTTTTGAATCTTACTGAATTTTTGTCTGAATCATTGTCTTAACTAAATTCTGTCTTAACTGAATTCCGTCTTAACTAAATTCAGACAACTGTTAAGATTCAGTTAACTGTAAAAAATTCAGTTAGCTTTTCAAACTAAATTCAGACAACTGTTAAACTAAGTGGCAGTTGATGCTGATCTGTTGATGATGCTGTCTAGTTGATGCTGTTTATGCTGAAGTTCTACAAAGTTATGTAGAGTAGTTTATGTTGTTGATGTTATAAGTTAACTGAATTTTATCTGAACTTGTTGCTAATATAAGGCTAAAAATTCAGTTATGTTTGTCTTAACTGAAATTTGTCTTAAACTGAACTTTAATTCAGTAATCTTTTCAAAAGTACAAATTTTGTCAGCAAATTTAGTTAACTTTGAAAATTCAGTTATTACTAATTTTAGTTAGCTTCACTGAACTTTGCCACCTATCTGAAATGGCAACACTACACACCCTACAACTGGTTTGAATTTGTACTTGCACACCCTGTAATATTGCATCATCCATGCACCTTTGGTCCACCAACAGATCCACCCCCACCACCAGGTCCACCACCACCAAATCCACCACCAGGTCCCCTTCTTCTTCCTCCTCTTCGACCAGATCCACCACCAGGTCCCCTTCTTCTTCCTCCACTCCTCCTCTGCTCCTGCTCCCCTGGTCTACAGCAGCAACCATGGTGTCCTGGGATGATCTCCCAACCTCTTCTAAAGATGACTCAGTGACCAGCAAGGTTAGTCATGTCCTCTCCTCCACGTAGCTAGGGTTAAACAGCAGCTAGGGTTAAACAGGTTCTAGGGGTTATACTTAACAAATGCAATTTTTTCTTTTTTTAGCCTCCAGCAACAATTTTCTGCAAAGAATGGACTGGCCTGGCCACAGATCTGCCTAGCTTTACATGTGAGCATGGATCTTTGTGTGAGAAGCATGTGGCTTTTCAATCTGTTGACAGTGGCAGAAGATTCCTGGCTTGTGCACACAAGGTTTGTACAAATCCAGATAATGATGCCATTTTATCATCATTTTACAGTGACAGTGGCTTTTATCTGAAGATTTGCAGATAACTGGATAATGTCACTTAACTGAATGTTTCTTTGGATGATAGGAAGTACCTAAATGCACCTATGTGGAATGGATAGACCATGAGTGGCCTGAAGCATTGAAGATGAGCCTAGCTACCATATGAGCATGTATGAGGAGGAGACAAAACAAAGGCTACAAGAAAATGTGTTGAGTGCTGAACAGAACTTGAAGATCTTGGAACAGAAGACAAAAATGGAGAAAATGGAGAATGAGCTGAGACATTTCAAGCTTGATTTTGCCAACATAGTGGCTGAAAAGGAGCAGGCAATGAGTCAATTAGGCAACACACAAATTGCTCTGTCTGATCTGAAGGAAGAGCTTGAGAAGAAGAAGAGCACTGACAAATCTGTAACAAACATTCATCAGGTATTCAGGGCTAAGGCAGAGAAAGAGAGGGACCAAGTCATGCAGGAGAGGGATCAACTGAAGCAAGAGAAGAGAAAGCTTGAGTACATGATAGGTGACTTATTCAAACACAAAGAGGAGACCAAGGAGAAGATAAAGAAACTTAAGGGGATGCTGAATGATTTTGACTGAACTTATCTTGTTCTTGTCCCTGTGTAAACTTAATTTGACCAACTATGTTGTGAAATGGATTTGGTTGTCAACTGATTTTATCTTGCCTGTCAACTGAATTTTAAGTGCAATGGATTTGGTTTTCAACTGTAATATGTTGTCAAATGATTAGAATTGAATTGAGACATGCTGTGTTGCTGTCTAAATAAAGAAGTAACATAACAACATTGGTACATAACTCCAGTCTTCATATTATTTGATCAGTTATCCATTACAACCATCACAGCATGCAACCATTACAACCATCAAAGCATGCATCCAAACCCAAAACAAGTACTTAATCTACTTAGTGTGCTCTGCTCACTGATTTCAGTACATCTCACTTCTTCATGACTACTATGAAACACAACACACAAAGCAACATAACAGCAGCCATCACCAGCTTCAGCAGCAGTAGAATTTCTCTACCTAATCCAAGCAGCATAGCAACTTGCTGCTTGGTAGCAAAGTTCTTCTCACTAGGGGTGCCAAATGACCCAAAATCAACTCTGCCAGCACCTCTCCCAGCCATGCCTCTTCCAGCTATGCTTCTTGTGTTCATTGCTTCAGTCCTCTTCTTCTCAAGCTCCTCCCTTTTATCCTCAGCTGCTCCTATTACATCCACAGCAGCATCACCAACAAGAACCCTATGTTCAACAAGATGCTGCACATACTCTAGCTCCCAACGCCAGAAATCACAGGTGACCTAAAAAACAGAGAAACAGAGCATTTTCAGTTATCTGAAAAAGTTCAGTTAACTATAAATTTCAGTTAACTACCACCAACCAATTGCAGTACAAACCTAATGCTAGTTAACTAAGTTCAATCTGACAAAACCCTAATGCAGTCTTACAATTCAATCTGATGCAGAAACAGTGAAGAAAAGATCTACCACACAGGTAGAGGAACTTGACCTGGTGTTTGCTGCACCTGTAGAAGACCCACCCCTCGTGCTCGTCCGTGCCAGAGCGGTAGAACTTCACCTGCTCGCCACAATCCGGGCACGGGATCAAAGGAAGGACAACGGAGCGGCCACGTAGCCCAGATCGAACAGAGCTCGAAGAAGACATGAGGAGAGAGGGCGGCGGCAATGTCTGCGGCGGTGGAGAGAGAGCGACGGCAATGGCTGCGGCGGCGGCGGAGGGAGGCCGGTGGGCTAGGGTTGGGAGAGGGCAGCGGGTGGGCTCGGTCCGCGCGGGTGGCTCGATCCGACCAGGTGGGGGGAGGAGATCTTTTAATAACTCCCAGTTTTGCAAAAAAAAAAACCCTGGTTGCCTGCGTATTTGAGCGAGCAAGCGCATGTGGCAGTCAGCGCCCACGTGGCAGCCGTTGACTGAGGCCAGCTCAGCGTGTACGTATAGAAAAACGTATTTTGGACCGTACATGACCCCTTAGAGCAAGTTTGATGACCGTATTGCGGGTATTTCTAACCACAGGGACTAAAGCTAACGCCACTGCAAGTTTGTGGACTAAAGCTAACGCTACTTGAGGTACCTATTTGGGCTGATAATTCGACCGTGTAATCCATCCATGGGTTGAAATCCAACGGAGCCGGCGCACATTGCCAGGGAATGCAGGGCTTGAACCGGTGCAATTGTTTCTCCTTCTCATCATCAACGGCGTTTATCCATTTTCCTCTATTTTTTTGAACACCGCTTAGAATCGTCAACATGATAGGAATCATAACAAGCCGGGATAATCAAACACTTGACTAAATGTTGGGAGCAAATAGCATTTAATCCTTGTCACTCCTTTGAAGAAAAAAAAATGTAGAGTTGACCTGTGTAATAATACATCTATATCACAGAGAGAATAGGCGCACCACAATAGTTACAGGATACTCCCCGTCCGTCCCGGAGATACAAAGCGATTCTCCCAGTAAAAGCCAAGCCTGCCAAAGAAACAAACCAGCAACACTATTGATTATAAAAAGGCTCCATGCATGTACAAACACCAACACAAAACATACGGCTCAAACAACTTTTACTACACGAGATACTTCGAAAGTATTGCACAAGGAAAGGCAATCGACAACACTATGCGGCGACGGCAAGGCCCTACGCGGCCAGTTTAGGGACTTGTCCCAGACGATGCAGCTATTGGGTTTGGCCCTTCGATGTGGAACATAATAGGCCTCAACATTCTCGTGGATTCTCTCTTCGAAATCAAAGCTCAAGTAGACAGTGCTACCCTTGATAAAGGGGAAAACCCTGGTGCACACCGAAAAACAGAAAAGTTTGCCCAGAAAAAAAGCCCGACCGTTGAATCCCTTGAACGGAAATAGGGCCTTCTTTTCAAAATCCACACGATAGACGTCAATTCTCATCGGGCGAGGCTCAAAGTGCGACCTAGGCTGATAGTGCAACAACATCAATTTCCCATCGTTGTCCACCAGATGCGCCGACTGAGTCGCTGTGTAAACATGACTACACAACTTGGCTGCCACCTTCAGCCGTGGATCTGCGCCCGTCTCCAGTACCATGAGATCGTCCCCGATGACCCAGTATAAGCGACCCAAGAACATCAAAGGAGTTGAACATGGCCAAAATCTTCCGTATTCTTGCGGTATGACCTTCCAACACTCGTCGCCTGGCTTGGCGATGCCTAGGAACCCGGAGAAGCAGAGCAAGAATGATATAGATTCGGTGACAATGAAGGAACCCCACGCTAATAGTCGGCCGTTGAAAAACTCACGGCGATAGTGGCCATCTTCCAAAGGCAGCAACGTGGTCACCGATGGAAGCTCTATGAGGTGGCGCGTGAGCGGATTCAGTAGTCGAATGTGGATGCGGTCGTGCACCAGGATGAGGAGCCCCTCAGCGGTCGATGTGAGCGTCCTGTGGCCGCTGAGCTCCGGGAGATCCACTCGTATGGCCTGGCCGGTGGAGAGGTTCAGGAAGCGACAGCAGTGGGCGGGGGAAAGTTGCTCCGGGAGCACGATCCAGTGCCGGGGGTGGAGACGGCGGTCTAGGGCATCCATCCTGCGTGGATCGGTGCAGCACCGCCGCCATGCACGGCACACCGCGCGGAGGCGAACGTAGTCGGCCACGTCGTGGTCGAGGACGCGATCGGCGATCACCCCGGCCGGCCCGTCGGAAAGACTCGCCCAGTCCCTGCTGTGACAACGCATTTCAAAAGATCAAAATCGAGTGCTTCTACATTTTACTCCCTCTATTCCTAAATATAAGTCTTTCTAAACATTTTAAAATGGATTATATACGGAGTAAAATGAATGAATCTACACTCTAAAATATTAGTCATATGTAGTCTCTATTGGAATCTCTAGAAAGACTTATATTCGGGAAGGAGGAAGTAGTGAATAACCGGGCGACAGGCGAAAGATGCACGTACGTACCGTCCGTTGGGCGCCGTGCGCGCGCGCTTTGCCCCCCAGCCACAAGAAGGGTTGATCGTCATACTGCCGGCGGTGATGGCTGGGGCGGAGGAGCAGAATGTGCAGCGGTGCGGCAGAGTTGTCGCCCGCGGGGGGGCGCGCCAGTGGGGCTCTTTCTCTGCCATCCTCTTTCGTGTTTGAGCCGGATCGATGCCGTGCTGCTGCCTTTTAGGGATAGTACTCGTCGTACCGATTCGCCCGATCCTTCCTACGTTGGTGTTCCGGCCGGACGGGACGAATCCGAGTTCACTTCAGATTCCTGTTTCACAATCGAATAGCTAGGTCCATATTCCGTGGCCTACGCGCGCGTTTCCGAGTCCACTTCAAATTCCTGTTCCCGGCCGAGCACAAAAGCAGGCACCCAACGACACAGAAAGAACTGAAGAAGGTGCCACTGTTTGCTGCGCACCAGCTGGTGTATATGCCGTGGCCACATCCCCCGCCACGCTCTCGGACCGCATCTTCCACGGCTAGGTCCACCACGCCACCGCCAGGGTGTGTGGAACGCCATGGCGCGCACGTACGACCTGGACATGCGCCGCGTCGCGCGGCAGCGGTTCAACTGCTTCGTCTTGGACGACAACGAGCCGTGACGTTCCTGGAGCAGATCACGCACGTGGAGGCCCTGCTCTGGGCAAGGCAAGCCACCGTACGAAAACGACGTCCAATTGGCGATGGTGCCGACGGACAGACTCGCTCGCGTCGCTCCAGGGGGCGGCTCGGGCGATCCAGATCTCAGCCGCCGCGGCCTCTACCCCCTCCACCTCCGTCCCCCGTCGCCGTCGGAGAAAGTCACCGGGCTAAGCCTGCGCGGTTGACAGCGGCGTCGGCCTTTCATCCCCATGCGCCGCAGGTGGTGACACGGGCCTATCAACCCCAAGCGGTGGGATCTCCGGCTGCTGCAGATCGGCGACCCTGGACGTCGAGCTGCACACGGCGGAGATGAACGCTGGGCGGCGGCCCCGGTCTTCTTCAGCGACCACTGTGGCCGCGAGGGCGGCATGGCGCTTGGTTCTGGGGACTCGGCACGGTTAAGCCTGTCATCTCCGCGTGGTGCGGGTGGTGACGGCGGTGTCCGCTCAGATCTCCGGCCTATTGTTGGGAGCTGGTGGGCGATGGCGTGGGGTCGTCGTTCTGCCTAATAAAAGCGGCGGTCCTAGGGTTCCTCTCGCGCCAAGACAAAGATTTGCTTGATGCTTGTCCTCCTTGATCTGTCTGGAGTGTCAAGTTCCGGAAGGCTCCGCCAACGAACTCCCTTGGCCGCCTCATGCCTGAAGATTGCTGGATCGGATGGGATTTGATTGTGCGCACCCATGTTTTTTCTGACCGTTTGGTTTTTGGAGGGAGCGGCGCAAAGCTCTGCTATTTGTTGCCATCATGGGACATGTCTTTTTCGTTCCATGGTGAAGTCAAAGGCAAAAAATGTCATGGAAGTTGTGGTCTGAGGACTAGTAATGGTGGTTCGAGTCTTTGCGGTGATGATGAATTTGCTTGGTGTTTCGGGACTCGTAGCAGCGACTCGCAAGTGGGGGCGACAACACAAGAGAAGTTCAAGGTCTTACCTTTTAGGGTGAATATCCAAGGTCTGACCTTAATTCGTTGTGCCTGGCAATGACCTTGTTGAAGGCATTGTTTTGAGAGCGTGAACTTTCTTTAGGGTGAAAACCTATGATCTATGATGGGCGATAACAGTGTGTGTGCACTGTTTCCTTCTTGGAGGCATCGTTTTTGAAGAATTTGGACTTCGGGTCTTGTATAGGTGGTGTTTGTACTGCTACTTCAAGGACTAGATCATTGTAGCAGGACTTTTCTTTTTTAGCTTCTTCTTCTTCTTTCTGTGTGCATCCATAGTTCCATTAGGTATTGCGTTGTTGCAGAGACCGGGTGTAATTGATATTTCACGATATTAATATATTTCTTTTATCCAACAAAATCTATTATGCATCATGCTTGAAATAGAATTTAGTTAATATCACTACTCATGTCATAGATAATTTTGTACAGACTTAATTCTTTCTACACAAGCTCTACCATGTACACACATCATATGCTTTCTAGGCGTGATTCAGTTTTAACAACTAAAGTGATCTTCCTTTAACAGTGAGAATGGTGGTTTCTGGTGAATAACTGACAAGCCGGACATCTGGCGAGGTGGACAATAGAAAACATTTTGTCAGTATCCTTCAAAATCAGTCCTGGTGATTACATTATGCCTAATGGATATCAAATGTGTTTGTTACTTACTATTTCAATTTAAAACTTTAGACATGGTTTGAAGTCCATTTGCTCAACCACTTCATCCCCTCCATTTTCATCTGCATAACCACAACACCAAATGTAAACATCTAGCAGAATGTATTTGATCTGATTCAGTATTATCCACCCAGAATACTGATACTCACCTGGCTGTCCTGGGAGCTCCTCCATGTGAGGCAGAGGCACGCTTGTAACTAAATCGATGAAAGGCACCTCCATCTCTGCATCATGGAACATTGACTGTGTAAAAGGGATACTACATTATAAACTGAAACTCAATTCAATTTAAAAATTAACATGTTTAAAGTTAAGACGGTGTAAATTTTAAGCAAGTTTCTAGTGCAACAAGAGCTCTCCATTGATTTTCCAACTGAATTCCGTTTGAAAACTGAGAGAAGTAAAATTTATTCAATGTAAATATTAAGCAAGTTTGAACTATAAAAACAGCAGTAGTATCCCCACTGTTAACTGTAAATTGCAAACTGAATGCAGTTTCAAACTCGACAACAAACAAGGCTGAAAGAATGACACTGCATTGACAGGAGTACTAACACTTCAAACTGAAACTTGAGACCAGTACTTGCAATGAATCTTGACAAGAAACAAATTGAAACTTAACTGTATAAAAATTGAAACTAGATCCAATACACTAATGTTCACACAAGTTTTAAAATTCATTACACTTGCTTAAAAATTAGTGTGAAAAAAACTAATGGTGCATACTCCTTTTGAAACTGACTAAATTCTCTGCAGGATTTTGCTCAATTCTGCAGAATCCATTATCCAAAAAATCACAAAGGTGCTATGCTTTTTCTTTATCAACTGGTGGATGCTACTAGCTTCAACACTGGTTATACCGTATTTCCTAGTCCCATGATTAAAAAAGCCATCGACTGCCTGGCTCGGTAATTCAATGCGACGGATCCCGATGACATATCAAGCCGCCCGGATTCCGCGCGCACCTGTGCTCATGAGCAGAACAACCGCATCCTTGGTTGATATCTTATGCTCATTGTTGTAGAGAGATGAACATAGTGGCACACAAGTTAGCTAGAAGGTCTTATGATTCAAATCATGTATTTTCATGGGAAAATGATCCTCCACACTTTTTATTAGGCGCTCTTTTTAGTGATTGTGAGACAATAGGTTTGGGCGGAACCGGCACAACCCTCTAGACTAGAGGTGGCCTATCACATATATATATATAATGAGTGGGGTACAATGTTACAACATACGTATATGTATACAGAAGCTATACAGTCTAACACCCTCCCTCAATCTTAGCCACTTCCTAAAGAATCTAGAAGGGTAAGATTGCGTCTACAAGCCTCAAACTGTGGTAGAGACAATGGCTTGGTGAAGATGTCTGCAAGTTGATCCTTGGAAGAGATGAACCTGGTCTGCAGTTGCTTCTGAGAGACATGTTCCCGCACAAAGTGACAGTCAACTTCAATGTGTTTCATTCGGGCATGGAATACCGGATTTGAAGAAAGGTATGTAGCACCGATGTTGTCACACCAAAGGATAGGAGACTGCGATTGGGATATACCCAATTCCTGAAGCAAAGACTGTACCCAGATAATTTCTGCAGTAGCATTAGCCACAACCTTATACTCAACTTCAGTACTGCTACGTGAAACAGTAGCCTGTTTCCGAGCACTACGGGTGATCAAGTTAGAGACAAAGAACACAACATAGCCCCCCGTGGATCGCTTGTCATCTGGACTGCCAGCCCAGTCCGCATCAGAGTACTGCGAGAGGACCCCAGAGGGGTTCGGTCAAATATGTAGTGCATGAGACACGGTGAATCAGATGTGACGCAATATGTGCTTAACAGCAGACCAATGAGTGTCGCGAGGCGCCTGCAGATACTGATAAACTCTGTTGACAACAAAAGAAATATCTGGTCTCGTGATCGTCAAGTACTCAAGACCACCAACGATACTCCTTTACTCCGTCGCATCAGCAGAGGACAGAAGCTCACCGTCAACAGCAGTGATCTTGTCAGTGGTAGACATAGGTGTAGTTGTCAGTTTGCACTTAAGCATCCCAGCCCTCTGCAACAAATCCAAAGAGTACTTCTTCTGCGTCATAACAAGTCCATCAGCCCAAGAAGCAACCTCCACATCAAGGAAGTAGTGAAGCTTCCCAAGATCTTTGACAGCAAAATTAGCACCAAGAGATCGAACAAGAGCAGTAGCAGCTGACTGAGAGGAGCTGATATATAATAATATCATCCACATAGACCAGCAAGTACATAGTGACCTCAGGCTTCTGTAGAAGAAGTAATGATGAGTCAGCAGTCGATGATGCAAAACCATGAGCATGAAGGGTTGTTGCAAGACGGGCATGCCAAGCACGCGGAGCTTGCTTCAGACCATAGAGTGCTTTGGTGAGACGACAGAGATGATCAGGACGATCAGGATCAGAAAAACCAGGAGGCTGTCGCATATAAACCTCCTCCTCCAATATGCCGTGAAGGATAGCATTCTGCACATCAAGCTGATGAAGAAACCAACCTCGAGTAACTGCAAGGAAGATAAGAAGCCTGATGGTGGTAGGCTTAACCACCGGACTAAAGGTGTCTTCGTAGTCAAGACCATAGCGCCGCCGAAATCCTTTGGCAACCAGACACGCTTTGTAGCGCTCAATAGACCCATCAGAATGCTTCTTCACTTTGAAAACCCATTTAGAATCAATAACGTTAACTCGTGGTGGTGGAGGAACAAGAGTCCACGTCTTATTACGAAGAAGAGCATGATACTCCTGCTCCATGGCCTCTCGCCAACGAGGAATGCTCATAGCAGCTTGATACGTACGCGGTTCAGAGGACGGATCCGCAAGCGCAGCAGTCATGCATGCAGCAAGCCAAGCAACCGTACCATCGTGGCGCTTCTTTGGTTGAAAAACGCCACTGCGACTGCGTGTATGTGGACGTAAAGCAGCAGTAGGGGCCATGGAGGTCAAGGGTGCAGCCGACGAGGAGCCGGACGATGGAGATGCCCCATGCAGCGAGGGACTGGGCGACGGCGACGGAGATGACCCAGTCAGCGAGGGGCTGGGCGACGGCGACGGAGAGGACCCAGTCGGCGAAGGACTGGGCGAATCGGAGCCAGGAGAACCGGAGCCAGGCGACGCTGGACTGCTTGGCGAGGAAGCCAGCCCAGGCGACGCTGGACTGCTTGGCGAGGAAGCCAGCCCAGGCGACGCTGGACTGCTTGGCGAGGAAGCCAGCCCAGGCGAAGTCGGCCCAGGCTCAGTGGGCGTGGCAGGCCAAGCGCGGGGCGAGGCCGGCCCAGATGCCGTGGGCGACGAAGCGGACGGCGTCACAGGTGCATCGGCTTGGCGTGCATGGTCACGCGGACCGACGCCATGCAGGGGCACATCATGATCGACATGAGCATTAGGTGACGTCGACGAGGGAGGCGATGGTGCCTCTAAAATTTCCAAACGAGCCCCACGTCCAGTGCCTGCACCATGATTAGGCAATAATACAGGAGAGTATGCAACATCATCAAATTGGTCAGAGGCAATGGAGGATGAATGCATGGATGGTGGTTCAGTGGTGGACACAAGAAGTTTGTCAAAGGGAAAAACATGCTCATCAAACACGACATCCCGAGATATGTAGACGCGATTAATGGGAACATGAAGACATTTATATCCTTTATGAGGGGAGCTATAGCCAAGAAAGACACACTTTTTGGATCGAAACTCCAGCTTGCGTTCGTTGTATGTGCGTAGATGCAGCCAGCAAGCACATCCAAACACTTTGAAAAAAGTGTAATTAGGTTGTTCATTAAGGAGAAGTTCAATGGGAGTCTTCATGTTTAAAACATGAGTGGGAGTACGGTTGATAAGAAAACATGAAGTGGTGAAGACATCACTCCAAAACCAAAAAGGAACCGATGCATGGGCCAAAAGAGTAAGATCAGTTTCGACGATATGACGATGCTTACATTCCACGGAACCATTCCGCTGATGTGTATGTGACATGCTAAACGGTGAGCGATCCCAAGCGACTGGAAGAAGGAGTTGAGGTTGCGATACTCACTCCCAGTCTGACTGAACATGAATAATCTTATGCTTGAGAAGGCGTTCAACATGATTTTCAAACTGAACAAAGATATCGAACACATCAAATTTATGCTTAATAAGATAAAGCCAAGTAAAGCGACTATAAGCATCAACGAAACTGATATAATAATTATAACCATTAACAGAAGTCTGAGCAGGACCCTATACATCTGAAAACACAAGTTCTAGAGGATGTTTCACCTCACGACTAGACTCCAAAAAAGGAAGTTGATGACTCTTCCCCTGCTGAGAAGCATCACACACTGCTACATCTTTATTACTAGACATGCTAGGAATCTCATGACGACGCAAAACATGATGAACGATAGGTGTGCCTGGATGACCAAGATGAGCATGCCACTGTGACGATGATACTCGAACTCCACTGAAAACGCGAGAGACACCATGATGCTACAAACGATAGAGGCCCTGACACAAACGTCCTCTAAGAAGTGTGTCCCTCGTGCCCTGATCCTTAATAAAAAGATCAAACAGGTTCACAAAACACATAATTGTCACGAGTGAGTTTAGGAACTGAAAGGAGATTACGCGTCACAGTGTTGGAGAATGCGGTAATTTCAAAAAATTTCCTACGATCACGCAAGATCTATCATTAGGTGATGCATAGCAACGAGAGGGAAGAGTGTTGTCTACGTACCCTCATAGACCGAAAGCGGAAGCGTTTAGTTAATGCAGTTGATGTAGTCGAACGTCTTCGCGATCCAACCGATCCAAGCAGCGAACGTACGACACCTCCGCGTGCAGCACACGTTCAGCTCGGAGACGCCCTGCGAACTCTAGATCCAGCTGAGGTCGAGGGAGAGTTTCGTCAGCACGACGGTGTGGTGATGGTGATGATGAAGTTACCGGCGCAGGGCTTCGCCTAAGCACTACAACGATATGACCGAGGTGTGTAACTATGGAGGGGGGCACCGCACACGGCTAAACAATCAACTTGTGTGTCTTTGGGGTGCCCCCCTCCCCCGTATATAAAGGAGGGGAGGAGGAGGCCGGCGACCAACAAGGGGTGCGCCAAGGGGGAGGATTCCTACTCCCAGTAGGAGTAGGTCTCCCACCTTTCCTAGTCCAAGAAGGAGAAGAGGGAAAGAGGAGAGAAGAGAAGGAAGGAGAGGGGGGCGCCCCCTTCCCTTGTCCAATTAGGACTGGGCAAAGGGGGCGGGCGCCACCTCTGGCCTGCCCTCTCTCTTCTCCAATAAGGCCCACTAAGGCCCGTCAATCCCTCAGGGGGTTCCGGTAACCCTCTGGTACTCCGGTTTTATCCGAAAGTTCTCCGGAACACTTCCGGTGTCCGAATATAGTCGTCCAATATATCAATCTTTATTTCTTGACCATTTCGAGACTCCTCTTCATGTCCGTGATCACATCCGGGACTCCGAACAATCTTCGGTACGTCATATCACATAAACTCATAATACCAATCGTCATCAAACGTTAAGCGTGCGGACCCTACGGGTTCGAGAACTATGTAGACATGATCGAGACACATCTCCGGTCAGTAACCAATAGCAGAACCTGGATGCTCATATTGGTTCCTACATATTCTACGAAGATCTTTATCGGTCAAACCGCATAACAACATATGTTGTTCCCTTTGTCATCGATATGTTATTTGCCCGAGATTCGATCATCGGTATCTCAATACCTAGTTCAATCTCGTTACCGGCAAGTCTCTTTACTCGTCCCGTAATACTTCATCCCGCAACTAACTCATTAGTCACAATGCTTGCGAGGCTTAAAGTGATGAGTATTACCGAGAGGGCCCAAAGATACCTCTCCGGAACATGGAGTGACAAATCCTAATCTCGATCTATGCCAACCCAACAAACACCTTTGGAGACACCTATAGATCACCTTTATAATCACCCATTTACGTTGTGACGTTTGGTAGCACACAAAGTGTTCCTCTGGTATTCGGGAGTTGCATAATCTCATAGTCTGAGGAACTTGTATAAGTCATGAAGAAAGCAGTAGCAATGAAACCGACACTTATCATAATGCTAAGCTAACGGATGGGTCATGTCCATCACATCATTCTCCTAATGATGTGATCCCGTTCATCAAATGACAACACATGTCTATGGTTAGGAAACATAACCATCTTTGATTGACGAGCTAGTCAAGTAGAGGCATACTAGGGACTATAGGTTTTGTCTATTTATTCACACATGTACGAACTTTCCGGTTAATACAATTCTATCATGAATAATAAAAATTTATCATGAATTAAGGAAATAAATAATAACTTTATTATTGCCTCTAGGGCATATTTCCTTCAGTCTCCCACTTGAACTAGGGTCAATAATTTAGTTCACATCATCATGTGATTTAACACCAATATTCACATCTATATGTGATTAACATCCATAGTTCACATCGTCATGTGACCAACACTCAAAGGGTTTACTAGAGTCAATAGTCTAGTTCACATTACTATTTGATTAACACCCAAAGAGTACCAACGTGTGATCATGTTTTGCTCATGAGAGAAGTTTAGTCAACGGGTCTGTCACATTCAGAGCCTATGTATTTTGCAAATATTCTATGTCTATAATGCTCTACACGGAGCTACTCTAGCTAATTCCTCCCACTTTCAATATGTATCCAGATTGAGACTAAGAGTCATCTGGATCGGTGTAAAAGCTTGCATCGACGTAACTCTTTACGACGAGCTCTTTTATCACCTCCATAATCGAGAAATATTTTCTTAGTCCTCACTAAGGATAATTTTGACCGCTGTCTAGTGATCTACTCTTAGATCACTATTGTACCCCCTTGCCAAAACTTATGGTAAGGTACACAATAGGTCTGCTACACAGCACAACATACTTTATAGAATCTATGACCGTGGCATAGGGAATGACTTTCATTCTCGTTCTATTTTCTGCCGTGGTCGGGCTTTGAGTCTTACTCAACTTTACACCTTGTAGTACAGGCAAGAACCCTTTCTTTGACTGATCCATTTTGAACTTCTTCAAAACTTTACCAAGGTATGTGCTTTGTGAAAGTCCAATTAAGCGTCTTGATCTATCTCTATAGATCTTGATGCCCAATATGTAAGTAGCTTCACAGAGGTCTTTCTTTGAAAAACTCTGATTCAAGTATCCCTTTATGCTATCCAGAAATTCTATATCATTTCCAATCAACAATATGTCATCCACATATAATATTAGAAATGCTACAGAGCTCCCACTCACTTTCTTGTAAATACAGGCTTCTCCAAATGTCTGTATAAAACCATAATGCTTTGATCACACTATCAAAACGTTCATTCCAACTTCGGGAGGCTTGCACCAGTCCATAAATGGATCGCTGGAGCTTGCACACTTTGTTAGCACCCTTTGGATCAACAAAACCTTCTGGTTGTATCATATACAACTCTTCTTCCAGAAATCTATTCAGGAGTGCAGTTTTGACATCCATCTGTCAGATTCATAAAATATGGCAACTGCTAACATGATTCGGATGGATTTAAGCATCGCTATAGTTGAGAAAATATCATTGTAGTCAACACCTTGAACTTATCGAAAACCTTTTTGCGACAAATCAAGCTTTCTAGATAGTAACACTACTATCAGTGTCCGTCTTCCTCTTGAAGATCCATTTATTTAATATGGCTTGCTGATCATCGGGCAAGTCCACCAAAGTTCACACTTTGTTCTCATACATGGATCCCATCCCAGATTTCATGGACTCAAGCCATTTCGCGGAATCTGGGCTCATCATCGCTTACTCATAGTCTGTAGGTTCGTCATGGTCTAGTAACATGACTTCCAGAATAGGATTACCATATCACTCTGATGCGGATCACACTCTGGAAGACCTACGAGATTCGGTAGTAACTTGATCTGAAGTTTCATGATCATCATCATTAGCTTCCTCACTAGTTGGCGTATGAATCATTGGAACTGATTTCTGTGATGAACTAATTTCCAATTCAGGAGAAGGTACAATTACCTCATCAAGTTATACTTTCCTCCCATTCACTTCTTTCGAGAGAAACTCCTTCTCTAGAAGGGATCCTTCCTTAGCAACGAATATCTTGTCTTCGGATCTGTGATAGAAGGTGTACCCAACAGTTTCCTTTGGGTATCTTATAAAGGCGCATTTCTCCGATTTGGGTTCGAGCTTATCTGGTTGAAGTTTTTTCACATAAGCATCGCAGCCCCAAACTTTAAGAAATGACAACTTTGGATTCTTGAAAAACCATAGTTCATAAGGCGTTGTCTCAATGGATTTCGATGGTGCCCTGTTTAAAGTGAATGCAGCTGTCTCTAATGCATAACCCCAAAACGATAGTGGTAAGAGACATCATAGATCGCACCAGATCCAATAAAGTGCGGTTATATGACGTTCGAACACACCATTATGTTGTGGTGTTCTAGGTGGCGTGAGCTGTGAAACTATTCCACATTGTTTTAAATGAAGGCCAAACTCGTAACTCAAATATTCTCCTCCATGATCAGATCATAGAAACTTTATTTTCTTGTTACGATGATTCTTCACTTCATTCTGAAATTCTTTGAACCTTTCAAATGTTTCAGACTTGTGTTTCATTAAGAAGATATACCCATATCTTGCTCAAATCATCTGTGAAGGTCAGAAAATAACGATACCTGCCACGAGCTTCGACACTCATTGGACCGCATACATCGGTATGTATTATTTCCAATAAGTCATTATCTCGTTCCATTGTTCCGGAGAATGGAGTTTTAGTCATCTTGCCCATAAGGCACGGTTCGCAAGTATCAAATGATTCATAATCAAGTGATTCCAAAAGTCCATCTTTATGGAGTTCCTTCATGCGCTTTACACCGATATGACCTTAAGCGGTAGTGCCACAAATAAGTTGCACTATCATTATGTGACAGCCTGATTTTTGGCCCATTCTTTTTCTTTTGTTTTTCCGAGGTTTTTGCCTGAGTTTTCTTTTTCCGTGGCTTTGTGGTCTGGAAACTGAAGAAGTTGCCCTCTTCTTTGTTTCCAGAGTGGCTTGTCATTCCCAAATCTTTCCCTAGACCCTGTCATTTTCATCCTAGCCCAAATCCCAATATTCTTTTTATTGGGACTATTCCTTTTCTATTAAAGGAATAACTCAAATGGCCCTAGGTTGTGAAGCAACCTATATTTCCATCACTCCTAAAATTCGCAAATAATTCTCATAAATTTTTTGGGTCATATCTTGATCCAATATGGCAAAACTTTTCATTGCCATGTTAAAAACTAATCCTCCAATAATTCATTTCCTATTCTGCCCTAAATGGCACATTGTGAAGCAAGTGCCATTTTCCTTTGCCCAATTGACCTCAAACTCCTTGTACATCTTTTCATGTACATATAATTGCCACATGCCAAAACGCAACCTCATTTTCCTAGTAATTATTTAATTATGATTTTCCAAAGTTTCTATCCAGAAAGAAGCTTTGTGAAGGAGGTGCAAGCTAGGCATATCCAAATGAGTTGAAATTTTTCATGGTCCTTAATATCATCAAATAATAGCCCTCTACCAAAGTTGAGATCATGTCATGCCTCCATGTTAGCACAGCTTCAAATCTTAGACTCTGCCCAAAATTTCAGTCTGTGAAGCAAGTATATTTTATCTTGCTTCATTATGGCTGTAAAGTTTTCTAGACCTTCTAGTATTCATATGAACTCCCTCCACATAGTTGTGGCTCAATCACTTTGGCCATTTGCCCTGTGGAAGTTTTTCAAGTTTCTGGTCAGTGGAAATGTTTGTGAAGGAAGTACCATTTTGGTTTATCCAAATGGTATGAAACATTTTGCAACATCTTAATATGATCAAATAACTATGAATTGCCCAAATTGATCTTAAGTTGATACTCCATGTGAGTGCATCATCCAAATCACCATTTCTGGCCATTATGGCACTTTCTACAGCAACCACCCTCTAAACACCTCCTCTTAAGCTGATTTCTTGTGATCGTAGTCACCTTAGTGTTTGATCATCACCAGAAAAATTATTTACTGCGTTACCGAGCTGGTATCCCCACTGTACAGCACAAACACTTGGCTGCTGGTTTGCTTTGGGGCCATCTGCAAATCTCTTATTTGTCCCTGGACCCAATTATTTCTTCATTTAGACTCAGAGCACTAAGTTCATTACACTAGACATGGTCGGCCACGCCAAAAATAGCAATTCGCTCCAGTGCCGGTGGTGATCACGCTTATGTCATGCAAATTTCGTGCTCTGGCTTCTTCTTGCGACTGTGCTCTTCTCCTCCCTCCTTGTCTCGACCCCCATTCATGTCCTGGATCTCGCCCGTGATCGACTGCATCTCTTTGCGTCGCTGCTTCGTCGTAGTTCGCCTTAAATGCACCGCTAGCGCCATGCCCGTGCCGCGTCAAGCCTCTGCCCGCCATTAAAGCTCGGTCGGGAGCTCGCTCGTGAGCTCTAGAACTCTTCCCCGCGCCTATATAAGGACCACCGAACTCCTCCTCAGCTCCCAAGCCCCTCCTCGTCCCTCCTAGTCCACCGGAGCAACGGCATCTCGCCGGAGTTCGCCTCTGACCGCCACGGCCGCCTCGGTTCCGAGCAGCCCAGCTCCTCTCCACCCTCCCGACCTGTCCAACGCGTTCCTTCCGCCATCGCGGTTCTCCCAAACCCCTTTCTCTCGCCGGAGAGTCCACAGCGCGCTGCCACCCAAGTCCGGCCGTCGTCTCCGTCGTTCGGCCACCTCATCGTCCGGCCTCCCTAGCCTGCATGTGTTGAAGGATGTGTTTGCATGTCAGCGCACTCTAGGCTGCCACGGCGCTCGCGAACGCCGAGGGCATCGCCGCCGGACAGGTCGCTGTTGTTCCCGCTAGTGGATGGACGGCGAACCCGACGAATATCACCCGCACCTCCCGCCATTTCCCAAGACGGCGTCGTCTGCTCCAAATGGCTGCCATGGCCGCCATCATGCGCATGGACCCGCAGAGCTAGGCATCTAGGAAGACGGAATAGAGCGCGAGGAGGGGCGGCGCTCTCCGGTGGCGTCGCCGGAAGCCGGCGGGAGGCAGCTGTGCGGCGCCGGGTCGCACTGGTCGCCACGGCCGTGAGCACGCATGAGCTCCAGGCGGCTCATGGCGTCGCGAGGGAGGCCGAGAAGGAGCGGAAGGAGGTCGGCAGCTCGGGCGGCGGAGGTTTTCCGGTGGCTCGCCGAAGCCGGGCGGGGGTGCACGGGCCGGCAGCGCCATGGCCGTGGAGCATGCATGAGCTCGAGGCGGCTCAGGCGCCGCGAGGGAGGAAAGGAAGGGGCGGGAGGAGGTGCGGAGGTCCCGTGAGCAGTGCTGTCCGGGCGTCGGCAGAGGCCGGGCGGGAGGCAAAAGGCCGCCATCGAAAGGCCAAGATGCGACTCTGGACCTGGTGGCTGCGCGATCCGGTCTCGGAGAGGAGCAGCGTGGGAGAGATGGGTGTGACGGTCAACAAACAAAGATTGACCGCTTTATGCCATGTCAAGGCTTACAAGTGGGCCTTTTCTCATCAATAACCGGGTTTAAATCTCTCCAAACCTCGCTATAAGGGTTTATTAAGAAAATTAGTAAGGAAACTGGTAGATTTTTGGGACGGCCAAAAAATGTGGTACCAAATCCATGCGTGAACTTAAAATGTGGTGGTTTTTTGCAATTCACTCGAAGAAGACGCGACCCGTGCCCCCTCCAAAGAGCTGAAGTGCCCCGCCTCCCTCTTGACCCCATCGCCGGTGAGCCAGAGCCGCCCCGTTGACCCAGCCCACTGATGTGGCTAAGTGAAGACGTAATTGGGCGAGTACGTTTTCATCTACGGAAAGCGTATTTCCAATTTGCGCCTCCGCCTTATCCACTCAGGGACCTGTTTGCTGAAGAATTTTTCACATATTGGTCCCTGATCTTCTACACCTCACAACTTTTTGCTCGTAACTCCAAATGAGGTGAATCCAAAGCACACTTCTTCGTTTCATCGAGCCCGTTCTGTTGGTTTCATTTTCACTATGGTTTGATACTGCGAAAATGACCTTTTTGTCCTTGCACGTAAACAACCCCCTCTAGGAGAGAACTGTTTCCGGCAAATCTTTTCGCGGCTTCACCGCACTTCTCCCCGGTGCCTTTTTCACCCCCAGGAAAGCCACAATACCCACTTGCATGATTGTCATGCAGTAGCCATGGTTTTCAACTTGAATCTTTATTAAATGTTTGCTTGTTGAAAAGATGGTTATCGTTGTTCTGGTGATGTTTAGATTTGCATGTTCACCTTTTGTGCTATGTTGTCTTGTACTACGTTATCATGTTCTACCTACTAGTATTTCCTTTCATATGTTTATGCTTGCTAGTAGTACATGTTGATGTTGGTGATGGTCTTCGGTGCATGATGCCGTCTGTCCCGAGTACCGTTGTTATGCATGTTCCATTGCATCCAGTTTGTTAAATGCTTGCATGATGGCATTGTTGATATGTTCTTGCATGATATTTATTATTGATGCTATTGATCATGCTATGTTTCGGAGAAGGAACTGGTGATGTTCATGCTAGTCAATATGCCATGCTCAGTGGATATGATTCATTGTTGATATGGTGGATAGTTATGTGATACCCTCATGATTATGTTGATATCATGTTCATGCATTGTAATTTGCATCATGTTATTTTATCATGTCTCAGCATATTTGCATTCAAGTTTAACCGGAATAAATTGAACTTGAACAACTGTTGGCTGAGTCATGGTGCCGCTGAATCGATCTAACCAGTGCAACCACGCTTGCCGGTATGGGACGGTCCTAACTGGGTCTATTGTCGTGTCTCTCACCGGTGCCTCCAACGAGGGAAGGTTATGGGCGTGCGGTACCCGGTAAGCAGACATAACCTTGTGTGCCCGTTGTTGTTATATGGATCCGGGTCCCCGTGTGGGATCGTTTATGTTTTGGCCACGACGGTGGTCGTTGTGTCTTTGGTAGATGTGGGGCCACCTGTGACTTAGCCCAAAGGGGAGTTGGTCGGAGTGGCGGGAGAGTTTCATGGCGATGAGGACGGTTTTGTCGGAACGCCGTTGGTCCACCCGAATGGGAGTGCGAGGCCATGGGTTCCGTAGTGTGGGTACAGTGTACTAACCTCTGCAGAGTGTATATTAAATCTATCGATAGTCGCGCCCTCGGACAAGGGCCCAGTTCGTGTCGGTCACACTGTGAGTCAACAGTAATAAGAATAATGTGCTTGATAACAACCCCGGTTCGATGATGAGATAAGTTGGTTGGGATCGCCGGAAAGATCACCGTTTGAGACCAAGTGTTGGTCGTGGTTGTGATCACCGTAAGGATCACGGTTTGAGAACAAATATTGGTTGTGGGTTTGATCGCCGTAACGATCACGGTTTGAGACCAAATATTGGTCGTTGTTGTGATCGCCGGAAGGATCATGAGATTTCTCTAGGCTGGTACGTTTATGATCACCGTGGTATCGAGGATACCGAGTTGTTGTATATTCGTGATGTTGTGCGAGAGTCGTGGGTAAAAATCAAGCTCCTTGTGGTCATTAAATGATTACTACGGTATTGTTTATACCAAGCTTGATTTGATCCCGAGATGATCGTGTGATGTCCGAGGTTGGTAAGTGATGCATGTGTTGGTTACGAGGTAGCCCGAGCAGAATAAATAGTGCATATAGTGTCATCATGTTGCATGCTAGTATCGTCAGATTTATATGCTCTAGCTGTATCATGTTCATGTTGATGCCATGTTACAATGATGATATCATGTTAATTCCTGCTTAACCTGTAATTGCCATGCTGTTGTTTGTCTTGAATGCTTCTGGTTATTGCGAGCTTGCAAGTACACTCAAGTACTGACCTGGCGTGTCATGCCAGTTTGCAGGTCATTCCGGATTTGATTGCTTGTTTGCTGTGGAGTCCTTGTTTGCGATCTAGGATAAGCGCCCAGCCAGAGTCCCTCGGAGTGGAGTTCACCACCGTCATTGCCGTTGTTCCGCTGCTAGAGTTCTTCCGCTGCATCGTGTTGTTCTGCTGCTTGCATAGAGCAACAGTGGCAGGCGTAGTGTCGCCGTGCCGATGTAACCCCTGTACCCAAATAGATTGTAATAAAGAGCTAGTTTGTTCTATGCTAAACAGTGACGTATTCCAGAAGACTTCATCTCGATCCCTGGGCTGGAATACGGGGCGTTCTGGTTTTCTCTGAGTCGGGGTGCCATAGGCTTGGTATCAGAGCAGGTCTGGCTGTAGGATGCCCTAGACCGTGCGAACATTAGAAAGCGGTAGTATAGACCCCAGTTGGTTTGTTGCACTTGATTGCTGCATTTGTTTGTCGCATATCATGCATATAGATTATTATTTAGTCACTAACGATTAATTTTGTGAGTGTAGGTGGCATCGGTTTCGATCCACTGCCTGCACCCTCCTTCTTAGCATGTCTGATCTTTGGTGTTCGGCGTTATCTCTGTCCCAGCAGAGTGATGCCCTGGTCCCAAGTGTTCCAGACATCATTTGCAGGAGTAATGCTCAGGTATCGCGTATATTTTTCCGCCACCCACCCATATTATTTCGGTGATAGACTTGTTTCTATCCCGAATCATGCCATCCATCTTGTCCCTCTGGCAATCCTTACTGATCTTGGTTATCAGAAAAGGGCAATGCCAGTGAGCCTTGCTTTTCCATCGCTACCCTACCCAGTCATTTTATTCTTTGGACGTGTACGAATCCCTTTCGTACGCTTGATGATGATGTGGTCGTGACTTTTGTGTCTCGCTACTTGATCGTTAAGTCCGTCCTCACCTGTGTATCCATCCAGATCCAGCCAGTGTTCAGCCAGTGCTTGGTGTAGCTTCGGTTATGCCAACTCCTTTCCACACATGGATATAATTTTCCTGCACACCGCCACAGCATATTTGTGACGCCACCGATTCAATCGTACACTAATCATGCATGCAAACGCATTAATGCGATCAAGATCAGAGGACTCACGGAAGATATCACAACACAACTCTAAAACATAAATAAGTCATACAAGCATCATAATACAAGCCAGGGCCTCGAGGGCTCGAATACAAGTGCTCGATCATAGACGAAGTCACGGAAGCAACAATATCTGAAATCTGAGACATAAGTTAAACAAGTTTGCCTTAAGAAGGCTAGCACAAATGGGATACAGATCGAAGAGGCGCAGGCCTCCTGCAGGATCCTCCTAACTACTCCTGGTCATCGTCGGCTGGCTGCACGTAGTAGTAGGCACCTCCGTGTAGTAGGAGTCGCCGCCGATCGTGGGCGCCTGCCTCGATTTCCAAAGATCTCTGGTTGCGACAACCGTAAAGAAAGGAAAGGGAAAAAGGGGGAGAAAGCAACCGTGAGTACTCATCCTAAGTACTCGCTAGCAAGGAGCTACACTACATATGCATGGGTATATGTGTAATGGGCCTTATCAAGGACCGGAATCAGAATGCCGTAATAAGAGGGTATAACTAATCACAGTCAAGACTACGCTCGCAGCCTCCGTCTTGCAAAGATGTAGAAGAGAGTAGATCAAGTCCTCCAAGTAGCATCACATAACATAATCCTACCCGGCAATCCCTCCTCGTCAGCCTCTGTTAGAGAGCGATCGCCGGGTTGTATCCGCACTTGGAAGGGTGTGTTTTATTAAGTATCCGGTTCTAGTTGTCATAAGGTCAAGGTACAACTCCAAGTCGTCCTGTTACCGAAGATCATGGCTATTCGAATAGATAAACTTCCCTGCAGGGGTGCACCACATTACCCGACACGCTCGATCCCATTTGGCCGGACACACTTTCCTGGGTCATGCCTGGCCTCATGGAAGAATGGTTAACCTTGCTAAGAAGGGAACTATAACAATAGGTCCTACGGCCAGGTGCGCTGGGCATGACACTCTTACCGAGTCACATAAAAGACCAATGTTATAACTCTTGGAAATATATTCCAACCATCATATCTGACCGAGATTCAGATTCGATTGGCGTCAGGATACCTCAGGCTCAGGATGCTTGAGAAGAAAAGGTGCAACACCAACTGACGAGATGACAATGTAAGATTCTCGGGAAATGACTATGGAAGTGAGTTCGAAGACAAGGATTCATCATCATTAAACCAAGGAGAGGATGAGGGGGTGGCTGATGGAATCAGCGGCAATTTATCGAGATTAACAAAAGATGGATTTCCACAATTATGTGAACAAGGAGATAACATTTGTCAGATCAAATGGCATAATGATGTATGCTCGAGGAAAACATACACAATTAAACATTGGTTGAAAGGTGCACCCGAATATGGGCTGGGTTGCACGACCAACCTCGGAATGGTGATTCAATAATCAATAGTCTAAGAATGAACGGCCGACCATTAACTTCAAAGCAAGAGGGTTGCTAGAAGGACAGAATCCAAACAACACCGTTCACTTGTTGGAAGCAACACGGGGACCAAGAAAGAATGGTGATGGTGAGAAGTGTCACTATACCAAGAATTCTTAAGAGGTGGAGTAATCCTCATGACATTCTTGATATAAAAGATGGTAATATTCCAAGGTAAAGAAGAAGAAATGCTGGATAGCAAGGAACTCAATGTATAACACAGAACACGAACAAGTTTGTGTTGGAGGGAAGGCAATAATGTGGTCGATGACAACACAAATCATCAAGGGCAAGGATGGTATTTCTCATCATGAATTCAATTGATATCTTGGAAGAGCTCAGAATGTTGATGATGATCATGACACAATTGTCGAGAGGTTTCATGAGGATATAATCGCTCATCGACGACATCAAGAAAAAGGAAGGATGGAGCGAAGAGTTATTGAAACCACGGATACGGCACAAACTCGGAATCAAGCTTGTTGTTTGAGGTGAAACGGTTAGACAAGGAAGATCGATGTAAGCTTAGCTCATCATCGAAAGTTGTGCTCTGGGAATAAGGACAGGTAGCACAGTTTAAGATTTAACATGACGATGATGATGTAGCCAA
Source organism: Aegilops bicornis (assembly GCA_021605145.1). NCBI lineage: Eukaryota > Viridiplantae > Streptophyta > Magnoliopsida > Poales > Poaceae > Aegilops > Aegilops bicornis. Next base: position 2,278,795 of record JAHIAL010000051.1, read on the forward strand.
TCGGTTGGGAATGACATCGGCGAGTACAACTCGCAGGTAATAAGGATTACAAAGGGTAGTTGAACCGTAGAATGCACTCGATTCAGTTATCGGCCTTCGAGTGACAAACAACTCAAAACCCGGAGAAAATGGAATCATCAAGAAATAATAGTTGATGAAGAACTCACAAGAAGTTATGTAGTTCGGTGATATTCTCGAGATACCAGAGTGTAATACTCGACGACAGATCAAAGTAGAGGTTGGACCGGGGTATTGATCCACAGAAGACAAGTGCTTAAACTTGCGCGAGAAATGGGATCAAAGAAGAACATACGCTCGGAAGCACTATTGCAAAGGATCAATTCACCGATACCAAAGCATATTATATCAAGGAAATAGTTATTATTACAAGAAGCTTTCATGATAGGATCTACATCGTGTCCATGGGCATGAACACAAAGTTCAAGGTCGACTCCCACTTCTCCAATGCATGACCATCCATTCACTTCTCGTTATCGGGTTGTAGTGTTGAAAAGTTATCGTGAAGCGGCGGTAGTGTATAACCCGTATAACTTTCGGGTTCACACAGATTAGGGAAGGCATAGGTTCAACCCAACGGGCTTCTTAGGAACATATACCACGAACTTCGTAGTAAATAACACAAGCTCAAAAGTAGAGCATGGTTGTCAAAGCAGAGGATACAATTTACCAAAGGCGTTATATACCCGTGGAAAGGCTCACAAGGTTATTGAATATGAAGGACGATGTCGGATGAAATCCAACAATGGATCGGGCGATCCACAACGAAGCTGATGTGAGTATCGGTACTCAACCAGAGGAAGAAGAATGCAAGGAGATCTGATTATAGAAACATCTGACTAATTCAAAGTTCAAATGCAAAAGAATTATGATTTCGAAATCAGGGGATCAGAAGCAACGCTCTGATCAAGGATGGATAAGTTGAGTAGGCTTAGGGGTACAATCGATGGCAATTTGACTGGTCGAGATCCAGCTCATGTTTAAAATGACGTCTGAGCCGAAAGGATGAATTCTAGGATCTGATTAAGGATTGCAACATTCGCAACATATTGAATCAAGGGACCCAAGATGATAAAGGCAAAGGACATCCATGAATATTGCTAGTCATTTGGAATTAACCAAAATGCAGGCAGACAAGCATTTCAAGAGCCATAGGCTAATGAGGATTCTCGAAAGATCGGATAGTATTTTGAAGAATTTTGTGAAACACATGAACAACTAGGGATGAGCGGATACTCGGTAAGAGCGAGGAATTATCCGTAGGGGTATTCATGTGGCAAAGAACGGCAAGGCAGTAGGCACAAAGTATTCTTGAAACAATAGAGAGAATTTTGATGTATCTTGTAATAACAAGATCAACTGGGAAGCATTGTATGAATGGTGAGTATACGTGGTTATCCATAGGGGTTTATCGATGGAGGGGAATTGCAAAAGCGACGCCATAAAGTCTCAAGAGAACATCGGAGAGTATCTTTGGATTCTTCCGGTGCAGCAGAGGATCATCTGTAATAAGGGGCTCTCCGGGAGAAAGTATTATCGAGAACCTAGAGTCAGAGTTAGTATAATCGTTTAACCCGAATAGAAGAGATGTCAGAGTCCCAGAGTATAGGTCGAGGAATAAAAGATCCTACTACCACCCAATGGCGACATGTGCCCGTAAGACACACAACCATGTTAGTAAAAGTTTTGCAATGTCTAGACTCGACTTCAGCCAAGGAGTTGGAAAGGGGGATTCCTACAGGCAGTCGGCTCTGATACCAACTTGTGACGCCCCCGATTCAATCGTACACTAATCATGCACGCAAACGCAGTAATGCGATCAAGATCGAGGACTCACGGAAGATATCACAACACAACTCTAAAACATAAATAAGTCATACAAGCATCATAATACAAGCCAAGGGCCTCGAGGGCTCGAATACAAGTGCTCGATCATAGGCGAGTCGTGGAAGCAACAATATCTGAAAGTACGTACATAAGTTAAACAAGTTTGCCTTAAGAAGGCTAGCACAAACTGGGATCTGAGATCGAAGAGGCGCAGGCCTCCTTCACAGGATCCTCCTAACTACTCACAGTGGTCGTCGCCGCTGGCTGCACGTAGTAGTAGGCACCCTACGGATTGTAGTAGGAGTAAATCGTCGACGGTGGCATCTGGCTCCTGGACTCTAGCATATGGTTGCGACAACCAGAAAGAAAGGAAAGGGGGAAAAAGGAGGGAGAAAGCAACCGTGAGTACTCATCCAAAGTACTCGCAAGCAAGGAGCTACACTACATATGCAGGGGTATATGTGTAAAGGGCCATATCGTTGGTGAACTGCAGAATGCCGTAATAAGAGGGGTATAACTAATCACCGTCAAGACTACGCTGGCAGCCTCCGCCTTTGCAGCATGTAGAAGAGAGTAGACTGAAGTCCTCCAAGTAGCATCACATAGCATAATCCTACCCGGCAATCCCCTCCTCGTCGCCCTGTTAGAGAGCGATCACCGGGTTTGTATCCGCACTTGGAAGGGTGTGTTTTATGAATTATCCGGTTCTAGTTGTCATAAGGTCAAGGTACAACTCCAAGTCGTCACATGTTAGAAGATCACGGCTATTCGAATAGATAAACTTCCCCTGCACGGTGCACCACATTACCGACATGCTCGATCCCATTTGGCCGGACACACTTTCCTGGGTCATGCCCGCCTCGAAGATCAACACGCCGCAGCCCCACCTAGGCACAACAGAGAGGTCAAACGCGGTCTAAACCTAAGCGCCACAGGTTCGGGGCCCATCGCCCTTAGCACACACGCACGCTATGAACACGGCCGCAAGGTAACTAGCTCCCTTAATACAAGAGCAGGCTTACGTTCCAATCGCGCGCTACGCCGCCGGCCGACGTCACGAAATGCTTCGGCTGATACCACGACGCCGGTTGCCCATATCTTGTCCCACGTGGCGGTTAGTGCGTATAAGGTTAACGACCCAACTCAGATCAAATACCAAGAAATCGTTAAGCATGTTAATGATGTAACCGCGGACACCGACCAGGGCCAGGCCCACCTCTCACCTAGGCGGTCTCAACTGCCTGTGCCGCTCCGCCACAAGATCCACTCATGGGTGCTCCTCTGAGCCGATTCGACTTTAGTCACCACATGTATCATGTATAAAGTATATAGTATATACCGTGATCACCTCCGAGTGATCACGGCCCGATAGTATAGCATGCACAGACGGACAAGAATGTAGGGCCACCGATGGAATACTAGCATCCTATACTAAGCATTTAGGATTGCGGTAAAGGTAACAATAGTAGTAGCAAGGTCGGGCTATGCATCGTGATAGGATTAATGAAAGCAAGAACATGCTACACTACTCTAATTCAAGCAAAGTATAGAGAAGAATAGGCGATATCCGTGATCAAGGGGGGCTTGCCTGGTTGCTCGGGCAAGAAGGAGGGGTCATCAACATCGTAGTCGTACTGGGTAGTAGCGGCGTCGGTTTCGGTGTCTAACGAGAGAAGAGGGGGAAGAAACAATAAATATAATGCAAATACATGCATATCGATGTATGACAAGGCAAGTAACGGTGCCAGGTGTGCCCTAACGCGGTAGGAGGTGATACCGGCGAAAGGGGGAAACATCCAGGAAAGTATCCCCGGTGTTTCGCGTTTTCGTATAGGTGAACCGGAGGGGAAATGTTGGAGGTTCACTATGCTAGGGATGCGTGGCGGACGAACGGGCTGCGTATTCGGATTCATCTCATCGTTCTGAGCAACTTTCATGTACAAAGTTTTTCCATCCGAGCTACGGTTTATTTTATATTAATTTAAAAAATGATTTAATAATTTACTAGAATTAACAGAATTAATTTAATTCTAAATGCATTTATAATGTCATCAAGCTGACGGGTGGGTCCCTCTTGTCATTGATTGAGATTAACTAATCAGGATTAACTAGATTAGTTAGATGATTAGGTTAATTAATCACAATTAATTAAGTTAATTAATCTTAGTTAACTAATTGATTAATTAATTAATTAATTAAATTATATTTTTATTATCGTTACAATTATTATTGTTACTTAATTTTAATCTCTCTTTTTTAAACTGTTCTGGGGCGGGCCCCACATGTCAATGGCCCTAGGGGCCTTAGCGGGCACAGAGCGGTGCGCGCAGGGCACGCCCACGAAGCGCCCGATGGGAGTTCGAAATGGCCGGCCTCTGGCGAGACCAACAGCCTTGGTCACCAGCCACGACGCCGCTGTGGAAGGCGACGGAGGTGTGGGACTAAGGCGAGGGGAGCACGGCGCGGGGTCAGAGCGCCGAGTTGGTCAGCGCGTGGCGGCGCCACCGGGCGCAGGTGTGCGGTGGAGCGCGGTGTCCGGGCGCTGTTCACGAGGAGGGGCGAGCAAAGGCGGGAGCGCCGTCATGCGCAAGGCAGACGTGGGCGGCGGCACGCACAGGGGCGGCAGAGGCGAGGGCTGGTGCGGGGGCCGCGGTGACGAGCGCGAGCGCTCGCGCAGCGCGGGCAGGTGGGGTCGCGCGAGGGAGAGGGGAGAGAGCGAGGCTCACGGCGGTTTGTAGGGTACGGGGCAACGGGGCGCGGGGAGGAGGTCGGAGACGACCAGGCGACGGGGAGGCAGTCCGTCGGGGAAGGTTCGGCGAGGTGGCCTCCGGCGAGGTCCTCGGGCGGCGGTTGTGTCATACGGCGACGACGTCGATGAAGGGGGCGTCAGGCACATTGCCCCTTCCCGATCCAGATCAGGTCGGGGAAGAGGAGCGAGGGGGGGGGGGAGGCGAGCCGGAGACGGGCGGCGGCGGCTCCAGATCAAGTGGGAGGGGTGGGGGGGGGGGGGGCGAGAGAGAGTGGGGGGGGGATCGATTTCGATCCAGGGGAAACGGGGGAGGGATTGGAGCGCGTGGGGGGGGGAGTGGGGGTGTGGGGGTGGATTAGGGTTTAGCTCGGGTGGGGGGATAAGGGGACGGTGGGCGGCTGGCGGCCGTCGACCTCTTGAAATTTGAGGCTCGAGATGGGGGGGTTGTTCCTTCTATTTTTGTGTTTTAGTCTTTCCTTTTTCTTATTTTATTTTCTTTTGTTTTAATTTCATATTTCAATAGCTTAGTTGTATTAAATACATTAGTTGTACCTAAATTAGTATCAACAAATATGCCACCACCACAATTAACTTGGCACCTAAAATAAAATAGTTTGTACGTGTTTAATATTTTAAAAGCTTTTAAATAATTGGTTTTGTTACTGTGTTGCTCATTTCAGAGTTTTAAACACTTAATAAAAGTGGGGTTTCTCCACCAACATTTAGTAAGGACTATTTGCAACAAACCAAACATTTTAGTTCCAATATTTGAAAACTTTTGTTGTTTGCCATATTTTGAATTATGAATTTGAATCGGTTTCTAAACTAACGCGATTATCAACAGTAACGGAGGTGATGTGGCATCATTGACAGAGGTTTATTATAGCTTAATTATCCGGGCGTCACAATATTAGACCGCAATACTGGAGTTTCCGCGAGATTTGTGTGCTTAGGTGTGCATGCATATTATTGTGTGAGTAGCAGTTATATATGATGATTGCTTGATTAATTATATTAATAGTATGCTTGTGTGCTTTTGTTTTAGTCGTTTCTTTTCTTCCTTTCTTTGGGCCTTCGGTGTTACAAATTTCCCCCCTATTAAAGTTGCTCGTCAACCGACACCAGACCCGAAGAGTCAGCAAGAAATGCATATATTTGGAAACTCAACTAAACAGAATGGAATTGTTAGCAGACTGCAGTGAAATTGGAAATAGCTCGTCCGAATACAAAAGAAATCCTGGATGGAATGTCAGTATAAAGTTTGCATTAACATGCACTCCGCACAACAGTATGGAATTCTCAGCCGACCGCATTCAGATTGGGGAATATCTGATCATGTTACTGAGTGTCAAGTCTCCTCAGCTGCAGTACTCCTCATAGCGTAAATGATCAAATCAGCAAGAAGATAAATTGTGTGCAAGTTTGATGTAATATTATCACCAAAGGTTTGGCTCGAGATACAAGTTTGATTCGTTAAGAATGATTTTTAAACATTATATGCCCGGAAGCAAGCAAAAATATGGCATGTACTCAGAAAGGAGGATAGTCCTGCAAAACCCCGTTTCATGCAAGAAATCAATAACAAAAATATTCAGATGGTTATATATGTGGAAATCGGTCCGCATATCACAATAAGAAGCTTCTGGTGTAAGCAACCCAATCTTCCCTCGCAAGATACCCGAGAAGCTTCCAAGGCAAGATTCATCTATGTTCCTCAGTATGATACGTGGATGATTTCCCGTGCAAGGAAACATGTCTTCTTCAGTAAGCAACCGCAAAAGCTTCCGGCATAAGGTACTAAGTCTTTCCCCAGCAAAGTCTTTAAGGGGGTAAGCTTCTGAAGCACGATATTCAGTCTTCTTCGGGAAGCTGTCCGATGAAAGTTTCGAGCACAAGCTAGCCAATCTTCCTCAGTAAGACATTAGTACAAAGTAGTACGCTGTGAATTGACAGCATATGGCAGTGAATCCCAAGAATCAGATCCGCAACATTTTGGTCAGAATCAAGGATGAGTCAGAATCTGTCAGGAAACGGTTATGCTTCAACTCACTGTCTGGAACCCAAAGGACCTGCATTTAGTGGATAAACCCAATGTAATGAGTCAGAGCTTGGGTGTTCATCAGAAAAACCTGATCACCGCTTCATGAAAGGTTGTCAGTGCCGGGTGGCACACCCAGCGGAAATCACTTTTGGATTTGCGACACAGACATATATTTCATTCGTGATAATCAAATCACACTCAACTAGTCAGCAGATCTAAAAAGAAATTGGAGCCTATATAAGCATGAGCAAGCCAGGTAAGATCTGTCAGAATGTGGATACAGTAAAGCAAACCACCCAGGGCCAGTCAGATAAATTTTTTAGTGGGAACAACAATAAAGGAAAAAGGATACCCGAGTTGGAAACGGTTTCCTTAAGTCAGAATATTCATACTTGTTCCCTGAGCAACCAAATCTCGAGGACGAGATTTCTTTAAGGGGGTAAGGTTTGTGACAGCCTGATTTTTGGCCCTTTCTTTTTCTTTTGTTTTTCCGAGGTTTTTGCCTGAGTTTTCTTTTTCCGTGGCTTTGTGGTCTGGAAACTGAAGAAGTTGCCCTCTTCTTTGTTTCTAGAGTGGCTTGTCATTCCCAAATACTTCCCTAGACTCTGTCATTTTCATCCTAGCCCAAATCCCAATATTCTTTTTATTGGGAATATTCCTTTTCTATTAAAGGAATAACTCAAATGGCCCTAGGTTGTGAAGCAACCTATATTTCCATCACTCCTAAAATTCCCAAATAATTCTCATAAATTACTTGGGTCATATCTTGATCCAATATGGCAAAACTTTTCATTGCCATGTTAAAAAATAATCCTCCAATAATTCATTTCCTATTCTGCCCTAAATGACACATTGTGAAGCAAGTGCCATTTTCCTTTGCACAAATGACCTCAAACTCCTTGTACATCTTTTCATGTCCATATCATTGCAACATGCCAAAATGCAACCTCATTTGCCTAGTAATTATTTAATTATGATTTTCCAAAGTTTCTACTGAAAGAAGCTTTGTGAAGGAGGTGCAAGCTAGGCATATCCAAATGAGTTGAAATTTTGCATGGTCCTTCATATCATCAAATAATAGCCCTCCACCCAAGTTGAGATCATGTCATGCCTCCATGTGAGCACAGCTTCAAATCTTAGACTCTGCCCAAAATTTCAGTCTGTGAAGCATGTATATTTTATCTTGCTCCATTATGGCTGTAAAGTTTTCTAGACCTTCTAGTATTCATATAAACTCCCTCCACATAGTTGTGGCTCAATCTCTTTGGCCATTTGCCCTGTGGAAATTTTTCAAGTTTCTGGTCAGTGGAAATGTTTGTGAAGGAAGTACCATTTTGGTTTATCCAAATGGTATGAAACATTTTGCAACATCTTCATATGATCAAATAACTATGACTTGCCCAAATTGAGCTTAAGTTGATACTCCATGTGAGTGGATCATCCAAATCACCATTTCTGGCCATTATGGCACTTTCTACCGCAATCACCACTACAAAAAAAAGACACATCCGTGACATTTTGGGCCGAACGAAATTTTTTTCTGTCATACGTATGACACTTTTATGACGATAATTATGACAGAACCCGGTATCATCATAGATGTGGTGGGCTCCTACTTCTATGACAAAAAATCATGATAGAAGATGGGCTTTTTCGTCTGGGCGGGTCGGAGACGCAGCTGCATGACATTCTTTGGGCCGTCCATGACGGAAAAACCGTGGTAGAAGCGAGGGCGAGGAAAATTTCGGGAGTTCCGGTTACGGTGGGAGGTCGGGGGCGAGCGATGCGCTGCTTTCTCGTACACGTGACGCTGCTGCGGCGTGTGCGGCGTTGGCTCTAAGTGAACCCGAAGCGAGGCGTTGGGCTCTAATCAACCCGAAAGCGACAGCACTAAAGGCCGCTGCTATCGAACCCGAAGCGATCGATTGATGGTTGTTAATCGAACCCGATGGAGCGATTCGCTTCGCTCATCGCCGCTAATCAAGCCGATCGATTGGATGAACAGTGAGTGTTGCCGGGGTTGGATGAGCGAAGGCGGTGGCGTTGCCTCACGGATGAACAGGACCCCGTGGTGTGGAGGGCTGGATGAGCGATGAAGCGGTGGAGGGGTGACCGTGGAGGGGTGGTTGAACAGGACCCGTGGTGTGGAGGGCTGGATGAACAGAGACGGTGGAGGGTGCCTGTGGAGAGGGCTGGTTGAACAGTAGCCGGTGGAGTTGCGCGCGGTGGAGGCTGGATGAACAGGAGCCCGTGGAGGCTGGAGGAGGTCGACGGTAGCCCGTGGAGGCTGGAGGAGGTCGACGGTGGAGATGAACAGTATCCCGTGGAGTCCCGTTTTGCGGTACGCCACACCCCTCCCGATGAACAGGACCCCCGTTTCGACCGTAGGAGGTCCGTTTCCTCCGTTTTCTGGTATGCCACACCCCTCCTGATCAACAGGACCCCCGTTTTGACCTCAAGAGGTCCGTTTCATCCGTTTTGCGGTACGCCACACCCCTCCCGATCAACGGGACCCCCGTTTCGACCGTGGGAGGTCCGCTTCCTCCGCTTTTGCGACGCCACAGCCCTCCCGATCAACAGGACTCCCGTTTCGACCGTAGGAGGTCCGCTTTCTCCGCTTTTGCACGCCAAACCCTCCCTATCGACAGGACCCTGCTCCGAACGTGGGAGGTCCATTTCCTCTGCTTCGCGGTACGCCAGGCCTCGCTTCCATCGCCTGTTCCGTCCAAGCCGATTGGCTCACGCCGTTCCGCTTGCCTCGGCGAACACGACGCATTTCGCTGCCTCCCCATGAACACGATGCATTCCGTTGCCTCCCCATGAACACGATGCATTCCGCTGCCTCCCATGAACACGACACATTCCGTTGCCTCCCCATGAACACGAGCCCCGCCAGACGTATGCGCGACTAGGCGTTCGAGACCCCGCTCAGATGTACACATACGTGGCCGTATTTTTCTTTCTTGCACCTGGCGGCTATGCGTGCGTGTACATGCTACGTCGCGCGCCTCTACATCGACCGATGTATGCGTACACGCGTTCGCGACTAGGATGACAACGCTTACATACGCTTCGACCAGGTGGGTCCCGATCGAGCACTTCCTTGCCCGCGAAGATGTAGCCAGGTGGGTCCTATAGCGGTCGGGGCTTAATCGTTTTTTGCGGACGCACTTCCTTGCGTGCGAGAAGGTGTAGCTCTTTGGGTCCCAAAGCAGGGGCAAATCGTTTTTTGCCGGACGCACTTCCTTGCGTCGCGAAGGTGTAGCTTTGGGTCCCAGTCGAAGCGAATCGTTTTTGCGACAGCACTTCCTTGCGTGCGAAGGTGTAGCTGGTGGGTCGGCGGTCCGGAAGCGAATCGTTTTTTGAACGCACTTCCTTGCGTGCGAAGATGTAGCCGTGGGTCCCAAAGAGTCGGGGCGAATCGTTTTTCCGGACGCACTTCCTTGCGTGCGAAGATGTAGCTTCGTGGGTCCCAGCAATGGGGCTTAATCATTTTTTTCGCGAAATATGGTGGCCCGTCCGGTGGGTCCCCGCCATCAAGTGGAGGAATAATTATTTTGCGCGTAATAAGGAGGCACTTCCTTGCGGCTGCCGTGGACCCAGCTGTCAGGCTCTCCACGTACAGTCCGCGTCCGATGGAAGTTGTTCCTTGACCACGTTGACCACGCCACGCCGAGAGCACCACGGCGGTGGACGACGGCGAGGCCTAGGAAGGGGACGACGCGGAGCCGGGGAAGACGCGGCAGTGGATGCACACGCGGAGAGGAGTACGAGGGTTCACCGGTTCGGTACCGCCGCTGCCGTTGCCGCAGAATAACAGGTGGTGTGGATGAGTGGAGGGATGGCCTGGCCAGCGGTGGGAGTAGTAGGGGGCGGTGAGGCCTCCGCGATAGCACAACCGGCCACGGGAGGCAGGAGCAGGCGGCACGACCGGCGCTGCTTTGGGCTGCTGGAGCAAGAAGACCAGAGGTTGAAGAAGCACGACGGCCGTTGGATGGACATCGTACGGTCACTGCAGCTAGAATCGTTTATATTGAATAAGTTGACAAAGCCCTTGAGTACGTCAACTTAGTAGGCCCACGTCGCCTTCCGAAACGGGTGCGCGCTAGATGTCGAGGGAGGAATCATTTTTTGGGCGTGTTAAGATAGAATATCCGAGTTTGAAGAATAAGCACGACATCCGTTTGATGGTCATCCAACGGCCCCTTCTTACTAGAACCGTGTGTTGACTATAAGTTGAGAAAGCCTTGCATACGCGTCAACTCTGTTTTTAGGGGACGTCAACTTAGTAAGGCCAGAAGTGTGTGGCAGAGAACTTATAGCCCATTTGAGATTTCTAAGAATGTGTAGCCCATTTTTGAATTCTAATGGAATTTACTACAACCCATTTGCAGTTTGTTAAAAGTACATCCCATTTCAACCAACCGTTCAAAACAGAATTCAATAAAATTTTCCACATTTTGATGGGATCCGAATATTTTTATCCCGAAATTTCTAGTCAGATTAAACACAATTTCAATATAAATTTATATTACGTAAAAATCCAACGAAACATTGCGCTCGCAACAATTAATGAAATTAAAATTTTCAATATTCCAAAAATAATATTTTATAAAGTAATCACTGTTTGGTGCATTTTTTATAGTTACTACCCAGTTTATAAAATTACATCCCATTTATTATTTCTTAAAGCCCATTTTCTTGTTAAGCCTAATGCATCCCTCCTAGGAAAGATTTGCAGCCCAACGGGGCGGAGAATAACAACTTGACCTTGCCTGGGTATTCCTAAAAAAAGTATAGCTGGGCTAGCCATTTTCAGCTTGAAAAATATTAATATCCTGGGCTGGATATCCGGCTTGGGCTGATTTGGCCACAGCCCGCCTGGGCCATCACCGCAATACTGATGTTCTCGTTGTTGTTTAGAGGAGAAAAATTAATATCCTGGGGTAAACATCGAAAAACTCTGCAAAGGTTTCACACCTCAAAAACACAAATACTGCCGAGGTGCTTGGTCCCAGGTATCGGCCGCTTCTTGTGCAATTCTCTCGTTTATTGACTCACGCCTCCTTTCCGGTTTATAATGCTCAATTCAAAAATCTCACCAATCAAGGTAGATGGCGAGTGGTGGAATACTTTTTGTAGTTTTGCAATAGCACCTAATTAATGCTCTTGTTATCCTCAAAAAATTATGTTTCTCAATGCATTAATTGCAATGCATCCATGCATAAAGTACATGCATTGGTCAATTTTCTCTTAATACTTGCATGCAATGATTTAATGCACCTTGGAATCTGAACATGTGATGGAAAACAACCAAATTGAGCCTTATAAAATGGAAAAACTAAAATTTTGAGATAAGCCCTGTAACCGGAAAGGAAGGAGTACATAGGTTGACAATGGTGTGGGACCGTGATGTCGTGAAACAGGAGGAAGCAAAATAAATGATATATATATATATATATATATATATATATATATATATATATATATATATATAATAAGGAGGCACTTGCGTGACGTGAGGCTATGGACCTGTGGGTCCCCATTGTCATCCTATCCAAGTAAAAGTCACCTCCTCGCATCACAAGACGCTTTCCACCCAAAACAAGCCGCCGCCGCCGCCCCGCTTCCCGGGCAGTGCGCGATTGTTCATGTTCAAACGACACAAGTGCCGTCCGTCCGTCCATCTCGCCGCGACGCATTAATGATATCGCGGTTGCCGCGGCGGCTACTCCGGCGCCACACGTCCGTCCCTCCGCCCGCCCACCATTGCTATATAAACTGCTGCGCCGGCCATAGCCGTAGTCATCCACATCCGTTCCCTTTCTCCTGTCCACACCACTACTGCCCACCATGGCTTCCTCGCGCTCTAACGCTCTTCGGGATGGGCGAACGATGGACCACAAGGAGATGGCAGCCATTGCTGCCGACCGGCTGGCTGGCAGGCAGCCGGAGGACGACGACGTCCTAATGGAGAACATGGTAGTCGATGATCCGGCGCCAACCCCCTCCTCCACGCCATCTCGCGGTGCATTGCACCATGACCATCAGCGAGGCCCGTGCTCAATATACGGACAGGGTGAGGCCGATGCGTGAGGAGCAGTTCCGGAGGCGCAGGCCGACGCCGCCTTACAACCACCATCTCCTCGTGAGCACCTGCAGCAGAGGAGCAGATCACCGCCAGGCGGGCGGAGGCGAGGCGCTGCCGACTGCGTACCGCTCGCCCGCAAGGGCCGCCTCAGCCGGGCGGTACCGCATGCGGGTGGCGGAGGCTGCGGCCACCTGAAGGAGGCTAACAAAGAGAGGCGATGAAGCGGGCGAGGCAATCGCTTTGGCGAGACCGAGGACGGCAGAAGGACAATGCCGGCTCCGATGAGTCTCGCTGCGCCGCATCGACGACGCCTGCTCCGCCGAGGCCTTCGCGGCGCCAACAACGTGGCGTAGGATACCGCCCGGCTCCGCCGAGGCCCCGCCCGCCAACAACGAGGCAGAGGACATCGCTGCTCAGCCGAGGCCCCACCCTGCCGACAATGTGGGGAGGATTTCACCACTCATTGGCGCCGCCCACGGCAACGACGAGACAGGACATCGCCGCTCCGCTGAGGCTCCCCGCCCGCTGCCAACGAGGCCGCCGCCACAAGAACGAGGAAGAGTAGAACACGGTAGGTCGCCGCCTTCTGGTCCAAGTAAGGCCACCGCTGCTACCCTCCGGTTGAAGCCAAGCTAGGCAGGTTGACCATTGACGGCCCGTTAGCTTCTTGGCGGCGACATGGAGTCGGAGAGCTGCGCTGGAGAAGAATGCTGCTTCTCTTGAATCATTGGTGCAGTTGGGTGATCGACACGTGGGCCCAACATGCCACATGTCGCCACGCAATCGCACCTCGCAGTTAAGTCATGAAGCTTCTGCTCGGGCCGGGACACAGGTGGGTAGCGCTAATTAATTATACCTCCAAAGCGCACCCTTTTTAGTTTTTTTTGAAAAGGAGGATGACCCCGGCCTCTGCATGATCTCGGGAGATGCATGCGGCCTAAACACCCTTTTTAGTTGAAGAATGTATAAAATGTAATGAAATCCGGCATGTTTATATGAAATCCGACCGTGTATGAATGAATTTATTTCGATTAGTTCAAATTCCTGTATCACTGGCATTGGATGAACATGCAAAACAATACATACTAGCATTATTCCCAGGGTGATCTCCATGTTTGCAACAGTTTCACATGTACTCCCTCCGGTCCTTTCTAGTCTGCATACAAGTTTTGTCTGCAGTCAAAGTATCTCTACTTTGACCAATCTTATACAAAAAGTATGCACTTTCACAATGTGCCAAGTAAAAGGAAATGTATGAGTACAAAGAGTTTGAGCAACTTTTAGCGTTTATGTACATTGCAATCAAACACACAGGCCTGGCAATTCATAGAGAACATTGAAAACAATCGATGATTATGCATCTCAGCGACTCACATGTCAGAGGCAATATTTACTTCACAACTAAAGAATAAAGAAAAAATTGATCGTCATCTTTGACAAAGAAAGGCCTCCCATTCGAAAATATCAAACGCATATCTTGCTAAAATCAATGAGAAAAATTTGACAAGGCTGTCCCATTCCAAAATATCAAATGCCTACGATTGTGGAATGGACAGGGTTTTGCCATCGTTCGGACATTGACATGGCACCTGCGTGTTAAATAAACCAGCTGTTCTTTTTTGTGCGGTTCCACCAAAATCAACCAAATTCGCCAGTAGCTTGTATGATTTCGCCCTTATATGTTGCAACGCCTTGAACTTATGGGCACCTCCTTTCTTGTGGTGGAAATGAATGATTCGATGTATTCATGAACATTTTGTGCAGTTCCTGTTGAAATCAAGCTGAGCACCCCTGTTTGCACAAATACAAAAAAGTGATTAGTATAAAGCAAACTGTACTATGAATTGGCAGTTTCAACAGCCACATACATGGTCCATGTAGAGCACACTTTTAGAAAAATGGAACTCACCGTAAAGAATCCTAGAACAACATTGTACTCACAAGCATCACAAAAAAAAAAATGGAGATTTGTCACCCTTCCGAGCTGAAGTTAGTTTGGTCTTGTGGGGATTAATGTAACCATCCTTCAACTGCTCCTTCTGATGAGAAGATAGACATGGCTTCTTCATCCTGGCATAATTGGAACTTGTCACTTCACGTACTCCATATTCTTCTTCAAAGGAAGATGATCCCTGTTTGCTCGAAAAAAAGGAAAGGAAATCTTTAAAACAGCACAGATGAAGCACTTCTCAAGGACAATACCACTTTTCATGACAAGATCTAAAGCTGTAGCACAACACCAATAGAGATGACAAAGCTCAATCATATGGATGAAATCGGTGGGTGAGTACCAACATTTGTCGGGAGGCTGATTGTGTAGAGCATACAGATGAAGCACTTCTCCGGAACCATCTGTTGCCATTGCTATCTGAGGTGGCCATGCTTACTATATACTCCTCGATTAGTTTAATGTTTCCAACATCTTCTTGTGCAGTTCCACTAAAATATATGGTATCTTCAAAGAAGATCCCTGTTTGCACAAGTAGAGATAATTACGTATGGCATCAAATCGGTGGCAAAACAATTGCTCGCTCCAGCCATAGCAATAAATTAAGATGCAATACTATATCATTACTTGTGTCATCACAGTTCCAAAGTGCTTCATTACAGCACCGGGAGTTGAATTTTGTTTTTCTTCCGCTTGTTCTTCCCTTCATCACTTGGTTCAATAACGCATAAGCTTCGCCTTCAATGTAAGATTTGGCATGTCAATTAGGGAGCACAAGTATAGTACTAAACTTAATTTTACGATGAAAGTGGAAAATACAGCCAGCAGTTGTGAAATATCCTTATCTTACCTCAATGGGATATTACGGTGCACATACAGATTGGAAGTCTTGTCTCCATTTGTGCAGTTCACTAAAATCAAGAAAAATTATCGTACAAGTAGCACAACATATGAAAGCACACTGCAGAATCATGTGAAAGAAGGCTAATCTTGACCTCTCATGATGCGAAATTCAAACAACTCACAAGAAGAAGATCTGAACCAAATTACTTTAACGGATAGGAAGTAAGATCTCCTCTTGTGCAGTTCCACTAAGATCAAGCAATCAAGCTAACGTTGTCGGTGTGACATTTTGGTTGAAGTGCACAAAACACTCTTAAAACAAAGCGTGTTTTGTGCGGTGCAAACAAAAGGTCACAATGGCAACAAGGTGAAGTAGATAACCCTGTTTACACAGAGGTGGAAAGGAAACAATTAGTGGTCAATAACGGTGGATGACACAGAAGCCAACAAAAAGAAGCATCTTCCTTATCTAAATGGGATAGAAAGCGAGACAGTAGCATTTCTCGAACGGTGGCATTGATTAATATTAACATAGAGACTATATTAACAATAAAATTCATTAAACATGTAATTTGCTTTTAAGCGTGGCATTGCATCAATTTTCCAAATGGTGACATTATTAGAGGGTGTTTGTTTACGGGGACATTTTTGTGTAGGGACTAAAAAACTCCGTGTCAGTCACATCTAAACCAAACAGGAGGGACTTTTCGGGACTAAAAGTGGGCATTTGGGACTAAAGAAAGAAGACCCGAGGAGTCTTTTGGGACTTTTTCCAACAAATTGCCCCCTGCCACGCATCACACCTTGTTTCTATTAGTTCATTACTAGGGGTAACATGGTCTTTTATCATGTCATTTAATAACCTCTAGTCCATGTTTAGTCCCTGGAACCAAGCAGGTAGGGACTAGGAGTTTTTAACCAAACAGGGCCTTAGATTAACAACAGCTAATGAGTTGCACGGGACAGTGGGCCTGACACCATGTCCATCTACCGATGTCTTGTGGTCATGCACGATGCTGTTGCAACAAAGAACAAACAACCAAGGAGAATATTTGTGTTGGTCCCAGTTTTGTTATCTTTAGACACCTTTCCCTATGTGAGCGCATCAAATCTAGTCCTGCTCAAACTCTACAGCCTTGTCCCTTCCTTTCCTTTTTGAACTAGTACTTTCGCCCTTCCTTTCCTCTTTGAACCACGTCCTAGATTTATGTGATACAACTTTCCCCACTACTTTCCCCATTCCTTTCCTCTTTGAACCACGTCCTAGATTCATGCTATACAACATTCCCTTCATTTCCTCTTTGAACCACGTCCTAGATTCATGCTATATACAACTTTTCCCACTACTTTCCCCACTCCTTTCCTCTTTGAACCACGTCCTAGATTCATGGTATACATGCAGCTAGAGCAATGCATGAGGACTAAGTAAAATTTACCTTAAGGTTCTTGGGGCGTGGTTCGGTGGGCGACAGGACGGCTGCGAAGAAGAAGGGGTCGGAGGCCCTCCGCTTTTGACTGCTGGTGGAAAAGTGAAACGATGGCGCGATGAGTGGATTCCCTCCCTCGTCGTGGCGACGACATTAAGCCTCCTTCCCTTCCCCATGACGGATCCTGCCGGCTCTTTGAGCAGCGGTGAGGGAGAGAGAGGCCAACGAAGTCTTGTTTAGATCTGGAGAGGGCGAGAGAGTGTGAAGAGAGCAACTACAAGCACTGAGACTCCAGCGGGAGAGGGCGAGAGAGTGTGAAGAGAGCAACTACAAGCACTGAGGCTCCAGCGTGTATATATATACTGGAGAGAGAGTGTGAAGCGTGCAAAGCCTAGAAAACATTTTGACCAACAAAGAATCCTCCGCAAAATTATGCTCAAGTGTAGTTATCGAACCCGAGACCTCAAGTTTGATGAGCTAACAAAGCTAACCAGCTACACAACCCTCCCGTTATGTTCAACGAGAGGAAAATAACCTTTTCTACATTCTTGCATTCGTGTGACAGGCATGTCGTGTTTTTTGTGTGTGTGTGGGAGTCATTAGGATTTCAATCATAATCATGTCATGTGGCTTTGGTGGTAAGACTATCCACAGTGGTGCAGAAATAATGCAGGCTTAGTCACCTTACCTCTCTCCATGTAGTATGTTGGGTCCCACCAGCCAGAGGGTGAAACAAACAAATTAATAAGAAAAATTAAAAGCGCCCGGTGTATCTTACTACCTCACACATCTCGCCATCGCTGGGAACACCTTGTCCAATTGATCCCTCTGTTCGCTCACGTACTATTTTAAGTGAATCCTTATTATAACATGCACACAAATTTTGGGCACTTGTATTTGACTTAAGTCTTACTACTCCCTCCGTCTAGGTGTAATAAGTCACGTTAGAAGGTGCAACGGGACCAAGGTGTGTGCGTGTGTGTGTGTGTGTTTAACAGCATGTATGTGTTAGAGAGTGCCACAGATCGACCTACTCCTACAGAGATATGGTGTGTAGTGTACGATTTTAGCCGCGAGAGTCGGTGCATCCTCTCGTTTCCGGGCGTGTCCGGTAGGGACATGCGGACAGCTGCCACGCCCGCTCCTGACCAGCCTGGCCCACCCACAGCCCCTCCAAAGAATCGGTGCCGCATTCATGCCCGGGCAGAGCGGACGCGACCTCTCACTGGCGCAAGAGTGATGGTTGCTTCGTCCGTCCAACTTATCACTGGGTCTATGTGATTTGGACGGCTCATTGGTCTTTATTACTGAGGTGGTAGGACTGCTGGATGTCCCACGCTTTCGCCGAAAGGAGTAGTAGATTACAATTTTCTCAATTCTTACAGCCGAGGAGTGCAAGAGTAGTGAAAACACGCAGGCTCAGTGATTACATGGCCCACCTCACACTATTACCGTGCGACACCTAACTCTTTACATAGTACTCCCTCTGTTCCTAAATATTACTAGATGAGTCCCAGCGTTGCCGTGGAACAGCGGTATATCTCTCTCACAAGAAAATTATCGATTTCCATAGAACTAAAAAAATAATCTATAACCGCATGACAAATGTGGTAGCCAAACTAAATAAACTCCCATCATCATTTAGATCATCCCACGTAAGGAAAAAAGATCAGCCAACTCCTACTGCATAATGGGATTATATTTTCTTTTTGACATGTTAATGGGTCTTAAAAGCTCACTTACATGCATGCTACGGTGCATGCTTGCATGCGAACATGTTGATGTGATTTAAAACCCACTCACATGCATGTGCCATGGTATTTCCGCATGCTTGCATGTGGCTTAGTCTGTGAGCCTCTCAACGTCTAGATCGCAGCTATTATGACTGATTTACTTCATCTAACGGCTACGTCAATTTTGATGATGTGGCTCAAGGAGAGGATAGAGAATTCCTAGTAGTGGGGGCTAGCTATTACTAGTAGATAAGTCTTTGTAGAGATTCCACTAGGTGAACTACATACGGAACAAAATGAATGAATCTACACTTAAAATGCATCTATATACACCCGCATGTGGTTAATGGTGAAATGTCTACAAAGACTTATATTTAGGAACGGAGGAAGTACTAGTATAGTACTAGTACGTACTGTAATTTATCAGCGAGATAAATTTGAACAATGCTATGAAGCTTCCAGCTCCTGTTACATGTATCTTGCGTCCAAGGTCGCCTGCTGGTAACATTTCATCAAATACAAAGGAGACTTAACATGCATGCTATTGCATCTAAATGATTGACAGATCATAGCAAATATATACTCCCTCCGTTCCAAAATAAGTGTCTCAACTTTGTGCAAACTTTAGTACAAAGTTGTACTACTACTAAAGTTGACACTTATTTTAGAACAGAGGCAACTAAAGAAAAAAACGATCCATGCAGTCCCTAGCCCTTGAACCGTGAACCCCGACCAAGCTTCAATTTGCTGGCAAAATTCGAGCTTCCTAATAAATGAAGTTTGCAACCTTTTGACCATCGGATCATTTTGTGCGGTTCACCAAAATCGAGATGAGCATCCTTGTGGCAAAGAAATTGAAGAAGCGTGATTATAATAAGATTACTAGGACTAGTTGATGAGACATAAACTCATCAGAAATACAGTACGTAGAAGCCAGTAGAGGTATCAGGTATGTGCGGTGCAAAGAAGTAGAGAAATATCCACATGGAGTGATGTGGGCAGCTGGAGCAGTGGTGCAAGCCGGCTGTAAAGGGAGTTGTACCTGAGGGACGTAGCTCAACCTTGAGGAGGGCGGCGGGAGGTGGCAACTGCCCACGTCGCGGCAGTGAGCAAGGGATGAAGGCAACCTCACCGGCTTTGTGAGAGAGAACAGCGGGGACCCCTGATCGGGACGTGCCGACAGTGTGTTTTCGCCGTCGGCGACGGCCACTGCATCTACACTAAGCATCCACCCCTTCCCCAAGCGAGACGTGATCCGCAGGATGTTAGAGATGTGGCCACAAATGCTTTGTGCGAGAGAGTGTGAAGAGAGCAACCCCGACAAGCAGCAACTGCAGTTGGCCTGGCCCCGTCGACTATGTATATAGTGGAGCGGTTTCCTTTTCTCTCCATATGAACCTATCATATTATGACGTCCGTGCCACTGAAGAAAAAAAACTTATTTATAAATGACGCGGCACCAACTACTCGTTCTCTTATAACCTTGCGCTTGGCATCTCCAAAATATTAACCTTGCGATTGGCTCTTCGCCTCTTCGGGAAGTCGAGCAATAATGGTAGTGCAGTATATATCGCTCGCTATATGAGACCGAATGAATTGCTGCACGCCCACCACGTGGGCGAGGGTCGAGGGCGAGGAGAGTGCTACTACATACAGAGCAAAATGAGTGAATGTACACTCTAAAATACGTCTATATACATCAGTATTTGGAGTATGTACTAGTAGTTCATATTGAAATCTACTAAAGGACATATATATTCCAAACAATATGATATAATCTCTATAACCATGATAGTAGGGATGAGGAGTAAACGGAGGGAGTAGTAAATTTTTCTCCTCGTCCTGCGAGCCACCAGCATGGGCGAGGGAGGAGCAAGCTTCACCTCATCCTTGAGCCACCGCGCCCGTGGGCGGGAGACGGCGACTAAGCAAGCTTCTCCTCGCTCATGCGAGTTGACGGGACACATCAAAAGTACTCCAGTGTATAGAGCCTTGCCTCTAAGGTAGGCCCCACATGGTTTGCCTCTTTTTAATTTAACATAACGCGTCAAGTCGCAATTTGTTTGTTCACCCGTGGTAGACGATCCTCCCTCCACCAAGTGGACAACCAGTACACGTGCCAAATTACCACCGTGTACCCGCGCGGGTGTGGTTGGGAAAGAGACGGGAGTACGTGCGCCGTGCATGCACCTCTTCTCTTCATGCACGCCCCCACCTACGTGGGTGTGTGTGAGAGATACAAACCGCGTTCGTGAGTGTTTTTTGTTTTGTGGTGGGGAGTTGGGGTGGGGTGGGGGGTTGATTTCGTGAATTATTTGTGGGAATATGTGTCGGTGACATCTCAAACAAATTTTTGCATGCAATGTGTGTGAAATGGAGGCCTATCCATATCATACATAGTTATCGATTGAGTCGAAGAGAGGATCAAGTGGGTGGGTGCGAGATCGATGAAGAGAGCCATCGAAATTGTGTGTGTGTGTGTGCAAGTCAAAGATATAGGGGCGTGGCCTACGGAGGAGGGCACATGTCAAGTTTGTGTGTGGCAGGGAGACATGACTAGAGCGCTTGATGTATCGGTGTGTGTGGGGGGAGGGGTGGGGGGGAGGGTGGCAGAGGCCTAACTATAGAGGTAGAACGACTCATATATGTGTTGAGAAGGAGAGACCCAGCTATGTCTTGAGGGAGATCGGTCGACATCCATACATAACTGAAGGACGGGAAATATGATGGGACGGAGAGAGAGAGAGGAGAGAGAGAGAGGGAGGGAGAGGGAGGGAGAGGGGTAGAGTGCTGGATGGGTGATGGAGTTGCTTCTCGGAGATGTTGGGAGAGGCCTACTAGACAAACTGAGGGTGGAACTGCAATGTTATCAATAAGAGTGGGGATGTGTTTACAGGTGTGCACATGCGTGATAGATCTGTCGGGACGCATCCATGGATGATGAAGGGGAACCATGTGTTTGGTAAGCAAACCTAAGTAGATCGGTAGATCAATTGTTGTTTGTCTGGAGGAAGGAGAGACACAACTAATGAGGTAGATCGTTCGATGTGTGGGTAAAAACGAGTTATAAGGACCTAGCTGGTTATATGTATAGCGAGAGATCGGCCGGTGTACGTCCATTTGTTAGAGGCAAATAAGGCCCAGCGAGACGGATAGACAGAGAGAATGGAGCTAGGAGGTGGTGCGAGAGGCCCAACTACTAGCTAGATAGGGGAGGAGTGTGCGGTTGTGAGATCGATGAAAGAGAGGCGATAGTTTACACGTGTGTCGCACCATATGAGAGACACGAGGCAAGGACACATAAAGGAGGAGATTGAAGCTGTGTGTGTGTATGCTGTAGGCAGGCATTGCCGGAGAGGTTTATCGATCGGTGTGTGTCGGAAAGGAGTTGTGGAGACTACGGGAAAATGACCTAAAGAAAAAATGAATGTGCCGGTGGATAGAATGCCAAGGGAGGGGAGGGCGAGGAGGGCGTGTGCATGCACGAGAGAAAGTTAGTGGTAGCTACAAAGGTTAGAGGATTGTGTGGGTGTAAGAGACTAACAAAGATCATAATTTCATATGGAAAGCGGATTCATATATTTGAATAGGAGATCATAGTGTTTTAAACATTGCATGCATGAATATAGCGGTGATACACGTGCTGTGCACATGTTATACCATAATGTGATAATGCATGGCATTTGCAACTCACATGACTAAATGCCGAACAATCTAAACCATACTATACATCAAACAATATCACATTTTATTTGAATTTGTGATAATGTGCGGCGTTTGCAGCTTACAACTAAATATCGAGCAATCTAGACAATACTATATATCGAACATTCTCACATTTGATTTGAATTTGTGGTAATGTGTGGTGTTTGCAACTCACATCTAAATACTTGTAGGCGTGAAGCGGGGCACCATACATAATGTGATAAACACATTATACATATGAGACATGGTTTAGATTATGAAGATCTAGCTAGAGCTAGAAATGTAATGTGATTTGAAATCAAAATAAAGTGGATTCAAAATCTAGTTCGAGTTCATATAGTACACATAGTTCATATGTAACTCGAGACTAATCATGTGGTGTCTTTGTGAAGATAATACACAAATGATGGTTTAACTTGACAATAATGATGATTGTAGATCTTATTAAAAGCAGAGAAACGAATTCAAATGCTTTGACTTCCCAACAATCATTCTTGTAGATCTTATTCAAATTTAGTTCATATTGAAGCGATAGTATATACGTTTGGAATGCACTAAAAGCGTTCATTTGAGTAGTAGGTTGCATGCATTATACACGTAGCAAAATATTTTAATTGAACATAACATGAATTCAAAGTTTTGAATGACATTTGTAGTGCGCATTGATTTGGTACTGTATACGTTAGGCTTGTCCAGAAATTTCAACCTGCGCCTTGTTAGCCCGAAATATTTAAGATATATCTTTGTCTCGTTGTGCTCCGACAACTCCCTCCGTCTCAACCCGTGCCTTGCTATTCCGAAATTACAACGCGCGCGAAAACTCCCACCTCCTGTGCAATCCCGACACGCGAAATGCCCGTGGTACCCCTGTACGGAAAGAACCGCCTCAAATCGGTGGGGGGTACTTTCGTAACTTACCCCACATTTCGGACAAGCGCGTCTCTAAGCCATGGTTCCCCACTGCCATCCCATCCGCCCACCCATTCGTACACCGAGGCGCGAAAACCCGCGACGAAACCCCACACCCCTGCTCCGTCCGCCACCTAGCCGGAGCCTCTTCCCCGACGACGCCGCCCACAAGAACACCTCGGCGTCCCTCATCCACCGCATCGGGATGAGGATCCGTCGTCGATCTCATCGTCCGCCGGTTCAGCCACCCGTCCTCCACCTCCAAGGAGCTGCCCGACGTTCCCCTCGTCTTTCACGCCACCTCCGTTCCCACACCGCCGTCTTCACCTGCACCACCGAAGAGCATCATCATCACCGTTTCCTCGGATGAAGCTGCGGCCTAATCGGGCGCCACCAAAGAGATTGTACACTAATCGCCGCATTTTCTTCTTGATTCGATCTCACGGTGTTGCCGGGCGCCGTCCCGAGCCGACACGGCGCTGCTCCATCCACGCGGCGTCGCCGGCCACTTCCTCAAGCGTCGCTCCCTCGGGCGGCGGCGTCCTACAATAGAGGTCTGCTGCTGCTTTAGCTCTCGCTTCTTGTTGCTGGTCTCTCTTGCTCTCGATCCCTGCACGATGCGCTCTTGCTATTGCTCTTTTCACGCTGCTGCTCTCGCTCTTGCTCTTGCTTGCGATGCTGCTCGATTTGGCTACACTTCGATCGAATCGACTTTTGGGTCAGTCGATTTTCAAGGGGTGGGCTCGCCTGGGTGAACGAAGAACCAGCCGCAGCGGGGAGGGGGCTCGCCGGAGAGGTACCACACTATCTATCTTAGGGTTCAGGATGGGGGCGGTGGTCACCGGCGTTGGCGGGGCGGTGGAGTGGGGATCGCTGGACAAAAAGCTCGGCACGGGGGGGCCTAGAGGGATGGCGGTCTGACGCAGACCGGCGGTGGGGAGTGTTTTGGGCGGGCGGGCGGATCACGCCGCATGGGCGGCGGGGCTGCTGTTTGGCCGGTGGTGGTGGCGGCTCGTGGGGTGGAGGTTGAAGATGAACCGCAGCCCTTGATTTCGTATCCAACGGCTGCAAAATCGACTGACCAGAGATGAAAAAGTTAGTCGACCGACGTGTAGCCTCACCTTGCTAGCGCGTTCAGTTTCGACAGCAAAATTCAGTTTGGATAGCAAAATTCAGTTTCGACAGTTAGGTTCAATTTCGACAGTTAAGTTCAGTTTCGACAGTTAAGTTCCGTTTCGACAGTTAAGTTCAGAGATGAGCGGCCGATGTATTTTACATCTAGCACTTTTGTGGTTATGTATTTTACGTCATGTATTGGAGATGCTATTAGAATTCCACTTAGGTTAACGTTTTTCGTTGTATTGGAGACGATCCTCGGCGTCGTACAACTCACCGGAGCTACTCCAACGACGAAACCCTCCATCATAGCAGAGCAGTACCTCGGGCTCCATCTCCAGACGCCTAAGATCTTCTTCCCCTCCTCCGACAAAGAAAGTCACCGAGCATCCTCACAGGCCAACCCAATCACGCCGAGATCGACATGGCTTCGCCAAAGAGGTTGTACACTTGTTGGATCTCTTTTTTACTCTACATGTTATATATATTGTCCCATCGAGCACACGGATTTGTTCCTTTAGTGTCTCCTTGAAAGAAAAAACGTAGGAATTTTAATTTTCACTTGTCCTCCTTCTCAAATTACTATTCATCAAGCACAAGACTAAGAGATAGTAGCATAATAGCATTATAACCGTACATTTTCTTGTGGTTTGACTTAATCTCACCATGCTTCTTTGCATCCTGTGATCTTCCAATTGTTGTGAATCAAACACCGCAGTTGGCTAAAATCTGTGTTTTTAAATTCTCTGCTTTTGCACGTGCATTCCTATCCTATTTCTGTCTATTTCCTATCCTCGCATTGTTGGAATCCTCCAATTCAAACGAGCCCTTACATAATTACTTCTCTTACAGATAGTTGTCAAAGAAAACCTTGCGTGGTTTGTCCCACTCTGCTGCGCCGTCAGTTCCACCCCATTTCACCGCCCAACGATGTATGGGTCCAAAGACAACAGGGATCCGCCTCCAGACCGCCTTTCGCCGCCTCGAGATCTTCTTCCCCACCGCAGCCATGAAAACTGCATTACCATCATCAACCGAGCAGATGACCTCGAGGACTACACAGGTCCGCAAGAGAGGTCGCACTCTTTCGTGTCTGATTACGTTATTCATCGCTTAATATTACATGCTACTTTATCGTCTGTTCACCGATTAGACTCTGAGTCAGCTCCAAACTAATGGTCAAACTTGAGTTTTTAAATGGTTGTGGGGTACATATCGGGGCCGCTATCAATAGTATCTATCTACTATCCGGTTAATCTCCGGTGTCTACTATGAGTTTCATGTTGGGTGGGAAACAAAACAGTAAAGAAGCCATTATCTCAGATTTATTAACCAAGCCATTATCCGCTCGCTATTATTGGTTTTGGGTCTATCCACGAGTTGCTACCATCACTCTGGATTTTTGCATGCACTCCTTACATAATCTCACTATGTTTTATTCCTATTCATTACAATTATTGTAAACAATGGAACCGAACATGTAGAGCAAAAGAGAGCGA
The DNA here is from genome assembly GCA_021605145.1 of Aegilops bicornis. Lineage (NCBI taxonomy): Eukaryota > Viridiplantae > Streptophyta > Magnoliopsida > Poales > Poaceae > Aegilops > Aegilops bicornis. The sequence continues at coordinate 2,304,701 of JAHIAL010000051.1, forward strand.
GCCTTGCGTGGCAATATAATTTCATGCAGGCGTAAGCTCCATGGTAGGCGCAAAGGCAGCCCCCCCTCCGCATTTCGGATTGTAATCGAGAGGAAGATATCTATTCGAGGGGATTCGTAAGGAGAAGATAACTCCTATTTACCCCCTGAGGTCTTCGCTCTAACTTGGCATGCTGATGTTGGTTATATGATGCATATGGTGTCTTGCATTGCTTACTTTATACATCAAATATGTCATCTGCTTAGTTTAGACATCCTTTGTGCGAATGCAATCTGTTTAGTTTATTCATCGTTTATGTGAATTATGCAACGCCACCTTGTTTAGCCAGGCATCATATGTGAATTTTGCAATGCCATCCTGCTTAGCCAGTCATCTTATATGTAAATTATATCAGGCCATCCTTTTTTTCCCGTTAGATATTACAGTTGTCAACAATGTTAGTACATTCAACTGCTCTTCGTGTGCATCAGCCATTTGACACGGTGATGGCAAATTCTGGAGTGAAAACAAGGTCTTCGAAAGGCACTATGCTATCTCGACGAAGCACATATCTCGCTGGTTACAGAGTAGCTCCTCGGAGGAGGATTCAGAGATGTATGACCAGTCCTATTCCCCGAGGTGTATGCTCTAACTTGGCAGGGTTATGTTTCTCATATCGCATGATGGTGTCTCGCATTGCTATGCCATTTATTAGTTTAGACATGCTTTGTGTGAATGCCACTGCTCAAAGGTGTCTAATTACCATATATGTGAATTATGCATTGCCATCTTGTTGCAAGACATTATATATGTGAATTATACAATGCTATCTTGTTGCAAAGGCATTATATATGTGAATTATGCAATGCCATGCTGTTTAGCCAATCATCATGTATGTGAATTATATCATGCTATCATTTTTTTGTCTTACGTGTTCCATTTGTCGACAATGTTTGTATATTCAACTACTCTTCCTGTGCATCAGCCATTTGAAGCGGTGATGGAAGTATCTGGAGTGAAAACAAGGTATTCGTGAGCGGAGACAATGCTACTATTTGAAGCAGACATCTTGCTGGCTATAGAGAGCTCCTCAGAGGAGGATTCAAAGACTGATGACCAGTCCTATTTCCCCCCTGAGGTCTAAGCTCAAACTTGGGAGGGTTATATTACCCATGTCATGCATGTTGTCTTGCATTGCTTAGTTTTTTACATCATATATAGATTGCCATCTGCTTACTTGCTTACTATATAAATCATATATTTGAATTATATCATGCCATCATGTTTACATAGTACACACACATCATCTATCTGAATTATGGCATGGCAACCCATTTAGTAAAGACATCATATAGTTATATCATCTCATCCTGCTTAGTGTTTACAAATCATCATATTTAGAATTATGGCATTCTATCCATGAATGTATGTGAATTATGGCATGCCAACCTATTTAACAAACACATTATATAGTTATGTCATGTCATCCTATTTACATAGTCACATATTTTGAAATATGTCATTCCATCTTTTTAGTTAGCCATCATAATGTGAAATTGTGTCATGCTATCCTGTTTAGTTATCCATCATATATGTGAAATTGTGTCATGCTATCCTGTTTGGTTAGACAACATAAATATGAATTATTTCATGCCCTCTTTTATTCCCCACTATCCATTGCACCTGTCTATCATACAATGTCTATACTTTCAATTACTTTTCTTGTTTATCAACCATTTGAATTGGAGAGCGTGATGGCGATTCTAAGGGAGTAACAACACGGTCTTCGTAAAAGATAGTGCTACCGGTTGATGCAGATAGAACCACAGTTGTACTTGCCCAAGGACCAGATCCACCACACATAACCTGCACTCGCAAATTGTACCCCTACCCAGTTGGACAGAGAACCAGCTACACCTTCTAACCCCAACCCCGGCAGATAGTAACCTGGGCCCAGTTGACACAAGCACCATCTCCACCACAGAGCACCCAAACACGAAGCGGTTAGTAAGGGAACTGCAAAGGCCCAAAGCACGAGGACCACCACTCCGAATCCCAACTCAACGCTTAAAGGAGAAGAAGATTTGTTCTCAGGTCAGGTTTGTAGCTATGGTTCATACTCCTTTGCTCTTGCATTACTGTATTTACTCATACCAACTATTTTTAAAATCGAAGGATGGAATTGAAACTCCAATGGCGCAACAGGTATGTTTTAAACCTGTTTCTTTAACTGGTTTGCTGTTGTAACCTGCTCTATGTTGATTTAAGTTTCAATTGAATAAACAGTTATGTTCTCATGTCATGCACATTACAAGTGTTGTTATTGCTCTATAGTTACCCACACTTATATTCTGTCTATTCTGCTTTGTCTTGAACAAATATTATTTGAACTGTGTCTCTATCTTGATTTGCCAACAAAAACTAGAATGATATAGACCATCAAGTGACCATGATACATAGATATATGTTTGTTTCATGCTATTATCCTGTCCACTTTACTACTGAACTCATTTACCAAAATGAGTTTCATATACAACATGGTAAACATGTGATGTGTCTGCTTGTTTCTCTTTTAGAATGCGGACAAAATATTGGAGAACAAAGACTGCGTTATCCAATGGTAAAGGAAGTAATGCAGATAAGGTTCAAGATAGTGAGACATCCCTGTTGGTCTCCCGTAAAGCTGATAAAAACTATCTTGACGACATGTTGAGGGAACCCAAAAGTCCTGTCTTGATGTAGTGTTCGAAGTTCTTGGCCACTCATCACGGCACAAGCTCTTCAACATGTCTTTGAATCGATTCGTCTTCTTGAGTCTCAACTTCAAGTTGAAAGACATCGATCGGATGTCTTTGCGACGGGAAGTCAAGGATCGAGGAAGTCCTCGCAGAATTCATATGCATATTTTTCGTGCAACAGAAGCGCCGGTGGATTTAAGCGCCAAACAAGAGAAAGTTAATAAGCTTGCTAAGCATCTTGCCAAAGATTATGGGTACCTGTGATATTGTTTCTTGAGATCTTCTCAAGTGGTTTCAGCTTCTCGATTTGTTTTGTCATGGGCGTTTATTTGCGCTGGTCGCCAACTTTGACAACCAAAGGTATATGATATGCTGCTTTGTTCCCTATATTTGCACTGGTGGCGAACTTTGATGCCTAGTGGATGTAATATGTGTAACATCCGTGATAGCCTAGCATAAGTTGCTTGCTTATTTATTTCCTTGTTGTCTTGTTTATTTGTTTGCTTGTTGTCAGTGCAGTTCTTTTTAAAACTAGGCCACAATAACCATGGGCTAATATTTACTGTAGTGACACTGGGCCTCCTACGGGCTGTAGAAATAGTGGGCCTTCTACGGGCCGTGGAAACGATGAGACCTTCTACAGTCAGAGAAACAATGGGCCTTCTACGGGCCGTAGAAACAATGGGCCTTCTACGGGCCGTAGAAACAATGGGCCTTCTACGGGTCAGAGAAACAATGGGCCTTCTACGGGTCAGATGATCATAACGGGCCATCGTTAATAGGCCGTATTTGATGACGCTACGAAAACGGCCCAACATATTAACGGACCACAAACGGGCCGATGTAACCACAGGCTGAATTTGGCCCACAAGCAGAAAATGACAGTAACGGGCCATAAGTAAACGAATGCTGGAAATGAGCCCAAGAATAAATGGGCTCTGAGAAGGCCGAAAGATAACATTTGCTGGAAACGACCCAACTGAATAACGGGCCCTTAATGGGTATAAAGTGATATATCGCTCATTACGGGCCGCCACCACGGCCGTTAATGGGTGTAAAGTGATACACCGTTTCGTTGCGGTCCAGCCACCACGGGCCGTTAATAGGCCCAGAGTTACATAGGGCCTCATATGGGCCGAAGACGTCATGGGCCATACATGGGCCGGTGAAATGGGCTGGAATCATATTGGATGGCCCAGATGACGCCATCGGGCCTAATTCGGATAGGGCGTAATGGGCCTTGGGTTAGCGGGCTGTAAATGGGCTATATGCGAACAGGACTTTAACAAAGTTTCCATGGGCCGCCCGCCACCTTTGACCAAGTCAAACGGGCCGCCTTTTCACAGAATGGGCCTCTGTTGGGCCGTGCCACATGTCGACGTATCATAGGCGCTTCTTCGTCCAATGAGTGGATGACATCTGTCCCAACGATGAGTCGACACGTGTTTCCTCCAGCCAATGATGATTTTACACGTGGAAAATCCCCATTGGTCGGGGCTGTTAACGGTTTATCGGATCCAAAACCCGACCCGATAGCTTAACGGTGTTCCGTTACGGTGGATGCCACGTGTCGGTCACCCTTGACGAAAGCACTTCTGTGACGCGCGATTTATCGTCATGGAAGTGGACACTTCCGTGATGATAATTTTGGTAATGTCATGGAACACTTCTACGACAACGCAGGTATGACTATCTTGATTCTGTCATAAATTTGTCATGGATGTACATGCATGACAAAAAACGCGACCTACTGTGACAAACACGTATCATCACGGAAGTGTATTTTTTTTGTAGTGCACCCTCTAAACGCCTCTCTTAAGCTGATTTCTTGTGATCGTAGTCACCTTAGTGTTTGATCATCACCAGAAAAATTATTTACTGCGTTACCGAGCTGGTATCCCCACTGCACAGCACATACACTTGGCTGCTGGTTTGCTTTGGGGCCATATGCAGATCTCTTCTTTGCCCGTGGACCCAATTATTTCTTTATTTAGACTCAGGGCACTAAGGTAATTCCACTAGACATGGTCGGACGCGCCAAAACTAGCCATTTGCTCCAGTGCCGGTGGTGATCACGCTGATGTCATGCAAATTTCGTGCTCTGGCTTCTTCTTGCCACTGTGCTCGTATCCTCCCTCCTCGTCTCGACCCCCATTCATGTCCTGGAGCTCTCCGTGATCGTCTGCATCGCCCTGCGTCGCTGCTTCGTCGTTGTTCGCCTTAAATGCACCGCTAGCGCCATGCCCATGCCGCGTCCAGCCTCTGCCCGCCATTAAAGCTCGGTCAAGAGCTCGCTCGTGAGCTCTAGAGCTCTTCCCCACGCCTATATAAGGACCCCCGAACTCCTCCGCAGCTCCCAAGCCCCTCCTCGTCCCTCCTAGTCCACAGGAGCAATGACATCTCGCCGGAGTTCGCCTCTGAGTGCCACGGCCGCCTCGGTTCCGAGCATCCCAGCTCCTCTCCACCCCTCCCGACCTTTCCAACACGTTCCTCTCGTCATCGCGGTTCTCCCAAACCCCTTGCCCCTCGCCGGAGAGTCCCGTGGCCGCGTCACCTAAGTCCAGCCGTCGTCTCCGTCATTCGGCCACCTCATCGTCCGGCCTCCCTAGCCTCCCCCTCTCCATCCTGACACCACCACGGCCTTTCCCACCTCCCGTAGAGTCGCACCGCCCACTTAGCCTCGCCGGAGACCGCCCGAGTCGCCGGAAGCCACCTCCGCTGAGCCGCCTCTGTCTCCTCGGGTCGCCTCCCCTCGTCGCCGTTCCTCTTCTCCCCGGTGGCTGCCGCCCCTCTGGATGGGTGCGCCAGGCGCTGCCGCACCTGCTGGTGGCCTCGGCCGGGCGGGAGATTGTCGGAGCTGCCTGGGCCCCTCGCCGGCGTCGCCTCTCCCCTGCCTCTCCTGTCTCGATCGGGACAGAGGGAGGAGGAAGAAGACGCGGCCCGTGCCCCCTCCAGCTGGCCAGGCGGGCTCTGCCTCCCCTCTTGACCCCACGCGCGAGTGAGCCAGGAGCCGGCCCCGCGTTGACCCAGCCCGCTAACGTGGCTAAGTGAAGACGTAATTGGGCAAGTACGTTTTCATCTACCGAAAGTGTATTTCCAATTTGCGCCTCTGCCTTATCCACTCAGGGACCTGTTTGCTGAAGAAATTTTCACAAATTGGTCCCTGATTTTCTACACCTCACAACTTTTTGCTCGTAACTCCAAATGAGGTGAATCCAAAGCCCACTTCTTCGTTTCATCGAGCCCGTTCTGTTGGCGTCATTTTCACTATGGTTTGACACTGTGAAAATGACCTTTTTGTCCTTGCACGTAAACAGGCCCCTCTGGGAGAGAACTGTTTCCGGCAAATCTTTCCGCGGCTTCACCGCACTTCTCCCCGGTGCCTTTTTAACCCCTAGGCAAGCCACAATACCCACTTGCATGATTGTTATGCAGTAGCCACGGTTTTCAACTTGAATCTTTATTAAATGTTTGCTTGTTGAAAAGATGGTTATCGTTGTTCCGGTGATGTTTAGATTTGCATGTTCACCTTTTGTGCTATGTTGTCTTGTACTCCGTTATCATGTTCTACCTGCTAGTATTTCCTTTCATATTTTTATGCTTGCTAGTAGTACATGTTGATGTTGGTGATGGTCTTCGGTGCATGACTGCCGTCTGTCCCGAGTACCGTTGTTATGCATGTTCCATTGCATCCAGTTGGTTAAATGCTTGCATGATGGCATTGTTGATATGTTCTTGCATGATATTTATTGTTGATGCTAGTGGTCATGCTATGTTTCAGAGAAGGATGTACTGGTGATGTCCATGCTAGTCAGTATGCCATGCTCAGTGGATATGATTCATTGTTGATATGGTTGATAGTTATGTGATACCCTCATGATTATGTTGATATCATGTTCATGCATTGTAATTTGCATCATGTTATTTTATCATCAACATATTTGCATTCAAGTTTAACCGGATTAAATTGAACTTGAACAACTGTTGGCTGAGTCATGGTGCCGCTGAATCGAGCTGATCAGTGCAACCACGCTTGCCGGTATGGGACGGTCCTAACTGGGTCTATTGTTGTGCCTCTCGCCGGTGCCGCCAACGAGGGAAGGTTATGGGCGTGCGGTACCCTGGCCTGGTAAGGAGAGATAACCTTGTGTGCCCGTTGTTGTTATACGGATCCGGGTCCCCGTGTGGGATCGTTTATGTTTTGGCCACGACGGTGGTCGTTTTGTCTTTGGTAGACACGGGGCCACCCAGGACTTAGCCCAAAGGGAAGTTGGTCGGAGTGGCCGGGAGAGTGTCATGGCAGTAGGACGGTTTTGTCGGAACGCCATTGGTTCACCCGAATGGGAGTGCGAGGCCATGGGTTCTGTAGTGTGGGTACAGTGTACTAACCTCTGCAGAGTGTATATTAAATCTATCGATAGTCGCTACCATGACAAGGGCCCATTTCGTCGGTCTGGCCACACCGTGAGTCAACAAAGAATAAGAATAATGTGCTTGATAACATCCCCGGTTCGATGATGAGATAAGTTGGTTGGGATCGCCGGAAAGATCACCGTTTGAGACCAAGTGTTGGTCGTGGTTGTGATCGCCGTAAGGATCACAGTTTGCGACCAAATATTGGTCGTGGTTGTGATCGCCGTAAGGATCACGGTTTGAGACCAAATATTGGTCGTGGTTGTGATCGCCATAAGGATCACCGTTTGAGACCAAATATTGGTCGTGGTTGTGATCGCCGGAAGGATCACGAGATGTCTCTAGGCTAGTACGTTTATGATCACCGTGGTATCGAGGATACCAAGTTGTTGTATATTCATGATGTTGTGCGAGAGTCGTGGGTAAAAATCAAGCTCCTTGTGGTCATTAAATGATTACTACGGTATTGTTTATACCAAGCTTGATTTGATCCTGAGATGATTGTGTGATGTCCGAGGTTGGTAAGTGATGCATGTGTTGGTTACGAGGTAGCCCGAGCAGAATAAGTGGTGCATATATTGTCATCATGTTGCATGCTAGTATCGTCAGATTCATATGTTCATGCCAGGTTCATGTTGTTCTAGTTGTATCATGTTCATGTTGATGCCATGTTGCTATGATGATATCATGTTAATTTTTTCTTAACCTGTAAGTGCCATGCTGTTGTTTGTCTTGAATGCTTCTGGTTATTGTGCGCTTGCAAGTACATTCAATGTACTGACCTGGCGTGTCATGCTAGTTTGTAGGTCATTCTGGATTTGATTGCTTGTTTTCCGTGGAGTCCTTGTTTGCGAGCTAGGATAAGCGTTCCAGCCAGAGTCCCTGCGGAGTGGAGTTCACCACCGTCGTCGTTGTTCCGCTGCTAGAGTTCTTCCGCTGCATCGTGTTGTTCTGCTACTTGCATAGAGCAACAGTGGCAGGCGTAGTGTCGCCGTGCCGATGTAACCCTTGTACCCAAATAGATTTTAATAAAGAGCTGGTTTGTTCTATGCTAAGCAGTGTCGTATTCCAGAAGACTTCTTCTCGATCTCTGGGCTGGAATACGGGGCGTTCCGGTTTTCTCTTAGCCGGGGTGCCACACATTATCAACTTTGCATCTTTTGGCATTAACATTATGAATATGTGTATTACTTTGATCGAGATTCAATAAACCATCAACATTGGGTGTATGACCATAGAAGGTTTTATTCATGTAAACCATCAACAATTATTCTCTGCCTTAAATGAATAACCGTGTTGCAATAAACATGATCTAATCATATTCATACTCAACGCAAACACCAAATAACATTTATTTAGGTTCAACACTAATCCCAAAAGTATAAGGAGTGTGCGATGATGATCATGTCAATCTTGGACCCACTTCCAACACACATCGTCACTTCTCCCTCAATTAGTCTCTTGTTTATTCTGTAACTCCTATTTCGAGTTACTAATCTTAGCAACCGAACAAGTATCAAATACCCAGGGGCTACAATGAACACTAGTAAGTTATACATCAATAACTTGTATATCAAATATACCTCTGTTCACTTTGCCATCCTTCTTATCCACCAAATATTTGGGGTAACTCCGCTTCCAGTGACCATTTCCTTTGTAGTAGAAGCACTTAGTTTCAGGCTTTGGTCAAGCTTTGGGCTTCTTCATGGGAGTGACAACTTGCTTGCCATTCTACTTTAAGTTCCATTTCTTTCCCTTTGCCTTTTTTCTTGAAACTAGTAGTCTTATTAACCATAACACTTGATGCTCGTTTTTGATTTCTACCTCCGTGGCCTTTAGCATCGCGAAGAGCTCGGGAATAGTCTTGTTCATCCCTTGCATATTATAGTTCATCATGAAGCTTTTGTAGCTTGGTGGCAGTGATTGAAGAATTCTGTCAATGACACTATCATCAAGAAGATTAACTCCCAGTTGAGTCAAGTGGTTGTGATAGCCAGACATTATGAGTATGTGTTCATTGACAGAACTATTCTCCTCCATTTTACAGCTGTAGAACTTATTGGAGACTTCATATCTCTCAATCCGGGCATTTTCTGGAAATATTAACCTCAACTCCTGGAACATCTCATATGCTCCATGACGTTCAAAACGTCATTGAAGTCCCGGTTCTAAGCCGTAAAGCATGGCACACTGAACTATCGAGTAGTCATCAACACGCGTCTGCCAGGCATTCACAATGTCTGCAGTTGCGGGCGCGGGTGGTACACCTAACGGTGCTTCCAGGACGTAATTCTTCTGTGCAGCAATGAGGATAATCCTCAAGTTACGGACCCAGTCCGTGTAGTTGCTTCCATCATCTTTCAACTTAGCTTTCTCTAGGAACGCATTAAAATTCAAAGGAACGGTAGCACGGGCCATTGATCTACAACAACATAGATATGCAAAATACTATCAGGACTAAGTTCATGATAAATTAAAGTTCAATTAATCATATTACTTAAGAACTCCCACTTAGATAGACATCCCTCTAATTATCTAAGTGATCACGTGATCCAAATCAACTAAACCATGTCCGATCATCATGTGAGATGGAGTAGTTTTCAATGGTGAACATCATTATGTTGATCATATCGACTATATGATTCACGCTCGACCTTTCGGTCTCAGTGTTCCGAGGCCATATCTGCATATGCTAGGATCGTCAAGTTTAACCCGAGTATCCTGCGTGTGCAAAACTGGCTTGCATCCATTTTATGTGAACGTAGAGCTTATCACACCCGATCATCACGTGGTGTCTCGGCATGATGAACTGTAGCAACGGTGCATACTCAGGGAGAACACTTGTACCTTGAAATTTAGTAAGGGATCATCTTATAATGCTACCGACGTTCTAAGCAAAATAAGATGCATAAAGGATAAACATCACATGCAATCAAAATATGTGACATGATATGGCCATCATCATCTTGTGCTCATGATCTCCATCACCAAAGCATCGTCATGATCTCCAACGTCACCGGCGTGACACCTTGATCTCCATCGTAGCATCGTTGTCGTCTCACCACCTATTGTTACTACGACTATTGCTACCGCTTAGTGATAAAGTTAAACAATTACATGGCGATTGCATTGCATACAATAAAGCGACAACCATATGGCTCCTGCCAGTTGCCGATAACTTTGTTACAAAACATGATCATCTCATACAACAATTTATATCACATCATGCTTGTGTTGGGGAACGTTGCAGAAAATTAAAAATTTTCCTACGGTTTCACCAAGATCCATCTATGAGTTCATCTAGCAACGAGTCATGGGAGAGTGATTGCATCTACATACCACTTGTAGATCGCGTGCAGAAGCGTTCAATGGAACGGGATGATGGAGTCGCATTACTCGCCGTGATTCAGATCGCCGATGACCTAGTGCTGAACGGACAGCACCTCCGCGTTCAACACACGTACGGAGCGGATGACGTCTCCTCCTTCTTGATCCAGCAAGGGGGAAGGAGAGGTTGATGATGATCCAGCAGCATGACGGCGTGGTGGTGGATGCAGCAGAACTCCGGCTGTGGCTTCGCTAAGCAACTACGGGAGGAGGAGGAGGTGTTGGTGGAGGGAGGAGGCGCCAAGCCTTGAGAGGTGCGGCTGCCCTCCTCCCCTCCCTTTATATAGGTGCAAGAGAGGGGGCGCAGCCTTGCCCTTCCTCCAAGGAAGGGTGCGGCCAAAGGGGAGGAGTCCATCCTCCCCAAGGCACCCTGAGGTGCCTTCCCTCTTAGGACTCTCCTCTCTTGTCTCTCTTGGCGGATGGGCCTCTTGGGGCTGGTGCCCTTGGCCCATATAGGCCAAGGCGCACTTCTACAGCCCATGTGCCCCCTCGGCAGGTGGACCCTGGTGGAACCCCGGACCCCTTTCGGCACTCCGGTACAATACCGATAACGCATACTAAACCTTTCCTACGACCAAAATAAGACTTCCCATATATAAATCTTTACCTCCCGACCATTCCGGAACTCCTCGTGACGTCCGGGATCTCATCCGGACTCGAACAACATTCGGTTTGCTGCATACTCATATTCATACAACCCTAAGCGCTACCAATCTTAAGTGTAGACCCTACGGGTTCGGAGACATGCGTACATGACCGAGACGGCTCTCGCAATAATCAACAAAGGATCTGGATACCCATGTTGGCTCCCACATGCACCTCGATGATCTCATCGGTTGAACCATGATGTCGAGGATTCAAACAACCCCGTATACAATTCCCTTTGTCAATCAGTATTTTACTTGCCCGAGATTCGATCGTCGGTATCCCAATACCTCGTTCAATCTCGTTACCAGCAAGTCACTTTACTGCATCTTAGTAATGCATGATCCCGTGACCAAACACTTGGTCACTTTGAGCTCATTATGATGATGCACTACCGAAAGTGGGCCCAAGTGATACCTCTCCGTCATACGGAGTGACAAATCAGTCTCGATCCGTGTCAACCCAATGTACACTTTCGAGATACCTGTAATGCACCTTTATAGTCACCCGATTACGTTATGACGCTTGGTACACCCAAAGCACTCCTACAAGATCCGGGAGTTACACGACTTCATGGTCTAAGGAAGAGATACTTGACATTGGAAAAGCTCTAGCAAAAACGAACTACACGATCTTGTGCTATGCTTAGGATTGGGTCTTGTCCTCACATCATTCTCGCTAATGATGTGATCCCGTTATCCACGACATCCAATGTCCATAGTCGTGAAACCATGACTATCTCATTGATCAATGAGCTAGTCAACTAGAGGCTCACTAGGGATATATTGTGGTCTATGTATTCGTATCGCAGTATTACGATTTCCGGATAATACAATTATAGCATGAATAAAAGACAATTATCATGAACAAGGAAATATAATAATAATACTTTTATTATTGCCTCTAGGGCATATTTCCAACAGTCTCCCACTTGCACTAGAGTCAATAATCTAGTCACATTGTGATGAATCGAACACCCATAGAGTTATGGTGTTGATCATGTTTTGCTCATGGAAGAGGTTTAGTCAACGGATCTGCGATATTCAGATCCGTATGTACTTTGCAAATTTCTATGTCCCCATCTTGAACATTTTCATGAATGGAGTTGAAGCGACGCTTGATGTGCTCGGTCTTCTTGTGAAACCTGGGCTCCTTGGCAAGTGCAAGAGCTCCAAAGTGTTGTCACGTAAGAGTTTGATCGGCTCCGACGCATTGGGTATGACTCCTAGGTCGGTGATGAACTCCTTCACCCAAATTGCTTCATGTGCTGCCTCCGAGGCTGCCATGTACTCCACTTCACATGTAGATCCCGCCACGACGCTCTCGCTTGCACCGCACTACCATCGCTCCACCATTCAACATATACACGTATCCGGTTTGTGACTTTGAGTCATTCAGATGCGTGTCGAAGCTAGCGTCGACGTAACCCTTTACGACGAGCTCTTCGTCACCTCCATAAACGAGAAACATGTCCTTTGTCCTTTTCGTGTACTTCAGGATATTCTTGATCATTGTCCAGGTGTTCCTTGCCGGGATTACTTTGGTACCTTCCTACCAAACTTACGGCAAGGTTTACATCAGGTCCGTACACAGCATGGCATACATAATAGATCCTATGGCTGAGGCATAGGGGATGACACTCATCTCTTCTTTATCTTTTGTCAGGTCGGGCATTGAGCTGAGCTCAATTTCACACCTTGCAAAACAAGCAAGAACCCTTTCTTGGACTGATCCATTTTGAACTTCTTCAAAATCTTATCAAGGTATGTGCTTTGTGAAAGACCTATGAGGCGCCTCGATCTATCCCTATAGATTTTGATGCCTAATATGTAAGCAGCTTCTCCAAGGTCCTTCATTGAAAAACTCTTATTCAAGTAGGCCTTAATGCTGTCCAAAAGTTCTATATCATTTCCCATCAAAAGTATGTCATCTACATATAATATGAGAAATGCTACAGCTCCCACTCACTTTCTTGTAAACGCAGGCTTCTCCATAAGTCTCAAGATAAACCCAAACGCTTTGATCATCTCATCAAAGCGAATGTTCCAACTCCGAGATGCTTGCACCAACCCATAAATGGATCGCCGGAGCTTGCATACCTTGTTAGCATTCTTAGGATCGACAAAACCTTCCGGCTGCATCATATACAGCTCTTCCTTAAGGTAACCAAGTATGAATGCCGCTTTTGACGTCCATCTGCCATATCTCATAATCATAGTATGCGGCAATTGCTAACATGATTCGGACGGACTTAAGCTTAAGCCACGGGAGAGAAAGTCTCATCGTAGTCAATCCCTTGAACTTGTCGATAACCCTTAGCGACAAGTCGAGCTTTATAGATGGTAACATTACCATCCGCTCCCGCCTTCTTCTTAAAGATCCATTTGTTTTCTATCGCTCACGATCATCGGGCAAGTCTCACAAAGTCCATACTTTGTTTTTATACATGGATCCTATCTCGGATTGCATAGCTTCAAGCCATTTGTTGGAATCGGGCCCGCCATCGCTTCTTCATAGTTCAAGGTTCACCGTTGTCTAACAACATGACTTCCGAGACAGGGTTGCATTACCACTGCAGTGCGGAATGTGTCCTAGTGGACCTCACGAAGTTCAGTAGCAACTTGATCCGAAGTACCTTGATCATCATCATTAATTTCCTCTCCGATTCGATTGTAGGCACCACAGAACATTTTCCGAGCTGCACTACTTTCCGGTTCAAGAGGTAGTACTTCATCGAAGTTCTACTTTCCTCCCACTTACTCCTTTCGAGAGAAACTCTTTTTCCGTAAAGGATCCGTTCTGGCAACAAAGATCTTGCCTTCGGATCTAAGGTAGAAGGTATACCCAATGGTTTCCTTAGGGTATCCTATGAAGACGCATTTTTCCGACTTGGGTTCGAGCTTTTCAGTTGAGGTTTCTTGACATAAGCATCGCATCCCCAAACTTTTAGAAACGATACCTTAGGTTTCTTCCCAAACCATAATTCATACGGTGTCGTCTCAACGGATTTAGACGGTGCCCTATTTAAAGTGAATGTAGCTGTCTCTAGAGCGTATCCCCAAAATGATAGCGGTAAATCAGAAGAGACATCATAGATCGCACCATATCCAGCAGAAAAGTGCGATTACGCTCGGACACACCGTTCACATTACCGAGGTGTTCCAGCGGCGTGAGTTGTGAAACGATTCCACATTTCCTTAAGTGTGTACCAAATTCGTGACTTAAATATTCTCCTCCACGATCCGATCGTAAGAATTTTATCTTTCTTCGGTCACGTTGATTCTCTACTTCATTATGAAATTCCTTGAACTTTTCAAAGGTCTCAGACTTGTGTTTCATCGAGTAGACATACCCATATCTACTCAAGTCATCAGTGAGAGTGAGAACATAACGATATCCTCCGCGAGCCTAAACACTCATTGTACCGCACACATCGGTATGTATGATTTCCAATAAGTTGGTTGCTCGCTCCATTGTTCCGGAGAACGGAGTCTTGGTCATCTTGCCCATGAGGCATGGTTCGCATGTGTCAAATGATTCATAATTGAGAGACTCTAAAAGTCCATCAGCATGGAGCTTCTTCATGCGCTTGACACCAATGTGACCAAGGCGGCGATACACAAGTATGTGGTACTATCGTTATCAACTTTACATCTTTTGGTATTCACACTATGAACATGTGTAACATTATGCTCGAGATTCATTAAGAATAAAACCATTGACCATCGAGCATGACCATAAAACATTTCTCTCATATAAATAGAACAACCATTATTCTCGGATTTAAATGAGTAGCCATCTCGTATTAAACGAGATCCCCGATACAATGTTCATGCTCAAACTTGGCACTAAATAACAATTATTGAGGTTTAAAACTAACCCCGTAGGTAAATGTAGAGGTAGCGTGCCGACAAAGCGATCACATCGACCTTGGAACCATTCCCGACGTGCATCGTCACCTCGCCCTTCGCCAGTCTTCGTTTTATTCCGCAGCTCTGCCGTGAGTTACATATATGAGCAACGGCACGGTATCAAATACCGGGAGTTACTACGAGTAATCGGTAAGGTACACATCAATTACATGTATATCAAATATACCTTTAGTGTTGCCGGCCTTCTTGTCCGCTAAGTATTTGGGGCAGTTCCGCTTCCAAAGGACCCTTCCCTTTGCAATAAAAGCACTCGGTCTCGTGCTTGGGTCCATTCTTTGACTTCTTCCCTAAGAATCGGCTTATCGGTAGCGGCAACATCCTTGCCGTCCTTCTTGAAGTTCTTCTTACCCTTGCCCTTCTTGAACTTAGTGGTTTTATTGACCATCAACACTTGATGCTCCTTCTTGATTTCTACCTCACGGACTTCAAAGATTGAAAATACTTCAGGAATAGTTTTCACCATCCCCTCGCATATTGTAGTTCATCACAAAGCTCTTGTAGCTCGGTGGGAGCGATCGAAAGATTCTGTCAATGACCGCCTCGTCCGGAGGTTGATGTCCACCGACAAAGCGGTTGTGCAACCTGCACATTTTGAGTATGTGCTCACCGACGTAACTATTTTCCTCCATCTTACAACTGTAGAACTTGTCGGAGACTTCATATCTCTCGACCCGGGCATGAGCTTGGGAAACTAGTTTCAGCTCCTCGAACATCTCATATGCTCCGTGTCGCTCAAAACGCTTTTGGAGCCCCGGTTCTAAGCTGTAAAGCATGCCGCACTGAACGAGGGAGTAATCATCAAGACGTGATCGCCAAGCGCTCATAACGTCTTGGTTCTTCTCGATGGGTGCATCACCTAGCGGTGCTTCTAGGACATATTGTTTCTTGGCAGCTATGAGGATGATCCTCGGGTTCCGGACCCAGTCCGAATAGTTGCTGCCATCATCTTTCAGCTTGGTTTTCTCTAGGAACGCGTTGAAGTTCATGGTGACATGAGCGTTTGCCATTTGATCTACAAGACATTTTGCAAAGATTTTAGACTATTGTTCATGATAATAAAGTTCATCTAATCAAATTATTTAATGAACTCCCACTTAGATTTGACATCCCTCTAGTCATCTAAGTGTTACATGATCCGAGTCGACTAGGCCGTGTCCGATCATCACGTGAGACGGTACTAGTCATCGTCGGTGAACATCTCCATGTTGATCGTATCTTCCATATGACTCATGTTCGACCTTTCGGTCTCTTGTGTTCGAGGCCATGTCTGTACATGCTAGGCTCGCTCAAGTTAACCTAAGTGTATTGCATGTGTAAAACTGTCTTACACCCGTTGTATGTGAACGGAAGGATCTATCACACCCAATCATCACGTGGTGCTTGAAGCCAATGCATTTAACCGTAGCAACGTGCACAGTTAGGAGAACACTTTCTTGAAATTGTTATGAGGAATCATCTTATTTACTACCGCCGTTCTAAGTAAACAAGATACACAAAAATAATAAACATCACATGCAATTATATAGTAGTGACATGATATGGCCAATATCATATAGCTCCTTTGATCTCCATCTTTGGGGCTCCATGATCATCCTGTCACCGGCATGACACCATGATCTCCATCATCATGATCTCCATCATCGTGTCTTCATGAAGTTGTCACGCCAACGTCTACTTCTACTTCTATGGCTAACGCGTTTAGCAATAAAGTAAAGTAATTTACACGGCGTTCTTCAATGACACGTAGGTCATACAAAAAATAAAGACAACTCCTATGGCTCCTGCCGGTTGTCATACTCATCGACATGCAAGTCGTGATTCCTATTACAAGAACATGATCTCATACATCACATATATCATTCATCACAACTTTGGCCATATCATATCACAAAACACTTGCTGCAAAAACAAGTTAGACGTCCTCTAATTGTTGTTGCAAGTTTTACGTGGCTGCAATAGGGTTCTAGCAAGAACGTTTGTTACCTACGTGAAAGCCACAACGTGATTTGTCAACTTCTATTTACCCTTCATAAGGACCATTTTCATCGAATCCGCTCCAACTAAAGTGGGAGAGACAGACACCCGCTAGCCACCTTATGCAACTAGTGCATGTCACCGGTGGAACCCGGTCTCACGTAAGCGTCGTGTAAGGTCGGTCCGGGCCGCTTCATCCCACAATACCGCTGAAGCAAGATAAGACTACTAGCGGCAAGAAATTTGACAACATCTACGCCCACAACAAATTGTGTTCTACTCGTGCAATAGAGAACTACGCATAGACCTAGCTCGATACCACTTTGTTGGGGAACGTTGCGAGAAAATTAAAATTTTTCCTACGGTTTCACCAAGATCCATCTATGAGTTCATCTAGCAACCAGTCATGGGAGAGTGATTGCATCTACATACCACTTGTAGATCGCGTGCGGAAGCGTTCAATGCAACGGGGATGATGGAGTCGTACTCGCCGTGATTCAGATCACCGATGACCTAGTGCTGAACGGACAGCACCTCCGTGTTCAACACACGTACGGAGCGGATGACGTCTCCTCCTTCTTGATCCAGCAAGGGGGAAGGAGAGGTTGATGATGATCCAGCAGCACGACGGCGTGGTGGTGGATGCAGCAGAACTCCGGCAGGGCTTCGCTAAGCAACTACGGGAGGAGGAGGAGGTGTTGCAGGGAGGAGGGAGGCGCCAAGCCTTGAGGGGTGCGGCTGCCCCTCCCTCCCCTCCCTTTATATAGGTGCAGAGAGAGGGGCGCAGCCTGCCCCTTCCTCCAAGGAAGGGTGCGGCCAAAAGGGGGGGGGGGGGAGGAGTCCATCCTCCCCAAGGCACCTCGGAGGTGCCTTCCCCTCTTAGGACTCTCCCCTCTCTTGTCTCTCTTTGCGGATGGGCCTCTTGGGGCTGGTGCCCTTGGCCCATATAGGCCAAGGCGCACCCCCTACAGCCCAGGTGGCCCCCAGGCAGGTGGACCCTGGTGGAACCCCGGACCCCTTTCGCACTCCCGGTACAATACCGATAACGCTTGAAACCTTTTCCTACGACCAAAATAAGACTTCCCATATATAAATCTTTACCTCCGGACCATTCCTAACTCCTCGTGACGTCCGGATCTCATCCGGACTCCAACAACATTCAATTTGCTGCATACTCATATTCATACAACCCTAAGCGTCCACCGAACCTTAAGTGTGTAGACCCTACGGGTTCGGGAGACATGCGAACATGACCGAGACGGCTCTTGGGCAATAACCAACAGCGGATCTCGATACCCATGTTGGCTCCCACATGCTCCTCGATGATCTCATCGGTTGAACCCACGATGTCGAGGATTCAAACAACCCCGTATACAATTCCCTTTGTCAATCGGTATTTTACTTGCCGAGATTCGATCGTCGGTATCCCAATACCTCGTTCAATCTGATTCGGCAAGTCACTTTACTGCATCTTAGTAATGCATGATCCCTTGACCAAACACTTGGTCACTTTGAGCTCATTATGATGATGCACTCACCGAAAGTGGGCCAGTGATACCTCTCCGTCATGCGGAGTGACAAATCCAGTCTCGATCCGTGTCAACCCAATGAGACACTTTTCGGAGATACACCTTAATGCACCTTTATAGTCACCCGATTACGTTGCGGCGCTTGGTACACCCAAAGCACTCCCTACGGTATCCGGAGTTACACGATCTCATGGTCTAAGGAAGAGATACTTGACATTGGAAAAGCTCTAGCAAAACGAACTACACAATCTTGTGCTATGCTTAGGATTGGGTCTTGTCCTCACATCATTCTCCTAATGATGTGATCCCGTTATCAACGACATCCAATGTCCATAGTCAGAAACCATGACTATCTGCTGATCAACGAGCTAGTCAACTAGAGGCTCACTAGGGACATATTGTGGTCTATGTATTCACACGTGTATTACGATTTCCGGATAATACAATTATAGCATGAATAAAAGACAATTATCATGAACAAGGAAATATAATAATAATACTTTTATTATTGCCTCTAGGGCATATTTCCAACAGCTTGACCATATCATATCACAGCAAGCCCTGCAAAAACAAGTTAGACGTCCTCTACTTTGTTGTTGCAAGTTTTACATGGCTGCTACGGGCTTCTAGCAAGAACCGTTCTTACCTACGCATCAAAACCACAATGATTTTTTGTCAAGTGTGTTGTTGTAACCTTCAACAAGGACCGGGCGTAGCCACACTCGACTCAACTAAAGCTGGCGAAACAGACACTCACCAGCCACCTATGTGCAAAGCACGTTGGTAGAACCAGTCTCGCGTAAGCATACGCCAGAATGTCACCGAGCCGCTTCATCCAACAATACCGCTGAATCAAAGTATGACATGCTGGTAAGCAGTATGACTATTATCGCCCACAACTCTTTGTGTTCTACTCGTGCATATAATATCAACGCATAGACCTGGCTTGGATGCCACTGTTGGGGAACACTGTAATTTCAAAAAATTTCCTACGATCACGCAACATCTATTACTAGGTGATGCATAGCAACGAGAGGGAAGAGTGTTGTCTATGTACCCTCGTAGACCGAAACCGGAAGCGTTTAGTTAATGCGGTTGATGTAGTCGAACGTCTTCGTGATCCAACCGATCCAAGCACCGAACGTACGACACCTCCGCGTTCAGTACACGTTCAGCTCGGAGACGTCTTGCGAACTCTAGATCCAGCTGAGGTCGAGGGAGAGTTTCGTCAGCACGACGGCGTGGTGACGGTGATGATGAAGTTACCGGCGCAGGGCTTCGCCTAAGCACTACGATAATATCACCGAGGTGTGTAACTGTGGAGGGGGGCACCGCACATGCCTAAACAATCAACTTGTATGTCTTTGGGGTGCCCCCCTCCCCCGTATATAAAGGAGGGGAGGAGGAGGCCGGCGGCCAACAAGGGGCGCGCCAAGGGGGAGGATTCCTACTCCCAGTAGGAGTAGGTCTCCCACCTTTCCTAGTCCAAGAAGGAGAATAGGGAAAGAGGAGAAAAGAGAAGGAAGGAGAGGGGGGGCGCCCCCTTCCCTTGTCCAATTCGGACTGGGCAAGGTGGGGCTCCACCTCTGGCCTGCCCTCTCTCTTCTCCACTAAGGCCCACTAAGGCCCATTAATCCCCCCGGGGGTTCCAGTAACCCTCCGGTACTCTGTTTTTTCCGAAACTTCTCCGGAACACTTCCGGTGTCCGAATATAGTCATCCAATATATCAATCTTTATGTATCGACCATTTCGAGACTCCTCGTCTTGTCCGTGATCAGATCCAGGACTTTGAACAATCTTCGGTACATCATATCACATAAACTCATAATACCAATCGTCATCGAACGTTAAGCGTGCGGACCCTACGGGTTCGAGAACTATGTAGACATGACCGACACACATCTCCGGTCAATAACCAATAGCAGAGCCTGGATGCTCATATTGGTTCCTACATATTCTATGAAGATCTTTATCGGTCAAACCGCATAACAACATGCGTTGTTCCATTTGTCATCGGTATGTTACTTGCCCGATATTCGATCGTCGGTATCTCAATACCTAGTTCAATCTCATTACCAGCAAGTCTCTTTACTCGTTACGTAATACTTCATCCCGCAACTAACTCATTAGTCACAATGCTTGGAAGGCTTAAAGTGATGAGTATTACCGAGCGGGCCCAGATATACCTCTCCGAAACACGGAGTGACAATTCCTAGTCTCGATCTATGCCAACCCAACAAACAGCTTCGGAGACACCTGTAGAGCACCTTTATAATCACCCATTTACGTTGTGACGTTTGGTAGCACACAGAGTGTTCCTCTAGTATTCGGGAGTTGCATAATCTCATAGTCTGAGGAACTTGTATAAGTCATGAAGAAAGCAGTAGCAATGAAACTGACACGATCATAATGCTAAGCTAAAGGATGGGTCATGCCCATCGCATCATTCTACTAATGATGTGATCCCGTTCATCAAATGACAACACATGGCTATGGTTAGGAAACATAACCATCTTTGATTGACAAGCTAGTCAAGTAGAGGCATACTAGGGACTATAAGTTTTGTCTATGTATTCACACATGTACTAAGTTTCCGGTTAATACAATTCTAGCATGAATAATAAAAATTTATCATGAAGTAAGGAAATAAATAATAACTTTATTATTTCCTCTAGGGCATATTTCCTTGACACAGATGGTACTCTAAGTATATTGCGAAGCTGAAGACTCCTATTTGCATGACTAGTGAGGAGAGATGCTTGACCAATATGAGAGATGTGCATACCTGCTCCATTGGCGGTGTGGATCTTGTCGGAGCCATGATAGGGTTCACGAGTGTGAAGCTTTCCCATATCGCTCGTCAGGTGCTCCGTTGCCCCAGAATCCATGTACCAGTGTGGGTCGATGGAGTAGGACTGAGTGTGTCCCTGTTGCTTCTGTGGCGCCGGGTGATCAGCCATGGCGACTTGACGCGCGCTATTACGCGTGTCCTTGCCATCATTGCCGAGGCCAAGGAAGCTCCGTTGGAAGCGGCGATGACACTTGGAGGCCCAGTGTCCCTCAATGCCATAGAGCTGGCACACACTCTGACCCCCCTGGTAAGGTTGCTGATGAAGGGGGAGTCGAGGAGGGCGAGGGCGGTGCAGGAGGCGCCTTGGACGAGGCACGAAAGGAGGTGCGGCCACCCTTAGTGGCAGCGTTTGCAGAGAGAGCTCTGTGACTGCTCTTGGAACGGCGCGCCTCAACATGCTGCTCGATGAGGAGAAGACGAGAATAGACCGCCATCATGGGAGTCGAGTTGCCCCGCTCGTTGATGATCTCAACCAAAGCATCTCCTCGTCGAGACCATTGACGATGAAGGAGTTGAACTCTGAGTCGGTGACTGGCTGTCCAATAGACGCCAACATGTTAGCAAGAGCCTTGACCTTGTTGTAGAACTCCGTGGCCGAGGAGTCGAGCTTCTCACACTCTCCAAGCTGACGATGAAGGGCGCTCACACGAGCCTGTGACTGCGCCACAAACGAGCGCTCGAGGATAGTCTGTTAGGAAACATAGCATGCAATTTCAGAATAATTCCTACGCTCACGCAAGATCTATCTAGGAGATGTATACCAATGAGAGGGGGATAGTGTGTCCATGTACCCTCGTAGACTGAAAGCGGAAGCGTTAACTTAACGCGGTTGATGTAGTCGAATGTCTTCTCGAATCAACCGATCAAGTACCGAATGTACGACACCTCCTAGTTCTGCACACGTTCAGCTCGATGATGTATGTCGGTGTCAAAACCGGCGGATCTCGGGTAGGGGGTCCCGAACTGTGCGTCTAGGCGGATGGTAACAGGAGACAAGGGACACGATGTTTTACCCAGAGTTGGGCCCTCTCGATGGAGGTAAAACCCTACTCCCGCTTGATTACTATTGATGATATGGGTAGTACAAGAGTAGATCTACCACGAGATCAAAGAGGCTAAACCCTAGAAGCTAGCCTATGGTCCGATTGTTGTTAGATCCTCGGACTAAAACCCTCCGGTTTATATAGGCAATCAAGAGGGTTAGGGTTACACAGAGTCGGGTACAATGGTAGGAGATCTACCTATACGTATCGCCCAGCTTGCCAGCCATGCCAAGGAAAGTCCCATCCGGACACGGGACGAAGTCTTCAATCTTGCATCTTCATAGTCCAGGAGTCCAGCCAAAGGTGATAGTTCGGCTATCCGGACACCCCCTAATCCGAGACTCCCTCTGTAGCCCCTGAACCAGGCTTCAATGACGACGAGTCCGTAGCGTGGGTGTCTTCGGCATTCCGGAGGCGGGTTCTTCTCCAAATTCCATATACTTGTCGAATAGTGTCCGGCTTCGATAAATGTTGCGCTCCTTGGCTTCCACGCCCAATAATGGCCATCTTCCACGTGCAGCGAATCACGAAAAGCCAGGGTATTTTTACACTTTCCCCCCTAGCTGCGCCAAATGAGCCGCCTACAAAAAGAGACGAGGATCTAGATCCGAATCACACCATCCCCCTCCATAAGCTTTCATCGGGCGCCTCGACAAAAATCCATTCCATCATGCACAATCGTAGCGGCTCCTCCTCTCGCGCCCCAGCCCCCACAGGGATTGGGAGAGATGCTCGATCCGCATAGCAAGCTAGTGACGTTCCAAACCAAGGGACTTCTTCCCCCAGCCTTCATGGTTCTGGTTCGAGCCGGACTCGCCACCTATTAGGGCGGAAAGCAAGCGGAGAGCGTCCCCGATCCTTCCAAAGGAGAGCGGGTATGCTTTCTCTCTTATCTGATAAGAGGACTCGGATTTCCAATACATTTGTTTCTCCGGGGGCTCCTGGAGTTCTACGGCCTCCAGCTACACCACCTTACGCCTGCCTCCATTCTGCACACATCGGGCCGTGGCCCTTCTGCGAACTGTTCTTGGGCGTCGAGGCTCATTTTCTTATTTGTGGAAGAGATTATTCTCTGCCTCGTACCCGTTCTCATGAGGGGTCAATATATCAAGTGGGCGGAGCCGAGCTATGGCGTATCGCCGGGACCGGATATCTATCCGGAACCCCGAAGAAGGCGTCCGAAGACTGGCCTTCGGAATGGTTTCATATAGAAGAAGCCCCGCTACCGGATCCCGTTCGGATTGGCCTCCCGGAGTTCAGTAATGCTCCCTTGAAGAAACGCCTAAGTTGGCGTCCACGGAGCCCATAGAGGGAAAACGACAGGGATGTCCTTTACCTGATGAGCCGAATAAGGTTGCTAGCTCATACCGGACTGACCATGATCAGTGTGATGGCCACATGCATTATGCGAAGTGCAGCCGCTCGATATAGATAGGGGCCACCCCATGTGGGATTTCAACGGGAGGACGATGCCACCCGTCACGGCCGTCTGAGGGCGGGATCGATTGCCGATCTGGTGAAGATCTTGTCCGCGCTGTACAAGGGGAAGAGGAGGATTTTCTCCGTCGATCCATTGAACGGATTTTCTATGAACAATCCTCGAAGCTGGGTAAGCGGACATTTCCTTTTTTGCACATCCGATCCGTACTCCCATGGTTAGATATCTCATTTTGTGATTTCGACGCAGGAATTGCACCAGGCCGTAAAAGATATAAACAGCCCGCCTCCGCAATCCGAGGATCCGGAACGGTTCTTCAATCCGGCCTCCCAAGAGGATCAGGACATATTGGTGGAGCTGATTGATGGGGTATTTCACCATCCAAGCATCGATAATGCCTTGGTTGCAATTACGGCCGATTACCCCGGAATACGTCCGACCTCACAGTAATCGAGACGAAGCCCCAATACTTTGAGTATGACCCATCTGTGGTTTTTTTTTTTCACCGTATACATATGGTGTTTCTCAGGGGGTGCCTTCGAGGCGGAGGCCGAGCTGCCAGCAAGTTAGCCAACAAGGGGCAAAGACGGCCACGCATGAGCTGAAAAAGAAGTGCGGTCCGGATTGAAACGCCGCCGCAGCGGTAGGCGTGTCACCATATTCGGGATTGATTCCGGGAAGGTATAATGGCTGGTGCTCCTTTCAGAAAAAGAGCGCCGCCAGACCGGTATGTCCGGAGAGATGGCCAATCGAGCCTCCGCCAGCCAGGCTCCAACGCCGGTCCGGAAGCGGAGGTAAACCACGGGCGCTAGCGTCGGATGCTCCTCCGAGCAAAGGATGCCGACATATTGTCCGCCACCAACTCCGAGGTGGAGAGTGCCATGAATCACAGCGCCGGGACAGTTCTTCGTGGACGCATGTTTCTCCCAAAGAGGCATTGAATGCCTTCAATTCGGAGATGCGCACCTCCGTGCCGCTCAAGATGGTCTAGCCAGAGCCATGGAGCAGTATGTAAAGGACATACGGGTGAGGAAATTTGTGATTATATATGCCAAGAGTCTCTTGAGACTTAAAATAGTTAGAAGAACTGATTTAAGGATCATTTGTTATCTGAGATCTTACGGAAAAGAATACCCGACTGTCCCAGGAGCTTGAAGAGTGCAAGGCCCAGCTTGAGGCCGCACTAGCCGCCACAGGAGGAGCCACAGAGACCCCCTCTGGTAATATATACTTCGAAAAATAAGTAGTTTGTGAAGTGCGGCGTGTGTATAAGTCAGACAATAATATTGCAGATGGCGCCGGACTAGATCCGGACAAGCAACAGCTCCTGCGCGGTTAAAGGCCGCAGAATGTGCTTACAAGGGTGAGGCAAGAGAAAAATAATCTCCAAGATGCCAACACCCAGCTGGGTGAGGAACTAAAGGATGTTGGAGCCCAGGTATGCGACTCCGTTAAGGAGAATCGGTGGCTTCGTCATGGCATTTATAGTAAGTGCTTGAGCGAACTTTTGAAAAAAGAGTTCGGCGAGGAAGTCGACTAATGTAAATATGTACGTAGGTATGCTCACAGAGTCGTCCTGCAGAGAAATGCCCGGTTCAACGGGTGACCTACTTCCCGAGCTGCTGCAACTGCACGAACGAGTTCCGCAGGTGATGAGAGGCGTCGCCCAGGCCTTGTGGCCATCCATCTCCCTACCCGAAGGCCTTGGAGAGCTTGCAGAGAGGCTTCAGGGAGCACGACGGCGCTTTCGGCTATGGAAGATATCGGCCTGCTGTCAAGGCGCTAGGGAGGCCTGGGCCATGGTGAAGACGCGGTACACGAAGGCTGACCCAAACCACATGGCCGAGGTCGGACCTGTGGGGCCCGATGGGAAGGAGATCCTTGCGAGCTTAGTGTACGGCCAAGTAGAGTTGGCCGCAAAGTATTCCCAGCAGGACTGTAAACTAGACAGCCTATTAGATGGTATTGAAGAGGAATACAATCGATAGAATTTGACTATGTAATTTAAAATGACATGTAAAATGCCTTCTAGCCGGATTGTAGATCGTTTGTCGTAGCCGGACCTTTTTCGCTTCAACCTCGGGACCCAACAGTCCGGAGTGTGTCCGAATACCCTCGCGGTTATGTAAGAACCGGGGCATGCATGGAGACCAGTCGTAGGGGTCATGAGTGCGTTATCAGACAAGTGCCCAACTAGTTATGTTATATGACATGGTTAGTAAGAAACATCTTCCAGGGAGAATAGTTCCGTTAGGGGTTCCTTTCCCTGGGAGACATGCCCTAAAGTGCATGTCCAGGACTGTAAAAGCAGAAAAACATCTGGGGGCAGATAAATGAATAAGTAAGAAATCGTCTTTTAGTTCACCGACCGAATATTCCCTTAAGAACGCTAGCTTTCAGCTTCACCCAGTCTGAGGTACACGTCCGGCTGACCCGGCGGTAACAATCGCAGAGGTGCTCCCTTTACCACCTAGCCGAACAATCGGGAATGTAGGGGTAAGCACAGAGCCGTGCAACCCAGCTTGGCCAAAACTTAAGTCATATCGATGCATATAATGGTGAATAAAAGGTACATGCGGAAGTGTGACACATGTGTTGGGCATAAAGCCCGTATGAATAAGCTTCATTAAAGAAGCCCCTGTATATCTTGGCGCGGATAACGCGTCAACTGTCGCGTAACAGCGGCGCCAAACGAGCCTCCAAAGGCTTCGAGAAAAAGGAGGGAGAAGGAGAGAAATAAAAGGCAGTTAAAGTATAAAATATAGATGGAGGAAGGAGACGAACTCAGAGTCCGGCGCTAGGCGTAGAATCTTCGGAGACGGGCTGCGTTCCATGGGTTCGGCTCAAGTCGGTTATCCGATGCGTTCTGCAGACGGTAGGCTCCGTCGGTCAGGACTTGGTCGATGATGAAGGGAACCTCCCATTTGGGCTTGAGTTTGTCCTTTTTCTTGTCCGGCAGGCATAGAACTAATTCGCCAACATTGTAAGCTTTGGCCCATACTTCTCTGCTTTGGTATCTTCGAGCCTGCTGTTGATAGAATGCGGAACGAGCTTTTACCACGTCGCGCTCCTCCTCCAAGGCGTCCAAATTGTCCTGGCGATCGAGCTCGGCTTCTCTTTCTTCGCATTACATGCACGCCGAGGTGAGTCATGAATTATGTCGCAGGCAAAACTGCCTCTGCGCCGTACACCATAAAAATGGTGTGAATCCGGTAGTGCGATTCAAAGTGGTCCGTAGCTCCCCAGTACGAAGTCGAGCTCCTCTACCCAAAGGCGTATTAGATTCCTTGAGGGACCGCACTAGTCCGGGTTTAATGCCGCTCGTGATTAGACCATTTGCTCGCTCGACTTGGACCAGTTAGTTTGAGGGTGATAGACTGAAGCGTAGTCGAGCTTGATGCCCATGTTTTTGCACCGTAGTTTGACCTCGTCGGCCGTGAAGTTCGTGCCATTATCGGTGATGATGCTATGGGGGACGCCGTAACGGTGTACTACCCCTGATATGAAGTCTATCACTGGTCCGGATTCGGCCGTCTTGACAGGCTTTGCCTCTATCCATTTGGTGAATTTATCCACCATGACCAATAGGTATTTTTGCTTGTGGGTTCCTCCTTTAAGGGGTCCAACCATATCAAGCCCCCAGACCATGAACAGCCAGGTGATGGGTATAGTTTTGAGGGCGGTAGGTGGCATGTGGCTTTGATTAGCAAAGAGCTGGCATCCGACGCATCGTTGGACCAAGTCCTGAGCATCTGCCCGGGCCGTCGGCCAATAAAATCCTGTACGGAAGGCCTTTCCTACAAAGGCGCGGGCTGCGGCATGGTGCCCGCCGAGTCCGGCATGAATTTCGCCAAGATTCCGCCTTCCTCTTCGCAGCAGATACACCTTTGAAGGACTCGGTTGTGCTTTTCTTATAAAGCTCTCCTCATGGACCTTATAGGCTTTAGATCGCCGCACTATGCAGCTGGCCTCGTTTTGGTCCTCGTGATGTTCCTGCCTATTTAGGTAGGCTAGGAATGGTTCTGTCCACGGTGCAATAACTGCCATTATTGTGTGGGCTGACGGTTTTTTTTCGTTGGAAGAACCACCAACTATGTCGAGAATGTTCGGTGTCCGGGTGGTGTGGTTGGGTCCGGATGTTATTTCCGGACTCTCCTCCGATAATACGGATGGCTTGAAAAGCCTCTCTAGGAAGATGTTGGGAGGCGGCGCATCGCGCTTTGGCGCCAATGCGTGCCAACACGTCTCCGCCTGGTTGTTCTCCGGGCTATATGGTGAAATTCGAGCCCCTCAAACCGAGCTGACATTTTTAGGACTAAGGCATTGCGATAAGCTGCCATTTTCGGATCCTTGTCATCAAAGTCTCCATTTATTTGGGATATCGAGAGGTTTGAATCCCCTCTGACCTCTAGGCGCTTAATGCCCATGGAGACTGCCATCCGGAGACCATGTTGAAGGTCCTCAGATTCAGCTGCGTTGTTGGAGTCCGTGGTACATTATCTCAAGTACGATTGGATCTGTATCTCCGCTTGGGGACGCTGAACGACGCCAGCCCCTGTGCCAACCAACGTTTTGGAGCCGTCGAAGTGCATGATCCAGTTGGAATATGCGCCGTACTCTTTAGGGAGTTCGGCTTCAGTCCATTCGGCGACGAAGTCGGCCAAAACTTGTGATTTAATAGCTCGCCGTGGCTTGTAGGTTATTTTCAACGGGAGGAGCTCGATGGCCCATTTGGCAATCCGGCCCGTTGCGTCACGCTTGTTTATAATGTCATTAAGAGGTACTTCGGAGGCTACTGTTATCGAACACTCTTGGAAGTAGTGTCGCAGCTTCCGGGATGCCATGAACACCGCGTATGCAATATTTTGATAATGCGGGTACCGTGACTTGCATGGAGTTAGGACAGTGGACACGTAGTAAACTGGTTTTGGAGAGGGAACTTGTGTCGATCCGTTTCTCGTTCGACAACGAGCACCGCTTACAACTTGATGGGTTGCCGCGATGTATAATAGCATTGGTTCGCCCGTGTTGGGCGCGGCCAGACGGATTTGTTGCCAATATGGCTTTGATTTCTTCAAGTCTGGCCGTGGCGGCATCCGGCCCACTCGAAGTGTTGATGCGCCACAATGACGATAAAGGGTAATGCCTTTTCTCCTAAGCGGGAGATAAAGCGGCTAAGAGCTGCCACGCATCCGATCAATTTTTGTATTTGTTTGAGGTCTTTTGGGATATCCAATTGTGATGAGCTCGGATCTTGGCTGGGTTTGCTTCAATTCCTCTACGGATACAATGAAGCCCAAGAGCTTTCCGGTTGGTACGCGAAACGCATTTTTCGGGTTGAGCTTAATGTCATATGCTCGGAGATTGTCGAATGTGAGCCTCAAGTCGTCTACTAGAGTTTCGGCGATGCTTGGATTTGACAACCACATCGCCTACGATGCCTCCTTTGTTTTCCCGATCTGGTTTGCCGGACATGTCCGAATCATGCGCTGGTATGTTGTGGCGTTTTTGAGCCCGAAGGGCATTGTGTTGAAGCAGAATGGGCCGTATGGAGTGATGAATGCCATTGCGGCTTGGTCTGGCTCTGCCATCTTAATTTGGTGGTAGCCGGAGTATGCGTCGAGGAAGCACAATGAATCGTGTCCTGCGGTAGCGTCGATAATTTGATCGATGTGGGGAAGGGGGAAGGGATCCTTTGGGCAAGCCTTGTTAAGGTCCTTGAAATCGACACACAGGCGCCAGGATTTTGTCCTTCTTTGGTACCATTACCAGGTTTGCTAGCCAGTCCTGATGTTTTATATCTCTAATGAATCCGGCCTCCAATAATTTGGCTAGCTCCTCTCCCATGGCCCGTCTCTTAGGTTCGGAGAAACGCCGAAGAGCTTGTTTGACTGGCTTGAATCCTTTTAGGATATTTAGGCTGTGCTCGGCCAGCCGGCGTGGGATTCCTGGCATGTCTGAAGGGTGCCAGGCAAAGATGTCCTAATTTTTGCATAGGAATTCTCGTAGTCGCGTCTACATCGTGGTTTAATTGTGCCCGATGGAGGCCGTTTTTGTAGGGTCCGTTGGATGGACTTGGAATTGGACTATTTAAATCCGCCCGGTTTAAAAGAGGTGGACTTGGATCTCTTATCGAGTATCACATCGTCCCTGTTCACCGTGGAGCGCAGCGCGGTGAGTTCCTCGGCCGCTAGGGCTTCGGATAGTGCCTCAAGGGCAAGTGCGGTTGTTTTATTTTCGGCGCGGAGTGCTATGTCCGGGTCACTAGCAAGAGTGATGATTCCGTTGGGTCCGGGCATTTTGAGCTTCATGTACCCGTAATGGGGTATAGCTTGAAAAATTGTGAATGCCTCTCGCCCTAATAGAGCGTGGTATCCACTGCTGAATGGGGCCACTTGAAACGTGACTTCCTCGGACCTGTAATTATCCGGCATGCCGAACACCACATCCAGTGTGATTTTTCCTGTACAGCATGCTTCCCGACTGGGGATTATTCCTCTAAAGGTTGTGCTGCTTCGCTCAATGCGGCTCCAGTCTATTTCCATTTTTTGAAGGGTTTCCTCGTAAATGAGGTTTAATCCGCTGCCGCCATCCATGAGTACCTTGGTAAGGCGAAAGCCGTCCACTATTGGACTGAGGACCAATGCGGCTGGTGCTCGGGCTGTTCGGAATTTAGGTTCGTCGCTGGCGTTAAAGGTAATAGCCGTGTCACTCCATGGATTTATTGTTGCTACCGTGGACTTGACAAGGCTGCGGAGTGTTCGTTTCCGCATATTATTTGATCACGAAAGTTTCAAGGCATTAATACCGTACTGGTATTGTTGGGCTGGCGCTCTGGAGCTAGAAGCTCTTCGCCACTTTTGGCCATCTGCCGTAGTATCCAACATGCTCTAAGGCTATGAGTTGGAGTGGCGCCCTCTGTACTATGAATTTTGCAGGGTCCATTGAGCCATCTCTCCAAAGATTTCCATGCCCTTTAGAGGGTTTTTTGCTTTTGCTATTTAACCCGGTGCACAGTAATTATGCACCCTTTTACTTTGGACTAGGGTTGTGTTCAAGGCGGATTATCCCAAAATTTGATTTTGGTTTTCGAGCGCTCTCCATCGCACAAGACTTCGTACTATGGATGCCAAGTCAATAAGCGTGTAATTTCATGACGACTTACGGCGTTGAGGATTCCTTCGTCCGTGCAATTAATGCAGAGAATGAAATTGCGCCCTCTTCACGGCAGTCCTTTATCCTGTTCATGACCAGGAGGAATCTGGCCCAGTAATGATGTACTTTTTCGGCGGGCTCTTGCCGGATTTGGGATAGATCGCTTATGTTTGGGTGGGCGGGTGGAGTTAAATTCCGAACTCCGTCCGATCTAAGACTCAGGGGCCAAGAAGTTTCCGAACTTGGAAGCTTGGGTTCTTGGACATTGTCCGATGAATCTAGCCCGCTGCCTGACTTTAAGTTCAGGGCTTGAGTGGTGTTCTCCCCTCCGCGGGAATCCGGCATGGAGGGGTCAGGAATCCGGACATAGCTAGTCCTTAAGATAGGAGAAGGGTCGCCATATTGTTCCTCTACCACGACAACGTGGTGGGTAGCACGGGAGAGTTAATCTCTCAAATCGGTTTTAGGCCCAATTCGGTCGTGATGCAGAAGCGACTCCCGGCGGCGATGCGATCCAAGAGCTCTCGTTTAAGAAAGAGAGCTCCATCGGATCTAACCTTGCTCGGCGAGTTCGAGTTGACGTGAAGATTGCTTTTGATGACCCTAGAAGTCATCCTCGGTAGCGGCGAACAGCGGTCATAAGAAAACCGCCTGGCCAGGAGAGTTTGGCCGATGGCCAAAGCTCCTTTAGCAACGGTGCCGTCTTTAAAGGCGGACGAGGCATCCTTCCCGATGGCGGCGACGGAGGAACTCTCAATGAAAGCACCAATGTCGGTGTCAAAACCGGCGGATCTCGGGTAGGGGGTCCCGAATCATGCGTCTAGGCGGATGGTAACAGGAGACAAGGGGCACGATGTTTTACCTGTGTTCGGGCCCTCTCGATGGAGGTAAAACCCTACTCTGCTTGATTAATATTGATGATATCCGTAGTACAAGAGTAGATCTACCACGAGATCAAAGAGGCTAAACCCTAGAAGCTAGCCTATGGTCTCGATTGTTGTTAGATCCTCTGGACTAAAACCCTCAGGTTTATATAGGCACCGAAGAGGGTTAGGGTTACACAGAGTTGGTTACAATGGTAGGAGATCTACATATCCGTATTGCCAAGCTTGCCTTCCACGCCAAGGAAAGTCCCATCCGGACACGGGACGAAGTCTTCAATCTTGTATCTTCATAGTCCAGGAGTCCGGCCAAAGGTGATAGTTCGGCTATCCGGACACCCCCTAATCCGGGACTCCCTCAATGTCCCTCAAACTCTTGATCCAGTAGAGGTATGAGGGAGTCAATGAGTTCCGTGAGCACGACGGCATGGTGACGGTGTTGGTGATGTGATCCGCGCAGGGCTTCGCCTAAGCACTACGACAATATGACCGGAGGAGTAAACGTTGGAGGGGGGCACCGCACATGGCTAAGAAACAACTATTGTGCTTTGGGGTGCCCCCTACCCCCGTATATAAAGGAGGGAGAGGGCAGAGGGTCGGCCTAGGGCGTGCCCAATTGGGGGGAGTCCAACTAGGACTCCCAGTCCTAGTCAGCCCCGCCTTCCTTTCCAACAGAGGGGGAAAGAGGGAAGTGGAGGGCCAGAGAGAGGGAGAAGGAAAGGGGGGCCGCGCCCCCTCCCCCTTGTCCAATTCAGACTTCCATGGGGGGGGGGGCTCCACCTCCTATGGCCTGCCTCGTCCTCTCCCCTATGGCCTAATAAGGCCCATTACTTCCCGCGGGGGGTTCCGGTAACCCCTTGGTACTCCGATATATATCCGAACCACTCCGGAACCATTCCGATGTCCGAATATAACCTTCCAGTATATCAATATTTACCTCTCGACCATTTCGAGACTCCTCGTCATGTCCGTGATCTCATTCGGGACTCCGAACAACCTTCGGTCACCAAAACACATAACTCATATAATACATATCGTCATCGAACGTTAAGCGTGCGGACCCTACGGGTTCGAGAACTATGTAGACATGACCGAGACACCTCTCTGGTCAATAACCAATAGTGGAACCTGGATGCTCATATTGGTTCCCACATATTCTACGAAGATCTTTATCGGTTGAACCGCAGTGTCAACATACGTTATTCCCTTTGTCATCGGTATGTTACTTGCCCGAGATTTGGTCGTTGGTATCTTCATACCTAGTTAAATCTTGTTACCAGCAAGTCTCTTTACTCGTTCCGTAGTGCATCATACCGTAACTAACTCATTAGTGAGATTGCTTGCAAAGCTTCATATGTTGTGCATTACCGAGAGGGCCCAGAGATACCTCTCAGATACTCGGAGTAACAAATCCTAATCTCGATCTATGCTAACCCAACAAACACCTTCGGAGATACCTGTAGAGCATCTTTATAATCACCCAGTTACGTTGTGACGTTTGATAGCACATAAGGCATTCCTCCAATGTCCAGGAGTTGCATAATCTCATAGTCGGAGGAATATATATTTGACCCGAAGAATGAAGTAGCAATAAAACTGAACGATCATTATGCTAAGCTAACGGATGGGTCTTGTCCGTCACACCATTCCACTAATGATGTGATCCCGTTTATCAAATGACAACTCATGTCCATGGCTAGGAAACTTAACCATCTTTGATCAACGAGCTAGTCTAGTAGAGGCATACCAGGGACACGGTGTTTTGTCTATGTATTCACACATGTATCAAGTTTCTGGTTAATACAATTCTAGCATGAATAATAAACATTTATCATCAATAAGGAAATATAAAATAACAACTTTATTATTGCCTCTAGGGCATATTTCCTTCAGTCTCCCACTTGCACTAGAGTCAATAATCTAGTTCACATTGTAATGAATCTAACACCCATGGAGTCTTGGTGCTGATCATGTTTTGCTCGTGGAAGAGGCTTAGTCAACGGGTCTGCCACATTCAGATCCGTATGTATTTTGCAAATCTCCATGTCTCCCTCCTTGACCAAATCTCAGATGGAGTTGAAGCGTCTCTTGATGTGTTTGGTCTTTTTGTGAAATCTGGATTCGTTCGCCGGATTGGATGAAGCGGCGCCAAGCTTCTGGTATTCTCTGTGACAAGAGAGTGCCAGAAAAGCTAAAAGGCAAGTTCTACAGGACGACGGTTCGACCCGCAATGTTGTATGGCGCTGAATGTTGGCCGACTAAAAGGCGGCGTGTTCAACAGTTAGGTGTGGCGGAGATGCGTATGTTGAGATGGATGTGTGGCCACACGAGGAAGGATCGAGTCCGGAATGATGATATACGAGATAGAGTTGGGGTAGCACCAATTGGAGAGAAGCTTGTTCAACATCGTCTGAGATGGTTTGGGCATATTCAGCCAGGCCTGCAGAAGCTCCAGTGCATAGAGGACGGCTAAAGCGCGCGGAGAATGTCAAGAGAGGGCGTGGTAGACTGAATTTGACATGGGAGGAGTCCGTTAAGAGAGACATGAAGGATTGGAGTATCACCAAAGAGCTAGCTATGGACAGGGGTGCGTGGAATCTTGCTATCCATGTGCCAGAGCCATGAGTTGGTTGCGAGATCTTATGGGTTTCACCTCTATCCTACCCCAACTTGTTTGGGACTAAAGGCTTTGTTGTTGTTGTTGTTGTTGTTGGATTCCTTCGCCAAGGCAATTGCTCCAGTATTGTCACAAAAGATTTTCAATTGACCTGATATACAAGGTATTACACCCAGATCGGACATGAACTCCTTCATGCAGAATCCTTCATTTGCTCCATCCAAAGCAGCTATGTACCCCGCTTCACACGTAGATCCCACCACGACGCTTTGCTTGGAACTGCACCAACTGACAGCTCCACCATTCGATAGAAATACGTATCCTGATTGTGACTTAGAGTCATCCGGATCAGTGTCAAAGCTAGTGTCGATGTAACCACTTACGACAAGCTCTTTGTCACCTCCATAAACGAGAAACACATACCTAGTCCTTTTCAGAAACTTTAGGATGTTCTTGACCGCTGTCCAGTGATCCACTCCTGGATCACTTTGGTACCTCCCTGCTAAACTTATAGCAAGGCAAACATCAAGTCTGGTACGCGGCATAGCATACATGATAGAACCTATGGCCGAGGCATAGGGAATGACTTTCTTTTTTTCTGTATCTTCTGAAGTGGCCGGGCATTGAGTCTGTCTCAACTTCACGCCTTATAACACAGGCAAGAACCCTTTCTTTGACTGATCCATTTTGAACTTCTTCAAAACTTTATCAAGGTATGTGCTTTGTGAAAGTCCTATCAAACATCTTGATCTATATCTATAGATCTTGATGCCCAATATATAAGTAGCTTCACCGAGGTCTTTCATTGAAAAACTCTTTCATGTATCCTTTTATGCTATTCAGAAATTCTACATCATTTCCAATCAACAATATGTCATCCAATATAATATTAGAAATGCTATAGAGCTCCCACTCACTTTCTGGTAAATACAGGCTTCTCCAAAAGTCTATATAAAACCATATGCTTTGATCACCACATCAAAGCGTATATTCCAACTCCGAGATGCTTGCACCAGTCCATAAATGGATCGCTGGAGCTTGAACACTTTGTTAGCACCTTTAGGATCAACAAAACCTTCTGGTCGCATCATATACAACTCTTCTTTAAGAAATCCATTAAGGAATGTAGTTTTGACGTCCATTTGCCAGATTTCTTTATCATAAATTGCGGCAATTGCTAACATGATTCAGATAGACTTAAGCACCGCTACGGGTGAGAAAGTCTTGTGGTAGTCAACTCCTTGAACTTGTCGAAAACCCTTTGCAACAAGTCGAGCTTTGTAGACAATAACATTACCATCAGCGTCAGTCTTCTTCTTAAAGATCCATTTATTCTCTATGGGTCGCTGATCATTGAGCAGATCCACCAAAGTCCACACTTTGTTCTCATACATGGATCCTATCTCAAATTTCATGGCCT
This sequence comes from Aegilops bicornis, assembly GCA_021605145.1. Lineage (NCBI taxonomy): Eukaryota > Viridiplantae > Streptophyta > Magnoliopsida > Poales > Poaceae > Aegilops > Aegilops bicornis. Next base: position 2,340,704 of record JAHIAL010000051.1, read on the forward strand.
CAAGCCATTTATCAGAATCTGGGCTCATCATAGCTTGTTCATAGTTCGTAGGTTCGTCATGGTCAAGTAACATGACCTCCAGAACAGGATTACCGTACCACTCTAGTTTTGTAGCAAATTGATCTGTAGTTTCATGATCTTTATCATTAGCTTCCTCTCCAGTTGGTGTAGGCATCACGGGAACAGATTTCTCGGATGAGCTACTTTCCAAATTGAGAGCAGGTACAATTACCTCATCAAGTTCTACTTTCCTCCCACTCACTTCTTTCGAGAGAAACTCCTTCTCTAGAAAGGTTCCATTCTTAGCAACAAAAATCTTGCCTTCAGACTTGTGGTAGAAGGTGTACCCAATTGTTTCTTTAGGGTATCCTATGAATACACACTTCTCCGATTTGGGTTCGAGCTTATCGGGCTGAAGCCTTTTGACATAAGCATCGCATCCCCAAACTTGAAGGAGCGACAGCTTAGGTTTGCTACCAAACCACAGTTCATACGGTGTCATCTCAACAGACTTTGATGGTGCCCTGTTTAAGGCGAATACAGCTGTCTCTAATGCATAACCCCAAAACGATAGTGGTAAATCGTTAAGAGACATCATAGATCGCACCATATCCAATAAAGTGCAATTACGACATTCGGACACACCATTACACTATGGTGTTCTAGGTGGCGTAAGCTGTGAAACTATTCCACATTGTTTTAAATGAAGGCCAAACTCGTAACTCAAATATTCTCCTCCACGATCCATCAGATCGTAGAAACTTTATTTTCTTGTTACGATGATTCTCCACTTCAGTCTGAAATTCTTTGAACTTTTCAAGTGTTTCAGACTTGTGTTTCATTAAGTAGATATACCCATATCTGCTCAAATCATCTGTGAAGATCAGAAAATAACGATACCCGCCACGAGCATCAACACTCATTGGACTGCATACATCGGTATGTATTATTTCCAATAAGTCACTAGCTCATTCCATTGTTTTGGATAACAGAGTTTTAGTCATCTTGCCCATAAGTCATGGTTCGCAAGTATCAAATGATTCATAATGAAGTGATTCCAAAAGTCCGTCTTTATGGAGTTTCTTCATGCGCTTTACATTGATATGACCCAAACGGTAGTGCCACAAATAAGTTGCACTATCATTATCAACTTTGCATCTTTTGGCATCAATATTATGAATATGTGTATCATCACGATCAAGATTCAATAGAAATAGACCACTCTTCATGGGTGCATGACCATAAAAGATATTACTCATATAAATAGAACAACCAGTATTCTCTGATTTAAATGAATAACTGTCTCGCACTAAACAAGATCTAGATATAATGTTCATGCTCAACACTAGCACCAAGTAAGAATTATTCAGGTCTGAAACTAATCCCAAAGGTAGATGTAGAGGTAGTGTGCCGACGACGATCAGATCGACCTTGGAACCATTTCCGACACGCATCGTCACCTCATCCTTAGCCAATATTCATTTAATCCGTAGTCACTGCTCGAGTTACAAATATGAGAAACCGAACTGGTGTCAAATACCCAGGCACTACTACGAGAATTAGTAAGGTACACATCAATACCATGTATATCAAATATACCTTTTCTCACTTTGACATCCTTCTTATCCGCCAAATACTTGGGGCAGTTCCGCTTCCAGTGACCAGTCCCTTTGCAGTAGAAGCACTCAGTTTCAGGCTTGGGTCCAGCTTTGGGTTTCTTCTCGGGAGTGACAACTTGTTTGTCATTCTTCTTGAAGTTCGCCTTCTTTTTACCCTTCCCCTTATTCTTGAAACTAGTGGTCTTGTTAACCATCAAAACTTGACGCTCCTTCTTGATTTCTACCTCCACGGCCTTTAGCATCGTGAAGAGCTCGGGAATAGTCTTTTCCATCCCTTGCATATTGTAGTTCATCACGAAGCCTTTGTAGCTTGGTTGAAGAACTCTGTCAATGACACAATCATCTGGAAGATTAACTCCCAGCTGAGTCAAGTGATTATCGCATCTTTACATTCCGGTATGTGCTCACTAACAGGACTATTCTCCTCCATCTTGCATCTATAAAACTTGTTGGAGACTTCATATCTCTCAACTCGGGCATTTGCTTGAAATATTAACTTCAACTCCTGGAACATCTCATATGGTCCATGATGTTCAAAACGTCTTTGAAGTCCTGATTCTAAGCTGTCAAGCATGGCACACTGAACTAATGAGTAGTCATCAACACGCAACTGCCAGGCATTTACAATGTCTATAGTTGTTGGGGCAGGTGGTACACCTAGCGGTGCATCAAGGACATAATTCTTTTGAGAAGCAAAGAGGATAATCCTCAAGTTACGGACCCAGTCCGTGTAGTTGCTACCATCATCTTTCAACTTAGCTTTATCTAGGAACGCATTAAAATTCAAAGGAACGATAGCACAGGCCATTGATCTACAACATAGATATGCAAAAAACTATCAGGACTAGGTTCATGATTTAAGTTCAATTAATCATATTACTTAAGAACTACCACTTAGATGGACATCCCTCAAGTCATCTAAATGATACGTGATCTAAATTAACTAAACCATTTCCGATCATGACGTGAGATGGAGTAGTCATTAGTGGTGAACATCACTATGTTGATCATATCTACTATATGATTCAGGTTCGAGCTTTCGGTCTCTAGTGTTCCGAGGCCATATCTCTATATGCTAGGCTCGTCAAGTTTAACCCGAGTATTCCGCGTGTGCAAAACTGGCTTGCACCCGTTGTATTTGAACATAGAGCTTATCACACCCGATCATCACATAGTGTCTCACCACGAAGAACTTTCGCAACGGTGCATACTCGGGGAGAACACTTATACCTTGAAATTTTAGTAAGGGACCATGATACGTCTCCAACGTATCTATAATTTATGAAGCATTCATGCTATATTATTATGTGTTTTGAATGATTATGGGCTTTATTATACACTTTTATATTACTTTTGGGTCTAATCTATTAACTGGAGGCCCAGCCCATATTGTTGTTTTATTGCTTGTTTCAGTATTTCGAAGAAAAGGAATATCAAACGGAGTCCAAACGGAATGAAACCTTCGGCATCGTTATTTTTGGGAAGAATATCATCCTGGAGGCTTGGAGATCAAGTCAGAAGACCCTCGAGGAGCCCAGAGATGAGGGGCGCCCCTATAGGGCGCGCCCCCTGTCTCGTGGACCCTCGAGCACCCCGACCGACTTCTTTCGCCTATATATACCTCACGCACCTAAAAACATCAAAACCAAGATAGATCAGGAGTTCCGCCACGCAAGCCTCTCTGTAGCTACCAAAACCTTTCAGAGCCTGCTCGGCACCTCACGGAGGGGGGAATCCATCACCGTGGCCATCTTCATCATCCCGGCGCTCTCCATGACGAGGAGGGAGTAGTTCACCCTCGGGCTGAGGGTATGTACCACTAGCTATGTGTTTGATCTCTCTCTCTCGTGTTCTCTCTCGTGTTCCCTCTAAGGCACGATCTTGATGTATCGAGCTTTGCTATTATAGTTGGATCTTATGATGTTTCTCCCCCTCTACTCTCTTGTGATGAATTGAGTTTCCCTCTTGAAGTTATCTTATTGGATCGAGTCTTTATGATGAGAACACTTGATGTATGTCTTGCCGTGTTTATCTGTGGTGACAATGGGATATCACGTGCCACTTGATGTATGTTTTGGTGACCAACTTGCGGGTTCCGCCCATGAACCTATGCATAGGGGTTGGCACACGTTTTCTTGATTCTCCCAGAGAAACTTTGGGGCACTCTTTGAAGTACTTTGTGTTGGTTGGATGAATCTGAGATTGTGTGATGCATATCGTATAATCATGCCCACGGATACTTGAGGTGACAATGGAGTATCTAGGTGACATTAAGGTTTTGGTTGATTTGTGTCTTAAGGTGTTATTCTAGTACGAACTCTTTAATAGATCGATCCGAAAGAATAACTTTGAGGTGGTTTCGTGCCTACCATAATCTCTACGCTTGTTCTCCGCTATTAGTGGCTTTGGAGTGACTCTTTTGTTGCATGTTGAGGGCTTGTTATATGATCTATCTATGTTATTATTGTTGAGAGAACTTGCACTAGTGAAAGTATGAACCCTAGGCCTTGTTTCCTATCATTTGCAATACCGTTACGCTCACTTTTATTATTAGTTACCTTGCTGTTTTTATTATTTCAGATTACAAAACCTTTATCTACTATCCATATTGCACTTGTATCACCATCTCTTCATTAACTAGTGCACCTATACAATTTACCATTGTATTGGGTGTGTTGGGGACACAAGGGACTCTTTGTTATTTGCTGCAGGGTTGCTTGAGAGAGACCATCTTCATCCCTCGCCTCCCACGGATTGATAAACCTTAGGTCATCCACTTGAGGGAAATTTGCTACTGTCCTACAAACCTGTGCACTTGCAGGCCCAACAACGTCTACAAAAAGAAGGTTGTGTAGTAGACATCAGATCATCTTATAATGCAACTGAGGGAGTCCCGGATTAGGGGGTGTCCGTATGGCCGGACTCCTGGACTATGAAGATACAAGATTGAAGACTTCGTCCCGTGTCCGGATGGGACTTTCCTTGGCGTGGAAGGCAAGCTTGGAGATACAGATATGTAGATCTCCTCCCATTGTAACCGACTCTGTGTAACCCTAGCCCTCTCCGGTGTCTATATAAACCGGAGGGTTTTAGTCCGTAGGACGAACAACAATCATACCATAGGCTAGCTTCTTGGGTTTAGCCTCTCTGATCTCGTGGTAGATCTACTCTTGTACTACCCATATCATCAATATTAATCAAGCAGGAGTAGGGTTTTACCTCCATCGAGAGGGCCCGAACCTGGGTATAAACATCGTGTCCCTTTTCTCCTGTTACCATCCGCCTAGACGCAGTTCGGGACCCCCTACCCAAGATCCGCGGTTTTGACACCAACATTGGTGCTTTCATTGAGAGTTCCATCGTGCCATCGCCATCGTGAAGGATGCCTCATCCCGTCTTTAAAGACGGCACTGTTGCTAAAGGAGCTTTGGCTATCGGCCAAACTCTCCAGCTAGGCGGTTTTCTTATGACCGCCTGTTCGGCCGCCGCGCCGACGATGACTTCTCGGGTCATCGAAAGCAATCTTCACGTCAACTCGGAACTCGCTGAAAGCACATAGATCCTATGGAGCTCTCTTCCTTAAACGAGCTCTTGGATCGCATCGCTGCCTCGGGAGTCGCCATGCATCACGCATCGATTGGGCCTAAATCGATCCGAGAGATTAACTCTCCCTGTGTCACCCATCACGTTGCGGTGGTGGAGGAACAATGCGGCAAGCCTTCATCTATCTTAAGGACTAGTTATGTCCGGATTCCCGATCCCTCCAAGCCGGATACCCGCGGAGGGGAGGACGTCACTCAAGCCCTGAACCTAAAGTCAGGCAGTGGGCTAGATTCATTGGACAACATCCAAGAACCCAAGCTTCCGAGTTCGGAAACTCCTTGGCCCCTGAGTCTCAGATTGGGCGAGGTTCCGGATTTAATTCCACCCGCCCACCCAAACATAAGCGATCTATCCCAAATTCGGCAAGAGCCCGCAGAAACAGTACACCATTACTGGGCCAGATTCCTCCCGGTCGTGAACAGGATAAAGGATCGCCATGAGGAGGATGCAATTTCATTCTTCCGCAATAATTGCATGGACAACGGAATCCTCAACGCCATTAGTCGCCGTGGAAATTACACGCCACTGACTTGGCATCCATAGTACGAAAGTACTGTATGGCGATGAAAGCGCCTGAAAACCGAAATAAAATTTTGGGACAATCCGCCCCGAATACAACCCCAAATCCAAATAAAAGGGTGCATTATTGCTGTGCACTGGTTAAACACTAAAAAGAAAAAACCTCTATAGGGCATGGAACTGCATCGAGGGATGGCTCAATGGACCTCAGAAATTCATAGTACGTAGGGCGCCACACCAACTCATAGCCTTAGAGCATGTTGGATACTCCGCAGTGGCCGTAATCGCGAAGAGCTTCTAACCCGTAATCCACAAAGCACCAGCCCAAGGATACCAATACGGGTATTAACAGTCTTGAGACTTTCGCATCAAATAATATGGAAACGAACACTCAGCAGCCTTGCCGAAATCTAACAATTAACAATAACAAACGCATGGAGTGACACGGCTATTACCTTTAATGCCAGTGATGAACCTAAATTCCGAACAGCCCGAGCACCAGCCGCATTGGTCCTCAGTCCAGTAGTGTTCGGCTTTCGCCTTACCAAGGTACTCATGGACGGTGGCAGCGGATTGAACCTCATTTACGAGGAAACTCTTCAAAATGGAAATAGATCGAGCCGCATTGAGCGAAGCAGCACAACCTTTAGAGGAATAATCCCTAGCCGGGAAGCGCTACAGGAAAACACACCGGATGTGGTGTTCAAAGACGCCGGATAATTACAGTCCGAGGAGGTCACGTTCCAAGTGGCCCCGTCTGAGCGGATACCACGCTCTATTAGGGCGAGAGGCATTTACAATTTTTCAAGCCATACCCCATTACGGGTACATGAAGCTCAAAATGCCCGGCCAACGGAATCATCACTCTTGCTAGTGACCCGGACATAGCACTCTGCAAAATAAGACAACAAGACCGCCCTTGAGGCACTATCCAAGCCCTAGCGGCCGAGGAACTGATCGCTACCAAGGCCCACGGTGAACAGAGACGACGTGATACTCGATAAAAGATCCAAGTCCACCTATTTTAAACCAGCGGATGAAATAGTCAAATTCCAAGTCCATCCAACGGACCCTACAAAAATGGCCTCCATCGGGCGCAGCTTAAACCTCGATGTAGACGCCAGACCAGAATTCCTACGTTAAAATTCGACATTTTTCCTGGCACCCTTCAGACATGCCAAGAATCCCACGCCGGCTGGCCGAGCACATCCTAAACATCCTAAAGGGATTCAAGCCAGTCAAGCAGGCCCTTCGGCGTTTCTCCGAACCTAAGAGACAATCCATGGGAGAGGAGCTAGCCAAACTCTTTGGAGGCCGGATTCATCGAGACATAAAACATCCGGACCGCTAGCAAACCTGGTGATGGTACCAAAGAAGGACAAATCCTGGCGCCTATGTGTCGATTTCAAGGACCTCAACAAGGCTTGCCCAAAGGATCCCTTCCCCCTCTCCCACATCGATCAAATTATCGACACTACCGCAGGACATGATTCATTGTGTTTCCTCGACGCATACTCCGGCTACCATCAAATTAAGATGGCAGAGCCAGACCAAGCCGCAACGGCATTCATCACCCCATACGGCCCATTCTGCTTCAACACAATGCCCTTCAGGCTCAAAAACGCCGGCGCAACATATCAGCGCATCATTCAGACATGTCTCGCAAACCAGATCGGCAAAACAGTGGAGGCATACGTAGATGACGTGGTCGCCAAAACCAAGCATGTCGAAACTCTAGTAGACGACTTGAGGCTCACATCCAACAACGCAGCTGAATATGAGGCCCTTCTACATGGACTCCGGATGGCAGTCTCCATGGGCATTCAACGCCTAGAGGTGCGCGGGGATTCGAACCTCGCGATATCCCAAATAAATGGAGACTTTGATGCCAAGGATCCGAAAATGGCAGCTTATCGCAACGCCGTCCTAAAAATGTCAGCTCGGTTCGAGGGGCTCAAATTTCACCATATAGCTCAGGAAAACTATCAGGCAGCAGACGTCTAGGCACGCATTGGCGCATAAGCGATGTCATCCCCAACATCTTCTTGGAGAGGCTGTTCAAGCCATCCAGATTATGGGAAGGGGAATCCGGAAATAACAGCCCGGACCCAACCGCACCGCCCGACACCGAACATTCGACACAACAGAGGCTCGCCAAATAAGTAACATCTTTAGCCCACGTAATAATGGCAGTCATTGCCCCGTGGACAGAACCATTCCTAGCCTACCTAACCAGGCAGGAACTTCCCGAGGACCAAAATGAGGCACGTTGCATAGTGCGGCGATCTAAAGCCTATAAAGTCCATGAGGGAGAGCTTTATAAGAAAAGCACCACCGAGTCCTTCAAAGGTGTATCTCAAGAGGAAGGGCGGAATCTTCCGGCTGAAATTCATGCCGGACTACGGCACCACGCCGCAGCCCGGTCCTTGTAAGCAAGGCCTTCCGTGACAGATTTTATTGGCCGACGGCCCGGCAGATGCTCAGACTTAGTCCAACGATGCGTCGGTTGCCAGCTCTTTGCTAACCGAAGCCATATGCCACCCACCACCCTCCAAACTATACCCATCACCGCCCTTCATGTCCTGGGGCTTGACATGGTTGGACCCCTTAAAGGAGGAACCCACAAGCAAAAATACCTACTGGTCATGGTGGATAAATTCACCAAAATGGATAAATTCACCTGTTAAGACGGCCGAATCTGGACCGGTGATAGACTTCATATCAGGGGTCGTACACCGTTACGGCGTCCCCCACAGCATCATCACTGATAACGGCACGAACTTTACGGCCGACGAGGTCAAACACTGGTGCAAAAACATGGGCATCAAGCTCGACTATGCTTCAGTCTATCACCCACAAACTAACGGTCAAGTCGAGCGAGCAAATGGTCTAATCATGAGCGGCATCAAACCCAGATTAGTGCGGTCCCTCAAGGAATCTAACATGCACTGGGTAGAGGAGCTCGACTCTGTACTCTGGGGGCTGCGGACCACGCCAAATTGCACCACCGGATACACACCATTCTTTATGGTATACGGCGCAGAGGCGGTTCTGCCCTGTGAAATAATTCATGACTCACCTCGCGTGCGCATGTACGAAGAAAGAGAAGCCGAACTCGATTGGCAGGACAGTTTGGACGCCTTGGAGGAGGAGCGTGACGTGGCAAAAGCCCGTTCCGCATTTTATCAACAAAGCAGGCTCGAAGATACCAAAGGTAGAAGTACGGGCCAAAACTTACAATGTTGGCGAAGTTAGTTCTACGCTGCCGGACAAGAAAAGGACAAACTCAAGCCCAAATGGGAAGGTCCCTTTATTATTGACCAAGTCCTGACCGGTGGAGCGCATCTGTCTGCGAGATGCATCGGATAACCGACTCGAGTCGAACCCATGGAACGCAGCCCATCTCCAAGATTCTATGCCTAGCGCCGGACTCGTGTTTGTCTCCTTCCTCCGCTTCATTTTTTACACATTACCGCCTTTTATTTCTCTCCTTCTCCCTCCTTTTCTCTTACAGCCTTTAAGGGCCTGCTCAAGCGCCTTGTTCAAGACACAATTGACGCGCTTATCGCGCCATTATACCTGGGGCTTTTTTAATGAAGCTTATTTATACGGGCTTCATGCCCAACACGTGTGTCACACTTCCGCATGTACCTTTTATTCACCATTATATGCATCGATATGACTTAAGTTTTGGCCAAGCTGGGTTGTTCGCTCTGTGCTTACCCCTACGCTCCCGATTGTTCGGCTAGGCGGTAAAGGGAGCACCTGCGATTGTTACCGCTGGTCACCGGATGTGTACCTCGGGACCGGATGAAGCCGGAAGCTAGCGCTCTTAAGGGAATATTCGGTCGGTGAACTAAGGATGATTTCTCACTTGTTTATTTATCCGCCTGATGCTTTTTCTTTTTTGCAGTCCTGACATGCACTTTAGGGCATGCCTCCTGTGGAAAGGAACCCCTAACGGAACTATTCTCCCGGAAGATGTTTCTTACTAACCATGTAATATAACATAACTAGTTGGGCACTTGTCTGTTCAAGCACTAATGACCCCTACGCCTGGTCTCCACGCATGCCCGGTTCTTACATAACCGAGAGGGTATTCGGACACACTCCGGACTATCGGGTCCCGAGGTTGAAGCGAAAAGGTCCGCCATGACAAACGATCTACAATCCGGCTAGAAGGAATTTTTACATGTCATCTTAAATTACATAGTCAATTTGACTGGGTATATTCCTCTTCAATACCATCCAACATGCTGTCTAGTTTACAGTCCTGTTGGGAATATTTGGCGGCCAACTCTACCTGGCCGTACACTAAGCTCACAGGGATCTCCTTCCCATCGGGCCCCACAGGTCCGACCTCGGCCATGTGGTTTGGGTCAGCCTTCGTGTACCGCGTCTTCACCATGGCCCAGGCCTCCCTGGCGCCTTGACGGCAGACCGATATCTTCCATAATCGGAAGCGCCGCCGCGCTCCCTTAAGCCTCTCTGCAAGCTCCCAAGGCCTACGGACATGGAGACAGATGGCCACAAGTCCTGGGCGACGCCTTTCATCACCTGCCGAACTCATTCGTGCAGTTGTAAGAGCTCGGGAAGAAGGTCACCCAGAGAACTCACAAGATTTCTCTCGCAGACGACCACCTATGAGCATACTCTACAGACATAACTCGTTAGTCGACTTCGTCAGCCGAACTCTTTTTCAAAGTTCGCTCAAGCACTTACTAAACATGCCGCGTCGAAGCCGCCCGATTCTCCTTAACGGAGTCCGGCGGCTTGGGCACCTAACATCCTTTAGTTCCTCGCCCAGCTGGGTGTTGGCATCTTGGAGATTATTCTTCTCCCGCCTCACCTTCGTGAAGCCCACTCGCCAGCCTTTAACCGGGCGCAAGAGTTGTTGCTTGTCCGGATCTACTCCGCGCCATCTGCAATGTTATTGTCGACGGTACACATGCCGCACTTCACAACATACTTATCTTTCAAGCATATATTACCGTAGGGGTCTCTTGGCCTCCTCGCCGCGGCTTAGTGCGGCCTCAAGTTGGGCTTTGCACTCTTCCACCTCCCGGGACAGTTGGGTATTATTTTCTATAAGATCTCAGATAAAAATGATCCTTAAATCAGTTATTCTAACTGTTTCAAGTCTCGGGGCTACCGACATATATAACCATCAAATTTTCTCACCAGATGTCTTTCACATACCGCTTCGTGGCTCGCTAGACCATTTTGAGCGGCACGAAGGTACACATCTTCCGAATTGAAGGCATCAAATGCCTCTTGGGAGAAACAAGCGTTATGAAGAACTGTCCCGTGGCGCCAGGATTCATGGCATTCTCCACCTCGGAATTGGTGGCGGACAGTCTATCCAAGATCCTTCGTCGGAGGAGCACCCGGCGCACACCTCGTGTTCGCCTCGCTTCGACTGGCTTTGGAGCCTGGCTGGTGCAAAGGCGCTGATTGGCAACCTCTCCGGATATAGTCCGCGAGCCCTCTTTCCTAAAAAGAGCACGGGCGTTAGTATGCATCGCAAGAATAATACCTTGGAATAAGGCGGCGCGCTACTTGCTGCGCCGGTGCCTCAACCCGGATCGCGTGTCTCTTTAGCCTGCCGCCTCGCGGTCCCTTGTTGGCTAGTCGCCAGGCTCGGCATTCCGCCGAGATCCTCCCCGCGAAACACCATTGGTATACGGTGATCAAAACTAAGCACGGACGGGTCATCTTCGAAGTATCGGGACTTCGGTCTCGGTTACTTGTGAGGCGGGGAGCAGTCCATGATAATCTGCTGTAATAGCCACCAAGGCATTGTCGATGGTCAGTTGGTAAAATACCCCATGGATCAGCTCCACGGATATGTCCGTATCCTCTTGGGAGGCCAGATCAAGGGACCGTTCCGGATCCTCGAGTTGTGGAGGAAGGCTGTTTATATCCTTTACGGCCCGGCGCAATTCCTGCGCCGAGATCACAAGATGAGATATTTAACCACGGGAATATGGAACAGATGGGCAAAAAGAAGTGTCCGCTTACCCAGCTTGGAGGATTGTACATAGAAAATCCGCCCCGTGGGTTGACGCGGAGAAATTCCTCCTCTTCTCCCTTGTACAAAGTGGACAAGATCTTTATTAGAGCGGCAACCGATCCCGGCCCCTTACGACTGCACCGGGTGGCGTCGTCCTCCCCGTTGAAGTCCCACATGGGGTGGCCTCTATACTAAAGCGGCCGCAACCCCCGCATAATGCATGTGGCCATGACCTCGACCATGGTCAGTCCGGAATGAGCTAACAACCTTATCCGCTCATCGTAAAGGACGCCCTTGTCATTTTCCTTCGAGGGCTCCATGGACGCTAGCTTAGGCGCTTCTTCAAAGGAGCATTATCGAACTCAGGAGGCTGATCCTAACAGGTCCCAAGTAGGGACATCTTCTATATAAAACCATTCTGAAGGCCAGTCTTCGGACGCCTTCTTTGGGGTTCCGGATAGATATACGTTCCCGGCGATGCGCCATAGTTCGGCTCCACCCACTTGATATATCAACCCCTCCTGAGAACAGGGCACAAGGCAGAACAGCTTCTTCCACAGCGCGAAATGAGCCTCGATGCCGAAAAACAGCTCGCAAAGGGCTACGAAGCCCGCAATATGCAATATGGAGGCAAAGGCGTAAGGTTGTGCAACCGGAGGTCAGAACTCCGTGAGCCCCGGAGAAATGGATGAATTGGAAATCCGAGCCCTCTTATCAAATAAGGGACAAGGCATACCCGCTCTCCTTTGGAGGGATTGGGGACGCTCTCCGCTTGCTCTCGACCATTATAGGTGGCAAGCCCGGCTCGAACCGGGACCATGTAGGCTGGGGGGAGAAACCCCTTGGCTTAGAGCGTCACTAGCTCGCTGTGCGGGACGGAGCATCTCTCCCAATCTCCAGGATGAGGGCTGGGAGGGCGAGAGGAGGAGCTGCCGACCGCCATGATGGAGTGGATCTCTGCCGGATGCGCCCATGAATGCTCGCTGAGGAGGATGGTGTGATTCGGATCTAAATCCTCGCCTCTTTAATAGACAGCTCATTTGTGCAGCTAGGGGGTAAATGTAAAACACCCTGGCTTTTCGCATTCGCTTGACACGTGGAAGATGGCCATTATTGGGCGCAGAAACCAAGGAGCGCAATATTCACAAGGAGCCGGACACTATTCAACAGTACACGGAATTTGGAGAAGAACCCGCCTTGCAATGCCAAGACAATCTGGCCACGGACTCATTGTCATTGAAGCCTGGTTCGGGGCTCTTGAGGAGTCCCGGATTAGGGGTGTCCGGGTGGCAGACTATAACCTTTGGCCGGGTTCACGGACTATGAAGATACAAGATTGAAGACTTCGTCCCGTGTCCAGATGGGACTTTCCTTGGCGTGGAAGGCAAGCTTGGCGATACGGATATGTAGATCTCCTCCCATTGTAACCGACTCTGTAACCCTAGCCCTCTCCGGTGTCTATATAAACTGGAGGGTTTTAGTTCAGAGGATCTAACAACAACAATCATACCATAGGCTAGCTTCTAGGGTTTAGCCTCTCGATCTCGTGGTAGATCTACTCTTGTACTACCCATATCATCAATATTAATCAAGTAGGAGTAGGGTTTTCCTCCATCGAGAGGGCCCAACACTGGGTAAAACATCGTGTCCCTTGTCTCCTGTTACCATCCGCCTAGACGCACAGTTCGGGACCCCCTACCCGAGATCCGCCGGTTTTGACACCGACAGCTACCGTTGTACTAAGAAAAATAAGATGCATAAAGATAAACATCACATGCAATCAAAATATGTGACATGATATGTCCATCATCATCTTGTGCTTTTGATCTCCATTATCGAAGCAACGTCATGATCTCCATCGTCACCGGCTTGACACCTTGATCTCACTATTGATGAAAGTGGGTTTGGAAGAGTGTCAACTTTAGGAAGTAGTGATCTCACTATTTTGGAGGATGTTGAATCTTATTGTGATGAATACGAAAGTGGATTTGGAAGAGTGTCAACTTTATTTAGTGATGATTCCACTATTTCGGAAGAGGTTCCAATTGATTATGTGAACAAAGTTGCTATCTATGATGATTATTGTGATGACTTGTATGCTATTAGGAATAATGATAACCATGAAACTTGTCATCATGATTTTAGTTTTCAATTGGATTATGCCTCACATGATAATTATTTTGTTGAGTTTGCTCCCACTATTATTCATGAGAAGAATTTTGCTTATGTGGAGAGTAGTAAATTTTCTATGCGTGTAGATCATGAAAAGAATGCTTTAGGTGCTGGTTATATTGTTGAATTCATTCATGATTCTACTGAAAATTATTATGAGGGAGGAATATATGCTTGTAGGAATTGCAATAATGTCAAGCTTCCTCTCTATATGTTGAAAATCTTGAAGCTATGCTTGTTTTACCTTCCTATGCTAATTGATTATTGTTCCCATAAGTTGTTTGGTCACAAAATCCCTATGCATAGGAAGTGGGTTAGACTTAAATGTGCTAGTCATATGCTTCATGATGCTCCCGTTATGTTTCAATTCTTATCTTCTACGTGAGCATCATTGTCATCATCATGCCTAGCTAGAAAGGCATTAAAGAAAAGCGGTTGTTGGGAGACAACCCAATATTTATCCTTACTATTTTTGTGTGTCCACATGATTATGCTACTGTATTAATCATGTTTTATAGCTTTTGTTTAAATAAAGTGCCAAGTAAGGCCTATAGGATAACCTATGGTGATAGTTAATATGATTCTGCTGAAAAACAGAAACTTTGCGTGCACGAGATTTTTTTAGTAAATCACAGAAAAGTGCTTTTGCGTTGATTCTTTTTGATGCTGATCAATAGACAAATTTCCTAGGACTTACTATTTTGGTAGAATTTTCGGGGTTCCATAAGTTTGCGTTAGTTACAGATTACTACAGACTGTTCTGTTTTTGACAGATTCTGTTTTTCGTGTGTTGTTTGCTTATTTTTGGCTAGTAAAATAGTTTATAAACCATAAAAAAGTTGGAATACAGTAGGTTTAACACCAATATAAATAAATAATGAGTTCATTACAGTACCTTGAAGTGGTGCTTTGTTTTCTTTCGCTAACGGAGCTTACGAGTCTTCTATTGAGTTTTGTGTTGTGGAGTTTTCAAGTTTTGGGTAAAGATTCGATGGACTATGGAATAAGGAGTGGCAAGAGCCTAAGCTTGGGTATGCCCAAGGCACCCCAAGGTAATATTCAAGGACAACCAAGAGCCTAAGCTGGGGAATGCCCCGGAAGGCATCCCCTCTTTCGTCTTCGTTCATCTGTAACTTTACTTGGAGCTATATTTTTATTCACCACATGATATGTGTTTTGCTTGGAGCGTCTTGTTATTTTCTTTTGTTAGTATTTTCTTTCTGTTATTTAGAATAATGTTTTGCATCTTTAGTTTCAATAAAAAAGTCAAGAATAGCCTTTGCCATGCTTATTTTGCTAGTATACATGTTGCTGTTTGAAAACACAAAGTTTACCGCTGTTGCAAAAATTCTTCAGAAAAGTCAGAGAATGGTATAATGTTGAAACTTTTCGCATATTGAGCTCTGATAAATTTATTACAGTGGGAATTTTATTTCATAATTTTTAGAGTTAGGGAAGTTTGATGAATCTTGCATTCTTTACAGACTATACTGTTTTCACAGATTGCTGTTATGGTTGCATTGTTTGCATATGTTTGCTCGTCTAATGATTCTATTTGAGGATAGGAGTATTAAATATGCAGAGGCATTTAGTATGCCATGTTGAATAATAATTTTAATGATTTGTTACAATAGAAAATGATAAGGTTTTGCATTGGTTTATACTAACCTATCTCACGAGTTCTTGTTGAGTTTGTTGTGGATGAAGCTTTTGATAAAAAGAGAAACCATGATATGGGAGGAATTAAGGAGACACAAAAGTTCAAGCTTGGGGATGCCCAAGGCACCCCAAGATAATATTTCAAGAAGTCTCAAGCATCTAAGCTTGGGGATGCCCTGGTAGGCATCCCACCTTTCTTCTTCAACAACTATCGGTTAGTATCGGCTGAGCCTAAAGTGTTTTCTTCTTCACATGAGTTGTGCTATCCTTGCAATGTCATTTTATTTGTTTTGCTTGCTGTTTGAATACAATACCAAGATATGAAATTCTTTGATGAGAGAGAGTCTTCATATAGTTACATAATTATTTAGCTACTCATTGATCTTCACTTATATCTTTTTGGAGTAGTTTTTCATTTACTCGTGTGCTTCACTTATATCCTTTGAGTAAATGGTTGAATGAGTTGAATGTCATAAATCTGAAACTATATATGACTCATTTGCTTATCCCATGGGGAGTATTGACTTCACATCTAAGAAGTAGAGGTTGTAAATTTATTGACGGTTAGCAAGCATTGTATTAGTCATTTGAACAATTCATGAAAGAATATTGAAGGAAGAGAGATTTCACATATAAATATATTATCATAGACATCTTTTATAATTGTGAGCACTCATTATGTATGACATGCTAAAGAGTTGATGTTGGACAAGGAAGACAACGTAATGGTTTATGTTTTCTCACATCTCGCTTAAAGTATATTGTCATGGATCATTCAAACATGTTGAGCTTGCCTTTCCCCTCATGCTAGCCAAAATTCCTTGCACCAAGTAGAGATACTACTTGTGCTTCCAAATATCCTTAAACCCAGTTTTGCCATGAGAGTCCACCATACCTACCTATGGATTGAGTAAGATCCTTCAAGTAAGTTCTCATCGGTGCAAGCAATAAAAATTGCTCTCTAAATATGCATGACTTATTAGTGCGGAGAAAATAAGCTTTGTACGAACTTGTTATGGAAGCAATAAAAGCGACGGACTGCATAATAAAGGTCCATATACAAGGGCAATATAAAGTGACGTTCTTTTCATTAAGATTTTGTGTATCCAACCCTAAAAGCGCATGACAACCTCTGCTTCCCTCTGCGAAGGGCCTATCTTTTACTTTATGTCTTTTACTTTATGCAAGAGTCAAGGTGATCTTCACCTTTGCCTTTTTCTTTTTATCCTTTGGCAAGCACTTTGTGTTTGGGTGATCCTGATATATATATCCAATTGGATGTAAGTTAGCATGAACTATTATTGTTGACATCACCCAAAGGTGAATACATTGGGAGGCAACATTATCAGCCCCAATCTTTCTCAAAGGTCCGATTAAAACTTCATAACCACAAGTATTGCGTGAGTGTTAGCAATTGTAGAAGACTATATGATGGTTGAGTATGTGAAGTTTGCTAAATCAAAGCTCTGAGATAGACCCTTCCTGAAAGTAAGATGAATTGCAATTGTTTGATGACTAAGAATGAAGTTTGCTAGTTTTCAAGAAAGTTTATGGTCTATGCTTTAACATGTGAATTGCTTGTTACTTTATCGTGAGAAATTTTATGAGATGAACTACTGTTATGACATATTATCATGCTAGAAAAGGTGATTGAAATTATCATTGATTAAACTTGTGCACCTTCTGGCATTCACACTTCATAAATTCTTTTTTTATCATTTACCTACTCAAGGACGAGTAGGAATTAAGCTTGGGGATGCTGATACGTCTCCAACGTATCTATAATTTATGAAGCATTCATGCTATATTATTATGTGTTTTGAATGATTATGGGCTTTATTATACACTTTTATATTACTTTTGGGACTAACCTATTAACCGGAGGCCCAGCTCATATTGCTTTTTTATTGCCTGTTTCAGTATTTCGAAGAAAAGGAATATCAAACGGAGTCCAAACGGAATGAAACCTTCGGCATCGTGATTTTTTTGGAAGAATATCATCCTGGAGGCTTGGAGATCAAGTTAGAAGACCTCGAGGAGCCCAGGAGATAGGGGGCACCCCCCCTATAGGGCACGGCCCCCTATCTCGTGGACCCCTCGAGCACCCCCCGACCGACTTCTTTCGCCTATATATACCTACGTACCCTAAAAACATCAAAAATCAAGATAGATCGGGAGTTCCGCCGCCGCAAGCCTATGTGTTTGATCTCTCTCTCTCTCTCGTGTTCTCTCTCGTGTTCCCTCTAAGACACGATCTTGATGTATCCCGAGCTTTGCTATTATGTTTGGATCTTATGATGTTTCTCCCCCTCTACTCTCTTGTGATGAATTGAGTTTCCCTCTTGAAGTTATCTTATTGGATTGAGTCTTTATGATGAGAACACTTGATGTATGTTTTGCCGTGTTTATCTGTGGTGACAATGGGATATCACGTGCCACTTGATGTATGTTTTGGTGACCAACTTGCGGGTTCCGCCCATGAACCTATGCATAGGGGTTGGCACACGTTTTCTTGATTCTCCGGTAGAAACTTTGGGGCACTCTTTAAAGTACTTTGTGTTGGTTGGATGAATCTGAGATTGTGTGATGCATATCGTATACTTGAGGTGACAATGGAGTATCTAGGTGACATTAGGGTTTTGGTTGATTTGTGTCTTAAGGTGTTATTCTAGTAAGAACTCTTTAATAGATCGATCCGAAAGAATAACTTTGAGGTGGTTTCCTACCCTACCATAATCTCTACGTTTGTTCTCCGCTATTAGTGGCTTTGGAGTGACTCTTTGTTGCATGTTGATGGCTTGTTATATGATCTATCTATGTTATTATTGTTGAGAGAACTTGCACTAGTGAAAGTATGAACCCTAGGCCTTGTTTCCTATCATTGCAATACCGTTTAAGCTCACTTTTATTATTAGTAACCTTGCTGTTTTTATTATTTCAGATTACAAAAACCTTTATCTACTATCCATATTGCACTTGTATCACCATCTCTTCACGAACTAGTGCACCTATACAATTTACCATTGTATTGGGTGTGTTGGGGACACAAGGGACTCTTTGTTATTTGGTTGCAGGTTGCTTGAGAGAGACCATCTTCATCCTACGCCTCCCGCGGATTGATAAACCTTAGGTCATCCACTTGAGGGAAATTTGCTACTGTCCTACAAACCTGTGCACTTGCAGGCCCAACAATGTCTACAAGAAGAAGGTTGTGTAGTAGACATTAGATCATCTTATAATGCTACCGTTGTACTAAGAAAAATAAGATGCATAAAGATAAACATCACATGCAATCAAAATATGTGACATGATATGTTCATCATCATCTTGTGCTTTTGATCTCCATCATCGAAGCAACGTCATGATCTCCATCGTCACCGGCTTGACAACTTGATCTCCATCGTAGCGTCGTGGTCGTCTCGCCAACCTTTGCTTCTACGACTATCACTACCGCTTAGTGATAAAGTAAAGCAATTACATAGCATTTGTATTTCATACAATAAAGCGACAACCATATGGCTCCTGCAGTTCCCGATAACTTTATACAAAATATGATCATCTCATACAACATCTTTATATCACATCATGTCTTGACCATATCACATCACAACATGCCCTGCAAAAACAAGTTAGACGTCCTCTACTTTGTTTGTTGCAAGTTTTACGTGGCTGCTACGGGCTTCTAGCATGAATCGTACATACCTAGGGCACAAAAACCACAATGGTGATTTATCAAGTTTGCTGTTTTAACTTTCACAAGGACCGGCCGCAGTCAAATTCGATTCAACTAAAGTTTGAGAAACAGACACCCGCCAGTCACTTTTATGCAAAACTAGTTGCATGTCTGTCGGTGGAACCGGTCTCATGAACGCGGTCATGTAAGGTTGGTCCAGGCCGCTTCATCCAACAATACCGTCGAATCTAAATAAGTTATTGGTGGTAAGCAGTGTGACGATCACCGCCCGCAACTATTTGTGTTCTACTCGTGCATATCATCTACGCATAGACCTGGCACGGATGCCACTGTTGGGAACGTAGCATGCAATTTCAAAAATTTCCTACGCTCACGCAAGATCTATTAATGACCCACAAGTATATGGGGTCAATTGTAGCCTTTTCGATAAGTAAGAGTGTCAAACCCAATGAGGATCAGAAGGAAATGACAAGTGGTTTTCAGCAAGGTATTCTCCGCAAGTGCTAAAAAAATAAGTAGTGGAGTAGTTTGATAGCAAGCTAATTTGTAACGAGCAAGTAACAAAAGTAGTAACAAAAGTGCAGCAAGGTATCCCAATACTTTTGAGGCAAAGGACAGGACAAAACGGTTTCTTATGATAAGCAAAGTGTTCTTGAGGATACACGGGAATTTTATCTAGTCACTTTCATCATGTTGGCTTAATTCGTGTTCGGTACTTTGATAATTTGTTATGTGGGTGGACCGGTGCTTAGGTGCTGTTCTTACTCGAACAAACCTCCTACTTATGATTAACCCTCTCACAAGCATCCACAACTACGAGAAAAGTATTAAGAATAAATTCTAACCATAGCCTTAAACTTTTGGATCCAATCGGCCCCTTACGGAGTAGCGAATAAACTGGGGTTTAAGCTTCATCACTCTCGCAACCCACCATCTAATAACTACTCCACAATGCATTCCCTTAGGCCCAAATATGGTGAAGTGTCATGTAGTCGACGTTCACATGACACCACTAAGAGAATGGCAACATACATATCATCAACATATCGAACACATATCAAGTTCACATGATTACTTGCAACATGATTTCTCCTGTGACCTCAAGAACGAAAGTAACTACTCACAAATGATAAACATGCTCAATATCAGAAGGTTATTAAATAGCATAACGGATCTGAACATATAATCTTCCACCAAAAAAACCATATAGTAATCAACTACAAGATGTAATCAACAGTAATAGTCACCCACAAGCACCAATCTATAGTTTTGATACAAAGATTGAACACAAGAGATGAACTAGGGCTTGAGAGGAGTTGGTGATGTGAAGATGTTGATGAAGATAGATCTCCCCAAGATGGGAGAGTTGTTGGTGATGATGATGACGATGATTTCCCCGGAGGGAAGTTTCCCATTGGAATCGCTCACGTGAGGGCAAAAGTGCTCCTGCCCAAGTTCCGCCTCGAGGCGGCGGTGCTTTGTCCCGAATCTCCTCCTCTGATTTTTTCTAGGTCAAAATGACTTATATACCAGAAGATGGGCACCGGAGGTGGGCCGATGAGGGAAGCACCCACCTGGTGGCTCTCCTCTGGTACTTATTTGCTCCAATATTTATTAAATATTCCATAAAAATTTCGCGGGAAGTTTCAGCTCATTTGGAGTTGTGCAGAATAGGTAGCTTGACGTAGCTTTTTCAGGTCCAGATTTCCAGCTGTCGGAATTCTCCCCCTTGGTGCATACCTTGCATATTATGAGGGAAAAGGCATTAGAATTACTCCAAAAATCATTATTATACAATAAAACAACATAAATAGCAGTAGGAAAACATGATGCAAAATGGACGTATCAACTCCCCCAAGCTTAGACCTCGCTTGTCCTCAAGAAAAAACCAAAATCGAAAAACATGTCCACGTGCTTAGAGAGAGAGGGAGGTGTTGATAAAAACAAAAATACGGACATAGCAGCATCATGTGACTTATTATAACAGCAACAAAATTTAATATAAAACTTTTATCATAGACTTCTCATGAACAAGTGACAATTCATCACAACAACGAAGTGTAAAGCATAAAATCTATTGGAAACCGACAAACTATGTTCGTAGTCAACTTTGCAACTACAATTCATCATCTTTTCACAAAGGGACACGTATCGGAGTCTTTCGACAAGTCCACATACTCAACCATCAAAGACTCTTCTATGATTGCTAACACTCACCGCGTACACATGAGCAAGATGTTTCAACCGGACACAAAGAAAGATAGGGGCTTATAGTTTCGCCTCCCAACACACTCACCTCAAGGGTGATGTCAACAATAATAACTTATGCCACCCATATTCAACTAGACATGTGTTCCTAGATCTTTCCTCACCACATGATGCTTGCCAAAGGAGAAAAATAAGAGGAATAGAGAGAAAAACTTTGACTCTTGCATGAAAATAAATACATGAAAGTAAAAGATAGGCCCTTCGCAGAGGGAAGCAGAGGTTGCCATGCGCTTTTGTTTGTATGCTCAACCCCTTAGTGCAAGAGAACGTCACGTTATATTGCCTTTGTGATGGCAACCTTTATTATGCAGTCTGTCGCTTTTATTCTTCGCCATCACAAGTTCATACAACGCTCAATTTTCCCTTACACTAAATGATCTCACATTTTTATAAGCAATTTTTATTGCCCTTGTTTGCACCGATGAAAACTTACTTGAAGGATCTTACTCAATCCATAGGTAGGTATGGTGGGCTCTCAAACAAGATAGGGTTTAAGGGTTTTGGATGCACGAGTAGTATCTCTACTAAGTGCAGAGTTTTTGGCTAGCAAAGATAGGGGCAAGCACCACATGTTGAAGGATCTATGACAATATAACTTCTATGTGAATATGAACAAACATAAATCATTAAGTTGTCTTCCTTGTCCAACGTCAACAATTTTGGTATATTATATTTTGATGGCTGCTCACAATCATAAAAGATTTCCATGATAGTATATTTATATGTGAATCTTCTCTTCCCTTATTAATTCTTTCATGAGTTGCATCATTGACCAATGCTATGTTTGTCAATCTACAATAAAGTTTTCTACTTATACTTTTCCTTGTGTAATGTCATCACTTACCATAAGATTAGGATATGATCTTTTTATTTTTATTTCCTTTCTTTTATTGCAACAAGAAAGTAAAGAAGGCAAAACTCAAACTAAACTTTATTATATCTCGCACACGATTACAAGGATTGATCACTAAGCAAACTCACAAAAGAAAGGATCGGACTAAACATTTATTCATCTAATAGCAAAAGATAACCATTGATCGACTAAGAAAGTAAAGGAAAAAGATAGTGGAGATTGATACAATACCGAGGCACCTCCCCCAAGATTGGCGGAAGCCAAGGGGAGTGCCCATACCCAATACTCAGTTTTCTTTTGGTGGTGATGAATAAGATGGTGGTGATGAAGTAGAAGCAATCCGGTCTTTAAGGATCAAGAGGCTCTCCAATCTTCGGGTGACTCTCCACAGGGAAGCAATGTGGTCCATATGCAAAATATTTTCACGATTGAGATACTTATTTTGTATATGAACTGTATTAATGATCCTGTAGGTTGTAATCTCAATAGGGGTAAGATGAGCATATTAGGGCTAAAGGATATCTTCCTCTTCCTCATCGGCCAGCAAGGCTTGCTCGTCCATCGGCACTTGATCTCCGGTGGCCTCCTTGCTCTTGTCCTCCTTAGCTGCTCCAATAGGGTCTTCTCTCTTCAGCTCGATCTTCATCAACCAAGCATCCTCTTCCATACGATCGGAGGGGGAAGAAGACATGATGCCTGGCTCAAGAGATCTGACAGAAAACAGCAAGAAAAGAAAACAGGAGATTTCTCCGTGATATGGAGGTTAACAGGTTCGAGAGGTATATATATATATATATATATATATATATATATATATATATATATATATATATATATATATATATATATATATATGTTTTATCTTGGGGAACAAGCAAAACGGAAGAAAAGCGGAGTTGGAAAGTACCCGAGGTGGGCACAACCCACCTGGGCGCGCCAGACATGCCTGGCGCGCCCTAGTGTATCGTGCCCACCAGGATCACCTTCCTGGAAGTTTCTTATTTTCCTAATTTTCTAAATATTCCAAAACTGACAAAAAAATATTTTTGCGGATTTTTTGGAGGCCGTTTACTTACCGTATCACGTACCTCCCTTTTTCATTATTCTGGAGTGTTCCGGAAGGTTTCCTTTATGTGTTCTTCCGGTGTCAAAGTTTGGATAGCATTGCTTTCAACATTAATGGGCGTACCTGGTGTTTTATTCGTTGCCCATTGACAACCTTCGGGTTAGTCCCTTCGGCATTATTTATTTTGATAGCTCCGGATCGATAGACCTCCTCGATGACATATGGTCCTTCCCATTTGGAGAGGTGTTTTCCTGCAAAGAAGCTGAAATGAGAGTTGTACAAAAGAACATATTCTCCGACTTTGAACTCACGCTTTTGGATTCTTTTGTCATGCCATCTTTTAACTTTTTCTTTGAATAACTTGCATTTTCATAAGCCTGGGTCATCCATTCATCTTATGAGCTAATATCAAATAACCTCTTTTCCCCAGCAAGTTTGAAATCATAATCGAGTTCTTTTATTGCCCAAAATGCTTTGTATTCTAACTCAAGAGGGAAATGACAAGCTTTTCCATAAACCATTTTATATGGAGACATACCCATAGGATTTTTATAAGCTGTTCTATAAGCCCAAAGTGCATCATCTAATTTCTTAGACCAATTCTTCCGGGACCTATTGACAGTCTTTTGTAAGATTAGTTTTATTTCTTATTGCTGAGTTCAACTTGACCACTAGACTGAGGATGATAAGGTGACTCAATTCTATGGTTAACATCATACTTAGCAAGCATTTTACGGAAAGACCATGAATAAAGTGTGAACCACCATCAGTCATTAAATATCTAGGGACTCCAAACCTTGGGAAAATAACTTCCTTAAGCATTTTAATAGAGGTGTTGTGATCAGCACTACTGGTTGGAATAGTTCTACCCATTTAGTAACATAATCAACAACAACCAAAATATGTGTATACCCATTAGAGGAAGGAAAATGTCCCATGAAGTCAAATCTCCAACATCAAATGGTTCAATAGCAAGTGAATAATTCATAGGAATTTCTTCACGCTTACCAATATTACCTATTCTTTGGCATTCATCACACGATGAGACGAACTTACGGGCATCCTTGAAGAGACTAGGCCAATAACAACTAGATTGCAATACCTTATGAGCGGTTCTGTCTCCCGCGTGATGTCCTCCATAAGCTTCAGAGTGACATTTTCGTTGGATTTGTTCCTGTTCATGCTCAGGTACACAACGTCTAATAATACCATCCACTCCTTCTTTATAAAGATGTGGGTCATCCCAAAAGTAATGTCTTAAATCATAGAAGAATTTTTTCTTTTGTTGGTATGTGAAGCTAGGTGGTATGTATTTAGCAACAATATAATTAGCATATTCAGCATACCAAGGTGTACTATGAGAAACATTTATTGCAACTAGTTGTTCATTAGGGAAGCTATCATTAATTGGTTGTGGGTCATCAAGAATATTTTCAAGTCTAGACAAGTTATCACCTATGGGGTTCTCTGCACGTTTCCTATCAGTGATATGCAAATCAAATTCTTGTAGCAGAAGAACCCACCTAATGAGTCTAGGTTTAGCATCTTTCATTTCCATACTATATTTTATAGCAGCATGATCAGTGTGAACAATTACTTTAGAATCAACAATGTAAGATCTGAATTCATCACAAGCAAACACCACTGCTAAGAATTCTTTTTTAGTAGTAGCATAGTTTCGTTGAGCACTGTCTAGAGTTTTACTAGCATAGTGAATAACATTTAGTTTCTTATCAACTCTTTGTCCTAGAACAGCACCAACAGCATAATCACTAGCATCACACATAATCTCAAAATGCAAGTTCCAATCAGGTGGTTGAACAACAGGTGCAGTAATTAAGGCTTTCTTTAGTGTTTCAAAGGCTTCCATACAATCATCATCAAACACAAAGGGAATATCCTTTTGCAAAAGATTAGTAAGAGGCCTAGAAATTTTAGAGAAGTCTTTGATAAACCTCCTATAGAAACCAGCATGACCAAGGAAACTACGAATACCTTTTATATCTTTAGGACATGGCATTTTCTCAATTGCATCAACCTTGGCTTTGTCCACCTCAATGCCTCTTTCAGAAATTTTATGGCCCAAGACAATACCTTTGTTAACCATAAAGTGGCACTTCTCCGAATTCAAGACGAGATTTGTTTGTTCACATCTCTACAAGACTTGATCAAGATTGCTTAAACAATCATCAAAAGACTTCCCATAAATAGAAAAGTCATCCATGAAAACCTCAACAGTCTTTTCACAAAAATCAGAAAATATAGCAGTCATACATCTTTGAAAAGTAGCAGGTGCATTACATAAACCGAAAGGCATACGTCTATAAGCAAATGTTCCAAAAGGACAAGTAAAAGTGGTCTTTTCTTGATCAGATTGTAAAATAGGTATTTGTGAAAAGCCAGAATCCATCAAGGAAGCAAAAATGTGTGTGCTTAGATAATCTTTCTAACATTGGATCAATAAAAGGCAAAGGGTAATGATCATTTCTAGTAGCTTTACTTAATTTTCTATAATCAACTACCATTCTATAGCCCGTGACAATTCTTTGTGGAATAAGCTCATTCTTATCATTAGGAACAACAGTAATACCTCCTTTCTTAGGGACATAATGAACAGGACTTACCCATCTACTATCAGATATAGGATAGATTATACCTGCTTCCAGAAGTTTCAATATTTTTGTTCTTACCACTTCTTTTATTTTCGAATTTAACCGATGGTAGTGATCAACATCGGGTTTAGCATCAGGTTCCATATTAATCTTGTGCTGACATAGAGTGGGACTAATGCCCTTAAGATCATCAAGAGTATATCCAATAGAAGCCCTGTGCTTCCTTAGAAGTTTCAACAATCTTTCTTCTTCATATTCTGAAAGGTTAGCACTAATAATAATAAGATATATCTTTTTCTCATCCAGATAAGAATATTTCAAAGTGTCTGGCAATTGTTTTAATTCAAACACAGGATCACCTTTAGGTGGAGGAGGACCTCCTAGAGTTTCAATAGGCAAATTGTGTTTAAGCAGAGGTTGTTGTTGGAAAAAGACTCTATCTATTTCATTTCTTTCACGCATATGCATATCATTTTCATGGTCTAGCAAATATTGTTCCAGAGGACCAGTAGGAGGTACAACAATAGAAGCAAGACCAATAATCTCATCCTTATTAGGCAAATCTTTCTTATGAGGTTGTTTACTAAACTTGGAAAAATTAAACTCATGAGATTCATCACCAAAGCTAACACCGACAATTTGTTTCTCACGATCTATTTTGGCATTGACGGTGTTCAAGAAAGGTCTACCAAAAATAATGGGACAAAAGTCATCTTGTGGGGAGCTAAGAACAAGAAAATCAGTAGGGTATTTTATTTTCCCACACAAGACTTCAACATCTCTAAGAATGCCAATTGGTGATATAGTATCTCTATTAGCAAGTTTAATAGTGGCATATATGCCTTCAATTTCAGCAAGTGTTATTTAGCTTTAATTTCTTGATATAAGGAGAAAGCAATAGCACTCACACTAGCACCTAGGTCACATAACCCATGATAACAGTGATCTCCTATCTTAACTGAGACAACGGGTATGCGAACAACTGTTCTATGTTTATCTTTTCCTTCAGGTTTGGCAATTTAAGAAGCTTCGCCACAGAAGTAAATATCATGCCCATCAATATTATCAACTAAGATATCTTTAACCATAGAAACACTAGGTTCAAATCTGATTTGTTCAGATGGTTTGGGTGTTCTAACATAACTTTTGTTAACCACAGTTGAAGCTTTAGCATGTTCCTTCATCCTAACAGGGAAAGGTGGTTTTTCAATATAAGCAATGGGAACTACTGGATCAACATTGTAAATGATAGTTTCTTCTTTAGCTTTTACCGGTTCTTTAAGTTCTTCTTTAATTGGTGGGTGATATTTAAACCACTTCTCCTTAGGGAGATCAACATGAGTAGCAAAAGGTTCACAAAAGGAAGCTACTATCTAAGAGTCAAGTCCATATTTAGTGCTAAACTTTTGAAAAGGTTCGGTATTCATAAAATATTTAACACAATCAAACTTAGGTTCAATACCTTACTCTTTACCTTCGTCGAGTTCCCAATCTTTAGAGTTGTGTTTAATTCTTTCTAAAAGATCCCACCGGAATTCAATAGTCTTCTTTATAAAAGAACCGGTACTAGAAGTACCGAGCATGGATTGATCATTACGAGAAAGCCGAGCATAAAAATTCTGAATAATAATTTCTCTCGAGAGATCATGATTGGGGCATGAATATAATATTGACTTAAGCCTCCCCCAAGCTTGAGCGATAATTTCTCATTCACGAGGGCAAAAATTATATATATAATTTCGATCACGATGAACTAGATGCGTAGGATATTTTTCTTGATGAAATTCCAATTTCAAACGGTTCCAGTTCGAAGATCCAATATCATCGCATAGCCTATACCATGTCAATGTTTTTCCCTTCAAAGATAAAGGCAGACCTGCAAGCTTAAACAATCCACAAATTTCATCCACATATATCAAGTGCATATCGGGATGTTCGATTCCATCTCCTGCATAAGGATTAGCTAGCAGTTGCTCTAACATACCAGAAGAAATTTCATATTCAATATTTTCAGTAGGTGCAGTAGGTTGAGGGGCAATTAATTGTGGTTCCGGTCGAGGTGAAGATACCCGAACAAACCCCTCAAAGGATTGTTTTCCATAGTAGCAAGTGACAATAAATTTCAGCACGTAGTAATAATGTTTCCTTACCAATTTCCACTTACCAAGAGTGCTTCACTCCCCGGCAATGGCGCCAGAAAATGGCCTTGATGACCCACAAGTATATGGGGTCAATTTTAGCCTTTTCGATAAGTAAGAGTGTCGAACCCAACGAGGAGCAGAAGGAAATGACAAGTGGTTTTCAGCAAGGTATTGTCTACAAGTGCTAAAATTGTAAGTAGCGGAGTAGTTTGATAGCAAGATAATTTGTAACGAGCAAGTAACAAAAGTAGTAATAAAAGTGCAGCAAGTAGCCCAATCCTTTTGAGGCAAAGGACAGGCCAAAATGGTTTCTTATGATAAGCAAAGTGTTCTTGAGGGTACACGGGAATTTCATCTAGTCACTTTCATCATGTTGTCTTAATTTGTGTTCGGTACTTTGATAATTTGATATGTGGGTGGACCTGTGCTTAGGTGTTGTTCTTACTTGAACAAACCTCCTACTTATGATTAACCCTCTCACAAGCATCCGCAACTACGAGAAAAGCATTAAGAATAAATTCTAACCATAGCCTTAAACTTTTGGATCCAATCGGTCCTTTACGGAATAGCGCATAAACTTGGGTTTAAGCTTCTGTCACTCTCGCAACCCACCATCAAATAACTACTCCACAATGCATTCCCTTAGGGCCAAATATGGTGAAGTGTCATGTAGTCGACGTTCACATGACACCAGTAAGAGAATGGCACCATACATATCATCAAAATATCGAACACATATCAAGTTCACATGATTACTTGCAACATGATTTCTCTTGTGACCTCAAGAATGAAAGTAACTACCTCACAAATGATAAACATGCTCAATATCAGAGGGGTATTAAATAGCATAATGGATCTGAACATATAATCTTCTACCAAATAAACCATATAGTAATCAACTACAAGATGTAATCAACACTACTAGTCACCCACAAGCACCAATCTATAGTTTTGATAAAAAGATTGAACACAAGAGATGAACTAGGGTTTGAGAGGAGTTGGTGGTGTGAAGATGTTGATGAATATAGCCCTCCCCAAGATGGGAGAGTTGTTGGTGATGATGATGACGATGATTTCCCCCTCTAGGAAGGAAGTTCCCCCGGCAGAATCGCTCCACCGGAGGGCAAAAGTGCTCCTGCCCAAGTTCCGCCTCGAGGTGGCGGCGCTTCGTCCCGAATGTCCTCCTCTGATTTTTTCTATGTCAAAATGACTTATATACCAGAAGATGGGCACCGGAGGTGGGCTGAGTAGGGCAGCACCCACCAGGGCGCGCCTGGGCCTCCTGGCATGCCCAGGTGGGTTGTGCGCACCTGGTGGCCCTCCTCTGGTACTTATTTGCTCCAATATTTATTAAATATTCCATAAAAATTCCTCGGGAAGTTTTAACTCATTTGGAGTTGTGCAGAATAGGTAGCTTGATCGTAGCTTTTTCGGTCCAGATTTCCATTGCGAATTCTCCCCTTGGTGCATACCTTGCATATTATGAGGTAAAAGGCATTAGAATTACTCCAAAAAGCATCATTATACAATAAAACAACATAAATAACAGTAGGAAAACATGATGCAAAATGGACGTATCGTCTATCTAGGATATGCATAGCAACGAGAGGGAGAGAGTGTGTCCATGCACCCTCATAGACCGAAAGCAGAAGCGTTAACTTAATTAACGTGGTTGATGTAGTCGAACGTCTTCTCGAATCAACCGATCAAATACTGGACGTACGGCACCTTCGAGTTCTGCACACGTTCAGCTTGAGGACGTCCTTGGAACTCTTGATCCAGTAGAGAAACGAAGGAGTCGATGAGTTTCGTCAGCACGACGGCATGGTGACGGTGTTGGTGATGTGATCCACGCAGGTCTTCGCCTAAGCACTACGACAATATGACCGGAGGAGTAAACGGTGGAGGGGGCCACCGCACACAGCTAAGAAACAACTGTTGTGTTTTGGGGTGCCCCCGAGCCCCGGTATATAAAGGAGGGAGAGGGGAGAGGGCCGGCCTAGGGTGCGCCCAAGTGGGGGGAGTCCAACTAGGACTCCGAGTCCTAGTCAGCCCCCTTCCTTTACAACGGAGGGGGAAAAAGGGAAGTGGAGGGCGAGAGAGAGAGAGGGAGAAGGAAAGGAGGGCCGCGCCCCTCCCCCTTGTCCAATTCAGACTCCCATGGGCGGGCACCTGTTGTGGCCTACCTCCTCTCCCCTATGGCCCAATAAGGCCCATTACTTCCCCCTGGGGGTTCTAGTAACCCCTCGGTACTCCGATATTTATCCGGGCCACTCCGGAACCATTCCGATGTCCGAATATAACCTTCCAATATATCAATCTTTACCTCTCGACCATTTCAAGACTCCTCATAATGTCCCTGATCTCATCGGGGACTCCAAACAACCTTTGGTCACCAAACCACATAACTCATATAATACATATCGTCATCGAACGTTAAGCGTGCGGACCCTACCTGTTCGAGAACTATTTATACATGACCGGACACCTCTCCAGTCAATAACCAATAGCAAAACCTGGATGCTCATATTGGTTCCCACATATTCTACGAAGATCTTTATCGGTCGAACCGCAATGTCAACATACGTTATTCCCTTTGTCATTGGTATGTTACTTGCCTGAGATTCGATCGTCGGTATCTTCATACCTAGATCAATCTCGTTACAAGCAAGTCTCTTTACTCTTTCCGTAGTGCATCATCCCGTAACTAACTCATTAGTCACATTGCTTGCAAGGCTTCATATGATGTGCATTACCGAGAGGGCCCAGAGATACCTCTCTAATAGTCGGAGTGACAAATCCTAATCTCGATCTATGCCAACCCAACAAACACCTTCGGAGATACCTATAGAGCATCTTTATAATCCCCCAGTTATGTTGTGATATTTGATAGCACACAAGGCATTCCTCCGGTGTCCGGGAGTTGCATAATCTCATAGTCGGAGGAATATATATTTGACACGAAGAAAGCAGTAGCAATAAAACTGAACGATCATTATGCTAAGCTAACAGGTGGGTCTTGTCCATCACATCATTCCACTAATGATGTGATCCCATTTATCAAATGAAAACTCATGTCCATGGCTAGGAAACTTAACCATCTTTGATCAACGAGCTAGTCTAGTAGACGCATACTAGGGACATGGTGTTTTTTCTATGTATTCACACATGTATCAATATTCCGGTTAATACAAGTCTAGCATGAATAATAAACATTTATCATGAATAAGGAAATATAAAATAACAACTTTATTATTGCCTCTAGAGCATATTTCCTTCAGTCTCCCACTTGCACTACAGTTAGTAATGTAGATTACATTGTAATGAATCTAACACCCATGGAGTCTTGGTGCTGACCATGTTTTGCTCGTGGAAGAGGCTTAGTCAACGGGTCTGGCACATTCAGATCCGTATGTATTTTGCAAATGTCTATGTCTTCCTCCTTGACAATAGGTTTTAGGCGGAAGCGATTGTGATCTAGTCTGATACCATGTGAGACAATAGGTTTGGGGGGAACCGGCACAAACCTCTAGGGGTGTCCTATGACATATATATAATGAGTGGGGTACAATGTTACAACATAAGTATACGTATACAGAAGCTATACAGTCTAACAGTGATGTATCCGTAATTTGAGTCGAATAAAGTATGCTACAAGTTAAAAAAGGTACTTCGATGTCAAAAAAAGGACCACTCCGATATGATGTGAAAAGAAGAAGACCATACCATTCTCTATTTATGGGTGTGGCTAGATCTTAATAGACCGAGAGTTAACCAAGTCTAAATCAAGTGAAAGAACTTATACAAGAAGGAAGTTTTTTTGCTTAGATCTTCATTGAACATCTTACGACTTGGTTAAGTCTTAGTCGACTGAGGTTCAGCCATCTATTTTCTATTCAGCAAGGCCACTTCTTAGAGTCGAGGTCTCAAGCTAGCGGCGGCGGCGGCGCGGAAATACAGGACTGGCGCCGGGCGTTGTGGCCCTCTCCAATCCAACGGCCAGGGAGCGTCTGGACCTCCGGCAGCATGGCGCGGTGGAGGCTCATCTGCCTCCGCGTCGGGACAGTAGCCAGCGGCCAGGGTCGTCCTCACCATCGTCGGGGACCTGCGGCAGCGTGGCGACGGAGGGTCGTCTCGCCTTCATCGACGTCAGGGCCGCCGCAGCGGGCACCGAGCGCAGAGACATCTTCCTCGTCCCCCCTCAACGTTGTGGTCGTGTCGACCAGCTCGCCGGCAACCACATATCCTGTACACCGGATTTACCTCCTACAGCAGCTGCAGCTCGACGGTGAGCATCCTGGCATCAAACTGCGCTAGCGACCATGGAGAATGCTCCTCCTTCTTGCTCTGCTTTCCCTCTTTCTAATCCCGGGTTCATGCCCAGGCTGCACCGGTGCGGTAGGTGGCGAGCGGCGTCGGTGCCATCCTCCCCCTCGACGGCCTCTACTAGCCAGGTGGGAGCTATGAGCCGCCGCGCTGTCCCCGTCGGCAGAAGGATCTTGGAGCAGAACATCAAGGCTCGGTACCACGTTGGAGACATCGGCACGGAAGACGCACTCCATGTCAGATCCCGCTAAGTATTTGTGGGATTTATCTATGGATTTCTATGAACAAAAGGGAATTTGTGTGAAGTATGAGGAACTCTAGGGTTCCGGTATATTAGCCATCACGGCAATTTGGGGGAATTTATCAAGATAAGATCCTGTCTAGCCACAACCTGGCTAGTTATAGGCAAAATATTAACCAGCTAGTAACAGTAACTCGTGCTAGCACTGTTACAACGGGAAAAAGGTTCTACGGCTGAGATGTGTCATCAACTATCCAGTGCATCTGGTCCATTGGTTAACTGGACTGGTATTCTCATGAAATGCTATAGCTAACTGAACATTACTATCGACACTTCAGGTTCTGACATTGCTTCCCTCTAAAGATACGACGTGTCCTCATGGTGTTTGCTCCGCTTAATGCCACGCCTGTGTTTTTGATTTGAAGAATTCCGGGAAGGTATATTTGATTAAGTCAGCGTCCTCCCATGTGGCATCCTCGGGTGGCAAATTCAGCCAATGAATCAGCCACTTGACAACAGGTGCATTGCGCCTAGGAACTTGTCTCACTTGGAGAACTGCAGTTGGGCCTGTTTTGATAGTGCCATCTGCATTTACCATTGGTAGATAGGGACTAGGGATTGATTTGTCTCCAATGTGTTTCTTGAGCTGGCTTACATGAAACACAGGGTGTATCTTGACATCTTCAGAGAATTGTAACTTGTAAGATGATCGTCCAACTCTCTGTGTGATCAAGAAAGGGCCATAGTATTTGTTTTGGAGTTTCAGAGCTCCTCTAAACCCAAAAGCAGCCAATCTGTATGGTTCCATCTTCAGATAAACTAGATCCCCCACCTCAAATGTTATCTCCACTCTCTTCATATTGCATAATGCTTCATTCTGTTTTGTGCTTGTTGCAAGTTTCCCTTGAGTTGATCCAGAATTTGTTGTTTGGAAGATAGGAAATCCTGTGCTTCAGCCTCATCTGGACTAGGAACTGCTAGCTCAGTGATGAGTCGAGGGGCAAACCCATACAGTGCCTGGAATGGTGACATCTTTAAGGCAGTGTGGTATGTGGAATTGTAGCAATATTCAGCTAGAGACAACCAAGATACCCAATTGTTTGTTTCATTGGTAGTCATACATCTCAAATATGTCTCCAAACACTGGTTAACTCTCTTTGTTTGATCATCTGTTTGAGGGTGATAAGTTGTACTGTATCTTAATTCCACCTTCAGAGTAGTAAAAATATCTTTCCAAAGCTTGCTGGTAAAGATCATGTCTCTGTCTGATATGATTATCTTAGGAGGTCCATGCAACCTTATGATGTGATCCACAAAAGCCTGAGCAACACTGAGAACTATATATGGGTGAGATAGTGGAATGAAATGAGAGTATTTAGTGAATCTGTCTACTACCACCATAATCACCTATTTTCTCTGTGAATTTGGAAGGCCTTCAATAAAGTCCATTGTCAGCAGTGGGTCCAATAATCCAGGCTGCAAGCAGTTTTCATGTTTTACTCTCTGGCAAATAGGACATGCAAGAATGAATGTTTCCACCTCATTTTTTAGTCCAGGCCAATAGAAGATACTCTTAATTATCTGATAAGTAGATCTCATCCCTGTGTGACCCCCAACAGGTGAACTATGCAATGCTTGGATTAGCTTAGTTCTCAAAGCATCATTGTTCCCCACCAAAATCTTGCCTTTGTATTTGATAATTCCAGCATGTATGGTGTAGTCTGAGTTAACAGGAGGTTGTTGCAACAGTAATTGTTCCAGTAACTTTCTACTAATTGGATCCTGCTGATAACTCAATAACAGATCTTCTGCCCACACGGGTGTAATGGCAGACATAGCAAAACAGCCTGGGATTAATCTTGATAAGGCATCAGCTACTTTGTTTTCACTTCCCTTCTTATACTGAATTTTGAAATTAAACTCCAGTAATTTCATCATTAACTTATACTGCACACCTTCGGTAATTTTTTGATCAGTAATGAACTTGAGTGATTGCTGGTCTATTTTAA
The DNA here is from genome assembly GCA_021605145.1 of Aegilops bicornis. Classification (NCBI taxonomy): domain Eukaryota; kingdom Viridiplantae; phylum Streptophyta; class Magnoliopsida; order Poales; family Poaceae; genus Aegilops; species Aegilops bicornis. The sequence continues at coordinate 2,375,499 of JAHIAL010000051.1, forward strand.
TGATCAGTTCAATGCCTAGAAAATAATGTCTCCATTTCTTGAGTGCTTCCAAGATAGCAAGAGGCTCTTTCTCATGTGTTGACATAGCTGCATTTCTAGGGCAGAGTGATGAGCTGTAGTATGCAAGAGGTCTCCCTTATTGCACAACTCCTATTCCTTTGCCAGAAGCATATGTTTCCAGGACAAATGGTAGGGAAAAATTTGGTAGTGCTGGTACAGGGGTTGTAATTAAAGCTTGTTGTAGTTGTGCAAAAGCTTTGTTATGTTCCTTCTTCCAAGTAAACTGCCCTTTCTTAACAGATCATGCAGAGGCATGCATATTACTCCATATCCCTTGATAAATCTCCTGTAATATCCTACTAAGCCCAAGAAACTCCTTAGTTTAGAAACTGAATCTGGTGTTGGCCACTCAGCAATAGTAGCTATTTTCTGGGGATCTGTAGCCACTCCTTTGGCAGATATCACATGCCCTAAGTACTCCACTTGTTGGACATCAAATACACACTTGGACATCTTAGCAAATAGCTGATGTTCCTTCAGTAATTGCAACACTATTTTTAAATGTTCCTTGTGCTCTTGGAGATTTTTGCTGTATATTAATATATCATCAAAGAAAACCAGCACAAATTTCCTCAAGTATGGGCCAAAGATGTTATTCATCAATGCTTGAAAAGTTCCTGGAGCATTTGACAAGCCAAAGGGCAAAACCTAATATTCAAAATGGCCTAGAAAAGTTCTGAAAGCAGTCTTTTGTATATCATCAGGGTGCATTCTGATTTGAGGATATCTAGATCTTAAGTCAATCTTGGAGAAATACTGTGCCCCATGTAATTCATCCAAGAGATCTTCTATCACTGGTATAGGAAACTTGTTCTTAATTGTTAGAGAGTTAAGTTTCCTAAAATCAGTGCATAGCCTCATTGAGCTATCCTTCTTCTTTACTAATAAAACAGGTGCTTCATATGGACTTCGGTTGTGTCTGATGAGGTGAGCAGCTAGTAGCTTTCTAATTTGATCTTCCATTTCTTGTTTCTGATGTTGAGGAACTCTGTATGGTCTCACATGAGGGGGAGTTGCACCAGGTATTAATGGTATAGTATGATCAAGAGCACTCTCTGATGGTAGTGATTTTGGTTCCTCAAACAAATCGGCATACTCTAACATTAGTTTTTGGATTTGAGGGGGTGTTTTTGTTCCTTCTAGTGCTTCCATTAAGATCTTATGCACCTGCAATAGGAAATTTTCCACTCCCTTATCCAGCAACTTGTTCATCTCCTCGGCTTGTATCTCTTTCACTGTTTTAGGACTATTGAAAACTGCGGTAGTTACAGTCTGAGTTCCTTCCTTTGTGAAACAGAAAGTATGCTTGGGAATATTGAATGCAACAGGGCTGACTACAGTCATCCAATCACATCCCAATATGACATCATGACTGGGCAGTGTTAACACCCTGAAATTGAGGTGAAGTTTCAACTTAGCTAGTTGAAATTCATAGTTTGGCACAACTTCTGCAGATAGTAATCTTCCTCCTCCAGCTACTACTATTGTTCTTTGTTTTACACCTAACAGCTGACAGTTTGCTTTGACAGCAAAACCTTCATTAATGAAAGAAGTGCTACCAGAATCCAATAAGGCCACTGCTCTCTTTCCATTAATGTATATGATCACTGTTGGAGTAGGCACTGCTAACTGATGTCCAAGTGCATAAGTAGAAATAAACATTGCTTGTTGACCTTCTTCTGTATTTCCAGGTTGCTCCTGTTGCTCTATTTCTTCATCATCAATTACAATTTGATCTGCCTCCTCCTGTTGCAACAAATGTATGTTGGGGACTAATTTACAATTGTGTCCATGCATCCACTTATCTCCACACCTCCAACATTCTCCAACTTTTCTGATCTTCCATCCATTGTTAACTGGTACATCAGCCTGTCTAATAGGTATTTGATGTTGTGCTACAGGAGTGTACTATTTTGCTTGAGGAGTCCAATTTGGTTTCTGATAGAAGTTATTGAAAGGAGCACTTCGTTTCTTACTGACAGTGGCTATGTGTGAATGATTAGGTTCTATGTCCTTTGCCATACAATAGGCATCTGTCAGTGTTTGAGGTCTGAAAGGTCTAACTTGGAATTTTATCCCCTATCTTAGGCCATTCACATAACAACTGACAAACCACAGCTCTGCAAACTCGGGAATTTTTTTCCTGCACATCTGCCATGAGATCTTCAAAGTTTTTTGTATATTCAGATACAGAGTGATGTAGTTGTTTGACTGAGTTAAGTTTTTATGTCAAACCATAGGAACCCTTGTCTGAAAATCTTTTAATTACTTCTTCTCCAAACTATTTCCAATTGAGTTGTTTCTTCAGAAGACCAGATCTCCTGAACCATACATCTGCTTCATCAACTACATACATTTGAGCTAATGATACTTTGTACTCCTCTAGAGCTCCAGACATTTGGAAGTATTTTTTGCATTGTCTTATCCATCCAACTGGATCTGTTCCAGCAAATCTAGGAAAATCAAGCCTAGGTCCCTTAGTCACTGATTTCATAAACTGAGCTTGCATAACCTTCTCATAGGTTTTGTAATATCCTTGCCATAATTGCCTGTTGTAGGATCAAAAGTATGTCTAGAGGGGGTGATTAGACTTAGCACAAGTCTTGGAAGATTTTAGCAACTTAGCACAAGTCAAGCAATCAACCTACACATGCAAATCTAAGAGTATAGCAGCAGAATGTAAATAATTGCATATGAAGGTAAAGGGGAGGAGTTTGGAGGGAGCAAACACAATGTAGGCACGAAGATTTTTGGCGTGGTTCCGATAGGTAGTGCTATTGTACATCCATGTTGATGGAGACTTCAACCCACGAAGGGTAACGGCTGCGTGAGTCCACGAAGGGCTCAACCCACGAAGGGTCCACGAAGAAGCAACCTTGTCTATCCCACCATGGCCATTGCCCACGAAGGACTTGCCTCACTTGGGTAGATGTTCACGAAGTAGCTAGGCAATCTCCCCGCCCTTACAAACTCCTTGGTTCAACTCCACAATCTTGACGGAGGCTCCCAAGTGACACCTAACCAATCTAGGAGACACCACTCTCCGAAAGGTAACAGATGGTGTGTTGATGATGAACTCCTTGCTCTTGTGCTTCAAATGATAGTCTCCCCAACACTCAACTCTCTCTCACAGATTTGGCTATGGTGGAAAGATGATCTGAGTGGAAAGCAACTTGGGGAAGGCCAGAGATCAAGATTCTTATGGTTGGATTGGAATGTCTTGGTCTCAACACATGAGTAGGTGGTTCTCTCTCGGAAAATGAATCTTTGGAAGTGTAGGCACTTTATGATGGCTCTCTCCACGAATGAAGAAAGGGTGGAGGGGTATATATATACCCTCCACACAAAATCTAACTGTTACACACAGATTTCCCAAACTCGGTGATACCGAATAGTGACACTCGGTCAGACGATTCAGTTCAAAGTGTGAACGTTAGGTGTTTCGGTGGGACCGACATGATCAACTCGGTGGGACCGATGTGCTAGGGTTAGGGCATAACTTGATCTCGGTGAGACCGATCACATGAACTCAGTGGGACTGATTTCAGTAATTGGCAAATAGAGAGTTGGTCAGACAAACTCGGTGGGACCAATCGCCCATTTCGGTGAGACCAAAACGTTACGAAAAGGAAACAGAGAGTTTGCATTGCGAACTCGGTGGGACCGATTGCTCATTTCGGTTAGACCGAAATGTTACAAAGAGAAACAGAGAGTTTGCAATCCCATCTTGGTGAGACCGAGATCTCTATCAGTGAGACCGAAGTGATTAGGGTTTGTGGCAGTGGCTATGTCAAATGAACTCGGTGGCGCCGGATAGATCAAATCAGTGGGGACGAGTTTGACTTTAGGTTTAGGACATATGTGGATATGAGAAAGTGGTTGAGGGTTTTTGGAGCATATCACTAAGCATTTTGAGCAAGCAAGCCATTAAGCAACAGCTCATCCCCTTTTAATAGTATTGGCTTTCCCATGGACTCAATGTGATCTTGGATCACTTAAATGAAAATGTAGAGTCTTGAGCTTTTGCCAATATGTGTCCTTAGCATTTTGAGGGGTCCACATGTCTAGTCCATGCCATGCCAATCATTGAACTTTTTAAAATGATCATCTTGAAAGAGTATTAGTTCAATGAGCTATATGTTGTTAAGAATTACCAAAACCAGCCAGGGATTAGTTGCACTTTCACCTGTCCCTGTTCTGCTGATAGAACTGGTTAAACACATGTGTTTGTGCTCTGTCTCTAGCAGTAATAGGAGTTCCTATTGCACTAGCAGTATCATTTCTTCCTTGATGCACAAAACCTGGAGGTATTGTGTTTCAATTTGTTCTGATTGGAGGTAAGTTCTGTAGCTGTACATCTTCCAATTGTTTACACTTCTCTTTCTCAGATGCTAGTTGTTTTCTCAATTGCTCTATTCTCTCTTCTTGCTCTTGTGTGTGTTCCTGACGCAGTGTAGGAGATCGAACCACAGGTGCGGAACTGGAAGGATTATCATGTTGGTGCTCAGGGTAAGATAATTTTACCACAGTTTGCAGAACATTACTGATAGCTGATAACTGCTTTCTCAGGTCCAACACAACTTTCTCCACTGTTCCTACTGTGGCCGAGGTTTGGCCTTGTTTAGCTCCAATCACTTGAACTTCCTCTTGCAGTTTAGACACTTGACTCTGCATCTGGATGTTGTCCTGCAGCAGAGCACCAAAATCATCTCGCAAGGATAGTACCTCTTGAAGATCCGCGTCGTCGATCGCCTTGGAATGCCCCATCACCTAATCTGACGCGAGACAGAGGGATTTTACCACTTGAGGACCAGCAACCCGAATCACACCTCAGATCCTGCCGCCACCACGATCCACGCCTTCTTGACACATGGATCAGAGCTGGAACGCAGAATTTTACCAATCGAGTGATGTGCTCGAACAACCGCTCCCGCTCGGCCTATTTGTGTCCGAATGATCACCGCCGCCAACTCCATCCGACCGCGCCCCGACGCCAACTCCGCTAAAATTCACCCCGCCATTGCCGACAGAGAAGAAGGGTGGGACAAAGGGTGGGATTAGTCGATTTGGAGAAAAATTTCCGCTCCTGCACGCGATTTCGCCGAAGAACGAAGGCTCTGATTACCAATTTGTCAGATCTCGCTAAGTATTTGTGGGATTTACCTATGGATTTCTATGAACAAAAGGGGATTTATATGAAGTATGAGGAACTCTAGGGTTCCGGTATATTAGCCATCACAACAATTTGGGGGAATTCATCAAGATAAGATCCTTGTAGGACCTTGAAGTATGTCTAGAGGAGGGGGTGATTAGACTACTTGACCAATTAAAAACTTAACCTTTTCCCAATTTTAGGCTTTGGCAAATTTTAGCTATCTTTGCATAAGTCAAGCAATCTTCACACAATTCAAGCAAGCATGCAAAGAGTATATGAGCAGCGGAAAGTAAAGCATGCAACTTGCAAGAAAGTAAAGGGAAGGGTTTGGAGGATTGAAATGCAATTGGAGACACAGATGTTTTTGGCGTGGTTCCAATAGGTGGTGCTATCGTACATCCACATTGATGGAGACTTCAACCCACGAAGGGTAGCGGCTGCTTGTGAGTCCACGGAGGGCTCCACCCACGAAGGGTCCACGAAGAAGCAACCTTGTCTATCCCACCATGGCCGTAAGCCCACGAAGGACTTGCCTCACTAGCGGTAGATCTTGGCGAGTAGGCGATCTCCTTGCCCCTACAAACTCCTTGGTTCAACTCCACAATCTTGTGGGAGGCTCCCAAGTGACACCTAGCCAATCTAGGAGACACCACTCTCCAAGAAGTAACAAATGGTGTGTTGATGATGAACTCCTTGCTCTTGTGCTTCAAATGATAGTCTCCCCAACACTCAACTCTCTCTCATAGGATTTGGATCTAGTGGAAAGAAGATTTGAGTGGAAAGCAACTTGGGGAAGGCTAGAGATCAAGATTCATATCGTAGGAATTTAATATCTTGGCCTCAACACATGAGTAGGTGGTTCTCTCTCAGAACTGGTAAGTTGGAAGTGTAGGTTTGTTCTGATGGCTCTCTCCATGTATGAAGAGGAGGTGGAGGGGTATATATAGCCTCCACGCAAAATCTAACCGTTACACACAATTTACCAATCTCGGTGGGACCGAATCAACAAACTCGGTCGGACTGATTTAGTAAACCTAGTGACCGTTAGTGATTTCGGTGGGACCGACATGCAACTCGGTAGGACCGATATGGTTAGGGTTAGGGCATAACGTAATCTCGGTGAGAATGCTTACACAAACTCGGTGAGACCGATTTTGGTAATTAGCTAACCAGAGAGTTGGTCAGGTAAACTTGGTGGGACCGATTCGCTCTTTTCTGTGAGACCGAAATGTTACGAAAGGGAAACAGAGAGTTTACATTGCAATCACGGTGGGACCGATCGCTCACTTGGTTAGACCGAAGCGTTATGAAGGGAAGCAGAGATTACAATCCCATCTCGGTGAGACCGAGAGCCCTATCGGTGAGACCGATTTGCCTAGGGTTTGTGGCGATGGCTATGACATACGAACTTCGGTCGTACGCGGATAGAAAGAATCGGTGGGACTGATATTGACTTTAGGTTTAGGTCATATGTGGATATGAGAAAGTAGTTGAGGGTTTTTGGAGCATATCACTAAGCACTTGAAGCAAGAAGCTCATTAAGAAACACCTCATCCCTCCTTGATAGTATTGGCTTTTCCTATAGACTCAATGTGATCTTGGATCACTAAAATGTAAAATCACGTAGTCTTGAGCTTTTGAGCTTGAGCCAATCCTTTTATCCTTGATATTTTGAGGGATCCACTTTCATCATCCATGCCATGTCATTCATTGAGCTTTCCTGAAATATTTGGCTTGGAATAGTATTAGCTCAATGAGCTATATGTTGTTATGAATTACCAAAACCACCTAGGGATAGTTGCACTTCAATCTCCCCTTTTTGGTAATTGATGACAACATATAGATCGAAGCTTCGACAAATGATAATAAGATTGAAAAACATCGTCGCTTTGAGAAGTATGTGATAAGAAAGAGCTCCCCCTAAATTTGTGCATAGTTTAAGATTTGCTTTGGACTGCAAATGCACAAGGAATTAGGCTCATGGGTTACTCTTCCTGCCACATACATCTTGGTGGAGCGCTCAAAATAATAAAGATTGAATACATGCACTCATCACCAAGCAAAGTGTATGATCATATAAAGATAAATAAGATAATATCATCCAACAAGCATAAGTGTAGCTTATGATCAAACACATGATCATCAATGTCTCACGGCCAATAGCATAGTATCTCAAGCAAGCAAAAGCAAATAAATTTCAACCAAGAAGACAAGAGAGAACAAAAGCAAACTCTCTCTCTCGAAGCCTATGATCTATACAATTTTCTCCCCCTTTGGCAACTAGTTACCTAAAAGTTCATAGAAAATGCATAGTACTATATCGTCTCTCAGGCTTGGTCTTTAGTTGGTGGTGTAGAGATGGCTCCTTGGATGAAGACTTGGTTGATGTGGATGGAGCTGAAAGAGTTGGTCTTTGGAGCTGGTTGCACTTTGGAGCTGTAGCTGAGTGCGAGATGAAGTGACTCGGTGTGCATTCTTGGCTCTGCGGCTGATCTCGAGCTCGAGGCACTCTGGCAAATGCATCGATGGTTGTCCTGCCCTTCATCTCCTGCATGTCATCCTTTAGCTGCTCCACAACCGATCAATCTTAGTTACTTTGACAACTAAATCATAGAATTTTTGTTCCATGATTCTTTCCAGGCTCTCCTGGTTTTGAGTTAGGGTGGCCAACCCCTTCTCAATCCTCAGAGTTGATGCTATCAAGTAACCAAGCTGGTCCTGATTGCTCTTCAAAAAGTATTCAGATGCCTCCTCTAGAGTTGGCATGTTGGCAGCCTTCTCCTTCTTTGCTTCCTCCTTCTTCTCTTGAGCTTGCACTGAGGATGGTTGATTCTCATTCATCACAACTTGATTGTCCTCAAAGTCCGGATAGAGAACAAAGTGTTCTTTATCCAACAGATATTACTGTGCCCATCCTTGAATTGATCGGCTCACGAATTTGTGGGGCATATCCACAACTTCTCTTTTGGTCTGTTTGTTGTCCTCTTGATAGTCTCAACTATGAGGCTCATGACCTTGAATCTCTGTGGCACATCAAAAATGTGAAGCATATTAATTGCATGCCCTCTGATCATGTTGTGGTCACCGACTTGGGCAAAAGAGTGTGCCTTAGGATCCGATTGATCGTTGGCAGCCACAGCGGAAGAAAGTGGACGGAGACCCGGACTTGAAAGTCTCAAGTGCTTTGTCTGGGATCTCCTTGTACATATGTGACATTGAATTGTGTTCCATCTTCTTCTTGGCATAAACGTCCAAGTCATCCTCTTCCTCCTTTGGGGCATTGATCAGATTAACCCATTCCTCAATAGTTGATTGGTACCTTGTACCTTCAGACATCCAAACTATCCTGCCATCTGGATAGAAGTGTGCTGTGGAGTAGAATTGCATAACTAGCTCATCATTCCAGTTTGTGAGCTTTTGGCCAACAAAGTCTGCAACTCCACACGCACTGAAGCTGTCATATACTCCAGGATAGTGTTCTTCGTTCTCCTTTATGTAGGTCCAGGCTTTGTGGTCTTAGCTGAGCCATACTCCTTTTTGAGCACTACTTTCTTGGAAGTAGCCTCATCTTCAGCTGCCACATAGTCCTCATCTTCTGAGTCTGAGGTTCTCTTCCTTCTTGCTCTTGTGGCTGCTTGGGCAAATTGCTAGGAGTACTTTTGCTGCCTTCATCTGAGGAACTGGAGGGACTAGTGCCCTCGCTCATGTGAATCTGCTCTTCTTCCCTGTTCTGGCTGTCACTTTGGTCTGACATGTTGAATACACTATTCTTGACCACATGAATAGTTATAGATGAGATAGAGTGGATGAGCATCACAAAATGCTGAGATTTTTGCAAAGAATGATTCAAAAACTTAGTTTTAGTTTTCCACGAAGGCATCTCGGATCAACCAATTTTCAAACTCGGTGATACCGAAGCAGCTTTTGGAACCTAAACTAGTGATCTCGGTCGGACCGAGTCACAGTTGATTAACGCAAAGGACTGCTAGGGTTTCACCGAGTTCTAAAATCGGTCACACCGATTAGCAATTCTCGGTCGACCGAGAGTCACTTGTGCAATGGCGTTAGCGAATCGGTGGGACCGAGTTTTTCAACTCGGTGGGTCCGAGATGGTTTCATGAAACCTAACCCTAAATTTTCAAATCGCATCTATTCTAAGGATTGTTTTGATCGGATAGAGGTGGTTCAATCATGGCAAGAATCATAATGAACACAATGTGCTAGGAATCGGACGAGGATAGCACGTGATCGAGTCCATACCCTAGTTTGGCGATGAACTTCGCTTCTGGCGACATGGCGGAGATGAATTCCGTTGATGGCACGGAGACCAGCGGCAGGCGGTAATTTGGCGACGAGGAGGACGATCCGGAGACCCAGGCGGAAGCGAGCTATCTTGTGAGCGAGAGGTTTGGAGAAAGATTTCAAAAATTTCCCGTGTGAATATATAGCCCGACCACAGCCGGTGTGACCAGTGGAACAACTTCGGTGGCACCGAGATGCATAACTTGTTGACGATTCTGACAACTCGGGAGACCGAAAAGTTCAAATCGGTTGCACCGAGATTGAAAACCTAGATCGACTTAGTGATCTCGGTATGACCGAAATGTAAGAATCGGTCAGACTAAAACACACAAAGAAGTTTTGGAAGTTTAAGTCTATGATGAATCGGGGACTCCGAGTGCTCCTCACACAGAGTGGTTCGAATCTGACTTGATCAAATTTTGTGATGTAGCATGAATAGAGTTTGAGGCAGAGAAGAGCATAGATAGCTAGAGAAGGTTCTTAGGCATTCTTGTCCATCCACTTGGCCAAAGAAAAAGAAACCAATCAATCAAAACAACAAGTGGATGTCCTCGAATGAGTAAAATATGCAACCAACATGCTGACACAATAAAATGGCAAATGATGTATGTGGAAAAGCATGCACAAACAATTCTAGCATCTATCAAACAATTGGCGATGACTAGGTCATCTATATATGAGTATATTGACTTAGGAGTCAAATGAGAATATTTGATCATAGGTCATACTCATCGTTTAAGCTCAAGTGGGGTTACCACTTTTACAGAAAGCATTGATATGTTCACACCATTAGAGTTGCTTTGACTCAATTCTTTAGAGTAAAGCTCCCCCTAGATGTGAGATCCCCCCTTAGAGGAGTGAACTAACCTTGGGTTTTGTCGATGATGACTTCATGTAGGTGTTGAAGATGTGGATGCTCAATGTTGATGAAGATCATTTGGATCAATCCTTTTGGAGTGAGTTGCACTTTAAATACCTACACGGGTTAGTCCCACAAGGAACAAACAAGTATATCCATAGACATAGAGTGATGTTCACATAAGATGATGTCTATGAAAACATTAGGTTACCTTGTCCCTTGCCTTGCCAACAAGACGGTTTGTGACTCCTTGAACTAGTGCAAGATGTGGAAGTTGATCGCACTTGTCCTTGCCGTAATGATATGAGTGAAGAATGTTGGCGGAGTCACCCTCAAGAACTCTCTAGTTCTTCTTCTTCGGTATCCACATCATCTTGATGGGAATCCTTGGAGTTGTAGTCGTACTTGATGAAGTAGAACTTGACATAGTCTTGGGAACCCACTTGACCAAGGCCTTAGGAGCTTCTTCAAATGCATCTATCTCCTCTTGAAGCTTGTCCTTGCCTTTGTCCTTGTTGTCTTGTGGTAGAAGATCATCTTGAGCTTGTGTTTCCTTGAAGGAAGTAGGATCATAGTTCTCTTGTTGTGGAACAAACTTCGTCTTGGGGTATTGATCTTCTTCCCACTCAACTCCATTAGCATTGAACTTTCGTTCAAAACCAACACCTTGATTCTTCCGGTGCCTTCCTTGCTTGCGTACAATTTCCTCAAATTGCTTACTCCCGGCAAGGCTCTTGTATACACCTTTCTCTATAATTCCCTTCAATAAGCTATTTTCTAGCTCAAGTGTAACTTGGCTAAGAGAATCATTAGTGGAATCAAGAGAATTACTAGAAGCAACAACATTTGATTTAGCATGATTATTGTTACTACTAGAGGAGGAATCCTTCTTGTTCTTGTTAATGGACTTCACTTGAGGCATGTAAGTAGATAAGAGTAAATGCTTGGCAATGTAAGAATAACTTTTCTTACGGGGATCATCATTGATTGCCTTTAAGAACTAATGCTCTTGCTCAAGATTGAGCTTTTCAAAGCGCAACTTCTCATGAGTCCTTAAAAGTTCTCGATGATCTTCTAAGATAGTTTCATGAGCTAACTCAAGAGTGTTTAGTTCTTTAGTTAGACGCTCAATCTTCTCCTTATCATTGTCATTCGTTTTACCTTGATTAGCATGATTAATTGACGTTTCATCATAGTATCCATCACTAGAGTTGTCAACAAGTAAATCATCATCACCTAACTATTGGAAATATGCCCTAGAGGCAATAATAAATTAGTTATTATTATATTTCCTTGTTCATGATAATCGTTTATTATCCATGCTATAATTGTATTGATAGGAAACTCGGATACATGTGTGGGTACATAGAAAACACCATGTCCCTAGTAAGCCTCTAGTTGACTAGCTCGTTGATCAATAGATGGTTACGGTTTCCTGACCATGGACATTGGATGTCATTGATAACGGGATCACATCCCTAGGAGAATTATGTGATGGACAAGACCCAATCCTAAGCCTAGCACAAAGATCGTGTAGTTCGTATGCTAAAGCTTTTCTAATGTCAAGTATCATTTCCTTAGACCATGAGATTGTGCAACTCCCGGATACCGTAGGAATGCTTTGGGTGTACCAAACATCACAACGTAATTGGGTGGCTATAAAGGTGCACTACGGGTATCTCCGAAAGTGTCTCATTGGGTTGTACGAATCGAGACTGGGATTTGTCACTCCGTGTGACGGAGAGGTATCTCTGGGCCACTCGGTAGGACATCATCATAATGTGCACAATGTGACCAAGGGGTTGATCACGGGATGATGTGTTATGGTGCGAAAGTTAAGAGACTTGCCGTAGCGAGATTGAACAAGGTATCGGGATACCGACGATCGAATCTCGAGTAAGTACAATACCGCTAGACAAAGGGAATTGTATACGGGATTGATTAAATCCTTGACATCGTGGGTTCATCCGATGAGATCATCGTGGAGCATGTGGGAGCCAACATGGGTATCCAGATCCCGTTGTTGGTTATTGGCCGGAGAGTTTTCTCGGTCATGTCTGCATGGTTCCCGAACCCGTAGGGTCTACACACTTAAGGTTCGATGATGCTAGGTTATAGGGAAAGTATGTACGTAGTTACCGAATGTTGTTCGGAGTCCCAGATGAGATCCTAGACGTCACGAGGAGTCCCGGAATGGTCCGGAGGTGAAGATTGATATATTGGACGAAGGGTTTTGGAGTCCGAAGTGTTCTGGAGGTGCGGGTGATGACCCGGCATGACCGAAAGGTGTTTGGGAGCCCGGCAAGTGTTGGGGGCTTCATGTGCCAAGGGAGGGGCAAACCAGCCCACTAAGGGGCTGTGCGCCCCCCTCACCTATTCCCACGTGACTAGGGGGTTTGGGGCGCCCCATCTAGGGTTCCCGCCTCCTAGCTTGGGGGCCAAGTCACCCAAATGGGAGATCTCATCTGCCCTGGCCACCGCCCCCCCTAGGGGAAACCCTAGGGCGCCTCCCCCTCTCCCTTCCCCCTATATATAGTGGAGGTTTTGGTGTTGCTCAACACACGAGTCTCTCTCTCCCAAGGCGCAGCCCTATCTCTCTCCCTCCTCGTCTCTCGTAGTGCTTGGCGAAGCCTGCTGCTGGAATGCCGCGCTCCACCACCACCACCACGCCCTCGTGCTACTGCTGGACGGAGTCTTCCCCAACCTCTCCCTCTCCCCTTGCTGGATCAAGGCACGGGAGACGTCATCGGGCTGCTGCGTGTGTTGAGCCAGCGGCGCCGTTGTTCGGCGCTTAGATCGAATCAACGCGATCTGAATCGCTACAAATCTGATTCCTTCATCCAGCGTTCTTATGGCAACTTCCGCTTAGCGATCTACAAGGGTATGTAGATGCACTCCCCTTCCTCTCTTGTTGCTAGAATCTCCATAGATTGATCTTGGTGATGCGTAGAAAATTTTGAATTTCTGCTACGTTCCCCAATAGTGGCATCATGAGCTAGGTCTATGTGTAGTTTCTATGCACGAGTAGAACACAAGTTGTTGTGGGCGTCGATTTTGCCAATTTACTTGTCATTACTAGTCTTATGTTGATTCGGCAGCATCGTGGGATGAAGCGGCCCGGACCGACCTTACGCGTACACTTACGTGAGACAGGTTCCACCGACTGACATGCACTTGTTGCATAAGGTGGCTAGCGGTGCCGATCTCCCACTTTAGTCGGATCGGATTCGATGAAAAGGGTCCTTATGAAGGGCAAATAGCAATTGACATATCACGTTGTGGTTTTGCGTAGGTAAGAAAGCGTTCTTGCTAGAAACCCATAGCAGCCACGTAAAACATGCAAACAACTATTAGAGGACGTCTAACTTGTTTTTGCAGGGTTTGCTATGTGATGTGATATGGCCAAAAGAATGTGATGAATGATATGTGTTGTATGAGATTGATCATGTTCTTGTAATAGGAATCACGACTTGCATGTCGATGAGTATGACAACCGCGGCAGAGCCATAGGAGTTGTCTTAATTTATTTATGACCTGCGTGTCAACATAAACGTCATGTAATTACTTTACTTTATTGCTAAACCGTTAGCCATATATAGTAGTAGAAGTAACAGATGATGATACAACTTCATTAAGACACGATGATGGAGATCATGGTGTCATGCCGGTGACGATGATGATCATGGCGCCCCGAAGATGGAGATCAAAAGGAGCAAAATGATATTGGCCATATCATGTCACTATTTGATTGCATGTGATGTTTATCAGGTTTTACATCTTATTTTCTTAGAACGACGGTAGCTTAAATAAGATGATCCCTCATTAAAATTTCAAGAAAGTGTTCCCCCTAACTATGCACCGTTGCAAAAGTTCGTTGTTTCGAAGCACCACGTGATGATCGGGTGTGATAGATTCTAACGTTCACATACAACGGGTGTAAGCCAGATTTACACACGCGAAACACTTAGGTTGACTTGATGACTAGCATGTACAGACATGGCCTCGGAACACAAGAGACTGAAAGGTCGAGCATGAGTCGTATAGTAGATACGATCAACATGAAGATGTTCACCGATGGTGACTAGTCCGTCTCACGTGATGATCGGACACGGCCTAGTTGACTCGGATCATGTAATCACTTAGATGACTAGAGGGATGTCTATCTGAGTGGGAGTTCATAAGATGAACATAATTATCCTGAACATAGTCAAAAAGGTTTTTGCAAATTATGTCGTAGCTCGCGCTTTAGTTCTACTGTTTTAGATATGTTCCTAGAGAAAATTTAGTTGAAAGTTGATAGTAGCAATTATGCGGATTGGGTCCGTAAACTGAGGATTGTCCTCATTGCTGCGTAGAAGGCTTTTGTCCTTAATGCACCGCTCGGTGTGCTGAACCTCAAACGTCATCTGTGGATGTTGCAAACATTTGACATACACATTTTGATAACTACGTGATAGTTCAGTTAAACGGTTTAGAATTGAGGCACCGAAGACGATTTTGAAATGTCGCGGAACATATGAGATGTTTCGAGGGCTGAAATTGGGATTTTAGGCTCGTGCCCACATTAAGAGGTATAAGACCTCCGATGATTTTCTTAGCCTGCAAACTAAGGGAGAAAAGCTCAATCATTGAGCTTGTGCTCAAAATTGTCTGAGTACAACAATCACTTGAATCGAGTGGGAGTTGATCTTCCAGATGAGATAGTGATGTTTCTCCAAAGTCATTGCCACCAAGCTACTAGAGCTTCGTGATGAACTATAACATATCGAGGATAGATATGATGATCCTTGAAATATTCGCGATGTTTGACACATGAAAGTAGAAATCAAGAAGGAGCATCAATTGTTGATGGTTAGTGAAACCACTAGTTTCAAGAAGGGCAAGGGCAAGAAGGATACTTCATGAAACAAAGCAAATCAGCTGCTGCTCTGGTGAAGAAACCCAAGGTTAAACCCAAACCCGAGACTAAGTGCTTACATAATGAGGGAACGGTCCTTTGAAGCGAGGACTACCCTAGATACTTGGTAGATGAGAGAAGGCTGGCAAGGTCGATAGAAGTATATTGGATATACATTATATTAATGTGTACTTTACTAGTACTCCTAGTAGCACCAGGGTATTAGATACGGTTCGGTTGCTAAGTGTTAGTAACTTTCGAAATAAAAGGCTACGGAATAAGCGGAGACTAGCTAAAAGCGAGGTGACGATATGTGTTGGAAGTATTTCCAAGGTTGATGTGATCAAGCGTCTTGCGCTCCCTCTCGCCATCGGGATCGGTGTTAAACCTAAATAATTGTTATTTGGTGTTTGTGTTGAGCATAGACATGATTGGATTATGTCTATCATAATCTGATTATTCATTTAAGGAAAATAATGGTTACTCTGTTTATTTGAATAATACCTTCAATGGTCTTGCACCTAAAATGAATGGTTTATTGAATCTCGATCGTAGTGATACACATGTTCATGCCAAAAGATATAAGATAGTAATGATAGTACCACTTACTTGTAGCCTTTGCCATGTAAGTCATATTGGTGTATATCATGAAGAAACTCCATGCAGATGGATCGTTTGGACTCACTTGATTTTGAATCACTTGAGACATGCAAATCATACCACATGGGCAAGATGACCGAAAAGCCTCGGTTTCGATAAGATGGAACAAGAAAGCAACTTGTTGGAAGTAATACATTTTGATGTGTGCAGTCTAATGAGTGTTGAGGCATGCAGTGGATATCGTTATGTTCTTACTTCACAGATGATTTGAGTATGTTTACTCGATGAGACACAAATCTGAATTATTGAAAGGTTCAAGTAATTTCAGAGTGAAGTTGAAGATCATCGTGACAAGAGGATAAAATGTCTATGAGATGATCATAGAGATGAGTATCTGAGTTATGAGTTTGGTATGAAATTAAGACATTGTGAAAATTGTTTCACAACTAATACCGCTGGAACACCATAGTGTGATGGTGTGTCCGAACATCATAGCTGCACCCTATTGGATATGGTGCATGCCATGATGTCTCTTATTGAATTACCACTATCGTTTATGGGTTAGGCGTTAGAGACAACCGCATTCACTTCAAATAGGGCACCACGTAATTCCGTTGAGATGACAGCATACAAACTATGGTTTAGAGAAACCTAAGCTGTCATTTCTTAAAAGTTTGGGATCATGAAGCTTATGTGAATAAGTTTCGGTGATAAGCTCGAACCAAAAGCGGATAAATGCATCTTCATAGGACACCCAAAACAGTTGGGTATACCTCCTGTCTCGGATCCGAAGCAAAAGGGCTTGTTTCTAGAAAGCGGGTACTTTCTGGAGAAAAGTTTCTCTCGAAAGAATTGAGTGGGAGGATGGTGGAGACTTGATAAGGTTATTGAACCATCACTTCAACTAGTGTGTAGCGGGGCACAGAAAGTCGTTCCTGTGGCGCCTACACCAATTGAAGTAGAAGTTTATGATAGTGATCATGAAACTTTGGATCAAGTCACTACCAAACCTCGTAGGTCGACAAGGATGCGTACTACTTCAGAGTGGTACGGTAATCCTGTCTTGAAGGTCATGTTGCTATATAACAATGAACCTACGAGCTATGGAGAAGCGATGGTGGGCCCGGATTCCGATGAATGGCTGGAGGCCATAAAATCCGAGAGAGGATCCATGTATGAATACAAAGTATGGACTTTGGAAGAACCACTTGATGGTCGTAAGGCTGTTGGGTGCAGATGGATTTTAAAAGGAAGACGGACAATGATGGTAAGTATCACCATTAAGAAAGCTCGACTTGTCGTTAAGATGTTTTCCGAAAAGTTCAAGGAGTTGACTACGGTGAGGCTTTCTCACTCGTAGCGATGCTAAGAGTTGGTTGGAATTGGATTAGCGATTCTTGCATTATTTATGAAATCTTGCAGATAGGATGTAAAAAACATTGTTTCCTCGACAATTTTCTTGAGGAAAGCTTGTATGTGATACAACCAGAAGGTTTTTTGTCAATCCTGAAAGATGCTAACAAGTGTGCAAAGCTCTACCAATCCTTCTAAGGACTGGAGTAAGCATCTCGGAGTTGGAATATACGCTTTGATGAGATGATCAAAGATTTTCGTTTTATACAAAGTTTATGAGAAACTTGTATTTCCAACGAAGTGAGTGGGAGCACTATAGAATTTCGATGAGTATGTGTTGTTGACATATTGTTGATCGTAAATGATGGAAAGCATATAGGGTTATTTGAAATGTGTTTTTCAATAGAAAACCTGGATTAAGCTACTTGAACATTGAGCATCTAGATCTATAAGGATAGATCAAAACGCTTAATAGTACTTTCAAATGAGCACATACCTTGACATGATCTTGAAGGTGTTCAAGATGGGTCAGTCAAAGAAGGAGTTGTTGCCTGAGTTGTAAGGTATGAAGTTAAGAGTTAAAGCTCGACCACGGCAGAAGAGAAAGAAAGGACGAAGGTCGTCCCCTATGCTTCAGACGTAGGCTCTATAGTATGCTATGTTGTGTACTGCACCGGAGGTGTGCCTCGCCATGAGTCAGTCAAGGGGTACAAGAATGATTCAGGAATGGATCATTGGACAATGAGTCAAAATTGTCCTTGGAATAAATAAGGACATGTTTCTACCGATTATGGAGGTGATAAAGAGTTCGGCGTAAAGGGTTACGTCGATGCAAGCTTTAACACCTATCCGAATGACTTTGAGTAGCAAACCCGGATCGTGATAGTGGAGCGACCATTTGGAATAGCTCCAAGTGGGCGTGGAAGCAGCATTTACAATATGACCTAGAGATTTGCGAAATACATACGGATCTGAATGTTGCAGACCCGTTGACTAAAACCTCTCTCACAAGCAAAACATGATCAAACCCCATAACTCATTGAGTCTTAATCACATGGTGATGTGAACTAGTTTAGTGACACTAGTAAACTCTTTGGATGTTGGTCACATGGCGATGTGACCTGTCAATGTTGATCACATGGCAATGTGAACTAGATTATTGAATCTAGTGCAAGTGGGAGACTATTGGAAATATGCCCTAGAGGCAATAATAAATTAGTTATTATTATATTTCCTTGTTCATGATAATCATTTATTATCCATGCTATAATTGTATTGATAGGAAACTCAGATATATGTGTGGGTACATAGACAACACCATGTCCCTAGTAAGCCTCTAGTTGACTAGCTCGTTGATCAATAGATGGTTACGGTTTCCTGACCATGGACATTGGATGTAGTTGATAACGGGATCACATCATTAGGAGAATGATGTGATGGACAAGACCCAATCCTAAGCCTAGCACAAAGATCGTGTGTAGTTCAGTATGCTAAAGCTTTTCTAATGTCAAGTATCATTTCCTTAGACCATGAGATTGTGCAACTCCGAATACCGTAGGAATGCTTTGGGTGTACCAAAGCGTCCTGGCAACGTAATCGGGTGGCTATAAAGGTGCACTACGGGTATCTCCGAAAGTGTCTGTTGGGTTGGCACGAATCGAGACTGGGATTTGTCACTCCGTGTAACGGAGAGGTATCTCTGGGCCCACTCGGTAGGACATCATCATAATGTGCACAATGTGACCAAGGGGTTGATCACGGGATGATGTGTTACGGTACGAGTAAAGAGACTTGCCGGTAACGAGATTGAACAAGGTATCAGGATACCGACGATCGAATCTCGGGCAAGTACAATACCGCTAGACAAAGGGAATTGTATACGGGATTGATTAAATCCTTGACATCGTTGTTCATCCGATGAGATCATCGTGGACCATGTGGGAGCCAACATGGGTATCCAGATCCCGCTGTTGGTTATTGGCCGTAGAGTTGTCCCGGTCATGTCTGCATGGTTCCCGAACCCGTAGGGTCTACACACTTAAGGTTCGATGACGCTAGGGTTATAGGGAAAGTATATGCATGATTCTTGAATGTTGTTCAGAGTCCGGATGAGATCCCGGACGTCACGAGTAGTCCCGGAATGGTCCGGAGGTGAAGATTGATATATTGGACAAAGGATTTTTGAGTCCGGAAGTGTTCCGGAGGTACCGGGTGATGACCAGCATGACCGAAAGGTGTGTCGGGAGCCCCGGCAAGTGTTGGGGGGGCTTCATGGGCCAAGGGGAGGGGACAAACCAGCCCACTAAGGGGCTGTGCGCCCCCCTCACCTATTCCCACGTGACCATGGGGTTTGGGGCGCCCCATCTAGGGTTCCCACCTCCTGGCTTGGGGGCCAAATCACCCAAAGGGGAGATCTCATCTGCCCTGGCCGCCGCCCCCCTAGGGGAATGTTGGAAATATGCCCTAGAGGCAATAATAAATTAGTTATTATTATTATATTTCCTTGTTCATGATAATCGTTTATTATCCATGCTATAATTGTATTGACCGGAAACCGGTAATACATGTGTGGATACATAGACAACACCATGTCCCTAGTAAGCCTCTAGTTGACTGGCTCGTTGATCAATAGATGGTTACGGTTTCTGACCATGGACATTGGATGTCGTTGATAATGGGATCACATCATTAGGAGAATGATGTGATGGACAAGAACAATCCTAAGCCTAGCACAAAGATCGTAGTTAGTATGCTAAAGTTTTCTAATGTCAAGTATTTTTTCCTTAGACCATGAGATTGTGCAACTCCCGGATACCGTAGGAATGCTTTGGGTGTACCAAAGCGTCACAACGAATCGGGTGACTATAAAGGTGCATTACAGGTATCTCCGAAAGTGTCTGTTGGGTTGGCGCGAATCGAGGCGGGATTTGTCACTCCGTGTAAACGGAGAGGTATCTCTGGGCCCACTCGGTAGGACATCATCATAATGTGCACAATGTGATCAAGGAGTTGATCACGGGATGATGTTACGGAGCGAGTAAAGAGACTTGCCGATGCGAGATTGAACAAGGTATCGGGATACCGACGATCGAATCTCGGGCAAGTACAATACCGCTAGACAAAGGGAATTGTATACGGGATCGATTGAGTCCTTGACATCGTGGTTCATCCGATGAGATCATCGTGGAACATGTGGGAGCCAACATGGGTATCCAGATCCGCTGTTGGTTATTGACGGAGAACGTCTCGGTCATGTTCGCATGGTTCCCGAACCCGTAGGGTCTACACTTAAGGTTCGATGGCGCTAGGGTTATAGGGAATAGATATACGTGGTTGCGAATGTTGTTCGAGTCCCGGATGAGATCCCGGACGTCGCGAGGAGTTCGGAATGGTCGGAGGTAAATATTTATATATGGAAGTCCTGTTTTGGTCACGGAAATGTTTGAGGCGATATCGGTAATGTCTGGGACCAAGGAGGGTCCCGGGGTCCAGCAAGTGGGGCCACCATCCCCGGAGGCTTGCATGGGCCAAGAGTGGTGAGGACCAGCCCCTGAGTGGGCTGGTGCGCCTCCACAAAGCCCAAGGGGCAGCTAGGAGAAAAAAAAAAGGGAGAAGGGAACCCTAGGTCGAGATGGGCCTTAAGGCCCATCTAGTGGGCGCCTCCTCTCTCCCCTCTTGGCCGCCTCCCCAAAACCCATCTAGGGCTTGCCGCCACCCCTAGGGGGTGGAAACCCTAGAGGGGGCGCAGCCCTCCCCTTCCCCTATATATATAGAGGCCTAGGGCTGCCCAAAAACACATGAGAACTTCTCCTCTCATTGGTGCAGCCCTGCATCTCTTCTTCCTCCTCCTCTTCTCCTGTGGTGCTTGGCGAAGCCTGCAGATTGCCACGCTCCTCCATCACCACCACGCCGTTGTGCTGCTGTTGGATGGAGTCTTCCTCAACCTCTCCCTCTCTCCTTGCTGGATCAAGGCGTGGGAGGCGTCACCGGCTGCACGTGTGTTGAGCAGCGGAGGTGCCGTCCGTTCGGCACTAGGATCTCCGGTGATTTGGATCACGGCAGTCGACTCCTTCAACCCCGTTCTCTTGAACGCTTCGCTTAGCGATCTACAAGGGTATGTAGATGCACTCTCCTTCCCTTCGTTGCTGGTTTCTCCATAGATAGATCTTGGTGACACGTAGGAAAACTTTGAATTTCTGCTACGTTCCCCAACAGTGGCATCATGAGCTAGGTCTATTGCGTAGATTCTTTGCACGAGTAGAACACAAAGTAGTTGTGGGCGTTGATGTTGTTCAATATGCTTACTTTACTAGTCCAATCTTGTTTCGACGGTATTGTGGGATGAAGCGGCCCGGACCGACCTTACACGTACTCTTACGTGAGACAGGTTCCACCGACTGACATGCACTTGGTGCATAAGGTGGCTAGCGGGTGCTAGTCTCTCCCACTCTAGTCGGAACGGATTCGATGAAAAGGGTCCTTATGAAGGGTAAATAGCAATTGGCATATCACGTTGTGGTTTTGTGTAGGTAAGAAACGTTATTGCTAGAAACCCATAGCAGCCACGTAAAACATGCAAACAACAATTAGAGGACGTCTAACTTGTTTTTGCAGGGTATGCTATGTGATGTGATATGGCCAAGAAGAATGTGATGAATGATATGTGATGTATGAGATTGATCATGTTCTTGTAATAGGAATCACGACTTGCCTGTTGATGAGTATGACAACGGGCAGGAGCCATAGGAGTTATCTTAATTTATTGTATGACCTGCGTGTCATTAAACAACGCCATGTAATTACTTTACTTTATTGCTAACCGGTAGCCATAGTAGTAGAAGTAATAGTTGGCGAGACAACTTCATGAAGACACGATGATGGAGATCATGATGATGGAGATCATGGTGTCATGCCGGTGACGATGATGATCATGGAGCCCGAAGATGGAGATCAATGGAGCTATATGATATTGGCCATATCATGTCACTACTATATAATTGCATGTGATGTTTATTATGTTTATGCATCTTGTTTACTTAGAACGACGGTAGTAAATAAGATGATCCCTTACAACAATTTCAAGAAGTGTTCTCCCCTAAGCGTACTGCACCGTTGCTAAAGTTCGTCGCTTCTAAGCACCACGTGATGATCGGGTGTGATGGATTCTTACGTTCACATACAACGGGTGTAAGACAGATTTACACCTTGAAACACTTAGGGTTAACTTGGCGAGCCTAGCATGTACGGACATGGCCTCGGAACACAGAGACCGAAAGGTCGAGCATGAGTCGTATAGTAGATACGATCAACATGAAGATGTTCACCGATGATGACTAGTCCGTCTCATGTGATGATCGGACACGGCCTAGTTGACTCGGATCATGTAATCACTTAGATGACCGGAGGGATGTCTATTCGAGTGGGAGTTCATAAGATGAACTTAATTATCTTGAACATAGTCATAAGACCTTTTGCAAATTATGTCGTAAGCTCGCGCTTTAGTTCCACCGTTTAGATATGTTCCTAGAGAAAATATAGTTGAAAGTTGAAAGTAGCGATTATGCGGACGAGAAAGCTTATGTCCTTAATGCACCGCTCGGTTCTTTGAACCCCAAAGCGTCGTTTGTGGATGTTGCGAACATCGGACATACACGTTTTGATAACTACGTGATAGTTCAGTTAAACGGTTTAGAGTTGAGGCACGAAAGACGTTTTCGAAATGCCGCGGAACATATGAGATGTTTCGAGGGCTGAAATTAGGATTTCAGGCTCGTGCCCACGTCAAGAGGTATGAGACCTCCGACGATTTTCTTAGCCTACAAACTAAGGGACAAAAGCTCAATCGTTGAGCTTGTGCTCAGATTGTCCGAGTACAACAATCACTTGAATCGAGTGGGAGTTGATCTTCCAGATGAGATAGTGGTGTTTCTCCAAAGTCATTGCCACCAAGCTGCTAGAGCTTCGTGATGAACTATAACATATCAAGGATAGAGATGATGATCCTTGAGGTATTCGCGTTGTTTGACATTGCGAAAGTAAAAATCAAGAAGGAGCATCAATTGTTGATGGTTGGTGAAACCACTAGTTTCAAGAAGGGCAGGGGCAAGAAGGGACACTTCATGAAACGGAAAATCAGTTGCTGTACAAGTGAAGAAACCCAAGGTTGAACCCAAACCCGAGACTAAGTGCTTCTGTAATAAGGGGAACAGCCACTGGAGCAGAACTACCCTAGGTACTTGGTAGATAAGAAGGCTGGCAAGGTCGATAGAAGTATATTGGATATACATTATGTTAATGTGTACTTTATCAGTACTCCTAGTAGCACCAGGGTATTAGATACCGGTTCGGTTGCTAAGTGTTAGTAACTCGAAATAAAAGCTACGGAATAAACGGAGACTAGCTAAAGGAGAGCTGACGATATGTGTTGGAAGTGTTTCCAATTTTGATGTGATCAAACATCGCACGCGCTCCTTCTACCATCAAAGATTAGTATTAAACCAGAATTATTGTCATTTGGTGTTTGCATTGAGCATAGACATGATTGGATTATGTCTATCGCAATACTGATTATTCATTTAAGGAGAATAATGGTTACTCTATTTATTTGAATAACACCTTCGATGGTCTTGCACCTAAATGAATGGTTTATTGAATCTCGATCGTAGTGATACACATTTTCGTGCCAAAGGTGTAAGATAGTAATGATAGTACCACTTACTTGTGGCAATCGCCATGTAAGTCATATTGGTGTAAACGCATGAAGAAGCTCCATGTTGATGGATCTTTGGATTCACTCTATTTTGAAAAGGTTGAGACATGCGAACCATGTCTATTGGTGTATACGCATGAAGAAACTCCATGCAGATGGATCGTTTGGACTCACTTGATGTTGAATCATTTGAGACATGCAAATCATACCACATGGGCAAGATGGTGAAAAGCCTCGGTTTCAAAGAAGATGGAACAAGAAAGCAACTTGTTGGAAGTAATACATTTTGATGTGTGCGATGCGAGGAGTGTTGAGGCATGTAGTGGATATCTTATGTTCTTACTTCACAGATGATTCGAGTAGATTCTGAGTATGTTTACTCGATGAAACACAAATATGAATTATTGAAAGGTTCAAGTAATTTCAGAGTGAAGTTGAAGATCGTCGTGACAAGAGGATAAAATGTCTATGATATGATCATAGAGATGAATATCTGAGTTGCGAGTTTGGTACGAAATTGAGACATTGTGGAAATTGTTTCACAATTAATACCGCCTGGAACACCATAGTGTGATGGTGTGTCTGAACATCATAGTTGCGCCCTATTAGATATGGTGCGTACCATGATGTCTCTTATCGAATTACCACTATCGTTCCTGGGTTAGGCATTAGAGACAACCGCACTCACTTTAATGGGGCACCACGTAATTCCGTTGAGACGACACCGTTTGGAGAAACCTAAGTTGTCGTTTCTTAAAGGTTTGGGGCTGCGGCGCTTATGTGAAAAAGTTTCAGGTTGATAAGCTCGAACCCAAAGCGGATAAAATGCATCTTCATAGGACACCCAAAACGGTTGGGTATACCTCCTAATTCAGATCCGGAAGCAATAGGGATTGTTTCTTGAATCGGGTCCTTTCTCGAGGAAAAGTTCGTCTCGAAAAGTTGAGTGGGAGGATGGTGGAGACTTGATGAGGTTATTGAACCATCACTTCAACTAGTGTGTAGCAGGGCACAGAAAGTTGTTCCTGTGGCACCTACACCAATTGAAGTAGAAGCTTATGATAGTGATCATGAAACTTCGGATCAAGTCACTACCGAACCTCGTAGGACGACAAGGACGCGTACTGCTTCGGAGTGGTACGGTAATCCTGTCTTGAAGGTCATGTTGCTAGACAACAATGAACCTACGAGCTATGGAGAAGCAATGGTGGGCCCAAATTCCGACAAATGGTTAGAAGCCATGAAATCCGAGATAGTGTCCATATATCATAACAAAGCATGGACTTTGGTGGACTTGCCCGATGATCGGCAAGCCATTGAAATAAATGGATCTTTAAGAAGAAGACGGACGTGGACGGTAATGTCACCGTCTATGAAGCTTGACTTGTGGCAAAGAGTTTTTCACAAGTTCAAGGAGTTGACTATGATGAGATTTTCTCATCCGTAGCGATGCTTAAGTCCGTCGGAATCATGTTAGCACAAGCTGCATTTATGAAATCGCGTATGGATGTCAAAAGCAGGTTTCCTTACCAGTTTAAGTAAGGAAAGGTTGTATGTGATACAATCGTAAAAGTTTTGTCAATCCTAAGGATGCTAAAAGGTATGCTAGCTCCAGCAATCCTTCTAAGGACTGGAGTAAGCATCTCGGAGTTGGAATTTGCACTTTGATAGGATGATCAAAGATTTTGGGTTTATACAAAGTTTATGAGAAACTTGTATTTCCAAAGAAGTGAGTGGGAGCACTGTAGAATTTCGATGAGTATATGTTGTTGACATATTGATGATCGTAAATGATGTAGAATTCTGGAAAGCATATAGGGTTATTTGAAAGATGTTTTCAATAGAAAACTTGGATTAAGCTACTTGAACATTGAGCATCGAGATCTATAAGGATAGATCAAAATGCTTAATAATAATTTCAAATGAGCACATACCTTGACATGATCTTGAAGGTGTTCAAGATGGATCAGTCAAAGAAGGAGTTCTTGCCAGAGTTGTAAGGTATGAAGTTAAGAGTTAAAGCTCGACCACGGCAGAAAAGAGAGAAAGGACGAAGTTCGTCCCCTATGCTTTAGACTTAGGCTCTATAGTATGCTATCTTTGTGTACCGCTTGCGGAAGTGTGCCTTGCCATGAGTCAGTCAAGGGGTACAAGAATGATCCAGGAATGGATCATTAGACAATGATCAAAATTGTCCTTGGAGTAAATAAGGACATGTTTCTCGATTATGGAGGTGATAAAGAGTTAGGCGTAAAGGGTTACGTCAATGCAAGCTTTAACACCTATCCGAGTGACTACTGGGTAGCAAACCGGATAATGATAGTGGAGCAACCATTTGGAATAAGCTTCAAGTGGATCGTGGAAGCAGCGGCGTTTACAATATGACCTAGAAATTTTACCAAAGCACACACAGATCTGAAAGGTTCGGACCGTGGACTAAAATCCTCTCTCACAAGCAAAACATGATCAAACCTCGTAACTCATTGAGTCTTAATCACATGATGATGTGAACTAGTTTACGTACACTAGTAAACTCTTTGGATGTTGGTCACATGGCGATGTGACCTATCGATCATTAATCACATGACGATGTGAACTAGATTATTGACTCTAGTGCAAGTGGGAGACTGTTGGAAATATGCCCTAGAGGCAATAATAAATTAGTTATTATTATTATATTTCCTTGTTCATGATAATCGTTTATTATCCATGCTATAATTGTATTGACCGAAACCGCAATACATGTGTGGATACATAGACAACACCATGTCCCTAGTAAGCCTCTAGTTGACTAGCTCGTTGATCAATAGATGGTTACAGTTTCGACCATGGACATTGGATGTCGTTGATAACGGGATCACATCATTAGGAGAATGATGTGATGGACAAGACCCAATCCTAAGCCTCAGCACAAAGATCGTAGTTCGTATGCTAAAGTTTTTCTAATGTCAAGTATTTTTCCTTAGACCATGAGATTGTGCAACTCCCGGATACCGTAGGAATGCTTTGGGTGTACCAAACGTCACTGGCAATTGGGTGACTATAAAGGTGCATTACGGTATCTCCGAAAGTGTCTGCATTGGGTTGGCACGAATCGAGACTGGGATTTGTCACTCCGTGTAAACGGAGAGGTATCTCTGGGCCCACTCGGTAGGACATCATCATAATGTGCACAATGTGATCAAGGAGTTGATCACGGGATGATGTGTTACGGAACGAGTAAAGAGACTTGCCGATGTGAGATTGAACAAGGTATCGGGATACCGACGATCGAATCTCGGGCAAGTACAATACCGCTAGACAAAGGGAATTGTATACGGATCGATTGAGTCCTTGACATCGTGGTTCATCCGATGAGATCATCGTGGAACATGTAGAGCCAACATGGGTATCCAGATCCGCTGTTGGTTATTGACCGAGAACGTCTCGGTCATGTCGCATGGTTCCCGAACCCGTAGGGTCTACACATAAGGTTCGATGGCGCTAGGGTTATAGGGAATAGATATACGTGGTTACCGAATGTTGTTCGAGTCCCGGATGAGATCCCGGACGTCACGAGGAGTTCCTAATGGTCCGGAGGTAAATATTTATATATGGGAAGTCCTGTTTTGGTCACCGGAAATGTTTGGGCGATATCGGTAATGTCTGGGACCACGGGAGGGTCCCTGGTCCACCAAGTGGGGCCACCAACCCCGGAGGCTTGCATGGGCCAAGAGTGGTGAGGGACCAGCCCCTGAGTGGGCTGGTGCGCCTCCCACAAAGCCCAAGGGGGCAGCTAGGAGAAAAAAAAAGGGGAGAAGGGGAAACCCTAGGTCCAGATGGGCCTTAAGGCCCATCTAGTGGGCGCCTCCCCTCTCTCCCCTCTTGGCCGCCTCCCCAAAACCCATCTAGGGCTTGCCGCCACCCCTAGGGGGTGGAAACCCTAGAGGGGGCGCAGCCCTCCCCTTCCCCTATATATATAGAGGCCTAGGGCTGCCCAAAAACACATGAGAACTTCTCCTCTCATTGGTGCAGCCCTGCATCTCTTCTTCCTCCTCCTCTTCTCCTGTGGTGCTTGGCGAAGCCCTGCAGGATTGCCACGCTCCTCCATCACCACCACGCCACGTTGTGCCTGTTGGATGGAGTCTTCCTCAACCTCTCCCTCTCCCCTTGCTGGATCAAGGCGTGGGAGGCGTCACCGGCTGTACGTGTGTTGAGCAGCGGATGTGCCGTCCGTTCGGCACTAGGATCTCCGGTGATTTGGATCACGACGAGTACGACTCCTTCAACCCCGTTCTCTTGAACGCTTCCGCTTAGCGATCTACATGGTTATGTAGATACACTCTCCTTCCCTCGTTGCTAGTTTCTCCATAGATAGATCTTGGTGACACGTAGGAAAATTTTGAATTTCTGCTACGTTCCCCAACAGGGAAACCCTAGGGCGCCTCCCCATCTCCCTTCCCCCTATATATAGTGGAGGTTTTGGGGCTGCTCAACACACGAGTCTCTCTCTCCCAAGGCGCAGCCCTATCTCTCTCCCTCCTCGTCTCTCGTAGTGCTTGGCGAAGCCCTCTTTGAGTACAGCGCTCCTCCCACCACCACGCCCGTCGTCTTGCTGCTTTGGACGGAGTCTTCCCCAACCTCTCCCTCTCTCCTTGCTGGATCAAGGCACGGGAGACGTTATCGGGCTGCACGTGTGTTGAACGCGGAGGCGCCGTTGTTCGGCGCTTAGATCGGAATCAACCGCGATCTGAATCGCTACGAGTACGACTCCTTCATCCGCGTTCTTGTAAGGCTTTCGCTTAGATATCTACAAGGGTATGTAGATGCACTCCCCTTCCTCTCTTGTTGCTAGAATCTCCATAGATTGATCTTGGTGATGCGTAGAAAATTTTGAATTTCTGCTACGTTCCCCAACACTAACAAGTCATCTTCGTCACAATTGAAATCAACATACTCGGGGTGTGTTACCTTTGGACCTTTGGACATGAAGCATCTTCCAATTCCTTCATTTGGTGAATCAAATATGTCGTAGGAGTTGGTTGACACAAGCACTAGACCGGCAACACCTTCATCTTGAGTATATTCGGAGTCGGAGTGATAGCTTCTCTCGGAGTGATTGTCGGAGTCGGGCGGATACCCATTCACCAACATGAGCTTGATGTCTTCGTTTTGTGTAGCTCCTTGATGACTTGTCCTTCCTTTCCGAATCCTTGCTCCTTCGTGAGGGTCTT
Source organism: Aegilops bicornis (assembly GCA_021605145.1). NCBI lineage: Eukaryota > Viridiplantae > Streptophyta > Magnoliopsida > Poales > Poaceae > Aegilops > Aegilops bicornis. The sequence goes on from JAHIAL010000051.1 coordinate 2,404,647, forward strand.
CGTTCATAACGATCATCTCTACTCCTCTCTCTTGGTGGTGATTCTTCTCTTCTACTTCTTCTTTTTGGAGAATCTTCTCTTCTTTTGTAGGGTGTCGTACACTCATTGGAATAGTGTCCTGTCTCCCACAATTGTAGCAATTGCGCCGCTACTAGAAGATCTTTTGTCATTGTAGGACCTTGACTTGGAGCTTCTCTCTTTACTTCTACTCTTGTAGAATTTGTTGAAGTTCTTCACCATTAAGCTCAATTCTTCATTGAAGGTTTGTTTCTCGTTTGTTGATGTGGGGGCTTCACATGAGGCTTTGTAGGCACCACTTGACTTGTTGTGAAGTTCCTCCTTATCCTTGAGAGACATCTCATGAGCAACAATTCTTCCAATGACTTCCGTTGCTTTGAGATCTTTGTAATTGGGCATCATTTGAATCAATGTGCACACGGTATCATATTTTCCATCCAATGCTCTTAGGATCTTCTTGATGATGAATATGTCGGTCATCTCTTCACTTCCTAAGCCGGCAATCTCATTTTTGATAAGAGCAAGCCTAGAGTACATTTCAGCGACACCTTCACCATCCTTCATTTTGAACTTGTCAAGCTGACTTTGGAGCACATCCAACTTGGATTCCTTGACGGAGTCGGTACCTTCATGCATATCAATCAAAGTATCCCAAATTTCCTTTGCATTCTCAAGACGGCTGATTTGTTTGAATTCTTCAGGGCACAATCCGTTGAAGAGGATATCACAAGCTTGAGCGTTGTATTGCAGCATCTTCAACTCATCCGCGTTAGCTTCACGGTTCGGTTCTCTCCCATCAAAGAATTCACCTTGCAAGCCAATACACACAATAGCCCAAGCGGCGGGGTTATGTCCGAGAATATGCATTTTCATCTTATGCTTCCAACTAGCAAAATTAGTGCCATCAAAGTAAGGACCTCTACGGTGATAGTTTCCTCGCTAGACGCATCATACTCTCCTAGGTAGTGAAACCAAGGCTATGACCACCAAAAGCTATGGAAATCAAAGCAAATGGAGACCAAAGCTCTGATACCACTTGTAGGACCTTGAAGTATGTCTAGAGGGGGTGATTAGACTACTTGACCAATTAAAAACTTAACCTTTTCCCAATTTTAGGCTTTGGCAGATTTTAGCTATCTTTGCACAAGTCAAGCAATCTTCGCACAATTCAAGCAAGCATGCAGAGAGTATATGAGCAGCGGAAATTAAAGCATGCAACTTGCGAGAATGTAAAGGGAAGGGTTTGGAGGATTCAAACGCAATTGGAGACACAGATGTTTTTGGCGTGGTTCCGATAGGTGGTGCTATCGTACATCCACGTTGATGGAGACTTCAACCCACGAAGGGTAACGGCCATGTGAGTCCACGGAGGGCTCCACCCACGAAGGGTCCACGAAGAAGCAACCTTGTCTATCCCACCATGGCCGTCGCCCACGAAGGACTTGCCTCACTAGTGGTAGATCTTCACGAAGTAGGCGATCTCCATGCCCTTACAAACTCCTTGGTTCAACTCCACAATCTTGTCGGAGGCTCCCAAGTGACACCTAGCCAATCTAGGAGACACCACTCTCCAAGAAGTAACAAATGGTGTGTTGATGATGAACTCCTTGCTCTTGTGCTTCAAATGATAGTCTCCCCAACACTCAACTCTCTCTCATAGGATTTGGATCTGGTGGAAAGAAGATTTGACTGGAAAGCAACTTGGGGAAGGCTAGAGATCAAGATTCATATGGTAGGAATGGAATATCTTGGCCTCAACATATGAGTAGGTGGTTCTCTCTCAGAACTGGTTAGTTGGAAGTGTAGGTTTGTTCTGATGGCTCTCTCCATGAATGAAGAGGAGGTGGAGGGGTATATATAGCCTCCACACAAAATCTAACAGTTACACACAATTTACCAAACTCGGTGGGACCGAATCAACAAACTCGGTCGGACCGATTCAGTAAACCTAGTGACCGTTAGTGATTTCGGTGGGACCGACATGCAACTTGGTAGGACCAATATGGTTAGGGTTAGGGCATAACGTAATCTCGGTGAGACCGATTACACAAACTCGGTGAGACCGATTTTGGTAATTAGCTAACCAGAGATTTGGTCAGGTAAACTCGGTGGGACCGATTCGCTCTTTTCGGTGAGATCGAAATGTTACGAAAGGGAAACAGAGAGTTAACATTGCAATCTCGGTGGGGCCGATCGCTCACTTCGGTTAGACCGAAACGTTACGAAGGGAAACAGAGAGATTACAATCCCATCTCGGTGGGACCGAGATCCCTATCGGTGAAACCGATTTGCCTAGGGTTTGTGGCGATTGGCTATGACATCAGAACTCGGTGGCGCCGGATAGAAAGAATCGGTGGGACCGATTTTGACTTTAGGTTTAGGTCATATGTGGATATGAGAAAGTAGTTGAGGGTTTTTGGAGCATATCACTAAGCACTTGAAGCAAGAAGCTCATTAAGCAACACTTCATCCCTCCTTGATAGTATTGGCTTTTCCTATAGACTCAATGTGATCTTGGATCACTAAAATGTAAAATGCAGAGTCTTGAGCTTTTGAGCTTGAGCCAATCCTTTTATCCTTGATATTTTGAGGGATCCACTTTCATCATCCATGCCATGCCATTCATTGCGCTTTCCTGAAATATTTGGCTTGGAATAGTATTAGCTCAATGAGCTATATGTTGTTATGAATTCCCAAAATCACCTAGGGATAGTTGCACTTTCAATCCTGACCAGCCACAACCCGGCTGGTTATAGGTGAAATATTAACCAGCTAGTAACAGTAACTCGAGCTACCATTGTTACAACAGTAAAAAGGTTCTACTGCTGAGATGCGTCTTCAACTCTCTAGCGCATCTAGTCCATTGGTTAACTGAACCGGTATTCTCCTGAAATGCTACAGCTAACTGAACATTATTGTTGACACTTCAGGTTCTGACACTCCACCTGTTCGATGAATTGCTCCAGGTTGCCAGGCCCTCCTCGATCCACGCCATCAACTGCCTCCTTGTTTTTGTTGGCCATGACTACCCTGCACTCGGTGTCACCCTCTTCAACCGTGTCGCAAGGGCCAAGGCGGCGCCCCATGTGCCACATCATTAAGATGGGGCTTGTGGCAAAATCCCTTGTCTCTTTCATCCACCTACTCAAGGCCATCTATGCGAAGAAGAAGACCATCTACGCAGTGGACATCGCACTCCGATAATGCCCGAGTTTAACTGCATGCCAAATGTTGTCTCCTACAACATTCTTTTCAAGGGCCTCTGCAATGAGAAGAGAAGCCAAGAGGCACTCGAGCTGATTCACATGATGGTTGAGGATGGAGGTAGCTGCCAACCTAGTATGGTGTCCTATAACACCATAGTTGATGGCCTGTTGAAAGAGGGTGAGGTGGGCAAGGCTTACAGCCTATTTTGTGAAATGCTACAGACGGGGATTTCACCGGATGTTGTGACCTATAACTAAATCATCTCTGGCATGTGCAAGGTTCATGCGATGGATAGGGCTGAGGAGGTTCTTCAATAGGTGTTTGACAGAGGTATTCTTCCAAATGTTAGAACATATAATAGTCTAATACATGGATATTATTCTTTAGGACAGTACGAAGAGGTGGGTCGGGTTTTGAGGGAAATGTCTGGAAATGGTGTTCAACCAAATATTGTAACTTACAGTGTGCAAATGGATTATCTTTGCTAGAGTGGATCATGCGCAGAAGCTAGGAAGATTTTTGATTCTATGATCGGTTTGGGCCAAAAACCGATTGTTACTACGTACAACATGCTGCTTCATGGATATGCTATGGAACGATCATTTCGTGATATGCATTGTCTCATTGATTTGCTGGTAGAAAATGGTATCGCACCACATCACCGTATCTACAACATACTGATATTTGCATGTTCTAAAGAAAAAATGGTTGATGAGGCAATGCATATATTTACAAAAATGCGGCAGCAATGATTGAACCCTAATGCAGCGAGCTATGGAACGGTAATAAACTTGCTTTGCAGCATTGGCTGAATGGATGATGATGTGTTGCAATTCAATCAAATGATAACGGAAGGATTAGCTCCTGACATCATAGTTTTCAACACCCTTTTGAGTGGTTTTTGTTCTTGTGGCAAATGGGAGAAGGTTTACGAACTATTTGCTGAAATGTTGAATCGTGGCATATATCCCAGTAATGTGTTCTTCAACACAATTATGGACCACCTTTGCAAAAGTGGAAGGGTTATGGAAGCCCGAGATATATTCCACTTGATGGTACACATGGGTGTGAAGCCTGACGTGTGTACTTATAATACACTGATAGGTGGATACTTGTTCCTTGGTAAGATGGATGAAGTGAGGAAGTTACGTGACAATATGGTCTCAATTGGCATGGAACCAGATGTTATCACCTATAACACACTGATTGATGGTTACTCTAAGAATGGAAGGATAGATGATGCATTGGTTGTTTTTAGGGAAATGTTGGATCGGAGGGTTAAGCCTCATGTTGTCACTTTTAATATTATGACTGGTGTGTTGCATAAAGGTGTTAGGAAGGAAGAAGCCAAAGATTTGTTTGATGGTATCTTGGCCTAAGGAGTATAGCTTAATCAAAGAGAAACTTATAAAAGAAGGTTCTCTAAAAGAGTGATGATCTATTCCTTTCTATGGAAATAAAGGTTGTGCTGCCAACTCCCGTATGCTAAATGCTATAGTTAGAAGGTTACTTCTGAAAGGGGAGATTCCCAGGGATGGGTCTTATCTGTCTAAAATTGATGAGAGGAGCTTCACCATTGAAGCTTCAAGAACTATCTTGTTAACTGCACTTGCTTCACGGGGATGGGCCAGGAGTATAAGGGGTTACTCCCTGAAAAGTACCAATCTTTTCTGGAACAGGACACTGGTTGAAACCTTTTCTAGAGATTTTGCAAAGATACTCTGGACTCCTAATTGAGGGATGAACTTCTCTTTGCAGGTTACCTCTTCCAACCTTTTCTTTTTGTTGTAGCCAGAAATGTAGGTCACTTCTCTCACTAGTTATTGTTGGAGAAACTGTGGCTAGTAGTAACCTATGGACTGTCACCATTTCCATGAACGGCTATATGTGTTTCATATATATGGATGACTGCTACTACTACTACTAATTCAATGGAGTTGAACATTTGGCCTCTACTAAGCTTCAATTTTTATTAGTTTCGCTAGTCTTGGATTTGACCTGATAAATTATCCTTGACATTTTCCCCTTCTGCGCTGTGCTATTGGACGTATACTAGATATTCACCAATTTATAATGTTTGAAAACCTTGGGACCCAAATTTCTACAAGCATTGTCAATATCCAGCACTCATCATGATATGATGACCATGTTGTGCATGTACACCCATTGAAGTTGGTTTATATATACACAACTCATCATGATATGATGACCATGTTGTGCCTGTACACCCATTGAAGTTGTTAGCAGTAAGTTGGTTTATATATTCCATATCTCCTTTGCATCGAGTGGAAACATGAAGTTCACGAAGAATCAATGTTCCATCACCACCTAGCATTCTATTCGTCATGAAGAATGATGTCATAAATATGTTACATATGATACAGTGTAACCTATATTATGAAATGTTAACAGTACACTACTTTAATTTGGCACTTTAATTGTTTTTTAAGAGGGCAGTTATCCTTATTTTCTTGATGTCCTTCTGTCCTCTAGTCTGAAGCCTATTATTGTTCATTATTCATATATCTCAGTATAATTATTCACAAGGGTAAATGTAACCACATCAACAAACAAATGCTTAGCTCTTAAGCTTAATGTAAAACCATGCTTTTATGCAGTAAAGTGGAAACATTGAGCTTTTTCGGCCTTCCAGTGACCAACTTATATTTCACATGAGTGTTCATTGAGTCCTTGGATGATTTATCAACTTTATTTGTTTTATGAAATGAATAAAGGTCATAGAATTTTTATTAATTTGTATATGTAGAGTACTTGAAAGATATAACATGCCTGGCTCTTATTAATATCAAGTATCAAATTTTGCATTTGTATGTCCTTATTTTCTCCTTAAAACTTTGGGCGGTTTTACTAGGATTGTTGCCTGTTTACTACTACCGATTTACAGGAGGCGACTAGGCGAGGTTACCATGTTTTGAAGATATATATATATATTTCTAATTGTATTACTGTACAGTAGCAGAACAAGAAATGTTTTTGGTGCCAATAAAATACATTTTGGTCTATTAGGATCAGTTTTACAACGAAGCACTTGTTTTGTGTCAGTGATAAACTTAGTGTGTCGTCTCATGTAACAAGACTGCCAACCAATGTATTAGTTGCTACTATTACTGAAGGGAAATTTTTGTTTTTGCCACTCTAGATTTTGTTAATTTTCCTTCTGCCACGCTCGATTTTGACATTTCACTTTTGCCACTCTTAGTTTTTGACAATTATCACAATTGCTATTCTCGTGGCAAAAGCAAAATTTTCAGAGTGGCAATTGTGATAATTGTCAAAAGCTAAGAGTGGCAAAAATGAAATGAAATTATTTTGCTTTTGCCACAAAATGGCAATTGTGATAATTGCCAAAAACTAAGAGTGGCAAAAGTGAAATGTCAAAATCTAGAATAGCATAAGGAAAATTGGCAAAATCTAGAGTGGCAAAAACAAAATTTTCCCGTTACTGAAACAACACATAAGTTTATCTTCCACCCCAATCAGACTCTGACCATAAGTTCTTTTAATTCCAAACCTTTTTTTCATGTCATTACATATTTGTTGGCTAAATATATTTTCTAGAAGACAGAGGAACAATGGAGCTTTACTTTCTTGGGAGTCCTGCTTGTTGCTCTTGCCATGGATTGTAACAAGATGCACTGAAATGAATTTCTCATAGGTTTAGTAAGTTCTAAGTACTTTGCGGTACCTCTTTTGAGAAAGCGCAAAAGCTTTGCATCTCGTTGTATTGAAAAAGCAGGAACAAAGTTATTAACACTAGTCATCAACCCGTGCACTTGCACGGTGTTGGGGATATAACTATTAGGTATGACCCGCCAAGGAGGGGCCGGGTTATACCTATGGCAGTTCATCAATATGAAGCCCATGAGGATACTGAAGCTGGCGGTTCACTGGCAAGGGCCCAAGGCCCGAGGGCGACTTAAGGCCCGTAGGAGTACACCGCCATATGTGTAAGACTTGTATTGTAAGACATGTATAGTTAGTCATCGAGCCGGACACGTTGTCTATGAGCCGAGCCGCTGGGCGTCAACCTGTGTATATAAAGGAATGACCCGACGGCGATTTAGGGCAAGAGACAAGAGATCGAAAGCTAGGTCAAGCGTATTCGCTCCCTGGTAATCGAGACATAAGCAATACCACCTCAAACTGGATTAGGCCTTTACCTTGACCGCAAGGGGCCGAACCAGTATAAACTCCTGTGTCATTTGTCCCGTTTAACCCCTTTAAGCTAACCTAGTTGCGATGGCTCCACGACTAACTCCTCACACTAGGACATCTGCTGTGACTATTCCACGACAGTTGGCGCCCATCGTGGGGCCAGCGCACGGTGGTTTCGAGTTCTTAAAGGGCAGCTTCGAAGGGATCAAGGGATACGCGGTGGGCCGGATGACCAAGAGTCGTCGCGGAAAGCTCTACATCGACGATGCAGGTTGGGGCCCCGACGCTGGCTCAATTGAGTATGGGTACCAGGTCCCCTTCGGTGGAACCCACGTCTTCATCGGCAAGATCGGCGAGCCGGGCCCTGAGCCAGACATCTGCACCGACATCGTCGAGACGGCTCAGCATGCATGACCCGCCCGAGCCCATCCCGTCGTGAAGCATGCCTTTGTGGGATTCATCCATGGAGCGGAATTTGATGACGGATCCATGTCTGGCGGTGAGACGGCCATCTATTCTGATGGTGAGTCGTCCACACACGAGACTACTTCATCGTATCAACTACAAGACGGCAAGCTTGGGGGCTATTCCGATGGAAACGGTATTTCGAACCCCTATGAGCCACCGAACAGGGTTGCAATCTTCATGGCCGGTACACAGCCTGGGCATAATTCTTCGACTGCAGCAGCAATGATCTCCGGATCAGCCGCGGCGACGGCAGCTGGGGCAGGAGGCCCTGTGCGCCCGACGGATCAGGTTTTGACGGATTTAATGGATAAACTAACAGATTTGTTGAAGCCGAGGTTAACCCGGCGAATCAAGCTCAGCATAATGCGGAGATTGCAAAGTTACGTGATGAGGTAGTGCTAGCCAAGGAAGACCCGGCGGTAGAGGACGTCAGGATGGCCGCAGAGTGGGCTACCCTGGATGCTCAGGCCTAGCGGATTCAGTCAGAGGCTTTCCGTCTTACGATGGATCAAAACGCTTCAAATGAAATCATGAGGAGGAGGCACAAGTCTCGTCTACCTCCGGTTTACGAGGCGAGAAATCTGTTTTGCACGCCTGGAGTGGGGACCAGTAACCCGTCGGAGATAAACCGGGTTGCAGCGCCTGGGCCTGGAACGCCGGCTCAACCACGCGTGACGGAGCCACCTTGTTTGAATAGTACTCTTCCTCAGCATGTGCCAACACCACCGGGTCATTATTCCAACCCTTTGGATAACATGATCGTTGCGGCGACACAATTGGCGGCTCTCCCAGTAAATGGCGACTCTCCAGCGGCGGTTGAAACATGAAGGGCTAGGGAGCTGCTTCAAACAACATTGGTGCAGCAGGCGGCATATTCTTACAGTCGAGATAGGGTTCATTCGAGTCCTCTCCCAAGCCGTAGTTATAGCAGACACATGGACTCACCGGCCGTTTCAAGCAATGACCAGCGCCATAACCAGCCACATGGGCATGACCCGGCGCGGGATGGAGCTCATGACTTGGTCGGTCAGGACAGAATGCGTCAAGAGGCTGAGCAGGTGGCTCACCTGCCCCTTCCGGTTTATGCAACGACTTCGGTAGAGGCAGGTGTGACCTCTAAAACCACGGGTGTACCATGCTTGGTGCCGGCTCTACGGAATGAGCGCCTGCCTAAGGATTTCAAGGGACCTTGCAAGGTACCTAATTACACAGCCGACTTACCCCCGGAGGCGTGGATTGAGAGTTACGAGATGGCCATGGAACTGTTGGAGTTCAGCGAGGCTGCGTGTGCAAAGTACTTCACCATGATGCTGGATGGGACATCTCGTACTTGGTTAAAAGGGCTACCCGCCAATTCCATAAGATCATGGGATGAGCTAAAGGCCCGGTTTATCCATAACTTTAAAGATACATGTGAACAGCCCATGTCGATTGTGGATTTGGATGCTTGCGTCTAGGAGGAGGGCGAGTCAACGACCCATTGGGTGCACCAGGTCAAGGCTATCCTGCATTCATCGGACAACATCAATGTCGGCTCAGCAGTCTTAATGCTAGCGAAAAGTTGCCGTTTTGTGCCTCTTAAGCAGAAGCTAGGGCGGATGAAGCGTGATTGCAATAACATGGGGGAGCTGATGGCGGCTCTAATTAAATATGCCGACTCTGATGGTACCAAGGACCCCGAGTCTGATGATGAAAAGCCTGGAAAGGGAAAGAAGAGTGGCAACGCCAAGGGTCCGCAGCATAACCCGGTGAGTCAGGGGGCAATGGCAAGTGCAAGGCTAATGGTAACTCAGATTTTGTAGCTAATACCAATACGCAGAACAATGGTCAGCGTCGTAAGGGGAGGCCGCCTCCTCGGACAGGTGGATCAGGTCCCAATCTTGAGCAGTTGCTGAATGAGCCCTGCCCAAGGCATGGTATGAAGGAGAGGCCATCCACTAACCTTTGGAAGGATTATTCAATCATGAGGGATTTCAAAAATTCTAATTTATTCCAAAACAACCATGGGCCGGGCGGCGGCTCAGGTTCGGGTAATGGTGGTTCTCATGGCCCGAGTTACGGTGGTGGCGGTTCTAATTCCGGTTTCCTGGGTCACCAAAACCATCAAGGTAATTAGGGTGGTTATAGTCAACAATCCATGTCAGAGTAATTATACACGGATACCCCGAAGACGGCAAGACAATAATTCAAGACATCGGGCTAGCAAAGCCCCTCACCGACCGCCTGCCGCTTCCCGCCGCTCCTCGTCTGACGGCTTCCACCCGGCCGGCTCGCCGGCTGCTACCACCGCTGATCCGCGCAACCAGCCGGTTGCCGACTGCAGCCCGACCCGACACCGACAAGACACCGACGAGACGGCCATACCCGGGCACTATTCACGTGTCGTTTCAGCCATCATGTATAGTGTCACTTGTCCCCTGACACTATTTATGAAGTGACCTAGGGGACAAGGATGACACCCACCATGCCTTTGCCCATGCCACTACCTAGCTTACATCCTAAGCTACCTTACACTATAAAAGGAGGCACACATCCATCCATCCAGGGATGGACTCACACACACACACACACACACACACACACACACACACAAGCAAATAGCTAGCAAGCTAGCTAGCTATCCATCCATCCCTCCGCACAACACACTCACGCATGAGCACTCATATGCTCACGGCCATGAGCATGGCCAGCAACTAGCATGCCACATACGAGGCATATACAAAGCCAGATGCCTATGGCACTGAGCCTAGATACAGCTCTAGGAGCAACTCTGTACTAGATATATCAAATACACTCAGACATGCAGCAGTAGATGTATTATCTCTCCAGAGAGCTCCGAAGCTGGGTAAACCCCCGCGTGCTACTCGCATTTCCGCTCCCGGGCCTATCAGCAGCAGTCTTACCCTCACACTAAGCCCTTGTGGCATCTGTCGACTCGCAAGCCCCACGTGAGAATACCACGACAATCCGGTCAGGGGGGACAGCAGCAACAACAGTCTGGATATCAAAGTCATCTGAAGCAGTTGAATAGTGCGCAGTATCACGTTTTCACCAAAAGTTTATGCAAGCGGGATCAGAAGCTTCATAAAAGGGCTATGAACATCGTTGAACCGGCAGTTCCCCATTACTTACGGTGGTCCGAGCAACCCATTCTGTGGAGTCGAGCGGATCACCCGCCCTGGGTTGATAATCCGGGTCACTTGGCTTTGGTGGTGGCGCCTCAAGTTGGTGGATACAAATTCACTAAGGTACTCATGGATGGAGGTAGCAGCATTAATATCCTTTATTATGATACTTTCCGTCGCATGGGGTTAACCGATAAAAATCTTAAGCCACCCAATACTGTTTCCCATGGAGTGGTGCCTGGTAAGTCGGCGTACCCTGTAGGCAAGATTGAGCTGGAAGTGGCCTTTGGAGATGAGCACGATTCCAGGGCCGAGAAGTTAACCTTTGAAGTGGTCAAGATCAGAAGCCCGTACCACGCTCTGTTTCGACGGCTGGCTTATGCCAAGTTCATGGCACAACCTTGTTATGTTTATCTACAGCTCAAGATGTCGGGTTACAAGGGGACCATCATAGTGCATGGAAGTCGGAAGATAGCTCTGGAGTGTGAAGAAAGTGATGTTGCTTATGCTGAGTCTGTCTGTGCAACAGAGGAGTTGAAATTTTACAAAGATAATGTTGATCGTGCTAATATGACATCTTTGAAAAAGCCTACTACAGAGCATGATCCGGTGCTGATGTTTAAGTCGGCCGATGACATTAAGCTAGTTGACTTTGTTCCTAGCGATTCATCCAAACAGTTCAGTATCAGTGCTAACTTGGACCCAAAATAGGAAAGCGCGCTCATCGAGTTCATCCGTGAGAACCAGGACATCTTTGCATGGAAACCTTCTGACATGCCGGGTGTACCGAGGGAACTCGCTGAGCACACTCTTAATATTGATCCGAAGTTTAAGCCGGTCAAGCAATTCCTTCATCACTTCAATGAGGAGAGGCGTAAGGCCATTGGTGAAGAAGTAGCCTGGCTCTTGGCGGCTGGGTTCATTGTTGAAGTCTTCCATCCTGACTGGTTGGCTAATCCGGTGTTGGTGCTTAAGAAGAATCGAACTTGGCATATGTGTGTGGACTACACGGACTTAAACAAGGCTTGTCCGGCTGATCCTTTTGCTCTCCCTCATATTGATCAAATTATTGATGCTACGGCGGGTTGTGAGCGTTTGAGTTTTTTGGATGCTTATTCTGGTTATCATCATGTCAAGATGGCAATTAAGGACCAGGATAAGACAGCTTTTATCACTCCCTTTGGAGCCTTCTACTATGTGTCTAATCCCTTTGGGCTTAAGAGTTCCTAGGCGACTTACTAGCGATTTGTGCAGAATTGTCTTCACAGTCAAATTGGGCGCAATGTTCATGCTTATGTGGATGATATTGTGGTGAAATCCAGAGAGAAGGAAACCTTGATTGATGATTTGAAGGAGACCTTCAACAATCTCCGGGTCTACAAGATGATGCTTAACCCGGCCAAGTGCATTTTTGGTGTGCCAGTAGGCAAGCTTTTGGGTTTTCTGGTTTCTAACAGATGCATTGAGGCTAACCCGAGAAGATCAAAGCCATTACTTCCCTAGCAAAGTCGGCGTGTATCAATGATGTTTAGCATCTGGCGGGTCGTATTGCTGCCTTAAGCCGGTTCATAAGCCGGTTGGGGGAGAAGGCCATACCACTGTATCAGATGATGAAGAAAACAGACAACTTCGTCTGGAGTGATGCTGCTAATGACATGTTTGAATCTTTGAAGAAACAGCTAGCTGAGCCGCCAGTTCTTGCTGCTCCTATTGATAAGGAGCCGTTGTTATTATACGTGGCTGTGAACGCCCGGGCTGTCAGTGTAGCTGTTGTGGTGGAATGGAAGGAAGCAGAAAAGGAATATCCGGTTCAACGGCCGATTTACTATATCAGTGAAGTACTCATTGAGTCAAAGCAGAGGTATCCGCATTGGCAAAAGCTTGTATATGGGGTGTTCATGGCTAGTCAGAAGCTTAAGCAATATTTTTTGGGTCATCCTATCACTGTGGTCAGTTCTGCTCCCTTAGGGCATATCATCCAAAACAGAGAAGCTACAGGTCGGGTAGCCAAGTGGGACATTGAGCTTGGACCTCATGGTTTGAAGTATATGCCTCGCACGGCCATCAAATCTCAAGCACTCGTGGATTTCATCAATGACTGGACATAACTGCAGATGCTTGAAGAGAAGCCAGATAACACATACTGGACTATTCACTTTGATGGGTCCAGGCAATTGGAGGGCTCGGGGGCTAGAGTTGTCTTAGCTTCCCCTCGAGGTGACAAGTTTTGTTATGTTTTTAAGGTTGATGTTTCCCTGTGTCGGCGTCAAAACCGGTGGATCTCGTGTAGGGGGTCCCGAGCTGTGTGTCTAAGGCTAATGATAATAGGAGGCAGGGGACATTGTTTACCCAGGTTCGGGCCCTCTCTATGGAGGTAATACCCTACTTCCTGCTTGATTGATCTTGATGAGTATGAGTATTACAAGAGTTAATCTACCACGAGATCGTAATGGCTAAACCCTAGAAGTCTAGCCTATGAGGTTATGATTGTGTATATCTCTCGACTAGCCTGGCATCGGTTTATATAATGCACCAGAGGCCTAGGATAACAAGAGTCTTAGCCGAATACGCCGGTGGGGAGGAGTCCTTGTCTTGATCACCAAGTCTTGTGGAATCTTCCTTGTATGCGGCATTGTCCGAACCGCCCATGAGTATATGGCCATGGGGGTCCTCGGCCCAATCTAACTGATCGGGAGACGACGTGGTGAGTACCCCCTAGTCAAGGACACCGGCAGTAGCCCCCTGAACCGGTCTTCAAGTTGGGGATGCTCCTCGATTCTTCCGAATTGTTCTTCATCTTCGGTCGTCGGTCTTGAAAACTGGTTCAACCAATCTTCTCATCTTCGATCTTGAGGATCGCCGAAGTGCATCCGAAGAGTTTACACGTCGGGTATCCGAGGAGCCCCTTTAAGTTTCCGGCCTTTATCAATGCCTTGTTATTTTTATGCCACACCTCGGGTTTGAAGTTGTTCCCGTGCGGCAGTTTCCTCTTACATCCGAGCTCCAACACCGAACTGTATTCGAGGTATCTTTTGCAGCCGAGCACCAACGTCGGGCTGTATTCGAGGTCCAACGCCGGATAGTATCCAAGCTCCAACGCCGGACTATATCCAGTAGCCCTCAAAGAGTGTGTCAGTCTAAAACCCGAGATGCACCTGAAAGAAAACATGAAACCGCTGTTCCTAGTAGCCCCTGAGACTCAGGTCGATGCGCGAAATCGGCCTGAGGATCAACTCCTAGCTCGGCAGCATACGTAGGAATATAAAGACAGTGTAGTATATTAGGGATAATAGTTATCAGTGAACGGGCCCTGAGAAGTTGCCGCAATATGTTAGCTTGATGCCAGATAGGTCCAGATGGTACCTATTGTTGTCCGAAGACGCGTTTGCCCATAGTTCGGTCATGCCGAACACTGAGTACTTTGAACTTTCTGCATTGAATAGGCAATGCAGTAGCCCCCGAGCCACTGGTCGGGTGGCCACACCAGATCAGGGGATCGATGTGCCCCTTTAATATTTATAAATGATGAGCACGAAGCCCAGTAGCCCCCGAGCCTTAATGTGGGCATGGGTGGCCGAATTAAGGATCGATATCCAGAGTAAAATCACAAAGTATGTGTAATGATTCTATGTATCCAAGTACTCTACATCATTAATGCTCGGATCCGGATTGTACAAAACTTTGTTGACCGACCATCGGCTTCAACCTCCTCGGCCAGCAGCCAAGGAGTGTTTGTCCTACTTTATAAAGCCTTTATTAGGGAAAAGATTTACGGCAAACAGGGCAATCCGGCCATACGGTTTTATAAACAAAGGTACGCAGAGAGATATGTTATATTACTTTTTAACGTAAGAAACATCTTCCAAAGAAAATAGTCCCGCTATCGGTTCCTTTCTTTGGGTCGTCATGCTTATCATGATCATGAAACCTCACCTCCGATCAATGTGGGAGGAAAATATTGAGGATTTAGTTCAGGGAAAGTTCCTAAATTCTATGGTATTAATGAACCAAAATTTTCAATTCTGTCATTGCCGACCAATGTGATCCTTTAAGATTGCTAGCTTTCGGCATCACCCAGTATGAGGCACTAACTCGGATGACCCGGTAGTAACAATCACACAGGTGCTCCCTTTACTTCCTAGTCGAACAATCGGGAACGTAGGGGTAAGCACAGGAGCCAGGCAACCCAGCTTGGCAAAAAATCTTAAGTCAAATTGATGCATATTTATGGCTTTATAACGATGATTATGGAA
The DNA here is from genome assembly GCA_021605145.1 of Aegilops bicornis. Taxonomy (NCBI): domain Eukaryota; kingdom Viridiplantae; phylum Streptophyta; class Magnoliopsida; order Poales; family Poaceae; genus Aegilops; species Aegilops bicornis. Next base: position 2,419,894 of record JAHIAL010000051.1, read on the forward strand.
GGCGGCCCTTGTATATTAAATTCAAATGCCGATGATATGTTTATTTTGACTCTGTTGCGACCATTTATCAGTTGAAAGTGGCCCATCATCGGCTTCTACCCCTTTGTAGATACTACGCAGGGTGTTTCCGCAATAACAAGACAACCCTTAGCCGACATCTCGGTGCCCGAAGACGGTTGTGCTATCGGAAACGAGGCAATCAGATATGCGGGCTTTATAACTTTCGCTTAGTCATAGTGTAGGATCTTGAGAAGAGGTGTCTAGAGGGGGGGTGATTAGACACTAAGTACCAAAGTTGTAGTTTTAACTTCTTTAGGTTTAAGTGGAGTTTAGGCACACGTTTAACATTCACGATACATAACAAGCAAGCATGCAAAGAGTATGTGAGCAGCGGAAAGTAAAAGCATGCAACTTGCAAGAATGTAAAGGGAAGGGTTTGGAGAATTCAAACGCAATTGGAGACACGGATGTTTTTGTCGTGGTTCCGATACGTGCTGCTATTTAACATCCACGTTGATGGAGACATCAACCCACGAAGAAGGAGTAGCAGTTCTTGTGAGTCCACGGAGGGCTCCACCCATGAAGGGTCCACGAAGAAGCAACCTTGTCTATCCCACCATGGCCGTCGCCCACGAAGGACTTTTCTCACTAGCGGTAGATCTTCACGAAGTAGGCGATCTCCTTGCCCTTACAAACTCCTTGGTTCAACTCCACAATCTTGTCGGAGGCTCCCAAGTGACACCTAGCCAATCTAGGAGACACCACTCTCCAAGAAGAAACAAATGGTGTGTTGATGATGAACTCCTTGCTCTTGTGCTTCAAATGATAGTCTCCCCAACACTCAACTCTCTCTTACAGGATTTGGATTTGGTGGAAAGAAGATTTGAGTGGAAAGCAACTTGGGGAATGCTAGAGATCAAGATCCATATGGTTGGAATGGAATATCTTGGCCTCAACACATGAGTAGGTAGTTCTCTCTCAGAAATAAGATGCTAGAAGTGTAGACTTCTTCTGATGGCTCTTTCCACGAATGAAGAGGAGGTGGAGGGGTATATATAGCATCCACACAAAATCTAACCGTTACACACAATTTACCAAACTCGGTGGGACCGAATCATTAAACTCGGTCGGACCGATTTAGTAAACCTAGTGCCCGTTAGGGTTTTCGGTGGGACTGACATGCAACTTGGTAGGACCAATATGGTTAGGGTTAGGGCATAACGTAATCTCGGTGAGACCGATTACACAAACTCGGTGAGACCGAATTTGGTAATTAGCTAACCGTAGAATTGGTCGGTAAACTTCGGTGGGACCGATTCGGCTCTTCGGTGAGACGGAAAAGTTACGAAAGGAAACAGAGAGTTTACATTGCAATCTCGGTGGGACCGATCGCTCACTTTGTTAAACCGAAATGTTACGAAGGGAAACAGGAGATTACAATCCCATCTCGGTGAGACCGAGATCCCTATCGGTAAGACCGATTTGCCTAGGGTTTGTGGCGGTGGCTATGACATCGAACTCGGTGGCGCGGATAGAAAAGAATCGGTAGGGCAGAGTTTGACTTTAGGTTTAGGTCATATGTGGATGTGAGAAAGTATTGGAGGTTTTGCAGCATATCACTAAGCACATGAAGCAAGAGGCTCATTAAGCAACACCTCATCCCTCCTTGATAGTATTGGCTTTTCCTATAGACTCAATGTGATCTTGGATCACTAAAATGTAAAATGAAGAGTCTTGAGCTTGAAGCTTGAGCCAATCCTTTGTCCTTAGCACCTTGAAGGAGTTCCCACATCCTTTAGTCCATGCCACTCCATTGTTGAACTTGTCTGAAACATACTTGATAAAAGTGTTAGTCCAACAAGAGATATGTTGACATTAATTACCAAAACCACCTAGGGAGCACTTGTGCTTTCACATAGGAGCTTTAAACTAGGGAAGCTAGCTATGAGCCCCCGGTTAGCGTTTGGCGACACCCGAGGTCAAGCCGTAAACACTTCGGCCAATGTTATGAACGGCCTATCATTTAACATAATCATCGGATCGCTGACCAGTTTACGCTTATTATAGCAGTCAGTTTTCGGCTTTCTCCACTGAGGTGCTTAACCATACGAGCTGGATGCACAATCGCAATGGTTCTCCCTTTGCACACCTAGCCGAACAAAGCGGAACATAGGAGGCAAACACCGGAGCCGGGCAACCCAACTATTGATCGAAGACACAATTTGAAACCGATGCATATATAGCAATATCCGAGAATGTTTTTGCCGAATCTCTAAAGGTGTCCGGCATTGCAATGCGAGACTTATACTGGAAACACACAAATAGTTTAAAAGTGCCATAAGCTTGGAAAACCAAAAAACGTCAGTGAAAACTTGACGTCTAAACAAGATCAAGTGTTCGGTGCCAATCCGAAAATTGGAAAAAGAAATGTGCTTCTGTCGTGTTTTAACTTGACACATCTGATCTCAAGACTTCACGCGGGTCAGCTTACGGCTTCAAGCTCCTTATCCCAAAGGCGGAGTACTTCTCCGAGGTCAGTTTAGCGAACTAAACTTGAGCGGTTTTTAGAGACAAAACATGCTATCCGGCTATTGACCATACACTCGAGTCGAAAAAGGAGCGGTAGAAAAAGACTTTGCAACGACCAAGAAGAAAACACATTTACAGCTCATATATAAATTTTAAGAGCCCCCAAGTGACTTGGGTAAAAGAATTTTAAGTATAATGATTGTATCTACCGAAGTAATTATTTCATATCTATGTTCGCCCGAACTTTATACGCATCTTAACCGACCGTCAGCTTCTCCCTCTTCGGTCAAGGGCCGAAAAGTGTTATGTACTCCACCTGTCGAGAATATCAACGGTGTTTCCGATAACAAGGCAATCAGGCTATAAGGCTGTAACAGACAAAGCGCGCTCAGGAAACTTATGTTATATTACTGACAAAGTGAAAGAAGCATCTTAGAAGAAAATAGTACCTCCACCGATACCTTTCTTCGGTTGCTCATTGTTACTATGAGACTTGTGCAATAGATTTTTTGTACTCATGAGTACCGTTTTGTGCCGACTCATGATTGGAAACAATAAGAGCGCTTAGTTTTCGGCTTCACCCATTCACGAGGTCCGAGCTCGGATGACCCGATCGTGATAATCACAAAGGTGCTCCTTTACTCCCTAGCCGAACAATCGGAACGAGGGGTAAGCACAGAGCAAGGGAAACCCAGCTTATGGAACACTTAAGTAAATACGATGCATATTGTGGCATAATACACGAACAAGGAACGAAGCCGTACAAGTATAATCAAATGCAAGAGGAAAGGCTTCATGAAGGAAGCCCCCAAATAAACGGGGTATTTGAATTTGTGTGTCACAAACAAAGTTTTGACAAGGAATTTTGTCACAAACAACTTTTTGCCAAAAAGATATAATGCTTGGTCGAACCGAACAAAATTTAAAACAGAAAGTCTTTGAGCATGAAAGCAACTTAGCTGGTTAATGTGCTCGGTGTTGATGACGCGATATGGGCTTGTGGTAGGATGAAGACGCCCATTGATCTGTGACAGATCCGACAAGGTTCGCAGTCCTCGGCATGGCCGAGGTCCCAGCCCCCAAGGCCGAGGTGTCCGAGCAAGGAGTTCGGCACTCCGGAGTAGTGACCGCGTAACGCAGTCAAAATCAATTACCTGCACACATAAAATAGTGTAGTCCAGGAAATAATAATATATATATAATCCTTGCATAATTGCTTTACGCAAAAATAATTTACTTAAAGAGATGTGGCCTAGCGCCGAAGCCAATGTCGATGCAGGGCATCGGCGTGACGCAGTGAAGGCGTGACAAAGCCCGAATATGCAGGGTGGTCCGGGCTCTAGATGCGGAGTTCGCCGAACTATGGACGGGAAAAGGACCAAACCATCACACAACCGTCGTTAATACGGCCATCATTTGATAGACCTGTGTACAGATGATGGAACAAACCCGAGTAATGATTTTTTAGAAAAATAAACCCAAGCAAGAAAAAATTACTAGGATTGATAGCACATGGTTTATCTGTTGTAGCAATCTGAAAAGGGTTACTCCCGAAATTGGGACTTGATCAGCACACACATTGCCTGGTGAGCGATGGAGCGGCGGCATGGCGATGCTGGCAAAGGTTGGCTTGCCGAGGCAAAGCCCCCGGTCCAGCTAACGTGACGAAGTTGGTCGATAGACGACGCCGAAGTCTCCAGAGTAGGTCGATGAAGGGATGACGAAGCCCCCGGTCCAGATAAGGAGATGGAGCAGGTCGGTGAGGAGATGTTGCAGCTGCCATGTCAGCCGAGGTGTTGAAGTAGTTCGGCGTGATGGACATCGGCTCGATGAAGCAACGGTTCGTCCATGCTGATGCAGGTTGTAACTTGTGACATGGTCAATGCTAGCTTGATGAAGTGACCGTGCGGCGATGCCGGTGTGCCCGCTTGTCGGTGTACAAAAAGAGGGGTACACTTTTTGTACCCCTATAACTGTGCACGGGCAGTCTGAGCATGAGCACCACCGCACCGAAAGCAAGGCAAGGGAGGTGAGCCAAGGTAAGGCCGAGCTCGAAGGAGCGTAACGACGCCAAGACCAAGACCACAAAGAGCAAAGGGGACGGCGGACTCCCCGAAAGATCCCTTGCCGGAGGCGGTTTTAGCAAGCCCGGCAAGACCCTTGCCGTGGCAGCTCGCCCCACACCCACGGGAGCGAGTCACCCTTGAGTCCACTGCCCCCATGGGGCAAGGATTCGAGACATCCCCATGGTGGTATGCAGATCTTTGTGAAGACATTCAAGTTCAGATACACACTATAGAAGATGACGCACCCTTGGCGGGATCCCAGCCAAGGAGGACAATAAGGCCCCGGCAAGAGCCTTGCCGGGATGAAAGCAGCCACGGCAGACCCTTGCCGGGCCCCGGCAAGACCCTTTGTCGGGCTACGCATGAGGCCCTTGCTAAGAACACCCGTAGGGCCACCATCGTGCCCACGCCAATCAAACCTCCACCACTGCTCGCATGCAGCTGTCGACCCAACCAGTTGGGCAAGGTGCACCTGCGTGGCGGCAAGCGGATCTTCGTGGAGACCCACCATCGCGCCACCTCACCGCTCATCGCCTACATGGCACCGCTGGCACCGCTGGCTGTGGCGCCGTGTTTCATCGAAGGGAGCGGGCGACGGATTTAGACAGGCTCTCCCCGGCCCCCGATAAAGCAAGGACACCTAAGCAAGACGCATTAAAGGCGCTTTGTCATGTAGTGCGAGGGATAAACTCAGATCATCAGAGCCTTTCCACCTCCTCGTGCCACCGTGGCAACCCCTTTCCTATAAAAGGAGGCCCAAGGCGACCAGGAGGAGGATTCGCTTTTGAGCTCCTCATGCCCCATGGCTAGTTCAAGAACACGTATAAACTAACCACCAAAGCAGGAGTAGGGTTTTACGATCCTCGCGTCCGAACTTTGGATAAAGAAACCGTGTGCTATCTCGCTTGATCCGCTCTTCTCACGACCCCGCCCTCGCAAACCGTAGTAGTGATTCTTGTGATCCCATAGGTGTCGCTCCTAATCGACATCTTTGGCGCGCTGTAGGGGGCGCAGCTTGTGAGAATCGGCTTTAGCAAAGTAGCCCGACACTCCTTCATCTTCGTGACCCTTGAAGAAGAAAGCGAGCCGTAAGATCAACACTTGAGCGATCGCAAATGCGAAGCTTAAGTTGCACCGAACTCTTATTTGTGCTACCCTTCTTATTTGAGGTTATTCCCGGAGATGTCACGCCTTTGTATGAGAAACCTGCACGCCAGGGGGCTCTCCCACGATCGGCAACGCCCTTGCCCTGTTTCGAGTCCGCTCAACAGCTCAAGCGGCTGCGTCGAGAATGGCGGAGTAACCTTCTGCGATCGAAAAACGCCCTCGATTCTGACTCGAGTCAAGCTCGATAGTTCGAGCGGCCGCGTTCGGAACGGAAAGGTGGCTCGTCCGGCAAGCGCGTGCAGCAGGCCTCGGGATCCGTCCCCAAAAGCCGCTTAGGGGCTTCCGCCGCAAGCCTACCCGATCGACGTGGGCACGCATACAAAGAGGAATTGAACGGGAAATAACATGCATGAAAATTAAGAGTACTTCAAAGTTATATTACATCACGTCATAGCTGCGGTTCTAACTAAAGATAAAATTTGTCTTGGTCGGGAACCCGCAATGGCGAAGAAGAACGAGATGCCCAATCCCGGTGCCGGGCCTTCCACCCTCTTGATTTCGTCGATGCAGTCGGTGATGGGCTTGATGCGCTCCTTGAGCCCCGTGAGGTCAACACCATCCGGCAAGCTCTTCATCACGGCCGCGAAGTCAAGGTCGGGATTCCAGTACGCCATCTTGGTGAGGACCTTGGTCACGACCCTCCGGCAAAGTCGCCGGGCCTCCTCGCCAGCGTGGCGCCCTGTTGGAGTGGAGATAGGCCAAGGCCCGAGGACGCCCTCAAGAACTGGGTCAGCTTGGCGTTGACGGGTCCCGCCGAGCTCGGGGCGACCTCACGCTTGGCATCCCCATGGTGGCCAATTGCGAGGTGACCCTGCCGCAACGACCTCCAGATGGCTGATCCACCTATTCTCACCCACCACATATTCACGGTGGCGGCGGCCTCGTTTGCCCACAGCTGCTTCTCCTCGTCGAGGCTCCTGGTCAAGGTCTCCTCCCGAGCCCTGCTCTTCGACAACATCTTCTCGAGATCCTCCAGCTTCAACTTGAGGTCTCTGATGGAGTTCTGCGCGTCGGAGAGCTCCCTAGTCCTGCTGATGACTGCTCCTTGCGCCTCTATCAAGGAGCGGTTGAGCGTGTTCTTCTCGCCGGACAGCTTGAGGGCCTGGTCCTTCAGCTCGTCCCGCTCTGCTTCCAGCTCCTTCACCTTGCCGGCATGGGCTGTAGCTTGGGCATCGAGTGCCTCTTTGTGCCTCTGCTCCAGCTCGTGAGTCCGTCCATGACAAGGGCCTCGAGCTCCTCATCCTTGCAGCGGAGCGTGCTATGATAAGCTTCGCTTCACGCTGGAGAGGTCCTCTTCTGGGAATCCAAGGCGGTTTAATGCTAGTTCCGGGTGGCTTTCAAGCCGCTGCAGCCAAGTTCGCCGCTTTTCACGGGCCTTCTCGATGTCGGCCATCTTCATGGTGAGCTCCGCATCGCTTGGCCAATTCCTCCTGAAAGGCCCTCTGCTCCTCGCGAGTCTGGTGGAACCAGGTCTGCGCCTCAGCGACGCGCGCCTTGAAGTCCACCTCCGCGTTGTCCACCGTTGCCATCCTGGACTTGACCTTGTCCAGGCGGGCACGGTAGAGCACTTGGAGCTTCCGGAAATTGGCCCCCATGGCGCGGAAAAGCTGCTTTTCTGGAGAACCGTCGCCGCCAACGCCCGGCTCATCAACCACCTCAAGCCCGGTGGCGGCAAGCACCTCGCCCTCAAAAGCTTCCCCTTTGACGGGCGCTCGGCTTGACGCCCCTGGAAGATGGACGAAAAGATCGTCGCCCACCTTCAGATATCTGCCAGGGCCCGAGGTTGAGGAGGAGGAAGGCTGGTCACCCGCCACCTCTTCCTCGGCGGAGGCCTTGCCGGCCTCACCGGCAGGTCCACCGCTGGCGCCCTCGGCAGAAGCCTCGCTGGTCGCCTTGTCGGCTCCCGTAGCGGTGTCCTCGGCAGCACCCTTGGCGGCTTCGTCAGCGGCGGCCTCATCAGCATCTTTGGCGGCCTCCTCGGCGGCAATCCTGCTGGCCTCCGCCGCGGCCTCCTCAGCAATGTCTCCAACAATAGTGTCCACGTCCTCCATGTCTGTTGAAGGAGGGCCTGGGCAGCAATGGGAGCAATGAAGCCAAGAAAAGAATAAGGGAAAAACAGAGACGAAGGACAAAGCGACTCACCCGGTGGCGGGCTGTCAGAAGCAAGTCCCCTCTCCGCCGATTTGGCGCCGTGGCGTGAGTCACCAACGCCCAAGTTCCCTCTTTCTCCATGGGTGTGGGCTCTGCGTGCTGATGCCCTTGCAGGGGCGCCCGCGCGGGCGTGGTCGATGGGGTGGTGTGTTAGGAGTAGCCCTCTGTGGCTCCTCACCTCGCGCTCCCCTCCGCAAAACCCGCAAGGTCAAGATCATAGCATCGAGCGCCTACCACATGTCGAGAAGTAAGAAGAGGGTGACGAACTTACTGTTGGGGGCTGCCAGTGGGCTGCTGTCCGGGCTGCTCGGCACCACCGGTGGTGTCTTTAAAGCCCCACTGGGATCGATCGCCGTCGAGGTCCTCGCCCTCTTCAACCTCTGGGCCAACGTCTACTTGCCTCCCTCGCAAAAGCAAAAATGGATCAAGACAAGCGACCGATTTGGAGAAATGGAAATGACAAGAAGGAACGGAGTACTTACTGGTCATCCATCTCCTCCTCTTCCACCAGTTTCCTTTTCCTCTCCGGCCGAGAAGCCCGAGATCAAAAGGAGCTCCACATCATCATCCGAGTCGACGCCTCGGAGGAGGCGAAAGAAGGCGGCGGGTTTGTGCTTGGCCCGGGTGAGGAAGGGGTTGTCGCCTCCTTCTTCTCAGGTGCCTTCACAGCCCTTATTCTTTGTGGCCCTCTTGTGTGGCGCCCGGACACCTCCAGTGGTCAATTGAGGCACAGAGTCTCGCTGGCCGGGACTGCTCGCTGGAGCGACCGCCGCAGGACTCGCCCTCTTCCCTGGCTGGCGTCGAGCCCGCCGCCACGTCCTCCTCCTCCTCCGACGACTCGTCGGCCGCGTCCTCGACAAGCAGAGCTCCAGCGTCGATGCTGCTGACCTCCTCGGTGGCCGGCACCCACAGGGTGAACTGCTCCTCCTCCGCAGCCGTCGCGGCCTTGTCCTCCACGCCCCCGGCGCTGCCGGCCTCCATGGCAAGCTGTGCCTCCCTCGCCCTGGTGGCGATGTAGTCCAGCTCCGCCTGGGTGGTGTCCATGACAAGCCACCGCTCGACGTCAGCATTGACGTATACCTCGATCAAGGAGTCGAAGAATTGTTGCACATCTGCGTCCGTCGGCTCCTTCCAGCTCAGGACAGGGCCGTGCGCGTTGCAGTCCGGCATCATAGCAATGATCTCGGACCGGCGTGAGTTATTGCACATCGGGACCACCTCCGGCGGCAACTTGAAGAACGGCCCTTGACGGCCTTGCCGACCTTTGCGGCAGCCCTCGCGGCCTTGCTCGTCCGTTCGACCTCGCCGTCGCGACCCACATCAAGCTGGAAAAGCCGCTGGCAGAAGTGGGCATGCGCCATGACCGTGAAGTTGTGGTCGAGGACAGGGCGGAGCCGCATAATGTCAGCCGGGTTCGTAAAAAGCCAGGCTGGCCTCCCTTATTATGCAGCAGGCGATCCGGCGGCGAATGAAGTCCGCCCCGATCATTTCGAGGGTGAGCCTAGCCCGGTTCAGCCGGAGGATCCTAGTGGTGGCGACAGTAAGCCTCCCGTCGGCAGTATCGACATCACTCTAATCGCTGCCGCGGACCGGCGGCGCTCGGCGGACCTTACTGAATTCCGGCGGGTCTTCATCTTCAATCCAGCACCACCGGCCATGCCATTCCGCCCACCTCTCCTTCATGGCACCGTCCGGGTACGCCCCCTTCGATCTTGGGATCCAGGCAACGCATCCGGAGACGGCGCCTCCTGGCTGGATTCGAGGGGAGAAATAATGGCGAAAGAGTGCCGTGTTGGGCTGCACTCCGGCAAAGCCTTCGCAAAGATGCGCGAAGAGAGCCTGTGCACGCCACCGCATTCTGAGGAAATCCAAGAGGCGAAAGGCGAAGGTGTGCATGATGTCGCAGAAGAAATCGGAAAAGGGGGGCATAACCCGCAAGAAAGATAATCGACAAAAAAGGATACCGATTTGAGCAGGATCGCCAAGCATAGCGGCAGGAATGACGCGGTCGCCGGTGCCCCAAATTCTCTCCCCGTCTTTACTCCCCCATAAGGGCTTGAAGGAGGCCCGGAGCTCATGAACATCAACCGATGAGGGGAAGAAGAAGGCGGACTCCGTCCGGTCCCCCGACAGCGCGCTCTCCGGCGGCTCCACGGTCCCAGAGCCCTTAGCCACTCCCTTGCCCTTGGTGGATTTGGGCGCCATGGCGGACGAGAGGTCTAGAGGATTAAGGAAGAGGGGTCGCGAAGCAGCGACGGCGAAAGCTTAGGAAGGAAGGAAGAGAGGAAACGGCGGCTCTGAGATTGGAAAAGGTACGAGAGAAGAGGAGAAAGTGAGCAGCGCGCCCACGGTTATTCCTTCTTATGGGGGAAAACGCAGGCCACCTCCTTTCACATTAACTGCGACGTGAGGCATGCGTGCAGAGCTCAGCCCCACGCATGCCGCCCACGTCACGCACGCCTCCCCACGCCGAGCCACGCACAGGAGGCATGGGAAGCGCAGTGCGCGAAGAGACTTACCGCGGCAAAAACCACCCCGCCTGCCCACAAGACCGCTTTTTGGGCCTAGCCCAACGACGCCTTGCGCTTACGTAGGCCAAGGCCCGGGGCTCCTGTCGGTGTACAAAAGAGGGGTACACTTTTGTACCCCTATAACTCGTGCAGGCAGTCTGAGCCGCTGGGCACCACCGCATAGCCGAAAGCAAGGCAAGGGAGGTGAGCCAGGGTAAGGCCAAAGCTCGAGAGGAGCAGAACGACGCCAAGACCAAGACCACAAAGAGCAAAGGGGACGAAGCGGACTCTCCCAGCAAGATCCTTGCCGGGAGGCGGTTTTAGCAAGCCCGGCAAGACCCTTGCCGTGGCAGCTCACCCCACACCTACGGAGCGAGTCACCCTTGAGTCCACTGCCCCCATGGGGCAAGGATTCGGGAGACATCCCCGTGGTGGTATGCAGATCTTTGTGAAGACATTCAAGATCAGATACACACTATAGAAGATGACGACCCTTGGCGGGATCCCAGCCAAGGAGGACCACAAGAGCCTTGCCGGGGATGACAGCAGGCGCCACGGCAAGACCCTTGCCGGGGCCCCGGCAAGACCCTTGCCGGGGCTACGGCGAGGCCCTTGCCAAGAACACCCGAAGGGCCACCATCAGGCCACGCCAATCAAACCTCCACCACCGTTCGCATGCAGCTGCCGACCCAGCCAGTTGGGTAGGCACTGCGTGGCGGCAAGTGGATCTTCGTGGAGACCCACCAGCTGCGCCACCTCGTGCCCTGCACGCCTACATGGCACACCGCGGGCACCAGCGCGGTATGGCGTGTCGACCACGAAAGGGAGCGGTGACCAGACGAGGACAGGCTCTCCCCGTCCCGATAAAGCAAGGACACCTAAGCAAGACGCATTAAAGGCGCCTTGTCATGTAGTAGGATAAGCTTCGCATCACTATACCCTTTCCACCTCTTGTGTGCCACTGTGGCAACCCCTTTCCCTATAAAAGGAGGCCCAACGCGACCAAGAGGAGGATTCGGCTTTTTGGAGCTCCTCACGCCCCATGGCTAGTTCAAGAACACAGATAAACAAACCACCAAAGCAGGAGTAGGGTTTTACGCATCCTCGCGGCCCGAACCTGGATAAAGAAACCGTGTGCTATCTGTTTGATCCGCTCTTCTCACGACCCCGCGACCCGCAACCGTAGTAGGGATTCTTGTGATCCCATAGGTGTCGTTCCCACCGACACCGCTCCATGTAATCCGTGGGGCGGCGATGTTGGTGACGATTTATCCTTCGCGATGCCGAACTATTGTTCGGCTTGCCGAGACGATGATCCGAAGAAGTTGAGCTCGGCTCAACAACGCGACGACGTGTCTAGCGCTGGTGGAGAGCCGTAGAGCAATATTGTCGGGCTGGTTTGACACCAGCGCGATGGTGAAGATCATATTGGAAAAGACTTTAAAATTAGCAGGATGTGTTTGGGAACAAAACACAATACCCCACACAAAACTTCCTTCAAAAAGGATGTCTGAAATCCCGTTCATAAAAAAGATGAATTCGGGTCGGATTCGTTCTCGCACAGAGAACAGATCCGAAATGTGATACACTAATCGGAAGGTTCCCGGAGTTGCGACGGTCGGATCGAGCTGAAATTTTGAGGGGTGGTAGATATGGGAATTGCGCAGTAGATGAACGGTTGGATCTTCCAAAGGACCTCCGAGCTAGGATCTGGAGACCACGTCCTAAACTCGTCCAGATTCCCATCCAGATCTGACACGGCTCCGGTATATCGTGGATTGCCAGAGATTCCTCCATCAGAACTCGGCGAAATTTTCCAACGTTGTTGTAGACTCAATTCCGCACAATCCACCTAAGCAATCGTTACAACGACACTTGAGGAGGCGGTGGCGGTGGATACAAGTTCGCTGTCCAGAAAAATAGCATGGTCGCCCAAGGGCAATGTTGACGTTGAGCCCCCGAGCTCCATGGATGATTCCTCCATGATCTTGATAGAGATCGGAGTTGATGTTGATGAAGGCCCTCATCCGAACATGACGATCGGAGGTAGGGCGCAATCCTCGGGCCAGCCAAGGTGACCAGTCGAGCCGATGACGAAGAAGCCGACGTAGCAGTTGATCTGGAGTCGAGCCATTGATCCTTTTGCCGATCACACAGCGGAGCTCTCAATGAAAGCATCAATGTTGGTATCAAAACCGGCGGATCTCGGGTAGGGGGTCCTGAGCTGTGTGTCTAAGTCTAATGGTAACATGAGGCGGGGGACACATTGTTTACCCAGGTTCGGCCCACTCTATGGAGGTAATACCCTACTTCCTGCTTGATTGATCTTGATGAATATGAGTATTACAAGAGTTAATCTACCACGAGATCGTAATGGCTAAACCCTAGAAGTCTAGCCTATGAGGTTATGATTGTGTATATCTCTCGACTAGCCTGGCCTCGGTTTATATAATGCACCAGAGGCCTAGGATAACAAGAGTCTTAGCCAAATACGCCGGTGGGGAGGAGTCCTTGTCTTGATCACCAAGTCTTGTGGAATCTTCCTTGTATGCGGCAGCTGTCCGAACTGGCGCATGAGTATATGGCCATGGGGGTCCTGGGCCCAATCTAACTGATCGGGAGACGACGTGGTGAGTACCCCCTAGTCCAGGACACCGACACCCTGCACTAACAATGCAGCTGAGTATGAGGACTTGCTCCATGGTCTCCGGATGGCTAAGGAGATGAACTTAAGCCGAGTAAGATGTTTCGTCAACTCAGACTTGGTGGCTCAGCAAGGTTTGGGCACGTGGGATTCTAAGGATCCACTCATGGTGGCTTATCGCCGCGAAGTTGACGCTATTGTTGGGCACTTCAAGGGTTATCAAGTGGAACACATTGATCGTAGGAAAAATGAGGCGGCTGATGCCTTAAGCCGGTTGGGGTCTCAGTGTAAACCGGTGCCACCTAACACTTTCTTAGATATTCTGCATAACCCTTCTGTCAAATTGCCTACAGAGGAAGATCTGGCTATTCCTGACCCGGAGACACAATTGGTGGAGGCTCTTCACGCTACTCCATATTGGACAGTCCCATATTTGGCTTATATGACCCGGGGCGAGTTACCTGAGGATGAAACTTTGGCTAGGAAGATAACCCGGTGGTCTAAGTCAATAATGATTGCTAATGGAGAGTTACATCATCGCAGTGTCACTGGGGCGTTTCAACATTGTGTTTCTCCTGAAGAGGGTCATGAGATTCTTCGCGAGATTCATGAAGGAGATTGTGGTCATCATGCCGGCTCTAAATTTCTTGTGTCTAAAGCTTTTCGTCATGGATTTTATTGGCTCACTGCTCATGCTGATGCAGAGGATTTGGTCAGTAAATGTGATGGTTGTCAGAAATTTTCACGGCGAGCTCACATGCCGGCTCAAGAATTGAGGATGATTCCAATTACTTGGCCCTTTGAAGTTTGGGGGCTTGATATGGTGGGGCCGTTTAAAAGGCCCAAGGATAAAAAGACCCACCTTTTGGTGGCAGTTGATAAATTCACAAAGTGGGTCGAAGCAGAGCCGGTCAGTAAGTGTGACGCGGCAACGGTGGTTCAATTCATCAAAAAGGTGATTTTTCGCGTTGGGTTTCCCCATAGCATTATAAATGATGATGGCACTAATCTGTCCAAGGGTGCTATGAAAGAGTTTTATCAACGGGAGCATATTCGACTTGACGTGTCGTTAGTAGCTCACCTTCAATCCAATGGTCAAGCCGAAAGAGCCAATCAAGAAATTCTGAGAGGCATCAAGCCCTAGCATATGGTTCCTTTGCAGAGGACGCCGGGTTGTTGGGTGGAGGAGTTACCTTCAGTGCTATGGAGTATCAATACTACACCCAATAGATCTACGGGTTACACGCCTTTCTTCATGGTTTATGGAGCAGAGGCGGTTCTTCCTAGTGACATCCGTCACGACTCGCCCTGCGTGGCGGCTTATGTTGAAGCTGATAATGAAAAGGCACGTCAAGATGCACTTGACCTGTTAGATGAGGAGCTTGACCTTGCGGCGGCTCGCTCGGCGATTTACCAACAAGATCTATGCCGTTACCACAGCCGTCAGCTTAAGTCGAGAACCTTTCGAGAAGGTGAGTTAGTGCTCTGGCTCATCCAGGATCAAACTGATATGCATAAGTTATCCCCACCTTGGGAAGGACCCTTTGTGGTCAGCAAGAACTTGAACAATGGGTCATACTACCTTATAGATATTCGAGAGCACAGGGACTCACGTAAGTTGGAGGAGGAGACCCGCCGACCATGGAACATTGCTCATCTTCGGCCTTACTACACTTGAGACATCGGCTCTTATGATGTACATATTTTGACACTGTATATATTATAATGATTATAATAAAGCCGGCATCCCTGGTAATGCCTGTCGTTTCATTTTCAAGAATAATGAATCTTTTTCATCATAATTTCAATGGACATTTGGGGGCTTCCTGTTCAAACATAGGTGTATTCACCAAAGAGAACATAGTTGCCGGTACCCTCTTGGTCGGTGCAATGCCAAAACTAATGGTCATTTGGGGGCTACCTGTTCAAATATAGGTGTATTCACCAAAGAGAACATAGCTGTCGCTACCCTCTTGATCGGCGCAATGCCAAAACTTATGGTCACTTGGGGGCTTCCTGTTCAAACATAGGTGTATTCACCAAAGAGAACATAGCTGTCAGTACCCTCTTGATCGGTGCAATGCCAAAACTCATGGTCACTTGGGGGCTTCCTATTCAAACATAGGTGTATTCACCAAAGAGAACATAGCTGTCGGTACCCTCTTGATTGGCGCAATGCCAAAACTTATGGTCACTTGGGGGCTTCCTGTTCAAACATAGGTGTATTCACCAAAGAGAACATAGCTGTCGGTACCCTCTTGATCGGTGCAATGCTAAAACTCATGGTCACTTGGGGGCTTCCTATTCAAACGTAGGTGTATTCACCAAAGAGAACATAGCTGTCGGTACCCTCTTGATCGGCGCAATGCCAAAACTTATGGTCACTTGGGGGCTTCCTGTTCAAACATAGGTGTATTCACCAAAGAGAACATAGCTGTCATTACCCTCTTGATCGGCTCAAAGCCACAAACCACTTGGGGCTTCCTGATCGTATTCGAATCATAGCTATGAATAACCCTTTTGGTCCGGGTTCCTGCTCGTATTTCAAGCATGGCCTCGTTTTCTCATTTTGCTTGGTTTTTTTGAACATTTTTTCGGTTCATCTTGATACCATCTTGACATATGGTTTAACGTGATTTAGGCTATGTAGCCTCAATTCTCACAGCTTATATTTGAAGTGTACTCGTGGTTTCTGGTAACCCGGCCTGGCTTTGGACAATAAGTCGCCAGTTTAAGATGATATTAAATACTTGGAAGCATTGGTTTCTAAGTTTTGGGTTGTCACCCTTACTGCACAGGTAAGCCGGCGGTATGATTCAATATCATAGGTATGATATTTTTGGCTATGGTTATATCTAATTATGATTAAACCGGCCCCATCTGTAAACTGTTGGATGATTACATATGGGATGTTATGACCCGCCCAGCGGTAAACCACCAGGACTCTTGTGATTTACTTATGTGCAGGATAATCCTAAGTTTCATTTGGCAAATCAACGTCATGATAAGTGTAAAGGGATAATTATCAAGTGGCGGCTCAAACAATGTTGGGAAAAACATAAACGTGCACGATGGCACGACAGAACAAAGTTTTTGCTAGCCTATTATATGACTTAAGGAAGTTAAAATGATTCAGTGTTTTTCACAAGATCAAGTATATGAACCGCCCAGCGGATCAATCTTCTTGGGTCTGATGGCTTGAAGCTTCTGGATCATCCTTCTCCGCTTCTTTGTCCTCCTCTGTTGCCTGGAAGGTTGGTGATGACATGTCAATGCCATTCAAGGCTTGGAATTCAGCTTCATCATCAATAAGCTCGGATGGGTCAACTTCAGGAGCAAAAGTGTGCTTACGGATTGGGGGAATTAGATCCATCACTTTGTAAGACGGCGTCGACGGACTCTCATTTTCCAAGTCATAAGTCGGTTGATGTCTGGACAGATCTGTTTCATTGGCAATCAGGCTGGCAAGGGGACGTATCTCCTTCACGCAGGCGGCAAAGTATTTCTTATCAAAAGGAGTGCCATCTTCTTTCAAGCTTGGATACCCGGTCGATATATCAGCCGGGTCTAGCTCTGGTAGCCATGCTTTAGCCCGGCTTAAGGTTGTCACAGCACCGGCTCTTGCAGATAATTGCTTCATCTCACTAAACCTCTCACGCAGAACAGAAAGCTTCCTCAAGACATCAACCAAAAGAGTATGTGCTTGATTAGCCAGAGAAATTGTGGCCAGTGCGTGCTGAGTCCCAGTATAGAGCTGCTCAACAAGTGTATGAATAGCCTTCAGCTTCACAAGCATTTCTTGGCTAAGATTGGTGCTCCTGGGACCTGAATAATAATCATGCATGGGTTAGAGGCAGTTTATATCATCAAGGAAGAAATTAAAAATTGATGCTAGCAAGGCGACTTACCAAAGATAGCAGAAACCATCTGAGATACATGGCGTTTTAAGCCAGCAAGCTCAGTGATCACCTCCTCAAGAGCCGCCTCTGCCTTCTCAGCCCGCTGTATTAAGACAGTTTTCTCTTCAGCCCAGGCATTTGTCTCAACTTCAGAACTGGTCTTCAGTTTTTCCGCTTCAGCCACGCTAAACTGGAATTTTGAGTCGGCCTTCCGGGTCTCCGATTCTTGCTGCTCCAGCTGAGCATTCACATAAGTTAATTGTGATTCAAGTTGAGCAGTGGTGGCTTGTAAATATACCGGTTCAAAGTCATGATTCAGATTCGGCTTACAAACATGAAGTCCCAAGCCTTTTTGCAAGCAATAACACTTGGCACTTGGGGGCTAATGTCTGCCGAAAAAATTACTCATGCAACGGATTATGTGAATAAGTCCCAAACACTTTGCGAGCAAGAGTACTTGGCACTTGGGGGCTAATTCATATTGCTTGTCTCTTTACTACTTTATGGTGACCCGGTTGTGCCGCAAACTGTAGGATCGAAAGTATGTCTAGAGGGGGGTGATTAGACTACTTGACCAAATAAAAGCTTATCCTTTTCCCAATTTTAGTTCTTGGCAGATTTTAGCAAACTTAGCGCAAGTCAAGAAATCTTAACACAATTCAAGCAAGCATGCAAAGAGTATATGAGCAGCGGAAAGTAAAGCATGCAACTTGCAAGAATGTAAAGGGAAGGGTTTGGAGAGTGCAAAGCGCCAATAGGAGACACGGATGTTTTTGTCGTGGTTCCGATAGGTGGTGCTATCGTACATCCACGTTGATGGAGACTTCAACCCACGAAGGATAATGGCTGCGCGAGTCCATGGAGGGCTCCACCCACGAAGGGTCCACGAAGAAGCAACCTTGTCTATTCCACCATGGCCGCCGCCCACGAAGGACTTGCCTCACTAGGGTATATCTTCACGAAGTAGGCGATCTCCTTGCCCTTACAAACTCCTTGGTTCAACTCCACAATCTTGTCGGAGGCCCCCAAGTGACACCTAGCCAATCTAGGATACACCACTCTCCAAGAAGTAACAAACGGTCTGTTGATGATGAACTCCTTGCTCTTGTGCTTCAAATGATAGTCTCCCCAACACTCAACTCTCTCTCACAGGATTTGGATTTGGTGGAAATAAGATTTGAGTGGAAAGCAACTTGGGGAAGGCTAGAGATCAAGATTCATATGATAGGAATGGAATATCTTGGCCTCAACACAAGTGTAGGTGGTTCTCTCTCGAGGCTGTAAGTTGGAAGTGTAGGTCCGTTCTCGATGGCTCTCTCCACGATTGAAGAGGAGGTGGAGGGTATATATAGCCTCCACACAAAATCTAACCGTTACACACAACACCCAATCTCGGTGGGACCGAATTGAAAAACTCAGTCCCAGACGATTCAAGAAAACCTAGTGACGATTAGGATTTTCGATGGGACCGACATGCAACTCGATGGGACCGATATGGTTAGGGTTAGGGCATAACGTAATCTCGGTGAGACCGATTACACAAACTCGGTGAGACCGATTTTGGTAATAAGCTAACCAGAGAGTTGGTCAGGTAAACTCGGTGGGACCGATTCGTTCATCTCGGTGAGACCGAAGTGTTACGAAAAGGAAACGGAGAGTTTACAATGCAATCTCGGTGGGACCGATCGCTCATCTCAGTGGTACCGAAACGTTACGAAGGGAAACAGAGAGATTACAATCCCATCTCGGTGAGACCGAGATCCCTATCGGTGAGACCGATTTGCCTAGGGTTTGTGGCAGTGGCTATGACATCCGAACTTCGGTGGGCGCTTGGATGGAAAGAATCGGTGGGGCCGAGTTTGACTTTTGGTTTTAGGTCATATGTGGATGTGAGAGAAAGTAGTTGAGGGGTTTTGGAGCATATCACTAAGCACTTTGAGCAAGAACCTCATTAAGCAACACCTCATCCCTCCTTGATAGTATTGGCTTTTCCTATAGACTCAATGTGATCTTGGATCACTAAAATAGAAAATGTAGAGTCTTGAGCTTTGAGCTTGAGCCAATCCTTTTGTCCTTAGCATTTTGAGGGGTCCACTTTTCTCATCCATGCCATGCCAATCATTGAGCTTTCCTGAAATATTTATCTTGAAATAGCATTAGCTCAATGAGCTATATGTTGTTAGGAATTACCAAAACCACCTAGGGATAGTTGCACTTTCAATCTCCCCCTTTTTGGTAATTGATGACAACATATAGATCAAAGCTTCGACAAATGATAACAAGATTGAAAAAAACATTGTCGCTTTGAGAAGTATGTGAAAAGCAAGAGCTCCCCCTAAATTTGTGCATAGTTTAAGATTTGCTTTGGAATGCAAATGCACAATGATTTAGGATTATGGGTTACTCGTCCATGTCACATACATCTTGGTGGAGCGCTCAAAATGATAATAATTAAATGCATGCACTCATCACCAAGCAAAGTGAAAGATCATATAGAGATAAAAGGATAATGTCATCCAACAAGCATTAAGGTAGCATCGTATATGATCAACCACATGATCAACCAAGTATCACACAAAGGCATAGAGTATCTCAAACAAGCAAATAAAGTTCAACAACCAAAACAAGTGAGAACAAAAAGCAACACTCTCTCTCGAAGCCTATGATCTATACATTTTTCTCCCCCTTTGGCAGCAAGTTACCAAAAAGTTCATAGAAAATGCATTGTACTAAACGACTCTCAGGCTTGGTGTTTAGTTGGTGGTGTAGATATAACTCCAAGGATGAAGGCATCAGTTGAGGTTGATGGAGCTGATGGAGTGGCTCTTTGGAGCTGGTGGTCTTGAAGTCTTTGGTCTGCAGAGATGAAGTTGCTCTGGTGTGCATGGCTGAATGCTACTGCAGTAGATCTCTAACTTCTGGGCACTCTAGCAAATGCATCAGTGGTAGTCTTGCCCTTCTTCTCCTGCACTTCATCCCGAAGTTGCTCAACAACTGACTGTATCTCAGTGACCTTCACTTCTAAATAATAGAACTTCTGCTCCATGATCCTCTCCAAGCTCTCCTGGTTTTGAGTCAAGGTGGCCAAGCCCTTCTCAATCCTCAAACTGGAGGCAATCAAGTAGCCAATCTGATCTTGCTTGCTCTTCAGGAGGATCTGAGATGCCTCTTCAGCAGTTGGCATCTTAGCAGCCTTCTCAGCCCTTGCCTTCTCCTTCTTCTCTTGTGCTTGCACAGAAGATGGTTCACTTTCATCCATCACTCTTGTGTTGTCCTCAAAGTCACAGGTAGATGGGCATGTGATCCTTGTCCAAGAGATATGTGCCAGTGCCCATCTTGGAGTTGATTAGCTCTTGGATCTGTGGGGCATAACCACAACTTCTCTTTTGATCAGCAGCTGTCCTCTTGATAGTTTCCACAATTAGGTTCATGACCTTGAACTTTTGAGGCACATCAAATATGTGAAGCGGAGTTAATTGCATGGCCTCTGATCATCTTGTGATCACCGACTTTGGCAATAGAGTGTGCCCGAGGATCCAGTTGATTGTTGGCAAACCCGATGAAAGGTAATGTACTAATCAAAATTTGTGTGTCTCAAGAGAAGCATCTGGGATCTCTTTGTACATATGTGCCATGGAGTTGTGATCCTTCTTCTTCTTGGCATAGACATCCAAGTCATCCTCATTCTCCTTAGGAGCATTGATCAATTTTGCCCATTCTTCAACTGTTGATTGGTACCTAGTACCTTCAGACATCCAGACAATCCTTCCATCTGGGTAGAAATGAGCAGTGGAGTAGAACTGCATAATAAGCTTATCATTCCACTTTGTGAGCTTCTGCCCAACAAAGTCAACTACTCCATAAGCATTGAAACTGTCATACACTCTGGATAATGCTCTTCATTCTTCCTGATGTACTCCCAGTCAACCCATCTCATATCACAGACTATTGGCTTCTTGTCAAGCAGCACTGTCTCATAGAAGTCCTGTTGTTCATTTGTATGGAACATGTAGTCCATAGAAGTTCTTCTCCTGACTGCATAGGGATCAGTCAATCTCCACTATCTGAGTCTTGCATCCTTCCGGAGCTTCATGTCCTCAGCTACTGGATGAACATCATTGTGATCTGGAATTTTGGGCTTCAACTTCCTGAAGACATGTGTCTCATCATCTTCTTATTCTTCTTCTAGAGCATCTTCAGGCACTGGGGCCTTGTTCTTCTCTCCAGCAGGAATATTCCTTGTATTCCTCTTGGGTGCAGCTTTGGGCTTTGGTGCAGCTGCCTTGGGAGCTTCATTGGGCTTTGATGAAGCAGCCCCTGTCCTGATAGCATCTCCCATAAGCTTTTGAGATTTAGGTGCTGGTGCAGCAACCTCTTCCTCTTCTTATTCAGAGTCTCTCCTCATATAGGGCTTGCCAAGTACTTTGGCAGTAGTAGTTCTGACTCTCTTCTTCTTCTTATCTTGGCCAGCAGCTTCATCATCAGACTCAATGGTGAACTTCATGGTTTCACCAGTGGCAACTTTTCTTGGCTTAGACATGGGCTGTCTTTTTGCTGGCATCTTAGTTTTCAGTCTAGGCTTTGTTGCAGCAGTTGTGCCATATTCTTTATTTAGAACTTTCTTCTTGGAAATGGCCTCATCCTCAACAACCACATAGACCTCATCCTCAGAATCTGAGGTTCTCTTCTTTCTGGCCCTGGTGGCTACCTTAGGCAAGTTGCTGGGTGTGCTCCTGCTACCCTCATCAGAACTGCTAGAGGGACTAGTGCCCTCACTCATCTGAACTTGATCCTCAGACTTATTCTGACTGTCACTCTGATCTGACATGTTGCAAACACTGACAGCAGACCCTATGAATAGATATAGATGAGGTAGAGTAGATGAGCATCACAAAGTACAGAGGTTTTTGCAAAAGAATGAGTCAAAAACTTAGTTTTAGTTTTCCATAGAAAGCATTTCGGATCTACCGATTTGAAAACTCAGTGATACCAAAGCAGCTTTTGGAACCTAAACTAGTGAACTCGGTCAGACCGAGTCACAGTTCAGTGGCACCGAGACTGCTAGGGTTTCACAAAGTCCTGAACTCGGTGGAACCGATTTCTACAACTCGGTTGGTCCGAGATGGTTTCAGCGGAAACCTAACCCTAAATTTTCAATCCACAACTAAACTACGGAGTGATTTACGATTTGGATAGGATGATCTCAATCGTGGCAAGATTCATGGCAAAACAATGTGCTAGGAATCTGAGTGAGATTAGCACAAGGATCAAGTCCATACCCTAAGTGCGGCGATGGACACCTGCTACAGTAACCGGCAAGTAGAGACGATTCCCATTGATTTGGCCGGTGGAGACCAGCGGCGGGCAGGCAGCTGGCGACGAGGAGGACGATCCGGAGACCCAGGAGGCAGAGCAAATTGAGGCAGGCGAAGGGTTCGGAGAAATTTCCAAATTTGGCCCGTGGATATATATATAGCTGACCTCTGTCGATGTGACCGAGTGGAACAACTTCGGTGGCACCGAGATGCATAACTGCAAGCGATTCGCAACTCGGTGTGACCGAAAAGTTCAAATCGGTTGCACCGAGATTGAAAACCTAGATCGACTTAGTGATCTCGGTATGACTGAAATGGATGAATCGGTCAGACCAAAACGCACAAAGATGTTTTGGAAGTTTAATTCTATGACAAATCAGGGACTCCGAGTGCTCTTCACACAGAGTGGTTCGAATCTAACTTGATCAAACTTTGTGAGGTAGCATGAATAGAGTTTGAGACAAGAAAAGCATAGATAGCTAGAGAAGGTTCTTAGGCATTCTTGTCCATCCACTTGGCAAAAGAAAAGAAACCAAACAATCAAAACAACAAGTGGATGTCCTTGAATGAGTAAAATATGCAAACGACATGCTCACACAATAAAATGACAAATGAAATATGTGGCAAAGCATGCACAACCATTCTAGCATCTATCAAGCAATTGGCGATGACTAGGTCATCTATATATGAGTATATTGACTTAGGAGTCAAATGAGAACATTTGATCATAGGTCATACTCGTCGTTTTAAGCTCAAGTGGGGTTGCCACTTTTACATAAAGCA
Source organism: Aegilops bicornis (assembly GCA_021605145.1). Classification (NCBI taxonomy): domain Eukaryota; kingdom Viridiplantae; phylum Streptophyta; class Magnoliopsida; order Poales; family Poaceae; genus Aegilops; species Aegilops bicornis. Next base: position 2,442,958 of record JAHIAL010000051.1, read on the forward strand.
TTTTTGTGTTCACACCATTAGAGTTGCTTTGACTCAATTCTTAGAGTAAAGCTCCCCCTAGATGTGAGGTCCCCCCTTAGGAGGGATGAACTAACCTTGGGTTGTCGGATTTCGGGTTCCGGCAGACCCTCTAGGTTCGAACACTGGGGTGCGCGCGGAGATCTCGCCCTCTGCCTACCTGCACCTCGCCGCCTCGCTAGGATCTAATCTATGAAAAGAACAACGCAAGAGACACAAGGTTTATACTAGTTCGGGCCACCATTGTGATGTAATACCCTACTCTAGTTTGTGGTGTGGTGGATTGCCTCTTGGGATGATGATGATGAACAATACAAGGAAGAACAGCCTCGCGAGGGTCTGTTCTTGGCTGGTGCGACGAACTGCTAGGGGGAGTTTAGTCGCTCTCTCTCTTCTCTCTAGGTTTCTTGCTCCTCGTCGTTCGTCCCTCTACCCTGTGGGTGGCTAGTCCTATTTATACGCAAAGGCCCTGGGCCTCTCCCCAAATATTGAGCGGGAAGGGCGCCAACAATTGGCCATTTTGAAAGGGAACATCTGGTACACTTATCCTGACGACTAAAGTTGGTCCTCGCTTTGTCAAAAGCTCACGGTGGTGGCGCTTTGCTTGGGCTCCTAATGACTTCCTTCCTGCCGTTCTGACGGCAGTCCTGGTCTTATTGCACGAAATGGATGCCTTTGCTTGATGCTCTACGCCGCTTGCTCCCTTTGCACCAAAGAGGAAAGGAGGACAACTGCGGGCTGGCGCCCACCTGGCGCCCTTGATAAATCATGGCTTGCGTCATGGGCACCTCGTGGTCACGCCGCCTTGATCTCTCCGCCTCCTCATGAGCCAGCAGCGAGGCCGTGCTGAGGAAGCTCCCACCGTAAATCCGCCTCAGCAGCTGGGCCTCGTGAGGGTCTTGGGCTTGTCTTGATGAAGATGGGCCGTGCTTGGGCCTCCCCTTGAGCCACGCCCAGGCCATGAGCGAGAAAGTCTGGGACCCCGTTCCCGAGCCGCCGATGCAGTAACCCCCGGGCCCAAAGCGCGCTGGACTTAGGCTGGCGAGAGAAGCGAAGGGCAAGTGTAAACGCCCGAGCCCCTAACGACTGCCCAGCCTTGGGCGCCGCGTGGCGGTTGATTGGATGTGGGTGCCTTAGCAACTACGCGAATCAGCAAAGGAACGGCATCTGTCTAGGCTTTGCCTCCCTTGCTTCCTCCGGTTACTGCCCAGATCCCCTTTCTTGCGCCCTTCCTTCCTGCCTCTGAAATCTTCAGATCTACTTCGACCGCGTGCCCCAGCAAGACATGGCGCCTCGCCAGACCCCGGCCGGAGCTTGGTACTCGCCCGCCTTGGACTCACCGAGCGATGTCGGAGAGCGAGCCTTGCCAGTGCGCCGGATGGTGGCGGCGCAAAGGCATCGGCAGGCAGAGGTGTTCAAAGGCAGCTCCGCCCTTCCCGAGGGCCAAGGGAGCACCTTCTATCCGCTCTTTATGGCGCCATTGCTGCCCGATGCTGGTGCCTCCCTTTTCGAAGTTTTTCTTCTCTGTCCTCCGCCATTACAAGCGCAAGCTACTGCACCTCCACCCCAACTCGTTTCTTCTTGGCGATCTTCGCCTACTATTGTGAGGCTCACGTCGGTGTGCAGCCCTCGGTGGCCTTGCTACGCCACTACTTCTCCCTCCGGACCTCTCCATGGTCCCATCTCCGCATCTGCTTGAGCTTTGTCGTCGATATGGCAGCTCCCAACGCCATCTCGAAGCCGGGAAGAGGATTGAGGGCTTCAAGAGCAAGTGGGTCATGGTAGATGTTGGGCGCATCCACCCTCGACTGATCCTGCCCACGGAGCACCCCACGAGCTCCGATGATTAGTCTCGCGCGGAGCTCGCGGACCCCCGCGCGAAGCCGGTGCTGGAGAAGATGGACGCGGATCTGAGGCCGGGCAACATGGCGGCGGCGAAGCTAACCGGTGCGTCGCTCCTAAGGGAGTTCCTGGAGCACCAGCTGGCCCGCCCGTCGGTGCTAAAACCTGCTGTGGAGGCCCTGCCCGAGCCCCATGGTCTTAGCGGCGAAGATCTGGCGCGGTCCTCCAATCTTTGGTCGGGGGTGGCGTGGCGAGGTTGGAGGGCACTCTGTGCCCCTGTTCCTCCGAGATGATTGGGAGGCGGCGGTGGAATCCATGCCCGTGTTCAATGGGGGACTGGCCCGTGCCCATGGCCAGTTCCGAGGACCCGTGACCTGGCGGCCGGTGAAGCGTGTCCTCCGGCGACTCAATGAAGAGGAGGAAGAAGAGGCGGGAAGAAGGAAGCTTGACTCCGGCGACCAAGCGGAGTCGAGAGCTCCCTCCCGGCGCGGGTCCAGCTCTCCGCCTCTTGCCCGGCAGCAGCGAGGATGGCGGGCAATGGCGAGAGCTTGCCCCGATCCCAAGAAGGACAGGATCGGGCTGGTCCCCAGCAGGTCTGCCCGGCTCCAAGGTGATCATGCAGAGCGCGCCTCCTGCTCCCGGGCTTCTTGAGGCTGATCCTGCGGCCCGGCTCTCGGGCTTCAAGTATGGTGGAGGTTCCTTGAGCTCATGGCGATGACCCGATAAGTTCTTGATTCTTGTTTTATTCCTTGTTTTGTCGCTGAGGCTTGATGTCTGTATCTCTTGGCTAATTTGGCGCTGCGGGTGAAGGATCTCCTGAGGTCCCGTGCTGAGGCGGCGCCTCTGCCCTTGAAAGAAGGTGACCGCCAAAAGGCACGGGCCTCCTCTGCCCGGTCGTCCTCGCGAGGCCTGGCTGAGTCAATTTGGCTAGGCGACTTCCCCACGGCCCAAGCGACTCCTGAGGTATCCTTGCATGATGCCGCCGCCACAGCCGTTGAGGCGCAGAAGGTCCTGCCTCAGGATACTGTGGTTACGCTGCCGTCTTCTCCTCCTACTCCACCAACCGCTGTCCCTCCGACTCCTCCCACATCTGGATCGTCTTCTGCTGGTTGGGAGCGGTGCGGCAAGATCTTCTGGCGCCCGACCCTCGCTTAGTGGCCGGGCGCTTGGAGCTGGCTGGATTCGCTCGATGCTGCCCGATTCGGCGTTAGTTCGAGCCTCGGCGGCTTACTGCGGCGAGGAGAAGCAGGCCGTCCTTGGGCGAAGGCTGCTTTCGCGACGCTTCTGTGGGGAGGTAGCGATGTCGAGGAATCGTGCAAGGCGCTGGAGAGCGAGCTACCGAACTGCTGGGACCAGCTTGCCCAGGGAGGCCCGCATTCGCCAAGAGCAGGAGGAAGACATGAAGGCTGTGACCGGGCCCGTCAAGGCCAGGGACGCCAAGCTTAAAGCGCCCGTGACCGCCTAAGGCGCGCTGGAGCAAGAGTTGGAGGCGAGGAAGGTCAAGCTGGATGGCAAGGCGGGTTCTTGCCGAGGATCCACGAGGCTTTCACGAGATGGAGGTGAAAGGCTCGCGACCTTGCCGAGACGCCTTTATGACAGTGACTGGGTTCGAAAGCTCCGCTGGCGGCCTGGCGCCGAGGACGGACCCGCCAAGCTGCTTCCCTTCCTGATCCGCGCTCTTGAAGATGTCACCCTTGGCCTTGGCCCTACGGCTGAGGCCGAGGCGCATGTCTTGTCTCTTTGCGGCCCGACGCTGAGTCCTTACCCACATCTACCTTGCGATCCCGACCGGCGTCAACCTCGGCTTCTTTGGAGCCAGCGACGGCGAGCTTGCGCTGCCGCTGTTGAGGGCGTGAAGGGTCGTGCGGAGGCTCTGCTGTGGCGAAGTTCCGGCCTTCAGCACCAAGCAGTGAGGCGCTGCGGTCCTGCGCAGCTCCATGGCGAACCCGCTCAGCGCAGCTCCGCGCCGACAAATGACTCCGTTGTGGCTCTGTTACGCTTTTAGTTCCTGCAACATGCATCATGCCTCGGGGAGGCGTTTAAACTTAATGTTTGGTGTCGTGATAACAGTTATGGAATGTAATATTTGCTTTTGAATTCCTTGAGATTTGCGCTTTTCCTTCCTACTTGTTTATGTTCTCTGTAAGCCAGAGCTCCGGCCTGCCAAGATACCTCAGCCGCCGTTAGCCCGACGGAAACCAGGACGGGACCAAGGAGTGAGGGCTACGTGAGAAGTTAGGCTCTGGGTCGCGATGCTCAGGAGTCCCCCTTGGCGCCTGACGACAAGTAGGGAGGTGAGATGTGTGGGTGAATCTACCATTCTCGTCTCTGAGCCCGGCCCCGCGCATACCTCAACCGCCCGTTAGCGCTTTGAAACTAAGGAGTGAGGGGCTACGTGACGATTAGGCTCTGAGTCGCAATGCTCAGGAGTCCCCTTAACGCCTCAAAGCGGCCTTCGCACTTGGCTCCGGTAGGGGAGGGGCGTCTGACGAACCAGGCCGAGGGGCTGGGCTGGGTGGCGTCGCGTCTGGGCGTGACCCAGTTGCAGCCCGTGCCCAGCCCCTCGCGGCACTCCCGAGGCGTTGCGATGAGGCCGGACAGCGAGCTCTGGGCTCCACTGAGGTTGATCTTGACGAGGCCACCCTCGGTTATTTATCACCGGCCTTGAAGCATAAGCGCTTCCATATGTGTCACGGGCATAGCAGCTCCTCGGCGTTGTCGTCGGCCAGCAAGTGAAGCATGGTGCTTCCAGTGCGTGGGAGGGGCTCCCCTCTGGGAGGAGCCCCAGGCGTGTACAGCCCATACGACCACGTGGGCTGGCATGGTAGGGCCTGACGAGGTGTATCTCGGCACCCGTGAGCCAGTAGCGGGACTCACGGGGCCCTACCTCAAAGGCGGAGTTGCGCTGTGCACTGCCTTAACTTGTGATGTGTTCCTGCAAATTTGGTTAGATGTCGTTGCTCTACGTCCTCGGGTCCCGGCCCTCGAGCGGGTCTCAGTCGTCGCTGGTATGCCAAGTAGGAGCCCATGAGTCGCGATGCTCAGGTACCCCCCCCCCTTTAACGTGCAAGTGGCCGACATGAATGCGAAGAGGTGCCGTGACGGGCATCAAATAACAAGCATGATGGGTCGAGCATGACCCGAAATAAACGCAAGAGAGGATACATGCCGCTGGTGCAGCCCGGCGACTTGGGGATGATGCAGCCAGGGCGCCCCCAACAAAGTAAGCTAGGAACATGAAGTAAAGGATACACGCTGCGGCAGCCGGACCCATGGCACAGGAATAATGCAGCCTGAAGGCGCTCCAGCTAGAAATGAAACTTCGAAGGATGTCACTGATAATGTTGAAAGCGAAGGGGTGTTGAAGTAGCAGAACTTCGTTGGCTGCGAAGCCGATCCTCCGCGAGCCCCGAGGCGCGAGGCCTCGGGGAGGCTCCGGGAGGCTAGTGGCTCCTCGTGGACCATCTCCATCTCCGCCGGGACTGCGGAGCACTTTGTGTCGGTGTCAAACCACCGGCGGATCTCGGGTAGGGGGTCCCGAAGGCTGTGCGTCTAGGCGGATGGTAACAGGAGACAAAGGACCACGATGTTTTTACCCGAGTTCGGGCCCTCTCGATGGAGGTAAAACACTACTCCTGCTTGATTAATATTGATGATATGGGTAGTACAAGAGTAGATCTACCACGAGATCAAAGAGGCTAAACCCTAGAAGCTAGCCTATGGTATGATTGTTGTTAAGTCTCTACGGACTAAAACCCTCCGGTTTATATAGACACCCGGGATAGGGTTAGGGTTACATAGAGTCGGTTACAATGGTAGGAGATCTACATATCCGTATCGCCAAGCTTGCCTTCCACGCCAAGGAAAGTCCCATCCAGGACACGGGGCGAAGTCTTCAATCTTGTATCTTCATAGTCCAGAGTCCGGCCAATGGTGATAGTTCGGCTATCCGGACACCCCTAATCCGGGACTCCTCATTAGCCCACGAACCAGGCTTAAATGAAGACGAGTCCGGCGCGCATATTGTCTTTGGCATTGCAAGGCGGGTCCCTCCTCCGAATACTTCATAGAAGATTTTGGACACAAGGATAGTGTCCGGCTCTGCAAAATAATTTCCACATAACACCGTAGAGAGAATAATATTTACACAAAAATCAATCTGTTGGCGTATTCCGCGGCGTGCCATCACGCATGCACGCCAAATCTTCATTCGAATGCGTTTTCTTTGTACCACCTCGTACGCGTTTAGCGAGGCAGTTTCTTGGCACGCGTCTTGTCAGCGAGAGATCGTGTCCCCCTTATTCCGGGATTCTCATCAATACGGACGTGGGTAACCCAACAGCGCCATTAATTCTGGCGCTTGGGAGATAAGCGAGTTTTTAGGGCTGGTGGGGGCGCATAGCTTCGTCTAGTCCATATAAGGGGATAAGGATCCACCTTTTCACCTCGCCTTCTTCCTCCTTTGCTCATCCATTTCCGCTTTTCGAGCTCCAGCGCCCAAGTCCACATCCTCCTCAACCTTCTCCGGCCATGTCCGGAGTGGGAGGCAAGTGGATGGCCTCCTCAAATCACGGAGGGACACATCAGCTTCGAGAAGCCGGATACTTGTCGGCGACATCGTGTCGGCTCCCCAACAAGGGCAGCTCATCCCCACCCCCAGGCCCCATGAGAGGGTGGTGTTCCTCACCCACTTCCTCCGCGGACTAGGTTTTCCACTTCACCCATTTGTTTGGGGGCTCATGTTCTATTATGGCCTAGATTTCCACGATCTGGCCCCGAACTTCATCGTCAACATCTCGGCGTTCATCGTCGTGCGCGAGGCCTTCCTCTGCATCCAGCCCCACTTCGGCTTATGGCCGAAGACTTTTAATGTCAAGCCGAAGGTTGTGGGCGGCCGCCAAGCGGAGTCTTGGAGGCGCCATGGTGGGCGGATGGCCAGCGTCCTATGGCTCGAGGGCTCCTTCGTGGAGACAATAAAGGGGTGGCAATCGGGGTGGTTCTACATCACCGAGCATGCGACTCAAATGGCGGCCCCGAATTCGATCTGGCTTCCCTACACGGCTCACATCATGGAAAGAGACGGAGCTGGCGTCAGGGTGATTCGGAAGAGCTGTCCAGGACTCAAACCTGCGTCCAAAACCTGGTGGACAAGAATCTCAAGCTTGTCAGCGTAGTCCAGTGATGCTCATCCGCGGATTCTCCCATGCTAACCAGCGGGCCTTCAATTTGTGGGAGTTTGATCCGGCCGGCACCGAACCTTGGCCCGGCTCTTTGACACTCTGTCTGAACATGCACGGAAGGTGCTGTTCAAGGCGCCGAAAGCTCCGCATCCGCTCTTGAAGATCGCAGTTCAGCTCGCAGCGTCAAGCCAGCGGAGGTGAGTTATTTTACCCTTTACGGGACTCTTGTTTTCATAGTTCGACTCTATGTGGGATCTAAAACTCCCTAACCTTTGACAGGACTGGCTGAAGAGCGTCCGGGACAGATTAACTGTCCGACCCCCTTACCAGAAGATCCGGCCGGGCCTTGGGTGGCGGGGCTCTTTGGCTCCGGCACCCTCACGTGGTCTGCAGGAGAAGAAAACCAGAAAGAAGGCCACGGGAACTCGAAGGAGCTCCGGCGCCAGTGCTTTGTCGGGTTTGGGCGGAATCCTCTCCGAGGACGAGGAGGAGGAAAAAGCCTCTCCCAGTGAAGAGAGAAGAAAAGAAGGCCGCCCGGGAGGCGGAGGGTCAGAAAGGAAGGACCCTTCCTCGAACTTCTCCACCAACGCCGACAACGATGAGGAGGAGTGGCCACCAAGGCCAAGCCCCTGGCGAGATCGTAAGTGTCCAGGACTCGGAATAGCTCATGACTTTTTATTTGTCGCATAGTGTCTTCTAACTTGCCCGAATATAACCATGCAGCCCGCCCAGGGCAGGCTCGCCCGCTTCGTCGGCGGCTCCTGGATTCGTCGGATGTGAATAGCACTTCACTTCCGACCGCCTCCTTCCTCGTGGCCTTGAGCGACACCATGGTGGAGTCCCAAAGGCCCAACGGGAGGAGGTGGTCTGGAGGCGCCGCGAGCGACCTCCCGGACTCCGGCGCAAAGGGCAAAACCCGGAGGGCTCTAAGTCCGACCCTGTGCGGACTCCGTGCAGAACCTCTGATGGTTCCAAAGTCCGGCGGCGACTCCTTCGTAAGAAGGGCAAGGCTACGGCGCCCGGTGACCTCCAGATCCAGCCCAGGAGGCACCGGATAGCTTCTGGAGGCGCCACTGGCGCCTCCATCGACGAGAGCAACACCGCACTATCATGAGTCACGGTGATCCAAAAGTTCAGTCCGCCAAGAAGCGGGCTGGTAGCTTGCACTAGCCTTCTAACAGGCTTTGAGGTAAGTTTAGAATATGTAAAAATATTACCGCATAGGCAGTAGCCCACGATGCTTAGTTCGTTGTTGGAAAGAAAAGCGGGACGAGGATCTAAAAGATATACTGAGGAGTCTAACATAAGTATGTCAATATGGGAATGCAGGCTCTGTTCTTGATCTCTGCCGCCTTGGATTGCGGAGGTCCAGCGTTGAAGCGAGCCTCGGCGGTCAGAGAGCGAGCTCGGCCTTGCCAAGCAACTCAAGGATAAGGAAGGTAAGTAATACCTTATTAAAGTAATACCTTATAGAAAGGATTTGGTTGCAAAAATGACAGGAATAACGTGGGTATTGTAGGGGCCCACGAGCGGTGGCGACCTAGAAGGAAGCGGTGTCCACGGCCCGAAAGCAAAGCGTACAGGCGCGCAAGCGAGGAAAGCAGGAGGCGCCGTGGCGGAGGTGCGGCAAGAGCTCCAGGCTCGTGGAAAAACACGAGTTTGGGCGTGACTCGAAGACTTCGAGTCGAGCTCGGCTCGGCTCTTGAGAGTGCCAAAGCCCGCTAAGGCGAAGCCCAAAAAGCCCTCCGAGGAAATTGAATCATTAAAGAAGATAGCGGAGGTAAGGCATTCTTTATACAAAGCAAGCATGTAAAAGTGAATTATCTATTACTTACACGAATCCGGAGCTCTCCGGGGCATTCGCAGATCTGCCCGTGGTGTGTAATACGATCTTGCCCGCTTCTACGCGCCCGAGGAGGGAGCTCGGCGGAAAGGTGTTCTGGTCTCGGTATCTTTGAGAGCCGGACATCCGGTACCCTGACGACCAGGTGAAAAGCTAATTAGAGCTCCTAAGGTCGCGAACAGGCCATGAAAGACCTCATAGATTCGGTAGCCTCTGAAGCCATGCACAGGAGCTACTTCGGGCTAGTCTCGGCGGTAATTTGGTGGGCCTTTGTCCATGGATTGAAGTCATCAAGCGCTTTCAAATACTGCATTGAAGGTGCCAGTGGGGCTCTTGCCCGCACTAAGGTGCCTTTGGGGCAAGGCTGAATGAGAAGCTTGTGAAGGACGGACCACCATCGGGCAAGGAGCATCGCAAGCACTGAAAATGTATTATGAGGGCGTCTGAAGGGTGCCCGCCTTATAAGCGGGAGAATGCTCCAAAGATGTAATTTTTTAATAGACTAGCATTTTGTTATCACTGTCTGCTGAAAACTTTTGTTCATATCGCTAAAGCAACGCTTGTGAATTTAAAATATTACCTTACATGCGGCTGTTTATCAAATTTGAGAGATGGCAAGTCGTTGGCTTCAACCCCCCATGCCACGAGTGCTTTGGGGTGTTGAGGATAAACTTGAGCACTCTTGTACCCATTCTTGGGTCCTTCGAGGGGCGCTCAACACAGCGAACAAAGGCAATAGGACTATAGTGCTTGAACACTCTCACTTAGCCATAGAATTCTATAATTTTAAATTTCAGTGAAGCCCCTAGTATTCGGAAAACTTGAGTTGAGGCGCTATCACGCCTATGGCCGGAAAATGCCGACTCCTCGCTCTAAGCGGCATAAGTCTTTAGGGACCCGAAAAAACCCTCTCGAACAGCGACCCGGCTCTCGCCCTATCATGGCGGTCAGTTTTAGCTTTCTCCAGCGAGGTGCTCAACCCAGCTCAACTTAGGAGCACAATCAGCATTGGTTCTCCCGGCGCTACCTTAAGCCGATATAGCAGGCGTAAGGTACCAAAACATGGGAGCAGGCAAACCCAACTATTGACCCAAGACATGATTCGAAGCCGATGCATATAATGCTATAAGTTGAGGTGCGCGCACTTGTGAAAGTGTTAGGACTTATCACACCATATTTTTGGGGTACTTAAGCCCTGGTGTATTGACCGTACCAAGTTATGCGGGTGCAACATGTCATAGATGAACATATATGGAAAAAAAGGGAATGCAATATTAAGCGAAGCTATGTATTGTTTATTCAAAAGATCTTGCAATGAAAGCGAGCGATACAAATAGTCACGATAAGCAAGGGGCGGGACTATTTAACATGTCCCCCTCCGAGGGTAGGCTGCGGATGGTATGTAAAAGCAGGTATAATGCTGCGTAGTAGAGACCACCTAGACATTCGGCGTAGCTTTACGCTTCCTGGCTGTTGCATCGTGAGTTCGGCAATTCCTAGTGCAGACAGGGCTTAAAGCGGAGTCCTGAAAGTAAGAGAAAAGAAGAAAGAAAAAGAATGACACTGTCGGGGCCCTTGGTGCGGTTGAGCCGCATTCTGGCGTGCTTGAGTGGTCGTGCCCCTCCCCTCATGCCCATGGTATCTCGGGCGTGAGTTATGTAGCGTAGTACTAACCATAACCAGCGAGGAGCTGGGGTTGGGGCTGCATTGCTACGCTTACTCCGGAACATGCCAGGCGGTCTTGTTGTAGAGTTACTCGGTAGCGGCAGCGGTGTCGGGGACGTTTAGTAGTCGGACTTCGAGAATTGCCTTAGAAAGGCTGCTTTGTACTTCCGCCGCTAAGGGCGCCGTATGCTCCTCCGTTCGGAGAGGCGTTCGGTGTTCCATTGACCGTGATTACTCCTCGAGGGCTGGCATCTTGAGCTTGAGGTATGCATAGTCGCGGCACCGCATTGAACTTTACAAATGCGGTTCGTCCGAGCGATCGCGTGATAACCGCTGCTTGAGCAGGACTATATCGAAGATTAATTCCTCGCTTGAAGTTATCAAGGATCCGAAGACCGCCGGTAATGGCGAGCAGGCTGTAAAGTTGGCCTCTACACCTGGTATGACTCCTTTAAAGGTCGTTTTGTGGGTTTAATCCTTGAGGGGTCTATGCCCATTCACTGCTTGTATCACAGTAAAAGCAGGTTCAGAATTTCTGCCGCCATCCATCGAGGACTCTAGTGAGGTGAAATCCGTCAATGATTGGGTCAGAACCAATGCGGCGAATCCGCCGTGGCGGATGCTAGTGGGGTGGTCCCTTGATCCAAAAGTGATCAGGCGGGAGGACCACAGGTTGAACTTTAGAGGCGGCTGGCTCCATCGCATATCGTCCCTTAGTGCGCTTCCGCTCCCTTTTGGGTATGTGGGTTGCGTATATCATGTTCCTTTATCCGCACTTGTGGGGGAAGCCCTTTGTCCTCTATTGTTTGGTGGCGGGGCTCCTCCTCGTCATCGCTATGCAGCCCCTTGTCATTGAGTTCGGCATTTAACACTTGCCTGCTTGAACACCCAACAATCCCCTGTTGGTGTGGTTGGCTGGTTTTGAAGTGCCATGTATAAAGCGCGGCGATTAGTATTCGGTCCAAATTGGGCCGGGCCTGAGTATTTCTTTTGAAAGGCTTTTACGCTAACGGGTTTAGAGCCTACGAAACCGGCATTGGCTACGTATCTTCAGCATTATCGCCGTTAATGCGGCGCTTGTGCTTGTTGCGATCACGACACTGCCATTGCTGTCCTTGGTATCCGAACTACGGGGTTTTTGGTCGAGGTTATTCTTGCGAGCTAGCCAGCTGTCCTCTCCCGCCTGAAGCGGGTCATGAGTGATGTGAGGGCGGCCATGGATTTCGACTTTTCACCATCCTAGGTGCGGGCAAGCCACTCGTCGCGGATGTTATGTTTGAAGGCTGCAAGGGCCTCTGCATCCGGACGATCAGCGATTTGATTTTTCTTGGTTAAGAACCCGTGTCAGAATTATCGCGGCCAATTCATCTGGCTGCTGAATTATGTGGCTTAGGATATCGTACTGGTGAGTCGCACATATGTGCCCCTGAAGTTATCAAGGGATCGGCTTCCAGGTCTTCCCAACAACCAATTGATTCTGGCGGCAAGCTGTTGAGCCAATCTTGAGCTAGTCCTTTAAGCTTGAGTGGGAGGTATTTGATGGCGTGTAGATCATCACCGCGGGCCATGTGGATGTGAAGGAGATAGTCCTCGATCCAAACTGCGAGGATCTGTTGTGCGTCGTATGATTCAATGTTCTGGGTTTGAAACCCTCGGGGATTTGATGATCCATTACTTCGTCTGTGAAGCATAGTGGGTGTGTGGCGCCTCTGTATTGAGCTATATCACGACGCTGCTCAAATGAGCTTTGTCTACTGTATTCGGCCCGGCCGGAATTCTTTGTATCGGCGTGATTGGTTGTCATCACATGTCGTGGGGCGCCCACGCGATCCGTAGATCGATCTTATTTGTCTTTCCTTGTCCTCCAATATGTCTCGCAAGTCTGGCGCATTTCCCCGTGGCTTTATACTTTTCGAGCGACGCCGGGGTGCGGCTTTAATGGAGGGCCTAGAGGCCTCTCTGTCGTGGCCACGAGGTGGCGGTCGGCAGCGATCATCTTGTTGATGATGTAGGTTTGGGTGCTTCCGCCTCTAATTGGGGTAGCAGCCTGCGTTTTGGGTAGCTCTTGGAGTGGCGATCGAGTTCATACTCTTCGGCTGCAAGGACTTTGGTCCATCTGTCAGCTAGCAAGTCTTGGTCGGCTCTAAGGCTGCTGCTGCTTTCTTGAGGCTCCTTTGCCGTAGCCATAAGCCGCTGCGCTTAAGCAGCTCTTGTTTGGCCGGGATCCTCGGGCACGACAAATTAAATCGTCGTCGAGGCTTACCTGCGTCTTCGGAGGAGGCATATAATTATCGTCCTCTACCTCTCTGTCTGCGCTCTATCATGAGGGCTGGCTTCTCCCTCCTCACATGCTAAATCCTGCTTTGGAGGCGGTTGTCTTCAGCCTTGTCGGTGTTATTATCTCCGTGCTTGGAATCACCGCTTTTTCTTTGTGGCGGGATTTAGAGCGGTCACCCAGACGCCCGGCGCTAGAGTACTGTTTCTTGGAGGGTCATCCTCGCTGTTCCATCGCCATTCCCATCTTTTGGGGTGTCCACCATGTATATGCCGTATGTGAGGTGGCCTTCAAGTGCCACATGTAGCGCTGGTTCTTGGTTGTCTCCTGCATCGTCGTAAATCCATACCGTCGATGTCTTGAATCGAAGTCGAGCATGTCGGTTAAATCATCGGCGAGTGGCTACAAAGTGGGTGGTGGGTGGGCGTTGAATTTCTTAAATCGTCGCATCCCATCCTTCACGACCATAGTCGGCCAGGACTCTCGATAAAGAGAGAGACTTTAGTGAATTCAGGATGTCGCCAAAGGGCGAGTGCTGAAAAGATGTCATGACGCAGTGAACTCCATAACCGGCGCCCAGTTGGATTCGATTTGCGGTAGCGTGGAGGTTCGAGTCGGAGAGGAGTCCGGCACCTTGAGTCACGGTCTTAGCAAGGAAAGGATTGAGTTCGGCTCAATCGCCATGAAGATTGTAGCCCCGAGGGCGGTGTCCAGCCCTCGTCCTCGATCCAGTGGAATCGGCTCGAGCTAAGTCGGAGGCGGATGCTTCGAATGCGACCTCCGAGGAGCCTTTGTTCGTGGCGAGAGCTAGATCGTGCCCATCGAGGCGGTCTTGTTGGCGCTTGGCTGTGGCAGATCCGTTGAAGATCAAGTCTCGCGGATGTCGGCCGTGTAGTTCAAACTCCCAAATCTGACCACTGGCTGACCCGGGCGTAGCTTCGATCTGCTCCAGATGGCGAGTGAATTGGCCTGATTGCAAAGCCGCCCGAATCTGAAGATCTGTCGGGAGAAAAGTCTCACCTGGACCGATGTCGTTGTTGATGATCGGAAGGAGCCATCGGGCCTAAAGGTGACGACACTGAAGGAACTCTCAATGAAAGCACCAATGTCCGATTGTCAAAACTGGGCGGATCTCGGGTAGGTGGTCCCGAACTGTGTGTCTAGGCGGATGGTAGCAGGAGACAAAGGGACACGATGTTTTACCGAGTTGAGCCCTCTCGATGGAGGTAAAACCCTACTCTGCTTGACTAATATTATGATATGGGTAGTACAAGAGTAGATCTACCACGAGATCAAAGAGGCTAAACCCTAGAAGCTAGCCTATGGTATGATTGTTGTTAAATCCCTACGGACTAAAACGCTCCGGTTTATATAGTCCCCTGATAGGGTTAGGGTTACACATAGTCGGTTTCTTCGGTATGAGATATACATATCAGTATCGCCAAGCTTGCCTTCCACGCCAAGGAAAGTCCCATCCAGGACACGGGGAATGAAGTCTTCAATCTTGTATCTTCATAGTCCAGGAGTCCGGCCAGCGGTGATAGTTGACTGTCAGGACACCCCTAATCCAGGACTCCCTCACGGCCTCTTGAGCCTCGGGATGCTCCCCATGAGGTATTTGGTACATGGCGGCAGATTGACAGCCGTAGGGCATCTGACGTGGCTGTATGGTGGGCCTTATATGGCGCCCAGCGTGAGGGCCAGAAGCGCTCTGAGAGGCGGCTCGGTTGAGCCACAGGATGTCGTCTTGACAGGCAGCCCACCATCCTCGCCGGATGGTGGAGAGCCTTCAGCGGATGGCCAGGCGGCTGCCACTCATGACTCTTGACTCTTGCAACTCCTGCGTGATCTCAGCAGCGAACTCCACGAGGGTTGGGCCCTCCTTGCCTTGCTCCTTCTGAGGGAAGCGTGCTGAAACACGCCTCAAGTGGTGCCCAAGCGCCTCCTCGTGACCTTAGCAAGGTCGGTGGCCCTCCGTGAGGAGGGCCTGAGCCTTGCACGAGGGAGGCCGCCGGGCGCGCCTTCCTATCTTGACGAAGGAGGTGCTTTCACGAGTAGGTCTGCGGACCACGAGGCCTGCTCACGAGGGTCGGGCCTGGTGATGTTTCTTCTTCTTGGGGGCGGTCTCGGGGAGCCTCCTGCTCCCGCCGATCTGGGTCTTCCAGGTGATCACGGCCTGAAAAGCTCGCTCCGGGGAGCCTGCTGCGTCTCTCTTCGCATGGGGCACCGTGATGACTCCGCAGCTTCTGGCATCTTGAGGGCGTTGTAGCCGTGATGAGTCCAGCCATGAACTTATTGGGTACCCGAGGATGGCGTTGTATAGCGTGACCCGAATATGGGCGACGTCGGAAGTCGATGAGCTCGGTCACGGTAGTTGTATCGCGCCCGGAAGGTAACAGGAGGCGAACCTGCCCAATCGGAACCGTGGAGCCATCGGTGACTCCGGAGAAAGGCTTGGTCGGCTGAAGCTGATTGTAAGGCACTTGGAGGTTGTTGAACGTCTCTACGGACGGGATGTTGAGCCCTGCCCCGCCATCAATGAGGGTCCTGGTGACTTGCACATTGATGATGATTGGGGAACAAAGCATCGAGAGGAATCCGGCTGTGGCGCGCCGAAGCTGAGCGTGATGGCGACGCCCGACCACACGAGAGGCGTGTGGCTTGAGCTTGGGGAGGGCTGCATTCGCCCATGGCGAACTGCTTGAAGATGCGTTGAGAGGTGGGGCTCGAGCTCCTTACCGAGGATCTGCAGTGATCGCGGCTCTCGAAGCCCCAGCCCCCTCGTCCTGATGATGGTCCTCGTTTCTCCTTGGCTGTGGCGGCAGAGGAGAGAGAGGCTCATGCGTTTCCTTGCGGACGATCTCGCGAGGCTGATCCTCCGGTCTCCCTCGCGAGGCTGATCACCGCGGCGATCCTCCCACGAGGTCGGTCGCGCCACCCTTGGCGAGGCACATGCGGTCCTCCCAAGCGTCCTGCGTTCCTTCCTCCTCTCTCGGCCCGTAGCCTCCGGTCGTTGCTTGGTCAGAAGCGTCGGCCGATCCTCCCTTCTCGCACGGCTCGGAGCTCTTGGCATTCGTTGGTGTTATGGGTGTGGAGGGTCGTGGTACACACGATGCCGGTGCAGCTGCCCTTGCAAGACTTCGGGCTGATCTCTGCCCGGCAGTGTCTGCAGTTACTGCCCGCGAGCACGGCAGCCCCTTGCGCTTCACATCCTTGGCCTTGGGTTTCTTCTCTTTCTCGGTCTGCAGGTGGCAGCCTCAAGGAGGGAAAGGCAGCCCTTCCTCAGCCTGGCGCGCCAGGTACGCCAAGTTGAACAGCTCAAGGAAGTACACGGTCTTCATGCATCGCCAGCTCCTCCTTCATCTTGTGTCACGCACACACCGTCGAGAGAAGGTCTGAGATGATGGCCTCCTCGGTCACCTTAGGAATCTTGAGGCGTCTGCGTTGTTGAAGCTACTGGATGTACTTGCAGGTCTCCCCGGTTCTTTGCTTGATGCGGCGCATGTCGCTCCGGCGGTGTGATCGCGAGTACCACGAAAAGTTGGCGATGAAGCGGGTGCGCATCTCGTCCCAGGAGGAGATCGTGCCAGGAGCCAGGTGCGGGCCCCGTCCTTGAGTGCCATGGGAAGCCAGTTCGCCATGACCTTCTCGTCCCCGTTAGCGGCTTTAATGCCCAGCTGCGTAGAAAGGCTGGAAGGAACCTTCTAAATTCGGCCCATTGCCGTCGTGGCGAGGCGAGGCAGGTCGAACTTGCCGAACCCGCCAGCGGCCTTCGCAGCCTTTCGGTGGTGAAAGCGTGGCAGCCTTCTTTGGCAGCCACAGGAGGCCTTTGGTGACGAAGAGCTTCGGTCTTCTGCGGGTCCCCGTCGCGCTGCGGTATTTGGGAGCAGCCCAAGTCTTAGCGTCTTTGGAGCAGAGGCGTGGTCGCGTGTGGCCGGGCGGAGCACTCGGGCAGACTTCTTGCGGCGAGGACCTCTTGGCAGCTCTGCTCTTGCCGCGCTAGCGCCGGACGGAGTGGAAGTTCCGCCCGAGGCCCACGCGCCTTGGGCAGGCGCCTTCTTGAGGGCGGCTGAGGTGCCCCGAGCTTCATCGCCCAGCGAGAAGGCGCGATCTGTGAGAGGGCAGACGGCGGCGGGGAACCCTTGTGGCGGGCAGCTTCGATGGTGCGGTCGAAGCCACTCTTCAGTAGGCGTCGTCGGTTGGATAGCGCGGAGCTTCGTTTACGCGATGGCGCAGCTTCGAGCCTCAAGCCTTGAGCCTTGGTCTGGCCAGGCTGGTAGGCGAGTGAGGAGTAGCGATGCAGCCGTCTCGCCTCACGCAGACCGGATCTTTGGGGCGATGCTTCTTGCTCGTTCCCGCTTGAACGATGGCGGCGTTAACCCAGTAAGCGGCGAAACGACGCAATGGCGGCAGAAAGCGAAGTCGTCAGGCGTCTGAGGAAGCGAGCGGCTTTCAGGCTTCAGGCCCGGCAGCGTCAGTTATGAATCACGATAGTCGGCGGAGAGGCGGCGGAAGGCAATTCCAGCGCACCCCTACAGCGCGCCAAATGTCGGATTTGGGTTCCAGCCCAGGACCCTCTAGGTTTCAACTTCTTGGGGTGTGGCGTGGAGATCTCACCCTCTGCCTACACCGCACCTCGCCCGCCTCGCTAGGGATCTAAGCTATGAAAAAGAACAACGCAAGAGACATAGGGTTTATACTAGTTCGAGCCACCATTGTGGTGTAATACCCTACTCTAGTTTGTGGTGTGGTGGATTGCCTCTTGGGCTGATGATGATGAACAATACAAGGAAGAACAGCCTCATGAGGATACATTCTTGGCTGGTCTGACAGGCTGCTAGGGGGAGTTTGAGTCGCTCTCTCTCTTCTCTCTAGGTTTCTTGCTCCTCGTCATTCGTCCCTCTACCCACGTGGGTGGCTAGTCCCTATTTATAGGCAAGGCCACAGGCCTCTCCCAAATATTGAGTGGGAAGGGCGCCAACAATTGGCCATTTTGAAAGGGAACATCTGGTACAGTTATCCTCGACTAAAGTTGGTCCTACTTTGTCAAAAGGCTCGGTGGTGGCGCTGCTTGGGCTCCCACAATGACTTCCTTCCTGCCGTTGTGGCCGGTCCTGATCTTGTTGCTGCAAAATGGATGCCTTTGCTTGATGCTCTACTTCAGCTTGCTCCCTTTGCATCAAAGAGGAAGGGGACATTGCACGGAGTTGGCGCCTTTGGCCCTTGATTGCCATGGCTTGCTTCATGGGCACCCTCGTGAGGTACCCGCCTTGATCTCTCCACCTCCTCATGAGCCCACTGTGAGGCCATGCACTGAGGAAGCTCCTGTACATCGTCCGCCCATGATCTCAGCCCCTCAGCGAGGTCTTGGGCTTGTCTTGATGAAGATGGGCACGTCTTGGGCCTCCCCTTGAGCCACGCCCATGAGTCGCATGAGGCAAATGCAGAGGACCCCCGTTCGACATGGGTTTTGTCGATGATGACTTCATGTAGGTGTTGAAGATGTGGATGCTCAATGTTGAGGTAGATCATTTGGAGCAATCCTTTGGAGTGAGTTGCACTTGCAATACCTACACGGGTTAGTCCCACAAGGAACAAACAAGGATATCCATAGACATAGAGTGATGCACACACAAGATGATGTCTATGAAAGCATTAGAGATTACCTTGTCCCTTGTCTTACCAACAAGAGGGTTTGTGACTCCTTGAACTAGGGCAAGATGTGGAAGTTGATTGCACTTGTCCTTGCCAAAATGATAAGAGTGAAGTATGTTGGCGGAGTCACCCTCAAGAACTCTCTAGTTCTTATTCTTCGGGATCCACACCATCTTGATGGGAATCCTTGGAGTTGTAGTCGTACTTGATTAAGTATAACTTGATGTAGTCCTGGGAACCCACTTGACCAAGGCCTTGGGAGCTTCTTCAAATGCATCAATCTCCTCTTGAAGCTTATCCTTGCCTTTTTGCTTGTGGTCTTGTGGTGGAAGATCATCTTGAGCTTGTGTCCCTTTGAAAGAAGTAGGATCATACTTCTCTTGTTGAGGAACAAACTTCGTCTTGGGGTATTGATCTTCTTCCCACTCAACCCCATTGGCATTGAACTTCGTTCAAAACCAACACCTTGATTCTTCAGGTGCCTTCCTTGCTTGCGTACAATTTCCTCGAATAGCTTACTCCAAGCAAGGCTCTTGTAAACACCTTTCTCTATAATTCCCTTCAATAAGCTATTTTCTTGCTCAAGTGTAACTTGGCTAAGAGAATCATTAGTGGAATCAAGAGAATTACTAGAAGCAACAACATTGGATTTAGCATGATTATTGTTACTACTAGAGGAAGAATCCTTCTTGTTCTTGTTACTAGACTTGACTTGAGGCGTTTAAGTAGATAAGAGTAAACGCTTGGCAATGCAAGAAGAACTTTTCTTGCGAACATCATCATTGATTGCCTTTAAGAACTCATGCTCTTGCTCAAGGTTGAGCTTTTCAAAGCGTAACTTCTCATGAGTCCTTAAAAGTTCTCGATGATCTCCTAAGATAGTTTCATGAGCTAACTTAAGAGTGTTTAGTTCTTCAGTTAGAAGCTCAATCTTCTCCTTATCATTGTCATTCGTTCTATCTTGATTAGCATGATTAATTGACGTTTAATCATAGTTTTCATCACTAGAGTTGTCAATAAGTAAATCATCATCACCTAACAAGTGATCTTCATCACTATTGAAATCAACATACTCAGGGTGTGATACCTTTGGGCCTTTAGCCATGAAGCATCTTCCAAGTCCTTCATTTGGTGAATCAAATATGTCGTAGGAGTTGGTTGACACGAGTGCTAGACTGGCAACACCATCATCTTGAGTATGTTCCTGGAATCGAGATGATAGCTTCTCTCTGAGTGATTGTCGAGTCGGAGCCGGATACCCGTTCACCAACATGAGCTTGATGTCTTCGTTTTGTGTAGCTCCTTGATGACTTGTCCTTCCTTTCCGAATCCTTGCTTCTCCGGGATGTTCTTCATTCATAACGATCATCTCTACTCCTTCTCTCTCTTGGTGGTGATTCTTCTCTTCTACTTCTTCTCTTAGGTGACTCTTCTCTTCTCTTGTAGGGAGCCGTACACTCATTGGAATAGTGTCCGGGTCTTCCACAATTGTAGCAATTACGCTCTCGACTAGAAGATCTTTTGTCATTGTAGGACCTTGACTTGGAGCTTCTTTCCTTGCTTCTACTCTTGTAGAACTTGTTGAAGTTCTTCACCATTAGTCTCAATTCTTCATTGAAGGTTTGTTTCTCACTTGATGATGTGGGAGCTTCACATGAGGCTTTGTAAGCACCACTTGACTTGTTGTGGAGCTCCTCCTTATCCTTAGTGACATCTCATGAGCAACAATTCTTCCAATGACTTCCATTGGCTTGAGATCTTTGTAATTGGGCATCATTTGGATCAATGTACTGCAGTGTATCATATTTTTCCATCCAAGGCTCTTAAGATCTTCTTGATGATGAGTATGTCAGTCATCTCTTCACTTCCTAAGCCAGCGATCTCATTTGTAATGAGAGCAAGCCTAGAGTACATTTCAGCAACGCCTTCACCATCCTTCATCTTGAACTTGTCAAGTTGACTTTCAAGCACATCCAACTTGGATTACTTGAGGGAGTCGGTACCTTCATGCAAATCAATCAAAGTGTCCATTTCCTTTGCATTCTCAAGACGGCTGATTTTGTTGAATTCTTCGGGGCACAATCCGTTGAAGAGGATGTCACAAGCTTGAGCGTTGTATTGCAGCATCTTCAACTCTTCCGCTTAGCTTCACGGTTTAGTTCTCTCCATCAAAGAATTCACCTTGCAAGCCAATACACACAATAGCCCAAAGCAGTAAGGTTATGTCCAAGAATATGCATTTTCATCTTATGCTTCCAACTAGCAAAATTTGTACCATCAAAGTAAGGACCTCTACGGTGATAGTTTCCCTCGCTAGATGCCATACTCTCCTAGGTTGTGAAACCAAGGCTATGATTACAAAAAGCTATGGAAATCAAAGCAAATGGAGACCAAAGCTCTGATACCACTTGTAGGATCGAACGTATGTCTAGAGGGGGGTGATTAGACTACTTGACCAAATAAAAGCTTATCCTTTTCCCAACACAATTCAAGCAAGCATGCAAAGAGTATATGAGTAGCGGAAAGTAAAGCATGCAACTTGCAAGAATGTAAAGGGAAGGGTTTGGAGAGTGCAAACGCAACAGGAGACACGGATGTTTTTTAAGTGGTTCGATAAGGTGGTGCTATCGTACATCCACGTTGATGGAGACTTCAATCCCACGAAGGAGTAGCTTGCCATGAGTCCACGAAGGGCTCCACCCACGAAGGGTCCACAGAAGAAGCAACCTTGTCTATCCACCATGGCTGAAGTCGCCCACCGAAGGACTTGCCTCACTAGGGTAGATCTTCACAGTAGGCGATCCGCTTGCCCTTACAAACCCTTGGTTCAACTCCACAATCTTCTCGGAGGCTCCCAAGTGACACCTAGCCAATCTAGGAGACACCACTCTCCAAGAAGTAACAAATGGTGTGTTGATGATGAACTCCTTGCTCTTGTGCTTCAAAATGATATTTCTCCCCAACACTCAACTCTCTCTCACAGGATTTGGATTTGGTGGAAAGAAGATTTGAGTGGAAAGCAACATGGGGAAGGCTAGAGATCAAGATTCATATGATAGGAATGGAATATCTTGGCCTCAACACAAGTGGAGGTGGTTCTCTCTCGAGAAGCTGTAAGTTGGAAGTGTAGGTTACGTTCGATGGCTCTCTCCATGAATGAAGCGGATGTGGAGGGGTATATATAGCCTCCACACAAAATCTAACCGTTACACACAACTTGCCAAATCTCGGTGGGACCGAATTGAAAATTCGGTCAGACGATTCAAACAAACCTAGTATTTGTTAGGATTTTCTTTGATTGGGACCGACATGCAACTCGGTAGGATCGATATGGTTAGGGTTAGGGCATAACGTAATCTCCATGAGACCGATTACACAAACTCAAAGTGAGACCCGATTTTGGTAATAAGCTAGCAGGAGAGTTGGTCAGGTAAACTCGGTGGGACCGATTCGCTCATCTCGGTGAGACCGAAGTGTTACGAAAAGGAAACAGAGAGTTTGCATTGCAATCTCGGTGGGACCGATCGCTCATCTCGGTGGTACCGAAACGTTATGAAGGGAAACAGAGAGATTACAATCCCATCTCGGTGAGACCGAGATCCTCACCCTTGAGACCGATTTGCCTAGGGTTTGTGGCAGTGGCTATGACATCTGAACTCGGTGGTGCCGGATGGAAAGAATCGGTGGGGCCGAGTTTGACTTTTGTTTTAGGTCATATGTGGATGTGAGAAAGTAGTTGAGGGGTTTTGGAGCATATCTCTAAGCACTTTGAGCAAGAACCTCATTAAGCAACACCTCATCCCTCTTTGATCGTATTGGCTTTTCCTATAGACTCAATGTGATCTTGGATCACTAAAATAGAAAATGTAGAGTCTTGAGCTCTGAGCTTGAGCCAATCCTTTTGTCCTTCGCATTTTGAGGGGTCCACTTTTCTCATCCATTCCATGCCAATCATTGAGCTTTCCTGAAATATTTATCTTGAAATAGCATTAGCTCAATGAGCTATATGTTGTTAGGAATTACCAAAACCCCCTAGGGATAGTTGCACTTTCACAAACAGCCACAGCCGGCTCATGAGGGCTACACAAGTAAGTTCTGCTTTATACACAAGGACACATAGGACTGATTAAGACGGCCCTTAGGGGCTACAGATTCAATGTTGATCATTATAGATCTGCTTTAACCCCGGTGGTGTAAACCGGATTATGAAGAGTTCTATCAAAGGGTATTATTTATGCTTATAGTTAATCTAAGTCTACAACATATTCAATTCCAGCATAAACAGTAGACTTGGGGGCTGACATGATGTGCATAACTCAATAAAAAGGAATTCATACCTCAAATTTTTGGTTCATCTGTTTCACCATGTCAACTTTAAGATCACGGCTGTTGTGCACTTGATTGAGATAGCCAGAATATACTTCACCAATGCTCAATTGAGAGTAGTCAGCAACATCAAATCTCACTTTTCGCCGTTCAATGTATTTTTCCTTGGCAGAGTGCTTTGCCAAGACAGTAGGCCTTCCCGGCTCTCTAAAACCGGTGTTGGTAATCACCACATCATCATCATGTGTCTCCGGCGTTTTAACTGGGCTTGATACTTCAGTGTTCAAAGGATCATCGTTTGCTTGATCGATAGAAGGGTCAGGAGTCACTGGGGGAATGTCAAGAACCATTTTTGATGGTGAAGGAGCAGAGGTCTCAGGTGCTGGGATTTGTTGCTCCGGTTCATTGACTTTCGGGTCTTCGGTCGGCTTAGTCACCCTTGCCTTCTTGCTAGGCTTGGCTTTTCCACTGCATGAGTCATGAGAGGTCAGTATAAATATAAAGGAGCATAATGAGCAAATAATAAATAATTGTTATTACCCGGAGCAGTCTTGAAAGCCGGCAGATGAGACTGAGATGAATCGCCGGAAGAGGAACGAGACGTCTCCTGATAATTTGATTCGGAAGAATTAAGTGGTTGGCGGATGAGACCCGCCAAAGGATAAAAAGAGTTTAAATCGGGGATGACCTCGTTTCGATGCTTCCTTGGAGTGTTCGGTAAGCCGGAAGATAATCCTTCACCACTGCTAGTCCGAGTCTGTCGCCGGCTCTCATGTTGTTGTTGCTTCAAAAGAAAGTGAGGATCCAGATGAGCTAAGGGGTGTGAAAAGCTTACTTTTCGGGTTACTCTTCGAGTTTTCTGTCTTGGCTCGGAGTCAGAGGAAATGATAGTTACCTCTTCTTCGATCGCTTGACTGGCCCCCGTGTCGGCCTGATGATAATAAGTGTCAATAAGGTATTTGAAAAAGGAGCCAAGAGAATCAAGAGCTACCTCCGACTCAAAGCTATCGGCCAGTTCAAACAGCTCAGAAGTACTGGTCTTCTTCCTATTCTTCTTGGCATTTTTCCTCGCGGCTTTCTTGGCAGCTGTCGGTGTCAAAACCGGTGGATCTCAGGTAGGGGGTCCCGAACTGTGCGTCTAGGCGGATGGTAACAGGAGACAAGGGACACGATGTTTTTACCCAGGTTCGGGCCCTCTCGATGGAGGTAAAACCCTACTCCTGCTTGATTAATATTGATGATATGGGTAGTACAAGAGTAGATCTACCACGAGATCACATAGGCTAAACCCTAGAAGCGAGCCTATGGTATGATTGTTGTTTTTCCTACGGACTAAAACCCTCCGGTTTATATAGACACCGGAGAGGGCTAGGGTTACGCAGAGTCAGTTACAATGGGAGGAGATCTACATATCCGTATCGCCAAGCTTGCCTTCCACGCCAAGGAAAGTCCCATCCTGGACACGGGGCGAAGTCTTCAATCTTGTATCTTGCATAGTCCCAGAGTCCGTAGCAACGGTTATAGTAGCTGCTATCCGGACACCCCTAATCAGGACTCCTCGGTATTCTCGAACCGAGGCTTCAATGGCGGCGAGTCCGGTAGTGCCTTGATTATCTTCGGCATTGCAAAGGCGGGTTCCTCCTACGAATACTTCATAGAAGATTTTGAACACAAGGATAGTGTCCGGCTCTGCAAAATAAGTTCCACATACCACCGTAGAGAGAATAATATTTACACAAATCCAATCTGTGGCGTATTCCATGGCGTGACATCACACTGCGGCCAAGCCTTTATTCGAATCGTTTTCTTGTCCCACCTCGGTAGCACTTAGCGAGGCGGTTTCCTTAACACGTCTTGTTGAAGCGAGATCGTGTCCCCTTATTCCGGATTCTCATCAATACGAGCGTGGGTAACCCAACCGCGCCATTAATTCTGGCGTTTGGGGAGATAAGCGAGTTTTACCAGGCTGGTGGGGGCACATAGTTTCGTCGCCCATATAAGGGGATAAGGATCCACCTTTTTTCATCTACGCCTTTCTTCCTCCTTAAGCTTATCCATTTCCGCGCCTTTTCGAGCCCAGCGCCCAAGTCCGCACTTCCACCTCAACCTTCTCCGGCCATGTCCGGGAGGCGGGAGGCGGGTGGATGGCCTCCTCAAATCACGGAGGGCACATCAAAAAGATTGAGGAAAGCGGATACTTGTCCAACGACATTGCTTGCCACCAAGCTTCGGATGAGGGGCAGCTCATCCCCACCCCTGAGCCCCATGAGAGGGTGGTGTTCCTCCCCATTTCCTCCACGGACTGGGCTTCCCACTCCACCCATTTGTCCCGGGGCTCATGTTCTACCTCGGCACTGGATTTGCACGATCGGCCCCGAACTTCATCCTCAACATCTCGGCGTTTATATCGTGTGCGAGGCCTTCCTCCGCATCAAGCCCCGCCCGACTTATGGCTGAAGACCTTCAATGTCAAGCCGAAGGTAGTGGGCGGCCAACAAGCGGAGTGCTTGGAGGCGCCATGGTGGGCAAGATGCCCAACATTATATGGCTCGAGGGCTCGCCATTCAGAAACCATCAAAGGGTGGCAATCGGGGTGGTTCTACATCACCGAGCAGCTATGTGACCCTGAATGGGCAGCGGCCCCAATTCAATCTGGCATCCCACACGGCTCACCTCCGAGAAGAGAAGGGCTGTGGTGGGAGTAGTCGGGAGAGCTGACGGACTCCAAACCTGCGTCAAAACCTGGTGGACAAGAAGGTTAAACTTATCAACATAGTCCAGGTCATGCTCATCCGCGGATCCTCCCGATGTCAACGACGGGCTTTTTAACTTGTGGGATTTCGACCCGGCCCATTGACGCAAACTCTGACCGAGGCTCTTTGACACAGCACATACGAGGATGCACGGAAGGTGCTATTCAAAGGCGCCGAGGTTCCCCCTCCATTACCGAGGATCGCGGATTCTGAGCGCCAAGCCAGCGTAGTAAGTTTGTTTTACCCTTTACGGATACTTGTTTTTCATAGTTTGACTCTATCGCGGGATCTAAGCTCCCATTCCTTTAGCCAGGGTGGCGGAAGAAGACGGACAGATCGATTGTCCGGCTCCCTTTGCCCAAAGGTCTAGCAGATGCCCACTTGGCGAAGCTTTCTTGGTCCGGGACCTTCGTGGTGCTTGGGAGAAGAAGGCCAAGACTCCGAGGGCTCCCGGCACCCGGTGGAGCCGGACTCGTCGTCTGACGACTCCGAGGCGCACTCCTCCTACGAGAACGAGGAGGAGCAAAGAGAGGTTTCTTCTCCAGCAGGGGAAGAAAAGAAAAGGAAAGCCACCCCAACTGGGGAGGCCGGAGGGTCCAAGAAGGGAAGGACCCTTCCTCCGGGCTACTCCACCAACACTAACGACGGCGAAGAGGAGTGGCCATCCAGGGCCAAGCCCCTGGCAAAATCGTAAGTATCCGGATAACAGATAACTCATGGCGTTCCTTTATTGCACTGGTATCTTGGCGAATATAGTCATGCAGTCCGCTCGAGCCCGGTCGGCGTGTCGTCGGCGGCTCCTTAAGCTTCGTCCGGATGTGAATAGCACTTCACTTCCGGCGGCCTCCTCCCCCCGCCCTGCGGATGGCGCCGAGGTGGAGTCCCAAAAGGGTCCAAGCCAGGAGGAGGTGGTCCTGGAGGCGCCGCAAAGCGACCTCCCGGACTCAGCGCAAAGGGACAAAACCCCAAGGGCTCCAAGTCGGCCTGGGCGAGACACCGCCGGAACAACCGGTGATCGCGGAGTCCGACAAGGCTGACCCCCTAGTAAGAAGGGCAAGCCCTCGGCGCTGGTGACCTCCGTCCAACCGTGAGGCACGGATAATTCTTTGCCGAGGTGTACTTGGCGCCTCCATCGATTTGGAGAGCACCGTACTATTATGAGTGCGGTGATCCGAGAGGTTTAATCCGCCCGAGGCGAGGCTGGTATTGAAGCTGTGCCGACCTTCTAACAGGCTTTGAGGTATGTATTTAAAATATGTAAAATATTACATAGGCAGTAGCCCCGATGCTCGGTTTGGTGTTTGGAAAGAAAAGTCGGCCGAGGATCTAAAAGAACTATCTGTGAGAGTCTAACATAAGTATGTCAATATGGGAATGCAGCTGCTGCTACTAACATCTGTCGCCGTGGCTGCGGAGAGTTGATGCATTGAAGCAGAGCCTCGAAGCGGTCCGAGAACGAGCTCGGCCTTGCCAAGAAGCAGCTCGAGGGCGTGGAAGGTAAGTAATACCTTATGTAAGTATATATAAAAGATGTGGCTGCAAAAATGACAGACCAACGTGGAGTATTACAGGGCCACAAACCTGTGTGGAAACCATGAAGAAAGCGTTGTCCAAGGCCGAGGACAATGCGGCCGGAGCGCATTGAGCGAGAAAAGCAGGAGGCGCTGGTGGCGGAGGTGCAGCAAGAGCTCCGGGCTCTCATGGAAAAACACGAGTTTGGATCTTGACTCAAAGACTTCGAGAGTCCGAGCTTGCCTCGGCCCTTGAGCGCCTAAATCTGCCAAGGCGAAGCCAAAAAGCCCTCCGGGAAATTGAGGCGATGAAGAAGATAGCGGTGGGTAAGGCATTCTTTATGCAAAGCAAGCACGTGAAAGTGAATTACTTGTTACTTACCCAAGTCCGGGAGCTCTCCGGGAGCATTCGCAGATCTACCCGCCCAGTGTGTCCGACGCTACCGCATACTACCCGGGCGAGGGAGGAGCTCGACGGAGAAGGTGTTCTCGTCTCAAGATATCTGAGGTCGGACACCGATGCCCTTGAGTGACCAGTGAAACAACTGATCGAGCTCCACAAGGTGGCGAGCAGGCCATGAAGGGCCTTATAGTCCTGCTATGGCACAGGAGGTCGTGCTGGGAGCTACTTTTGGGCTGGTGGAGGCGGTGGCGGATGCCTGTCCACGGCTTGAAGTCATCAAGCGCTCACAAGTATGCATCGAAGGCGCCCGTAGGGCCTTCGCCCATGTTAAAGTGCACTGGGGCAAGATGGATCTTTGAGAAGCTGGTGACGGATGGGCCACCGCAGGCGAGAACAAGGAGCATTACAAGCAGAGATGTATTATGAGGGCGTCTGAAGGGTGCCCGCTTTATGGCGGATGAATGTTCCAGGATGTAATTTTCTAGTAAACTTCGCTCGTGTTATCCTGTGGCAAAACTTGTTCATATGCGCTTAAGCAACGCTTTTTGAATTTAAAATATTGCCTTCATGTGCGCCGTTTATTAAATCGAGAGATGGCGAGTCGTAAAGCTTCCGCCCCATGCCACAGTCTTTGGGGTGTTAAGGATAAACCTGAGCGCTCTTGTTCCCATTCTTGGGTCCTTGAGGGAGGCGCTCGGCACTAACAAAGGCAATGGGACTATAATGCTTTATCACTCTCACTTAGCCATAGAATTCTATAATTTTAAATTTGAAGCCTAATATTCGGAAGACCGAGTTCGAGGCGCTATCCACGCCCTAGGCGGACAAAGCCGGCTCCTCGCTCTAAGCGGCATAAGTCTTTAGGGACTCGAAACCTCTCGAACAGCGACCAGCTCTCGCCCTATCATGACGGTCAGTTTAGCTTTCTCTCTTGAGGTGCTTAACCCAGCTCAACCGGGCACAATCGTAGTAGTTCTCCAGTGCTACCTTAGCCGATTTATAACGCGTAAGGTACCAAAACATGGGAGCCGGGCAAATAACTATTGACCCAAGACATGATTCGAGCCGATGCATATAATGCTATAAGTTTGGGTGCACGACTTGTGAGAGTGTTGGACTTCTCACACCATATTCTGGGGTACTTAAGCCCCTGGTGTATTGGCCGTACCAAAGTGTACGGTTGTATAATGTCATAATCAAACATATTTACATAAAAAGGAATGCAATAATAGACAAAAAGCTATGTATTGTTTATTCGAAAAGGCTGCAGTAAAAGCGAGCGATACAAATAGTGTGATAAGCAAGAGATGGGACTATTTGACATGTCCCTCGAGGCGAGCTGCGAGATGGTATGTAAGGCAATTATTTAGCTCATTATAGAGACCACCTGGACATTAACGTAACTTTACGCCTCCCTGGCTGTTCCATCGTGTGTTCGGTGATTGTACTTTACGGACAGGCCTTCCAGGAGAGTGGAGTCCTGAAAGTAAGAAAAAGAATGACAAAATCGGGGAGACCCTAGTGCGGTTGAGCGCATTATGGGCATGCAGGTGGTCGTGCCCTCCCCTATGCCCATGGTATTTCTAGAGCGTAATTATGTACACAATTTCGCGAGGCTGGGGTTAGAGCGCATTACTACGCTGCTTTCCGGAGCGTGCCAGCGGTCTTGTTGTAGGTTACTCGGGCGCTTGATGGTGTCCGGACGTTTAATAGCCGGATTTGGAGAATTGCCTTGAGAGGCTACTTTGTACTTCCGCGCGAGGGCAGCGTATGCTCCTCCGTTCGGAGAGAGTGTTGATGTTTCCATTGAACCGTAATGACTCCTCGAGGGCTGGCATCTTGAGCTTGAGATATAATGAAAAGTCGGCACCGCATTGAACTTTTGCAAATCGCGGTTCGTCCGAAGCAAGGCGTGATAGCCATCTGCCGAGCAGGACTATGTCAAAGATTAACTCCCCGCTTGAGAAATTATCCGGGATCCAAAGACCACCTCAAGTGTAACTGAGCTGTCTGATTGGCCTCTACACAGTATGACGCCTTTAAAGGTCGTCTTTGTGGGTTTAATCCTTGAGGGATCTATGCCCATTTTTCGCGACCGTATCACGATAAAGCAGAGTTAAGCTGCCGCCCGTCCATATGGACTCTAGTGAGGTGAAATCCGTCAATGATTGGGTCTAGAACCAATGCGGCGAATCCGCCATGGCGGATGCTAGTGGGAGTGGTCCCTTGATCAAAAGTGATCGGGCAGGAGGACCATGGGTTGAACTTTGGGGCGACTGGCTCCAACGCATATACGTCCCTGAGTGCACGCTTCCACTCCCTTTTGGGGATGTGGGATGCGTACATCATGTTCACCGTCCGCACTTGTGGGGGGAAGCCCTTCTGTCCCCTATTGTTCGGCGGCCGGGGCTCCTCTACGTCATCGCTATGCAGCCCCTTGTCGCTGTTTTTGGCATTTAACTTGCCTGCCTGCTTGAACACCCAACAATCCTGTTGGTGTGATTGGCTGGTTTTTTCTAAGTGCCGTGTATCCGCACTGACGATCAGTATTCGGTCCAAAGCTGGGCCGGGCTGGAGTATTTCTTTTAAATGGCTTTTTCCGGCCGGGTTTAGAGCCTCACGAATCCGGCATTAACTTCGTATCCTCACCATTATGCCGCCAAGTTAATCGCGGGCGCTTGTGCTTGTTGCGACGACCTACCATTGCTGTCCTTGGTATCCGAATTACTGTGGCTCTTGGTCATGTTATTACTACGAGCTAGCCAGCTGTCTTCTCCAGCATAAAGCGGGTCATGAGTGTTGTGAGGGCTGCCATGGATTTGGCTTTTCTGTCCTAGGTGCCGGGCAAGCCACTCGTCACGGATATTATGTTTGATGTTGCACGGGCCTCTGCGTCCGGGACAATCGACAATTTCATTTTCTTGGTTAGGAACCGTGTCGAGAATTGTCTCGCCGATTCCTCCGGGCTGCTGAATTATGTGGCTTAGATCATCGGCGTCGTGAGTGGCACATAGGTGCCTTGAAATTGTCGAGGAATGCGGCTTCCAGGTCCTCCCAAGAACCAATTGACTCTCTTTGGCAAGATGTTAAGCCAATGCCGAGCTGGTCCTTTAAGCTTGAGTGGGAGGTATTTGATGGCGTGTAGATCATCACCGTGGGCCATGTGGATATGAAGGAGATAATCCTCGATCCATACCGCGGATCTGTTGTGCCATCGTATGATTCGATGTTCTACGAGTTTGAAACCCTCGAGGATTTGATGATCCATTACTTCATGTGTGAAGCATAGTGGGTTCTTGGCGCCTCTGTCTTTGGGCTATATCACGGCGTAGCTCAAATGAGCTTTGTCTATCTTTGGCTTCCGACGGATTTACCATATCCGGCATGACGGTTATCGCCACGTGTCGTAGGCGCCACGCCGATCCGTAGATCGATCTTGTTTGCCTTTCCTTGTCCTCCAATATATCTATTCAGGTCCGCGCATTTCCCGTGTCTTGGTATTTTTTGAGCGGCCGAGTGCGGCTTGAGTGGAGGCGAGAGCCTCTCTGTCATGACCACGAGGTGGCCGATCACGGCCGTGCGTCGTCTTGGTTGGTGATGTAGGTTTAGGTGCTTCCTCCTCTAATCGGGGTAGTAGCTTGCGCTTTAGGTATTGCTCTTGGAGGGCGTTCGTTCGCACTCTTCGTTCACAAGGACTTGATCCATCTGTCGGCTAGCAAGTCTTGGTCACTCTAAGCTGTTGCTGTTTTTCTTGAGGCCGCTTCGCCGTGGCCATAAGCCTGCGTTTGCTCTTGTTCGACTAGATCCTCGAGCACGACAAATTAAATGCGATCGCCGAGGCTTGCCTCGTCTTGGGAGGGAGGCATGTAATTATCGTCCTCTACCTTCTCTACTGCCGCACTCTCATGAGGGCTGGCTTCTCCATCCTCTTGTGCTTTGAATCCTATGCTGTGGAGGGGTTGTCTTTAGCCTTGTCCGGGTGTTATTATCTCCCGTGCGGAATCGCCGCTTTTTGCTTTGGCGGGATTTAGGCGGCGCTTGGCCTTGGCGCTTAGGCTGCTTCTTGGAGGTCATACTCCGTTGTTCCATTGCCGTTCCCTTATTTTGGGGTGTCCACCATGTATATGTCATGCGACGAGGTGGCCTTCCAAAGGTGCCTGTAGGCGCCGGTTCTTGGTTGTCTCCTCTGCATCGGGCGTCCATACTGATGTCGATGTCTTGAGTCGGTCAAGCATGTCGGTTAAATCATCGATGCAGTGGCTACAAAGTGGGTGGTGGGTGGGCTTTGAATTTCTTCGTCGTCAGCATCCAAAACCTTCTTGACCATAGTCGGCCGAGCTCACGATAAAGAGGGAGACTCTAGTGAATTGAGAATGTCACCAAAGGGCGAAGTCTTTGAAAGATGTCGGCGGTGAACTCCATGATCGGCGCCCAATCGGATTCGATTAAGCGCGCGAGAGG
The DNA here is from genome assembly GCA_021605145.1 of Aegilops bicornis. Taxonomy (NCBI): domain Eukaryota; kingdom Viridiplantae; phylum Streptophyta; class Magnoliopsida; order Poales; family Poaceae; genus Aegilops; species Aegilops bicornis. The sequence continues at coordinate 2,474,890 of JAHIAL010000051.1, forward strand.
TTGAGTCCGGAGAGGAGTCAGCACCTTGGAGTCACGGGCTTCGCAGAGGACAAGGCTGAGTGTTCGGCTCGATCGCAAGAGAGATTGGAGCCCTCGAGGCGGTGTCCGCCACCCGCCCTCGATCGCCATCTGGCTCTGAGCTAAGGGTCGGGCGGACATGGTGCGCCTCTCGTGGCATCGCTCGCAGAGCTAGATCATGCCCATCGAATGCTAGCGGGCGCTTCCCGGCTAATTAAGCTCGAACCCCGTCGAAGATCAAGTCTCCATGACGACGTCGGCCGTGTAGTTCAAACTTCCAAATCGACTGATGGCTGTGGGTGTAGCTTCGATCTGCTCCAGATGGCTGCGAATTGGCTCGGCAGCAACGCCGCGAATACCAGATCTGTCCGGGAGAAAAGTCTCACCTGGACCGCATCGTTATTGATGATCTGGAGGAGCCATCGGGCCTAAAGATGACGACAGAAGGAACTCTCAATGAAAGCACCAATGTCGGTGTCAAAACCGGTGGATCTCGGGTAGGGGGTCCCGAACTGTCGTCTAGGCGGATGGTAACAGAGACAAGGGACACGATGTTTTTACCCAGGTTGGGCCCTCTCGATGGAGGTAAAACCCTACTCTGCTTGATTAATATTGATGATATGGGTAGTACAAGAGTAGATCTACCACGAGATCGAGTAGAGGCTAAACCCTAGAAGCTGGCCTATGGTATGATTGTTGTTTTTCCCACGGACTAAAACCCTCAGGTTTATATAGACAGGAGAGGGCTAGGGATTACACAGTCGGTTACAATGGGAGGAGATCTACATATCCGTATCGCCAAGCTTGCCTTCCACGCCAAGGAAAGTCCCATCCAGGACACGGGACTAAGTCTTCAATCTTGTATCTTCATAGTCCAGGAATCCGCCAGCGGTTATAGTCCGGCCTGTCCGGACACCCCCTAATCTGTGACTCCCTCGGCCCGCCCTTTTGGCGACTTCACATTCGTATGGTTTTTTCCAAAAATCATCGTCATCCTATGAAAGTCATCAGAGTAGGGTTAATAAAAGATTTGAATGATGAAGGGAAAGTAACTAATTTAAAGACTCACCTTTGGTGCCGGGTTAAGTTTGCAAAAAGGATTTATACCCACTTTGCTGTAGTTGGCCGGGTTTTCATTCAGAATGGACTTCTTCATTTCGTTGATGGCGTCATCAGTAAGACGCACAGAGCTATGGCGCAGTGGATCTTTCTTGCCACCCGTGTAAGTTCACATTAAGCCGGTGCAGCGACTCAAGGGTATGATCCGCCATGCAACCCAGCAACAAACCAAGTCAATACCAGTTAAGCCATTTCCCAGCAGCGCCTTAACCTTTGCAATGGTGGGGCCGAGTTTCTTACATTCAGCGGCGGTCAGCTTGTCAGGAAGAGGATGATTGATTCAAGACGCTGGGCGCGATAGCCTGGCAGCCGGTTCTCGCCAGCGGGAGAGGTATCCTGGCAATAGAACCATGTCTGGTTCCAGTCTTTGGGATGACTCGGCAGGCGAGCGTAGGGGAAAATAGCATCTCTCCTTCGCTGAATTGAGATCCCTCCAAGTTCCAAGCTGGGTCCGTTCGAGAAATCGCTTTGGCGGTTCAAATAAAAGTATTCTCTAACAGTTCCACACCTGTGCTCTTCTTGAAGGTACATGTGGCGCCCGATTCAATGATACACTAATCATACATGCAAATGTATCACGATCAAGATCGTGGACTCAATGAAGATATCACAACACATCTCTAGACACAAATTAAAATAATACAAGCTTTATGTTACAAGCCAGGGGCCTCGAGGGCTCGAATACAAATGAGTCAGCGGAAGCAACAATATCTGAGTACAGACATAAGTTAGACAAGTTTGCCTTAAGAAGGCTAGCACAAAAGCAACATGATCGAAAAGGCAAGGCCTCCTACGTGGGAGCCTCCTAACTACTCCTGGTCATCAGCGGCCTCCACGTAGTAGTAGGCACCCTCGGGTTTGTAGTAGTCATCATCGAAGGAGGCATCTGGCTCATGGACTCCATCATCTGGTTGCGTCATCCGAGAAGAATGGAGAAGGGGGAAAAGAGGGAGCAAAGCAACCATGAGTACTCATCAAAGTACTACAAGCAAGGATCTACACTACATATGCATCATTTGTACAATTGAAATGGGTTGTATCGTGGCAGAGCTGCGAGAATGCGAGAAGAGAAGGGGAAATCTAGTCCCTATCGAAGACTAGCATCTTAAAACCACCATCTTGTAGCAACATGAGGGAGTAGAGTAGTATATAACATAAGTCATATTTATCTTTGTTGTATCAACGCTCCGGATCCTTTCTCGACTCGAGCAACATATCCATATCATGCCTCGACATCCGGTTCTAGTTGTATCGATGGGGATACAACTCCAAGTGTCCGTTACCATAGGGCGGGCTATCGATAGATGTTTTCTTCCCTGCGGTGCACCAACTTACCCACCACGCTCGCTTAACTCCGGCCGGACACACTTTCCTGGGTCATGCCCGGCCTCGGCCAAACAATACGCCGCAACCCGACCTAGGCTAAATAGAGAGGTCAGCACGCCAGACTAAACCTATGCCCCCAGAGGTCATGGGCCATCGCCTCGGGAACTCCTGCATGTTGCGTACGCGGCCGGTGAGCAAACCTAGCTACCTCCTTAGAAAAGGCAGGAGCTTACGCAGTCCAACCCGACGCGTGCCGCTCAGTCGCTGACGTCTATTAAGCTTTGGTTGATGCATACGACGCAGAACGCCCATACTATGCCCACGTGATGGTTAGTGCTGTCGGGCCGAGGCCCCTCGGATCAAATATCCAAATCATAGTGGATTAGGAATGCGCCGGTAACAAGCGGAGACTCACGAAAGATGTGACCCGTCGCCTGCGTCTCGAGGACTTGCGGCCAGTGCTAAGAATGCCTGCGCCCACGCCGCAATTATCTCGCGAAAGCACCTTCCGGTGTCAACCCGACTCCACATCACTGCAATTAAGCTCGCAGGTACCCCTTAGGGCTGACCAGCCTTTAATAACATGGTTCGATGTAAAGTCATAGTAATCATAGTAACGTGTGTCAACACCAAGAGAACCCTAAGGAACCACCTCGGTGGATTCCACTCGATGTAATCATCAAGGTGAATGTAAGAGGAATCACCCTC